>OY754958.1:3750000-5000000 GCA_963576555.1 Ferdinandea cuprea
AGACAGTCCAACCGACCACCATATTGTACATGATTATAGGTCATACTACCAAAGGGTATCCAATGTGCAATGCGGTGTTGAAGACAAAATTTATTACCAATTCCTTTCTTGCGAGAAAAAAGAGCTACTGTTTCCGAACTCTTTCCTGTATGTTAGGTTTCCTGTTTTGTGACCCCGATTTGTCCAACTTGTGAGCAGAAGATTTATCAACATGGGAGAATCCACCTTCAGATTTGAAAGTGCAGGGCTGATAGTGGATGTGTTGACATTCTTAAAACGACCTTTTGTAACCAAGAATGCTTCCATTATAATACTCCTTGTGACAAAGAAAAACTTTTATTTAATATGTGTATTTCGACTAGTAGCGCAATATCGCCCGCAGAAGATCAATATTTCCCCATTGTCCATATAATAATAGTTGAGTTAAATTTCTGTTGTCTGCACTGCGTTTTTGTCCATCCTATAATTGGAATATCGGTCGATCATTGTCTTTAAGGGTGCAGCAATATATTTTTTTTTGTTAGTTTCGTTTCAAGGTGGAGGCTACATTAAGGCTTTTTAAGTCAATAGAGCCATCTAGTTTGAATGTAGAATGGATTACTCAAGAAACATAATAGTTGTGACATAAATCAAAGTCAGACATAGAATATAGCGCCATCTAGATTAGAGTACATGTTAGTTGATAGATAATTCAGTACTCCAACCGTGATTATAATAGAGAATCGAGGATAAATGTAGCGCGAGTAAAGGCGCCTAAAAGCGCAATTTTCCTAGAGTAATAAAGAAAGTCCGAAATTGTGTAATAGGTTGGAGAAAAATAAAAGTTTGATATTGAAAATTAGTAGGAAATCAGTGTGTCAAATTACTTGTGAAGTATTTTGAACAATTAATGGCGAGGAGATTTGTGTGATGTTACAAGTAAATAGTGGCAATATTATCATTTGAAATGCGAGTCAATTGATAACAATATGTTTCTTTTTTTTGACAATTGGCGTTCTCTCTAGAAGAATAGGTATTTAGAATTCATTGTAACGTTGTTGGTTTCAGAACAAAAGCCATGTTAAAGATCTACGAATATAAATTATATTTTAATAGTAGGTTAGTAAAGAGCTAAAAGTCGTCATATCAGGTCAAATGTTGAAAATTTCAAAATGTTGAGTTTTAGATACCATTACCAAAGTCAGCAGATAACTTTTTATACCCTATCCTAAGGGTATATTAATTTTGACACATAGTTTGTAACACCCCTTAATATTCGTCGTAGACCCATAAAAGTATATATATTTATGATCAGGACCTTAGGATTTGGACTATTTCGCAATGTCCGTCCGTCCGTATCAACTTTTGAGGCCTTTAAATTTATGCTAGGAAGCTAAAATTTAGAGCATATACTCCTTAGGGTCCCGAAATGGTAAAGTGTGAAAAGTTTATTTTTTCCAACATATCGCCCATACAAAGGTTTTGGCCACGCCCACTTTTTGGGGGCGTTTTTTTTTAAAAAAAAACTTTTTTTTAATAATAGAATGAAATAAAATGCTAGCCATCATCTTCTTAATGCTTTTTTCTTTGGGGCATATAGGGATATGGATAGGGTAGCATACTGTTCGTCCCAAGCGGACTGTAGCCTTTCCTTATGTTTTTTGTATAATGTTGAATTTTGTTGCGCTGAAAATGTAGATATTGTTATGGTATATGGCGTAACAGTTGGGTTTACTTATGTTGATTTTGTCTTTGGTCAAATCATTGCCATATATAAATTGCAGAGTAGATTTTGTAGTGCAGATTGGAGAATGTTTAATGTTTGGTAAATTCGGTATGGTAACTCCACTGCAAAACAAAACCTATGATGCCAGAGTAGAAAGGAAAAACATAGTTTTAATTCAATTTAGCCAAAATCACTTATAACGATTGGCTTTAGAGTTCTTTAGTTGACTAAGACCAAGTTCATAGGTCTCAACTGAGCTAATATCGATATAAAATTATCGACCTAAAATATAGTTTAACACGCATTATTTACATTCTTTATGCAAAAAAAGAGATTTGTCACCTCTATCCGAGTAAAATAAAGTAAGCCATTAATTTTTAGTTTGATAGTAATAATAATTTCTATTAATACAGCTAGTTGCACAATAATGATAAAACAAGTGCTTGAAGACGTCTTTGAGAAAAAGGAACGGACTGACCGATCGACCTGGAAGTAAATGCATTGAACATTATCGGCAGATGGCTTTTAGACACTTAAAGAGGCAGACAATTGGACCCGTAAACTGACGACAGAGGTGACGGCACTGCGTCAAAACGCACTAAATGCAAAAAAATCATAAATCATTAAAATTATATAAAATTGTCACATTGCTAAACTTATTTGGACGATTTAAGACTGTGACAGATCGAGGAAATAAATAAAATGTAAAATTTTAAAGCAAACTGTATCTCGAGGTCTCAATCCCAAAAATTTAGGTCAATTAAACTTTTTTCTATAAAATTTTGGGCAATTGGACAAAGTTTGAGTTTTAAATTGATTTTTTTTTATTCAATTTAATAATAAAAATTTATTAAAATCAGTAGCACTACCTTGAAATATCGACTTTGGTATTAATTATTTTTAATTAAGATACATACCGAACTTTAACAATGTGGCAATTTTATTCCTTTTATTGGTAACTTTTTTTCTAAAACTCAATAACTCATACAACTGAATGCAAATCGTAATCCATAAGTAATTGTGTTCGCTTTTGCATAGCCTAAAAAGAAAATTATTTGCTCTAATGACCTACCCTTCGCGGCGTTTGGTCAAACTTACGCATAGAAACTCGTAGAAAATATTCACTGTACCGGCCAGTCTAATTAGTCGCTTTAAAACGCGTATATAATACGAGTACACCCTCGTTCACCCATTGTCAGCGGTAGAAATTAAGCCTTACATATAACAGAACCCATTGAAACTGCCACGATGATTTGCGTTAGCTAACCTCATTTCATTCTATGATGTCTTCTGCAAGAACCACCACTCTTTTAGCTGAGTGGCTGGTCGAGAAGTAACCTCATATGCTTACACACTCATTCACGTGGCGCCCTCTAATTGAAGCTGTAATGAGCAATCATTGTGCAGCCAAAAACTGGAACGAATCGTTACTCAATTTAATTAATTTCCAACCACAGGCAATAGAACCGTAACTAGGACAAGCTATAGTGCGTCAGTCAAAGACACACGTGCATGTATGCAAATGAAAGAGCCATAGGTAGACCATCACAATTCCACCACAGGACCTTTATGTGTACTTCTAGAACGCGTTATATCCGCAAGCTGTAGGTACCCGTACTGATATCCGAACGTACATAGTTTACGAACATATAATGGTGCTCGAGAGACCATTACCTGGATCCACACAGCCAGCAGGATACATTTCCTATATATATATATGTACGTGTCATACCTACACATATTCGCCTTGGCCCACAATCTCATCGCAACTGAAGTGGTGGGCAGTTGGGTAAAGTTTTTGCGGCTCATCCTGGGTAACCTTCGTCAATTGCAGCATGCTAAGGTGGCTTAATCTTCTCTTCTCTCATCTTTGAACGGAAATGGTTTCATGCATTAAAAAGGTACCTTGCTCGCTCAGCGAAGAACGCAAAACTTAAACTGTTATTTTACGACAGTATCGCCTGTGATAATTAAGTACACATGCATACATACATATTTAAGTTTACAAGTAGGAGTCTGACGCACATGAACTCGGCTGGCATTCAGAATATGGATATGGAGGCACACTGGATGAGCATCCAGCACCAAAGTTTTCGTCGATGGAAGAGAGTAATGTGCACTTTGGTGCTTCGGGGATGTCGAATGGGGTTCGTATTAATTTAAAATTAAACGTCCTGGTGGGCTCGTTTTGCATTTTGTGGGTGAGCATTCGACTAATGAACTATAACCATACTTGGGCAAAGTATACCTGTATATGGTAATTGTTATTTGAATGGACCGCATGTGTATGAGGAAATGAAATTCATGCGGGTTCTTCGATAAGTTAGAATTTATTTTCAAATATGGACATGACGTGTCAAGTGTTCAACCAAACATGTTTTACTGTGGATGTTGCAAGGAAAAGTGTAATATTTATATTTTTGAAACCAAACCACTTTACATGGTAATGAGATATGGAAAACCATTCGATGTTTGTATTTTGATTAATTAAGCACAATCAATTAACCACTTCCCATGTATGTTAAATTACAGAAAGAGGATTTAATGAAAACCCTACAGCTAGTAGTGGTGACCTTGACACAACGTACATACAACATTTGAGTTTGAACGTTATCTGTGAAATATAAATTTGCCGCACAACAATAGTCTTAATGTTCTAGCACCGTCTCTTTTTCCATGAAGTTTTTACGCATCTCAGTCTGTAATGGTGTCTCATCCTGTCTCCCAGTTTATTATGCCTTTTACTGTGTTCCCAGTTATAAACAAAATAAAGGTGCCAAAGGTACAAAAAGGTAATTGCCTGAGACACGGCAGCCTGCACGCTGCTGCCATTTATAGAGACCAAGTGCTCTGTCATCTGTAATGGCATGGTCTTTAAAACGACGTTTCGGTCCGTCGTGTCATCTCGAAAAGGGGGCTAAGATTCGAATAACTTCTTGGCTGGAGCACTGTTGTCTCGATATAACCAATAGCGATATGTTTTGGCTTTTTGGAATACATCCACATCTTTGTTCAGTTTTATAGAGTTAGCTCTCGCATACAGGATGAAATATCCGCTTTCGAAGGACCCCCAACAATAACTCACTTTTCATAATTTTTACAGCGGAACTGGCAGGGTAAGGGTTCTGTAAAGCATGCATTTTGTCCTCGAGGCAGGAGTCTTGATATGTTTCTGCACTTCCTGATGACACGGTTTCCTGAATTTATTCCGCGGATGCAGGACTTCATTGTGGCTTCCAAACAAAGGCATTGTCTTCCAATCGGAGATTCTAGCTGCAACTAAGACCATGGAGTTACTGCTAATAAAGCTGGGATCTGACGAGGATATCACCACTTACATTGACAGTTAGGCTGGAATCAGTCTGAGCTCTTCTGGAACTGTCACACAATAATTAAGTAATTATGAATACAGAAACGTGATAGACTGTGATGGGAGCCCGGACACTGCAATATAGAAATTAATGAGCTCGCGGATGAGCTTACAAGTAAAAAGAGCGAATCAAATCTTGGGAGTATATATTAAACCACGTTCATAATATGGCTGGTCAAAGCCTGACTTCTAAATAGTGGTGGATTTTAAAAATGTTGACTTATGATAAAAATTGCTATTATATCTGCATTTCGACTTCTCTTGTCATCCGGTTGACATCATGACTTCACTTAGACGTAGAATTTGTACTAAATTTGTCCTACAGTAGTGACGTCATCCGGAGACAAGTTTGGATGATCGTCTGATCGCACCTTTAGTCTTCGCATATATTGTGATGACTCATGCACAATGAAGTATATTGCATACATATTGTGCGAATGCGCAACTAGAATGCTACTGATTTAACAACCTGAAAGATGTAGCGGTGACAAACAGTTGTTAAGTCTTTGTGGCGAAGTAAAATGCTTTCAGGAAATGGTGTATGATTTGTGGAAGGTTTGTGGTTGATTTGATGTTGGAGACGTTTTGTTCTTGGTTCTATCAGGAACCACGATGGGTCTAACCTAATCTTGCCTATCGAGGACTTGTTGTGGAATAATCGTTGTTATTAGTATTCCATCATCTAGCATTGTGTAAACACCCAAGGTAGTCAGAATGAAAAGTAATTAATATAATATTGTCAATTTATTTATTGTGACTTAATCAAATGTTGTAACTAGTGGCAAGGTAATAATTCATATATTCACACTTTTTGCTCACTATATGTCCACAAATCTTGGGTGTGAAACTGATTTACAAGGGTTCGACCATTGTAACCTTATTTTTGTCTATTTATACAGATTTGCGGGCGGTTAATGCTTTCAGTATTCAAACAATTCGTTGGCGTTCAAATAATGTGTTAACATTTTATTCGACTAACCCAACGAACCACTCCCTTTTGAGCGTGGCTAAATCAAACATTTTACAGTTTAACAACCTTAATGTCGAATAAAAAATGTATGCAAACCTTGCACTTGGCAGAGGTTGCATTAAAATTGAAACCACGTATCAAAGCCATTGCCGTTTGCATTCAGCCAGTCTCCTTTATAATTTTTATTGCGAGCTCTGCTTTCCACAAAGTCGCTGAAATATTTTGTTTCTCAGCGGCGAAAATTGTGCAAATAACCCGCTGGTAAAGACAAAAAACCAATCCTTCAAGCCGCACCTACTTTGTGTCTGAAACATCAAATAAAGCAAGGCAAACTGAATTAAGGAAGTGCAAGCAAAAGGATTGCCACGGCATGGGGCAAAGTACACAAAAGGTAGAATACCCAACTTTTGCGACAACTCCGCTAAGTAAACAGAAAGAAAGTTTCACTCTTTACAGTCTACCTTCATTCGTCCTTGCACACACACACACACAGACGCATATAGCGAATTATTAAACGTATACATCCATACATAATGTATACATATACAAATTTGAAGTTCATTCATCACATATGTACAAAGAGAAAGAGCACTGACTCCACAGTGGAAGGCAAGTACTCATACAACGCTGACTGGCTGTCACTTTGAGGTAGGTTTAATAAACCGTCGACTCTGTGCCGTCGAGATAAGGGTTGGTTAATTGTTTCCGAGATTTTAACAAACCGACTGTCGATGTGTGTAAGCGTAATGGGCCACACACGCCGGCCGCCCGGATATATTTACATCCATCATCTCCGCCTTGTGCGCCTCCAGCATGACAAATATTTGCGAAACGTGCAAATTACATTCCACTGAATAATTCCGGCCCCAACACCAAGAATGTAACACAGTTCCGGGACGGGTATCGGACTGCCGCCGGTTGAGAAAAGGTATTTCATGACTTTTTAAAAAGTTTAATATTGAAACTTCAGTCAAAGGAGTCCGAGATTATTTCATTTTCCGCAGGACGAAAACGAAAACGGCGACGTCAAGTTCTCTCTCTTTCTCTCAATTTTGTATAGGGACTTTGCTGTTCTATCCCATACCCTCTTTGTACGATGAGAAAATTCAATTAAACTTCACTAATTGACACGAAAAAGTTAGCCAAACTATTGCTTCGATCCTACGGTGGCGGCGGAAGTGTGCGGCGAAGACGCTGCGGGTATATATGTAGACGGAGTTGCAGCCAAGACGTTGAGATCTATGTTCCCAATAGGATTTGCAAAAATAGTTCAAAGTGCGGGGCAAACTTTTCTCGTTAGGGGATTGAGTTCTTTATTGTTAAAGAGAATTGTGTCGGGGGCTGATGGTATGCTAGCGATTATTTCATTCAATGGCGAAGCAAATTGATACACGAAAAGTGATGCTTCCAATCAATAAATGGCAAACGAAAAGGTCATTTGGGAATATGGCAGTTAGCTCACTCAGAAATGCATTGATGTAGGTGTAGTATAGTTACGGAGGCTTACTATAAGCTAAAAATTGTACAAAGAAGATGATTGCGAAGGGAAATACAACTTCTGAGTGGTATTTTCATCTTGATGAATACATTTCGGGAAATGCATCAAACTCGTAAGCCTCGAAAGGCTTGTTAGCAGACCCGCTATATACATTTGCCTGAATTTCATATTTTGACTGCGCTTAAGATTATGCTGAAAGTCCTCACTCAAAGTCACATTCATTAGTTTTGTATATATGTATATTTAATATTGACTGCAAATTGGTGGAATAATAAGCTTTCAAGTCTCTAGTTGACTGCAAATTGGTGATAGCTCATATTGACTCACTAAAATTATGTAAATATTTTGCTTAGAAAGGACCTTAATCTAGCTTTCGTTGTGTATGCGAAGATATATTTCTGACACGAATGAGAGACATCTGATGTCGTTTCCGAACTGTAGATTTTCTCAAAAAAGCGAAGTATGCAAATTTGTTAGTCTTTGTAGTATAAAAAAACTGTAAATTTTTTGAAGTTCCCTTTATTAGACTTTAAGTTAAATTTATGAAAATCGTTATAAGAAAAAAAATGAAAAAAAAATTATTTCAAAAATCGAAGTATGCAAATTTGAAAAACTGTAATTTTTTTTAAGTTCCCTTTGTTAGTTTTTGAGAAATTTATAAATTACCGTTAGTCGGTTTTTTTTCTAAAACTGAGTATGCAGAATTTTTTACCCCATCCTGAACATCCTGAACGACGGAAATCCTTGGAACCACTTTCGAAAAAAATTTTCCCAAAAACAGTTGTATGGCAGGTACCGTTATTTCAAAAGAAAAAGCAAAAAATAAAAAGGTGCCCCGAGATGTGATCCCAAAAACCTTATATACGAACTTTGAAGCAAATACGTCGAACCCGGACAGACAGACAGACGGACGGCATTGGCGGACTCACTTTTTTGGATTTCTCTATAGGCGAAATATCATCCCTCATACTCAGTTTGAGTTCGAAATTTCCACACGATCGCAATTACTTTATCTTTAGTATACTAATGTATACGAGAAAGTTAAAAAAATATCGATGGAGAACCATATAATTTGTCCATTCTCGACCATCTCTATCCACTGACCACAATTTAAAGACTTGACACAAATGACTTGAATTTTTGCTTAAGTGCTTGTCTGTAGGAACAGGATTGCAAGACTACTGCTGGTACAGGATATATGATGCATTATGTGCAGAGTGACCATCAATATTATAAGAATCATTCTAAACAATCATTCTAAAACTTGACTTCGCGTAGCAGAGTGTACTTAAGACAGAGTGGGCCAAATATAAGTATCTTTTTAAAAATGCAATGAAATGAACCAAATTAAATGTTTTTCTTGTCTTTATTAGTAAGAGCAAACATTCCCATTAATTAGGGAACAAAAGATCGTTCAAGTGGTTGCCTCGGCTGGCGCATTCTGTCAGTCCAATTTTCAAAGACCTTATTGATGGTTTCGGGCTGTAGCTCATGGATTGCTCGGATGATGCAATGAGTCCAAAGGGCTAAAATCGCAGCTCCAAGGCGGCCAATTGACAGCCGTCTTGGCTGATAACATGATTTGGGGATTTTGAGTGCAAAAGATCGATTGTGGCATGATCTGTCTGGTCGATTAACATGGCTCTGTAACGCACACCGTTGACCGAAACTTTGTTCCCAGTCTCATTTTCAGCGAAAAATGGTCCAATGATGCAACCACTCCACACCAGCCACATTTTCGTCTGTGCGCACCATACGACGACGGGGAACATGAGTGTTGTCCACTAGCATCCTAGTCTTATGATTTTGCATAATTTTGCATAAACTTGCGTACAGCAGAAGCGCTTGGACGCATTGTTTGGGCTATACGCACTCACTTTGGAAATCAGTTTTCAATATTTCCCAACGTTCAAGCGTAAAGCGACTTAGTTTGGTTCCCGGAGGTATGATACTGACTTTCTGTTAAGATTTCGAGCGGGAAGCAGCTGTCAGTGTCAAAATAAGCTATGATTTCAAAATGAACCACTAGACGGCGCACGCTTTATTTTCTGGCCCAACCATATCTCCTAAGAACATCTCTACCAGAGCACGAGGCAGGCCGAGTTGGCACAATGATTTAACGACGGACGGTAGCAGTAAATGATTCAAAAAAGTTAGGAGTTCCATAGCTAACAATACTATGCAAATAGACCTGTAAAATTAGGGTATGAGAGTACATGGGGGTCCGATGAGAACATGATTAATATAGAGGCCCTGTTCAAGTGAACACAGGACATAAGTAAGTAACACATTTCTTGTAATAGGTCGGTATTATTCTGCTCCTACGTTGAACATAAATTGAAATACAGCTTTTCTAACTTTATTTTTGTACATTTTGCGTAATTTTTTTGACCAATAAACTTATCGGGTCTACTAAATATTTCACTTGCTGTCTTGGAAAAATATTTGAAAACTCATTCACATCGCCCCCGTTCGATATATATTCCTCATTTATACTACTTACCTAGATGAAAGACAATTCAGATTTCACATGCTGGCATCAATAACGTAAACGTGAAGTCTAATAGAAAAACGAGAACGCACACGCACACGCTTCGCTAGTCGGAGTTACCAAGTAAGTTCTTTCAGTTTCATCCAACCAGACCTCACATTGGCACAAATAACTGACAATTTGTGGTTGCACAATACACATACCTACCTCGAACCTACCCCACATAAAGTTGGCGCCAACCTACTGAAAAAAAAAGAATATCTAAAGCAGAGCACATGCTACCTACTACCCCACATGAAAAGAAAAGATAGATAGGTTGCAGCAGGCGAAGAGAAGTCAGTTACATTCCTTCTGCAATCTATGTAATGTATAAGCCCTTATATTTTATTTTTTTGTGGGTGGCAGTGGCAGCGGCGGTGTGATGAATGAATACATTCAGCTACACACACACACACTTTTTGTGTCAATTCTTTTGCGATTAAATTGTGTGACCCCGCAACGGCAACGGCATCGGCAACCACCGACTGACTAAAGAGGCGCCAAACAGAGAGGACGTGCAAAATAACAGAAACAGAAAATAAATGTTATTGTTGTCTTTAAATCCATTTAAGTTTGCCCGAGAAAAATATGTGTCTCTGCTTCCACTGGTATGTTGCAACATAATATATAATATATACAGATATGGCATGACAAGAATCGAAGAGGGGTAAGTTCTTTATCTCAACTAAAAATAGCAGATGGTATGACATTCAAAATGTACTTATAGTTGAAATCGTTACACAAGAGCAAGAGTG
Source organism: Ferdinandea cuprea (assembly GCA_963576555.1). NCBI lineage: Eukaryota > Metazoa > Arthropoda > Insecta > Diptera > Syrphidae > Ferdinandea > Ferdinandea cuprea. The sequence goes on from OY754958.1 coordinate 3,760,829, forward strand.
TGTGGGTGGTAGGGTGGTTAAGGCAAATATTGATAATGTCACACAAGTGGGAGGTTGTGGTGCGGAGCCAAAGATGAAGTATTAAGTTGTTTTTAGGAAAAGCGAAAAGAATGACGTAGAACTTTGAGAGCTGTTTTCAATTTACATAACTTGACTTCTTTGCAATAGTATCTGAGAAATTGTAGTTGACATAGAAGTGCGAGGATGAGAAACAACACGAACGTAGAATGTTATGGGTTGTTAAAGGATGCTTAAATTGACAGAAGGAGTATGGTTAACGAAAAACGTTTCAATACGTTTGATAATGAAACGAGTACCTAATTTACTGAATTCGAATATCTCTAAGTCAGATGGGTCAGAAAAGGGTGCAATTTGTTTTGTTTACTTTCAACGAACTAATAAGCAACCTAATTAGCTCACCATTACAAATACCAAGAAGCAAGCATAAAAGGAAATGTTGCACGAAAGAGAAAAATAATTTTAGAACCTGATGTGCGAGTCATGGGAAACAGTTTTGGACTAAAATAATCACTACACTTTTAACGTGCTGTAGTAAAACATGGTTGAGTTTGCGGTCCCATCCAGTGACGCAATGTTATGACCATCTTTGTATATTTCTCATCTTCTTACCTCGTTATCTTGGAAGAAATTAACAAATAAAAAAACCTGATCAGCTTTTGAAGTATCTTCATATGCTTCTTTATTGCCGCAGCGCCTAAAAATGTCACTTTTGCGGGATCAGAATAACAACTTCGATATTTTTATCTTTACATCTTTATATAAAATCTTGACAATCTGATAGATCTAAAAGCGCTTTCCTCTTCAGTTGATCAAATCAAAGAGCAGAATTAGAAGCTTTTCTGTAAGCTTAGGGAGGTTAAACGTATTACCTGCTTCACACTACTAGTGTTGTTGCATTGTTAGGCAGTGCTGAAAGCCAATAACACCGGCTTGTCCTTGTATTTGGCCAGTTCATCCGCTGTTTCCCTTCAATTACAACGTGCAGGCAACCCAACATGATGACTTAAAGCCCTAAGTGCCAGGAGGCAATGTGTTTCACCTTTTCCGTTAACAAAGTTCGGGTCGACTGTTTTAAGTGCTGCTTGACTTTCCACACAGATGGATATCGATAGGCTGGTAGTTCAATCGATAGGACGGTCTGTGCTGCTTTCTTAGTTAAACAGATGTAATCAATCACTGAGAAGACACTAGCCGCATGTTCTTCTATCTTCGAACAATCTGTAAAGATGGGTGCCTAGACCTTTTACGACAGTATAGTCATATACCTGAGCCAGGTAAAGTAACTCTAAAGCTTTTTCGAAGTCGAACCTAAGTATCTCGTAACCAGAAAGTGATATGACATGACATGACATGATTTAAAATTTATTCGATTCAATATTTCTCACATAAAAATTGATTTAATTACATTAATCAAAAGCTTAAAATGAAATAAATAAATTTGAATATTCAGTGACATCTTAAAATTATTAAAAATGAGATTTCACATTAAATAAAGTGCACGACTGCGTCATACGAAACTTTCTCGGTACATGAGATGCGTTCTGGAATCGCCTTAAAAATTATGATAACATTTGATCAAATACCAAATTTACTTAAATCACTTTTGCTTTAAAAAAAATTATATTTTACTCAAAAACGGCACCGGACGTTTTTTGATGTAATTTCGCGCACTGGACTCTTTTAACATAAAAAAAAATGATTAAAATCGTAAAAGCTGTTTTTGAAAAATCGAATTTAATTTAAATTTCAGAAAGTTGTTATATGAAAAAAAATAAAAAAAAATATTTCAAAAATCGAAGTAAGAGCTTCTGTAGCTTTGATTAGCAGGAATATTAACAACGTGCATTAGAAATTAGGCTCTGCAAATATCCACCTCTTACGAAAAAATTCATCTTTGAAATAGTATAAGTGTCGTACTGGAAGAATTTTTAAGGTTCTAAACAGATCCATAGAATTCGCAAAGCGATGGGTCTTGTAGACTTTTCTAATCGCAAAATTTTTAAATTACCCTTAGCGTCTGAAGTTTGTTTAGATTATAGATAGATTAGATCGACAGATTCAATTATAAAACAAATAGCGCTACAGTTGATGTTGCAGTTAGCTGCAGTTATTGTTTGAGAGTTTGTGGTTTCATATCTACATTAGGAAATTCCGAGCTTTAAAGACTAAAAAACATTGATTTAGTTTTGCTTCTCACAATGAGTTCATGTTTTCTAAACCAACTTCTTAGCATAAAAATATCATGCGTGATACCTGCAATTATATTTTATCTACTATCAGAGCAGTATGCGATTCTTAGGCTTAAATTATTTTTTACCAGTGAAGGGAAGATAAATAAGAGAATTTAAAAAGGTCCAACTACAGAGCCTTGCGACACACCCATATTACATGTATTCGGGCTACTAACAAGTTTCACAAATTGTGTCCTGTTTTTAACATAAGACTCCATTTATCCAGCTTTATCGAATTTATCTGAAAGAATTGCATGAATTACCATGTTAAAGGCTTTTTAATGTTAACAAAAAGTCCAATGCAAACCTTTTTGCCATCCAATCCTTGAGAATTCCAAGAGAGCATCTTTAGTAGATAGACGCCACCTTAATCTAAATTGCATAGGACTAAAAATTAGATAAGACAGGATCCTCATTTTGATAACTTTTTTCAAAAACTTTAGAAATAAAGAAAGATAAAGATATGGGTCTGTAGCTAGTTTTTTCTGCTGGTTTCCTTTTTTAAATGAGGGGTGACTAAAGCCCATTTCAAATCTTCTGGAAAGTTTCCAGATAAAATACTAGTGTTGAAAAGATATGACACGATATCTACTATATTTTGCTAAATAGTCCAGAAGATCCAGGCTCCCAAATTTTGTTATCTCCTAGACTGGGAGTGCCTTTAGCTGCCAAGGTTTTTATAAATAGCTCAATGAATAGCAGATTTAGTACTGATCCAGGTCTAGGATCTGCACTTCGTTTTAGATCCTTAAAAGTATATGTGCTGCAATTTGGACAGGAGTGGTACTTCTATTATACTCTGTGTATGGCTGTCGAAAGTCGTTCAAGCGTTTGCATGCTGATTTGTCTAAAATCCTTCGTGCTGGAAAGTGGGTATTCAGAAATAGGCATCAAACTGTAGGTCCCTCTCATTCGTGTCAAAAGTATAACTTCACGCACAGAATGGTGGGTAGTTAGCCCTATATATTTTTTTTAAAAATAAATCATCAATAAATAAAGTGAATACGATTGGGTTCAAGTTACGTAATAGTTCGAGAAGCAGCCATTACAATTGGTTGAATAAGAGCTGTTCACTTTAAAAAAAAATTTACAAAATCCGATTCGACTTAACATCAAGTATTTAGGAATAGACAAAGGGGTAGAGCCTTTCAAGTTACACGTACAAGATAATTTAAACAACAACCGGCCAAAAAACACCCTGTAAACCTTTCAAGAAAATCAATTCACCAAAAACATATTCACTTCAAAAAAAAAAAATGCATTACCAAACAAGTAGACAAACATAAATATTTACATTACATTATCTAAATGTCTCTGCAAAAATTCCGGTAAACTGTTAAATAATTCCTCTTCACTCCTTTTAAGCGTTGCACGTTCTTATTGCGTTGTCTCAATTTTATTTTTATCTTGTATACCTCACTTATCCACAATCATGCAAAACAAAATTCATAACCCAAGGACGATAGGGAATTCCCTTCCCGCAAGCAAGCAAAGCAACCGTGGAAAACGAACTCAAATATCCTTATTCAATGAGGGTTCAGATAGTATACGACACAGACACAGGAATAATCAAAGCAGCACAAAGCTCGGTAACCCCGGTACTAGGGCAACGTCGACATTGTCAACCACCGACATTAGTCTCTATCTCGCTCTTGCTCTGGAGGACACTTCGCATCGCTACACTGCCATGAAAATCTCCAGACAAATTTGCAGCGCAAATATTTACGTTACCCAAATTCCAAAATAAAAACAGCTGTTTGCTCCATACCAATAGCTTTTCTTTCCTATCCTCTTCTTGCTGTTGTTCGTCTTGCCTTTATTCACTGCTTTTCAGTTTAGCTCGTTTTCAATGGTAGCTATATCCTGAAAATTCTTAGAGTATTCCAAGATAGATGAACGAACGCTCTTTGTAAACGCCTCTGAAGGAACAAAATTTTATAGAATGTATTCCCTTTAAATATTCTGTAAGAGATGTCCCTGTCGCGTCCACACAGAAAGGGGGATGTAGTGTGCTCCACCCACAAAAAAAAAAAACACATTTTAAATAGCTGGAGGAAGATGTTCATGTTGTGTCCTTCAGGTGCTTTCACCTCTTGAATATTTTATTTTGTCCCAAATTTTGTTCGCACGCAAAAAGCACACATTTACGGAAAAATTGGAATAGAAAAACATCCTGCATATGATAGTCCTTTTTTTATGTTGTCGTTTTTGTTTTTTTTTTCTCTGTGTGTGTTGTTTCTGTTTGTGAAGTGTAGAGAGGTTGCTTTCCCATAAAACTAATGGGAAACTGAACCTCTTTATAGTTGGACTATGGAACCGAAATTGCTGTTCTCCAACAGTTTGTTTGGAGTTCCATTTGTTTTTTTTTCGTTTCGGTCACATAAAGTCTGACGATTATTTTTATGCTCTAATTTTATTGTCGATGTTTAGCAACAGAAAAGGAACATCCTCCTCGCTGATAAAGTGCCATCACGAATAAATCGAAAATAAGTGTGAATACCGGGGGCCGGGGGACATTTGCGAAAAAAATGTGCTTTCAATGAATTCAGGTAGTAAAATACTTCCACTTTCATTAATTCCGTTTTGGGGTATCCCAGGATCGTTAAATAAAATGGGAATCCTTCTGGAATGTGCCATTTCGAAGCTACAGCTTAGTGGGTGATGGGTGAAAGATAAAAATGTAAGTTTGGATTTCTTAAGAAGGACACTACTATGGATGGTATGCAACTTATATTATATGGTGAGCAGCAATTTATACAGCTCATGAATGAGTGATGCAGCTTCGGTCCCAATGGTCTGTCAGTTGTCGTTGTCTTATTCAACAGTTCATCATGATTAGGGTGAATTTTTCAACAGCCATCGTCGTTTTTTCTCGGACCCTAGCCTCGCTAGTGCAAATATCCCCGAGCTATGGCAGTGCGCACACACACATACACAATTAATAGAATGAAGCAATTTGTGGCGTTGGATCTGGGTGTGGGACCAAGATTATCTTAAATTAGATAGATGGATATATGGGTGGTTGGTGGTGGAAGTGGTAGAGTACTTCGGTTTTATGTTCTCCTTTCTGCGTAGATTATCACTCATTCATCATCTTTTCTCTTTTTTATCCATGAGTGTGTGTTAAATCGCGTCTCGGGTGCGTATGTGAAACTTTTTTTTGAACCTACTTTTTATAGAGAAAAAAACCAAGGAATTTCTTTAAAAAAGATGGGGGTGCGTCGCGTCGTAGTGGATCGTAAACAGTGCGTTATCTGATGTAATTCATCTTAAATGCAGATGTTCACTTTTTCAATGTAAAGAAGTGGATAGTAAATTTAGCATTACTGTCCATTTTGAAGATTTGGAGGTGGCTAAAGGGTTCAGTGTAAGTGTAAGTGAATAAATTAGTTATCAGAAATTAAATTTGAAGAACAATACCGCGATTCTAAGTAATTTAGGAGGGCTTTTTAATTTTGTCACAGGAGATGTTTCGTCACATCAGAGCCGTATCTAGCGAATTCATCCGCATTCAGTTCAATGATGACGTAAAGCCCAGAGGTAAAGCCCGTGCTGCTTTACTATCCCGTTACCGATGGGCAACTTTAGTGGCCAATTGTCCACTTTCTTGATCCAAGGCCCCGTGACGATGACTATTTATAAATTCTCTGTTTTTGTCTCTTTTTAAAAAATTGACGACTATTGGGCCCCTATTTCCATACAAAATACTCATATAGATACCTAAGGTGACCGCCTGTCGGTAGTTAATACCTTTCATTTGCATTTTGACATTTAAAGTCTGCAACCAAATGTCATTTGACTTCGTGAAAATATATTCACTAAACATTCGCGAAACTAAAGTAATTTTGCAATTCAGTCGATGTCGAATAAAAAAAAATTGCTTGGCTAATTCAAAATTCCTTTTCCGCGATCAAGTAGATAAATAGTTTGCATTAATAATGCAAAAAATATATCTACATATATTCAACACTTTAAACCATTAAATGAAATTAATTGCCAGGTTTTCCTTTTAATTATTGAAATATGGTCCACCAGTAAAACCCGCCTGAGTATTGGAACGTAAGTAGACCTTCTTACACCCAGCCAAAAATGCTCAAAGAAATCGGCTCTGACCGAAAGTTCGCATTCGAAAATCGCGACAGTTAAAACTTTAGCATGGAATATTTAGGTACATAAACCTTATAAAATAAGTATATGAATATAACTATGATTTTTAAAATATTATTTTGTGAACCGAAAGTGTACCGAAAGTGGTATCGTTACTATATCTATTGAACAACTCTTATTTCCCATAAAACACTTTTTTTGAAGAAATATTCTCTGTAGACATTTGTCAAATAGAGTATATTGTCGCTTAACCTAGCCTACATATAAACCATTGACTGAACGACCATATTGAAGCAGGAATCCTGGAATGGAATCCTGCCATTTTTCATGCACTAACAAAATTGAAATAAGTAGATTATGTAGCTTCTTTCAAATACATACTTCTCTGTTGATTTCCATATTCAATCTAGAACTAAAATATTGGAATTACATATAAGTTGTTCTTTTTATTATGATCTGTGGCTTGTCTGTTACCAGTGTTTTGTTGTTTCAAATTTAAGTTTAATTTTATGGCAATAAAATAACAAAAACAATGGACAGATTTGTTCATTTATTTTAATGTGTTGTCGATGTGTAAAGAAAATTCCACGTTTCTTTAAAATAAATATATGAACAAGTCTTTTTAGTTTCTTGGAGGCGAATTTGAATTTACGAAGTCAGTTTTGCTAAAATTGTGCTCGTATTTATTGATTTCATAATTAAATATATCCAAGGTTAAAAATAACAAGAACAGCCCGTGAACAAAATTTATTTAATAAATTGGTTACTGGATTAATGCGGCAAAATGTTTAAATGAACTAAAATTAAATGGTCGTTGAATACATTTCAATATAAAATAAAATGCTCTTGTAAGCCACATGACGTCATGCTGTGTTCAAGATTGCCTTCTTCTTTATAGCCCCATTAATATGGGTATGAAATGAAAGGGGCGTAGTCCGTATGTCCGTATATATGTCCTTGAAACCTTGAAAAGGTCCACCCATGAAAGAGGACATTTTTCGAAAATATCCATTAAATCACCTGAAAATTTAGTGTTGCAAGAAATTTTCACCGGAAGGTCCTTGCAACATTGCAATAGGTCTTTGAATCCTTGAAAAGGAAATCGTAAAAAATGTCATCGGTAATGCACTCATATGATCACTGAATGCTCATAAAAGAATGCGAGTTTATTTACTTCAAGATAATTGGCGATTGCATTTTTTAATCTGAACTATTTAAGTGAAATCAATAAATTAAATCATTTATTTAAATTCATTGGCTGAGACTTTCAAGAATGCAATACCAAAAGATTGCTCTGAACCGTTAACGTAAAATATCTCAAGATGAAACTATTTTTAAAATAACTGGCACTTAAAAGCAACGGCCCACTTTGAACTTGATTTCGTTGACTGGATTTTTTTTTAAACCGTCCAGCTCTCATTATGCCATTTTATTGTCGTTTTCATTGCCCTGACGCAATGCATTTGCATTGTAGAACAATTAGGTTTAGAATAAATTAAAATAAGATAAAATAAGATAAGATAATATGGTCCATCGGGAATCCACGACATATGATAACAATATCTTTCTCAACTAGCATACCCTGAAAACAACTTTTAAAATTCATTAATCGACCTATTATAAAGGAGGACTGTTTCTAAATTTTTATAAAGACCAACCTATTTTAATAACTTTGCACCTGCTCATTTTGAGACTTTAGGGAATATTATGTTTTAACTTTAAGTCTCCTAGCTATAACTTAAAATCTCTAAAAATTGTAACGGACGAACGAACATGGCTAGATCGGCATAGGGGTCAACGAGAATTGTCGTTCAATCATCAAGAAGGTGTTGCACAACACACATTACATTATTAAATGAATAAAAACTTTGGAAATGGCATAAACAAAGATACACTAGTTTTTGAAAGTAATCCAATCAGAATTTAAGTTGTAAATAAACTTCAAGAGTTGTTAATCCATGCTCTAATTTGAGAGCCATTAAAAGTTAAATGCGGCACTAAATTTATAGTACAATATTCCCTCACATTTACAAATTTACATTACAAAGTTACAAATTTTCGTGGCAAGACCTAGGTACTCACATATGGAAACAAACAAACTCAATGGCATACGAAAAACACATAATTTTGAACCAAATTTTGATAACAATTTACGATATATTTTGCAAAAAATTATTGGAAGGTATATAAAATCACTGTTTACTGGTGGTGCCAACTCTAAGACAGTAACAGAGAGATAAATAAACTATGAAAATTAATTTTTATAAATTTAATTTCTTCAATTCATTGTTGCCAAAAACGTAACACAATGCAATTGCCTTTTTTTCAACATTGAATGGGGCAAGAACATAGGAGCCAACCTTTATGTCTTGGTAAACGGGGTCTTCAGTTTAATTGTCACCAACGATATCGGAACAACCTTTAAATATATTTTGGATAATCATCTCATCTACATCTAAATTAGACTCAGACTGTAGGACATTTGTCTTCTTGTTTTCTTTGTTGACTCTTTCTTTACCTCTTTTTTTTCTAACTCTTTTTTTTTTTAAGTTTATTCAAAACAAAAACCATTTGTTATTATACAAAAACCTGTAACTTACAAAGGTTGCTTTTCAGTGCTACCGCCTTTAAATATTGCTAAGTCCCCATTGGCGTCACCACACAACTGGCTAAGGTACAATGGAGCAACACCAGCGCCAAAAGATCAAAGTCCTTAGTCTCTCTTAACAGAAGTCAAATCCGGATGCTCGTCGGGGTATTAACCGAACACTGCATCATCATAAATATGGCTAAAACACTAGGGCTCTTTGCAAATGACTTCCGCAGAAGCTGCAGGCTCGAGAGGAGATAGAGAGAGTCCGTGGAACATCTTCATGCCACTGCCCAGCTTACAGGAACGCCCTTTATCCTACATTTTAGCACGGTTCCTCGAAAGTTTGGTCGACTTGACTAGGATACCTCCATCCAACATAAAACTATTGCTCAACAGATCGAAGTTGTTCTGTTAGCCACATGTCCTTACAAACTGGGTACTCACAATGTGCAAAACTGTCCTCCCAACCTAACCTAGTAGCAATAAACATTAGTTCGCTACATCGAAGCCTAGTTAAGCTCAAAGAGAATAGCTTTCTGAAAACATTATATTGCTTTGCTCAATTAAATTTTAACTCTACTAAAAAAACCATCAACAACAGCTTCCTTAATCTTGCTTTAGCACAAAGTTTTCTTTGAAATTCTACCCCTTAAGGTCCTCTCTGAAACAAAATACCACCAACAAAAGAGCTTCCCTAAATGAGCATCCTCTTTGTCGTTTATTAAAGAAATCCTTCCAAGAAATTTTTTTCAATTCCTCTTAGTTCAAACCCTCCACTTCAAAAATCAACTATTTGTCCCCTCTTGAACCGCTGAATAACCCTAGCGTGAAAAAAAACCTTAGACAGCAATCATAAGTTCAATCACTACAAGCACTCAAGATGACCCATAAAAAAGAAAAAAAAAAACAAAAAAAAGATTCTTTAATTAAAACACTCTTCTACCATTTCTTTTTGTAAGATTTCGCGCCCATAATTCAGTATAAATCCGAACAAAATGAAATGGGTGACACTTGAAAGTTGAAACCAACGTAACTCTTTTAACCAGAAAAGAAACAAAGACGAACAAAAAGATTGGATTTTACGCTGGCTTTTCTTGAATACAAAGGTATATGGTGCCCCCAAGGCGGTTTCCCTCCACAGCAGTCTCGTTCAAAGAACACCAAAGGAAAAAGTGATGCTGCTGGTAGATTTCAAGTTTTTTTTTTCTTCTTTTTTACCAAAAAAGAACCTCACGTCATTTGCAGTTCGGGTTCTTGGTTATATTAAGAGCAAAACTTACAAAAGTTACCCTCCAGCGGGCGCAAAAAGAAAATCCTCTTTATGCTGGAATAAAGGATTTTGTACGGAGGAGAGTTAATTCCAACGAAAAACATTAAATGTTAGCAATTCATAGATATACATAAAACTTGCACCCAAATTGGTGTTTTGTTTGCCCGAATAGGCAACGTAAACTAAATGCATTCTAGTTCGTTTTCTAATTAAATGAACACACAATTAGACTCGACTTCGGGCAAACAATAACAGCAACAGCAAACCACTGAACCAAAGTGGATGAAAGAACTGCATTTTGGTGCCGGCCTTGTAAATGAGTAAAAAAATCGACGCTTCGTATGAATTTCTGCAGTTGCGATAAACTTTTAAGCCCTAAAGCGAGTGTGGAATGTATGATAACCATATTCTATACATATACAAATTGTACTGTAAATACTATCGTTTTCGAATTCAGTATAATCCGGCCGAGTAATTGGATGCAAACAATAAAGTAAATGCCAGAGGAGCTAGTTCCGCATAATATGCCGTTGATATTTTAGTGTTAATGCCGTAATGGTTAGCGCAAATGCTATGCTTTCCACGGGCAACTAATAGTCCTAATTAAATGAATGGAATTCTGATTTCGATTTTGGCAAAATTGCAGTAAAAGTCGTGTTGCTATATTGGGTCGTCAAAATTTACCCATGCTTAATGCAATGACTGGGAGCTGATATTTATATTAATTTATAGACTACAATAGATTGTCTGTTGACTTTTTTGTTAATGGCTCAGACATTTTGGCGGAAGGATAGTAAAACATACTTACTAATAACATATGTCAAATACTTGGGCATCTTCTTTATTGCATTTGCCGATGAGGTTATGATCAGGAAGAGCGATCATAACTTTTCCAATTTCCGCTTGTAGGTTTCGCCAGTTCGACCTCAAAAAAGCTTAGTCCTTTCAGTTTAAAAAAAAACCTTATTGCTGATTTGGTTACATTTGTGTGATCCCGCTGTTTTAAGACTTGCCACTCTTTTTTACTCAACACGCACTTGATCCTGTTGTTTTGTTAGAACATTCGTCTACGACACCGGGATCTGCAGTCGTTTCTGTGGGGTTACGTAAAAGACCGTGTTTACTCCAATAATCCCCAAGTTCTGGGGGCATTAAAAACCAACATTACTCAAGCTATGGCAGAGATACCCCCCAAAATGTGCGAAAAAGTGGTTAAAAATTACCTGAAAGGAAAAGTATGTATCTTCCCGGGTCGACCATTGAATGATATTGTTTTCACACTTAATGGCAAAATCCAAACTTTACAATGAAATCAAATGTTCATTAAAAATATATCGCTGTCGGTTTTATTTAGCTTTCTAAACAGAAAAATTAATTTTTAAAAAAATATTTAGTATAATCTTCTGAACTGAATTACATTCTCTTAATTATAATACATTCGAGCTTTTAAGGCCCGTATTTAAGGGTCACAGATAATATATGTTTTTTGTAACTAAAGGAAAATGTGACATTAAGAAAATTATACATGCAGTTGACCATATTCCAGATTACCGGTATCGGCAAAGGAAGATAAAACAAAATAAACAGCAGAAGGTCAACAAACCCGTCGATCACAATAATGTTACGACACCAGCATTTACTTGGCCTCAGTTATTAATTAAAAGTGGTAAAGTTATTATAGTGGCTGGTCTAAGCTGTACAATTCTATTGCAGAGAACTCAGCACATTCGCAAAAATCGCAAAACCAGGACTACAGATGGTATGTCAAGCTGTTGCATTTGAGGCAGAGATTATGTTTGCATCAAAAAGTGTGTTTTCGAAAATATGTCTGTAAGTTGAAAGTTACTACCAAGTATGCATGCAAGAACCATTTGTTAAAGTTGAGAGGCTTGTTAAAGTGTTGCAAGAAGTAAGACGGTCGAAAACCTTTAAGTGTCAACTAAGACGTAACATGGCAGTCAAAGTGTTCTGAAGAAAACCTTGGGAAAAGACTACAGTTACTGTGTGTAGCATTGGTTCATTGTTCAAATATAAAAACATTTTATTAATTTAAGAACAAAATATCTAAAAATTTCCTATTTTGGTTTAATTTTGGTTTCGTTCATATACCCCCTCAAAATAAAGTGCACGACTGGGTCATACCAAACTTTCTCGCAACATGAAATGCATTCTTTAATCACCTCAACCAAAATGGAATAATTTGATCACATACCAAATTATTTGAAATAAGTTCTTATGTTTTGGAAAATTAGATTTTCTCAATAGGCTCTAACGATTTTGATCTAATTTTGTACAAGATATTTTTAACATAATTATTTAAAATAAAAGGTCCGCCATCTAACGTTTTTTTCCAACTAGTGCTTATTTCGCGAATGGTAACACTTAGCTCATGCCTGATTTGACAGATAATTAATTTTATCCTTCCGCTGAACGAATATGGTTGTGTATACGCTTGAACAACGAACAACAACAACTTAAACAACAACAAGGAGTGGACGTTACAGTTTAAAACAAATTTTCCACATATTTTTATAGTTTTTGAGATATTGGCGGGTTTATAAATTATCGGTATTCGAAATTTTTCAAAAATCTGAAATGCATAATTTTCGAACCAAAGTATGAAAGCAGACAAAAATCCTTGGAACCATATTTGACTTAATTAGTGATAAATGATTTAAAAACAAAATTTAAATTACAGACACCGTTATTTCAAAAGACAATTTTACTTAACACTACGATATAATAATATCTAGGGCATATTCATTGCTTGGGTTATTAAACAAAAACGGTTATACTTGTATATCAATTTGCTTGTTCATTAGAAAGGTCATTTAAGGAATTTATATTCTTAATATTTATTGCTAATGGACATAGAATAGCATTTTGTCAAAATTAAACATTTTCTAGGTATTTCAGCTCTTGAACGATATGTGCAGTAGCGAAGGAGTAATATGTTTTGAAGAATAGAAACAGTTGTTTAGACACCTCGACTAACTCTTTTTTTCTTACGAATGCCTTGACATCAAAGAAATCAGCTTTGAAATTATGAATATGCGAAATTAATCGAGGTTGCATTTGTACACCGGTAGAGAGGCTCGTTAATATAGCATTTGAGTAATGTGGTGGGAAAATGTTGTGAAGTCTACCGTACACAAATTCGCTGGTTTTAGATTACGATCCTTTCCAAATCTACATTATTACAAAAACTAGTGTTCACAATCAAACTCATTCACTTGGATAGTCCCTGAATTTAGTCCCATGACCTTATCTGAATCGATTACCGAAAATATTTATTTGTAAAAGCTCCAAGTGGCCATTAGGAACGCTCTACTAAACCAATTCTAACAGTACAAAAATTACAAACGCATATTTACCATTAATTTAGAAAAAGTCATTATCCCCGCAGGATCGCTACGGACATTTTCCGTTTATCTTTTTTGTATGTCCATCAATCCAATTTGCAATCGATTCCATTGAATGTATCTAATGATATGGAAAACCTAATTACACGGTTCGTTAGCGTGGCATTTATTTTAATCCACGAATAATTTATTTCCAATGCGCTGCACTCTGCAAAATTCCTCCAGCTTTACAGCGAAAACCCCACAAATTATTCGGAGATGTATTGAATAATGTCATCATCCAGGGAGGACAACTGCGAGGAACAATGCCTCCAGATATAGGATACACGCGACCAAACACCATAATTATCTAATATCGTAAAAGTTTATGAATATTTCTTTCTTTTTGTTAGTCGGATCTTTTTCGTATACTCTGCCAAATTCCAATTGAATGGGTAGTCTCCATCATCATATCCATGACCGGAATCGAATGGAAACAACGTGCTCTTCCATCGGAAACATATTAGTGACGAACTATGCCCAAATGGAAAACTTCTGGAATATCCCCCCTCATTGATCGGGGTGAATTGCTCGGTCTATTATCTATCTAGCATTCGAAGCACTCCATAGTCATCGATAATCGACGACTAAAATCGAGATATTTCTCCTCCATTATTGGTAGGGCGTCTATATCTGATGTGTGGTAGTAGAGTATGGTGTAGTTATAATGTCAATTTTATACATGGAGCCTTTGAGTTTTTTTGTTGATCCTTTTTTCTGTGTGTGGAACCCATGTACTTATAATAAAAACTAACGATAATGAATACGAGCAAGTTCCAGTTTAGTATAATATCCATAACAGTCATGTGGGTGGGTAGCTATGGGTTAAGCTAAAAACAAATGATTTATGCTCATCCATGTCCGGAGCAGATGTGTGAGTTGTGAGTGCTTGTTGTCTAACAATAGTTTATTGCCTAGAATCGGGTTAGTATCTATATGAAGGATGACTGTGTATCATCGGAAAGATGAAAGAACATTGGAATGAGAGTTACATGAGCTTTTTGAGGACTTTAGCCGTTTTATGGGTAATTAAAACTTTTGCATAAAATAATAATAAATGCCAAAGCTTAAGTGCTTAACACCTTGTCATTAAAATCCTATCACCGGCAGAAAGGAGGTCCTGGGTATTAGCCAGCATCATTCTCATGAATGCTGCTGTTGCTCTGTTTATGTTTATGACATGCGGTTGACACTGCTCAAAAATTAATTCCGGATTGAATGTGTTTTGAGAGCTAATTAAGGATTTTTGGAACGAGGAAAGGTGTAACCTAAGCGCAAACATTTTGGGCGGCTTTTTATTGTAAGCCTTTATAAACGAATTGCGGGGAGAGTACTTTTGTGGAACAGAAAAGAGATATTTTAAAAATGTTTATCAGGTTTCAGGTTTCACGCATTAATAGGAAATGAATCGAAGGAACCAAACGCTTCTTTAACTTTGATTGCTGATTGATTTTTTGTGTGCGCATTAAGACAATTATGACGTTTAAGAGTTTTGCCCGACTTATAAAGCTGACACTCAATCAAGGAGGAGTTTAATTCTCAGCAGAGCCTGTCCAAAGCCAAATTAGCGAAAAAGAATAAAATTCAGCTTAGGCAAAAGAGGCAAATCGCAATTTCGGCTTTATTTACACGTAAGAAAAGTAAAGGTGCGATCAGACGGTCATCCAAACTTGTCATCCGGATGACATCTGAAGGGAAATGAGATCTCGAATGCACTTTATACAGAATACATTTTCTCAGGACCTGAACCTGTATTGGGTCTGCCTGCAAATTTAGTGATGTCCTCCATTGATGCTTGGGTTTCTCGTGAACACAAGATTTGGTGGAGCGGACTACAATGGATGCAGACAGACCAAACTATTGCGCCCGGACGTTTGCAAGAAGTCTGCATCCTTTTCTACAGCTGTCCGAACGCCTAAGCTCTTCATTACTGAAGCTCCTTCTCATCTTTCTTCGAAAGACGGGTAAAGCTAAGTGCATTATTGAAAGGAGTCTGAATGGCAGTACAATGGACTATTAATTGTGTCAGACCGCTGCGACAAAAAAAAATGTTTTGAAAAAATCTTTCATGTAATTCTAAGGACTTTTTTGTCATATATTCATTTTTGAAGCAGCATGGACCCTTTCAAAGTTCCAAGGACATAACGGTAAAATTATTACAACCGAAAATGGTCAAATGATTCTTAGAACATTTAAGTAAATTTCTAGGTTTCAAGGATCTTTTGGTTAAAAATAAAAAATTGCAGAAGTGTGTATTTTTTTTTTTTTTTTTCAATAATTCACCCCTATCTCGAGCTACGTCGTGATAGAAAAATATCTATGAATCCCGAAAAATCTATTATAAGTTCCCTTCGTAGTGGAAAGTCTGCTACGAAATTCGAAATTCGCAGAATACCCGTAAAAACCTGAATTATTTTGTCCTTTTCTACGACAAGTTTTTTCTGTCGTAGACTAACAATAATAGTTATTTCAACAAAATCAACGTTCTTTTAAAAATAATTTTATTCATTTATATTTAATAATACATATTTTAAATTCATATAATTTATGAAGAACGTTGATTGGGCTATACTTATTTCTAAATCGTTCCCGGTGGCACTATGCTGGTAGCCGCCTTCAGCTATAATTCTCAGTGCCGCACTCAATTAACAGTTTGGGGTAATAGGAGATGCGCGCCAAACTAGTTTTTGTATTTGAATTTGACAGATGAGACAGTACTCAGAGACCAGGTAACAAAAATCGTTTTTTTTTTGGAATTTTTAACTTGAAGAAAAATATTTTATTATATTCGACAGTTAAATTGTTTATTACATATATATTTTAAATAAAGTCAATGTTACAAATCTAGAACAACTCATTTAAGTCACAAAAATTAAATTTTTACTAGAAAATAAAAATAGGTAAACAATTTTTTTGGGAAAATTAAGGGAATTTTTTTTTTTAAGTTCAGGGATTTTTAATTTGTACTGTTAATTTGCCAGTATGATACAATAAATAGAGTACACTGAAGTATTGTACCCATTAAGAGAATGCAAATGAGTACATTTATGCAGACCTCTAGTCCTTACAGCCATAAAACTCTACATTGCACCGCGTATTCTTCAGCGTCACACGGCACAATTGGACCCAAATTGGGCCATCCCTGACGATGAATGCTATGATATGCGGCTTTGAAGTCGATGAAAAGATAATGTGTCTCGACTTCAAATTCGTTACGATGGATAGGATATGCCTCGATGGTAATTGCAAAACATAGGGTACCCTTTCTTGTAGATGGGGCATATTAAGCTGATAGTCCAGTCGTCTGGCATGGTTTCTTCCATTCATCATCAAAGCATCACCCCCATGTTTGAAGAGTTCCGCTGGCAGGCCATCAGAACTAGCAGACTTTTTGTTTTTCAGTTTTTTAATAGCCATAGCAACTTCCTTTAAACTGGGAGGTGGAATTCCTTCAACATTGACTGGGCACGGGTTCTCTTTTTGAATCATAAGCCTTTGTCGTTCCGGGTCGTGATCTTAAAAGAGGAGGTCAGTAGCCTAGGCTGGTGTCTCTCTCATAACATGGGTTTTTTTACGTGGTAGGGAAGTTACCCCAACCGGGAGAACAAGATCCAAAAATAAACTTTGGATTGTTGCCAGTACTCAACTAAGGGGAATGCAAGCGCTGCCGTTGGTCCGTTAATGGCTCATCCGCCACCATCTCTTATCCAACACCCTGACTAGTGCCGAAAATCCTCAATGACCTGAGCTCCAAAATGTTGAAGTAGCTCATATAAGGTATATTCCATAATTACCGTTGACGTCACCGTCGATCCAATCACTAGGTATATCCAAGATTATACCGATCAGTGGCTACCCTATTCTACAACACCCAACCACCCATAAAATAACAGTGCACAGATAATGT
The DNA here is from genome assembly GCA_963576555.1 of Ferdinandea cuprea. Classification (NCBI taxonomy): domain Eukaryota; kingdom Metazoa; phylum Arthropoda; class Insecta; order Diptera; family Syrphidae; genus Ferdinandea; species Ferdinandea cuprea. The sequence goes on from OY754958.1 coordinate 3,778,359, forward strand.
TAATACCACGGTATGGTTTCTTGTTTAAATTTTATCAAAGTATACCGCTCAAAGGGTTAAAAATAAAGAAAATTCCTGACCATATTGCTGGGCGTAATTGTAAAATACTTTTTGCTTTTTGCTTTTTGTTTTAAATTTGTTCGCAGATCGGATCTAATAGCATACTTTTTTAATAGACAGAAACATTATTTGCAACCGCTTTCTGTCCTTAAGTCATGATAAAAAAAAGCTAACTTCCCCGAGCAATTTAAAATACAAAAAAATACGTTCTTCCCAGATTATATTCCTTTATAGTTTTCTATTCAAAGCAATTGCATTCTAAAATGTTTTGAAGAAGTAAAAAAAAATTGCAAGAAAATTTTGCATAATTCCGCTTAAAGAAAAAAGAATTCACTTCAAAGTAACATTACACGAGGAGTAGCATGTTAAATCCTTTCGAGCAGAAAATCTTACATACTTTACGATATAATTCGACGGTATTTTGAAGGAAAACTCTTTCTATGACAAAGAGTGCTGCAAAGACGAAACTTAAATTGAAAAAGTTTCCTCAGTTTTTGCCCAAAGGATATCGATACATCCAGCTCAAGCAAAGTTTTCCGCTTTCATTTTCCCTTCGTCTTCGTCGTCATCGTCTCACATCGTAACAATTTCGGATTAAGAGTTCGAATGATTTAGTTCTTTTATTTAAAAATGCAATCAAAGGATGCAATCATGCAGACAAGAATAACAAATTGCTGGCATCGTTTTACCACGATTTGAATTTATGTGTACGGATTCGACCTTGTGGGGATTTCGCTTCAAAATCAGAATTATTTTATTTGGACGAATGATGTTTGGTATGTTTACTATTTGTTCTTGGATTGCAATGAGATTTCGATAATTCGAGGAAAAGAATTTCAAAGAATTCGGGACGGTTTGGTAGAAAATATAAAAAAATAAAAAATTCAAATAAACGAAAGATGAACACGGTAGTATTCCCTCTTGAGTTGTTCGTTATTCATGGAAAGTTCATTTCATTTAGTCTCCGTAGTAGAGGAAAAAAGAATCACTAAAGGAAATAATAGAAATAAAATCTTCATATTATCCTGTGAGGAGTGCATATCTGCAGTGTTCCAGAAAAGTTTGCACATTCGTCTGAAAAGTTCAGAAAGAGCGCACATAAAAAAAAATATGAAGAAAAACAAAAATTAAAATATGAAAAACTTTCTCAGGAATGTGGAAGCATTTTTGTGTTGTCTGCTGCAGATTTTTCGGAAGAGATTCAAAGTTGATTCTTTTTGTTGTTGTTTTATTTTTCCTTTGCACTTCTTTGCGTTCTTGGACTTTTTGACTTTGTGTGAAAGAAAAATAATGCGGAAAATATGAAAAGTTTGAAGAAAAATAATTCATAAATTAGAATATGTAGAACATATTGGAGTCGGTTTGAAGGTTTATTTGGATTGTGTTTGTTTTCTTTTTTCTTAAGGAATAATAGACAGGTCTTGAGATGCGAAAAGTTCGGAGAAGTTGGCCCGGATGGTATGGAAGAAAATTGTATTTTAACTAGGAGTAACATTTTGTACACAAATTTGAAAAGTCTTCATATTTTCTGTTCACAAATTATGTGCATCTGTTGCAGGAGCATACAAATATTTTGGTGGAACTCTGTATTTGTGTTCTCAGACTTACTATGGATGTTTATTATGCTATTTGCCTTTATTTCTCAAAGTACTAATGATACTGGGTCAGTACACTGAGGGATGAATCATCATTAACAAAAAGTAAAATTACTTAGTAAAACTTTTGTATTATTTTGCTTTTTTAAGCCACGTATTAGTTTTCGAATTAGTAAGGAATAAAGAAGAAATTCTTACAATTACAACTACATACGACTGTATATTTTTTTAAACACTTCTTAACAATTGTGCATAGATATGAACTGTTATAGTTTTTTTTTGCACTTGAAGCATACTCGCTAAACAAATATATTTGTTTCGTTAAGTTTTGAATTCAACAGCTGCCCCCCTCTCTGCTTCTGATCAAAATAACCGGCCGGCCTAAATATCGACATGATCAGTTTCAATTGCCATTGAACGTTCAAGGAAATGCCATTTAGCTTTTACAACCTGACTTCCCACGCTCGTTCTTTTGCATCTTGCCAGTGAACGTGAAAGGGAGTACGGATTTTTTTAACAAAGTAATATTCTACTTAATCGTTATGCCACTAAAAGCGTGAGTACACATTTTCTTGAATCATTATCAACAAACACAGTCAACAAGAGTAATTGCTTCCCTTTTCGTTAATCATAGTCCACAGATAATGCGGACGCCCAACAAAAAGTTAAGAAGTGCATCGTGATCACTATTTACATTTACAGAACTTAATCCAATCAGGAGCGTCTGCAATTCTTTACTTTCTTTTTATTTCCACTCGGTAAGCAATACTTGTTTCTCGTAGCAAAAAAAATCAATTTCAACGCCCAAGTCTTGCATTATCGCGGAAAATGCCCATATGGAAAGTAATTTGCGACTCGTGGAAGTGGCAACCGCTTTTGTAATGCTGCTTCACCATGCATTTTCTCCAAAGAAGTGCGCTTTATCGTTGACAACACTGCCATCAATGACCATAGTGCTCACTCACTAAGAACAACAAGATCCAACACATAAGCAAACGCAGCGCATATCCGCTAGCGTGCCTTGTGCTGCTTATCGTTTGTTAAATATGCAAGCTGCAGGCATACATTAAGCTACTTATAATATTTAGTAGGTTTTTGTAGTTTTTTTACCATACATTTCGCAAAAGGAGAATATTTTCAAAGTTCTCCGTCGGGGTTTCTCTTCTCTGCATGAATATTTTGCAACACAGGAGCAAAACACCTTTTTTAAAAATATTGAGAACATTAGCATTTCTAACATCACATATAGTTATTACTAGATTGTGCCTGGATCTGCTGGCTTTTAATAATATCCCTAAGTAAACACTAGCCCAATCCCGGATTCAAATATCTCGAGTCGACAATCCCTTTCAGCTGCTGGTGTGCAAAAAATGTTTAACTTTCTTATATACCGTGAACGAGATATGCTATTAGGACTTACATCATTGTTCTGTATATCCACTATTGGTCTGTCTACCTGACCACGAGCCGTTAATAAAGGTATCCATCGCTTCAAAGTTAGGGCTTTTGCCCTAACATCTTTGATTATCATTTGAATTTTAAAATTAATCACTTATTTGCTGACAAACGACTCCAGTGATTTCGGTCATTTTTTGATTTTTAAAATAAATATTTTTCATATAACGAATTTCTTAAATATACATTTAATCGATTCTTCCATAAACGGCTCTCAATTTTGGTCAGCTCGTTCATTTTGAATATTTAGATTCTAAGGATGAAAAAAAAAATATACCGAAATCATAGTTTCCACTTCTGAGAAAATCGATTCAACAACAAAATCAAGTTTTTTCATCCATCGTTCTTTCAGGATGAAATTTTCTGTTCTGTTTGATATTGTTTATATTTATTTCTTAATTAGAGACGTGCATTTTTGTTACTATTTGGCCTTAGCTAGATCGGCGTAACTTAAAATGCTGATCACAAATGTCTATGGCGAGTATTAAGGAGCGTTACTATCTAGGTATATATCGGCATTGATATGTCCAAAAGGGTTTAAACCTACAAGCAAATGGAAGTAAAGTGTGAAGTAAATCAAAAGTTTTCGGAGTGTCAAGTTTTTCAAGTTTCAAGCACTTGTTTGACAAAAATTGTTTTTAAAAAACAAAAAAAGAATTACATAAATTCCATTCATTTCTGACTTACAAATTTTGAATAAAATAGAGCCCTCATTTACTTTCATGTGGTTTGGCTAAAAAATTTGTCCGTGTGGAAAAAATGAGTAGATCTCAAAATAGTGGAATAACATTTTTTTTATTTCATAAAATTCGAATAAATTTACTTCGATTGGAGGAAGGTTCGATACCTTAATCTTTTTCTAATGCAAACACAATAATCTGACTAACAATGGTGTAAAATATCGCTTCAATCAGTTTAACGAGGAGGAAATTTTTGATAGATTCAAGAAAACTAAGGAATGTGGCAATAATTTTGTGATTCCTCTTTTACCCGACATTCGCATCAAATTATTACAAAAGCAACTTGTAATACATATTTAAGATACCTCTCATCCGTATCAAGCAACGTTATATGTAGATCTTAAAATAAAAATCATAAATCAATCACTCTTTGACAGTTATAACACAAACAGAGCGCACGTGTGCCCACACCTACTCAACACCTAAATCAGATGGAGTATCCATCATTAGTCATAAATATGTAATAATAAGCGCTACACAAGATATTTAATTTCTTTTATTGAAACGTTCTATATACTTTTTCCATTCCGAAAATAAACAATTACAAAAGAATACATTTAAATTTGTCTAGAATATGGAATTGGTTCGAATTTAAACTGAGGCGTATACGTAACATTTACTCTAAAGTTACTCCCTAACTTATCCAAGAAACAACAAATTCACCATGAACTTTTCCAACCTTTTCATAAGAATTATTATATCGAAATTGCTTTTGTAAGTCCTTGTTTTTAAATGTTGGCTACGAAAGTCCACATAAATCGTGCAGCATTTCTTGAAAATGGAACAAAACATTTCATTGTGGACTTAAGAAACGTTTTCTGCATAGTGGACCAGTACAAAGGCAAACGGAGGACTTTACCTTATTTGTAAATATATTTCCCAGAACTGAAGATTGCTGAATTTAGCATTTTGAATGCGGATGCCTTGCCAAAGTCGAATGGATTCTTAGGATGAGTGAAATATAAAGTCATTGTGGAAACTAAAGGGGAGATATGTGGAGATTGAGGTACTGATGCAAAGGATTTCATTCTCGTGCATTGTAAGCATTTCTTAAAAATGTATTGTTCATTTTAGCCAAATGACTTGATTTGGGAGCTGCCTTCCATAAATTTAGTTTCAATATTGATGCATACGTATCTGCAACATTATTAGACGAAAATCACAAACCAGAACAATAGAAAGTAGACAAATCAAATATTTCACAGGACATTCTTCGTCCCAATAATTCCCTTATTCAAACCAAACCAAGTGCCTACAATATTGTACAAGCACAGACTTCCCTTCAATTTAAAGTGAATGTCCTGTGGTAACTATGTACCTTCACAGCTTTTCAAACCCACCCCAGTTAACTTTTGTGGTGTTTTCGGATTCCTTGTTCGAAAAGCGGCCCACTACTGTGTTCGTGAAAGCGTAAAAATGGCCACTCAACCGATAACCAGCGTTGTATGCCTACTTGTAGAGAAAAATGAAAAAAAAAAACGAATCACTAACTTGTTCAGGTAAACGAATGAAATTCTGAGATATGCACGATGGCATGACGAGTTTGCTTCCTAAACTATGCAATGGTTGTTTCCATTTTTTTTCCTATCATTCCATAGCCGACGTATGTAAAAAGAAATTCTGGGATTTCTTCTCTAGTGGTTTCTAGTACGGTGGGGTGGGGGTCTCATCCATTTGCATATTGACAGTGGGTATGGAAGGATTTATTGCACCCTCCAAAGCGGTATAAAAAAGAGAGAACGAAATAAAGCAAAAAGGAGGTCTATGTGTGAAGTGTCGGTGGTTCAAAAAAGTTTATCCCCAGATTAGGCGATTAGTTCAATGCAACGTTGGAGTTATTTGCTTTTAGTTCATATCTATCACAGTGGGTTAGTTGGATTTTCGTGAAATTAATTACGAATGTCAGAGGAAATTCGGAAAGACATTTATTCCATCGCCGGACAGGGGTGGTTGCGAATGTGAATTATTCGCTTTGGGCACGAGTTTGGTACCATTGTCAGATTAAAGAAAAATTTTGTGGGATTTTTCTGGTTGAATGATGTTAATCCCTATCGATGCTTGGTTTGGACGCACTGCATAAAATCAAATAACCGTGAACCGCACTGTCATCGTCAGTTAAGCCAAATGGCGTTTCCTTTTTTTTTTTTTGAAGATTTTGAATTCTGTTTTCTGTTCGAAACGTAAAGTAGAGATATTTTGAATGGAAAGCCGATTTAGTGTTTCATGTGTCAATGCAAAAGCAAAGCTTTTAGACCGGTTCAACAGATAACTAACCTCCAGATGTGACTTTTCGATTTCCGGAAGTTGGGCGTCCTCTCTCGACTAAAGGAGCTGGAGAAGAGCTCGGTACTCTTCTCTTGACACTCTTGTTTTCAAACAATGGGTTTTTTCTCTGGGGTGGCTCTCTTTGATGATGTCGCGATACTGGACAAGTTTTTGTCGTTTGTGGTGGTTATTCACAGTGGGCTGCTGTGTCTGTTCCAGGTGATACACACAAGCCAATCTAGAAAAAATTTCAAAAAAATTGAGCACGACCGATTAACCGGTCAAAAACAATGTCAATCAACGTTCAAACTCACTGCACCTTGAGAATACGTTTTTAGTAGATTGGGGATATCAAAAGCATCGTCCGCAGCAAAAACGTACAGAACTGCAGACGGTGGCTTTAGATGGTGGTAACCACAGCTTGTTCATGATCAATGTTCAACCAAAGAGCAATTTGTATTCCTCGCCTGCGACTCCCACAAACACATTGCTGTTCCTATTTTAGGCAAAATATTAAGAAAATTCATCCAAAATAATGAAAATACGCCACAAAGTGATAAAGTGAGCCTTTAAAATATTAGAGTTTGGTATATCGCCTCCAGCACATCCGGAACTATACTTGAAATTGGAATACGGAAAAGAACGAAACATGTCACCAGTGGCCAAGTAATGGAACACTGTAGCAGCTGATCTGCTACAAACCGTTACCTGACAGTTCGGCATGCGGATGTGCCAATCCAAGTAATCGATAAAGTTTATAGACAGACAACTGCTTAAAGCTTAAGTCTTCCGCTAAAAGTGACGTATAGAATATTAATTTTCGGACTTTTAAGATAAAAAGCGTGAGAAAGGCACCTCTTACGATGCGACGCAACGGTGACGTGAAATAATGCCAAACAATATAAGCAGGCTCCCTGCATCTTCCCTGCTAAGTTTCACTGTTAGATTTGGAGTAGGCGCGTGGTTGACTTTGTTTATACTCAATAAATCGTTGCATATACCCAACTTCGCACCCACTCCAAATCTAACAGTGAAACCAAGCAGGGGGTTTGCAGGGTGGTAACATGGCCACCCATATGAATTCCATAATAATAATTTCATATTATTTTCATGTCGAAAATGAAGTAATGAAATATTTTAGATTGACAAATTTTGCATTTTTATTTCGTTTGGCGTTATTTCACGTCACCGTTTACACTATTTATTTTATTTAATTTTTGAAATCAACTTCAGCTTTGGTTTTTAATAACCACTTAGCCACTGGAGACTAATTTCACATCGCCACTAGCAACACCATTGATTGTAATGTGATGAAATTTATTAGGCTTCTATGACACACATTTAAAATGAACCAAATAACCATCAAATTTTACCTCTCTTCTGCGAAGAGGTCTAAGTAGGAAATCATAATCCACATGCTCCTCTATAAGATAGCCCTGTTCAAGTTCTACTAGCAATCAAAAGTTTTCTATGGCAGACATTTTACTAGCAATAACCTTTTACAAAGATCTTTATTTCAAATCACACAAGTCAATTTTACAATCTGTTTAAGGTTTATTGATTGTGTGATGTCCACTTGACCACAATTTATGTGGGCACAAACATTTATTATCTTTACGCAAGTGTAAGTCCTGGTAACGAAAAAAGGACCATATTCTACAATTTATTGTTGCTGCGTAAATGCTTGAACCCTTGCAAGTGGCATTTACTACCTCAACTCATCGTAAAATTGGAAGTTGTTATAAATAATTCATACTCATCGTTGGCATTGCCCATTCCGACGCTAAACCATAATAAACTGGACTGAAAACGAAGCATATATTCATATTTACCATTGGAATAAAGACAAGTCCAGAGGACGAGATATTCTGAATTATTTATTTTTGACGTCGTCATCGATACAGCAGCAGATATATTTACGATTATTTTGTTGATGAAGAAATATATGTTGGGTAGGTCAGTCGACCTGTTCCTCTTGGGCTACTGGCGTCCCATTAATGGATATGAACTGATTTCTTCTAATCTTGTCGAAAAATAAGAGTCCGGCAGCTTGTTCGATTTCTTCAGGTGGTCGACGAAAGCTTTTCAAGTCGATACTGTTATCGATGAATGCATTAGGAAGAACATACGCTTCCATAAAGAACTTTTCGCCTTTCGATACACATAGGACTACTTTAAAGAAGTGTGTGGGTACTGCGACTACACTGCGACCAATAACACCGTAGCTTACTTTGCTATCGCTGCCTGGTAGATACAACGATCCTGTACATATGTAGACATTTGGAAAAGTATTTGTCAAATTTCGAACGTAGATTTCCAGGTTATTCCAAGCATCCCTGTTAAATCCTGGTCCAACCTGAGGAGCAATGTTGACCAAGTAAAAGGTTTCGTCACAGTGGATTTGTTGGCACTTGTGATTAGCTGCGGCTGCTAAATGTCCTCTGTCAAAGCCAGAATGAAAATAATCATAATTGTGTGATCGAAACAAAGACGGAATAGCATGATCTGATCGGAACTGTGAAAATCTGCGATTTACCCCATGTCGGTTGCCCAAACAATTCGCTGTGATGTGTTCCATCACCCAGTGCGCCACGCGATTTCGACGATCGTAGGATAGGACAAAGTTTGAGAACACACGAATTTCATCCAAGCCAGGTATACCATATTTTAGCACTTCCTCCATTCTATTTGGTGTCTCTTCCGGTATGTACTTGAGCTTAAAGTAAACTTTAAGCTTTTACAGGAGTAAGAATGAGAATCTTACCTACAATTTGGAAGAGTTTATCCTTCAAGTGAAAAGCATAGGGATCAGTTTTTATTAGTTTCACGACCTCGTTACAGTTTTCGAGGTAATTTTTGTATTGCCCGAGCAGAAATGAACCACTGGCAGCCAAAGCAATACCCGATGCCGCAGCAACTAAACTTACCCGAGACATTAATTTTTTTTTTCTTTTGTTCACCAAAAACTTTAGTTGTATTTTAGCCGAAAGTTTGACAAAAAGTAAGTGATAACAAAGTTGTAGCTTGCTTTATATTTAAATTGAGGTTTAATGTGAAGTATATTACCGAATTAAAGCACTTAAGAGGGTTCCTATGATAAATCACATACAAACGACCATAAAGAACGCCCAATTACTGTCATCCGCTCCTTTGTTAACAGCCGAATATTTTAACATCCAATTGCAATCAATACACAACCATACCAACTATAAATAATTGTCACAGGAATTACACACAATGTCGAGCGTGGGCAATAAGTCACTCCATAAAACAATACCTCCTTTCGATATGTCGACAACACTGCAGAAACAAAATAAACATTATATAAAATTGAATGAAAAATTTGTAACGATCCCAAAAGCTATTAACACAATCAAATAATAAAACGACCACACCTTGCTGTATGCTAATTAATTTCCATTAAACAGCTAATTTGACCCATTTCTCGGGTTCGCACTAATTTAATTTATTTTAAAAATCTACTCTCCGACATTATGATAGTACAAGGGGCTGAACATCACCCCATAGAATGCCGGCAATATCAAGGTTCAGCGCACAGCATCCACAACTCTCATTGAGCTTTAATTAATGACACGTGTGCAATGTGTGTGTGAATGTTTGAAACGTTTCGCTGTCGGCAACCCCCTCCCTCCCGGCGGCGAAGGGCTTAATTATTTAAGACGCAAAAAACGGTAACGTCTCACAGCTCGCAGGCAGTGTTGAATTTTGTACGCAGGCCAGCGCATCGCACTGCAACGCAAAATTTAATGAAAATTAATTAAAACCAAAAGGAATGCATTGTTAACACACGTCGAGAGGAGGACTAAAAAGGGAGCAATTATGCCTTAAATCAACATTGTGCGCCTGGAATGGGGTCAACTTTGCAGCGAATGAAAGGCAGCACTCATTACAACAATAAAAAAAAAACAGCACCCACCCTTACATTGTATTCTTGACCGCTTCGGGCGGAATGCAAAGTCTGCAGCAGTGGGTGATGTGGGTGACGACGGCAGAGAAACTCTTAGATTGTTCTTTGCATTGTTGTGACATGAACCGCGAAGCCATTCAACGGTGTCTTCTAGTGGCCCAGTTTCCTACATTATGGCATTCGAACCAAGGTTACTGCAGCGCTACGGAGTTTCGGTTTATAGTGTCACTATGCCAGGCTGGTCACGCAGAAGATGTGGTCAAAACGGGGAAAAATTTAAAAAAATAAATGTATGGTGATAATCCTATCTGCTTAGTTGCTCTTAATTGGATTAGTCACGCTTTTGTGTTAAGTGATTGCAAAGTGTTTCGGTCACTTGTTGCCGGTAGGGTTTAAACAATTTATGAGGGTAAAAAGGCGCCCCTTGCAAGATATATGGAACCACAGGAATAAAGCTTAGGTCGACTCCGTCACTGCGGTAGTGGCCTAATCAAAAAAATGGCTTCCTAACATTCGCCTAAGCCAAGTGGTGAGGAAGGAGACTCATAGATCATACACCTTTTTGTTATGTCTAAACTACCCTTTGGGGATTTTTATATAACGCACCAACGCCATGTGTTTCCTTCTACTTTTTTTTTCTTGACAAGATTTCGATATATTTTTTGTAGGATTTGTAGGCTCGGAGACTAGTGTCGGATGTGTTTTATTTTCTTTTTTGCTTCGAAGAAACATGAAAGTAGAAAAAGATTCGCAAAAGGTACCAAAAGCGTTTTATGTGATTTACGTGAAAAGGACACGATTTCTCCTTAGGACATATAGTTTCATCAAAGCGAATGAAATATGAAAAAAGGAATACGTGATCCACTAAATCTTTGATGTGGGAAAGTGGTGGTGATGCTATATGTGAGACGTGTAAAACACAGCACACCGGAGTCTAGTTGCAGATCGAATAGAAATCAATTTTTTTGAAGCAGGTGATTCGCATTTGTATTGTTCCACTTCAACGACCATTCAATATGAAATGGATTTATTAAGGTAGGAATTATTTTCCAACTTCTTACTTTTGGGTTTGGGAAGATGAAAACGACGGTAAAATGTTTGATTGACGTTAATACTGAAATAGATTTCAGTTAAAGCCATTGAAAGTGGTTGTAAATTCATCAGGACTGAAATATGGTTTACAATATGCGACTTGGTAAGTAAGTTCTTTGCCTTTAATGTATCTATATAAGCTGGGATAACCAAAGGATTATACAAAGAAAAGGGTTTGACTTCGTTTAGAATTAGGCTAAATAACATTCATACCAAACTCAAAATATTAAGAAACTCTGAAAAAATAAACTGTACAGTCACCGACATAATTATTTAATACGAGTCGTTGCCAAAGTGTTTCTTGCATAAAGCAAGATTCATAAAAATTCAAAAGAAACTAAGTAAAATGTAAAGAAGCTATGACCCAGAGCTGGGAAAAAATTAATTGCATTTAGAAGGTGAAGGAACATGAATGTTGTGGAAATATATCTGGATAAGCATCTGGGTGGACATATTTACTGTGGATAGCGAGATTTCTTTGGAAAAATAATTTATCAATCATATCAATGATCTTGTAAAAGATCCTAGTTCTATTTTTGGTTTCTCAGCCCCTTTTAAGATTTCAATGATATCTCGTTAAAACATTATGGCAAGCGAAATTAGTCACATGGTTCTTAAGTCATTCTGGGAAAATGTTCTTATTACAGTACCTGATTAAAATGTTTTATTTACCGAGGAATCCTTGAAACTATTAAAAAAGTACAAGAGAACATTTCAGGTCTTAGGATCATCTAAATATTTTCGCTTGCAATAAAAATGAATTTCCCCAAAAACTACACTCATAAAACTACATACACCATAGTCCTACCAGACGAGAAAAATAAATTTGCCACAGTTGAAGAATGGTAAACTTTGAATTGCATTTTCTGCGAAATGAAGTTTTTATGTTACGACGGTTTTCCTATTTATGAGCGAAATGTTTTTATACAAATTTTTGGGAGAAAGTCCAATGTTATGAGAAAAGACCCATCACTCACCTGTCCAAACGGAGAAGCCAAACGCAGTGCCGTATCCGCTTTGAATAGCAATCGCATAGGGGAATATTCATATTCAGACGATGTCGAGTCTACTTATTGTTTATATTCATACGATATTCATTTGTTATTCCCTAGCCATCGCTTGTAATATGTATCGCAGACTATACAATGAAACAAAAGTTGATACATTTAATTTTGGAATGTAAAAGAATGAAAAGTAAAAAAAATTGGAGTCAATTATGGAAAATCGCACTTACGACGTGAAAATAAAATAAAAAAACAAACACCGCGAGATGTTAAACTAAAGCTAATATACCATGGAGGTATGAACTTTCAAATGTCTGTTCAGTTACTTAAGACAATTTGGCTCATGTACAGAGATTCACTATGGCGTTCAGTGCGCTCTATGCTTTTATGTTCCCCTCATGACGAGCTTGATAATAAAGTCTGGGAACTCACTTTGGCTCTTAATAAAGCATTGTCCTCCTTGTATCCTCTTAATCGACCGACAGGCAAGCGTAAACCGCATTGGTGGACATCGGAATTGAGCCCACTTAGAAATGACTGCAGAAAACTGTTCCCAAGTCCACACGAACAGTTTCCTACTGCGATGCCTATAAAGTATACCTTTATATAAAAAAGATTTGAGGAAAGCCAAAAGAATATCGTGCCGACTCTTCTGTAGCACAAAAAAAGATATCTCCGAAGCTGCTAGGCTAACAAAAATTCTTTCAATAAATTCAACGATGCCCAGCAGTTCCATCTCGATGGCTGAGAGTGGCTCTTGGACTACGTCTAGCGAGGAATCGCTTAATCTGCTTTTTGACAATCACTTCCCAGGTAGAAGTGTAAACCCAAAAAGGGTAAGGACACACATAACCAACATTCATGATCTAATTACCAGAGATAAGCTACTTTGGGCGCTTCACAGCTATAGACCATATAAATCGGTGGGGCCAGACGGCATTATACCAGCCGAATTACAAAAAACATCGGATATTATTCTACCTGTGTTGATAGACCCATCAGTCTATCATTATTTCTCCTAAAAACTCTAGAAAAATTGATATCCATATACGTACCAACATTGACAAAAGTCTACGGCGCAACATGCTTATTGCAAAGGAAGATCTGTAGAAACAGTACGTTAGTACTTTCGATTGAATTTTTCCTTCACTACAATGGTAACTTTCCTCGATACAGAAGGCGCTTTTAATAACGTCAACACATTTGCGATCTCAACTACACTATCGTATCTGAAAGTAGGTGACACTCTTAACGAGTTCATTAAACAAATACTAACCAGTAGAATTATTAACTCAAAGCTGGGTGTGACCTTCGCCAGAAGATCTGTCAGCAGGGGAATCCCGCAAGGAGGAGTTCTATTCCCGGCTGCAGAGTGATTGCCTACGCAGATGACATTGCTATTGCCATGTCCGGAAAGCACGTTAACACCTTAAAAGAACTCCTACGAAATGCTCTTAACAAGCTATCAAGATGGGCGGATAGTTGTGGTTTAGGCGTCCACCCCCGCAAAACTGAACTTGTCCTCTTTACTAGGAAATACAAAATCCCTCATGTCGACCCCTTTTCAATAAGGGTTACCAGCTTAGTCTTTTTTGACAAGGTCAAATATAGGTCGAATATAGGTCTCATCCATGGTGCATAAATGGAGCACCATTCCCTCAGCTGCACTGGACATTCTGTTCCATAGATCTTTTTAGCAGACAGACAGCTGCTGCCATAGCTATTCGCCTCAAAGCAACCTCTCAATGGAACGAAAAGGAAATCGGTCACTCTGAAATTCTGAACATACTTAGAATCCTTTCAAAAAAATATAGGCTACACCATACCCCTACAGCAGTTTGATATAAACTTCCAGCTAACCATTCCTAAAGATCCTTTTGGGAGGATGGTGCCTTTCTGGAGGAAGAATAGATCTATTGCTATACGGACGGGTCAAAAACAAATGATAGGGCTTGCGCATGCCCTGCTCTCTCCCGGAAACGAAATCTCCATATAGAAGCTTACTGTAATGGTCCTAACGATCTGAATTCCACCGACCCAAATCGTCCCTCACGCTTTATACACAGCTCTAAATGATTCAACGAGTAGGCAGAAAATTCGGATCCACTTGGTATCACAATGGACCTTACATAGGTCTAAGATTGCCGGACCTCTATCCGACTGCCACTTTAACCTAACCTAACCTAACCTAACCTACTTGCGTCTGCCGACGATAGTAATATCATTGGAAGAACGCAGCGAGTTGTCGTTGGAGCAGAAATGAAGAATAACTCTTGCCAATCGCTGTGTCTTTGGGCTGAGAAGGACAATATGTAGCAAAGCCCTCTCCCGAACAACTAAGGAAACTCTATATAGGACCCTCATAATCCCAGTCCCTGCTCTATGGAAGCATGGGCTCTTTCCAAAGCAGACGAAAATAAAAAAAATTCTTTGTACGATATTTGTGTCCCGTATGCGTTGATGGGTTATGTAGAAGACTATTCAACTAGGAACTCTCCAAGCTGTAGAGCGATATCGATCTGTTCAAAAAACTGCGCATTGGGCGTTAGAGATGGCGGGGACATGTGGAGCGAATAAACACCAACGCTCCAGCCCGCAGAATCGTTGACTCCAATTCGGTGCACAAGTGGAAGGGGACCTCCAACAACTTGGGTTAAGGTGCTCAACTGCGGGCAGTTAGGCAAAGACAGCGCTAATTGGAGAGGATTATTGGTAAGTAAGTACGCCAATCTGGATCCACCGAATAGATTTTATATCCCATATAGAAACATCTGACAATATCCACGATTCACCTGAATAAGTGTTTGCATTATTTTCCCATTCATCTCTGTTCGGAGTGAAGTTTTTAACTCTTGGCTGTTTGTCAGACTTTTCGCAATAATAGGGCAAAGGGAAAACTTAAAGTATTTCTCGTGCACATTTAAACCTGGAACTACTTAGTAGACCAATACACAAACTAGTTTATTCGCACTAATTAAAACTTGTGTAAATTCAGAAACGTCCAACATTTGTGCAGTGATACGGCATCACTGCTTATTTGCGATGCTTTGTTGATCGAACATTTCGTTGGCGTTTTAGAAAGCCAATGTTTACATTAAACATTTTTTGTATCAAGTTTATTTTTTATTTAAATTTTTCTGGGCTTCTTCTTGCACACGTGGGAAATATTTGCTGCATTTGTTTTTAGTTTTTCCGATCAAAAATACATTTTTTTATTTATTTAAATATATTTTAATATTAAACAAAAACATTTCATCAGTTAAAATCGTATATTTACTCACTTTTCCTTCTCTTCTGATATATTTAAATTTTTTTGCCTGCCAACAATCAACAACGCATCATCAAGCTATATGGCGATGCTTTTGTTTGAAATGTTTGCGCATCAGTTTGCCTTACCATTTCAATAATGAACACTTGACGTAGAAAATGATGCAAACATTTGCATTAATGAACAGTTTACAAAGCATCATGTTGCCCGTGATGCATTACTGAATTTACACCTTATTTCCATTATCTAGTGACTTGACTTATATGTTATTTGACGACATATATTTGATTTTGATTTAAAGAAACCCACATACAGCTGAACAATTTAAAACTAGTTGGGAAATTTAATTAAGCCTCTCTCTAACATTTGTGTAAGAAGTGTAAGCCTTTTCACGCCATGCACAAATACGTCGAAATAATTCCATCATAAGACTTGGTATGGCTGCCGATTCAAAGTCGGGTGGCTAAGAATTCCGTTTGAAGCACCCACTTTTCGGGCATTAGATTCGCTTCAATGCACAGTTAGTCGTTTGAATACTTCAATAATAGTATTTGTCGCATGTGCCGATTAAGGTGTGAAAATAAATTCCAACAGCATTAGGGCTTGGCAGAGTATTTTCATCATTCCCACTCCACATGGCCTGGGGATTGACCCATTCGTTTGAGGTATTTTCCTTTGCGTCGTCGTCGGTATTTCCATTCGATTTACTTTCGAAACCTCAAATTGAATTATATTTTCCACCATATATTTCCCTCAATGTGAGGCTGAATATTAAGAAAATTAACATAATTTTTGTCACCCAATAGCTAGGAAAATATGCAGACGATTGAACAGAGATTACCTAAAGTGTAAGGTTCATATAATGTGAAAGTCCTTTTATAGGTTTGATAAGTGATTTATATTCAGTTGAGTGACACAGTACTGAATTCATTAACAATAGGTAGGTGAGGACTGAAATAGAACACATGTATGTAATTTACATGTAAATTACCCAAGTTGGTCTCTTTGGAGTTCACACTTAATAATCTATCTAAGAGCTTGTTCTCCTGCCATGAATTGAACACAATGACATTATTCAATTTCAATTCCTTGCCATATCAAATAACGATAATGTCTATTTTCAACTACAACATTTTGGTATTATTTCCGGCGGCGAGATAATCAACCAACCCATCGACATGGAGCTCCTACGATAAAAACCATAAACGACTCGTCGACCATTACACCAAAATAATGTCACACAGACTCGCATGTGAGAGTTATTCATTTATTCAAGAACTCACCTTCCGGCAAAATAACATCACATAACAAAATTACAGAATTCGTCTTCTGGGATGACATGGAATCGGCAGAATTCAATTTCGTAAAAGCAGCACAAACATTCCTCGTACTCATTCTTTGCTAGCTCTCTGTCTCTCTGGAAAATTTGAGAACATAAAACTGAATATTTTCCCAATACCCCAATACCGTACCACCGTTACATAGGAGTCGTCCTGTCTGTAGAGTTTGTGTTTGTGTGAAAGTTTTTCCGGCTTTTTGCTCGTCCCGCGACTGGAGCAGGGCAAAATAGTAGGTACGTACTAACGACAATGTCATGTTTGAGGCGGTTGGTGTCTCTCGGCCTCGATTTGAAACGAACAAGCGTCATGAGGAACAAGGACCAACACTCGACATGATAGTGAAAGTCGCCGGCATATATCTATCTAGCAGCCAACGCCACCACCTCTACTAACCATCAGCAGTCAAAATAATTTTCAATTTGTAACGAATTCAAATGTGAAATTGTTTCCTGTCTACCTGAGGGATGAATGAAAATGAATGAGTTTTTTTTGTCCAGTTCCATCTTTTGGAATAGGGACACCATAACGTGTAGCTAGCAACTACTGGCAGGAGGAATATTCTAGAAAACATCCCCGGGGTATTGATGGATTCGCATAAATCGTAATTTGGGTGATGTAGCATTTCGACAGCTTGGTCAGGGGCGGGTTACAGTTTGTGATGGACTAACTTGTAACACGAGGACGGGATTTATAATTCCATTAGCTGAGGTAGGGCTTTAGAAAGTGCGGAACTAGCAAACCAGAACGAAAATTTAATTTGGGAAAGGGGACATCTGAGGGTGCCGAAACCGTCATTTAATTGATGGATGACCTTTTTCTAACAGAAATACTGAATGTTGAATTTATAATTTACAAAATGTAGAGGCACTCAGCAGGAATCCTTAGGCGATGCAGCTATAATTGAATGAAAACATACATATTGCAACGTGGAAGAGAAAATAACAGCTAAATAGGGAGCGCTAGGTGGTTCTGGGCTGCTGTAAAGCATTATTATTGTCGGAATAGTAAGCCCTATATCATGTTGCGTATTTTAGGGGCATTATTAACGAAGTACTTTTACACCCATTACCCATGGTAGAGTTAAGCGCATAATGGTCAGCACAAAACTTTACAAATTTTAGCAGAGGCTCAGTGCATAGGACTACTTAAAGTTTTTATTTACTACCCCTGTAATGAGAAGCTTCCCAAATTTGCCGTTCGGAAATCGTAGGATCCTTCTATTCGTGTCAGAAATAAGCACACATAATGATTTAAAAAGCTAGGTTTTAGGTCCAGTGTGAGCTGTTTTTACCGAATATTTTTTTTATTATAACTTTTAAAGTCCGCAGACAGAAACTTTGAACTTGAATTTGCAGGTCTTAAGGACTGCCAATGCATATTGTTTCTAAATGTCTACTATTGAAAAACGAGTCGTCACGTTGACTTAAAAATGTATCATCGTTTGAAACACCATAACAACGTATAGTAACTCTTAGAAAAACACTTATCAAGTTCTTTTATCTCAAAATGCTGGCAATGGAAAGTAGTAGCCAGTAAAACTTCCATATGACAAAATATCGCACAGACTATATCACTTTTATCAATTGTATCGAAAATACATATTTCAAAATTATGATTACAATCCTAGAGCTCCGATTTAAACGTTTAATTTATGCTAGGAAGCTGAAATGAACATATACTCCCTAGGGTTCCAAAATGGTTAACATTTTTCAAATACGCCCACTTTCACGCCAAAAATTTAGAAAAAACCGTTTTCAAGCTTTAGTTTAAGATATAAAGGGTGAGAACTTTCACAAGATATCTACCACCATGTTCTTAACGCCTTTTTATTGGAGGCATATAGGAATATAAATAGGGTATCATACTGTTCGAACCAAACGGACTGTAACATTTCTTTGTGTTTTTCTGGATAATTAGATTTTCACACTTTTCACATATTTGATTTTTAGTGCGAGAAACTACCAAATTTAATAGATCAATCCCAAGTAAAAGCTAAGGTTACGTCAAATAAACACAGAATATTTTATTAAAATTAAAATTACGCAAAATTATAAAGCTTTATGAGAGTTGAGAAATTATTTAAATACTTTAGCTATGTATTAAACTCTTATTTGTTCATAGCTCGTGTACAATGAATGTTACTCTCTTGTGCTTACATTATTCCTGTTCATCAGGTTAATTTTCATTTCATTCATATTTGCTGGTAGGTAAGAGACTGAACCCTTCAGTAATAATGTTCCTTCGCAAGGGATAAATCAAACCGATGGGTGTGTGAATGTTGGTTTACTGCAAAAGTTGAGTAAACCAAAAAATGTTGAATGAATATTTTATTTAGGACTGCATGTAAACCTAATGTTTCCTTGGCTGATTTGTAAACCCTTGGGCGAGCCTTGGAAGAGAAAATAAATATGCTCCAATGTTTTTATTAACGTCTCCCAGGCTATTGACAAAGAATAAGCTAAACTCAGCCTTTTCACAATTATCTGAGATACTGAGTTTTTATCTGTTTGTCAGACACGAATACTCAGAATTCAAAGAAATCGTGGCGAAAGGTCCACAGAGAAGCGTTCTTGGTCCGATTATATTTTTAATGTACACTTGCAAGAAGGCACAACTGTAGCTACATTTGCAGATGATACAGCTACTTTAGCCGTATTTCGGGTTGAATCAGCAACTGATAAGCTACAAAGGGTTGTCGACAACGTTTTTGAATGGACAAAGACTTTGCGTATTGTCCTCAATGTGACTAAATTTACGCACGGTTTTTAATTTACAGAAATGTGGACAACAAAATGTTGGAATACAACTGTAAACAAATTTGTATATGCAACAGAAGTAAAATATTTGCGAATCGCATTAGATTCGTAACTAAAATGGAAATTGAATAATTTTTTATGATATATGAATATTTAATCTTTCGTAATTGTATGCGAACGCTTATTGATGTTGCCTTTTTGACGGATTTCAAGTAGAATCTCGACTTTGAACATAACGATATCAACCAGTTTTGTTTCTTTTATTAGCGAATAGACTCAATAAAATGCAAATTTATTCTTCTTCAATATAGGTACTTCCGTTTGAATATGGATTTAAGTAAAATTTCTCATTAAATTGCATTCAGAAGATCTTTGTATCTTTTGCTACTATATTTATAAAAGAGTCAACTGGAAGACGCATTGCTGCACATCAGTAGTTATAAAGATTAAAGTGCATTTGGTGCTTTATCTTCGTTTTTATTCGTAGCAGTTAGGATTTGTCTATTGATGCATCTTAAGATGGAGAAATCAAGTTGGCTTATGTCTCGGAGTCTTCATGGTTGGGGATCTATCATAGGAATGATTTAAAATAGGAAAATAAAACATCCATTATTTTTATAAAATGAATAGAAAAGAAAAATGTAGATAAGTCCTTATATACAATACAACACATAAATAGTTAGATGCCTTCCCAACATCCAGAAAGCATTACATCGTCATTTATTTTTGCAATCATTTGCGATAAGATGTTAACAATTTATCAATGCTTGTATAAAAAGAAGATAGACTATCCTGTAAGAGGTTAGGGGTACTCAGAGAGCTAAAACCAAGCACTTTACTTAAGAACCAATCTATTCACCGTGGTGGTGAAAGTAAGGTCGTTGCGCCTGATATTTAAAAGGCATTTGACAGAGTTAGGCATCAAGCCCTTTTGTCGAAAATGCGTTCATTTGAAATCGATGATACCCTTCTTCAGTGGATTAGAACTTTTCGGACCGTTCAATTCATATTGTTTTGGAGTCTGCAACTCATCAAAGAAACGCTGGTGTCCCCCAAGGCTGCGTTTTGTCTCCGACTCTCTTTCTCATTTTTATCAATGATCTTCTGTCTGTCACCTCTAATCCAATCCATTCCTTCGCTGATGACATTACTCTTAGCTTCTGGGTTTCGCATTCCTGTTCTTCGGCCGTCTAGCCGGAATGGTAACGTATGTTGGCTCATTAAATTCTGACCTTGATAGCATGCTTAAGTGGGGTAAAACCAATAGAGTTGAATTTAATGCTTCCAAAACACAATGCTGTCTACTGTCACTAAAGCGAAACTAAGTAACTAATACTATGTCATTATCCATGGATGGCACTTGCATTGCTGAAACCGAATGACTTTCCATCATCGGTTTGTACGTTAATGACAAACTAACTAACTAACTTAACCGTACAACGCGAATGTGGAATGCCACGCTCTGTCTTTACTTCAAATTCCTTCAAATTATAATTTACAGACATTTAAGATCAATGTGAATCGATTCAATTTCCTAATGCCGGACAATGCCACTTAAATGTATCCAAAATCCCTTTAGTACGGATACATAATAACAAAAAAAAAAATTAATTTTCGGGAAATATTTTCGACAAGAAAACCATAATCCTCTAATATTGTATATAGAAACACATAAGACACAGTAATGACACATTAAGGCCTTCCCATTTAAAAAAAGAGGGTATATCGCTCATTCGAGTTAAGACGATATCAATAAGAACGTTTCATATCTTTTGTAGCAATCAAGTCCAAAGTAATAATTCAGAATATTAAAGAACCTCACGGTTAACAGCAAAATTGTATTGCTTTTCCTTTTTGGCAAAATTTATCATTTTCAAATCAATCTCATTCCGTTCGAGAATTGCAATCCAATAATCCAGACAAAACAAGGCATATTAATAATTAAATAAACGATTTGTTATTCAAAATTTCCGCAGAGTAAGTATTCCTCTTGTGCCTCCATCACCAAAATATGTGTTTTCATTCCATATTTACATTTCATTCAGTGAGTAAACTTTTTTGCCATTGTTTGCAACACATCCTCCCAGCTTTGCGCGAGATGGAAAAGCCTTGCTGTTTGCTGCTTGCTGCAATGGATCTGAAAAAATTCCCTTGGCTACGGAATTCCTTTGGAACGAAAACATTTACAATTCTTTTTTTCCACAAACTCGCTCTCGCTCTGTCCCTCTCTCCCTATCCCACTTCATCTACCCCTCGCCCTGTCAATGATATTTTTATTCTTTGCTTTTAAATATTACTCAATGTAAACAAACGCAAAAAGAGGAAGTAACTCTATTCCACAATTTGCCGTCATCGTTGGAGATGATGCTTGAGAGCTTGACTGTAATAGATATTCCACGGGGGAAATTGTGGAATACTGCACCTGCAGTATTCGTTCGTAACTTTACATATCACAGTTTGTGAAAAAATACCTTTTCCGTTTTTGGTTTTTTATGAGTGAAAAATAATGAGGGATGCTGAAAGAATCCCCTATTGTCGCAAGAACGAAGTTGGATAGATCATCGTTAGCGCTATTTTTTTTGATTTTTTTTTCGACGACAAATGAATGTGTTTGCGAAAGGGACTGGTGTAATGGATTGGGGTTTTCTTTTTTAAGTTTTCTTCAGGAGTACAACAAAGAAATGCGTCAGCAAATTTCAAAACGGATCGACAGGGAATCACATTAAGTGACTTGCTTAAAATGGGAACCAACAAACAAAAAAAAGCAATGCTATTCCACTGGTGTTGGCCCCCCCCCACACACACACACACTGAGTGGTTTCTTAATTTTAAAAAGAAGTATCTAACTCATGAGTCATGACTTTGTGAAAAATAATCAATTTGCTAATAGGGATTGGGAACTTTGCCTGCTGACCCATGGGAGGAACAGTAGAACAGGAATTTGTGAAAGTGAATGAGTGTTCTAATTTGATACATGTACCTCTATTCCTGGATGTCAATGATTAATGTCATCGAAGTTTTTTCTTCTAAATTTATTTCTAATGGAATTTGGCGAATTTAGGCACATACCATAAGTCAACAAAAAAATATGTCTGTGTTGCAGTCGTATACGTGTCGAAAATAACGTCTTATGGCTTTATTTTTTGTAGCTATTACGACTATAAATAAGTTTCGGATTTGGTTTATGGAAAAGATACAGATAAAACTGTATTATTTAAAATAAAATAAAAATAAAACAACATTCGGAAAACTTTAACTTTTTTAATTAGTGACCGCATTCTGAATTTAACAGAATAGTAATAACTTCGCGAAATAAAAAAGAAGAACGAAAAACACTCGTCAGCAAACATTAACTGAGATAATTTAAAAATTCGCCCTTGAAATGCTTCATACACTTCAACAAGGGTTAAAAACAAGTTTTTCAAGCGGAGCTGGGTATGAGTCATTTTCGTTCCTTGAATACTAGGAAGAAACAAAGATTCCCGTGTTTAAAATCATTTACTCGTCGTAAAATAAGAAATTAAAAAGCCTTTTCAGGTTTAAAAAAAATAAACAAAAAATCAAGTCCAGAGTAGAGTAATCGAACAAAACCGTAAAGCTCATAAGTGTTAAAATAAATGCTATTGCTTCAGGACTACAAACAAAAATAATCCATTTATTCATTTATTATCTCCTCTGCAACTTTTCAACCTCTCAAAAAAAATTGAATATTACTACAACTTTTATTAACTGGAAGATTCGAACTTGGCTTGGTATGAACTTTATGAGTTCTAAGATATTCATTGCACCTGATTCTTATTTATGCTTTCCTTAATAAGTGTCAATATTAAAAGTTTTGTGAGAATGTTTAAAACGGAAGTGCATTTTAAAAAAGGCGTCCGATTACCCTGATTTTTAAGGAGGCGGTTCTAGCGTCCCAGCAGGCATGAAAGATTCAGCTACACACTTAGGGGCCTAAAGGTTACTTTGTTTGGCATATGTCGTTTAGGATGAGCCCGTAAGCTTCACAAGTATCTTGCATCTCCTATAAATAACAAAAATCTTTTATGGTGATCTCGATTAAGTCCTTTCAATTGGATCACATTGGACACTACAAAGATTCTTCAATGTCCAGAAAAGCTGGCGACACTGCCAAATTTTATATTTGTGTACTCTATCCTAAGGCAATATATATTTTGATACACCACTTAGTATTAGTTTATTATATTGTTGATACAATTTTAGTACGAACATGAATTTATTAAAATTAAATAAATCCGAGTCACAATAATTTTGTGGTTATTTTTAATGCGTCCATCATTATCATTGACATTTTGTGTCTTTCTTTCTAACCGATTCTCAAGGCAAGTCGGTTTGAACACGTGGTATTCTTGAAATCAGAATATAACCTCCCTTGAACTTTTCTATGATTATCGTTTCCCAATCAAGTTCTTCATCAGCTTCTTAACAGAGAGTCTTGCAATGTTTCGGTTGGATCAGGTTGCGTTGATAAATAACAGAGCCAAAGTCGTAAGGATTAATAATTTTTGATTTCATTTAATCAATTTGTTTATGCGCATGGTCGAACTACATGCTATAGTTTTAGTCAAATGTAAAAAACGGAATCGACAAAAAAAAAAATATCTGTAATCGTAGATTTTTTTAAATTCGTCGTGACCATCGCAACTTAGCGGATCAAAACTTCATCAGCAAAATTATTAAAACACAATTTTTTTGAAATGTGTTATGAGCATTTCAGCCAAACCGTACTATAAATACTAACAATTTAAATATCCATTGCCTATAGGGATTAAACTTAAGAGAAATCTGCAGACTAAAATAACACATTTTCTAGAGTTGGTGTCAATCGATCCAGCGGTTGACGAGTTTTGCGAGGACAAACACACGCAGGCTGAATTTTTATATATAAAAATAAGCAATGTCGATCCTGCCGTATCTATCCGTCAGTCACTGATTCTAAGCCCTTTAAATATGAGGTATACCATAAACAGCTTTGTCTTATTCATGCTACTCAATATACATTCGGATATTAAGCACATTTCCTTTGAATGCCGATTTTATTTACCGATTGTGGCGTTCATCGGTCTATGATTTCGTCAAGTAAAAACTGTGCTTTTGTTTGTATTGATTTTTTAGTCAGAAGGGTGTATCGTTAAAAGTTTTTTGGTCTAAGTAAAGCACCTTTTTGTCCAGAAATTGTTAAAATTTAATTGAACAAATTGAACTTGTTAATAATATCAACAATTTGAATTCATGCAAATATATTACTTCTGTAGCTAAATGTGCGTAAAATTCCAGGCTTTTCGATTCCACTTCTTTGATAGGAATAAGGCATGTACCAAACATTTAACAAGATTTTAGTTGTGAGATTATTATTCGGTTAACGCAAAAACTTCAAAACTGGGTAGTAAGATACGTTTACTCGATATTATTTGAATTTTTAAGTCAAAAGATAGGTAAGTTTGATCTTAATGATAATGTTTTGTCGAATATCAAGTGAGTATAATTGAGATCTTGATATTTTCCGAAAGGATACGTCATTTAAAGGAACTGGGTATGTGGTTTCTTACACTTAAAAATACAAAAACAGCAAACTAAAACGCCGCAAGATTATACCTTTGAATAAATTGTTAGTGTTTATTAAATCCGTCGAACTACGCCATGAATTTTGGAAAAAATGGAAATGTTTTTTTGGAGTTCTTTATAAAGGGTGTTTTATTTTTAGAGGTTGGTTTTTCGAATAGAAATAAAACTGACATTTTGTGGTCAATTCTGGCAACTCTAATGTCATTTATGTTCAGTTTGGTTTGCCATTTAATCATGAACAGGTTGACAAGTGAACAACGCTTGCAAATCATGCAAATTTATTTCGAAAATAATGGTTCAGCTGGCGAAGTTTACCGCAAGCTCCGTTTATTTTATGTTCGACATAGACATAGTCAATCAGAGCAATTAATTCGGTTAACCATGGATCGTTTTCAAATTACGTTTACTCTTGTAATAAGACGCATCCGCAGAGACGTCGAACAGTTCGCACCGAAGAAACAATTGCCGCTGTAGAGCAAAGTGTTGAAGAGGACCCTAATTAATCGATTCGCCACCGTGCACAGCAATTGGAGCTTTGTCCATCAACTTAATTGAAGATTTTGCGCAAACATCTCTTCTTACGACCTTACCAGATCCAGCTTGTGCAAGAATTAAAGCCGCAAGACCATGCGTCGTAATTTTGATGGATGGGCCGAAAATGAGATTGATATCGATTCTGGTTTTCATCGCAAAATTTTGTTCAGTGATGAGGCTCATTTTGGGTTGAATGGCTACGTCAACAAGCAAAATTGCCGCATTTGGAGTGAAGTGAATTCACATGAGACCCTTGAAACGCCATTACATCCGCAAAAACTGACTGTGTGGTGTGCTCTATGGGCTGGTGGAGTCATTGGAATGTGGACGAGATGGACAACAAGATGGCGCTACATGCTACACAGCGCACGTCACAGTCGATTTATTGAAGGAAACATTCCATAAGCGCATAATTTCGCCATCAAGATCGTGTGATTTGACATCATTGGATTATTTTGTTTGGGGATATGTGAAGTCGCTCGCCTACGCCAACAAATCAGAAACGTTAGGGGACTTGGAAGCCAACATTCGTGGCGTTATTGCCGACATACAGCCCCAAATGCTTGAAAAAGTGGTCGACAGGAATAATTTTCGAGAAGCCTGTTTATTTACAACGTCTTACTTGTTTGAGCAGAACGTATCAATGGGCAACAGAGGTCATTTACGTTATTTGGTCGAAGTTATCTAACAATATCCAAGAATTGAAATAGAAAGCAAAGAAAATCCGTGAATACATCGCTAAGATGTATTAAATTTAAATTTCATTTTTTTAGAATCTACCACATTTTTTAATTCCGAAGTGCTAACACTTCGATAATACTTCTCCCCAAAGTTCTAAAACGTTACGGTGTATGTTTTTCTTTTGTCAAATTCTCCCGCCCTGCTCATAATAAAACTATTTTATAGTTGTAGTACTCGAATCTGGTTCAAATTTGTCCAAGTACTGCCTGATGTTACTTTTTCGATGCCCCACTTTTGTAAACGTCAGAGCAACATTGTTTTCGGAATCTACATATATAAAATTAAATTCCTATCCCTTCCCTTAACTTGTCTTAGCACGCACATTGCTTAGTAAATCTATAGGTGGGTATGGAACTTTAACGCCTTAAAACATTGTTTTTTTTTTTTAAATGTTTATAAAAGGTTTTTTTTTCTACACCCACTGTGTTTTAGTAAAAAAAAAATGTCAACAAAATCTGTAGATAATAATCTTCTCAACAATTCGTCAATATACAAATTTTGGGGAATTTTTTTTTTGTGATGATTATAAATTAGTTGGAAAATTATAAAAGTTTTAACGTGTAAACAAAATTATTCAGAACTGAACCATACTTAACTATTAAAAATTACATTTGTGGTAAATTTTGATATAAAAGTAATATTTGATATTTTGGCTTAAAATCATTTTTATTATAAAGTCAATTAAAAGCAATCACAAACAAAGCTACATTCGATGTACTGGACAAATTGGAAATCGCTGAGTTAATTCTAGCTTACGTGTAAAAAAAAACAAAATAAATTACATAAATAGAGATCTCGTCTGAGGAAAAATAGGTTGCTTCATCATCTGGTTAATACTACACGTCATCGGTTCGTGCGGTCATCCATTTTATTCAGCAATAGTAAACAACTTTTGTTGTCGCTTTGCGAGACTACCATTCAAAGTGGCATTGCTGGCACTTCCTTCTTTAACATGGTGAACGTATTCACCATTCTCCCGCAACTTCCGATAGAGGGATATGTATTTTCCAGCTGTTGTTGTCCTAGGAACAATATACTTTTCACAAAATACAGTCTTACTTTGGGCAGCCTCGCTAAGCCCTGCATAGCCGAGTGATTCTAGGAATTTCAAAACAAACGTATAGCAATTGTAAGTCTCTTCGTTGTAGTGATCCACGGTCCAATGGGGCTGCTTACAAATCTGTAAAATACACCGAGCGAATAGATACGATTACACGTCTAGTTTCAATGATTAAATTGCAAATGAATTCCCGCAACTACATCTACCGATATCTACTGCTTACCTGCATCAGGACACTATCCCAGAGGTCATGCCAAGGATCAG
This sequence comes from Ferdinandea cuprea, assembly GCA_963576555.1. NCBI lineage: Eukaryota > Metazoa > Arthropoda > Insecta > Diptera > Syrphidae > Ferdinandea > Ferdinandea cuprea. Next base: position 3,806,047 of record OY754958.1, read on the forward strand.
GGACATCACCGACAAGCAGACATTGCCACCATGCATTGTTTTCGGATCTGCGTTGCAGACCGTTCCGGTCGAATTCTACAATGCTTCCGTGCGATGTGGTCACACCGATGTGTAGGTCTGTGGCGTTATTGTAGTCACTTTACATTGCACCGCACCATGGTCGAGAGAGGATGAGCGATTCCGCATAATAGAAACAAACAAACAAACAAAGAAAAACAGCGAGTTATGTATGTGAGCTGTTTTCTAAAAGGATCAGAGTTGCATGCCTTCAGCAAAGCACAGCATACACACTCATCATACAAAAGATGATGGAGCTTGAGGTGGCCAAAGGCAATGCCTCCGATGCTGGTATCAGTACAATGGTCAAACAAACTTACTTCAAAAAATCTCCTGTTGTTGGTCGAAGGACTATGCCACAAGGATATTGTGATGCTCTAATGAAAGGATACGGTAGTCGAAATGGCATAAACTTTTGTGTTGCTCTGTCCAGCTCGGAATTGCAATTTGGGCAAACATTCGGCAAATTGAAACAGAAAACTTTCACCGTACAATGATGAAAGCATAGTATGCCTGGATCTGAGGTAACCGTTGTGCTGGATAACATATCCTGAAAGCAAACAAGAACAAATATAATAAAAAAAAATGTATAATAAATATTAATGCTGGAATAGTAATGCTAGCAAGCATATAGGAAACATGGCTACGATTCATAAATAAATTACAATATTAATGGTTATGGTTGATTAGTACAGACGCAGGAGAAAAGGATGGCTCTGGCAATAGAATCGAAAATTAAACATTTATGTGTGTCGTTGGTACTCTTTGGCAACATGAACTTGTTGATATACTGCACATGGAAGAGTTCATGGGAAGAAGGACCAATTTCTACAAAACTATGCAGCTGCAACAATACTACATTTTTAAAACAACATGTGTAGTCAAGCCTCGTACTAGACAAATGAAGTTTGTCATACATCTAAGTATATCATTTGCTTCATCATTTTAGAATATGTTTTTTCCATGATTTCATATTTTAATTAGGTGAAGCTCAACTTTTTCATTTTGCTGCCACCCTGTGTGCTTGGCAACCAGCACTACATTGTAATTTTTTTTTTTAATAAGAACTATTCTCAAATTAAATTGTGTTAAATTGTGTTCTTTTAACAAATTATTTTGTGTTTTATTTTTTTTTATCATGGATTATTAGTGTGCAATTTCGTCGATTAAACCCGCCAAAAACAGAATGAGAGCTAAAAAAATTTGGAAATCGTTAACCACCACAATATAGGGCAAATTATGAGCAAAGTATATTAAAAGTCGAGCCGTTCAGATTTTGCCATATGACAGATCTTCGAAACCGTCCACAATTTTATATGCAATACATACCATAAAGTTAAGACTCAAGAATTAGTACATATGTAAAGTCTGAATTAATGAGGAGTTCCAGGTGGACACACATCACTAGCTCTGTCGCTTGAGGAAGCGGACAATTACAAGCTTAACTCAAAAATCCCAAATGACCTTAATTTTGTATGGAGATTCGTTTAGATTCGTATTCGACTGCAACAATGGAACAAATCGAGGAGATATTAAAAAAAAAACTGAGATGTAAGGCGAGTTGAGCAACTTGGAGGGTTTATTCACCTAACTCTATTAATGCTTGATAAGATACGTTTTTTAGGATATGACCCCCTCCCCTTGGATTTCTTTTGATGCATTTTTTCGAAATTTTGGAAAAGGCGAAGCCTTAAGGTCTCTATGTCCAATTGATTTTAAAAAGAGAGGGGAATTCATACCGAAAATTCAAACCGGTTCTACTAGATTCTTAGTCGCCCCGCGACTTTTGCTTTATTTTCCAAGAGAATCTAACACCATAAGCGACTTAGGAAACGATCTTCTTTGTCGTTTACTATTTTGGTCCCGACAAGCAGCCGTTTGTGGGTTTGTTCAGTAAAACTTGGCAATATCGTCCATTTGCATTTGTTGGGTATGCTTTGTAAATATTTACAAACATAAGCAAATGCTACCGCTTGGGGCGAACAGTATGATAGGGTATCCTTATCCCTATGTACCCCAATGAAAAAAGAAATAGGAAGATGATGAATAGCATTTTATTTCATTCTAATAAATTTATAGAAAAATTTTTTTTTTCGAAAAACGCCTCTAAAACGTGGGTGTGGCGAAAAACTTTGTACGGGCTGTATATTTTAAAAAATATATTGTTAAATTTTTTTTTTTCGATTTCAATGAAAATTTTCGAAGAAAACAGCATTTTAGTGAAAAACGCCCACAAAAAGTAGGCGTGGCAAATTGTAGGCGTATTTTGAAAATGTTTAATCTTTACCATTTCGGAACCCTAGGGAGTATCAGCCTAATTTATAAATATATTTTAAGGCCAGCGTAATTTTACGCAATACTTAAACTATCTTTACGCAGCAAAACATTATTTATAAAACTTAAGCGATGCAAACGATGTGTGTATAATTTATTTTTTGATTGCAAATGTCGTTTTCATTAAAACAAAAAAGTTGTAAACAGGTATAAATAAAGAGATATAAAAATGCTTTCAAATGCCGCTTTTGTGAAGGATATCGATTTAATTAACTTCTTAAGCCAACAAATTAACCCGAGACAATGCAAATCGTATAATTGATTACATATATGTGTGCCTTTGTAACATATTTCATAAACAAATTGTAGTACCTTATCAGTGGAATCCCAATTTTTTCTTTTATTTTGGGAATTCATCGCAAAATATTTTTAAATCCATATAAGTAAACAAAAATCTGTCAAATGCAGCTGAGTTTCCGCACTTATTTAGACACAAACCTCGTTTAGTTAAAACACAGAGGAAAATCGTTTATAAATCAGAATTTCAGCAAAGATGCGTAAATACTTACGCGTTGTTTAACTAAACAACCACTGAGAGGTGTTTTTAGGAAATCTAATAAATATATATAAGTATATGTTCCAAATTCGAGCTTCCTAGCATAACTTTAAAGGCCTCAAAAGTTGATACGGACGGACGGACATTGCTAAATAGTCTTAAATATTGGTCCTGATCATAAATATATATACTTTTAGGGGTCTGCGACGAATATTAAGGGGTGTTACAAACTATGTGTCAAAATTAATATACCCTTAGGATAGGGAATTAAAACAAATAAATTGTGTTACATAGGTAGTTGTTCTTAGATACTAAAAAAACAAAATCGAACAATCGCGATGTTTAAGAAATCTAAAAATAAACCTTTCATCCGCATATGCACATCCCTCCCCAACAACATGTAAATGCATACTAATGTGATCGATTTCACTTTGAATTTGAGTCGTCTGCAGATCTATTACAAATGCAGCGAATCGTGAGCAAGTTTGATAGGACCGAAGCAACCGTGCTCAAGATCTGCGAGGTGATAGAGGTGATTATTTTTTTGTCGTAATTTCTTGAAAGACTCCACAATTTAAGTAATTAAACACGTATTTTCGCATGTCCCCAATGAGGGACGTTATTGTATTTTTGTATATTCAAAATAAACTGTCAATGACAATATTTTAAACTTTGCACGTTAATCGAAAACAAACAAATTATTAGATTTAGCAATTTTTTCGTGTAGTACCGTCCGTTTTAGTAAGCTGGAAATATTTTCACCTTGTAGAGACTTGAAACTTGAATATTTACTGTATAATAGATATAATGAAGCACGTATTTTTGCATTCCCAAAGGCATTGAAACCTAGAAGTGTCAACCTATCAGTTTTAATTTTTTTTTGTAATAACCATATGTACATGTTGTCTTATAATTAATGATATAAGGTATTTAAAATTGTTTTTTTTTTAATTTAACTTATCTTTTAAAACACCTTATTGGAAGAGTGAAATGGTATGTCAAATTGAAATTTAAGTGTTTTATAATACGAATTTATCGATTTGCTAGTGATTTAAAGAACAAGGAGTCGCGTCGAACATGGGGATTAATGATCATTGCATATTACAGTTATAAACAAAAATATAATATATATAAACAAAATATAATATATATGGATTTCATGAAGAACCATGGATTTGGCCAAAAATTTTTACGAAAGAAAATCGTGTTGTCATAAAAGCACCTTTGGCGTCAAAATGAAGTGCACTTTATTGTGCCACAGGAACTTTTCCATCTGTGGAAAAGTTGTTTCTTCAAAAACCAAAAAATAGAAAAAATAGAATCGGAAATAAATATGAATCTACATACATACATCAATTTACAATTCCTTTTATAACAAAATAAAAAATTAAAAAATTTAAAGTTTAAGGGGAAACTGGCAGAAAGTTTTGCAAGTTCAATTGCGCACATCATGTGATTTTATCTAACTAACAGGAAGCTACATGGCTATGACCTAATAAAACAATCGACACTTACAACTTCTTATTTAAAATAAATTATTCAAAAAAACCTTTACCTCCTATATATGACTTCCTGATTTAAATTTTATATAAAATTTGAAATTTATTAAGAACAGCACAGCAGCCACAGCAAAATAAACAGATCACTGATTACTGCCAGAAATTGGCGTATTCCGTCCGTATGTTTTATGACTATCCTAACCTAACATTTATTCGAACGCTACTAGGGATTTGTTTGACGTTTTAGTCAGCCATCGAAAAATAAAACCTAATAAAATATTATTGCGTTCAAGTTGCAAGTCCACTATAAGCTAACAATCCCTATATCCTCATATAGTTCGCGCGATCATCGTTCAAGAAATCGTTTAACATCGTTAGGTGACTTGCAATTGACTTGTAACATGCTTTGTGGAACTTGTAGTATGTGTTAAAAGGAGCATTTGCTTCGACAACCTCACCATTCTTCTTCTGCTTCTGTGGAAACCTCCTGATTTCGATGGAGGTTTTAGAAGACTTTGCAAAACCTCAGATTTCAATGCGTTGTGAAAATGGTATTAGCTTAGGTCAAATAAGACCTAATTCGCACCTTGCCATTTTGTTCTTTGTACATTTGCTGAACTATTGCTTTAGTTTGCCGAAGAAAAATGGCCCAATTATGTCGCAATATTTCCCAGCGTTGTTCAAGTGTATACACAACCATATTCGTTCAGCGGAAGGATAAAACTAATTATCTGTCAAATCAGACATGAGCTAAGTATTACCATTCGCGAAATAAGCACTAGTTGAAAAAACAACCTTAGATAACGGACCCTATATTTATCACTGTAAATGAATGCTAACAAATTTGTAAACGCTGTAAACGAGTTTGAGTTTTAAAGAAATTGTAACCATTTAAAACCTGGCGGACCGGACCGGTTTTACTACTTCCTCAAAAAATATTACATGATTTTTATTTTTTTTTACATCAAACAACTGCAACTCTGGGCGCTAGATTTGATAAACCTACTTACTTGAAAGTATTAAAAATCTGTTTGGTTTGCGAGTATGAGACTATTTTATTATAGTTTAGTTAATCTTAGAGAATAGGTAATAACTTCAATAAAAACCCAAATGTGTTTTTACCCGCTCGTGAACAAAATGAATTTTAAACTCATTTAGGACTAATAACTCATAAATATTTTGCTTAGCGGACAAAAGTGAAATAAGGACCTCCCAATATAGATGCAAAACTACATGCAAACCTATTAACACTTAGCACATTCGAAATTGTAAAAGCTTTCTATTCTTAGTACCTACCGAATTAGTAAAGATTTTCGTTTTACTTATGCATCTTTTTCGGTGCAAATCACCAAGAAAAAAGTTATATTTACTCCCTTTTGAAGCATAATAAAATTTGCCTGTGTGCATGTTTTTGAAACTCTAGGCCAACGGATTATCACAGAAATTTAATTCGCAACAATTTACCATTTCAAACAACTTATTTTGACGTGGTCTTGCAGTAGACCCGCAATAACTAAATGCGTTAAACATCGCTAATATTTAAATCCAATCCAGTCCAAAATCAAAACATAAATTCTTCTATATAAAGACATTGACGTGGTCTTGCAGTAGACCCGCAATAACTAAATGCGTTAAACATCGCTAATATTAAAATCCAATCCAGTCCAAAATCAAAACATAAATTCTTCTCTATAAAGCCATTCATCCAAGAAATATGTAGCAACAAACACAATATTGACCGACCCCTATTCAATGATAATGACAATAACAACCAAATCATATCAAATACATCCCAATGGACAAATATCCTTACCATCTGTTTATCGGTCTTTTGAATTCGCCGTCAAACATCCCCAGCTCGAAATGCGCCATCTCACCAAAATACCCTGCTTCGCCATAATAAGTAGAAAATATCCTCCCCCTCAACTCATGCGATTATATCATCGCAAACTGAACAATCGGACACCAAGAGGGTTGAATACCGTAATGCACCCTCGACTCTCTAGTAGAGTGCGAGCTTTGGTTGTAAACGGTCGAGTTGGAAAAGTGCTGCGGTCAATTTTTGTTTGTTTATTTCATCGTTGTATCTTTGAATTACAAAACAAAATTATTATGAAGATATTTTTGTTTTTTAATTATTAATTTTATCTTTATAAAAACAAAGGAACAACGGTGTTCCCAATGCTGTCACCAGCCGAACGTACCCGCGAATTGATCAAAATTCAAGTGCAGCAGCAACACCCAACCATACACTTCTATACAATATAATAGTATTGTAGTAAAAGAAAAAAGAAAAAAAGGATATACGATTCATACAACTGTGAAAGGTAGAAAAAGGGGATCCGTTGTTGTAATAGTATTGTGCGCTCTGAGTGTTTCCATGGGGTAACTATGTTTTTTTAGTACACGATGTGACAACATAACAATATCAGTTTTGTATCGTAACGGTTAAGGATAACTTAAATTTGCCAAGATGAACAGAAATTAAGGCGGCTTTCCATTTTTATTTTAGTCTACATTTTTGTAGAGAAGGATTTTCCATCACTCTTAGGAACGATAGCCCGTCTCTCTGACAAAGAGAAAGGGTTTGACTGTCTATCCCTTTGCATAATTCAATTATGTATAAATTTGGACAAACGGATAGATGGATAATAAACTACGGGTACAAACTGGCTTGTCCCTTTGAATCGTCGTCACGTCATTGTCGTCAACGTCGCCGTTGTCCTTTGGCATCAAAGTGAATTTTCATATTTTTATTTGTTCCGTGCCCCACCCCCCCTCCCCCAACTTTTTTTTACATATTTACACTGAATAAATATTTATGAAGGCTTGCCAGGATAATACCTATCTCGTCCTCCAACAACAAGCTCCCCATTCCAACATCCCACACCTCGAAGCAGCACAAAAGCCAACCCTCATGGTCTCTGTTCATCCTTTATGCGGCGCGCGTTAAATCGCCGCATTCCCGTGCAATAAGGATCTACTCATACACATATCCAACGACGCCTAAAAGTAGAGAAATAGGACTTGCTGCCAGCAAACAAAACAAAAGAAAAACAACACAACACAAAATAACAACAACAGCAACTACAACAACAACAACAACAACGGCGATAAAAAAGTGCAAAGTGTTTTATTTGTGAAATTATTCCACTCTCAGTCTCGGTCGGTTGAAGCTGCCAAAGAATATGTGTTGAATTGTGTGTTGTAGTATGGTTTTGATGAGTGCTTAGCTGGGTTTTCCTATTTTATTCTGTTTTTGTTTATACTTTTGCGGGTAGAAAAGTCCTCGGCGAAAAATCAAATCATCCTTGAGGCATTCAAGTGTGTCGGTGTTTTTGGTGTTATTATTTGTTTGTTTTTTTTTTAAAAGGATAAATCATTTTATGAAGGATCCTCCTGCCTATCATATTTCATTTTGTTTTATGTTTATCTTTCCTCCTCCAGATGAAGGCAAAAATATAAATAATTAAAATAAAAATATAAAAGCGGAAAAGCAAAATAAAAAAAAATAAATCAATTTATTACAAAAAAAACGGAGAAGGGAGTGAAGTTCCTCCAGTGTGACAAAGTGATATTTCATTTTTGCAATAAAACTTTAACATACAAATGAAGATAAAAGATATCAAAAAGAAACTGCAAAAATAAAAACTAACAAAATTCTGCAAAACTAAAAAGGATTACTACTGGAAAGGCGTGCTGCTGCTAGTTTGCTTCTGCCAACTAGAGAGGGTATGTTTGTGTGTAGATATACTGGTCCCAAAAGCCAATTACAAATTACAAATTCCTTAATTCCCTTCTGTGTTTCTCACAGTAGAGAGTAGAGAGTAGAGAGTGGTAGAGATTTTCCCATCTGTCTCTGTGAGGGGGTGGTAATGGTAATGGTGGTCGTCTTCCAATTAATATGTAAATTAGTTTTATTTCTGGTGTGTTGTTGCTATTTCTGGGTATGGCTGGCTTCGGTTGGATGGAGGGAGCGACAGCACTGTGTACAGGATTAACTGAGATTGTGCGGTTGTTTAGAAAGTTATCGTTAAGTGTCCACAGGACATGAATGTGATCGATGATGGTGAAGGGATTGTTTCACACCGATTTGGATGATGATGATTGTGATAGAACACGTCGGCTATCGCTGTGGGATGGGCCGGTTGGAATAATTTCGCTTCGACATTTGGGTCAATCTTTGGCGGCAATGTAAAGTTACACGTTTTCTATTTGACATGATAAAGTCCTTGCTACATTTTTATGTCTGACAACATATTGTATAGTTAATCTACTCGATGAAATTGATAAATCTTCTGTCGTTTTCTTTCGATTAACAACTGTCAGAAGCCAATCGATAACCGGCTTCAGGATGGGGTTTTATTTTTTTGTGGATATAAGGATTTCCTCTGGATCAATCGTTAATCCTTATGTTGTAACAAATGTGAAAACATTTTAGGTGGATCGGAAGGTTTAACATTTTGATAGATATTTTTTCGAAAAATTCAGATAACCACATTCATTATGTATGTAAATTGAATATTATTCTATGTTATGCCTTTTTGCCAGGGGTTAGTGTTGTGGACTACCTCCTTAGGTTTTTCTCTGTCCTACCTGCTACGAAAATCGGACAAACATTCATGAGGATGGGAAAATTCATTAATTCAAACATTCGGAATCGACATTATTATATTTATTTGGTAGAAGTCTTCCATGAGAAACCCGGATAATTTTGTCCACGAAAGACGAATTGTCCTTTGTATGAATAAATCTAAAGACGACCCAGTCGTTCAAAACTAGTCGCAGAGAGATTGTGCAATGCAATCGATCTGCAGACTACTTCAAAATCTTGGAAAGCATAGTTTGATAAACATACTGATATTTTGGGAATGAGGTATAAAATTAGTCCAGAGTCCTATGGCAGTTTTTGTAACTTATTTTTTCTAAGTAATTCATGTTCATTATTAATGTCTTTGGGGTAATGTCTCGCGGCTTTAACCACTTTTTCCTGTTTATGTATTTTGGATACTTAGAGTGTAGCTAGTTTTTTTTTATAATTTACACGTGCCAAAGGCGTCGTAAGCACCCTCTTAATATTGAACATAACACAACACGATCAGCAAGGAAATGAGGTATTAGGAGAAAAGATGAGAAAACTATAAAAATTGATTTTAAGTCTTTCCAAGCTTTAGTGGTTAAAAAACTGAGCTCGGTTGAGTATGCGGCAATCTTAAGGAATGTTTATATTTAACAGTACCTCCGAATACAGGTTTTGGAGTTTAACTGATGAGCATTGCTGACATGACGGCTTGAAATGAAGAGGTGGAATGCAACTGACTATTTCGTCCGAGCACTTATGAAGATAAGTAGAGAGATTGCGAAAATGACTAGGAGCATCAAGCTATTATACGATGCCTCGATCGCCAAAAAGTTTTATCGCAGTTTTTTATATCCTTTCAAGTAGCTCCAAATATGTATGACATTGGACCAGATTTAAGCGTTGTACCCAAAGATGGATCACAGTATTTAGCGCATCGCTTTATGAAACTTAGATAATATTTCGCCACTTTCTTCGCTGTATCGGACATGTGGTCATTCTAACGAAGGTTTTTATTAATGCACACACAGAGAATGGAAAATCGTTTAGTTTCAGTGATGCATAGACAAAGACAGAGTGTTAGGATATCGCTTCAATGACAGAAGCCATATTTCGGTATATATTGGAAGCATCAAACTCTACTCTATGTTTTTTTTAACCCACTCGAAAACATATTTTTCAAAAAAAAAATTTATAACGGTTCTTTTCTAAAAGAAACACAAAAAAGTTTTTCAAAAAAAACAAATCAAATTAGAATTTAATCAAAATTAAAATTTAAATTTTTTTTAAATATAAAATAAAATTGATTTTTCTTCAAAAAATGCTGGTCTGCTGAAACCCATTGAAACCCATACATAACAAAATCCTACAAAGAGCTTCAATGGCGTTGTGTAAAGTTTGGTGAAGGTTCGAGTCGAGGTCTGGTGATCGGCCGTTATAAGTTTAAAAGAGCTGCAATTCTACTCTTCAGTGTTCGTGGTGACAATCACAAGTTTTTATTTTTTTTTTCAAAAATGTTTATCGGGTACTTCGACGACCATTCTACGATCAGCTCATTTAACCACAAATGGGTACGTGAAAAAACAAAACTGTGAAGTTGGTCATATGAGCAACTTAAATCTTTTTGGTCAACAAATGTTTTTGCAGCACACCAATGTTCACATACATACAAATATTTGCTCTACTTTTAGAGATCGACGCATCAAAAATACTCAAATGTTGTATAAGTGCGACTGCGATACTTCTACTCAAAGTGAACGCAATGCATTCTGTTCTAACAACATAGAAATTGTTAAATAGGCATTTTAATTTTTAATATTACACATCTCGGAAAAAATGATATTATGGTTGTATCTACTTTCACCTTAACTCAAGTTCTAGCCCGATGAAACATCTTCGGAACTATTAGATATATGTATGTACATGGTGGGCCATCTAGTGGTTTCTTTTTAAATCATAGGTTAATATTGAAAACTTACTTCCTGTGCAGCCCAAAGAGTGCGTTTTTTGAAAAGAAGTTTTAGCCGAAACGAAGCACTCACCACCCAAGTTCGTGAGACTGATATGCTAGTGGACAATACTCATGGACCGTTATTGTCAAGAAGCCAATGCATCCACAGAGAGCGACAGTTTGGTGCGGATTGTGAAGTCATGACATCATTGGACCATTTTTCTTCGAAAATGAGGCTGGGAACAAAGTTTCGGTCAACGGTGGGTTGAAATTTTTGCTCTTTACTAATAAAACCATAATAAATTCCAAAAATTTCATTTTGTTCATTTTAATGCATTTTTTAAAGAAACTTGTATTTGGGACATGCATCTTTAAAAAACTGCTTAATACAATTTGCAGACCAAATTTAATAGCAAGGGGTTTCAGTGGTCTTGTAATTTCATAAGCCGAGCAAAAAGCTATAACGTCCTAAGAACAAATGAAAAATTTAGGTTACGAGAGGGAGAGGCTGAGGTTTCTTTGTCAGCCTAAATAAACAGCATTACCAATCGCGCTATTATTCGTTCCTAGATGTGATAGTAGAGCCGAAGTAAAAAAGTCCCCTGCTGTCTTGAAGCTATCGATTGTGACGTTCTGGACGATTCGTCGATGTTGGGTGTCTGACAGCACATACTTTCTTATGACATTTTTTACCGTTAGAGTCATTTGTTTGATGTTACTTTTACATATACTTGCAAATGCAATCATTTAATTTTAGTAGTACCAATAACTTTCCAGAATCAATAATGTAAATTGAATTGATTCTATTTACTAATTGAATGTAACAATGTTGACAGTTCATAAATTTTGCTTAAGTTCATTAAGTCATCTTCCACTCAAGGCGCTATTATGATTAGCTCCTTAGAACCCTTTTGTCTTGACTTCCATCGCAGAATCTTGGATCTTGGTTAAGTTAAGGATTAAGGATTTTAATTAAGGATTTAGGAATTTTAAGTAAGGATTTTCTGTATTCACAAAGGCTCACGTAAATTCTTGATAGTTTTACAATAATAGGTGGGGTAACATTGCTTTTTAAGGCTCTTTTTTTGCAATAATATTTTATAAAAAAAAAAACCCACAGCTTCGAAAGTCATTCGGAACAAAACTGTTGCAGTAAAAATATTTTTTAGACTCTTTCTGAGCAGTTCACACAGCGGCGCGTCGCTGGTTTTTCGAGGAAGGCCCTGTTACTTCCTTCTGCGAAAAAGCGATTTAAGGACAAAATTGAGCGGTCTTATAATTGTTATAAGATTAATGTCCCACTTCAATGGGGCTTTGACTTGAATTTGGGTGAAAATGGTCTACTTCCATACGATTTTTTGTATTCGCCAGTACTTCATAAATCTCCATCAAAAGGATTGTAGCTCGTAATTGAGACACCCGTATATATGAACAGATAATTAAGGCCTAATAAATTTATATTCGAACACCACCATCCGTGATAAGTTACAATTTCAATTTAAGTACTCACTATATGAGTTTTTATTCAGTGTTAATGCGTAGTCTTTACCAACATCAAACCCATAATTATTATTAAGGCCTCTAACAATTCAATATTGTCCCACATTTTCTGGAAACAAAAATTAATAAATATATAATGTTTATGGGTCTGCGCATACATGATATTTAACTTTGTATTCATTGTGAGTGGACATGATTCTCATTCCCCGCTAGATGGGTGTTTAAGATTAAGGCTAGTATCACTGAATGTAATTTCTGCACCTGTGATAACCTATTTAATCACACTCTGGTGTGCTATATAGACGTTAAAAACAACTCCTATACGCTCATGACACGCAATCATCATATCACTTTCCCAAACTAACACAATACCTAAGTACGAACCTACACATCCTTCGCGTCACGTATTAGCCAGTCATTCGGTATATCGTGTACACATACTCATAATATTTTCTCCCTGGAGCGTAGCATAATTTCACGAAGCACCTCCGTAGGCCCCATCGCCACCACTCCCCACCGCTCCCCACCAAACACGTTACGCCTTCTCCATCCATTCAGTGTTCTAATTAAAAATCACAATGAGCACTTCCGGCAGGCACGCATTTCTGAACTTCGTACCAGGATCTCTCAGGGTACCATACCCTACCATGGACACCATGATGAGTGAGTTTACGGTCTTCGTCAATTCGTTTTCCTCCTTTCTATACTGCGCATACCTCTTCACATTTTATTTATACAATGCTATGTTCCTTCCATTGAACTGAAGAGGGCTTTATGCCAGTCGCTCTGCATACACATAGTTTTGCTTGAGCAAGCTTACGTACATATATGTCGAAGCATAAAATGAGCCGAGTTCTGTTCAATTTGTACCAAACGAAAAGGGATGGGGAAGTTTGATCAATGTTGTTGCGGCCTTTGCCAGCGTTGCGCAGCATAATTTATGGGAAAAACAAAAATTTCTGAAATATTCATCAAATATTTACAAAGTTATTTTGTTTATCCATCAGTAGGCGGAGAATGCTTTTGTTGTTTAAACGATGCTATTAATAAAGGGTTTTTGTATTGTGCAGCTCACTAAATGCTGACTACTTTAAATATTGTCATGATTGTGTGATTTATACTCTGATGGAAATTAAAAATGTATGCAGAGCTTAACTGTCGCAACAGATAGTTATTTGTTCGTGTGACACAGTAAGCTTTAAAAAAGTATAAAATGTTTTTATCTTACTTAAAATATAATCGAACATTTCAATGAATTTTAAAATAAATCAAAAACACAAACAAAACAACAAATAATTGAGATTGCAACAGACGAATGTGTATATGGCAAGTGAAAGACTGTTTGAATTGAACATTCCAAATGGCACATACCAAAGCTCTTCTTTGATAGTTATTTTTCTTAGGTATTTTTGAAAGGACATTTAATCTTTTTGTTTCTTTCTATCTCAGGTCCTCAGCAGGTATCGAGAATGTTTTTGACATTTAACAGACATATTTGTAGAATCGGATGAAAATACCTTATTTGCTCCATTTGGAGATTGAAGATGAACATGAAGGAGAAAATGTTAAATTCATCCAAAAAAAGGTATTGTTTTGAAATCGAATTGAAACATACCTTAGTTGAATGAAAATGGGTTCGTGTTCAGTGGGCATAGTAGCTTTGTTGTATTATTTTGTAAGATATTTCATTAAATTTCCCCAAAATGGAACATGTACTCTTTTCCTGGTTTCTATCGTCCAGTTCTTCACATGAGGGTTTCGAAATCATAGTTGTCACTTTTAGCACGTATACCGTTGTACCCAAATATTCTACCACAGTAAGTGAAACTCACTTCATGCCATACATTTTTTCATGCCATAATGATTTGAACTATATTGGGACCACCAAACAATTTTTGGGCCAAAGAATATTAAACCGTTGGTCAGACATAAAGGAGGGCCACATACAAGTTCCTTTTTAAAAATGCAATAAAATGAACAAAATTAAATTTGTTCCATGTATTACGGTTTCGGAATGGAGCTCACGGATTGTTTGGATGAAATTGGCCTTAAGTGCTTGAATCGTTTCCGGATTGTTAGCATAATATCGATCCTTCAATAGACATCGCCAAGACGACTGATAACAAGATTTGGGAATTTGGTGCCGAAGTCGACGACGACGGGGACCATGAGTGTTTTCCAATAGCATACCGAACTTTTTGCTTCTTTCGGCCAAAACTTTTCAAAAAACGAATTGTTTGGGCTGCACCGTTCTCACTTTGGAAATAATTTGTCGATATTTCCCAAAATTGTTCAGACGTAAATTGACTCATTTCGTTTCACGGAGTCATACCTTCTCCTTGACTGACTTTCTGTCAAGATTTCTAGCGGGAAAAAGCTGTCAGTAAACAACTATAAACAATATCTTTAAGTTTGTTCTATAAATTAATATATTTTACTATGTTTTCATGTAATTAAGATCCGCTGAAGAACACAGCAATCCATTTCGACGCGTCGGGAAAAGTATAAGGAATAACTTTCATTGCACAACCAATTTGACCAAAAAAGCCGAGCAGGAATACGCATTCTCTTATTAAACATAATAACTATAAGATTTTCCAAAAAAGGGGTTTCTTTTGATATCGGTTCGCATAGATCGCGCTATTTACCATAAAAGCCACACTCACTTATTTGTGTTTTCTTATGATGAATACTAATTATTCGCAAACATTACGAGGGTGGTTAAGAAGCCCCTACAAACTAAATCAAATGACATCGCAACCTAAAAATAATAATTTTATATGTCAAGAAGCATTTTTCAAAAGAACGCACCCACATTTTCAGACAGATCTCTCAAATAGTTTTGCTTGGGAGCCATTTTATACAGTGGTGGAAATTCGTTTATGCGCACACAATTTTTTGTATTTATTTTGAACAGGAAAATACTTTGTTTGCTTAAATTTTTTTCACATTGTGTTTTTTTATTCTTAAAGTACAAAGTAAATAGTTTTTAGGTCGGTTCAAAGTTTTTTTTATTGTTTTACGCATCAAGATAAACTTTAACATAAAATTATATTTCCGGGACGAGTTCCGCAAAACGACACAAATACGTCTTCCAATTTATTTCCGGCATTAATTCTGGTATAAAAGCAAATAGGTGTAGCCCCGTAGTGCGTAAAGGGAGCCCATATCATTTCAGTTTCGCCCCAAAATTGGGTTTCGGTCGTACAACATTTGCGTTTGCTTAAATCATGCAAATAAAAATTGTAGCAGTCCACCCCGTTCAAATGTAATTTTCATGCGGATGGATGACGCGTTTACTCACAATCGAGAGCAAACGCAATAGTATGACAACTTCAAAGGAGTTTTTGTCAATGTTCATGAAAAATTCTACAGAGATTTTGCGCCGTTTCGTTACCGTAAATATCAAATTTTTTAGCCAGTTGCGTGCGGTGTTATTCACATCGATTAGCTTGAAAAGGGTAAAAAAAGGGTGCAGATCTGCTGGATCGATTCCGAGCCGATTTGGTATCAAAAACGGCCGCATTTGTCAAAACAACCCCGGCGAATGAGATAGGTTATGAACTCATCTCTAATCCATCATATTCCCCAGATTTAGACCCCTGCGACTATTTTATATTTCCAAACATGAAGAAATGGCTCGGAGGTAAGAGATTTAGGTAGAATGAAGAGGTCATTGGTGAAAAAACCCTGATTTTGAGGGGCTTGAGATATATTATTTTGGTATCAAAATTTAAATAAAACCTGGATGAAGTGCATCGTGCTAAAAGGGGACTATGTTGAGAAATAAAAAACAAGCTTTAAAGCAGATAAGAGTGCTTGTTATTTCAGTTTTCACAACTCCTGGGCGAGCCGAAAGACTTTTTTAAACTTTCTATGGGGAATACTACACATTTAAGAGCGTTACTGAAGGCTTTCTTTTACCAGTTTTACTAATTGCTTATAAAAATGTCCTATCAAAACATATTGAGGGATTACAACGACAGGAAAAAAAAATTAATTTTATAAATTTGACTCTGACTTTATTTTGAAGTTACATTAATGTCATTATGTGGGAAATAACACAGGGCTTCACTGGCAGTGTCTCAAGCAGGCGGTTTAATGTTTGATGACTTGTTCCGTCAATAGCATCTCGAGCTGTTCTAAAGTGGTTGCCTTGTTAGCGTAAACCAAAGTCTTTAAGTAGCCCCAGAGAAAATAATGGAGTGGTGACAAGTCATTGAATTGAATGTTTTTTTTTTAAGAAAACCATTTTTCGATTGTGAAAAAAACCTCTTTCATTGTATATATTTCTGAACGTTTAGATCTTTTATTTTTTTTCTAAAAGAAAATGCATTTTCAATATAAAATAATTGAAGCTCAGATATATTGATGTTGTCGAGCTCCGCCAGCAGAAGTCAGTTAACATCGCTCTTTACCTTAGACCATTGAAGGTAACGGTTTCTTCTTATATAAGAAAATAAGGTAAAATGATGCTGCAATGATATAAACCGCAGCAAACAATCAATCTTTATGGATGAATCGATGCTTGTGGATTGTGTTCGCGCCAATAACGGCAAGTTTTCCATATTGTCTTAGGAAAATAATACTTATATGCAATATATGTTTAAACAAATATGCCCTTGTCCGCAAGGAAAAGAAAAAGCGCAATTCACTGGTGAAATATTAAATGGGCACTATGTGAAAATACACTTTTCAACAGCAAGGACGTCTATTTAATAAGAAAAATGTTAAGTAGAACAAAAAATTTTGGGTCATACGAAAGCTCCAATTATATTGTTGATAACGAGGCAAACGTTTGCCAATTTTCTGTTACGTACATTGCCAAACAGCATAATTGTCAATTTGTTTATTGTCAAGCATCGTATCGTATGTTTGGAAGTGCCTGTAACAAACGAAAACTTGCAAATAATTTAATCTCGGGAATGAGTATGAGTCGGTATAATTAGTGAAATTCAATGATAGTTTTTGCAAAGTTCCATAACATAAAAAAATGTACTATGTAAACTACTCTACTATATGAGATAAAGTTCAATGCCTATTTGCACATGAATTCAAGAAATATATTAAAGTATCTGCATGCAATAAAATTTACTAAAAAAAAATACGCACACAATTTTACAATCTGGAAACCAATTAATTCTGAAGAAGTCCTTCGTCCTAAATAAATATACTTAATTGACACTTCATCGCCACCCACCACATCCGAGTTCCGACACCCTAAACAAACCATATAGTAAGTCTATTTTCGGCTATACTGTCGAATCAATAAGTTTTGTAAACATCTTCACCATCACTACCATCGACCAACAATTCAAGCATGTGTCCTCACTTCACAATCAATATTTATGTTTACGTAGGAAATGAAAGCAAAAAAAAAATAAAAAGCAAGTCCCCGAATCCACTTAGAAATCGATTTAATTCCGTCACGTGATGTTACATTGTATGCGGAGCTTCGGTGTAATTAGAGTAAAAAGTAGCACGTTCTTTTTCCTTTGAATTATCGCGACGGACGAATAGGGAAACTTATATTTTATGTATACACGTCGTAGCAATCCCGCGCATTACTTCTCATTATAAATTACTCTCTGTTTAGTTAAGACACCATACAGACTACAGAATGTAAATAGAGCGCGAGCAAAATCTATTCTGCGTGTACGAGCCACTAACAGTGAAGCTAGTTTCCTTCAGTAAAGTAGCTATTAACTAACAAAGTGTACGTTTACCAAGGAAATCCAGTTCCGTGGTTTCCCTCCCCCAGAGGGAAGGGGATTTAGCAGAGATGGCAATTGTTGCAACAAGAAGCAGAGGACAATTATAGTTGGTCCTGAACTTCGAAGGAGCACTACACGCAAAAAGGTACACACATGCACGTGCACGACGAATGCACTGTGATTCCACATATGAGGCCCCCTCCAGTGATGCACGCTACAACGACGATGACTACCAGGTCGACCTGGTTGGAGATACACTCGTAAGTTTACCTCGTTTTCTTGAAAACACCCCTGGGGAGAATTCGTGCTCGCTTCACTGTGCACAGGACCAAGTGTACGGTTGTAAACTTGTGTTGTATGCTTCTGTTGTTGTGTTTTAAAGTCTATCTGCTACAACGCTCACAGTTTGTGAGTTAAGTTAGCAATAGTTGTGGGCAGGGTGGGTGTTGGAGAATTCCCCCAAGGAAACCGGTTATTTCACGTGGCAGTGGCGGCGGCGTCTCCTGCTGAATTCCTTTTCCACCCTGCTTTGCTTTGTAGACCGACAACAACGTCGACATCGACATCGACTACACAGGTATTCACTGGGGCTATCGGCGTCGGGGAGTCCTAAAAATAATTTACGATGAAAAGCGAACGACAATGAGAAACCAAGAACATGAAAAACGTAGAAACAAGACGATAATAAAACAAGGAAGCATTTCGTCACAAAACTAAAATTAGGGTACAAAACGGAGTTGTCGACCTGCGTAACGATGACGCAAATGTCAGCCGAAGATAAATTCGTAGTCTTAGCATGTACGTCCTTTTAGTATTTACTTCATGTTAATAGTATACGTATTAGTATACGTATACGAATACGCCCTCTCGCTCTTTACGAACACACAGTTTATCCTGTCCTCCGAAAAATGGGAACAATTGAGAAGGAAGTATAAACTTTTCACAAAGCCTCGGCATGGCTCTGGGTCTTTGGTTCCCGGTTGATAAGTGCGAGTGGCACTTCACGTGAAATGTAAATTGCAGTTTTAAAAGCTTAACATGAAGATATAGCCCTCCACTCTCCACTTTGGGAGATTGTGAACATCTCATTAAGGAACAAAAAAAAAACACACAAAAAACACGTAGAGAAAATTACTACAATTGCAAATTCACAGAAGGATAAACTTTGAAACAGTTTTTGTTGTTCCTTTTCGGTTATTTTTTTGTATTTTTTTTTTGTCTGTGCATCAAAAATCCAATCCTCCTTCTGTCCCATACAACAAGCTCTTGGTCCTTGTTTTGAATTTTGTGTGTACTGTCGGGGTGCAAAGAGTCGGAAGCTTCCGCCTTATTGCTTCTGCATAGACTGAGCCGCAGCAACTAGCTGGTGAAGAGCATTTTGTTGTTATCGGTCCATTCAAAATCTAAGTTGGGCAGTGAAAAATATGTAACAGAATCGTTATCAAGCGAATCGAGGGTTAAAAGTATATTGGGGTGAGGTTGCGTATAAAATTCTGTGTAGGTGTGGAAATAGAAAGTATGTTTTACGAGCATACATGCTGATGACAATTGTTGGCTATGTATAATTATTCGGGAATTTTATTAAATTTATAATTTAAATATACGATAACTTTATTTTTCTGTTTATGGAGAAAATAGTGCATTTTGGTTATTAGTTTGTACCTATAAAATAAAAAAAAAGTAGGCGTAAACGGACCAATACAGGACTTAAAGCCCACCTTCTACCATTGTGTGAGCGAAGATATATTTTTTGACACGAACAGGAAGGGCATACACTTTAATGCGATTGCAAACGACAATTTCATTTTTTTAAGAAGCTTTCATGACAGTTCTTACTCTTGGGTGTTTGTTAGAACATCGCAATAGGTTCTGTCGGCGAATAACAATTTCAAAGTGATACGGGTCGGATAGTAGTAGTTAAGCTATAATAAATTTTATTCTATTACCGAATTTTTCTTGTCTTCGAAATCATTAAACTAAAAAAAAATATTTCACCACTTCATACTATTTTTTAAGCTTTTCACCTTCGTTTATTGATTGGTTATCCTAATCTTTGAACAATAGACTTTGGCTCCAATCGCGAATGTCGATCAACGAACGATTCGATAAATTTCGATTGCGTCGACAAATCTTACGTTTGGTATTGTATAACTCAATCGACAGAGGTTCGTGTTATAGTGAATAAAAATGGTGTATATTGTGAATAGAGCATAGTGTTTAATTTTATGTAAATAAAATTAATACAAAATAAAATGTATTCAATTGAATTATATTTGGAAGAAGAAAACATGCACAGAGCTGGTCAGGAGTAGGAGGTGATTAAGAGATGATTCAAATCCTCTCGAACTTGAATTTCGGTTTCATTGTCAAATTTCTTTTTCTTTGTTTTGCACTTTAAATCAGCCCAAACCTGTTAGAAAAGCTTATGTTCACTGATATGATTCATATGTTTTAAAATTCAAATTTACTTTTAACCATTTATCCCAGAAACATGCGCTAAACTATTCAGTTCGATGGTGAACTTTTCCCATGTAGCTTTTGCCTGCGACTTCGCGCAAATACCCTTAGGTTCTTTCTTTTTTGTTGCTAACAACTTTTGACCTGTAATTAAGTTAATTTGTATGAAATAGTGATAAAATGGAAATAAATTACATCTTCGTTCTTGAATAATACATTTTTTCAGCCAAACAACACACAATCGAAACGAAAAATATAGACGATAAACATCGTCTGTCAAAACGATAAATTTAATCGATTTGCAATACCGAAGTTCATAACCAACGTCTATCGATTAATAACAACAATTACAATAAGGGCCTTTAATTTTTATAAACTTTAGATATTTGTTTAAACAATTTTGATATACTTCATTACTTTTAACGAAAGAATGTAGCATAAAGAAGCTGTCGAGCAGTACATATATGTAATAAATATATAGATGTTTGCGATGACTTCAACATTTTGGATTGGGTATTAATACAGGTTCCAAACTCATATCCTTCGTATTTCGTATTTAAAAAAAATATTCATCATTAAAGATGAGTAAATCACACCAAAACCATAAATGTTAAATAATAGCCCAATTCTCTTATACAAAAATAGTTTTTGCCGTACAAGACAAGTCAGAAAGAACGCCAATTTTGCATTGTAATTATAAAAAAATTTACCAATAATATTTACATTTCTATACTTGGCAAGTTGCTTTGTTGTAATCGAAGTTAGAGAGGTGGGGTCAAAATGGCCTGAGCTGGTTTCTGTAAATAAGGGGGTATTGCCAAATTTGCTAAGTTGCTAAAGAACTTGGCTGGCCTTAATGTACAACACTTACAATTGTTTGCTGTGGTTTTTAATTGCAGACTCAATTCACAATGTCGCGTCAGGGTGGTCTACAGATTATGTAGAAAAAATAAGTTCTGATGCGGTTAAGCTAAATTCTACCTCAGTCGAACGTAGGACTTCTCTCTTCTATCATCACGCGTTTCAAAACATTCAACTGCGTGGCATTTCATTTAGTTGGTACTTGTATGTTTTCATATTTTTTTATATTTAATTTTTGTCATAAACAAATTGAAGTATATTAAACGCAATTTTATTATGTGATTGTTAAAACAAAATATAATCCAATTTATTGTGCAAAATATTTCTTTTCTATTTTCCGGAAAAAAAATTAAGTAAAATTATTATCAATATTTTTATTTATCGAGAAAAAAATATAATGTAGATATGTGACACATAAAAAATGTACTCAAACACAAACTGAACCCTATCGTCTGTTACCCAGCTAGTATGAATGAGACCAAAAGGAAAAATGTAAACACAATAGAGATTTATATTTGTATATATATAGCACATATCTAATATGTTGAATAGTACTTTTGGACTAATTCATCATTTGCTGGGGAATTTTCCGATAGTAAGTTAATACTGTTTAAAAATCCGGGCCTTTTTAATCTTGAATCTACTGTGTCTTTAAAGTTTTACTCTTAGACTAGGTTATGTAATAGACTTACAAGCCTTCACACCTATTAATTCCAATTTAAGCGCAGATTTCCTTTAAAGTCAGCCAGAACCCATTCTATTCATAAAATTATCAAATCATATCTCAATCATTCCAAAAATTAGCTTACGCTACCAACGATTTTTTAAAACAGATCGTTCGCGGAACTAATAGATTTATGCGCATATCCAAATGCTTATTTAAAAATAACAAAAAAAAATTTAAATTTTGAATGATTCGAAAAAGTTAAAAATAAAGCAATTTAATGACTTCAATTGTGACATCAGAGTTCGAGTTCTTTCCGTGAATCGTAGCGCAAACAAGACTCGGCTCAGATTTCCGACCAAATTCTGTTAAGTTTGGGTTTCTCTCCGACAAAAAAATACGAAGTTTATTTGCCTAACAGAGCTTGTATTGTATCGAAAACTCAATTAACATCCCTATCATTTAATCTGCCGGGAAGAACATATCCACGAAATCGGAACATGTGTATCATTAAAAAAAATCGGTAATGTAAATTTATTTTTCATTTGATCAATAAAAACGAGGGGATCGAATATCTCCATGCAAATGTTGATATTTTTGATCCGCGGGAAACTAGTAGCGGATTTGTGTTAGTTTCTATGCTGCGCGGTTTATTACAAAAATGTGTTAACAGCTTTTTTTGATGGGGGAAGCCCCATCAAGACGGAAGTTTTTAATAAAACTGAAATTAAAATTCATTACACAAATATAAACAGTTGATTTCGAAAAAAACATAAATTGTTTTCGGTAGTACAGTGTATCCGCAGAATTTAATGATGCTGACAGTAAGTGAATGCGAATCGAATGTGTGAGGTGAATCGTCGATTAAACGATAGGGGTGTAAGATTATCTTCACGGGAGAAGTTTTTGCCAAGGATAGCCAGCCTGGTTTGATCCCATGTCTTCAATTTTTGAACAGAACTCATATAGTCTTGAGGTTTTAACAGTTTTGATATATTCGCTGAGAAAACTAAAACCAGTGACAATGCTTCAGATAATGCACTGCCTGGCGAAAGCGTCAGCTGTTTTATTCCCCTGGAAACCCTTGTGTGCGGCGACACTGGTTAAAGTAAAATAGCTTCATCTACCCAACAGTTTCAAGTTTATTACCTACTCCGCAATTTGAAAGATGATCGTAGCTGTGTTCGGACAATTTCTCTTTCCGGAACCCAAATACCTTAGATATGTTCGTTTTGACATAGACGAAGAAGTCGAACCAAAAGAAGTTTGCTGTACAAACTGATTCTGCAATGTGATGCCTTGAGGTATTAGTTCAGCCCGATTTGTCGTTTGGATGCATGTGCTTTCTGACATTCTTCAAGCTAGAGGTTTCGTGAAATTGATTTACATCGGGATAGTTGTTGTAGTTTAACTAAATTTTGTCCAAAAAAAAAGTTTTGCTCATCAATTTCAAAATATTTGTATTACTTTTTGTTTCAACAAACTTACGGCTTCTTTCAAATATTAGAAAAACATCCGTTTTGGGGCCTGAAGTCAATTGTTGGCCGAAAGAAAAAATACTAGATTTTATTTTCAATTTTGGGAACCTTCTCGTAAAATGAATACTTGTGAACGTTTGTCAGTCTCTGGCAACATGCGGTGGTGTTACTGAAGGGATGTAAATTCTCTTCTGTAGAATATTTCACTCAGCGCTCAAAAACACAAAAACATCTACAGCCATAGTGGTTAACAACAACCGGCTAAAGCCAAACAATTCCAACAAAAACCACAACACTCGTTTTACAATTCAGTCCTCCCTTTGTTTCTTTTGTTACTTAACTCCACTCGAAAGGTATTCCTTTAAGCTAATTTTAAACCATTTTCTTTCTTTCAGGAAGCAACTATCTCCCTTGGGTGCTCTCAAAATAACTCCAATCAATTGCCAATCTCCGAGAGAAGCCAGGATTAACGTCCAAGTCACAAGAGGCAACCATCAAACTGACTGACTGCCGACTGTAAGTGAGTAATACCAACGAAGGACTTTCTGTGTAAAATAAACGCATCCTCACAAATAACCATCAATCAATGCCACCGAATACAAAGAACTGCAGCAACACTATTGCATTTAAAGTGAATACCAACAACAAAACCAGCACCAGCAGCACCAGCAAGAGGAACCCAGTCTCTTGCTGATAGCGTTGAAAGGGATACGAACCTCAACAATTTTTCTTTGTGCATCCTGATTTTGTCGACTTCAATTTTCTTGCGGGCAACACTGAACGAGGAAAACTGAAGAAGAAGAAATTTCAATACAATGACTGCCAATAGGGCGGCAGATGGTGACGATGGCGGTAGTCATAGAGGATGGAAGTCATTTTCGAACACGTCCTTCGCCTCACCCATCACATGTGCCAGCCGCAACAGGATCGGTGATAGAATCAGAAAAACAACCATTGGACCATCAGCAGCATCAACATCGGCAACCGACAAAGAGCCAGAAGAGTCGTCTGCATCGTCATCAGCCGATGAGACGATGATGGACAGTATAAACAGTTGTATTAGTTATAGGTTTAGTAGTAGACACAGATACTCGTATTCCAGTTCTGATTCCAACAACAACAACATCGACAGCAACCAATGTAGACACCTAGCTATTGAGGAACCACCGTCAACGTCATCGGATAACCCTGATTACAAGCACCACCGTCGTCACTATGACCATCACAACAATCATCAGCAGAAACAGCGAAAAGTAGAACAAACTACAACAGCAACGCCACCATTACCACCGTCGTCGCCTTTGGCATCATCCTCACGGTATTCTAATCCAGAACAAGAGCAGCATGTGAAACGACCCCAATGGACTTTAGCTGCAACAAAAATAACACCGACAACAGCAGCAGTGGCGTCAGTCCTAAAGTCCTACTCATGGCTATTTGGCCTCCTTTGGATGTTAGCCATCTTGAAGGGTGGACAGGCAGGATTTGCTTGCCTCAGCAATCCGTGTGTGTTTGGCGTTTGCATTGATGGATTAAATAGGTAAGTGGTGGTTGGGTTGGGTCACAATTGTTTTGTTCGTTCATTCGTCTATTTCTGACCGAGTTTCAGAGTGCTCTGTTGTTGTTTTATTTTATTTTTTTTTTCAATTCACCTCCATGTATCTCTGTACGAGTACAAGCTGTCGATGAATGTTTTATTAGAAAAAGCATTTCACTTTGTTTCGATTTGCTAATGCAGCAGATAATACACTCATCAATGTGGCGGGCCACTCCAGGAATCTTAATGTTGTTATTCCTCACCAGCGAAACATGGATATGCATTTGTTAAACTAGATCCTTAAAATAGAAAAAATATACTCACACACACACAAATACAAATTGAAAACTGAAATGAGTTTACTTGGTTTATTTTTCAGTTCGTATTCTTGTTATTGCATAGACGGGTACACAGGTATACAGTGCCAAACGAATTGGGATGAATGCTGGTCGGGGCCTTGTCAAAACGGTGGAACATGTGTAGACGGTGTGGCATATTATAACTGTACGTGTGAAGAAGGATTTTCAGGTGAGTAGTAAAATAATTTTAGCCATTAATTACGTGTATAAACAAAAGCTTCAGGGTCAATCGCACACAAACACAAATGAAGAAGCGTGTCACAAAATTGAATTGAGTTGTTATTTTGCTATCTGATCCTTTGCTGTAATATAACGACGCGTTGTTTTATGGAGGTGTCGTTAGTGCTTTATAGCTTTACATTTAATAATTAAAAAGTAATGAAGCGCTCATTATAGACAAGGCTTTTAATGTGGCAGCAGGAGTAATAAAGACAGAAACTGTGTTGGTGATTTAACGGGATTCAAAAGGGGAATGGAAATAAAATTTACAAACATATAAACTACTTACAGCAACTTACAGGACAAACTGTTTATCGTTCAGCCACGAAAATTGGAGGACAAATTTTGCCTAATTGTGTTTCGGCTTTCTGTCTAGTCTAGGCGAGAAGGGATTGGTTACTTAATTTATTATTAAAACATAAAATGCACAAAGCGAAAACGCACACATGACACTCCATTAGCAAAACACAGTGGTTCCTAGCAAATTACCTCAGCTAACTGTAATGTAAGCTTCAGTTTGTGCAGGCCGTACTTTATTTTAACTTTGTTTGGCTTCGTTCAAGTTGCAAAGTGTACAAAGGAGTCAATGCATTCAAGTATGGTGTTCTATAATTTAAAAAGAAGTAATGCTGTGAAGAAACATTCCATTCGATCAGGATTATTTTTCTGAAGTTAAGAGGTTGTCTCATGTTGACGCCTGAAGCGATTTTTTTTATTTTATTACATGTTATTTGTGTAAAAATGTCTCGCTGGTTTTCAAATTATTGTGAAAAACCGCTTAGAGAAATGATGATGAGAAGTGTGTTTCCTAGAATTTGGGGCTTAGACTGTCAATTTATGACAGGTGCGAGGTTAAGAAGACAAGAATGGATTTGCACATTTAAACAAATTTTGATAGCAAACTAAGCCTGGATTTGAAAACACAAATTATGACAACGCGGCTTAGCGGTTGTTTTTTAACACCCTAATAATTGCTGAGAAATCTCAGCATTTCAGTTAAAGCTATTTCAGATGTGCGATGCAAAATGTAAAACACTGCAACAAAACAGCAATTTTTTTTAAATGTATTTTTATAAATCAATGCAATTTTTATAAATCAATTATCTATAAGGTTTATAAAGTGTATGTGTATGCGATAATGAATAGTAAGGAAAATAACTTGTGTGGCAGGGATACGACAGTGTAGAAATCATTCGTGTGCAGTTCGAAGTTAAAGTTGCGGTGACGTTTTGAATTATGTGTTGTTACGAAAAATGCACAACCACTTAAATTGTATTAAAAAAAACGTTTACTACGTTTGCATGTTTTGCTTAAACGAAATTTCCGAGTATCAACAAAATGCATTAAATTTGTTTTTTCTAAAAACAGCTGAGTTGTATTTATCAAATTGGAAAACTTATTGTAATAGATTTCTCCTTTTTTGTACTTTATCTGACACAAGCACTGTATAACTAACATGGGAAGCAAAATGTTTTACAAATAAGGATTTATGCAACGTTGTATACAGACTTCGGACCCTGTACTTCGTACTATGCAACTGTTTAGAGGCATTTTAGTGAATTCCAATACAATCCAACGGCTGTTAGTCGCAAAAAAAGCAATGGAGGACTGAAGCCATTACTATTTCGAGTTACCAACGGGAAAATTGCAATTTTTTCCCCAACATTTACTGTCTGTTGAAGACTGTTCTCATGAAGTCGATGATGCGTTAGTCTTCTTACCAGATGAATCCTCACACGTTCTTTATTAACCAGGGTTAATATGAGCATTATTATCATATATTGGACACTTTTTACCCAAATGTCTTTTTATTTGGAGCCAGTGCCTAAATATTAGATACATTTTAAAAAATTAAAAAAAAAATTAATTTTCCTTATGGTTATTACTCTAATGGGGGATGGGTGATTCCCCTTGAAGCGCGAAACCACAAATCAGAATTAAACAGCAGGTAATCCCATACAAACACAAATAGAATAATAATATTAACCTGGGTCAATAAGGTTACACTGATTAAGGGGCAAGAATTGTCGCCCATGTGAGGGTTAAGCTACGACGCTTCTTAGAGTGATTCTTCATAGTGAAACAATTTGACATGAAAAAGAGTGGTGCCAACTTTATGTTTTGTACAAAGTGAATTTTGAGATCGAGTTTATTTTGATTAATATATTTAAATATTATAATCATATATGAAAATTAATGAAATTTAATTTGTTCCCAGTTTTGGTTCAAAAGTAACCACTGTGAAAAGTTCAAAAGAATTAATTGAAAACTAAACTAGAAAATTAACAAAATATTTACATTCGTCGATAGAGAAATATTTAGAAAAAAAAACACATGTTTAAAGCACGCCGCACATTATCGCGCAACGGAAGGGATCGGAAGGTTATAGAAATTTTGGAAACGGCAAGGTAATTGTTTGCTAACAGAGCGAATTTTTTCGCAGCCCATCTTCTTTATTATTTCCTGTCCGAAATCAAATCAAATAAAAAGTAATACGTTACATTTGGAAGTACTTGAAACATTTTTGCTTGTCTTTTAAAATGTCAAAGAATAGATCACGAAATTTCCCATTCAAATTCAAATTTTTCGAAATCGAACCAAAGTGAAATGGTTGTTCGATTTTGTCGATTTCAAAGTGATCGGTGACATTAGACGTAAAGTGTTGAAAACGGAGTAAGAAATTAAATTTGAAAAAGATCTGAGGAATCTGAAGATCTTCTAAGAGGTTTTAGGAAAAGAGATCGAAGTTTTCTCACAGAAGTTTTCTAGAAATATTTGAGAAAACAGAAGAACGCGAGTGGATGGAAAAACAAATTCGATTCTCGAAAATCGTTAGCACTTTGTCAAAATCTTTTTCGATTGACCAAAACTTTGGCTAGCTACAACGTGACAGGAATTAAAGACGACAAGATTAGCAGTACCATTATGAATGGTACGGAGTTTATAAATATTTAATTTTACAATTAATAACAATTGAACTTTCGTTTATAGCTTTTATAATAAACGCAGTCTCTCCAATTTTAAAGAGGTTAGATATATCTCTCAGCTTTCGTCTTTTTATTTTTTCTTGTGTGTATTTCAACCTTTCAGTCTGCAATCTCGCACCAATTTACACAGCACTCATTAATTATACTTTTGAAACGCGTGAACAACAAAATAATTTACCAGCAAACAATTTCCCAAAACAAAATCACTTTTAAAAATGTGTCAAATGACAGATATCACCTGTTTTCAATTTCACGCAAAGTGATTCCGAAAATAATTTAAAGTTACCAAATCGATCTAAATATAGAACACTGAAAATGATTTCACTCGATTTGCAATATCGAATTTGCTTTCATTTCACTCGATTTCTGGAACGTAGCGGAAAAAGTGTATAATGTGCAAGATTACATCGAAATCGTTAGAGCTGTTTTTGAGAAAATCCAATTTTTCAAAACTTTAATTAAAAAAATTTGGTATGTGATTAAATGTTTCCATTTTGTTTGAGGCCGATTTAAAAATGCATTTCATGTAGTGAAAAAGTTTTGCATGACGCAGTCGTGCACTTTATTTTTGATTGAGCTCGTTTCGAGGCTACAGGAGTCATTTTATGAAACTCTACATCCTTATAAAACAATTGTGAATGTGATACCATTCCGTAGTGAAATTTGTATTATTTACCCAACTCTCTCAAGTCAACCCTAAAACTTGAAACGATTAAGATATTCAACTGTTCTTTTCATTGAATGAAAAAAGCGTGAGCAGTGACAGAGAAAGTGATCTGTATGCTTATGAGTATGCTTTAGCCACAGCTTTCTTAATACATCACATGAGATTAACGTTTTCCACATGTTATAAGCCTTGTATACCACTTGTTAACTCATGTTACAAGGTGGTGGTTTAATCTTTTAAAGTAGCTGTATTTGAAATATTACCAACGTTTCGCCCCTTCGCTTGTCAGTTCAGTAAAAATGTGTCGTATGCTGCTAGCCAAGTATTAGATCGTACTTTATACAATGTCTGCAAATTCAGTTTTATGAATGTTTGGGTCTTCACACATTAGTGAAGATTGACGCACGATTGCCGTCTGCAGCAGAACTATTTCAGGGTTAGGTAAGATGTGCATGCATTACAAGCGTTGGTTTTCATTTTCAAAAACATTGAGCTTCCAATTAAGCTTCAGATTCAATCCAGTTAGTAGCTCACATTAAATAGAACTTAGTACTTTGAATTTGTAAAAAGAAAACTTAAAAATCAATAAATATATTTCATTTGGTGTAAAAAATTGTATTCAGGTTTCTATTTATTCTACCATTTTAAATAGCCCCCACTACCGGACTCATAGTGAGTAGTGAGTGGTACGTAGTATATCCTTCTATTTTTTTTGTCGCTCTTCTGTCATCCATCAGCAGATTCAAAATTCCACTCTTGTTCAGTTCCATAAAAAATTAACTCAATTTTAATTGTTCAAAGCGTATCATACTCTGGGGAACAATAAAAAGGTGTTCAACAAGCAAAAAACAATAATCCACTGCGCATACATGCTTTCCTCTTCTATCCCTTGCATATCGTTTTAATGTGCTTAGCGAAGTTTTACCACTTCAGCACTTTCCCCCACATTGAAATCCACTGAAATACCAACACAAAACACCGTTTCCGCACAAAGAAGAACTCGCACTTACACACTCCATCCACGCTCTACGCTCTACGCTCCACGAGCTACCTTTTTAAAATGAGCAAGCGAGCAAGCGAGCAAGCAAAAGGTGATTCAAATAATATAAAAAAAATGAGGGCGAACTCATAAATGCACTAACTTTATACACATTCGACATTGTTATCGGTGTATATTGTATGAAACACAAAAGATTCTATAGAAAATCCACCTTTAAGGATGTGCAGCAATACCACCTCACAAGATCGATATTTCAGTAAACACGTGTAAGTCCCATATACCTGCACGTAAGCATGTAAAACTCGAGCCCTGGACGCTCAAAATAAGAATGCCATTAAAATTGTATCCGCTGCCACCCTAAAACCGCATGAAAAAAACCGCATACCTTGCACCACCACGACCACGACCACCCTAAAAACGACAATGGATCCCTTTAAGCTTCGCAGGATATAAAAAATTCCTGTGGCACCTTCGTAAAATGGTTGAATTTTTCATGACCGCTTTTCAATATGTTTTGTTTTGGTTATTTTCACGTTTCTCCGACGTTAATTTCCATCTCCGGCGCGCTACACACGAAAAACCCTCCCTTTCTCAACGAACGACGACGACGAAGAAGCAAAAATGTCGGCACGAAAATTTCGTGCGTTGAATAAACGTTAGCGCGCCGCCTGGACAAACCGGCGAAATGAAGCTTTTCCTCATTAATTATTCAGTCAGTCTGGAGTGGAATTCGTACATAAAAATGAAAATTTTAGGAAGAAAAAAATAGGCAGAAGAGAAAGAATGGCAGGGTGTGGTGCATAACAGAGTAGGGCGCCGCGGCCGAGAAGAATTTTCATTTTCAAATTGGTGGGGGCGAAAATTCGCAGCGATTTACAGCAGCAAGTCGGAAAAGATACAAAATTAGGAAAATGATGGTTTTCATTATGATGAGTCATGCACGTGACAGCTGCAAAAGTGCGGCATCTCAAGGTAATAGCATTAAGAATGTGAAAGGAAGGAGTGAAGTGCGCCTGTCCTTGGCTGACAAATGGCATTGAGAATTGATTATGCGCTGCCGTCAATCCTTGAAAGACAAGACGACATATTTTTGCATTTTTTTCTATTTTTCTTCTCCCTGTTCCCATTTAATTTTGCATGGAAAAGCAGACAAGTATGCCGCTTTAAATGGCTTAAGATTGGTCCGAAAGGTAGAAGCCATACTCTCAATATAATTGGCCTACAAAATCACAAAACCGTGACTTTTAATCCAGCAAGGCATTAGTGTATAGCTTTGCATTAGACATGCGGATTTTAGAGAGGAGAGTAAAAATACGGACGAAAAGAAACAACAAAATAACCTTGCCAGGAGATTACTAGGCAACCAAGAGCAAACAGAAGAAATGAAGAGAGGATTTTCATTAGCGGCGTTTTGCTGCCGTTATCCCCTTTGAAGGCCGAGATAAACATTTTTCTTATCGTAGATTCGTCTTTTTTTTCTTTTTCATCTATATAGAGGACATATTTTTGGCCCTCATTTCTATAGAGGAAGAGGCGCAGGGAAAAATAAAACCCTAAGCTAAATTAGCGTGTCCATGTTTTTTTTCCGAAATGAGAACGACGGTGTCGTTAAGCCATTAGGACACCTGTGGACTTTCATTTGCCAAGTGGTGTACTTTGTATATTGTGAAATGAAAATGGAAGAATGTTGATTAAATTGGGTAAACAAAAGCGCCTGACCTTTTGGAGTCGCCCATTAAGACCTTTTATCAATGAAAGACAAAGGCAATGGAAGGTATTTAAGTAGGTCATAATATTTGTATGTGTAGGTATGTTGGTTGGATTTCAAAGAAGGAAACTGGTTGACCACCTTAAAGGAATTGCCAACGCTCATTACTACATTTTTTTTTTTGCATTGAAATGTTATAAATAGCGGCACAAGGCGACCAGCAAATAAATTAATTTTAGAGGAAGTTCTCTTTGAAAGTAACAAGAAAATGAAATCGTTTCAGGCTGAGTTTTTGCAATTTTCAAAGGATAGGAGCTAGCGAAAAAAAATATTTTTTTTTTAGAAAATACGATTACACAAATGATTTCAGTTTGTTTGAAGAATCTGCAAAAGTAATATCACACCAAAAACATAAATGTTAAAGAATAGCCAAGTTCTTTTATACAAAAAACGCTTTTGCTTTACCAGTCAGCCACAAAAAGTACTGAGATCTTAAAAAGAACGCCAAGTTTGAATTCTAATTATTAAAAACTTCACAAATAGTATTTAGGTACATTTTTATACTTGGCAAGTTTTCCAATTTGAAGTTTTGAAGATTTATATGTATATAAAACATGCATAATGCCCCAATTTTCACGATTTTAAAAACTTTTAAAAACGTAAACGCCCTCTTTCAAGCAAAATAAATTTTTTTTATAACTTTTCTTGTTCGCCCTTAAAAGAATTGCCGATATGTAAGATTTCATAACTATAGAATGAGTTCGATATATGGGCGGTTGCCACGCCTCTTTTGTCTGTTCTTCAAATCCTTCCTCCACGTATAATTTCATTGCACTAAGTCTTTTGGGTGCAAAGTTAAAGAAAAGGGGCGGCTACCACGCCCCTAAATGGAAAATAAATAATATATTAGTTTTTTCCGAGTTTGTTTTTAAAATTCGAGCCTCATGTAAAAAATCATGATTGTAGGACTTTTGGGAGCTGCGTTAATAGAAGTGGGCGGCTGCCACGCTCCCTGGATGGAAAATCACATCTGTAGGATTTTTCCCTGGGTTTTCTCCGCAAACCCTATTACTGTCCAAATTTCAAGGTTCTACGTTGATTGAAAGTGCTCCATAGTTTTGATGATCTGTCAGTGTGTCATTGAGTCAGTGAGTCAGTATATTAGTGGTTACGGTTTTTGCAAATTTTGGGGCCTTATAACTCAGGAACCGCTGATGTTAAACAGTTGAAATTTGGTTTGGAGCCTGATGTTATGCGTCCCAATAAATCCTAAAT
This sequence comes from Ferdinandea cuprea, assembly GCA_963576555.1. Lineage (NCBI taxonomy): Eukaryota > Metazoa > Arthropoda > Insecta > Diptera > Syrphidae > Ferdinandea > Ferdinandea cuprea. The sequence goes on from OY754958.1 coordinate 3,839,389, forward strand.
AAATAAAAATTTGATGTCTCTAGCTTTGTTGTAAGCGAAGTTAGAGGGGGGATCAAAATGGCCTGTCATAGAGGCATGTCAAAAGACATCAATAAATTGAATGCAATCACAGTGTAATCTCATTCAAAAAATAACCCTGTCGATGTTGTGTGGGGCGCTGAGTACTGGAAAATAATTATGAAAATATTTCTGCTTAAGTCTTTTAAGAGAAAAATTCTTTGAAGTATGTAAATGTTCGAGAAGGGAAATGGAAACTGAAGGAGAATATAGGATCGCGAACTTCATGAACAGTATCAAGATGTGGACGCAGTCCAAAAAGCTAAAACATGTCGCTTACATTGTCTCGGCCAGATCGAGCGAATGGAAAATAGTTCTCAAGAACCAGGTTCAAAACGACAAACTAAACATCTATTTGAAAAATTTATTCATTGCGGACTCTGGAGCGCTTGTTCTGGATAACAGGAAGCAGCGTGCCCGGGATCCTAGAGATTAAAAGGTTGCTGCGTTTCGGGCAGAGACCCTCCACGGTTCTCGAACACTTTTTTCTATGCTTTGAATGCGTGCCTTTTTGTAATGTGCCTATTCGTGAAATGACATCTGCTCATGTATATCTCATCATCCAAACAAATTGTTCAGAAAAGACTTTACCGACGACCACCAACTTTCACATTCAGCATAATTGACGAATAAAATTAAAGGATTCGAGATTGATTAAGCTCCTGTTAACTCACTTTTGTAAATCATGTGAGGCATACGCACGAAAAAAGTCGATGCAATTTCACATCGAGTAGTATTGGCTAATGCAGTACAAAAAATCGATAGGAGTATCAACATTGATTTCCGACTTCAAGTATCGGATCGTAGATCATTGGGAAATTTCATCAAAGTGGACACAATGAAAGCTATGACTCGGCCTAATGACGTCAATGCAATAAGTCCACCCCACACAATCAGAATATAGGGTGCTGAGGTTTCAATCCAAAAGGACATAGTCCTTAATTATGCAAAATACAAAATAAAAATAAAAAGCCCAAAGTTAAAAGGTCATCTACAATGCCATCCAAATTTCAACATTACAACATTTCAGATGACCTGTCTGGTCAACAAAGTACAATCATACTATATTATTAATTTCCTTCAAATGCCAATAAGCAAAACAAACAATTACCAGACAACTCCGACATTTCAGTGACCATATGGTCAATGGGTTTATATTTTATGCGATGTCGCCGTCACTCTAACACTTTGTCTCAGCTTTTGTCATCCTTACCCTTATCAAGTTTGGACATAATTCAGAAAAAACTGACACGCGCCCGTTTTTATTGATTTCAACATGAAATTTTCACACAAACAAATCTTTGACAATTTTCAAGAGAATTCAAAGACGCAAATAAATTCAATTATTCAGTGCGACATATTTTGATTTTCCTAAATTTTCTAACTCAGATTTGACAGCGAAAGACTTTTTGACAACCATCAAAAATGCGAGACAATTATTCGCTAAAACAATAATCCATTTGAAAACAATCATTTAAAATTCCATCGACCTTAAAGTGTCTCATCATAGACGCTCACACACACGTACACAAATGAAAATGTTCACGGCAATTGCTTAAGGTGAAACGCTACCAGCAACCTTGAATTTTAACCACCCCAACCCGATTAAGACAGAGAAAAACAGCTTTCTAAGCAAAAAATAAAAGAATAAAAAAAAACAATAATAACATTTTATCTTAATGGCAGTCTCAATAGAGACAATCCCATAAGGATCAAACAAAAGAAATCAGAGTAATCAGTATACACCCCTCGCGAACAGCGCAAGGATTCCAAAGAGAATCACACCTGTCTTAGCTTGCTTAATATCTAAAATTACTCTGAAAACACGTCTGCACAAAAAAAAAAACACGGAGAACAAAAATTGATTACGGTTCGATTTTTTGCTCCATAAATCTAAATTTGTCATCAGTTAAGCTTACATACACACACACTCACGCGGGAGCATTACATCGAAGAAAGATTTTGCAGGAACCTTTTATTTGATATCGATAATAAAGGCGCAGGCACACCTTTACTGATAAAGCTATAAATAACATTTTTCGATGGAAGTCTTTGATGTTGATATAGGTACGACGAGCTATATCGCCATTGAAGGTGATTTGTCATAATTCATTATCATACGTGCAGGATGACAGAGGTGCCTTTTCTTATAAATTTATTCGATTTGAGATGATTTTAAGTCATTTTTTTGCTTTCGATACGGAAGCGTGATCAAAATGGCATTCTATTGATATAAGTGTAAATTTGTTGCTGTCATTTAGAGGCCACGAGTCGTGTTCTGTGTCGGGATTACTCAAATTCAATGGAGACACATTTAAAATTTGCTTAAACACTTGATCTCTTATTTAAGGGTGACCTTTTTCTGACAATTATTTTTTTTAATTGGATCAAAACGAAAACAAACTTCAAGTTTCAGGTTTCGAAACTGTTTTATTCCGACAGCTCTGAATTGTTTATTTCATTCATTTTTTAAACATTCAAGAGCACGAGTAAGACCGGTAGATGGCGTGCGCTCGAAAAATTTAGATACTAATTAAAACCAGAGAAAATTCGTCAAAGACTTAGAAGCACCTTGTAACAGATCTTCCTTCCAGTCACTTAATCCACCCTGCGCTTACATCCACGGAACATTTAAATTTTTCGCATTTTCGAATCATTTACTCCTTTAAATAAATGTCTGGAACAGGTCGTAGTGTGTCAAACAGTAAAGACTCTCTTTTTAATTAAAACGGTATTCACTTTCCTTCAAAACATGAAGCGCTCGTTGTCCTTCAAGCAAATAATCAGGACAGTAATATAAAGGAAAGATAGCTTTCCATCCACATTAGATCGCCTCTGATGAGTTTAGAATTATGAATCATCTGCACCCATCTCTTTCCAATACTCAGAGGGTAAGTTATCTGGCCCAATCGCTTTTCATTTTTTTTGAAATATTTGACCACTTTTCTCCAAGTGTAATGCCGGTTATTTCTTCATAATTAGGAATGGCTTCGGGAAAGAATTGTAGGAGAAATTGTTCGATTAAAGGCTTTCGCAAAACAATCGTGACCTGTGTGCAATTTTCTTTTCGTCCACAAGACATTGGACGTAAGCATAGTTTATAAACTTCGGCGAACAAATTTCATGAGCACTTCTCATTCTCTATGCGGTTACCTTAAAGGTAGTGTTTAATTTGTTTTGCAGTTTCAAGATTTGTACGCACACTTTTAATTGCAACTTCTGTTATGATTAGAACCAAAAAAAAGTGTCCATACTGATTTTTACAATTTATATATCAAACATTCTATAAAGCATCAACTTTTACAGCTTAAGATATGTCTATTTTTGTTCGTCATTTAAAGACCGCTTCATATTCAGTTAAAAACCGTTCACCGTAACTGTAACTTTGATTTCCTATCGATTAATTTGAGGCACGCACTTCTGGTTAATTATAAACCAATGGGCGTTTGGCTGTCTATCAGCTGAATAAATACATTTTTCTTATAAGTACGGTGACCATGCGACTTTGATTTTAAAAGACATTTCTTTATTCATAAATTTGTCAACAAAAGATTTTTTAAACTATCCATGCAGTCGAAGTACACAAGCTGTAAATTATAAATAAAAATATTTTTTAAAGTCTTTTATATTCTTTGCATTCTTCTGCGGTCCTTACAATGCTTTGAGGTATTTCGACTGTTTGTTGAAGTCATTTAATGCTTTAAAGTCTATTTATCGCTTCAAATATTTTACTCTTTGATATCGTTTGATTTTACCGTTTTGAAGACTTTTAACAAAGCTAGTCTTCTAACATCTTTTTATTTTTTTATTTTTTTGTAATTTTCACAGATACAAGCACAAACGATTGCAATCTTTAAACTTCAATTCTACTAATTAAGTGATTTTTTTAATGCAACAAACTGCAGCTGGTGTACGAAAGATTGTGACGAAATTTCGTGAGACTAGTTTCCTGATAGATACCGTAACTGTTAAGAGTGCTTAAATATTGGAGTAGGTTTTTGACTTTGACTTCGTGGTTTTTGACTTTGGCGAGCTAAGGTTTCAGCATGATAGGGCTATGTGCCACAAAAGCCTTTCAACAATCAATTCATTGCACGATTTAATGCACCATGAGTTCAAAAATCGTGTAATAAGTCGTTCTGGTGTTGTTGCCAGACCGTCGTTGTTTGAACTCCGATTGGACCTTCTTTGTCGGGTGCTTATAAACAATATTGGCAAAGCTACTCGTAAAATAGGAGGTTAGCCTTCTATCAAGGCAGCCGAGGAAGTCATTTGAATAAATTAATATTTCATAATTAATCGAAAATATTCCTTTCTTTAATAAAAAATTCTGACCAGTGTTTTTTAAAAGTAAACTATGGCCACCGTACATATAAGGCCAATAACCTAACATCGTGTGTGCGTGTTTTATTTTGAACAGAATGGGAAGGACCTACATATAATGTCATAACAAAAGGACGACGTTGAAAAAGATTCTCTTGACAGCATTTCTGTCGGTTGCGTTTTGGAGGAAACAAGAGCCAACCCTATGCAATGATGAAACTTGCTTTAACTTAAGTTGTTACACTCCGAAAGGGTGTGAAGCATACACCATGAAGTCTTTAATTTATACTTTACTTCTCCTCTTAATTCCGCTGTGTAAGGTAATTTGCAATGCAGCCGATTTGGCCGTCTTACATATTACAATACGAATATAGCAACATTACATAGCAAATTATCTTTGTATCACTCTTCTTAATTAAGTAGCCATGGCACCTTATCGTTGTGCAGGACATAACACTAACCATGTTCATAGGAAACATCAAGGACTTTTTAGGAAGACCACTCCTGTACAGAGTTATCCAGATAGCATCTATAATCAATCTGGCAAAAGCTTTTTTAAAGTCTATTAACATTAGACAAAGTGATAAATCAACACTTCAGGTTCATAATATGTGATGGTATGAAGGAGGAGATGTTCTACATCGATTGTGGAGCATAAGGTCTCTGCCGTTCAAATGGAAATACATATTTTTTAAGTCGAGGGTAAAATATTTCCTACTAGAGTAGTGGTGCGCTATTTTCATTGTGTGAAAATACAACAACCTCTTTCCGTCACTGCATAGTCTCTTGATATTGACACCGCATTGGTTAATATTTGTTTAGTGTGAGAGTCACATTTGAAATGTATACTAAAAAATAAAGTATTCATAGTGCTACAACTTTTGCATAGAGTATTAAAAGACTTGTGTGACATAAATTTGTTTAGATTAACTACAAGACTTTAAATGACTGATGACTGTGTTTTATGGTTATCGTGCGTTTTGTGACTCCGAAATTATGATTGCATTATTTTTAGCTGAAGTACTTAAAGGAATTTAATATTATTACTTTATTCTTTAATAATTACATTTTTTATAACACGGAAACCTTTACAACTGTCAAGGCAATTTTTGCAAATGTCATATTTTTCACCAGTTTCCGCCATGATCATGAAAAATGCGATTGTGATTATAGCAAATGTCGAGAACTCAAGTACCTACAAACAGCTATTTCTGCAAAAATTAACTGAAATTCATTCAAAGTTTCGTTTGGAATTTAAGGTATTTATTAACTTTTACTATAAACTCAACTTTTCACCTTAAGTTCTTGAGCCCTTCTTTTTTCCAACGCACAATTAGAGATAACAAAAAAACTATGATTGCATTTCGAAATGTTGTCTTAGAGTTCTCTTCTAGGATTCAGATACTGGATACTCCAACGTTCTAAACACAGCCGCTACTGCATTAATAGATAGGACCATTGTTAGCAACACACATATTTTACAAAATAGTGCATTATTACTTTACAAAGGATACATTTTTCATTTGTTTCCATTCAGCGCATCTCCTATGCCAGAGCATAGATCCACTTCAAACAATGCGGAGCAGAGCGTGCGAACTTACCAAAGAAAAATAATTACTTTTAGTATTTGTTCCTGCTATCTGCGATGTTTTCAATTTGTATCCTTCCACTTTGCGAGCCGCCCACACCATTTCTACCTTCACTGCAGCAGCTTTATCGAATGACAATGCCTTATTTGTTTCCAGCGCTGTTGCTGTTGCTGTACTCCTCTTTTTTTTCCATTTTTTGTCTGTATGTGTCCTTTTTTCTTCAGTTTAGATGAAAATAGTTTTCTTTCTTTGGTTTAACCGGGATAAAATTGAATTTCAAATTTCAATTTGTTTCCCTTTTGGTTGGTCTTTTTTTCGTTTTGTTCTCTTTTTAATATTTCATTTCTGTATGTGTGCCAGTGCCTGTGCCTGTTCCTGTGCCCCCACTCAGGCGATCACATATCCTCGAATTACAAAGTATGTACTCCTCACGAGTACAATTTGTATAAGATATGTATGCAGTAGCTACCTACAATTTTAATACGTACAAGAAAATGGCAAATAACAAAAAAAAAGAAAAATTAAATAATCCAAGTGTAGCAGTAGTAGAAAGGATTCACGTAGGAACTGACTGGGAATTAGGAAGAAACGACAGCAGGTTGAAAAAGAAATGCAACTTCTGTTGGCTCCATTCTTGTTGATAGTACGACAGTCCTTATGGTTAATCCCCGACGTTTCGCTTTCATGTGTAGAGATTTTGATTTTACTCATTCTCGTTCCCATTCACCCACACTATACATACATATCAACGATCCACCCAATGTGGTGGAGTACAATGCCCGGTTCGGGAATGAAGCAAAATACGAGTTATGTGATGACGATTCGCTTCAATGCATTTTCATTAAAAAGGTGCAATGGCAGAAGCGAAGGAATAAAATAGAAAATCCGGGTAAAAGGGTACATATGGTTGGTGGGCTAAAAGAATTGAAATCTGAATTAAAAAAAAAACAACACAGAATGAAGTGTAGCGTAGTGGTCCTTAGGAAAAGCCAAATATAGGAATAGAATGCAGTTTTGTTTTCCATTGTGTACAATGTCACAAGGAAATAGGTTAAACGAAGTGAGGAAAAGCAAATAAATAATCGGTTTTGGTCCGAAAACATTTTCAATTTTACTACTACCGCAAGGCAGGAAATTAGTTCTTAAGTGAACTAAAGCTTTATTAACTTGGTCAGCTGAGCGGAATTCACATGGACACAAATAAGTTTAAAGTTTATTTCATAATAATTTATAGTGTCTTAAACTTAAGGCACTAACTGACAATCGAAAAATGCTTAATAAATGTTTTAATGACTGTTACCATCCGTGCTTTCATTTTCTCGTTTTTGCTATACATTTTTGTAAAAATTGTAACGGGTGATCCAAGTAGAGATACTTTTTTCAATAGCCTTTTTTGACAGATCACGTGTGAGTCGTGTCATGCTGTCATGTTATTTTTGTTTAGTATTGTTTGGCATTTCATAATGGAAAGACTTACGCGTGAACAACGTTTACAAATTGTTCAACTTTATTATGAAAATTCACGTTCTGTGAGGAATGTGTTCCGTGCACTTCGCTCAACTTATGGTCAACATAATCGGCCTACTGAGCGTACTATGCGCAACACCATCACCCATTTTGAGACCCAGCATTCATTATTGGATAATATTCGACCGAATAGACCACGTCCAGCACGCTGTGAAGAAAATATAGCGGCCGTAGCTGAGAGTGTACACGAAGACCGTAGAGTCGATTCGGCGCCGTTCGCAGCAACTGACGTATGGAACGACTTGGCGCATTTTACGTCAAGATCTTAAATTGAAAGCGTACGAAATACAGCTTGTGCAACAACTGAAGCCGCTCGACCTTCCCAAGCGACATCGCTTAGCTCTATGGGCTCTTGAAAAGTTCCAAGAAGATCCGACGTTTTCGAGGCAAATTTTGTTTAGCGATGAGGCCCATTTCTGGCTCAATGGGTATGTAAACAAACAAAATTGCCGCATTTAGGACGAAGACCAACCTGAAGAGATTGAAGAACTGCCACTTCATCTAGAAAAAAACGGTTTGGTGTGGTTTGTGGGCCGGTGGAATCATCGGTCCATATTTCTTTAAAAATTATGCCGGTGCGAACGTAACCGTCAATGGCGACCGTTATCGTGCCATGATAACCGACTATTTGATGCCTGAAATTGAAGCTCGTGATCTCGGCGACATTTGGTTTCAGCAAGACGGCGCCACTTCCCACACATCGCATCAATCAATGGACTTATTGAGAGAACATTTCGGTGAGCACATAATTTCACGTTTTGGGCCGGTCGATTGGCCACCAAGATCGTGTAATATCACACCGTTAGACTTTTTCCTGTGGGGATATGTAAAGTCAAAAGCTTATGCCGACAAACCCGCTTCGATTCAGGCCTTGGAGGAAAACATCACGCGTGTCATTCGCCAGTTACCAGTCGAAATGCTCGAACGAGTGATCGAAAATTGGACTCAACGGATGGACCATCTGCGACGTAGCAACGGCCAACATTTGATAGACATAATCTTCAAAAAATAAATGCCAAGGAATGTTCTTTCAAATGATAATAAACATTCTCCATTAAATTTGAATTTTCTGTGTTTTTTTTTTTTTAAAGTAGGGAACCTCGAAATGGATCACCCTTTATTTGTCTTTAAAAAGAGGTCACAGTTTTTTTTATTATTATTATTTTATGATTTTACAACCAAATAATTGTTGGTACCACCTACTAAAATAACTTTGTAACTCAATGGGTGTTGAAAACAGTCCAACTCACATCCAATTCCTCTCATAGCATAAAACAGTGAAACAGATTCCAAACCGGACTACCCTGTACAATGAAGAATGTGATAATGTGATTTGTATTTGAATCACACATTAATCACAGAGCATAAAGGCTGGCGATTTTTAAGTCGTTCTTCCAAGAGATTTGATATAAGCAAAGACTAAGTCATTTCAGCTAATATCTTGGAGTAATCCCCGATAACAAGCTGTTCAGAAACAAGCATATGGCATTGTTGGCTCTCTATCAGCCTTTGGCAAAACATGGGGTTTGTCACCTAAAAGTCTTATGGATTTACACGGTAATGATTAGGCAAACATCAAAGGCTTAAGCTTTACAACTATCTGCAAACGCTTCTGGAAAAGTTGAAGTCAGCGCGGTGCACTTTTCTCTGTAAATATCCTGACTTCTCTCGAACTAAGCTGTAAGTGCTGCAAATCTAAGCTCCTTATCACGAAAATGCCGTCTCGGCTTTCTAAAAAATTCGCAATGGTTTTGCCTTTTTTTGTCGTTTTGAAGCTGGAAATTGGGATTCAAGGATCTCCTTGTATAGGGTATACAATACGGAAATACGATAATTTCTTGAAATATCCTCATTTTGGTTGGTATTTCGAATTCATATACGCCCTTCCAACAAAAAAAAAATATTAGGCGTAAACGGCCCATACAGGACCTAAAGCCCAGCTTCTCCAACAATAGTGTTTGCGAAGATATATTTTTTTACACTAATGGAGGGACCTACAGTTTAATGCCGATTACAAACAGCAATTTAATTTTTGAAAAGCCTCCCATGACCTTTCTTACTCTTGTATGTTTGTCAGATTTTCGTAAAAGGATGAGTGGGATTTGAACCAGCGACAGGTAAGAATTTTTGAACACATTTGTTTTGCCAAACATAAATTGCAGTGCTTTTAATGGGTAATTCTTCGTTGAAGCTCCAATAACGTGTTGCATGCAGAGTTTATGTTAACAGCGAGGTAAGCTAACCACATCGAAGTGTCTGCTATCAAGTCAGTTTCATTTAGTCTAAGGATATATTGTTTCTCAAAAGCACTTATTTAGTTTTGTGCTTGTTAACTTAAAGACAAACTTAATGCCATTAAACCCTCTATCACTGCATGCTGGAAGCGTCGCTATTTTCCATACTTAAGTAAGTCAACGGATGTCTCAAAGAAAGTATATTTAACCTAGTTTACGCCTTCCCTTCCCCTGTAAAGCTGAGAAAAAATATTTTTCTACTAAAATGTTTTAATGTCCATTCCACCATTAAAATTAAAAACATTCATGGACACACGCACGTTTTGATGGATTGATTTTTGCTTAACTAAGAAAAAATTAACAGTACTCCCATCGTATATTTCACTCTTAAAGTAAAGACGATCTGACTTTCTAACGAATAGTGACAAGACACATTAGACGTGATTAGATTATTCAACTTTGCTCTTACCTTATTCCATCACCCAGTACCCCCTTAATATACATAGATACCTCTAGTATCTTGCAAACTTTTCCCATAACCATTTCAATTATTGTTTTTCTTTCTGCCTGAAGCTAAAAACAAAATTACCACTAATTACTCAAACAAGACCAAACATCATTCAACCCTGGTGGTTGGCATTTAACCGCCCCTTTTACCAAGTCAAACTCACCTCACTAATGTGTACAGCCCAGTCTCCGCTTTGTAAGGATAAATCGATAAAAGTGAACCACTTTTAGTCTTTTTGTCGGTCCGAAAAGTAGGTCTACTGTGCACACATAAAGAAAACGAAAGTGGCTAAAGATGTTCGATTTTTTCCATGGCATAATTTTTGCTTGCCTTTACATACAATGCAGAGAGATCAGAAGCACACATTTCCTTTTGTTTGCGGAATATAACCAGCAACAACAAAAATATGCCCCAAGGAACATAAGCAGAGTTTATATGGTTTCCGAACGATTTGTTGTGTTTTCCATGCTATTACCGACTGTCGAACGAGGTAATTCAGTTATGACATCAAGGAAAGTCAACCACTGAATCATTGGGTTAGAGTAGATGGAAAATTGTTTTGATTTTGTCCGAGTCGGGCAAAAAAACAACACTTAGAAGCCATATGATCCTAATCCCAAACGACCCAAACGATGGTAATTAGTTTATTTTAGTGTTTGTTGGAATTGTATATTTCTGACATTTGTGAAATGTTATTTAAGCTAAACAACCTTTTTTTATTTTTATGGACACGTGGGGTTAATTATTGTGGGGAAAACTGTTTAATGTAATAAATTTGGCACTTTTATTAATGCAGACAGGTGGTAAGAGAGAGCGAGCACACTTGCCTCACAATTATTCCGATCATAATGGAATTGGTAAATTCAATTAAAACTCTGTTTCGGTCAATTACTGTTATTTTTCGTGAATGAAAAAACTCATTTGCAATCGAATACGTTTTGCTTTCCATTTCCAATTCAAATTTACAAAATGCAGTCCAGTCCAGCCAACAGTTACAATCAGGAAAATCGTGGGCAAAGATTCTTCTTCATCTCTCTTTTTTCACTTTTTTCGGAATTTAAGAAAGAATATTCAGTACATCGACCACTTTCTGTGCAGAAAAATTGTAAAAAGTTTGACTGAACTTTTCATTAATTGCTCTTTCTTGTTTTAAATTCGAGGACATAAAAAATGGGTTTGTTTTCTTTAGAGAAGTTTGTTGTATTTCTGACAAAATGAATCGTTTTATGGAAAGGTAATTATTAAATTTAAACTATGTTCATAAACGTAGTTGATTTTGTTTAATTGCGAAACTTCTGATGTTTTTTTTAAACAGAACGAACAAAAGTTTAATTAAATGTTCGCATTCAAGAAGAGTGACCATTCGTCCTTCAACATTTTGCACGTACATGGCGTTGTTGGGTGTAATATTGACGATTTATTTAGATCCTTTTCACACTTTATTAGCAGCTGGCACTTATGTATAGGGGAAACAGCGATAGGCAGGATACATTGCGACGATTACTTGGAAAGTGAAGCGAGTTTGCAATGTAGCTGGCGCCAATAAGTTTTATCGCTGTTTTTTTTTATTCTGTAAAAGAGCACCGAATATGTAATCGGTGCACCCGACCACAGGGAGTAATGATGCATTATAAATTGTATCCAGATCGGAAGGGTTCAAATATTTCTTGCGTCGCTTAAGCTGCGTTCTTCGCAACATACAATATGTAGTTTTCCAACGAAGGCTGGTTGTCGGAAAGTTGTTCGGTTTCAGCAATACAAGCGCCATTCTTATATGATGTCAGAGTATAAGAGTTTCGCTTCAATGACAGATGGCAGCAATGTATTTTTAGTCTAATTCCATTATATTTGTTTTAACCCGTTCCAGTGCCACGACAAAAGATGAGGGACGTAAGCCAGAAAATAAATATAAGGATATTATATTAGAAGTAACAGACAGGTGATCGCTTATAAAAATGAGTATTGGTGAGTTGCAGCCTTGAAGACGTCCAAAACAACTTGAATTGAACAGTTCGAAAGATAATATTTTATACATTTTAACACGTGTGCGACATAAGAGCATGAAACCGAACTCTGTCAAATGATTTTAAAATATCAGGCGCAACTATCTAACTTTCACCACTGTGGTGAATAGATTCGGGTTTCAGTTTTTGGAAACTGTAAACTGAAACTGTCATACAAATTTTTTCAGGAAGCTGAAGTTTTGTCGGCATTAACATGATGTGAAAGTTTACAAAGACACCGCGAATACTGATATATATCGATGGTATGCAATAGACCAAATAATAGCTTTCAAAATAAAGATTAAAAGTAGGTTAACCTATGATTGCCAATAATGCCTCGTGACACTCATCAATAATAAAAACCCAATTGATTATATTTTGTCATTTTTTTATTCAAAATTGTAATACAGTCTACTGATTTTAATAAATCAAATATCTACTTACGTGGTAAACTCGTTTTAAACTAATCGCTTAGCCCTAAAAAAATAAAAATAATGTTATACAATAAAAAATCTGGGAACTGAAAAATAAATCAAAGAATGGATGTCCCCTGACATAAACAAGATAATGCTTAAAGAGGGTACAGCCTTTTCGTCAAACAAAATTCCAAGATTAATATAATATTGGTTAGCGTGTCAACTTTTTTCGTTATCTTAATTTTTTTTATTCGCCCATTTCAAAGAATTCAACTGAATGGACGTTTAAATGCATTTTTTAGAGGTATAGAACTTTCAGTTAGCAACACTATTTTAACTTGCGGCCATGTCAGCTGTCAAGTGATTTATTTTAAGTTTGGTTTGGCATTTCAACATGAATAGACTGATGTCTGAACAACGCTTCCAAATTGGGCAAATTTATTTTGAAAATGGTTCTGATTGAAATACGTACTTTGTTTTGTTAACGAATTTTGTTTAGTGATGAAGCTCACTTTTGGTTAAATGAATTCGTCAATAAACAAAACTGCCGTATTTGAAGTGATGATAATCCTCAAGTGTATGTTGAGGTACCGTTACATCCACAAAAACTGACTGTTTGGGGTGCTTTATGGTTTGGTTGAATAATTGGTCCGTACTTCTTTAAAAACGATGCTAGCCAGAACGTTACAGTCAATGGTGACCGCTATAGAGCCATGATTACTGAATTTTTCGTTCATCAATTGAACAACCTGCTCATCATGCAGGAGCTGTGGTTTCGACAAGACGAAACAACATGTCATACATCTCGTGGCACAATTGATTTATTGAAGGAAACATTTAGTAACCGCATAGTTTCATGTTACGGACCCGTGAATTCGCCTCCAAGATCGTGCGATTTAACGCCGCTTGACTATTTTGTGTACGGATATGTGAAGTCTCTAGTGATAAGCGTGAAACTATTGATCATTTAAAACACAACATTCGCCGCGTTATTGCCTCTAAAAAAAAACACCCCATATAGTATTAAATTAACCTATGATGGATTTTGGCTATTTCTAAAACTATGTTTTGAGATCAGTCCTCCAAAAGGTGTGTACCTATATTCTTTGTTTTTTACTTATGGATATTAATTAACCAGACACTGAGTCGTATACGTACTAAATATTTATAATAAAATCTTGCGACATTTTGTATTTATTTTTTCACTTTCCTAATGTAGTTTTTCTATGAAGTTCTTTTATATCAACAGTTCCCAGTTGCTGGTGGCAACTGAAACCGAGCCGAAAATAATAATTAAGAAAATATATAAAGCTAAAAATTAATCAAATTAAAATAACTGCAAAAGCACTAAGCTTATTAATCTTAAAACTTGGGCATTGAGAATAAAAGGTTGTTGCAATTGACGGTCTTAGAGGGGTAACCATTAACTTGGTGGGTACATTTTAAGGTCCCTTCCTCATGGCAAATATTAAAAAAACGTAACTGATACGATTTGAAAATGTTCAGGAAGTTCGATAGCTATTTTAGTATTTTTAAAGGGGCTCTAATAGAAAAGTTCGGATACTTGTTTTAAGAATGAACTGTGCTCATTTTAGAAAAATATGTATACTTGATTGAAGAAAAAGGTAGAAATTCTATTGCGAACATGGTGATTGCAATTCATAAGACCGTTTAAATTTTCTGTTCCGTTTTCAATAGAAAAACGATATCCGTACTTTAAATTAGTTCCTGATTACACTTAAATACATATTTAAAAGTTTTACAAATATCTTAAGAGCAAAAATGTTACAAAAATTTTAAAAAGAATGAGAAGTTTTTTTATATTTCATTTTTAATTAGTACCTAACCTAGATATAAACTTAGTATATTATTTTATAAATATATAAATAAATTAAATAACAATAGTGTGCGAAGACATATTTTAGCGGCAATTTTATTTTTGAAAAGCTTCTCATGACAGTTGTGGCTACATAAAATATGTACAAAACAAAAAATAATAAATGGCCCTAAAAATTTATATTGAAAACAACAACACGAACATTTGTCTCACGTTTCATACCCTGCGATACCGTACCGCTCACGCAACTTCACTGCTCCGCTCGGGGTATGGGCTTTTAGTCAGGCAGGCGCCTATGGCAATAGTACCTAGGTGACACGCGGGATTAAGCCCCAAACAAATTGAAATATGGCTTCAAATCACAGTGTTCGTGTTGTTGTTTTTAATATGAATTTTTGGTTTTGAGCCATTTTTCGTGGGGCCATATTTCATTTAACCGACAGTTGTTACTCTTGGATGTCTGTCAGACTTTCACAAGAGACGGCGCAGCGAATAAAAACTTTAAGATTGTATGGTGCAGGATTTGAATCATCGACCCTCGCTTAGTAGTCAATTAGATTAGTAAACAAATCCAATGTCACAGTTTAGAACCATATTCAAAACATACAAAAATTGGTTTTTAATAGGCTGTCCATTGGACTTGGACTTTCATTGCTTTCATACAGTTTCCGATAAGGTTGCGCTCGGACCTGCATTTCCGTGAGTTCTTTGATTCATATCAGACCATTAACACAGACAGTAAAGCCAATTTTTCACGACTTTTGAGGACAGTTTTAGATCATTGTCCTGATGGAAAATGATTTGATATTCTCTATTGCCATCATATCAACAGCAACTGTCAAATTCTCCTACAAAAAATTTATTTAATTATAATATGCCATTAAAAGCCTCCACATACATATGCCTTGCCTTGCTATGCTCAATTTGTTTAGCATTCCTCCCTTATTTATTCCAGAACTTTCGAGTTTACTCTTCTTTTTTTCAAGTCGGACATGGAGCTTATTTTCAGCGACTAACCTTTTTTAGAAATCATATCCTGCAATATTGTTTAACTTTTGCTTTTCACTGTAGATTGTTTATTTTTAATCAACTGGAAAAAGTTACATAGTAGCCCAAGCAATGTTTTTTTTTTTTATTCTTAACTTTTCACGTTTTGAAATGTCAAAGGATTTTCAATTCCATTCCAATATGATTAATTATGATTTACATAAGAAACATTTGCCTTCTCCTCCGTCTAAGCATAAAGCTTAAATCAAAGACTATTTTTCCGATCAAAAAGATACTTCGGGAAAAAAAAATCCCGCTTGTCAAAGAGAATCCGTTAAAGTACAATTTTTCACTTTGCTCCTTCATTTTCAATTCGTTTATTTGCTTTTGAACTTGCATGGGGCAAATAACCGTTTGTAGCAATCCTTTCAAAACGATGCCAATTATTGCAAACATCAATCTTTCTTGCTTTATCCAGCATATTCGCCATTAAAAAAAATACATATATATTTATCCAGCTAAATTGTTTCATTCACTTGATCCTTCCCCTCATTCGTTTACACTCATGCAACGCAAATTAACCACTGAGACCAAAGGGCAAAGAATAACAATAAAGATAGAACAACAAAAAAACAAAGGAAATGGGTCAAATAGCATGAATAGCTGCCGCTGCGTTGCATATTTTGTTCGTTTGTGTTTGTGTATGTGTATGAGTGCTTAAGGGTTATCCTGTCGTACCTCAGACACGAGTTTAATCTTTAATCCATCTTAAATACATATATTTTCTACTCTCTCCGTATCGCCTTGTTTTTGTAGGAGCGAATTGTGAAGAGAATGTGGACGAATGCAAGTCCAACCCATGCCAAAGCGGTGGTATTTGTCGGGACAGAGATAACGGATATGTTTGCACTTGTCAACCAGGATATTTGGGTATACATTGTGAGATTGACGTGGCCGTCTGTGAAACAGGTGAGCGGATTTAACCATCATCTACTTGAACACATTGTAGAGAATTAGTTTTGACGACCCGTGGTGACCACAAAGTATTTTCCCTCTCATCATGTTCCTTCTTGTTCTTTTGTGTTTGCAGGTACAGGCGCCAGATGTCACAATGGGGGTGAGTGCATAGAAGGTCCCGGCTTAGAGTTCACTTGCGACTGTCCGCCCGGTTGGAAAGGAAGGATTTGTCAAGAAGAAATTAACGAGTGCGAATCCTCGCCCTGCCAAAATGGTGGCGTTTGTGTAGACAAACTGGCTGCGTACGTCTGTGCCTGCCCCATGGGATACACCGGAACTAATTGCGAGGAGGAAATACTCATTTGTGCTGATAATCCCTGCCAGAATAATGCGCTTTGCTTGATGGAGGAGGGAATACCCACCTGCTACTGTGTGCCGGACTATCATGGTGAAAAATGTGAATTCCAGTACGATGAGTGTCAGTTGGGACCAAAGTGTATGAATGGCGGCGTCTGTATTGATGGCGTTGACACCTTTACATGCTCGTGTCCACCGATGTTGACTGGAATGCTTTGTGAATGTTTAATGATCGGTGAAGACTCGTTAGACTGCAATTACACAGCGCCGATTACGCCCGCACCCACAACCACCAGCACCACTGAGGAGCCAAGTTCTGAAGAGGATACCCACACCACTCCATCACCGGCTATTTACACCACCGCAGGGAAAGCACCGACGAGTAGCAGTGAGAGCGAAGGTGACACTGGCGAATCGATAACCTCAGAAGGTAGTTCATCAGCCGAAACAGTCGAATCCAATGAAGTCGAGTACACAACCATCTCCAGATTTGACATTTCGGAAACAACGACAGCCAAATTACCGATGTCCAGCAGCAGCGAGGAGTCCGACGAGCTTCCAATAACAATCACAGCACATCCGACAATAATTCATCATCGGACGACAATTAAAACGACGTTCCCCTACGAATATACCACACGACGACCTACTCCGAAGTGGCCAACGACGCCCGGATATGGCACAGATTTTCCAGAAACTCGCCCACCACCGAGCAGATACTATCCGGACGCAACGACCATTAGCACCGGAATTCAAACTGAGTACACTGACTACGACCAGGAGAACGGCGGTGGCGGTTATGGGGCAACTACTCGTCGACCATCAACTACCTTCGGGATAACAACGACAGTTGCACCATTCTTCACCGAATACCCCGAAGTGTATGTATCCACTAAGGTGACCGAGTATACAAAAGAGTTTGGAGTGGCAGGCGGCGGCCGGGTTACGACATACCGACCACCTACACCATTCTTCCCGTCGACGGTGTCACCATATGACTACGACTCTCCTGCAGTGAGCATTGATATCACGACGTCAACGCCCAGCAAAGTGGGCGGTTACACATCGCCTGGACCCCATCCGACCATATCACCATATTGGCCGGGTAGTACCAGTCAGAGACCAACGCCACCACCATTCTCCGAGCACACGACAAAGACTCTTTACACAGATGACTTGGTCACATATCCGACAACGGTGCCACCGCCGCCGCCACCACCACCAACAACCACAGAGTATATTCCACCTCCAACTACCCAAGCACCCACACCGCCACCTCCACCACCTACGACTCCAGCGCCTCCTCCTCCTCCTCCACCACCGACAACAACGACAACCACTCCAGCACCGACGCAGCCACCACCACCACCTCCACCACCAACTACGCCGGCGATACTAACTACACAATCATCGATTTCATCGTCATCATCATCTTCTTCAGAAGAGAGCTCAGAATCGAGTGGCAGTGTGACGGGCGGTGGCGCCGGCGGTGCAGCATCTGGAGGAGTGGACAACT
Organism: Ferdinandea cuprea; assembly: GCA_963576555.1. NCBI lineage: Eukaryota > Metazoa > Arthropoda > Insecta > Diptera > Syrphidae > Ferdinandea > Ferdinandea cuprea. Next base: position 3,857,700 of record OY754958.1, read on the forward strand.
TCACCACTGGCGTTCCGGATTGCATCAAATTGGGTTGCTATAATGGAGGTACTTGTGTCACCACTTCAGAGGGCTCCAGGGTGAGTAATGGCAAACGTTCTCTCTTTCAATATAAATTTTCGTTTTCTTTGTTCCGGACTGAGAGCGTTGGCAACTTTACCGGCTTCCATTTAAAGTTGTTTCTCAACCCCCCCCCCCCTCCTACTACTCACCTTTCCCCGCCACCTAGTAACAAAATCTATTCACTGTGCTTTCCACTCGAATGGTAGGTGAGCAAGTGATATGATGCCAGAACACAACACACTCTATGGCTCAGGTTAAATCGACGATGATAAAAGGTACACGGCACCACATACGCAAGAAAAGTATCTACATAGCTATAATAATTAACGCTAAACGTAGAAATACAATACATAGCTACGTACGGTATGTTCTCCACTCCAACATGTACTTTGGCAGATATGTCAAAATGCTCTAAATTTCGTGTCAGGTATTCGTTTTTGAGAAGCTAATCGAGAATGTATGTCTAATATGAATGGGTAATTTAGTTTTATTTTTGGTTTTAAGTTTCAACGTCATTCGGATTTCGAAAGATATGCTTCTCTCTTCATCTTTTAACTTAACTGTCAACTACGACGGATTAAAAGAGAAAGATAATCCGTGAAATTTAATTCTTAAAAAAATTTGACTGCTTGTTGTTAATGGTCAGTAAAAGAATTATCTTACTTTATGAGTCATCTTTTTATACACCATCCTAAGGAAATACTAATTTTGACACGTAAACCCCTATCATTTAATCCACCGGGGTGCCCATATCCTCGAAATTCGAAGATATGTATCATTAAACATAAGAAAAGGCTATAGTCCAGTTGGGGCAAACACTATGATACCCTATCCATATCCCTATATGCTTCAAAGAAAAAAGCATTAAGAAGATGATGGATGGATGGCATTTTATTTCATTTTATTAAATTTAAAAAAATATATATTTTTTAAAAAAAAATACCCCCAAAAAGTGGGCGTGCAGGTTGGAACACTCTAACTTTAGGTTTAAAACGTTTTTTCCTAAATTGTGGGCGTGGCAGTGGGCGTTATAAAAAATGTTGCACTTAACCATTTTGGAGCCCTAGGGAATATGTGGTCCAAATTTCAGCTTCCTAGCTTAATTTTAAAGGCCTAGAAATTGCGTACGGACGGACGGACGGACATTGCTAAATGCTCTTAGGATTTGGTCCTGATCATAAAAATATATTCTCTTATGGGTATATATATAGACGGCAGACCGCCTTATTGGACTTACAGCCTTAAACCCAACTAAGATGAGTTCGGCTAAGGAACTGGAACCAGCCATGGATAGTATATAAAATCAAAACCACAAAACCAAAAATTATCCATGGATAGCACTTGCATGGCTAAAACTGAGAGGCTTTCCATCCTCGGCATGTGCGTTAAAGACAAAACTTGGTTGAAATGACAACATATTCGACGTCGCCAAGAACGCTGCGAAATGTCTAGGCTTCCTCAAGCGATGAAAGAAATATTTCACCCCTCCTGATCTGGCTAGAATTTATAAGGAGTTTATTTATTAGCGCTACTGGATAGGATGCAAAAACGTGCGATTTAACTTGTTGGCGATAGAGACATTGCGAGGTAGCTTGACAGTCTTAGTCATCGTCGCAATGTATCGTGCTACTTCCACCATAAAAGCTCAAATGAAATAGCCAGTTGCATTCCACCCCTACAGCAGTTTAACCGCAATACTCACCATGCTAGGAATGCCCATCAGTTCACCCTAAAGCCTATTTTCGGACGGACAGTGAAATTCAAGGATTCGTTTTTTAACCGTACACTACGGATGTGGAATGCTCTACCCCGCTCTGTTTTTCCTACACATTATAGTTTACAGACATTTAGAACCAACGTACATCGGTATCTCCCTTTTTCTATTCCCCCAATTTTCTAAAGCCCGCACAATTTCACTTTATTATAAGGGTATCCAAAATCCCTTTAGTGCGCGACAACTTGGCCGAATAAGAATAGACACTCCTATCAGACCAAAAAAGATTCATCAACACATCAATATAGTTTTCTTAGTCGCATTTCCTCATTTCATGTACTAGTAACGATCACTCGTCAAATTTGAAAGTGAACTTATTTTTTTTTAAATATTATCGGTTTAAAGAACAATTCATGGTTCCAAATGTGTGACGATCTATTTACCGTCCATTATTTCCAGGGCTGTATGGCTTGTAGCGCCATCTAGTTGAAACCAGAGCTCACCAAGACCAAGGTCTTGAATTTCAGGAAACATATAGTCCGTTAATATGGCGCGATAACGGTTACCATTGATGGTAACATTCTGATTTGCCTCCTTTTTGAAGAAATATGGACCAATTATTCCACTGTCCATAAACCATACCATACCGTTGATTTTAATGGATGTATTGCAAGCTCTTGGTACTCTTTGAGTTGCTCATCAGCCCATAATTTGTTTGTCCATAGAGACGCTGTTGTGGTGTAAGTGTTTCCATTATGACTTGCCAAACGATACTGTCAAGACATACTGAATAACAAAGCAGTTTGATAGAAGTCACGCGTGATCAGACAAAAAAAGACTATTGAAAATCAAACCTCACGACGAATCATCCTATACAAATGCAGAAGTAAAGTCTAACCGAAGAACATTTCCGGGTTTCCAACGAGGAATCTGATTGCACTCCAAAATAAGCTTTAGCCCGATTAATTCAAATACCGCCTAACATCTTTTTTTTCACAATTGCTTTACGTATGAGGCCAAAGAAGTCACCTGACTACTAGTAGCATTGTCCTAAGACTTTGCTAGGTTTCAGTTAGATCATTTCGTATCATGATGTAGTAACGAGCTTTTCCATGACCTGCAGTGTAAATATTTTATCATTAGTGAAATAACCAGTCCTTTAACGCACTGATAGACTTATTGCGCACTCGGGCAGTATGCAGAAATTTTAAGACTACTAACTTGAGACTTTGGGTGGATTAAAAAAAATTAAATGTCCTGGAAAAGATTTCAATTCGAACCCCATAGTCTATAAGACGCGCCTTTCTAACCCCATAGACTTAAAAAATACATGTATTATGCATATGAGCGAAAAGCTCAAATAGAACATGAAGCCCTACTAAACTCAAAATTTGTCTATTTGTCCTAAATTTAGCGTTGTAAATATTTCGTTCACAATTTGAAATTATTTCCAACTTAATAGCAAAGCCCTTTACCTTGGCACGGGTATCAACAAAAGACCACAACATGATTATACTTTAATCCTTTCAGGTTTACAAATCACTCAATTTAAAACCCACACTTTTGTAGATTACACAATTAAACCCATCATACACTTGCAATCATCTGGCCAAGAACTCACCCTTTTAAAACAACCCAATTGACTTTCATCCAATTAGCTATTTGGTACACTAAATCGCCTTATTATTGTTTTCTTGTATTGACACACAGAGTGCTAGCGGTCTGTGCAATTCATCCCTTTTGCCCCGCAAACCAGAGTGGAAAAAAAACATAATATTTGTGCATCAGAACCAACACAGTTACAAAATATCACAGACAAACAGATTGCCTCGGTCTCACCCTTCAGACACTTGGCCCGATTGGCAGAGATCAACAACATTGTTGTTGGATACGAGAATAAAGTTTGCACTATAATAACTCGGATTGTTTTCATTTTCAACACTCAATCTCTGTAACCTGCATGTGTACACTTCCGCTTCGTAGTTTACACAGTCCCGACAAGAGAGGCGATATAATTTTGTTTTTCAATGTAATTCAGAGGCGGCCTCGGTTCAGTTCAGTTCATTTCAAAATCACAACCAATGACAAAATATTGATTTTTCTTGCACTTGTGCATTCTGAGGAAACTTTTCGCAGAGATCTCCGAGGAAAAACTTTCAACTTCTAGTAGTGTTCTTTAGTAAGCAGACAGTCCTGGGGACTGCTTGCTCATATATCCTCATTAAAGCCAACGGGATCATGGGTGGGGACCTTTTACCATCAGCCCTATCGTCGTCATTAGCCGCCATCCCATGCTGCCATCAGCAACGAAATCATCATAATCATCATCATCATCATCGCCATCCACGTCAAACTTGCACATTCGCAACTCGATTCAGAGAAAGGCTAATTTGCATGCAGTGAGACTCTCAACCCGAGTTTAATATGCTCCTCCTGTGAGTGTTTCTGCAGGCGCTATTCCCACTGCTACTACAACCCACCCACTATCATTGCGAATAATAATATATTTCATGTGATAACATTGACTTTTCCATCAAAGTTGAGGCAAAAGTTTGTGTTTATTTTTGCCTGACTATTTTTCGGCTTGTTTGTGCATGTGTGTACGGTACGCTCTGCGCGGAAATATGATCAAGTGACGGTTATTAAACACTGTAACACAGGAAACACTAATTAAAGTCAGGCGCTAATTTTACTGTACTTGTAGTCAGTTTTATTCTGTTTTTTTTTCTCCCTTTGCGTCCTCGTTACTGTGATGCCTCATAAATCTTTAGTTGTCGAGCTTTGAGTACAGTACGTAGGAAGGAAAAAGGAGATTATCTCATATATTAAATGAAGCACCATCGTTAAAGTACGAATTCTGTGGTAATAACTTTTCCCTTTAATGAAAAGGATACAAGGACTCATGGTTGGCAAAATCACGTGGTGACTAATAGTCTATGGTCACACCTATATGTGTGTGTGTGTGTATCTCCATAGATAGATATATGTATTTCAGTCTAGAATATCGATTATGGTGTTATCGATGACAAGGATTGTTCATATTAAAGTTTTGTTAAAGATCTTTCAAATTCTATTATTCGAACTATTGTTTTTATTCATTTATTTGTCTTCAATTTTTTTTTAAAAACTTTGAGTTCAGATTTATGTCATTAAGCGAGCTCATAAGTGGACCAAAAGGCCTGCTAACTCCATCATGTTTATAGAAGTTTATTATTTATTTTTACATTGTCGTAAAACCTAAACTATCTATTCAATAAAGCAGTAAACATAATTTTGTAAATACGTACGCGTTCGATTTCATATATCTAACAACATTTTCGCTAGCAGTAAGGCTCACAGCTGACAAGAAATAGATTGCAGGCATATTAAAGGTGACAAAGCAGTTTAAGAAAATGAACAAAACATTTAATTGAAACAGCGCAATCGAAAGAGATATTATTATATTCATCTCAAGTCACCTAAGTCGCAATTTCAATGGAATTGGGTTTTGTAGCAGATTATTTCAGTCTCTTTTCCAAAAATATCCTTAATATCACCTGACAATTTGCTTATGCACTAAATTTTCACTTTAAGGACTTGAAAAAAGGCATTGAATCCTTAAAAAGGACTTTTTCCGAAAATATTCTTAAAATCACCTGACAACTTGCGGGTGCACCTAATTTTCGATTTGAGGTCCTTAGAACTTGAAAAAAGGTCCTTTAATCTTTAAAAAAATTACTTATTCTGAAAATATCCTTAAAATCACCTCAGAACTTGCTGTTGCACTGAATTTTCAAAGATTGAAAGATTTTAAAATAATCTTCAACAGTAAAAATACTTTAATTAGTCTGAAGACTTCAATGCAGTAAAAAGACTTGATGCAATCAAAAGATTTCATTGCAGTAAAAAGATTTTAAACGGCCAAAAAACTTCAATAAATCGAATGCATTCAAAAGACTTAAAGAATTCAATGAATGTAAAAAATTTCAAGAAGAATTCAAGGAATGCAAGCAATCACAAAGTATTGCATTCTACTTACTTAAAGTCATTTGACTACTTTAAATCATTGTCTCACAAAAATGTTTTCTTTATTGATTAAAATATTTTTTTTTTAATAAAACTACTGTTAGGCTTCAGCCCACGGTTTCACGTCACACAGTGGTCAAAATACAGGCTCCAGACAAAATTCAGAAAACTTCTTCTAAATTTAATTATTTTGTTAGCTAATATGTTTCAAAATTTCCAAACATGCGAAAAAGTTTTCAGCATCCCTGGAAAAATAACGGTTTAGGCTAACTTCAAAATTGTAACTTAAAGCTGATTGATGAATAGAAAATTGTGAACTGCATTAGTTGGTACAAAGTAAATTTGAGTTATATTTACTTAAGTAGAAGTAATAAAACACTAACTTCAATTATTGAATCTGTTGCTGATGGTAAATATAAAATAAAACCACAGCTTGTGAGAGTAAATTCATAGCAGTTTTTGTTTTTTTAATTTTTTTTATTGATAAACCGAAGTCGCACATTATTTGGAAGAAAGTTAATCATTTGGTTAAGCTTTCAAGTTGAGATTACACAAGAGTCAATTTTATTTTGTTATTATGACTAACTAATAAACTAATCTCCTACAAAAATTTAAGTTTAAGTGCCGAATCTTGCCGACTAAGGACTAATTATTATTTGTTTCAGAACATGTCCAAATTTCAAGGCGAGAATTGTACGAAGAATGCTGATTTTGGTGAAAGGTCAAATCAAGTGTTCAATTTCATTTTGAAGAATTTGACATTGAAGAATATCCAAAAGAAAGATTTTATGTCAGTTTAAAAAAGTTGTTTCAATAGTTTGTGGAGCAAAAATGGAGTGCGTGTCATAGAATTTCCAATGAATTTTTGCGTGGCTTCACAAAAAAAAATTACTTCTTCATCACTTTCACATGGTCCTACAAATATTTCTTTAATAGGCAGACCACAAAAACTATTCCACCAATCATGGTCGACAGTTAGAGTGGATGAGTGAGTTGATAGCTATAGAAGGAAGCTCTGAGTTGCTCTGAGTGGTACACCTAAATATAAGTATTGAACATTAGGTCGGTATATTAAAGAAATTATTGAAAAGCGAGTTTTTACTGACACAAATTTGTTACATATTTTTCGAAATAGAAACTTTTTTTACACAAAAACTTTACATTAGTTGCTTTTTTTCTTTGTTAAAATATGTAGGAATAAGTGTAAATAAATAATAAAATGAGTCGGACTACGAAAATAATTTTGTCCAGCTAAATCGCGAATTTTGACCAGTTTTCTTAGGTTCTTGTTCTCTCCATTTAAAAACGAGATTATGATAAGGATTATAGGGATCATAACTCTCCCACTTCACTGCTTTCCTACTGGGCCGCCTGTGGGGTTCGCCGGTTCGACCTCAAAAAAATATCTGCAGATTTTTTTCTTTCGAATAAGCCCAATATTCTTTTCGCTCCAACTAGCCGACATATAGCATAACTGACTGGTCAAGGGTTAAGTAAAGAAAGTATTTATTCGATTCGCTAAACCAAAGTAGCAGTGGTTTCCTATGTACATTTAAAATAAAAGTTCATCATTAAGCATCTCTAAGACAAATGTGAGTTCGGATAATTGAGTAAAGAATTGAAAATTATTTTTGTCTGGACAGAAAATGTTATTTTCCTTAACATATTTCTCACGAAAACACGCCGTACGAAGAACACGAAGGACCAAATCACCCAAGGGTTTGACTTTACAGAAGTTCAAATTCTTAAAATGGTTATTCTTCTGAATAGCCTTACCAATTTCCTATCAGGATATTCTTTTACAAAATGAGTTACTGACAGAACATAAGGACACACCCAGTTATTACTAACCAAAACCCAGTTTGAAGCAAATTTCATTAATTCTTAATAATATTTCTATGCATATTGCAGTGATTAGAATCTGACTTTGGTGACACAAGAAGTAAATATAATTAGATGTTAGATTATCGAACCCTTTTCTTCTATATGGTGGCGTTTACCAAAAATCCAAACATAGAACAAAGAGGATTGAAATTCAACTATGTACTATACAGCTGATGCAACATCCAGCAACAACATACCTGCATGTCTCTGCAACAGACCTAAATACTCTAACGTCATTGCATAGAACTTCCTTTGTCTTTAAGGAGACTTAACTCCACCCGGCATCCCATTTACTGATAATCCACACACGCATATTCTGTACATGCTTAGAAACAGAAAGAGCAATTACATTTTATAACAACGTCGAAAACAACAATTTTGTAAATCATCGCACACCACCCGCTTCCAAGTTATTCATATACGAATGGTTATCTATACTTCTACCACCTTCTAAGAACGTAAAAATACAGCCCATCGACTCTTGGTTTGGAAAAAAAAACAAACAACCTTTCTCTTCTTATTGATACATATTTTTTGTCGGAAATTACATTTCCTTCCATTTATATCTGTTTTTCCTTCTTCTCTTCCATTCCAGTGTGTTTGCCGTTTCGATCGTCAAGGAGCACTGTGCGAAAGTTCTATTGTCATAAAGAATGCGGCATTCTCTGGGGACTCGTATGTAAGTCATCGGATTCACAAGGACATTCCGACTCACGACAGCCTCGATTCGGTGCTACCGATGCATGTGCAGCTGAAAGTGCGAACACGTGCAACAAATGGTCTCATTATGTTGGCCGCAGCACAGGGCACAAAAGGCGGCCACTACATGGCCCTCTTCCTGCAGAAGGGACTGTTGCAATTCCAATTCTCATGCGGCTTACAAACGATGCTGTTGAGTGAACTCGAAACACCCGTAAACACTGGCAATGAAATCACAATTAGAGCTGAGTAAGTATTTTCTACTGGGGGGATGGGAGTTTGAATTTAGATTTTTTTTTTTTTTGGGTTTCGTTTAACCGATTTGTCCGGCTCGCATTCCATAAGTTTGCAATAAATCATGGGTACGACGACCAACGTGTTGGTTGCCAAAGAATCAAATCCTGGAAACACGAACAAAAAAAACAAATGCTCGTAAATCGATTGCGTAGACTAGCAAACGTACAATATATGCCATAGCAGAGGAATCGAATTTACGTTTTTAACATTATAGGTCGTGTATTTAATGGCTCGGTCATTTGAGATCCCCCAAAATAGGGTGTAGGTGTAGGTGCGGCCATTAAAGCCCATTAAATTGAGGGCTTGTGCTTTGGTTGGCACTTTGATTGCAGCGCGCACAGCAATTTGGGATACCAACGCCGGTGACCGGTGCCTCTTTCCTTACTATTTATTGCTCGTTAGATTTCTATTGATGCTCGTTTGAGAGGAAAATTAGTGCGGGTCAATAATGTTCATAAACATAGGCGAGCGCGAGGACGGCTTCAATCCTATCAATCCTATAGCCGTATAACATACGGGTTATTGCTGAAAATAGAAGAGTGGAGGTCATATTGAATGTTTGTTATTACAGCGACTGTTGCGAGAGAAAATCGATATCTTTTGGAGTGGCTGATGGTATGGGCATTAGATGGTGACATTTTATTATCGTCATACGATTAAAGTAATTTCGAAGGCCTAACAATCAAAAACTGTCAATTATTATCAACGGACTTGGTAAATGTGAGTGGCTTGTTTCTTCAAATACGTCCTAAATATTGCATTACTTCCGATAACAATAGAAGGACAATCGTAACGGATATGTTCAATGTTCTTGCTGTCAATTTGTTAATGAGGTGTAGCATTACTTTGTTTAATGATCCATGAAATTAAGGTCACCTTTAGTTGATTTGTTAATGTTCTGCCGCAACACAATACAATATTGATTTGTGTTTCAATAGAGCAGCAAATGTAGCATTCCCTGGGGCCAGTAATAAAGCATTAGTAGAGCAAAGAATGGCGATGCCTTTAGTGCTGGAAGGAACCCATTTATATTGAAATTGGCTTCTTTAACTTTGTTTATGAGTATTTTTTTTATTTTTTTTTCAATACGGAATAGCGGCCAAAAAAATAAACTCTAATAAAGCCTAAAAATAAGAAACATAATGAAAACAAGCCAAAAAAAAAAACATTGACTAACGTCAAAACTAAAAAAAAGGACAATTTAATTCTGAAATTATTTGTTAAATTAACAAATTTACGTTGGGTTATATAAGGAGGCTGTTTTTCACCTAGACGCCATGAAAGCCAATTGTGAATGCCCCAGGTGTGCACGTAAGGACATCTTTGTTAGTCACATGTCCTTATATGTACACCTAGGGCATTTAATCAACTGATGATCGACCTGATGAAAATTCGTTTTATGTCCTAGAGAGCTACCCTAGCCAAGTCATTCCTGTTCGTCTGCTAGTAGTGCGTTCAGAGCAGAACCGTATCTGGTCATTTCCTTCCCTTCCTTTCTGTGACGCTTTTCCTTTCAGTGCTGTTTGACATCGGTAGGATAGTCTGCGCTGCTTTCTTAACCGCATAGATCTCAGCTTGATGGACACTTCATTGATCAGTCAGTCGATATCAGTCGATATCACTTGGTTAATATCAAAGGCCTCTCAGAAGACGTCAGCTCGTGTACTCTTTTTTCCCTTTTTTGAACCACCGTGTAGATAAGCATACCTTTGATGAGTCCCAGCCCTGTCTTTTGGGTATAGTGACTCTGGAAGTTTTTTTCATAGTCAAAGCTGGGTTTATTCTAATCAAGTACGCTTGAGTGTTCGTTTATCCAGGCATCCAAAGTATGTTCTCTCTTAAGGACTATTCACCTGAGAGCAAATTGCGAATAGGCGAATTTGGAACAAATCAATTTAGACGTATTTATGAATTCAAAATGTCTATTGGTTCTACCACAAAAGCAATATATTTAGTTGATCTAACATCTTATCTAAAAAAAACTCAGTCTAAATTAATTTAATCAACTAATTTTAAGAGTATAACAATTTTACTATCACACTTTATTCACAATCCACATAATACAGTCACGATCCACAAATCCACGAATAAAAAATTCGTTTCGAACATAACCTTAAAATTCACACATCTTGCTGCTAACATTTACAAATCAGATTCGCGGGTACCTGAGACACAAAAAAATTTCTCATGTGAATGAAATGTCACAATTTACGAATATTCCCTTATTCGCAGTTCGCAATTCGCTCTCATGTGAATGATCCTTTAGTCTGAGAGCCACTTGGCTCCCACGTTCTTCGTCAAAAGCTTTATTGGTTACATATTTAAAAGCGTTTCCATACCTAGTTTCGGTGTGGATTTAATTGAACTATTAGATACGATTTGGTTTTAACAGCCTCCCACCAGATAACTGAACCATTAGTTACAATGGGTCTCACCACCGCGATTCTGTTGCCAGTTTAATTTGGTAGTGAATACCACCCTCACCTACTTGGCCAACATTAAAAGATTGAGGCGGACACCTTTAAGCTTCAATGCGTCCCATTTCAGAGCTTTTTGAAACGCCTACCGTATTTTCTAAACTCTGACCTATTTAAACCTTAATCTTCGCAAATTGTAGATTTTCCTATCTATTTTCGATGTTTGTCACTAAAAACGGCATATGTCACGATGTATGTCACTGGCCTAAAAACGCCATAACCACAATGCAGGTGACACCCACCTTAGATGATTTTATCATTTAACTGCTGACCTCAAAAAAAAACTAACACCTAACATTTTTCGATTATAACCACATAAATCCTCTACAATCTGTTCAAAGAGTGCATTTATGTCTCACTACTGCATTATATATCATCTATAATGCAACGGTAAATTAATCATCAACCCCACAAAAACTAACTTCATCAATCATATTACCACTGAATGCAGTTCCGTTGCACTTGCATGTTAAAATTTATAGAGCTTAACAAATTATTTATTCTCGTTCACTTACTCTTTGACTCTATTTTACAGATTGGATTTTAGCCGCAATTACACCCACTGTAACGCCTCACTGCTAGTCAATGACACATTGGCCATGTCCGGCGATCAGCCAACATGGCTTAAATTACTGCCACCAAGAATGCACACACCCGATGTCATCCTAAACACATGGCTGCATTTGGGTGGAGCTCCACAAGCTCCAATCGGTCTTATAATCGAACTGCCACCAGCACAAAGTGGTACAGGATTTACTGGATGTTTACACTCGTTACGCATCAATGGAGACATTCGTGAGATATTCGGGTAAGTACAGTTACCACATAAATACATAAATACATACATATACCTAAGAACCGAAATGAATTTTCTTCAATTTAATTTCGTTTCGCATGTCCTTTTTTGTTAAATCCAAAGGATAAGTCGAATTTATCCTTGTACCCACATTCAACACACAATGCTGTAGAGGTAGAATTGAAAATTTAAATTCATATTATCGTAAAGAAGATAGCTATTGTAAGGCCGTATATACGAATATATGACCAATGTTGTGACTTTAGTTTATTTATCACTGGCACTACAAACAGGATAGTGTTACCGAAGCATTGCAGTGGTTTCGCTAGTTTTAAAGAAAATGTACTTTTGTAAAACTACATTTTACTGCAATGATGTCCCAAGGTAAGTTCGTATACGATGTAGGTATACCATTCGTATCTTTTTACTCTATAGTACAGTAATAATCTAGCCTTAACATTTTTACTTTAAATATACATCTTTGTTTTGTGCGATTGCAATAAAAAGGCGTATTCAGTGGTGGGTAATATGATAAGGACAACTCTTCTCTCAGTACCTAATATTCCTTAAAAAAAAGAACACCTGCATGTCAGGACTTTCCAGTTACAAAAAAAATACTTAGGAAGATAGATATTCCGAAAGTTAAGACGAAAATAAACTGGTGGAGGTCTACCATCACCCCATTTCAAGTTATATCAAGTTAAGTGAATATTTACAATTTTGAGGTATGACTAAATGATATAACTTCTGAGATATTAGATGTTGCTACAAAAAAGTTGACATCTTAAGTAAAATTAAACCTTTTTTAGCTTGTTTTTAACGTTCTTAATTAAGGATTAACCTCTTTACAAAATATGTAGACACTGGCCCTCTCATGTTAGTTTAATTTCGTTGCCAAACGCAGAGGGACCTAAGGGCACACATTGTGATACCCTTTAGAGGGGGATAAACCGGTATTGTGGCCTCCTGTGGCTACTCAACCCTGTTAAACCATCCCAATGTCTCCAGAACCCTGCAGAGCGAAGTGGCAGGGATAGTGAAGTTTTTCCTCATCGCCTTTCTTGAAATTTATTTCTTCATTTATATTTCATTGTGTCGTTTCTTAGAAAACTATTACCAGTTAAAGCACATATCGGCTTAAACAGCAATGTCAAACTGAAAAAGCTTATTAGTTCAGTTTTTATTATGCGTTGGTAACGGTTTCAGTGATATTTAACAGGTTGATGCAGATTTCCACATGTTATTGGCTTTTGTACTTCACTTGTTCCTTAAGATTGCAGAGTGAAGTCAGGATCCATTTCGAAAATTTTCTATTTAGTGCCGATGCACACGTGCGTTTTTTACTACATTGCACCCTGCATGTGCACTTCTCATATACAAACAATGCACTGAAGACCACAATGTGCGGTATTGGCGCAGCGTTGAATCGTCCGCACCGCAAGTGAGTGTGCACATCTCAATCTAGTTGTTTGTTCTCTTGGACTCAAAAGCGGCGACTCAGCTGTGACATGCAGTAAAAAAAACTCAACTGTACATCGGCACTTAACGTACTAATTGTGTGCACAAATTTATGACGATCTCGGTAACAAGTATAGTCTTGGCTATTATCATACTTAAAGTTATGCAATGATTAACTAGAATACGAACTCTATGAACTACAGAGCTTTTTAAAATGTCGGATCTTGGATGGCAGTCTGAACCAAAAAGTGGCTTATTGCTACTAATAGGAGATCAAAATTTAAAGGTTTTTTGTTTGTCTCACTACTTTTAAGTGCGGTACCAGTTTATAAAATCTAAATAACTCTATCACCATAGTGTACTATTAGAACATTAGAACATACTAGTGGTTTTTTTTAAAATTTTGAAATAATAAGGTGCTGGTGCGTGAAAAATGAGGGGCTAGTTCGTATACTCCCTACAACAAAAATGACACCTTACATCGAAGGTCCAGGTTCAGAACGTCACAATCGCCATCTATAACTTTGAGCTTTGTCTACGTCGGCTATGTTATTACACCTAAAAACGACATCTCTTCAGAAATCAATTAACAATAATTGCCAATAGTGGAGGAAGTAACTATATAGTTAGACTCACTGCGCCGGATTTTAACGAATGGATGGATGGAAATACACCCAACCACCCCTATAATGAAGTTAAATTTTTATAGCTTCAGAAATATACCCGTACGTGGCAGAAGTGTTAATTATAATATATCAGTAGAACCGTACAATACTTTTATTTCCAGTCATTGTTAATTTAAAAAATATATAAATACATAAATAAATAAGTGCATGTCTATATGACAGCAGCCTTTTAACATTTTCATAAACTTTTTCATGTCAACTTTTAACATCATTATTATCTAAGTACATTTCAACATTGTCCAATGAAATAACTTTACTCCTCAAAAACACAACCTCAGCAACACGGTTAACACATGCCCGCAGGATAACATTTCAATAGATTTATTTTCGACAAATAAAAACCATACGTTGTGCGTATGTATTGAAACGGGATCAAAATAAAACTTTATCATATGAAAAACGTCGTAAAGTAAAAGTACAATAAAATAAAAATTACTAGCAAGATAGTAAACTTTCGTTGGTAATAGATTTTTCATTTCTTTTCTTTCTTTCTTTTTTTTTCTCGTAAAAAAGCACTCTGGACTTAAAATACAATAGTACATGCGGACGAGTATCAATGGGATATACACCTACATTGCACACTCAAAATAAGTCATTTCGTTTTTCTTTTAAAAAATTCCGTTGTTCTTCTCATTGTGATTCAACAACAATTCGCAAACAGGAAACCCATTGAGGACAATGCCAATGGGCTAAAACGCCAACTCAGACAAGTCCGAGATTACCAAAGTTAATTGGTTTAAAATTGAAACTGAGTTCAGCGCTTTTAATACGTTCTTGCCCCCCGTAGAACAGCTACCCTCCCCCCTCTTCTGCACCCGTTTTTATGTCCTGTGTCGGAGAATTTTCGTTTTAATTACCCATTAAAATGGCTTCCAGCAGTTCTGATGCAACGAGTGACTTTTTCCAAATAAGCGGAATAAGTTTCTCCCCATTCAGCGCAAACACGAGACCCACAGTACCAATGACGGATATGTACCGACAAAAGTCCATCTGCTAAATGTCTATCCTAGAAAACGAGACGAGCTGATAGCGTTGATTCGTCACTACTGCCTCGGGGGCAACGATGGAGCTCATCCGCAGTTAATATTGACATTTAAATTAGCTATTTTATTAACAGGAAACAGCGCGGTGAGGAACGGATGGTGGACTTGTCTCTCACACCGGAGATGGGTTGGTACTTTCCCATGATCAACTTTTTAATTACTTAATTTAACAGCAGGCCAAATGACATTGATGATGTCGACTGCGAACGCAGAGATACAGTTGATGTCCTTTGTGCGCGCAAAGTTCGGAACTTCGACCCGGCGACGATGAGGATAACCGACAAAAGTGACAAACAATAGTGAGGTTGCATTGCGACAAATTATCGTTGAACTTGTTGATGTGCGTTTGTGTGTGTGTGTGTGTGTGTGTGTGTGTGTGTGTGTGTGTGTGTGTGTGTGTATGTATGTATGTATATAGTTCGTATGTATTTCGCACATGCTAAAAGTACACTGCTTGTACGTTAAACATAGTTACGGATCTCGTTTGGTTGCAAATTTACCCCGATAAAAGAGACTATGGATGGATGGGAATTGAAAAGACAATTTTCACGGATACGTGATGGATAGATTTTTAATTCGCTGAGAGAAAGAGAGTCAAAGAATAGTTTGACCCTTTGTTGTGATGTCATTTTTACTTTTTATTCGCTTGCAGACTCAATCACAATGAAATTTAATTATTTTCGAAATCATTTCTCCAATGCAGCATTGAACATTGGGACGGGTATATAATAAAAAGTTTTAATTAGATTTTGCAGAGATAAATTCAAAACTGATGACATTCACAGTGCTTGTAAACAGTCTAATAGTTATTTACATGTATGTGTAACTAATTTGGAAAAAGGTTTCTATATACCGATTATGTAAGATACAAATAGCTTAGTCATCTGAAGGGTTGGATTCTATAACCACCCTACAAATGAAAAGACAAAAAACTATTTTGGGACCGTTTTTTTACAAAAAAAAAAATAATATTTCATATTTACGATTTGCACGCCAATGCGCTATGTGGGTCAGATTACAACTGAAAACGTTTAATTTTTTACGATGTACTTTGAACTGCATGCAATAGATAAGAATGTCTAAGTGGCATGGTTAAGGCTTCCACTGTGATTGGTGGGCAAATAAATTTGGCTGATCTTAAAAAGAACGACTGCAAAAGCAGATATACAAACATTTGTCCACCGCAGCGGCTACCTAGAACATCATCTTACGAACGATAGTAGAGATTTAACTAAGGATTATATTAGTGAGCCTCAACTACTTTGGTTTAAGACTTGTTGATCGAAACACAAAGTAAACTATTTTCAGTGCCATTTGTGACAATTTCACACCATTTTTTGTCCGACATCCTCCGACAAGAAGTGGTTGTGGAATTTTCTTCCGACTTCAGCTGAGTAGTGACAAAAATGTAAACAATAGAAATAAAAAAATTTAGAAAAGTAATTTTTTGCATTTATTGCTTAACTTTGTTTTCAGGGCAAGAGCAAATAAAAAACAAACAACAGGCAATATGAACTTCTGGTGAGTTTTATGTAGGAGACACCAGAAGCTTTTGCTAAATTTTGGGATGAAGTTTCTGACCAACTAAAATGTTTTTTTAGTAACTAAGTGCTTTGAATTGCGTTTTTTATTTATTTAAAGTTACTCCAAGTAGGATAGTCATTTTTTTATGTAGACTTAAGTTTGTAAAACTCTTAAGTTTTCCAAATAAAGGGTGATTTTTTAGCTGGTTTGGTTTTGGCAACACTGGTTTTGACAGCTGACGTGTGTTTAGTACCTTGTGTCACTGTCAAACAGCTTCAGTTTGGTTTGCAATTTAACCATGGATCGTCTTACAAATGAACAACGCTTGCAAATTATTGAATTTTACTATCAAAATTCGTGCTCGGTTCGAAATGTTCATCGCGCGCTGCTTCCATTTTATGATCGGCATTCTCGACCTTCTGAGCAGTCTATTCGGAAGATTGTGACCAAATTAATTAAACATTAAACCACCAACACGTTTACGTACTGTGCGTATTGAAGAAAATATTGCGGCCGTATCAGCTAGTGTGACAGAAGACCGCGAAATGTCGATTCGGCGCCGTTCCCAGCAGTTAGGCCTTTGTAACAGCACTACGTGGAAAATTTTGCGGAAGGATTTGGGCGTAAAGCCTTTTAAGATACAGCTGGTGCAAGAACTAAAGCCAGCCGACCTACCACAACGCCGAATTTTTGGTGAATGGGCTCTTGGAAAGCTGGCCGAGGATCCGCTTTTTTATCGAAAAATTGTGTTCAGCGATGAGGCTCATTTTTGGTTGAATGGGTACGTAAATAAGCAAAATTGCCGCATTTGGAGTGAAGATCAGCCAGAAGCATTGCAACAGCTACCAATGCATCCCGAAAAAGCCACTGTTTGGTGCGGTTTATGGGCCGGCGGCATTATTGGGCCATATTTCTTCAAAGATGATGCGAATCGCAGCGTTACTGTCAATGGTGAACGCTACCGAGCGATGATAACAAACTTTTTTTTGCCCGAAATGGAAGTTCTTGACTTGCATGATATGTGGTTTCAACAAGACGGTGCCACATGCCACACAGCACGCGAAACAATGGCGCAATTGCGAGGCGAGTTTGGTGAACAGTTAATTTCACGTTTCGGGCCGGTCAATTGGCCGCCTAGATCGTGCGATTTGACACCATTAGATTATTTTTTGTGGGGGTATGCCAAGGCTAATGTGTATAGGGACAAGCCCGCTTCGATTGACGCACTGGAAGCCAACATCCATGCATTCATTCGTGAGATACCGGCCGATATGTGTGAAAGAGTATGCCAAAATTGGACTCAGCGGATGGGCTACCTGAGACGCAGCCGCGGTCAACATTTGCATGAAATTATCTTTAAACATTAAATTGCAAGGTTCAAACTATCGATTCAAATAAATATTTCATTCATTTTTTCGAATTTTTTGTGTTTTTTTTTTAAAAAAAGTTCTAAACCTTTTAAAAAATCACCCTTTATAAGATCTATAATAGGATAATTCTACGCCGCATCAGCCAGATCATTTATCTTACTTTTTTTTCTCGATATCCTCGATTTTTTTTTTATTTTGCGCCCATAATTCTTGTGATTCTGCTTTAAATAAATAAAGCTGCGATATCCATTTTTTGCTCTAGTTGATTTTGAAAACACAAATTTTTATTTCTGGCACTTTTTTGACAACCTGGTTGTCTGGCCCGGTTATACATATGTTCAAACATAGAGATGGCTATTTCGAAAATATATCGATATTTATCCATTCAATATATTTTGAATGTGAATATCGGTAACTCGAAAATTGGTTTATTGGCATGCTTACTTGTATTAAGTATGAAATGCTTTCCTCCTCTCGGCATATATAAGTTTAAAGCACTGTAAATACAAATATGCGTCCGTCAAGATATATCGGCTTTTCGATATATAGGTAAATTTTTTACATCCCTATCAGAATCTTACATTTGTCGCATGTCAAATTAATACGCCGTTGCATTTTATTAATTCTTTGCCGAAATCGGATAACTCGAATGTAATTAGGGGCTCTGACAGAGTATGCGTTGCGGAAAACTTTCAGTTCCGACCTCGATACCTCGCTAGGGCCGATTATTCAGCTAAGAGTCTTAAAGCGATCGTAAACAAAGTAGTCTTTCGCTGAGGTCTTGACTCTTTTTTCACAAAAATGGAGGTTGGTTATGCTATCGCAGCGCCACTCCCTAACATGCCATTACTTTTGCGGGGAGGTTGTCGTTTTCAACCATTGGAATTAGTTCCATAACTTCTTTTGATGTCAGCATTTTTAGCGTTAGCAGTGCTAGGCACCGAGTTCTAAATCTTTGATATGATAATGGGAGACATTGAATTAAGCGAGATGTTCATTTCCCGTGACAAGGTCGTCTGATTTCTCAGTGGTTTCTTGTGTGTTTCGAGCAAAAAAAAATTAAAAGTACATAATCAAATCAGCGAGTGAATCGCAAAGTCAAAAAAGGTATCAGCAGCAATGTATTGAGTCTCAAAAAACTTGAATATAAACTTATGAATCGTCTTCGCTTCGATTTTGAATACAAAGCAGTGGAAATGTTTGCCTGGCTCAGGCTCTGGATCAAATTTGAATTGCTCACCGAGGTAAACGTTATTCCCTTCCATTAGAATCTAGGTCTTGTAACTTTATGTATCTGCATCTAATAAACATTCAAAAAAAAACTCACTTTACACTCGAAGCACTCCATCTACCAGTGCTTTTGTGACTAACAATATATCATTTCCCCATCGAAAAGCGATCGCATTTGTTTGTTTGTGTTTGAAAACCTTCTCATCACTTCACTGAAGTGCGGTTAAGTTGCATACTTCATGCCACAAAAAGAAACCATAAACTCACTCCATAACCCATTAATCTCCCAAAACTGTATCACTTCATACCCATTTGGACAGTATGTCAATAGCTTCTAAATTATTCACCTTTTTTTATGGTCATTTTTTCAAGTCCATTAATTTTAGGTTTAAAACATAATTAAAGCCAACGAACTGAACAAACATAATTCAATCAGATCGTAAAAACCGATAGAAACTAGCATTTGCAAATGAACCATTCGTTTTGGAAGTAAATCAGTTTAGTCGTCACTTCACAACCTCATTGAATGTGAGTTATTATCATATAGAGTTAGTATAGGAGAAGTAGGTACGAGTACAAGTACTTTCTTCTTCATGTTTTATTCACATGATTTCCAAATACTTTCCGAGATAGACACACACACAAACATATACACATGTAAAACTGAAACAGGGTAATCTATTCAGTTTTTTTTTTTAGTTCGTCAGGTCTTCAGTTCCTCGTATTAATTTGTTATATTATATTCTGCGCACCTACCTACCTGCAAGAGTATTATATTTTATACAAAACTTTGGGAATGGAAAATGAATCAACTTTTATAATATTATCTAAAGGATTGCCATAAGTGCTATGTAAGCTTTTAATGGGTTTCGAGTTTGAGAGCAGATTTTTGTGCGTGAAAGAAGGAAAAATATTTTTAATTGCATAATATATGCTAATACCTTGTCTCGGTAAAATAAACAAGCTAACGATAGGTTTAACATTTTGCACAATGACTCTTAAAATAATTGCAACGTTTAACTTCCATAGTCGATTAGATGATTGACTTAAACCACGCGTGATAAAGAAAGAAACGTGGTAGATATATATTTGTTTTTTTAAGAAAACGTGAATGGCTAATCGCAGTTGCAAAGTATCAATCATAGATAATGGTAGTAGACTATCTACATATCGCTCTAATTCCATTGATTAACTCCAAGACAAAGCTGATATTTTTATGCAAATTACTTTATTTGTTACGACATGAAGTTTCTAATCCATTTATAAAACGCATTTCTCAAAAAACTTGTAGACAAAAACCGTTTAAAATACCAAAGCCAATGGAAAAGAAATAAATTATATTTACCAGTCAAGAGTCAAGTAGTCTTTAGGATTACGAATAGTCAATAAGCTTTTTATACAAAAATCATACTAAAAATTAACTCGTGTGGTTCTTTCTACCTCAGAATATAAGTCCAGTATCCTGCTGAATCTGCGTTCATAGGTCCAGAACCCTACTGCATTGGTCTGCTGCTTTAAGCGTTTAAGGGTTTAAGACAATCCAAAAGATTATTTTAGCCCTACTTCTACAAGGAAATTTTACTTTTAAGTAAGGGGAATATTAGGAAGCTGGTGGGCTTCCTCACATCCCCTTGTGATACAATAGACCTTTTAGGTCGCAGTGTCAGCCATGTAGGTAGGAGTTTATTATGTAAAAAAAATCCTGCCATAGACGTACACTGCTATTGTGATTCCAATGATCAGTTCAACTTTTAGAAGAATTTCTTAACAAAACCCCACAATAACAAAAATTGAAACAGCTTCTTCATAATCATTGTACTTGGCAACCACCAATTCGCGAAACTTTGACTACTCGTCAGTGCGTCGACAACGTTTTGTGTTGATCACACAAATTCAGTGGTTCTGACATATTCTGGCGTATCAATAATAAAGCAGACAAGTCATTGGCTGGAGTATGGCCAAGGCTATAAGTGGACGTAGTTGAAGTGGTTGAAGTTCATTATAATTCCATGTCTTTGAACTCTAAATAATTTCAGCGGTGTATTACATTTACCAAAATGTTGTTTCAGTTAATTTATGAGCAAGCAAATCTGTTAGTGCAGACAGTAATAGTTTTAAGCGACAATGTGCCACTAAGCTAAATCTCATTCACTGCATAAAATACTCTTCGATGTTATTGCACTGGCAACAAGTTCTCGGGCGCTTCCTTTTTGCCCATAGGAGGACAATAGGATCACAAGAAAATATATCTTATTTACGACTTGCAAAAATAATGGAAACGTAGCTTTTAAAAAAAAACACGAACACGATGGATGACTTTTTATTTCGTTTTCTATGATAAATTTATAAAAACAAAAAAAGATTTTTTGAAAAAACGTCTCCAAACAGTGGGCGTGGCCAAAAATTTTGTATAATTCAAATATTAAGGAGAATTTTTTTCAGAATACTTCGTTAAAACAATTTTTTTCGCTTAAAAAATAAACCCCCAAAAAGTAGGCGTGGTGAAAAAAAATTTAGTGTCTACATATTTTGCAAAGGTGTTAAAGCTTTATTCCGTCAGCTAAATTAAAACAGTTTTTCTCAATTGCGGGCGTGGCAGTGAACGTAACAAATATTTACACTCAACCATTTCGGGACCCTGAGAAGTATATGTTTAAAATTTAGGCTTCCTAGGCTTAGGCTTTGTAACACCCCCTATAAGGGGATGTTACAAACTATATATCAAAATCAAAATACCCTTAGGATAGGGTATACGAAATGCATGTCTCGTCATAAATTGTTTCCAATTCAAAAGATTCTCGATACAGCGATTGTTGCCATTAATCTCTATTTGAGGTGGCAACAAATAAAATAAATGGCAGTTCTGAAAAAAAAACGCAATCTTTTCAGTTGACACACATTTACCGACTTCAGTGCATGACGAAACCATCTGACTAACTTGTAACCTACATTTTTTTATTTTTCACAGAGACGCTCTCGATGGCTTTGGTATCACCGAATGTGGGTCACTGGCATGTTTGTCCAGCCCGTGTCGCAATGGTGCTGCCTGCATTAAGATCGAAACGAATGAAATCGACGAGAACGGCGACAAAGCTGAAAAGTGGAAATGCAAATGTCCCACCGGATATATGGGACCCACCTGCGAGATATCTGTCTGCGAGGATAACCCCTGCCAGTATGGCGGCACCTGTGTGCAATTCCCCGGAAGTGGGTATCTCTGCTTATGTCCGTTGGGTAAACATGGACACTACTGCGAGCACAGTAAGTACTTAACTAGTAGTCAGCAGAACTATTTAATAGAAACAGCAAATACACAAAACAAACAAGAGACAAGAAAACATTTTGGTCAGTCATTGCAATGGGGAATCCAATAAACACACTCAATATTCATTCCACGGACATTTTAGTGATATTCGCTGTGAGTTGCTATTGTTTTTTTGCACTCCAAATCGTACTCACATTCTCTAGTTAAGAGTCAAGTAGATGATAAATGGTTTGCATTGTCTGACTGAGCTGACGTTTAACACTATGTTTTTCTTTTCCTTGCACCACCCACTCTTGCATCCTGCTACATTAAAGCTATTTCAGATTTGGAAGTGGCCTTACCATCGTTTTCTGGCAGCGTGAATGGATTGTCATCCTTTGTCGCGTACACCGTGCCAATTCCGCTGGAGTATTCAATAGAGCTGAGCTTTAAGATTCTTCCACAGACAATGTCACAGATATCACTGTTGGCGTTCCTTGGACAATCTGGATACCATGACGAGAAGAGCGACCATCTGGCGATAAGCTTTATTCAGGGATACATTATGCTCACGTGGAACTTGGGCGGCGGCCCACGAAGAATTTTCACACAAAAACCCATTGACTTCCGGTTAGATGCTCCTCGAGTTCCATACGAAATCAAAGTTGGTCGAACCGGACGACAAGCCTGGCTGTCTGTAGATGGAAAGTTCAACATAACAGGTCGTTCTCCGGGAAGTGTCACACGAATGGATGTTGTGCCGATTTTGTACTTGGGTGGACACGAGATCTCAAACTTCAATACCCTACCGCATGATCTCCCCTTGCACTCTGGATTCCAGGGCTGTATTTACGACGTCCACCTGAAAGCCGGACAAGTCACAGTACCCCTGCAAGAGACCAGAGGAGTACGAGGTCGTGGTGTTGGGCAATGTGGTACTAGAGAATGCCACAGGCACGCTTGTCAACACGATGGAGCTTGCTTGCAACATGGAGCGACATTTACGTAAGATTTAAGATTTCTATCATAAAACGTTGCATCACATTTCGTGATTTTAGGTGCATTTGCCAAGAGGGCTGGTATGGGCCACTATGCGCACAAGCATCAAACCCCTGTGATTCATTTAACAACAAGTGTGACGAGGATTCGACTTGCGTTCCCCTGGTGAATGGCTACGAATGTGATTGTCCTGTTGGCAGGACTGGCAAGAACTGTGATGAAGGCAAGATGATCTTAATCTTTATGTTTTTAGATTAATATTTCTTTTCTTAGATATTCACTCGTTGAGCGATGTCTCCCTCACCGGTCGCCGTTCCTACTTAGCCGTTCGATGGCCATACCTCAACACTGGATCAGACAAACTGGGCTCGAAGCGATCGCAGATTGTGAGCTACCGAAATTTCACAAAGAAAGTGATGCCACCAAAGCCGATCTCTTCACCGAGCCAACACTTTGTAATGAAACTTCTGAATGAGGTCGAGAAACAGAGAAGCTTTTCCCCAGTTCCGCTGATGGGATCGAAGAGCTTCGAGGAACACCACCGCGTACAGTTCTTCTTCATCGAATTCCAATTGAGACCACTCTCTGAGAGAGGGCTACTTCTTTACTTTGGAACGCTGAACAACAACCAGGACAAGAAGATTGGCTTTGTTAGTTTGTCGCTTCAAGGAGGCGTTGTAGAGTTCCGCATATCAGGTCCCAGCAATCATGTAACAGTAGTACGAAGTGTTCGAATGTTGGCGATCGGCGAATGGCACAAGATCAAGATGGCACAAAGAGGTCGATGGTTGACTCTGTGGGTTGAAGGAAGTGCCTCATCTGCACTGGCGCCGTCAGCTGAAGTGCTTGTAGAGCCAGACTCACTCCTCTACATTGGCGGCTTAAAAGATCTTTCGAAACTCCCACACAACGCAATCTCTGGATTCCCAATTCCGTTTAGAGGATGTGTGCGGGGATTGGTAGTCAGTGGAACAAGAATTGTCCTAAATGAAACAAACATTCTAGGTAAGATTGTTTCTCAACTTCGCAAAAAAAGTTTTCCTATTCAAATTGTCTTTTTCTAGAATCTCGAAACATTAGAGACTGCGATGGAACCGCCTGCGGTGGTGACTCGTGTGAGGCCGGCGGCCACTGTTGGCTGGACGAAAAACTCCAACCACACTGTATATGCCCAGAATATGCCAAAGGCGAGCGTTGTGAATACTCGGAGACATGCAAATTGATTCCGTGCAAAAACAACGGTCGGTGCCTCCGAAGCGGACGGTGCAGTTGTCCCAACGGCTGGGGCGGTTTCTACTGTGAAATTGGTTAGTGGAAAAATATATATCAAGTCGTCACGACTTTCAATTCTCACATTCATTTAATTTAATTAAATGCGCCAACATTCATTCAAACGAAAACACGCGAATTTCTCTTTCTCTTTTCAGCAATGAGCAAACCAACGACGCCCAGTTTCCGCGGCAATAGCTACCTAATTCTCCCGCCGCCAAGAATTCCAATGAAAGACAAGCGAAAGGGTCCGTCCATGTACGTGCGCCCTCGCGAAGCATTTCAAATTACTCTGAACTTCTCAACGATCGATCCAGACGGTCTGATCATGTGGAGTGAACGAGAACGTGCCACCAAGTTCTTGGGCCTTGGCCTGGAAGATGGGCACATGAAAATAGCCAGCAATTTGTTGGGCAGCAGTAATGATACGATTGAAGCACCATCCGGCGGATTCATGGCCGATGGCGGCTGGCACATTGCGAAGATCATTCTGGATCGGAGTAGATTTGAGTTGGACGTGGACGGCGAAGTGATATTCTCGGAAAAGTTGTCCTCTTCAACAACACAGCCAATGACATTCAGAAGGGGCAAGGAACCCTCAATCACTTATGAAGATTCATTTTATTTGGGTAAGTAGACTTATACATAATAATGTAGGTAGGTATGTAGATACTTACCGAATCAATGGGAAATCTTTCACGAATATTCAACAAACACAAAGCACCTGTGGCAGCACAAACACAAACACTAACATTAAGCAGAGTTCAAAGAAAAGAGTTAGCAAACAGTTCACAAAATAGTTCAGACGAATTTCACAACAAAAATATGAGGGAAATATTTATTTTACGGGCAATAACCACGGTCGCAGCAGTCGTCTTTCCAAGATTATACAGAAAACCAACTAAAAACTTTCGCACAGCTGACGAGTGCGCTGGGTGAAATGTCAAAAGGTAAAAACAAGTCATATCTATAATAATATACTCGTCTCAGTCTTGGCAGTTGATTTAACAGGTGGGTGAAAGAGTCCAGAAAGGTGATCGATGATGGTGGTGGTTGTCTATGATGTCAGGTAGATGGAGTACAGTAGAGTCTGCGAAAAGTACACATTTGAAAAATTGTACATGAATCATTCATTCAAATAGGTTTTTTAAAAAGTCTTTAACTTTGGGGAATAAGTTGTTAGGTTAGACGACTATAATACAGGCAGTCTATTTTTTGTACGTAATTACATAGCTATAAGCTTTAATCCCTGAGCAAAAATTTTGTATATATTCAAAATATATAATTTAAACCAGTCAAACGATTTGGGGATTAAGTAAAAACTCTCATGAGAAGTTTCTCAAAAATGAAATTTTCTTTCGGAATCGCAATTAAATTGTAGGTCTTTTCTATACGTGTAACAACAATATACCTTCGCATACACAAAGGTTGGAGAAGCTAGGCTTTAGATCCTATATGGGCCGTTTACGGTCAATGTTTTACAAAGTCAATGTAATTTTTGTTTAACATAAATCTAAATATTCAATATTTATCTAACAACAGGAGGTTTTCCTAATGCTGAATCGATAAGCGAACGCACCAAACAGCGTTTTGACCAACCCTTCAAAGGCTGCCTGCAAGATATTCAATTCGGCGCGGAACCAAACTCAATAATAACCGACTTCTCACCCTACCAAGGAGAGAACATCGGCTCATGTGACTTACATGGAGATGATCCAGTTGTATAGGAAATTATGTACTTAAGAATAAAGAACAATTTATTATAATTATACCATTATTATTATTCAGAATCTTAGATTAAAAGGAAAACAAAATTATACTTAAAACCAAAAACAAAATGGAACAAAATTATACTTTTGTTTATTTGAAGAAGAAAACAAAAGTTAATAAATAAAGTGAGGAAATAAACAGAAATATGTTGGTTTCCAAGAAAACAAATAAAGTGACATTCTAATCTTAGGATTTAAAAAAAAGCAAGAAAATAAAACCTAAAAATGGAAATTTTTGTAAATTTTTTAGAAACATTAGAGACTATTTAAACTGAAGACAAAAAAAAAATAAAAACGAAAAAAAAAAAAAGATTATAAGAAAAAATTGATAAAGATAACGATGAAATTGAGATAAGTTTTAAACTTAATATTTAGATCCTTTTAAATTGTAATCACCAAAAATTTACATTCAATTATTAAAAACAAAAACAAATAAAAAAAATGTTTACAAGTTAAAAGGAAAATTATTAATTCTTTCCTGAAACCAAAAATAAAAGCGAAAAAGCAAATAGTAATGGAATTTAAAATTAGTTCGTTCAGCAACAGTAAAACCTAAATAAAAGTATATATAAAATATTATTATTTCAAAGGCATTCCTTAGAAGAAAAAAAATAAACAACAACAATTAAGTACCTAGTTAATTTGTTTAGCTCTTTGTTCATTTATTATTTTTAAAATACCAAACAACTGCCTTTGTGTACTGTCCTTCTTATTGACGTGTTCTATTTTATTTTTGTTCTGTTATAAAAAAAAACAATATTAAAGAAACAAACAAAATGATACAATTTAACAATAAAGACGCAATATTTGTTTTATGTTTTCATAAGTATAATTATACAAATGTTCTTTCTAGAGACAAAAGGAGATAATAAAAATAATTTGATTTAATTTAAATAAAATTCGTAGTTTTATTCACTTTCGTAAATGTAACCCCTCAAATGGTTGGTTGCTGTTAGTGTGTTGGTTTAGTCAAATTTGTGGCAAGATATACAAATGACACGATAGAAAAGTGCTTCACGTGAAAGAAACAATATCTCTGTGGCTCTAAGGAGAAACAGCTGCAGTCGAAAATGAGCGAATGATACCACTCGATTCTCCTGTATTTAAGCCACCACACAAATCTAAAACTTAAAATGTGTCCAAAAAGTGACTCAAGCTTTTTTTTCCATTGAAAAACGCAGTACTGCTCTACTTTCTAGCAACTGCTTAAAATATTGATCCATCCACATGAAACTATCTAAAACCATGATCTGTTAGTCCCACAGCAACTGTTACTACCCTTGTATTGAGTTATAGTTGTGTTCTAAATATCATATTAAAGCTTATATGCATGTGTCGTGCAATTAAAAAGGATTTTGAAAAGGTTTGTAGAGTCATTAATAAACCTTCAGATGGATAGAATAATACAGAAATAGGACTTCGTAATCTATAAGCTACAGTGTTATACCTCATGCCATGTTCTATGAAGTTTTCAGCTTAGTTCAATGATTTCTACCTCTACTTTTGAGGTAGAGCAAGTGTTAACATTTTCAATTTATTCTATTGGGTTAATATTGGAATATGGAAAAAAACATGGAAATATTTCAAATGTAAGACTATATATGTATTTTTCATCAGGCTTATCATTGATGGCAGAATTCTCACCTTTATAATTAAATATCTTAACTTATCTATAAAAAACTAAACTGCAAATTCTTGATAAATTTCATTCATATGTTCACTTCTGTTCAGTTTTAATCTATGATTTTTTTAAGCCGCTAATATTTTCAACAAAAGTGTATTCTCTAATCATGTAAAGTTACCAACAAATAGTTCGGAGGTGGTCGAAAAGCAGTTCAGAGGAGCTTTTCAGTATCTGTCACATGATAAATAAGTTTTTCAGAATAACGAATCATAACGATGCAGCCATTATCAGTGCCAAATTAGAAGCTTATGTCGGAAGCTTGTCATTACCGAACGAAAAGTTGTCATTGCCTGTAATACACGAAACCACAGTAATATTTATGTCGTTTTCTTTTGGTAATCTAGAAGACTTCCGGACTCTTCAGAAACTGTTCGTTTGGTACTAAAATGACAGTTCCTCTCATGGAAAATAAGAGAAATTCTCTTCTGACTTTGAATTCAGAATCAAAACCAGAAGTACTAACACCTTCAAACACCATAAGCGTCATAATCGATAAATGTCATATTTGTTGCTTTTGCATTTAATAATTCTTCAATTTTGACGAGATTAGCTGAAAGTTACCAAAGAAAAACGACATTAAATTTTTTTTTCTGGAATTATGAGATTATTTAGAGTGACAAAATCTAGAGAAAAAAAACAATCTAGAAAGCCAAAAATCTAAAACAATTTCGAAAAATAAATTCCAGATAATTTTTTCTTATCATCCATAACATTTTAAGAGCTTTATAAGCGGGTCGCCCATTTAAGAATTTCCATTGTGTTAAGTATTAAGTACCTGCATTTTAGGCGGAATGCCGTTCAAGGAGACAGGTTAGATTTGAAATCCCTTTTTCCTGCAAAGCGATTCTACCAGGTACTGGTATTATATTCGAAGTATCACACATTTTTAGAGGCTTCACTTTAGAATGCATTTGCATTCTGTTGGCACCCATTCGGCGTAGGGTCGCCTTATAAATTCTAGATTTTCCTCTTTTTATATTTTTTATTTCTAAATTTTGGCCATTCAAAGTTGATACCTAAATTTGCGTTCGGAAAGTAAGCTTGGGATTGCACTTTTCTGGTCGTAACATACAAAATGTGTGCGTTCACGCAGTTGCGTTCGTTGTCGTACGTGGTAATCCGCTATTTAAAGTTTTCCCTTTAGTATAAATTCAATTTGCTTGTATAAATAATCCCATATCAGCCCCTATTATTAAATCTGCCGGAGGAACACATTCTCTAAACTCGATTATTTAAAGCGATGGGAGTTTTTCAAACGATGGGAACGATATGGGATACGCTACTGATTTAATCCATCGTACCATCTTTTCGAGATGGTTCGTGTTAAACTTATAACACTTATATACTTAGATTTTTCTTATTTAACAAATCCCCTTTTTAAGTTGGGAATCGTAACTACTATTGAGTGTTAAAATAGTCACAAAGTGTAGTGACAGTTACATTAACACTTATCACCAATTTCAATTCAATCACAGTCTACTCTTCATATCCTAACATACACTTATTCCTTTTCATAAGTTTTATACGGCTTACCAATTATAAGTTAAATAATGAAGAAGTATTTTTATTTTTAAATACGAACTTTATTTCATCCATAATTTTAGAAAGTTCTTACTTCCATCATTCTAACGTTTTCAATTCGAAGTTAGTACTTTTTTATTATTTGTAATTTTATATATTTTTTTTTTAAATTTAAATTTGTATGTATACATATACTTAGATCGCAGATAAACAATTAGGTGCCGCTTCTCAATATCTTCATAATCATTTAATAATAAACATTATTTTAAATTTTTGAAACGAAATACAAATTAATAAAAATATATATGTAATTATAATGCAAATATGTAACACTTAAGTTTTTTCTCTTTGTCTAAAGTAGATTCTCCCAGCATAACCTATTTGCATAGCAATTGCTCTCACATTAGGTCCCAAAATATATATATAGACACAGTTTGTTATCGTTTGGTAGGATAAGTGTAGCATATTTTAAAAATTTTCTTTGACAATACATTTTACTACTGGTTTTAGTTTACACAATGTTATTTTGGAGAAATATTTAGGCGAAACGATTCTATTTCGGAATGTTTTCTTCTTTTTTGTTGGCAAGTGACACAACTTTAATTGAATTACAAAGAAAAGCACACCGTTCAAATTTAAAATTAATTTCTCTTAACATAACATAAAACTGTATTTGATACAATATCTGTCTAACATTTACGAATTTAAAGTTAGAAACTTGTTTTTTTTTTTGTTATTAATATTATTTTCTGGGGAAAGTTGGGATTGAAATCGAGAATGGATGATTGGGAATTGAATTTTCTAAATATATATATGTATTTCGCAGTTTTATATTTCTTCTCTGAAACAAACTGTAATTTTATTTATTTTATGTTTTAGTGTATACTATTAATGATTTATTTATATTAATTTTTGTTTCCCTTTTAAATTTGCATTTATCTTTTGTTTTTATTTTAGTTTTATTTATTTGTTGTTATTTTGGGAATGAAAATAAATTACAGAATATAGTTGAATGAATGAATTCTGGTTTTTATTATAAAGATAAGTATGTATTCTTTTCTTTTATATATTTATTTAATTTTTATTTTTGTATTGCGGAAACGAAGAGAAAACAATGAATTTAGAATTTATTTGGGGTACATTTAAAAGTTGACCAATATATTTAAAATGAAAATAATTGTTTGTTTTTCTTTACAAATTGTATGTATTTATTGTTGAACATTTTAAATGTTTGTGTTTATAGAAAATTCCCCAAAAAATATATCCCTCCCAATTTTATGATTTATTTTCAGTAATTTTAGGTTTTGCAACATTTCTGAAAAGAGAGAAAACCAAATTAGGAAAGCTTTAAGAATATAATATATAATTAAATTTAAACTGTAAAAGTTAAATCTAGACAAAATGTTAAACAAGACCACTTAAATGCCTTGCATACTTTCCTTGCTCGATGTTTTGTTGAAGCTGTGATCCATTTATGATCTTACATAAGTCTAAATCAGCAAGTCAGGTTAATTTCTTTTTTGTTTACCAGATTCCAAATTCCAAAACTGATATTTACATTTTTGCTTATAAAGGGTATATGTTTGCTATAAATTCTTTTTTTTTATCAAATGAAGAAGTCAATTTCCAGTGTTTTATTTTTAATAGATCACTCGTGATTCGTTACAAGTTTAAAGTCAAACATGATCAGTTAACATTGTCATATCATGAAAAGACTTACATCCGAAGAACCCTTACAACTTATTTAATTTTATTATCAAAATTCGTGGTCTGTGAAAAATGCTCTGTTCGCTGCGGCTATGATCCGGATGAATCATTGGTCCGTATTTTTTCAAAGATAACCTGAAGAATAACATTGTGCCCAAAACAACCTCTACTTTGCTGACATATGGTTTTAGCAAGTGAAGTGCTACATGCCACACAGCACGCGATTCGGTGGACTTATTGGAGCGTCAATGGAGCCTTGGAAGTCAACAAAACATGTTATTAGCAAGATACCAGCAAATACGTTAAAAAAAGTGACACAAAATGTGACTCTCCATGTGGACCACTTAAATCGAAGTGGGAGTCTACATTTATATGAAAAAATTTTAAAATCGCAAATAAAAATCAAACGCTTAAAAAATCACCATTGGCACATGGATATGCAGGTATCTTACTTCATACTTTATATCAAAGTAACTAGTTATTAAAAATAACGCTTTGTGACATTAAAATCACTGTAGAGATGTCACTAAAACAAATACAGTGAAAGACTAAGTTAGGTTAATATACATATATACTGTTGAAGTAGCTTGTCTGACTGGCCGACTGACTCGGCAACGAACAACTCAAAACTGTATAATTATAATACTTGGGGGTTCATCATCTCATCCTAACTCAAAAGATTTTAAGGTATAATATTTTGGCTTAATTTTGGTTAACACTATTATAAGTATTAGTCGGATTTGATTTAGGACCCAACATTTTGATTTTGGAAGAAAAACTGCAACTTTTTCAATTGTATCAATTTAACTGCTGGTCGAACAATTTAACAGAGAGCACTGACTTACGAAATAAACTCGCCGTTAAATCAATCCGTCAACACATATGGCTCAAAAATAGACGCAGGCATGTTTTCCGAAACATTGAAGCAAAATAGCCCTAATCACTGAAGGGTTTCCCAGGCGGAGACATTGGCAGTGGTAGAGGCATTCAAAAACACCTCAATGCCGGCAATGCTTTGTCCTCAGAACAGCCCCTTTACAAAGGGTAATGGAATATGTGCTAATGGAATGCTAGCAATAGTGCCATATCAAAGTAGGGGTGGTACATCTTACACCCTGCCAGTGAAACGTCCAAAAAGATGTGACAAAGCCAAAACCTTACAACCATGTATTTTAAAAATTCAATTCAATTCCTTAAAAAATGAATTCTGTTTCAATGAAAATTTAAATACATACTTACTGGACCTAGCTTAATTAAAGAAACACATGAGTCCTCTACTTTCTGTGCCACGTCCCAATATTCAGCCGATATAAAAAAAAACACACTGTTTCACTTCTGATTCGCCTTCTGCTCAGTATGGCATGACGAACTGTATTTAAGCTAGACGGTTTTATACTCTACGTAAGAAGTTCGAACTTTTCCCAGTAGAGGAATTCATTCATCGGTATTCAATTATTCTTCCATCTTATACCATATAGAACTTGGAATTCACATCAAATGTGCTCAGCTCGTCTTCTTCAAGACAAAGTCGACGCTGCTGAGGGTCCACTATTTTCATTTCATTAAAGTAAAACCATAAACCCAAGTGACCTGTAAGGTGGTAGCCAAGTTAAATTTAGATGGTATTGCTGTTGAAGGGCTGAAGCGAACCATCGCTTGCCAGGCCTGCTTTCCCAATTTGAGATATATTTCCCAGCGAATGGAAGCTTTTTGTAAATATGTGCCTGCATGTTTTTGGAGAGTGTTGAAGCAGTGTATGACTGATTTGGCCTCAATGGCATGCCACAGCGGCATTGAAAGCTGAGAATGGTTAATAAATATGGTTGGCGTCTGCTTGAAATACGGTCTCGTAGGCGGTCTGTTACCTACTCTGCTCATATGCAAATAATTTTTTTTCATGACGAAACTATCTGAAATCTTTGTTAATTTTCTTTTTAGGCTTTTTTAAGTTTTAAAAGCGGATAAGTTCAACTGTGAACTAATGAATTCTTAATTAAAACTTGTTCCAACATACATATACAATGCTTCAATTTATTTGTGTATTGCTTCTGCTGTAAAAAAAAACTTTATATTAGACTTATCCCGTTTTATTCGGCAAACCCTCATATGCTAAGAGGAAATAAATTAAGATGTTTCTTCGTCGTTTTGGTATTACCACAGCTAAAGGTGTAAGTGACTTTCGTTAATCAAGCAATATATGCAGTAATCATACATTTTTTGTATTAAAGATTCTCAGGCAACAAGATGAATTCCGGTCTTTTAATTAAATAAAATTAATAAACGAAAAATCATTTCCAACAAAGCTGATGGATGTGAGGTCTGATTGTGCAATTGTTGTATTTGTGTTTAATTAACATGTAAATCAAGTATGCTGAAAAGCTATACCATCGCTTTGGAACAAAAACTGAACACAAATTACAATCATATATTGAAAACGAAACACAAATGAAGACTGTATTAGAGTTACACGCCACATCTTAGTAGATGTAAATGTAAATGTTAATGAATCGCAACATAAAACAAGATATAATGAAATACAAATCAAATTTCTTAATTTTTTGTCATCTATAAATGCAGGTATTTATTTGTTGATGTTTTTTTTATTATTAATTATTAATAAATCCAATTTTGTATCATCCATAGTATTTATAGTAATTTATTTATCATATATAATATAATTGCATATATTTAATCAATTAATTTTATACATAAATTGAATAATAAAAATAAAACGAAAAAATTATTAAACAAAAATATTATAATTTTAAAATATTTTTCATTCTTAAAAGATTAACCTCTTGAAATCTTACAATTGCTACATATTAACTCGATCTCCATAAATGTTTTAAATAATTTCATGCTTATTTGTTGATTTAATTTATTTATTAATCTGTTTTTTTTTTTTATTTTATTTTTCGCTATGTTGGTAACTTTTTTCTTGTTCAAAAACTACAGTGTGACCTTTTTGTTTTGTCCCAGGGATTTATAAATTTTCTTTTATTTATTTTATTGCATTTTTCGTTATGTCCACACAAAGAAAAACAAAAAGATGTACACAAAAAGATAAAAGTAGTTGGATAGCAGTGGTGGTAAAGGCATGGAAGAATTTATTTAACAAAAATAGAATAAAAATGGAAAATGTTTTGTATAGTGTGTTTTCTATATATTTTTTTGTTTTTTTTTTTTAATTATTTTACAAAGTCTAGCTGACGTATTTTCGCAATAATTTTTGCTTGCAATCTCTCTACAACACTCTTACCTACAAAAGGACATCACTTGCAGCAGCTATTCGTCTGTCTACTTTGTTCATTGTCAGCAAGCCTTCGTCCAGAACCGCTACCTTGAGTGTTAGCTCCATCGTTTTTAGGTAGTTTTTTAGCTATTGAAAAAGATTTTTTTGTGTTATTTGATTTGTTAAAGAAGGATTTTTTTTCGTATAATACCAATAGCTAAAAATATATCGTTGACATTCATTCCGGTTTTGGCTGATGTCTCCAAAAATAATAGACCATTTTCGTCAGCGTATTGCTTAGCTTCCTCGTA
Source organism: Ferdinandea cuprea (assembly GCA_963576555.1). Classification (NCBI taxonomy): domain Eukaryota; kingdom Metazoa; phylum Arthropoda; class Insecta; order Diptera; family Syrphidae; genus Ferdinandea; species Ferdinandea cuprea. The sequence continues at coordinate 3,892,682 of OY754958.1, forward strand.
TTCTACAACTCGACTGTTTGATAGATCCGCTTTGTTACCTGCTAGGGCTATGACAATGTTCGGTGAGGCCTGTAATAAAAAAGGTTTTTATTGATTTTTATTTTTTTAGTTAATTTTGCTAAATATTGATTTTTTTATTTTAATCTTGTGATCGTATAAATAATTGCCAAGATAAGAGGGAAATTATGAAAAAAATTATTTTAGGTTTGACTTTCGTAACTTCGTCGATGGTTCATTTTGGTTTTTTTAGGTCCTGTGTGGAAGTTGCAAGATTCTCAAGATTCGTCAACCGATAATCCTTAAATCTGACAAAATCTTCATAAAAAAAGACATGGCATTGTTTACATCTTTTATTGAGAAGTTTGTTTTTTTGTTTTTAAAGAAATGTATTGCAAACAATAATGTAATCTAAAACGTTTTTCATTCATGAAAAGTAAGCGTAAGAAACGTTGCTTTTTCTGGCCTTTAGATATAGTATATTTTTAAATTTAAAGGCACATGTTTGAATAAACATGGGGCCCGGTTCCAGAAAGTGTTGCGTATGGCTTCTGATGGCGGATTTGTTATTTCCAAATCTCAACAACGATTTATTTCCACTTCGACCTTAAGGTCAAAATGATTTGCGGATTGAAGTAAAATGTAAATATGTTTATATATTTTTGTTATTTTATTTATTTAATTTGTTAGTTCGATATTTACTTATTTCTTATTTAAGGAGCCTAAAGCACGAACAATTGAAAACAAAGGCAAACTTCTTAGGAGTACATACACAATCGAAAGAAATTATTTGCATTCAATTTTTCGCTGATTTTTTTTTAAGAAGACCCCAAAGCCAATTTGGTCAAAATTGAGTTATCGCCTTTAGAGTGATCCGCCGCACTTTCTGGAATTAAGCCCATGGCCGGGTCGTGTAAAAAAGTTACTTTGTAAATACTTTTAAGGCAAACTACCGGACGGATGTTAATAGTCTTTTTAGAATTTTGTTTTGTGTCCGTCGTTCGCAGCTTTAATTTAGAGACGAACGATTAACTCCACTTTATGCGGATGTGTCACGCTCGCTCGCACAACACTAGGTGTTTTCCGCCGACGAAGTTAAGGTTTGTTCATGTCGTAAAACATATAATAATATACATATAAGCTAACAATGCCTATATACTCATATAATCGGTAAGCTGACTCTTAGGTGCTTTGCAGTTGACTTGTAACACAGTTGAAAAGTTGTCAACCGCTCGCAACTGCTTTGTGGAACTTGTACAATGTGTTAAAAGGTTCGTTTGTCTTCAACAACGTGACTATTAAAACCAGATTCTGAGGAGGTTGTATTGAACCCTAATACAACAACGAGGTTTCGAAATCTGAAAAATGTATGGGAAACCTCCTGATTTTGATGGCAGTTTCAGGAGTTTTTGCGATACCTTAGATTTCAATGCGGTGTGAGAAGGGTATATACACATAAAGTAGTAAAAGTGACATCATAATTATAATATCTATTATTTTAAAAGTAGACATACCATTGCGGCAAGCCAGTCATCACAATTGAGATGTTCGAAGAAGGAGAAGTTTTATAAGAAGTGACGAATGAAATAAGAATTTCAAAAAAATGATGTTATTCCTCTACAACTGTTAGACATAACAAACTAAACGAATTAGGTGCAAAAGAAAGGAGAATTTCTCAGAACACAGAACAAAGAGGTGTCTGGTTTCTATACGCGAGAGAAAGATAAGACATAACATAGCGATCACATTATTATAGTTCTTTGTTCATTCCTATGCAGTGAGGAAATGCATCAATAATGAGATGGAAAAGTCGATGAAAATCGAAAGAGATCGGCCAATATAACCGATATAAACGTTACTTGTGATTATCACCTTTTGTTAGCTCTTGGTGACCTAACAGGAAACACCAATTTAACCTTTAAATTTAAGTTATAATATCGTTCTCATGCATGGTTTTGCAGTTTGAAGCAATTTATTTTTAGGAAGTTATTATTTTACAAACATAAAATGGGAGTATTAAATGTGTCCCAAAAAAAAATTTCATTACCGTGACAAAAATGGAAACAAAAATATCGTCGACTTAGAATGTAAGCGTGCTGCTTAAACTGCTTGAGCGCAAAAATAAAGCCAAACTTACATAAATGGAAATTGTACAGAAGGAAAAAAATTTACTCAAATATTTTACTAAAAAATGCAATATATCGATTTTGAACGCTTATGAATTGAATCATAATCTTAATATCAGACGATGCAGATTCATTTGAACTTTTAATGATATATATCTCAAAAATGGAGTTAGACGAGAGAACCATCAATTCAAGATGCACCCGGTGGAACGACAATTTCTCCGCAAATTAGTACGTGTTGTATACTAAAAATATAGAAAGCTCAAATTGCATTCGAGATATCCGACTTCGGAAAAGAATAATTAAAATGCGACGGCGAATTGATGACACATGGTTTGTTCCCCAGAAGCTCATACTGTTTGGTGCTTGTTTTTTCGTTCGCTCTTGCCCTGGAAACACAATTTTAGGCAATAAACACATAAAATTGCTTTGCTTAATTGTTTAATTTTTATTGCTTAAATTTGTTATTATTTCACAAAATTTTATAATAGTAAAATAAATTCCGTGACCATTTGTTGTGGACGATATAGAAACCAAATTCCACAAATTCAATTAAAAAACCACCTTGATCGCACTGCAACGCAAAAAGCTAGTTTGCCTTACGTTTGTTTATGTTTCTTCTTGATAAATGTCTCATAAGAAAATACATTTTGGTACCGAATTACATATTAGATGGAACATCTGTTTCAAGTTTTCGTTTGTTGAATTTCTCATTTCCATGGTACTTCCGTATTTTTTAATGTAATAATTCAATAATAGAATCGAAACAATATACATTCTTTTATCAGCTTCCATAATATTGAAACGAATTTATGTGAAATATTTGATAAATTTGGGTTCTACATTGACATGGTTTTAAGCGGACCGAAATGACATTGCTAAATGTTTAACAATACATTTCTAAGTCCATACACATCATATCCTAAAATTTTATCATAGAAAATGAATTGGAAAAGACTGATACACAATGCATTAAAATATGTATGTGAAGCAAGTAATTAGTCGAGGAAAAGCTCTTAACAGCCTGAGATGACTAACGTATTGCTAGCTAGGCTGCCCAAGGTTTGCTACATCGGTTTGCTTCATCGAAAGCTATAAAATATAACCTCCAGCTTTGCCAAATTGTGATCTGGAAATATGATGCAACGCAAGACGAAATGCTGCTTACATTGCTCTTTAAGCAAAACACTCAAGTAAATGAGTAATAGTGTTTTAGTTTTAACTGGATTTATGTTATAGAGTGGCCAGCACAATCCCCTGACCTCAGCCCGATAGAAATTCTGCTGAAAAATCTTAAATTTGCTGTTTTGAAAGCAAATCCAAAGAATGCGAAGCAGCTTTGGGCAATCGGTTCCAGTAAAGCGTTGTCAGAACGTAGACGCCTCAATGCAACAATGGTTTTATTTTAAGCCTTTGACAGATAAGGGCTAACGCTATTATATTTGCTACCCAGAAAATCATCTATTCGCACAGAATAAAACTAAAGATAATTAACGCATGCTAATGGCGATCATAAGGAATAGAAATAAACACTCGTGTTGTTTAAGACTGCTATAATATTGCACAAGACTATTTGTATTAAAAATACACTAGCAAGCATTTTGCCGCAGAGAAGTTGTTTGTTTCTTCAGTGTTATTTATTTTATGGATGTACACTTATGTGTTCTTCGGCTGCTTATTTAGGAAGTTTTTGAGAAGGTATAAAGATTTACTAGAAGATGCAGATGTTGTTCAGTGACTTTGTTTAGCGTTGTTAGTAGTGATGTAGGTATTTTATGTCTTTTCTCGATAAAATGTCTAATGAGATGTTTTTAAGTACTCACTTGTTTATGAAGTTCTTTAACCCAAGTTTTTGCACGTTGAAAACTATCCTGATTCTTTATGTCGTAAACAACAATTGCGGCCTGCGCACCTCTATAATACATTGGAGCTAAGCTGTGATACCTGTTAAATAAAATAAAACAAAAACAAATATTAAAACATGTAGTCATCTTCGTGAACCCGCCTGTACTTACCTCTCTTGTCCAGCTGTGTCCCATATTTCGAATTTAACAATTGTATCTTCTATACAGATAGTTTGTGTTAAGAAGGCTGCACCTATCGTACTCTCTTGGTACTCATGGAATTGGCCTTTGACAAAACGCAACACTAACGACGATTTGCCAACGGCCGATTCGCCCAGCAATACCAATTTAAATTGGCATGTTTTGCTTTGGGAAGTTCCGTTTGGTCTCTGGGCTGTACCTCCGCCACGGGGTGTTGCTGCCATTCTGGTATTCCTGTTTTGAGTTGGTTTTGCTTATTTCCAGAGAGTAGTTATCTCTTAATGTAGAGATAAAATATCAGGCGGTTTCAGTAGTTTAAATGTTAAACTGTCCGTCCGCCAGTGTCAAAAATGTTGTTCCTGTAAAATATACAAAATTAAAATATTATTCAAATGTAGGTACATAGACATGTATGCGTATAATTGTTGAGACAAAGAGACTGCGTGTTGTATAATAAAAACATAAATTAACGTGTTGAGCAGTGAATCATCGTTTTGGCGACCGAGGCCGCCGCCAATACACTATCGGAACGTTAGTTCTGCTGACATAGTGATTAGATATCTAGAACGGAGTTCCCACTTTGATTAGAATTTGCTAAATTTAAGTGATTTCCCTTATCGTTTTGTTTGGTGGGGGAGATTTTGATCCCAAGGTTCTTTGATAAGGTCATTCGTCATGTGAAAAGGGCTATTCTAGGTTATAAAATGTGGCCTAGTGAAGTGGCACCATTTTAATCCATTAGATACGTGTGCAATGTACATAGCTACTTGTATATGAAACAAAAACTTAGTCCTTCTATTATTAGACGAACAAAAAAAAAAACAAGTAGACAGCTTTTAATGGGATAGTCGTATGTAAATGTTTACCTCCAATTATTACTGTACGAAATAATTCTTTTTATAAGCTCTTGACATGATGTCGCACAATAAAATTAAATTACTAAAATAAGAATACATACACACATGATATGATGAGGAAAGGTACAACGAGTTAACTAATTAACTCAAACAACCCTATGCAGGTTTTAAAAATAAAAAAATGTATTTCTCACAAAAAGTATTTAGCCATAACCTTGAAAAATACTGTTTCTGATTACATATCCAACGCTTTCTACCAAATCGTCTGTTTGTCTGTTTGGCTAAGCTGCATAGTTTGCACATATCGGAGGAGATTTTGCAAAAAACATTTTCTAATGGTCATTTTTCATAGCAGTGCCAATGAAGGAGCTGCTTTTGGAGTTCCAAGAGTTTATCTCTTGTTAACTAGAAATTGATTGTGACATTCTTGTGGACAGATTATTGATTTTTACATCTATATTTCCGACGGCGTTATGATCATGGAATGAGTGGCGCACAAGAGTTGCAAATCAAGCAAAGAGACACCGGAAGATCTAATGTCTTATAAACAAATCGATATCTTAAACGTAAAGCAAACATTCATATGATTCGCTCCTGCCTAATACAAAGTAGAGTAGATATCTTATAACGCCTGCGTACATTGTTTTATAAACAAGTTCACTGTGCTTTGTTGTCTCTCTTTAGTCGCCTTTTAGGATAAGGGAGATTTCAGTGAAGACATCTAGATGCAGTTATTCTACTGCATGGACTTCTGTTATTATTATAAAGAAGAATAGCAACACAATAGGAATGTATGTTGACTCAGTTTATAATACTAAACCATTCGGGCCGCCCTTGAAACACACTGTTTTTTTCTCCGTTCTTATCGGTACACATTTAACCCGATGCAAAACCCCCAATCTCTTTGTCGGACTAATTGGACGGATAAAGGGGTATTTCAGAGTCGGTATCCTGCTTCATCGCTCTGTCTGCTGCTTTTTTCCTATAACCGTTCATCTGCCACTAAATCTATTCCAACATCCTGCCTAAGTGTTGAAGTCCCTATAGACACTCTATTAAATCATTTCGAAATAGTTTACATAGGGAAATAACTATATAGTTGGACATTACTGGAACTGCGAATGCCATCGTTAATTACATTTATGAATTTTGACGGCCCCTCTCGCCTGTGGTGCGGTATTCCAAAAAAAAAAAAAAAAATTTCAAAACCAACAAAGTTGCATGTACGTTCCGTTTGAACAGTTTCGCCGAACAGAATCCCGCCCCTAATGCCAGAAATAAAAAAGATCAATTGAAATGACTTCCAAAATATACTTCATTTAAACTTTTGTAGTTAATTCAATTACCCTGATTAAATTCAATTTAAAATAGTATCGAAAATTTTACCTGGGGTTAATCGGTAAATATTTTACATAGATATGCACCTACATACGTAGATACATTCATATTTTGTATCGACAGAATTTGGGTCAGTGTTTTTTGTCAAACACAATTTTCTACATATTCATGAATATTTTATGTTTTCGTCAACTCAATTCCATCAGCATGGGATGATAAAGCAAACAAATATTCTATTCAACTTTCTGAAGTTGTCAACGAAAGTAATTCCACTTCCTGTTCGTTCATTAAACCAATTAATGAGAATATAGCAGTTACTTCTCGGTCATTGCACAGACTTTGCTTAATTTATTGCATCCACACCACTTAATCTCATCCGAATGCGCTAAGCGTCATGATTGCATACAAGGTCATCAGGCTTGGTACTCAGCGCTTATCTGTAAAACAATTCGTTGTTCATCATGACCTCAAGAGAAATTCAGGCAGGTTTACGAGATTTCCCCAAAAACAACGCATAGCATAATAATCACACAAAAATTTCTGCAACTTCTCAACAAAAACGAGAGGTCAATAATCTCTTTTCCCGTTCTGATAACAAGAAAGCGAGAAACTTCCCCCTTCTCGTTTCATCGCCAAGAAGGGAGCAACTTTATTCAACCGTAATCGATTTGAAAATCACTTAATCAGCTCCTCTAACCAGATTTTATAATTCGATACTCGTCGCAGAGAGTTTTTATTAAAAAACACAACAACGACAGTGGCGGCGGCGGCGGCGATAGCTCTCTCAATGCAATTTATGTGATGGTGCGAACAACTACTCCAAAGAGAAAGTCATATCGCAGTTTGTGTTGCTGAAATTGTGCTTTGTGACCGCCCCCAGTTTACACGTTGTGCGACACGACACATTGCTGTTCGTGAATCTTTACAATTATTTCGATTCGTCATATGGTTTTATTTCAGTTCATTGTTATCAAGGTGTTTGTTCTCTCCGGTTTAAACTAATATATGCATATTATGTACCTACATTGTTCTTTGTTGTTTGTCGTACCCATTTGTCTAATTGTTTAATATTTAAACAATGTTTTTCGTGGTGTATTGTGTGTACGAGACCCTTAAGAATTGCGACAGAGAATGAATGCGCAATTAAATTGTGTGCGTTATCGCAAAAATAGCTTGACGGTTATTCGCGCCGATATGGTCACTGTTGTTGTTTTTTTTATGTTTAGATATTAAATCCTCTCTAGACAGATGATGGTGGCCAGCTTTTAAATCTAGCAAAGGAAGTTGTCAAAGATAACAAGCAAACGAATGAGAGGAATTCAATGGAAACCATGCGTATTCGGATGAAGCCATAGTGACACTTTGTTCAGATTAATCAAATAAAATGTTGTTGTTGATATTTTAAACCATACGTCGGACTTCAAAGAAACATATCTTCGTTAATATTGAAACGAATTACGCATGTCCTTGCTGGGATTTACTTATATTTTGTATAGATAGGTACAACAAAACTGGAGAAACTACTAACTCAGCAGAGTAATTAAAATAAATTACAGGCAGTGAGAGTTGTGACATGTCCCTGACACTTAGATCATACGTTGCCTCTTTATGGTAATTGAAATTCTTTGCTTTTAACTTCCCATTATAGGACTATGAGGCAATAAACCGGCTGAAAGTATGTTTTTTTTTTGCTTTACACTCTTTGCATTTTGATTATAGGACATGTGGTGCACTATCTGGAGTACATTCACGTAGACAATTTAAACGTCGTACTGTCTTATATTTGTATTTATCATATCAAAGGATACGGACACGATGGTATAAAATTAAATAACGTTGCGCTTTACAACGAAATTGAACGCAGAAATATATATGAAGTAAAAATTTGACTGTCACAAAAATCGATAATTATCGTTATTTTATCGAATTATCGATTTTAAGGCATTATAGCTATACAGAGCCATCTAGTATTGGCATTGCTGCCAAGTTGGTGCGATTTTTAGAAACAAAAACACAGCGCAACGTTCAATTTTTTAATTATAATTGTCTGTTTGTTTGAAACTTATTCGCCAATTAATTAGGGCTATATTTTTTTTCCCACATAGTTTTTAACACCCCTTAATATTCGTCGCAGATCCCTAACAGCCCTATTAATAAAAACCACTTAACTCCCCTCTTACTCACGAGATAACTAAGAGATGGAATAAGAGACTCACGACCTAAAATATCTTATTAATACAAATTTATGGAATAACTATTCTGAATCAGAAAAATTCTATTACAATCTGAATAAGTAAAATGTTCCTTGTCTTTACAGCAAATCTCAAATTAATGTAAACAAATGAATGTTCTTTTGGTTTAAAAGTGGAAAATAGACAATAAAAATGGAGAATTATATGACATAGTGAATAAGGATGCACTTGATTTGTAGACTTTAAGATCATATTACTCTGAGCACCTTAAGCCTTTTCAATCCAGGTAGTAGAATCTTTTTATATGCAGCTATCAAATCCCACTGGGTCATTGAATGGATAAACTTGAATAATCAACCCCCAATAACCAAAACGCAATTACATTTCTATTTAACAAATGTCACAATTAAAGAACAACTCAGGTGACTTATTTCGCTAATACTCTAGAATCTTTTACCTCTATCAAATTCACTGGTGACGTATGTAAATATAAAAAACAAGATAAGTATACATAGCTAACATTTCAGAACAACTTTGTTTATTAGCACCTTTTAACGTTAGCTTTACGAAAATTCAGTAAAAGCAAACAAAGAAGATTACAAATGGGATCTGCAACCAAACAGATAACACAAGCATAAAAATAAAAATAATGGTATGAATTTATTTTGTATCGGAATTTTTACAAATTTGAGCTGAAAAGTTATTACACTTAAATAGCACATAAAAATGTCTAGGGCTAATGAAATTGTAAGCTTAATTTCTGCAAAACACAGCTTTGTTATTCAAATAAATACCATTTGCTATCGACTACAAATTCATTAAAACTAAATTAGAAATTTGAGCTATTAGGACAAGTATTTGAGGTTATAAAGAAAAAGTCTGTGGCGCAAAAACATGTGAAAATATTAACATCTGCAGCTCAAAGTGTAGCCGAAAAGTGTTTGTCCATTGTACTAGGTCTTATGAGTTGAACATAGCACAAACGACACTCGACCGAATTTCGAAAAAAACCAAAATAACCGATTTATGCCAATGCCCCAGTCAAATAAAGCACTTAAAGAATGGAATGGAGCTACAAACTTGCGAAGACCAGTAAATTCCATATGCATTTTGTTTGCGAATAGATTCCACAGTTTATAAATTGAGATTGCCCGAACTCATTTAGTTCGGCACCTAATTTTGTTTGACGCCACCAACTATCAACAATAAATTACCTTGGTGCATCACTTGTAACATCAAAGGTTATCGCATGCAAATTTAATAATAGTCACTTTCCAGACCAGAAAATGCTTACATTGACAAGTATATATGCGGCGAAGCGTCTTTATTGATTACTCAGTGTGAATAACACATCTAAACACTTGTTTCAATAAGTTAAACATTGTGCGGAGCGAAAAACTATCAGCTGTTCAGAGTCCAAGAGGAAAATGTCTGAGGAATATTTAATGTCATCAACAATTAACAAAAAAATAAAATAAACACAGAAGACACCTGAGGCAAAAAATTAAGCCTTTTGGAATATGTTTATTGTAGTCTATTGCCGGCGTTCGATGAGTTCGGTTTTCGTCTATATGATTTTTTAATTAAAAATCGATAAAGTGCTTATAATAGTTTCGATGACCAAGTCAAGTAGTTTACCACTGCTGGGGAGACCCCCTAACAACAAAACAAATATAAATTTTTACCCCGCAATCAAACTGCCTCAATTTGTCCTAACAACATTTAAAGGAAATATAATACGTTATTACTTTGGCTATGTTATTCATATTCTATATATGTCAACAAAGTGCTGGACCGTATGAAGTAGGTTTATGGCTTGCTCTTTGGCATACGGCAACTCAAAACTGTCATCGCTTACCACTTGTGATATTGTAAATAATCCATAGCAGTCACATAAGCAACTTCTTTACCGACACATTCAGAAGGCAACGTAAGACCTACGCTAGGCGCTAAATTGTTCGACTATTGAAAATGCCCCAGAATTCAACGTTGAATGTCTTAGCACACAGCTGTCAGGCATACACGGTCCATAACATCGCTAACCAAGTCTCTCCGTTGCTAAATCGTTCACTCAAAAAATAATTTAATACTAAGGCAATTAACGTTTTTGCAGGATGCAAAGCCTAGCTAATTAAACCGTTGTGTGTGCGTAACTGTATACCTCACGCAAACGGAAAAGACCTGCAAACGGCAAATTTGAGAAAACTCTCTTGGATGTTTGTTATTGTTATACTTTCGCAAGAGGTCTGAAATGAACAGCGAAAAAAACTTTATGTTATACTGGGACGAGTTTAAAACTGGACCCCTGGCTTAAGCACTAACCACTGACCTATCAACCCATAGTCGGTATCGTTTCATCATCAAAGATGAAGCCCAAAAATGCGGGTTCTTCTAAATTTTGATGGGAAGATCCAAAGAGTGATATGGCGATAGTTAAAGTGTTCAATCTGCTTGGCATATTCGCATTGAGAATGTAGACAACTTTAAAACCTTAAAAGAGACATGCTATAAAATAGACACAGAAATGTTTATTGAGGTTATAAGCATATTTAATACAGCAACAAAAGTGCAATTTAATCGCAATAGTTTTAAATTAAAAAATTGCAATCAGATTCAAGGACTTGACAGACTTTATGTTGTCGGTTAATGATAAGCCACAAAGTAAATAATCTTCCAGCGACTTATAGAAAACATTATTACAAACAGATAAAGCTCGGATTAAGGTTTAACAATGAAATATACAACCACGAATGCAATTATTGCACCCAGCCTGACGAATATAGGTAGAATAACAATGTTTATGATTGTGTTAATCAATTGTCGTTTTGCCAAAGTAAAATAAAAAAAAATTGGGTAATTGCATGTGGCAATCAAAAAAATGAAATGCATATTATTATTTATGCAAATAATAAATGTGTCAGTGCACTGTTTAATTAAAAAACAAAAAATCGTCATGGCGTTTAAGAACATTTCGGAATATAAATGCGATTGTGTGTATCAAACAAAATCAATTTCAACAATATCTTTGAAAACCTGCACACATTTTGGAAGTTGTTAAATAAGATCAATAGATAGGTAGTCCCGGTATTTTTAAAATTAAAGAGATGTAGTATGGTCATTACATCGCTGTCTTGATATTGGTTTGAGCTTTTATTAACTCGACTTTGAGTACATTGGTTACAAATGACCAATGTCATTTCAACGAAACAGTCATGGGGGAAGACTTAACGCAGAACATATAATTGCAATAAATCGTTGCTAGTCTGTTACATACAGACTATATTTTTAGTTACATAGATAGTGCAAAGTATTGTCATGTTCAAAGGAGGGATCCTACGAACCCCGTCAAAAAGGCAATGGCAATCAAGGTTCCCTTACAATCGCGTAAAAGGGGCAGGCCTAAAAACTCATGGATTGCACTAGAAACACCAGCATATTATTGGCATCAATGATGAAGTGATTCAAAGTCGGGAGGCCTGCAGATATTTTTTGAGGTCGAACCGGCGAACCCCACAGGCGGACCAGTAGGAATGCAGTGAAGTGGTAGGGTTATGATCCCTGTAATCCTGATCATGATCTCGTCGTTAAATGGAGAGAAGAGAAGAAGATGAAAATAGTGCAAAGTAAAACCAATTGATTTATGGACCGCACTATGTGAAACAATTAAAAAGCGAAAAAATTAAGTCAATTATTTACTTGAAGTTCGATAAAAAACCGAAACACTTTCTTAAATACACGAAAATTGTATTTAAACTACATCTAACAGGCATCGCGTGATATAGGCAGAGATATAAAAGGAAATCCATCCATAAATCCATATTTGGCTTCAATGGCGCATTATGTGGTGTGCCTGCCTGAAAGGATTCCTGGTCTAGGTTCTAATCCTAGGGGAAATTGTTTTTCGATAAAAGTGATCACTAGTTTATTCTGGAGCACATTCAGGATGTTGCTCATATGATCAGCTCTTAAATGCAATTTTACAAAAATTTCACCACAAAAACAATCCTTTTTCTAGCTACCAAATCAAAGCCACGACGTGAAAATCCAGCGGTAGGTTTTCCAAAAAATATTTCAGACAATCTGTTTTAAAAAAATGTAAGTAAAATAAAATATGTCGATAAACGACCACAAAATTTGTTCGGCTGATAACAAATTTGTGGAATTTTAAATTTCCTATAACGCAAGAAATTGTTAAAAGCGTTATCTTTAACTGAAATGTGGGAATTCTTCCTGCCAGTCACTGGTTAGGCTTACGAGATAGATAAATAAAAAAGGAGAAAGACGTGTATCATTAGCTCTCAAGCAAAAAATAAAAGCTTTAGATATGTTCGACGCTAGATGGGGTGCACACTAAGATGAGACTAAAATAATCATCTCAAAGTTTATTTGTTTTTTTTAGAGTTTAGAGCAAGTTGCTTGCTTTTCCAAAACTGCAGAAATATTTCACAAATCAGTCCCAACAATGAAAAACTTCTCCGCAAAATTGAATTAAACTCAATTTATGGTTTTTAAGTGCACCCAATCCTCAGCTATGCAACATTAATAGCTTTGAATCATAATAAGTAGTTCAGCCTAAGTGGATGTTGGAATTATGTAAAAATAAAACCACTTCCCAGTACTCTGCACCTGTTCTAGATAATTGCTAACACATTTAACGCCCCCTTGCCAACCCGTCGCAATGATGAAAACGATGACAGCAGTGCTAAGTAGAAATTGTTTATCGACTTTAAAATATGTTTCTGCCATCTTTTCAGTCAGCCACTTGTCAGGGGTCGTTAGTTGCTAATTTTAACGACGAAAAACGAAAAATGCCAAGCTGTATCTCATCCGTAACACTGCCCTAATCTTGATTACATGATAAATCAAAGACAAACAAAAAAAAACATCACCAAAACAACTCCCCAGAAAACGATTCGAAAACCGAGACATTCAGCGCTAGGTACCACAGCAAGATCATGTGATTGGAAAGTTAATTTGTTTAATTACACCAAACACACTCCGTAGGTATGTACCCATGGTTTGTGTGCGAGACTGAGAAACTTTGCTGCATTTTCAAAGTGCCTCTTGCTTTGTTGGTATGCAAAACAATTTCAAGTTGCTGACCACTGGGAAAATTAATCTATGCCCTCCTTGTTGTTCTGGAAGAAAATTCCACCACCACCACCTCCACCAACGTTGTCGTCAGCACAGCACCACCCATCGCCATCATTACCACCAGACACAACTAATTGAATAAACATCGTTGAATGCAGGCATGTTCCAATTTCACAGGAAACCCTTTTACAAAAGAGATCCAAACATTGCAGGGAATGAGATTACTCCGCATCCAAACATTAGAAAAATAGATTTTTCTTCTCGAATTTTGTGGCAAATTATTAAATTGTGAAAAACTCGAAAATGAAACAGCTGATACGTCACCGGTGACGCATACCATCGCAATCAAACACAAGCATAAAACGTACGCACACACTCGCTCCCAGAATCGCGTTTGACAGGCGAAACGATTTTACAGCAAGAAATGCAATTTTTCTTCTCCATAATTTCGCCCATCGAGCGATTTTTTTTTTCTTTTCATCTTGTTTTCACCCAAATTCCAGAATTTTGTTCACAAAATGGCACCGCACTGAGTTAGTACTCACCTGGATGAAGGTGAATCCGTGTAATCCAGATTGTTTATCCAGTTATTTAGCAGGGAAAAATAAATAAAATAAAGAGAACAAAAAAATGTATTTGGAAACAAAAAAAATCGGTCGTCCACTTTATAATCAATTCTGAGAAATTGCGACGCAACACACTTCACACTTCGGAAGCGAGAAAGGGAACAATGAACGGATATGTACAGGCAAATGGAAATGGATGAGACAGAGATGGCGAGCGGCGACGGCGAAATGCGGCGAACAATGACTGGAGTTTGTTTCGTTTTATTTTTTTCGTTTTCTTCTCTCGAGTTCTTCATTCGGATTCAACAAAGAACAGGAATAATCGGTTCAAAACGAAAAATAAGGGGCGAAACAATAGAGCGCATCTCGCTTGCGCTCGTGGGGGATGGGTATGGGATATCCCTTTCTAGCTTCACTTTAGGCACAATTGCAATAGATTTAAGTAGACTTTTTTTCGTTTTCTTTCTTTTCAATTACTATGATCACCTTTTGATTTTTGGACTTTTATCTTCCAGTAGATGATTGGAATTTGAATAATTTTATATCGTCGCTAATGTAGAGCACTTAAACTGAACTTTTTACTTTAATCCGTGTGAAAATTCGTTTGGAATTTTAAAAAACAATTTGTCACACAAATTTTCTATGAGTTAAGTTGTGTACTCCGACGGACATTTTTGATAACTTGTTGAGAGAATGTGTGAGTGCGGCGAATAATCCGTGGGTGTGTGGCAGCAAGTTTGCTAAAATCACGGTGGTTCTGGGCTGGCAGCATTGATTTCCCTAAGCGAGCTGTAGATGAGAAGAAAATTAAATAACATATCTGTCCGCTTGCATTTTTAGCATTAGATAACCTAAATCACTTTAATAGTAACTTAAAATCTATTTAATAATTATTTTTATGCTTGAGGGCTATCAACATTTTCAATTTATTCATATAAAATGCCTTGTCATTGTCATTGTGGATTGAAAACCAAACTACCATCTAAATACTCAGGAAAGTATCAAAAAGGTCTGTACTCGATTGTTGTTATTTAACGCGCCTCATTTGAATGACAAAATCATGAATGTGTAGTACTTTTACATTATACCAAAATCTAGAATGCCATGCGCACAAGGAACATACATTCAGTGACTTGAAAACATATCGGTTGCAATTTTATTTATCGCGAATTTTGTTATGTTTCTCATGTTTTCTGAGTCAAAATATTGACATTTAAATGTCAGAAGAAATCGGAGTCTCATATTATAACCGAAGGACAAATATGCGTCATTGTTGAGCTGAGCTATTTTAAATAAATTCAGTGGCAATTGCCAAAAAAAGATTTAAACAACAATTCTATTTTATTAAATAAAATCCAATATTACATTAAGAATAATAACAGTTTTTTATCTTTTTGTCACTCTTGAGTCCTCCAGAACAGAGTTCAAACCTTAGTAGATAAATTTCGGAGTAATAAACTATCCACACCGCCATGAAATCTGAGGTTTCCACAAAAAGATTTTGAAACTTCGTTAAAGCATTCACACCAAACACTGCCTAGGTTTTGTTTGACGTTTCAGTCAGTCATCGAAAATAAAAGCAAATAAACAATAGTTGTGTTCAAGTATTGCAAATCCACTATAAGATATCAATAAACATTGATGTTCGTATATATTTATAAGTAATCAGTAAGCTAACTCTTAGGTGACTTGCAGTTGACTTGTAATACAGTTGAAAATCTGTCCACTGCTTTGCAGAACTAGTAGGATGTGTTAAAAAGCCCCTCTTCTTTGATAATTGCAACCAGATTCTGAAGAGGTTTCATCGACTATGGTGATTTCAGGAGTTTTCGAGTTGGACAAACGAATTTATACAAATCAAGTGTTTTAGCATGGTAACGTACGTTGTTGTACGTAGCAATCACAGTTTAGCTTAAAGGATATGAAATGGGGTCAAAATAAAAGAGGAAAAAACATAACGTAAGTTACACGGGATATTGTCCGTTTCTTAGGATCAAGTCAATACCGGGCGACCACTTATCGGCTCGAAGTAAGTTAATTTTGACCTAAGTAGATTTCCCACAACGAAATCGATCCGCTTATCCCCGCCATCGTAACTTTTGGATCACATTTTTGTCTACTTTGAATTGCATGACGATAGGCCATATATATTTGTCTGTGCACTGCACTAATCGTCCTACTCCTTCTGAGGGGGAATTTATAAAAAACTTAAAAATGGAAGTTTTCGTTTTACAAAATTAATATAGTCTTGTGATTGAATATTGATGAGTCGAGTGAGCACCCTTACAATACGGGGCCCCTTAAGTTGCGTCCATTTTTGCCAGGTTGTAGCCTGAGTCTTTTGTTGGGCGCCATTTATAACATTATTTTCTTTCAGGAAATGTTGTGCATACTTTTCCCAAAACTTTATTTTCTAGTCTACTGACTATCTTTTATTATTACATTTAAACGGAGAAACGTATTATAAATCAGAAAAACAAACATTTTATTTATATCATTCAATTTTGTTGTTCACCAAATTTATTTCATTTCAAATGCCACAGAAACAAAAAGGAGTCATTGACAGGCTTCCAATTATTTGCGCAGTAGATAATTTTTGTTAATTTATTACATAGTATAAGTTATCTATTTATCATCTTCTTCAGGCCGGCAGGGATCCGACAACTTATGAATCAGTTAAAGATCTTCTACACGTTTATACCAAAGATGATATTGCAGAGAAATTAGTGATCGACAAAGAAAAGCATAGGAAGAAAGTACCCAGAATCCCGGCAACGCCCGTTATTCTCGACACTAATCAGTTAAGGGACATACTAGGTCCTGATTTGAATAAAAGTCGCTTTCTTGAATTTAAGGACAGATTCTATGAAAATCTCTATTGTAAAAAAGTGCCATTGGGCAAACCTACGCCTGCTAATTCAAAGCCTGATCACATTACAAATGAAAGTGTTACTTTTGGAAAAGTCTATGCAAGGAGCGAATCCGTCTATGATATTGCACTGCCAAAGAAAAACCCAGATGAAGTTATGAGAGAGTACATAAAGTGGCATGATAAATTTAGGCTTAGTCATGGTGACTACTACCCTTCGGAACAGATTAGAAGAGGGTGAGTTAAAAAATAAATCATTTCTATTTTTGGATTTATACACTCAACTCCTTTTAGTTATAATGACAAATTCGATGCTGATAGAACATATGGGGTAAGGCACAATGCCGACACATCTGGGGCTAAGGTAAGAGGTATCATGGAAAACTACAAGGGAGCATACGAAATGAACATAATAGGCATAACTCAAAAGAATTTTATAAAACATCACCACCCAACAGTAGGATACCCGCTAAAAAGGTAAGACTCGGATTAAAAACATCTTTGTAGTATTCTCTTAATCTACAGACACGAAAATGATTTTGATCCGAAGAAGACTTTTGGACATGTTGCCACAACTGACGAATTTCACGTTAAGGAACTTCTAGATCACACTGTGCCACCAGAAGAAATAAAAAAGTACGCCAATGTAACAACATACCGGGCTTTTGCAACGGATCTTTACAATTCGCCTGTTGATTGCCGAGGACCAGCCGGTAAAATGGATTCGAAATATCCACAAAAAAGAGAGTGTAAAATTTTCGGCGAGAACTTGGGTGAAGAAACTACTGCAAAACAGCTCATTTCACCGAGTATTCCATCTCATTTCGGATTGAGCCACAGAGATTTCTTTGTTCCGCGATCGAAGGATCAAATTAGAAAAATCTTTAGCAATGCTGGTTTTGATCTAAAGGACGAAGAATATTTCAACAAGATCTGGGCAGTGGCATTAACTGAGTGGACTTCGGTTGGAGATTTAGTATCTATTGAAGCGTTTAAATACGCCCTGCATAAAATTGAGAATAAATTGAAATAAAGTCGTGATCTAAAAATTCGTTTGCAGTTAAAGGTTAATCGAGTATCGCCTTCTCCCTATAGATTATTGACTATTATCAATAATTAAGATCATTGTCGAATAGGAAGATAAAGCTTTAAGATGGAGAGAGTGGATCATATTATATATAAGTCACATCAGAATATTAGTTTTTTAGGGTGAAATTAACCGAAAATCTACTACCACCGCGTAACGTCATTAACGCAAATTTCCCTTTGAAGTTAATTCTTTATTTTATTTAGGATGAATTGTGGGGAGTCAATTTACTCATTGTTCGAATGCCAAAAATACAAATACTTCAAATTTTGCTCCCAAAACATGGCAGAATATTTGTTACAAACTGTTCTACGAAAACAATGACGAAATAAGTCCATTACGTCTAAATATATATTCATTATAAATATTTCTGCAGTCCAAAATACATTTTGAATTTATACCGAAAGAATACTTATACCTCTCCGTTGTACTTCCATGTCAATTGTGAACACAATATATCTTAGGCAAGAGAATAGAACAAAAACAACACCAAACTACACCAAAGTATGCAATATAATCTATCTTATAATTTATTTCTTTACATTAAAAAAAAATCGTTTACAACATTTGATTCTTTATCATCCTCTTTCCTTCGATCCATTGCCTGATTTGCCCTTCGATCGAACATCAGAAGAACTTTTCACAGATTGGTTGTAATTGTCTCGATGACGACGATCTCTGTTTGGTGATCTATCCATTCGATTGTCCTTACGGTCACCCTTTTCCCGGTCATTTCGGTCTCGACCAGCACGTTCTCTACCATTTCTTTCTCGGTCGCTTCTTTCGCGATCATCTTTTTCCCGGTCATTTCTTCCGCGGTCACCTTTTTCTCGTTCATTTCTTTCGCGATCTCTCCTATCTCTTCCATTTTTCTCTTGATCGCCTCTTTCCCGCTCATGTCCGTTTTCAGATCGTCCATTTCTTACTGACGCTTCAATTTTATCTCTTCTCATGTGTTTATCCTTGTCCTTTCCTCTGCGTTCTTCCTTTTCAATAGAAGGCTCTGCAGACTTTTCTTTCTTAGATTTCTTCTTACTTACTTCCTCTTTCTTGCTGCTTCGCATCTTCTTCTTCTTCTTGTCGTCTTCGCTACTACCACTGCTGCTTGTTGAACTCTCGCTGCTACTGCTGCTGCTAGAACTACTTTCACTACTGTCGCTGCTACTTGTCTCGTGCTTCTTTGATTTCTTATTTTTAGGTTCGGGCTTTGATTTCTTTTTGTTTGGCTTCTCCAACGACTTCTTTTTATCATCCTTTTTCTTCTTCTTTTTGTTTCTTTTCTCCTTCTCATCCTCGGAAGAAGATGATTCGCTTGACGAGTTACTGGACGATGAAGTGGACGAAGAGGATGATGATGAGGATGAAGACGTAGTGCTCGACACTTCTACCTGCTCTGGAAGTAGTTCCGAGTTAATCGCTGGAACATTTTTAGGGGCATTTTTAAGGAACTGTCGCAAATCATCAGTCAACCCGCCCAGACCAATGGAAGTAAAGAAATTGATTGAAAAGCGAGAATTGCGTGGATTGTCTTTGGGGAAAAGCCCTGCTAGACTTTCTACCAGAACCTCGTCCTTCAACTTGCTGTTGAGCTTTCCCAGACCCATATATTCAGCCAACTCTTGAAATAAAATTTTTATAAAAATTCGACTGGAACTCGTCGTATCGTCTTCATTGAGCTTTATGCAGTCAATCACATCCCATCCAATGGCATCGGTGAAAAGCAGATGTGCAAAAAATTTGCTCACATTACGCAGCCTATTGGTGTCCAATCGGTGGGTTGTCTGGTAGGTGTCCTTGAATATCTCTTCAAATGGTTCGATGTAGGTCTTGTTAATCGAGCAGAATCGCTGCGCTAGAAGACCGTAGAACTTCTCGTATGTTCTCTGTTCGGCACAACAATCAAGAAACATGTGGCACAGCTCAATCTCTTGTCCTGGCTTCAGCTGCATCTTCATTAACTTGTGAGCACATTCTTCATAATCCAAACTAGAATTTATGGTCAGATAGATTGTTCTGCGCAATGCTACCAAATTGGTTTCTGTATTATCGATGATAGCCTCAGCCTTGGCTTTCTCCTCTTCATCTTCTTCGGAATCGGAGTCATCGCTGCCGCTACCGGAACCATCTTCGTTGGAATCACTGGCATCACTGCCAAGGATTTCTTTGCTCAATCCTTTGTATTTGTCCTCGTTGGTTTCGTATTTGTCGTCAAATTTAAATGCGTCTAGAAAGGGAGAAAATATTCATATGAGAACATGAAGATGTGGACATAAATTTTATATATAAATCTAGAATTATTATAAGATACAATTTTTGATAAAGATTATTAAATTTGAACAATGAATTCCAGTGAAATCAATCACATGACAGCAATCGTATTTAATTAGAGTAAACAATTTGTTCCACTCAAATGACGTTAACGACTTACAAAACGCCAAACCGATGCTAGGCATGCATCTAACGTCCTGAACGTGCACACGTGCCGGGGGCAAACGTCGACTCTATTCTTTTGTTGCAGATCAAGATTAAAAGTTCGAATGCCCAACGAGAAGAAGTGCAGTCATTTAAGAAAAACTTGGGCGTTGAACGCAGTAGCACATCTGGAGTAACCAGAGACTACAAAGAGCGCTTGAGTGAGCAATTCTCCGCGGTGCATGCCGCTAGCGCATTAGCTAACAATCAGCGATATCAGTATAAAGACAGTATCAAAGAGGGAACCGAATGTACATAGGCTACCAGTCACACAAGAGAAAAAGGCAAAAAAAAGGTGACAGAAGATTTTACACATGAAACCCCTGCAACAAAAAAACAATGGTTGCCAAGGAAAAGTATAGTGCCAGGAGAAGGGTGGAAAAGAAAAAAAGTGCCGCCACCCAGTATAAAAGAAGTTGGCCAAGCTATAAAAAATAAAGTGCACGACTGCGTCATACGAAACTTTCTGGTGAGAAATTTATTTAAATCACTTTTTAAGTTTTAAAAAATTTGATTTTCTCAAAAAAGGCACCTACGATTTTGATGTAATTTCGCACATTGGACACTTTTAACATAATTGTTCGAAATACAAAAATTTATCAAAATCGTTAGAGCCGTTTTTGAGAAAACGAATTTAATTTAAATTTAAAAAAAATCGTTATATGAAAAAGAAATTAAAAAAAAATTATTTAAAAAACTAAGTATGCAGATTTGTTTGAGTTTATAATATAATAAAACTGTATATTTTTTTAAAGTTCCTTTTATTAGTTTTCCAGATTTTGCCCGTTTTATATATTACCGTTAATCGATTTTTTTTCCCAAAAACTGAGTATGCAGACATTTTTGACCCCATCCCAAACATCCTTAGTACAAGAAAAGACCAAAATCCTTGGAACCACTTTCGAAAAAAATAGTGATAAGTAATTTTCACAAAAAAAAAAAATTGTATGGCAGGTACTGTTATTTCAAAAGATAAAGCAAAAAATAAAAAGATGCCCCGAGCTGTAATCCCAAGTACCTTATATACGAACTTTGAAGCAAATCCGTCGAACCGTTTCGCCATACGGCGCCCGGACAGACAGACCGACGGACGGCATTGGCGTGACCCACTTTTTTGGACGTCTGAGTCTGTCTGAGTTCGAAATTTCCGCACGATCGCAATAACTTTCTCTTTAGTATACTAATGGATACGAGAAATTAAAAATGAATGCGATCGTTGTGTTGAGTTACGTTTTTGAGTCATTTCATCCTGTAATACCGCATCTTCATATGCGGTATGTGCGACTTCTACGTGGTTGCTGGAACGCGATACAACCGTGGTTAACGATCTCCCGGAAAGCAATGGAAACACAAACATAGACACGCCATCTAACACCAAGACGAATACAAGCCAACGAACTAAATCTCCAACCCACCCCAACAAACCACACCAATGACCGTCGGCGCCACTCACGCTGTACGACAAATAATCAATCAAAAAATGTAAATAAATTTCAAAAATAATTTTTAAAATAAAAATGTAATAATAAACTATCATTTGCACAACGCAGAGCCCCATCAGTGCTCGCAGAATATTAGATTTATCCTAGACTTAAGAAAAACAGTTGTATAAATATTGTAAACACACATTTTTTTAAAAAAGAGTAATAAATTGTAGATAGATATGTGCGACCGGTTATAAAAAACAATAACACCGTATACACCTCAACTACGCTCCTGAGATCAACAAACCCGATGCACGTCAGCACGTAGTATCGGCAAAGATATATTGATTTTCTGAGAGAGGATTTTGACTATTCTCTCTTATTAAAAATGGCAGCGCAGCAGCAGAAGGAGCATTTTTAATAGCAAGTTACATAATTACAGAGAACAGTTTTTCGATTTATTTTTATTATATTATTATTTTAGAATTAATTTTGTATCTTCATTTAATACTCACTCAAATTGTCTTCCGTGGTTGTGGCTTCGTCCAACATCATTAAATGTGTAAACTGGTCATCTTCTTCGACTAATTCCAGAGCTTCGATTACCGATTGGTGATCTTTGAATCCGTCCTTACGCACTTGAAAGACCACCTCGATCATGTACTGAACACGTTTGTCCAACTTGCCTTCGTGTAAAATGTTCTTTAGCATTTCAAATATGGCTCCAATACCCTTTGACGATACTTCGGTTAGCTTCATGCCGCACTCCTTGAGGAAGGCAATTGCCACCTCGACTGAGTCGTCTGTCGGAGTCTCCACTAAGAGCGTGAGGATCTCCAGAGCTAGAATTTCATGTGCCACACGTTGATTGACCAAATGTGCCACAAATCTGGAGGCTGACAAGCAAATGGCCTTGTCGTTTCGGCGGAAAGCCCTTTTAAATTGAATTACCAACCGCTTTAGGAGCAGTTCTCCGATATTTGGAAACTTTGAGTTGATGATTGCTACCAGAGCAGAATAGACGTGAGTGAATGTCGGGGAAGCAGCTTGTGCTTGGATGATCGACCTACAGAGGAGACCTCTACCACGGACTATATTCTCCTTCAATAGCTCCCTGGTAATAATGCCGATGTTGTCAACGTTTACCTTGTTGATGTAACCATGAATTGACTTCTTAAGGGCTTCCCATGCGATTCTCTGGTAGGCAGCCGATGCTTTGTCAGTGATCTCAGCTTGCATCATGCGCAGCTTAGCCGGAGGAATGTATGCTCCTCCCGTTCGGGAAGTTAACAGATCCACAGTGCGACGCTGACGCTCGGTTATTTTGTCATTTGTCTTATCCTTTTCATCATCTTCTTTCTTTTGTGGCGACTTTCCTCGTCGCCTGTCCTGCGATTTGGCTCGATTTCTGCCCTTGGAGCGACTGCGAGTGCGACTTCTTCTACGACGGCGATCTCTGCTGCGAGACCGGCTACGTTGTCGACGCGAGCGTTCGTCCCTTTCGCGGGATCGACGTTTGTAGCGTCTGTCTTGCGAGCGGCTACGATCTCTTGACGATCTTCTCCTCGAAGCTTCTTTTGAATCGGAATCTTTTGTTGCCAATTGGACTGCTTCAGTGGGCTTGGAAGGAGCAACAGTCACCTCCTCCAACTTCGTTTTCTTCGCTTCCGGTTCACCATCCTCAGTCACATTGGTTTCAACGTTTTCTGCAGGTTCTGCTGCAGAAACAATGGGCAGCTCAACAATATTCTCATTATTTATAGTCTCTGGTTCCGGATCTAGTTCACCCTCTTCTTGCTCTGTTATTTTGGAAGTTGTTTCTGCAAAAACGACTTCTGTTGTTGGAATTATTTGTGGAATTTCTTCAACTGGTTGGTGCTTATGTATTTCATCACTCAGAATTGGAACAGCTTCTACAACTGATTTTTCTTCAGTTGGGGGGCGAAGATCTTCAACGTCTTTATCGGCGACCGGCTCTTTTACCTTTGAAACATTTGGGTCAACAATCTCATCTGATTTTACCTTACCATGCTCAGTGATTTCCGGCACAATTTCAACTGGAGTTGGTTTCTTTTTATATTCCCCTTTGATTTTAAATTTGGGAATCAGTTCACTCGCGGCTCCATCGGAGTCACTGCCAGATGATGGAGACGATGACGTTGAAGTCACTTCTTCATCATCAGTGCAGGATGATTCGCTTTCGCTTGTTGAATCTTCATTGTTTTCAGAGTCCGAACTAGTTGCTGATTCGATTTTCGCCATATTTATTAAGATTATTGTACATAAACGTTTAAAATCGAATTATTTACAAAAAAAACAATTGAAAAATTGTACTTCTATTTGGGAAAAATCACCCCGCTTTTGTGCGTGGTTTCTCCTGTCAAAGTGATATTTTTTTTAAGACTACCGGTTTTCTTACATGCGATGCTGGTGAGGTGTTGGTGACTTTTGGTTGCAGCATTCAAGTATGTGTAGATTATTAAATTATAGAAATGAAATTGCTTTTCCTAATTTCAAGACCCCTTGTTTGAATATAAAAATGCACTTTCCTTTTAACGATATTTAAGGCCAAGCTATTATTATACGGGACAAAGAGCACTTTGTTTTTTAAGAATTAAGTACAGAACATACGGTGATTTCGTATCTAAAACAACAATTATAAAGCTACAGTCCTGTTTTCAATGTTAAATTGAAGAGTATCGACAAAAGTCGGGTTAAAACATGAAAACAGTGTCTTGTAGGAATTTCTGCTTTTGTCCTAAGCTATAAACATCAAAAATGACCAGAGGGCCTTATATACCCCAGATTGAATTAATAATGGTGTTTTTGTTTGGTAATTTTAGATTTTGATCTAAAAAAGGGATATGTCCTTATACATGTCCTCATACCTTTATTTTTGTCGATACGTTATGTAATCGATACGATTTTGGTAAAATTGAGTTAATCGGTTTATTGCGAATTATAGTACGATATAAAAGATATTTCATTTTGTTAAACTGACATTAGTACCTTCATGTTATGTTTTGTTTAAGGCGTGAATTTATTGACCTCCTTTGATTTGATCGATTTTGCTTGTAAATAAAAAAAAAAAACTATATTATATTTCTGGCTAATTATTTCTATTCGGATATGAAGTTATTTTCTTTCTGGGTTTTGTGTGAATTAGGACTTCATAAAAAAAAATGCAAAACAAAAGAACTAATTCATAAGATAAATAATGTTTGTTAATTTGGCTATAACACATGTTATATGTGTTAAGATTTCCTGATGAAAAAGATCCTCTATTGGGTAATAAAATAGTCCAAAGAAAATGGTAACAAATATAATATTAAATTAGGTTTATTATTTGTAATTCAAGAGCAAAGTATAAGATTAATATGTGCAATATGATGCGATTCCATGGTTGACGGTTGATGAAGAAAAGGGAAGATACGATATCTTCGTAAGATGAATGTAATCAAGGTGACTGCTGCTATTTGTTTAAATCAATAGGTGTCGTTTTCTACTTAAATCTTAATGCGTGGTGCCAAACTTTAATTTCAACAATATGCTGTAAAACACTCGCTTTTATTTAAGTTGAGAACAGAGGGGTTCTCACGGATATTACTTATGCATTTCACCACTTCACTTCACATGGACGTGAAGAAAAGACCTGTGTTATAATTGTTTTGAGCTCTGGGTGCTTAGACGTCAACCTATAATATATAACAATTTATGGGGAATTCGTCAAAGATAAATGTTTAATTTCGAATTCCAAACACTTTTGATAGAGCTGCATTAGTACTCAAACCAATGCTGTGGTTCCTGGAAATAAGAAAAACCTCTCTAGATTTGGATTGAGAAGTATTCATTCAAATGAGAGAATCGATATAACGTATGTCTAGCCATATTTGAAGCTGATGAATTTGATAATTTATTTAGTTTTAAAAGATAAGCTGCAAATTATTATCAATTTTTAATAAACAGATAAAGAAATAATATGAATTAGGTGTATTTTTATTATCGTCTCTTATTTAATTTAGATTTGCTTTCTATCAAGCTTATTGGTTAGTGATCCGAGTTGTTTTATAATAAAATTCAATCCGGATCAATATGATAATGAAATCCATCTTTTATAATATTTAAGAAACTTTTATTACAATGGCTTCTTTTATTTGCCACCACACTAAAAGTAGGGCCACAATATAAGGGACTTTTTCTATAGAATATCTCGAAATAAGCCAAATGCATTTCGGTATATACAACATTTTGGTCAATTGAGTTGGACTAGTTTCGCTGATGGGTGGCGTTTCGTACCGTTTTCGGTAGGTACCCCAAAGGTTTTTTTTAAAATTCATTTGGAATTGCCGACAATGTCAAATGCAAACATATTATTGAGAAGATATTTCTAAAACATTTCTTTAACATATTTTTAATTTGATATTTAATATTATTTCTTGAACACTTTGTCTCTGGAATATTGTTTCCATTTTAGCATAGGGCAACCCATAATCTCTTCCGTATCTAATGTAATATTTCTACATGCAATTGTATTGTTTTAAATTTGGTTTACATTTTTCAAGCTCATTCGCGTGGTAGTTTATTGATAAGATTAAATCAATTTTTAATTAAATTGCACCAATTATGATGACGTTGGTTTTGTGCTGATATGATGGTGCACTTTTTATACTGATTTCAACCGGAAATTATGCATGCCACTTAATTAAGCTAAACGTTTAATATTATCTGAATAGGGCTGAGTATCAGTAGCTACTACATTTTAAATCATAGTCGCAGTTGAAATTTCATAGTTAATATCAGGAGATTATACATCATCCTAGCATATGCAGCTGCAAAAATAATTACATTAAACACATTAATTATGCTAGATTAGGTAAATAGATGAACTGTGTGATCTAAAGTCAAGCGTAACAATTGTATAACTTGTATTGACGCGTGCATCCCTATTATCAGAAAATATAGCACGAAATTCGATTCTTAATTTAATTTAATTTGTGTATTTGTTTTCATTCTGTTTCAAATGAAAACAAATCACTCAATTAAAATTAACGAAGGTGGAAGTTTATTGCACTCCAATCAATGTTATTTCCCCGAAGAAATTGAAAGCAAATCATTTTAAGAATGTCACTTCTCTAGACAATTTATTCATTTATTTTTTAAACCTTAGTTTATTTAAATATTTATCTTTGAAAGCAAGCCTTTGGAATAGAGTAAGGTAGACATATATGGACCCCCAGTCTTATTTTTGCAAATAAAAAAACAAACTGTACTAGTTTGTACAGAACCATTTATTTAAAAAAAAAAACCGAAAAATCGATCGAGGAATTCAAGGGTCTGAAAATGTTCATCCACTTGCCCCACTGGAAATTATCTCTGAGTTCGAATAAATTCTGTAGATTTTGCTGTATTGACTAGAAGGAGAATCAGACTATATATTTGTTCCACTTTGAAGTTATGAACTTATATCCTTATATTTGTTTAGTTTAGTAAATTTGAATGCCAATATCGGTTTCATTTGTACTATATAAGACTGCAAAATTTTCGAATCATTAAATTATTGATTATAATGTGCTGAAGGATGAAACTTCATGAGTTTACAACATCGTAAGTGTGAGTTCCCTAATTGATATAAGTAACATATCCAAACACCTTTTATTTGCCACTTCCAAATGACATACAAATTATATCATAAGCTCAATTTGTGTCCATTGCCGAGTCTTCTTTTGAGATCGAATCGGCGAAACAAAGAAGAGAGACATTATAATCATAACTTCCCAATTTATTTTATTCAGTTTTTCCACAACTATTGAATAAAAGTTAAAGAAAAAAATAAATATCTCAAGAACGGATATAGTCAAGTCATTATTTGTCTTCATTTATTTTTCACATTGCGGCATTTTAAATAAAAAACAAACTAAATAAATTTGATTTTCTCCAATTTAATCAGTTTTCGTATTTTGAATGGGTACCTAAGCAGTTTTTCCGACCCCTTTTTGCATTGAGACGGACAGTGTTAATATTTCAAATACACTTTTTTGTTTTTGTATAATTAGGGCGCACTAAATGATTTTTGGAATTCCTTAAAATCAAATTAGAGTTCCTTGGGGGACGGTAGAAATAACTATGCATCAGATGATCAGTTTGCTGCATTTGCGGAAATTTTCATTTTCTGCTGAAAGTCCCAAGTTATGCATATATATAAACAAACGTAAGTTACCATCGAAAATAAAATATGTTTTGCTTTTTTGTAGCACTTCAACGTAAAATCTAAACATAATATTTTTCTTAAAATGAAACATATCAAGGGGCACTGTAGTGATGAGACAAAGAATAAAGGATGTAAACGGTGGTGGTCCAAAGACCTCTAAGTTACTCTAAGTTACTGTACAATTGCTTCGTATATCCGCGCATCTTGAGTATGCTTCACAAGTTTGGAGTCCATACTAAAGGGTGTTTTTTTTAGAGGTTGGTTTTTCAAATAGAGATAAAATTAATATTTTGTGGTCAAATATGGCAACTCTAATGTCATTTATGTTCAGTTTGGTTTGCCATTTCGTTATGAACAGGTTGACAAATTAACAACGCTTGCAAATCGTGAAAATTTATTTCGAAAATAATGGTTCAGTTCGCAAAGTTTACCGCAAGCTCCGTTCATTGTATGGTCGACATTATCCTCCATCAGAGTAATTAATTCGGTTAACCATGGATCGTTTTCGCACTACGTTTACTCTATGTTATAATACGCATCCAGAGACGTCGAACAGTGCGCGCCGAAGAAAAAATTCCCGCTGTAGAGCAGTGTTGAAGAGGACCGGAATGAATCGATTCGCCACGTGCACAGCAATTGGAGCTTTGTTCATCAACTTTATGGAAGATTTTGCGCAAAGATCTCTTCTTACGACCTTACAAGATCCAGCTTGTGCAAGAATTAAAGCCGCGAGACCATGCAATGCGTCGTGATTTTGGTGTATGGGCAGAAAATGAGATTGATATCGATGCTGATTTTCATCGCAAAATTTTGTGAGTGATGAGGCTCATTTTGGGTTGAATGGCTACGCCGCATTTGGAGTGAAGATAATCCACATGAGACCCTTGAAAAGCAATTACATTCACAAAAACCGACTGTTTGGTGTGCTCTATGGGCTGGTGGAGTCATTGGGCCTTACTTCTTCCGAAATGATGCTGGAGAGTCAGTTACCGTTAATGGAGACCGGTATAGAGCCATGATAACCGACTATTCTGTTCCCGAAATGGATGGCATGAATGTGGATAAGATGTGGTTCCAACAAGACGGCGCTACATGTCACAAAGCGCACGTCACAATCGATTTATTGAAGGAAACAGTAGATGAGCGCATAATTTCGCGGAATGGACCTGTCAGTTGGCAAAAAAATCACACAAATTGACCAAGATCGTGTGATTTGACACCATTGGATTATTTTCTTTGGGGATATTTGAAGTCGCCAACGCCAACAAACCGTAAAATTTCTGCCGTAATAGTTGCTTGTCATAAGCAGATCTGATAGTGTATATACAAAAAAATCCAACAATTTATTTCCAAATATTTAAAACAATATCTTTCATATAAAATAAGCACCAAACCAATCCAAACTATTTCCATCCAGTAACAATTTGTAATGGCATAACCTTGGACTCTAAAAAAAAAAATGGCATAATTGCTGTAGCATTTTGTAGTTAATGTCGTTGGTTTAGAGTGTAAACTGTCTTACTCCATTCTATTCATATTTGAGATTTATATAACATTACAAAAATCAAATTGTCTGATAAAAAGATTTACATTTAATTCGAATTAAAAGTGATTAAAATCGCATGATGAGTAAGACAGTTGAGTCCTTCATTTTCAAACAGAAAACTAGGGAGAAAAATTTATTCCAGAAAGGTAAAAGAATATTTAATTTGTTTTAGTTTTTAGAAAAGAAGGACTAAACACGAATCATATTTTCAAAGAACCAAATATTACAAAACAAGTTCAAGGTATGTTGAAATAAAGTCATACAAAATCAAATTTGTTCAGGTCTTGAAAATACGCACTCGTGCAATTAAATTACATCAATCAAGTATAGGTAGGCATAGGCTACGCCCCTTAAACCAGCAATCGTGTCGCTGTTCACCTTAATAAAGTACCACACGTGCATGCATGTAGCGAAATAAAAAAAAACTACAGTCCCTAAATTGCATGCGTACTTTCTCATCATTAATTTTGTTGATGTGCTGATTAAAAAAACGCTTCAAATTACCGAGTGTATCTAATAAGTAGCGAAGGGGTTTTCAATGTACCGGAATATTCCTGGTTTCCTTAATAAACATTTTTTTTTACAAAATTATTTTGAATTTGAATTGAAAAATTGTAAGTGTGTCAATTTGTTAATAAATATATCAATATGTAGATGTCGGCATGTGATAGATGAATAAATAAAAACTATCATGTAAATTAAGCTTAAACTTGCATCATGCAAACTTAAACAACGGTATTCCCTTTCAAATTGTAATTGATGTCAGTGATATGTGCTAACAAATTTTAAATAGCAAGCAAAAATTACTGTTTTATTTTTAAGCTTTGATATTGGAAGAATAGGGAAATCTTAGATTTCAACAAATAAATAACCTAGCCACTTCAACCCTTCCCAAAGGAATAACGTACCACAAATTAATTACTGCATTATTGCTTAGTGCTGCGTTAAATACGTTAACAGATATCTTTTCTTTGGCGCCAATTAATTGCATCATACGTGATAGTACTCGTGCCTACCTTTGTGTACGTCAGCACTGAATGGAATGTAGAGTACTACCTACATTGTTTAGGTACGTATACAATAGTCCCTGTATCTAAAAATGTTTTACTTAAGAGCACGCCGTCAATGAATGAAAGAATCGAATACTTTTTCTCAGCATACCTACATATGTACCTATTTTATTTTGATTTAAAATCTGTGATTGACAAAGCGAACATAAAAATGTGTTTGCCATTTGTACATTATTAGCAAAATACAACTATACACTGTAGATTTTGGGCACTGTCAGTCTGCCACTATTGTAGTGGCTACCTAGGCTGATGCAATTTGCTGTAATGATTTCTTATTAACCAAGAAGCGAAGTCTTAGCATAAATATTTAATAGATTGCTGTGGATCAGCGTTGCCGCTTAGTAAAATTGAAAGTGGAAGTACCAAGAAAATTGTGTTTACTCAATAATGTTTATTTTGATATGACGTAATAGCAACAACTCTTCTGTAGTATGTACTTTTCCTAAATGCAAAGCCCCTATACGTTTATCACAAAAAAAATACTTAATTAATTCCTAAAAATTAGGCAAAAAAAAAAATTGGTATAGGAGCGGGATTTAGCCTCACCCCAACTCAAATCAGGTGAAACTGGATATTTACTATAAGTATAACTACTTTAAAATAGACATACCTTCGGAAATACTAGATCTAGCTACAAAAACTACTCAATATATTTTGTAGAACTAATTAAATAACGTAAGAAATGCAATCTTCATTTTGTTATTTTATTAGCCCACAGAAAAGTTATGACGCCTTAAGTAAAAACTAAAAAACTACGTTTTTCAGCTTTTTATTTCAAATGCATTCAAATGCTGCTGTACGTCTACGTCAGAGGCAAATAGAGCGTAGTGCCATGGCTAAAAAGAGAGTTTGTAAGATAGAGGTAATTGTGCATTTTTAAAAACTATTTTTAAATTTGTATTTGAGTCCGACACATAATCACGAAAGTAAATAATCATATTCACATATGTATTCACATATATGAATCAAATTAAAAAGTGGTATCAGATAAAAGGTCATACAAGATGATGCAAAGCTATAGGAAATTTGCTTCCATCCTATCGATGTAAGCTCAAAGTAACTGAATACTCATCTCTGATCACTCTGCATATGGCTGACTTTCGGCTATAAGGCTTCTAATGCCAAAATCTCAAGGTTACAAACAATCAAACCGGCACTCAAGCTCTTGACTCGAACAAACTGCTGCTATTTTCTAAGTTTGAGGTCAACAGGGATTATAAGGCAAGCAAATGGCTGGTGACCCTATTTACGTGTTTTTTTTTTTAAACAATTACGTTACATTTATATGTATGTATTTCAACCGAAAATGTTTGCGATAGCGAAGTGTCTTTGTGTTTCAACAATGTGATTCCAAACGGTTCGCGTAATTGATGAATTCAATTAAAACAATTAAAAATAATACATATTCAACAAAACGTATCCATGTGGACACATAAGTATTCCAACGGCAACGCTGCCACAGACTGATTAAAAATAAAAAAATGAGGTAGTATTTTGTTGTGCCCAAGCATTAAGTAGCCGACGCGTATTCGGAATAGAGGTGTTGAATTGATTTACTCACTCCGCGGCGATGCCACAAGCTTCTTGAAGAAATTCTGCGGCGTGTGAAAGTTTTGATTATTGAATAGTTAATACGAAATATTTGTTTGTTATTATTTTGTTACGCGTAACAGTGTCACGGTTTAAGGTAATGAACTTTTTGCCAAGCCTCACGTGAAGTGAACTAAGTAAGTAACACATGCAGAATCGTGAATAGTGTTTTCTTATCAGACGTGATAGTCTTCATTTCGACAACAATTCTAAAATAATCTTATACAGTGATAATTCTGTTCGTTGGGTTTAATTTGCGAATGAACTATCTTGTGAATGATCCGTAACCGTATCATCTGAGGACACGCAGACTCTTCGCATTCGTGCGCGTATTTGAACGTAATTTAAAAAGATTTTAGTCATTCAACAAAATTAAGCAAGAACATAAGTCGGCTATTACTACTTTACTATGACTATAGAATATTTTTTATGAATTAAATTACAATCGGCCAAAGGATTACATATAGTTGTACTAAATAAAATAAGGTGAATTAAATAGAAAGGGTTATAAAAACCTTAGTTTTAAAAATAAAATAAAAAACGGAATTTATTAAGTGAAATTTTTAAACAGTAATAAAAGTGATGTAACACGTTTAACGTATTTTAAGCTTGCGAGGAATATGCGTTCATATCCCAAAAATCTTAAAATGCCCTCTAAATGTGGCCTTTAAAAAAGAAAAGCGTGACAGTTTTATGGAAATATAATCAAAAAAGCCACATGTGACCAATTGCATAAATTTATGTGACGTGTTAAAGAGTTTTTGCCTTTCGTGTGAAATAAATTTACTCAACGAATGTAATAAGTTGGACAGTTGTTAAGTTTATAAGCCTTGTTCAATTCTTGTCTGTATTAAATTTGACGGCTCTTGTATACATACATAAGCGGAATATTAAATTAACTTGGGTTAAGCCAATTCGCCACTTGCAAAAATGGACAAAATCCATTTGGGTTTTTTGATAATGCAGCAAATTATTATAATTTAATAACATGCACCATTTAATAATTAATGCATATTTTTTTAGTTTTACTTTTACCGAACTTAAGTTGAGATATTTATAATTATTTAAAAATTAAAAATTCAAATTGCTTGCAAAAAATTGTTCAATCGTTCTAAGAGACTCCTCAACGACGATATATTTATATACGATTTTATTTAAATACAATTTGAATAACTCTATATTTTTCTCTTTTCTAGATATCATAGCGGTTGTTATATCACAATATAAAAAACGATATCAGTTTAATACCTTAAATTGGAATTAATAAAAAAAAAATTAACAATAAAAGCGCATACTGTTCTATGCAACCAAACACTGTACGGACAGCTGTTGGTATTTCAATGCTCCGAATGCTGCCAAAAAGATAGTACACAGCAACACATAATTTCTAAAGCCAACAAATTCGTTAGCCCATTAAAAGCAACCACACCTAGTCCAGTATAAGAGGAACATAATTTCCATTTAGGATGGCGAAATACTTTATTACGCTGGTTCTTTTCGCTTGCGTAGCGTTAGAAAGCACAAACGTACACAGTCGAATATTCGCTAAATCCGAAGTTTACCAGCACCATAACCATCACCTAAGACACCATAAGTATGCATCGACAGAGACAGGTGATCACAACACACACCACCACGATCATCGAAATCATCACAATGACGAACAGCAGCCACAGCAAGAGGACAGTGGAAGCAAAGAACAGCAGGAAGTTGAGGAAATAGTGATCCCCCGAGAAGGTGAGGAAACAGATGAAGCTAGTGAACAATGGGACCTTCAAAATCGAAGCTTTAAACCGAATTTATGGCAGATTCTGCATACCGAGATGGGAAAAAGTAATAGCGATGAAGATTCGAATATCATGAGGAGAACTCATGAGACCGACATGTTAAGAGATGGAATATATGGAAGTGATATTGACAACGGATTAGAGAATAAGGAAAATAAAGAATCGTCACCATTAATTAAATGCCCCAAATGCGAATCCGATAGACAGAATGTCCGCGTCAGTGAGGAAGAACTGACGCTCCTGCGTATTGAGTTTGTCAAAAGACAGATATTGGAGAAATTGCGCCTTAAGGACAAGCCAAATGTATCGGCTGCGGGTATGCCCCGGCCTATTTATGAAGAAACAACTAAACAACAGGATGAGACAAGGAGTTCAAAAGATCTGGACGACTACTATGCACGAGCCAGCAAAAAATTCATCATCTTAGAGAGAGGTGCGTTATTTTTATATCAATTATAATAATTTTGGGTTCATATTTCTGAACACGCTTTATCAGGTGGGTCAGGGTTTTTTTTTGTTTTAAATTAAATTGCTAGTCCGGTTTCGAATGGAAAATTCCCCAATTTATTTATTTTTTTTGTCATTTGTCGATTCCACCCGCACCCGGAAAGTAACGATCTACGTTCTCTGATTCATTCCAATATGGGCCTCATGAGTCCGATTAATGCTTTATATGTATGCAGTTCATAGGGGTTAAGCAAATATTTCAGTTTATTATTTTTTCAAAAGAATCAAACGCACATACACGAAGATGAAGAGCTCACCATGTAGGTGCTCCATTAATCATTTCGGCAGATACAGATAGAAATTGTCAAAAATTATTGCATTGTTGTGTAGTAAGTGTTTTTTTTTTTGCGTGTTTCTTATCAAAATTTTGAACTTTTATGAAAGCGTGCTGAACCCTTTGGTCAAATGTTTCTAAGATAATACCAAAGCTTTCACGCGGTTTGTTTATAATATTTTTTTTTTGTTTCTATTAAGTTAATTAATTATAGATAATTTAATATTTATGTATATATTTTTAATGATGTCAAAGTAAAAACAAAAATATGTTTGGTATAATTCATATCAGCTGGACAAATATGCACCAACTGTTAACTTTTTTTACTGAGATCATTTCTAATTATTTGTTTAACTTAAAGCATGCGGGAATTGTTATAGTGATTTTATTTGCTATTTGTTTTTACCATTTTATTACATAAGCTTCTTGATTATCTCTCAGTGTGCTTAGTGTGAAATGAACCCACGTCTTTAACACTTTCATGATGCGTGGTATGTAGCACATGGAGACCTATATACTGGGAGAGAAAGCATGCTCTCTTGTAAGCTTTGAAAGTAGAATTGTGCTGCTCCTGCTCTCCATTATGCGTTGTAGTTATGAAAGTTTATAGAAAATTTATTGGTATAGATTAAGCGATTGGAAACTGCGACTTACTATGAACATATTTCATATAAAATTAGATGACGTAGGAATAGTTTGGTAGATAAACATGCCATATGGCAACACTCTAATCACAAAACTCTGACCGAGGGGTCTAAGGTTCAAATCCTCCCAGTAACTCGTGTATACTTCTAATACCTCACATCTTGCAAAAGCCGACAAAGAAGAAGACAACAGCTGTCATGAGAGGCAGATTAAATATGTTTTCGATTGTAAAAAGACTTTTTGATTATTTTTGTTGACCAGCTCTAAAAATTGACAGCTAAAGTCCCCGATCTACAAAAAATAAAGTGCACGACTGCGTCATACAAAACTTTCTCGCTGCATTAAATGCATTTTTGAATCTACTTTTTTAGTTTTGAAAAATTGGATTTTCTCAACAACGGCTTATATGGCAGGTAACATTATTTCAAACGACAAATCAAAAAATAAAATAACGCCGCGAGATGTTACCCAAAAAACTCTTTATTCAAACTTTCAAGCAAATCGGTCAAACCGTTTCGCCATACGGCTCCCAGACAGACAGACCGACGGCATATCATACCACATACTCAGCTTGAGTTCGAAATTTTCGAAAGTTCGCAATAACTTTCTCTTTAGTATACTTATGTGTACGAGAAAGTTGTCTAACCCTTTATACAGATATTAGAACTTCTAAAGGATGAATGGAGAGTATGTTGCTCTGGAACTATTCGGCCGATTTTAAGAAGTCTAAAGATATTATAACATGCTTAAACACTTCATGCGAACTTAATTTTAACACTTCATGCCACAAAACTCTGTAACGTTCAAAAATTGTAAATGAATCAAACAGTAATATCTCAAACAGCTTAAGAAAATTACAAAAGGGATCGGGAATCTTTTGTATAAGTAAATAGTTGCAGTAAAGTGAATTTCCCAAGTTAAATTTTAAAGTGCAGACCAAAATTTTAAACTTCGACACGTCAGCGCTCAACATGTTACATATTATTGAGTTTATGCAACGCAATATCATTTTAAAAATCATCACATAACCAGCTATGATTTTGATCACAAAACGATTTAATTTTTTGCAATATTAAATGTTCTAGATTAACTCTTAAAATTCTAACGTGTGCTTGTACCGTGGGCAATGAAAATTATGTGACTTGGATTGTATTCTGAGTTTAAAAATGTTTGGAGTGATTTCATGTTTATTTGCGTTAAATTTTTTAATTCTCTTCTCTAATAAGTTAATTTCTCGATGCTTTTGTTAAATCCATACGCAAGGAGGGAGTGCAATTTGTTTGTGGCCATGGCCCCATAAGCAAAAAGCTCAACAAGCATCTGTTTGATTTTTTGTAGCAAAGAATTAAGACAGGTACTCTTTGATGCGTTTTGAACTTCTGAAATTATGACATCCCATACTATTACTAATTCTGTTATTATATTTTAAACTTACGAATTTTAGAACAACGACGCATGTAAACTATTAAAAAAGAGAAACAAACAACATTACAGAGTCTGAATGCTTAAGGATTTGAATCCTTTTTTTCAAACAAACAAACAAAATAATATTTAGGGGGGTGCCGTAAACTATTGAACTCCAACCATGATTTAATGATTAATATATGTTGCGGTGATTTATATTTGCAATAGTGCTCAACATATTTTAAATTCATTAGAAGCATTAAAAACAATTCATTATTTATAAAATTAATTTTTTGTATTTCCTTTTTTTAGAAAAACATCAGTGCAATCATTTAAGCCAGCCAGCCATTTGTTTCTCATTTAAAATCGATGATCTAGACTCAGAAGCCATTGATGTAAGTAAAGCAGTGCTATGGATTTTTAAAAAACGCAATCGCAAGGATCTCCTCAAGCAAACAATTGTTGTATCTGAAGTTGAACAAGGAGGTCATAACTCAAAATATCTTCCCAAAGTGAAACCAATCGCAATACAATCGGTCGATGTACAAGGTGAGCTTGATACACTTTAACACTCTCTGTCTCCCCATGTCTTCACATTTTTAATTTCATATTAATTTCATCATCATATTGAATACTCGTAAAAATTGAAAAAAAAAATAAATAAATAAAATACATAGCTAGGTATTAAAATAAGAACAAGCTAAATTCTGGTAAAGAAAAAAAAAAATATTATCTTAGAATTATACTCAAAGTCCGGGAGTTGTTTTGGACTTTCACCCGAAAGTCGAACGACCCCACACCATATTTTTGTACGTGCCTGCTTTGTTTTAATTCTAAAAAAAAACATAGCGAAAGGCTAATATCCGGTAGGTGTAGGTTTTGGATACCCTATCTTGTTCGCCAAAGATGACCAAAAGATGTTTTTAATACTACCCAATATTTTCAAAAAATTCCGGCTATTTAAAAATTTAGTAAAAAATATATATACATATCATAAACTTTACGGTAAAAATACGTAAACTAATTTAAAATGTAGGCGGACTTTGTGTATATAGAGGTTGTTTTTAAAAATTACTGCTCAAATTTAAAGGCCTGAAAACTGGTGACGTTCGAATGTTCCTAGATCGACTTAACTTTCTATGCTGATCACAATCTTTTAGGGGTCGACGGCCAATATTCCTCATTTTTTACAACAAATTTGTCAAAATTAGTGTGTATACGATAAAAATAGCACAATATGTCATCATGTTCATTATAGACTTCATGTGATTGTAGCATGCAAAGATCAAAGAGCAATATATGAGCTGTACATAAATGTATCTATGTTTATCTTTTTCCAGAGGGTTGGATGAAAATCGACATCGAATGGCCCATAAAACGTTGGTTTGGCATTCATGAGCTCAGCCATTTAATTCACATATCCTGCCAGACGTGTGAAATCGACTCTTCCGACGGGCTATTAGCAACTGAAGAAGATTATCGACCGGTCATCATGATCGACACACAAAATAGACGACGTACATCCAGGCAAAAACGAAGCGTCAACTGCACTAATGGTGTTACAGAGTGCTGTCGCGAAAAGCTCTACATATCATTTGATGAGATCGGTTGGGGCGATTGGATTATACGACCTAGAGGCTATGATGCATACTTTTGTCGGGGATCCTGTTCGACTGCGGCGAGTATAGCACAAAGTACAACACATCATTCTTCATTGATGCGGGTGAGTTAAAAATATTGATGTACACAATTTCTTATTGTGCTATCTGCTGAAGTAAATTGCTAAATAAATTTTCGAATTTCTTATTCATATTCGCGTATGATAACGAGGTCTTAATGTGTCAGAAAAGAGATTATTGTTTATATTATTCTTATATAGTCTGTTAAGTTTGGTGGGATGGAATAATTATGAGGACACATTTGTATTCACAAAATTCATACAAAAGATGTAAACATCTCTTCTTTTCGCCTACAACGATGGGAAAAACCAATGAATGTATGAGCTTTCTTAAAAATAAAGTATGTAGAATGCATACATTTTTTAAAAGTAAAATACAGTTACATAGATGGGATTCACTTCCATACCATATGCATCATCGCAGTCGTTTTTAAATAAATTAATACTGGGCATTGGCGGTCCATACGAGGAGGGTTGATACCATGATAGAAGCCAGGTGTACTAGAGAAGGGCCGGATGCAACCTTAACATACCGTTTCTTTTGAGTTGAGTCAATTTAACAATGAGCAATTTGCGTGACCGCGTACCAAACAACCGATGCATATGATAAGATTGTCCTAATCATTGTCGTGTAGATAGAAATAACTCTTTTAGGATAAATCCAGCATATTTATCTTCACTTGTTTACATTTTTTTACAATTATATGTTTGTCAAACTTTCCCAAGAGTTGGGGTAGCAACACAAAAAAAGGTGGTACAGTGGCGTATTAGCCTGGGACACCTCGCTTAGTAGCCCAAGGCTACTCACCAAATTCTGGGAGACAGCTGGAGAAGCCCGTCGTCGTTTTTGGGGTATTGTGGCTCAGTGATTAGTACGTAAGATTACCGAAGAAGGAGTTTTAAGCTTACCTCCTCTTAGTAATACATCTCACTGTTAATATTGACGTGCAGAATCTGTATAAATTTGTCGGTCCTTTCCGTTACTTCCATATCCAGATACGTCGGATACATAGCATCTACACACGAATGTTGTTGGCCCTATGCTGTCATGAGTAATATTTTTGTTAAGGGTTTTGGCCAGTTTTGGCAGCTTTGTTGGCCAGTTTCGATTCCATAAAAGTACTTATTTTGGAAAAAAAAAGACCATTAATTTTTTAAAGCTTCCATAACTAGTGCCCCTTAATCACAGAATATTATTCTGGAGCAAAGTACATAAATGCGAGGCGATAAAATGCGCATGCTGTCTAAGTGTTCAGCGTTCAATATCTTCTGATTGATTCTGATAAAACAATCTTGTATAATCAAGTGTCGGGAGTTAAAAATAGTCATTGCCCAAATTAACAGAAAACGGTATACCTACACTTGAGAAGCGGAGCATGCCAATTCCCTTGGCCCTGACTCATCTATGTATACCATCGACCTTTGACCAATATAATTACAATTAATCGTAATAAAACGTACTCTAGTAATCTTGCACAAAATGATAATAAAGTGAAGTATGTTCCCAACATAACTTTTAATTCTAGCGACAAAGTCCAATAACTGTCACAGTCATAGTCAATCGACAGTCGTTCACATTTAGGTCGATAATACACATTTCGAATGGTTCATTTTATAGATATTCGTAATCACTGTTGAAGAATATTGTGTCTGCGAGTCTTACCGCCATCTATCATCCAATAAACTCCTCTGTAGATGTGAATTATGATACGTAGTAAATGCTAGCGACGACGACGACCCCAAAACCATCAATGATAATTACGAATAGTGGGGGTGAGGGTTTTTTCTACTTCTTTTTTTTTTTTTAATCTCTCGCATTATCTCTTTGGAGAATCACGTATGAAAAGCGTGTCTCTTTGATGAGTTTGCTATAATAATGTATTTTTTTTATTGTTATTTTCCAGAAAGTGATTTCGCATCGGGATACTTTTAACAAAAAACCTCTCGAGCTGATACCGTGCTGTACAGCGAATCAGTACTCATCTTTGGAATTGTTCTTCAGGGATAGCAACAATACAGCAACGATAATGAAGTTCCCCAACATGGTTATTGAGTCATGTGGATGCATGTAAATTATTACGAGGAAGGACATAAGACACATAGATACATATTAATTTTAGATCGTAAAATAACTTATATAAATCTTTCATTATTTCATCAAATTCTCTGTACATAAATATTTGCATACCTACACACGTCCACAAAATAATCTGAATCTGTATTATGTTAATATTCTGTTTGTTATTTTATTATTGTATTTTTATTTAAAAGTTTTATGTGTTTGACATTTTTACTTCTTAATATTTAAACTTGAAATCCGCTGCCTTTAGGAATTAATTATTATTTAAATAAAAAAATAAGCATGTATAAATTTAGTTAGCTTTAAGGATGAAACAAAAATAGAAAAATACATATATTTAATAACTAAATCAATGATAAATTATTGTTTTTATTGTTTTTTATCCACTTCCGAGACGAGTTGCTCCTCCAGACCAGTTGACTGCGTCTTTCCTGCAATCTCTTAGGAGAATCGACTGCAGGCTAATCGTAGGCGTCTTTTCGGGCCAGCTAGCTTTTGTTAGACACTTAAATGTGTTAGGTACGTACACAAAAAGTAAGGTGTCTGCATTTTGGTACAATGGAGCAGGTGTTGTGTTTGAGTGCTTGAACGCTTTTTAAAACTAGAGAGCTGTTTTTTTATATATTGCAGTGGTAACTGGTGAACATAAGCGATGAATACAATACAAACAAAGTTGCTTATTAACCAAACACTTGCTGGTATGAATCAATTCTATATAATAATTTTGATGATTGAACAACAAACATGCAAAAATTAGAAAACAAAAACTCACTTTTACATTTATTCACTTAGTTTAACAAAAAAAAACCTTTTATCATCCGCGTTCGAAGCGTAAAAAATAAATTAAAATTTTGAGTCATCTGTCAGCAGCATGCATAAGATAG
Organism: Ferdinandea cuprea; assembly: GCA_963576555.1. Lineage (NCBI taxonomy): Eukaryota > Metazoa > Arthropoda > Insecta > Diptera > Syrphidae > Ferdinandea > Ferdinandea cuprea. The sequence continues at coordinate 3,934,422 of OY754958.1, forward strand.
CGGCACCAGCTTCACCACTTGCACTAAAAACTAGGAGAATCGTCAGATTATATGACCTGGTATAAGTTCCGATACTCTTTTGGGCCAATAACGTTCCCGGTATTCAGTACAAGGATGAAAGATGCTTCGTCGCTAAATATTTCTTCTAAATATTTTTCCAAATCGGTGAACCACTTACTAGTGCTCTCTTTTTTTCACATTGATCTGGCCTTTCCGATAATCTCAGGAATACTTTAGAACAGTTCGTTATGGTGTTTCAGGAAACCGTTGTACAATTTTTTCCCATACTTTTCGTTTTTAAATGGCGTGTCTCTTTGTTCCTTTGCACTACATCTTTCAACTCATTTGATTTCTGCAGAAATTCACATTTCAGTTGCAAGTCCAGGCCTGTGGAGCTTATCAGGAGCTCTACCGTTAACCCTATCATGGAGAGGGTACATAATAAAAATTAAGCAGTTGTCTATTTCTACAAATTTTTGGAATGAGGAATCTCGAGATAATTGTATTTCCTATTCTCAAACACAAAAAAAAAATGTCTTCAAATGTTAAAAACTAATGAAATCTTTATGAAAAATAAAACATTTACAAGTACTTACTTTAACATTTTCTTTAAACAATTTCTAGTTTCCCGGACGCTCACTTCAAGTTTTTTTTTAAATTTCGAACGCATCTTGTGAACTGATCATATATTAGCACATGTCACATTTTTCTATCCGTGAGAATTTTTTTGGGATTGGAGAAGGACTGTGTCGCCATATATTTGTTTTTGTTTGGAAAAACACCGAAGTTATAACGATTTTTCGAAAAAGTGTTCGAAAGCCGGGTACATTCGGGAATAGGTGCCACTACCCTATGACAGTTTTTTAATTGGTAATAGGTCCGTTATTTTACTTACAAAAAGGTCCTAATTTTGAGGAATTTTTATTTTGATTCTTCTCCATGGACAGCCTAAGAAAGTTCTTGTATTCAGAATGGAAAAACTATCAAATGATATGAGTTAAAATTTTTTTTACGTTAATAATTAAATTTTTTTTCTTTTTTCAAATTAATAAAATAATCGTTGCACGGTGGTTTTTAATTCTTATTTCCAAAATGATGTAATGTCGATTTCCATTCACCCAGTCGAAGTAGTTCTAACCAAATGTTTCCAAAGAACATGTATATGCACTACTTCCAAGCCGATTTTACATTTCTCGCTCGTCCTGTGTCAAACGTGTTGGTAGTAGTGAGAACCGAAACAGTACTCGCAAAAAAGCAAGAACAGCACAGACAGCAGTTAGAAGACCACTGATATCACTTAGAACAGTACTTGACAGCAGTTGGAAGTTCCAATATGGCGAATAGGTGAATGGAAAACGACATAAGACTTGATCCATGCTGCACTTGCTTTATTAACAAGCAACACTGGTAAAATAAAACTACACCGTATTGGAATGATGTTCCATTCATGAAATAAAAAGGACATTCTCTAATGAATCTGTAAGTAAAATACTAGGTTCTATTGGTAACATATTTAAAATAAATGTCTTCGTGTTTACTACTTTTGTTTAGCAGAAGTTTTACTACTTCTCCATCTCGTTATTCTAAGCGTTCGTAAATTTTTCTCTTGGTGCAGTTTTCCATTCGAAAGGAAGAGAATTTAAAAAAGGAAGAGAAGAGTCTTACTGCAACGAATTGTTTGCGTTCATGAAGCCGATCTGTCTTACAAATTGTCGAGTTTTCGAAAGTAATTGAGTAAAAATTAGTACAAATTTGTAAGGTACTACATCCAGCTCAGTCCAGTGGGATTCATAACCCACTACATCTGGCCCTTTGGGGGGGCATCAACAATTATCAGAACTGGATGGAGCTAAAATGTATATCATTTTGTACGTCCCACTGAATTTATTTTTGAATACATATAATACCTCAGCAGTGCTGAGTGCATTTGCTAAAGTGCATTTGCAAGTTGTGTTCATTTGTTCAAATGTTCTAGTATGGAAAATCACCCATCTAGGAAATTGTTTTGTTTAATAATAGTCCATTTAAAAAATTTTAAAACTGCAATTTAAAAAGGAAACAAACTAAAATCTCACATATATATTAATTTTGACACATAGTTTGTAACACCCCTTAATATTCGCCGTAGACCCATAAAAGTATATATATTTATGATCAGGACCAAATCCCTAAGACTATCTAGCAATGTCCGTCCGCAATTTTTAGGCCTTTAAAATTAAGCTAGGAAGCTGAGATTTGGATCACATATTCCCTAGGGCTCCGAAATGGTTAAGTGTAAAATTTTTTTGAATACGCCCACTGCCACGCCCACAATTTAGAAAAAACCGTTTTAAAGCTAAAGTTAGAGAGATAGAGTGTTACAACCTTCACAAGATATGTAGGCACTGCCCTCCTTTATAAGTTTGTCATATAAAGTTTTTTGCCACGCCTACTTTTTGTGGGTGTTTTTGACTAAAATGTTGTTTTCTTCGAAAATTTTCACAGAAAGCGAAAAAAACTGTTTAACAAAATATGTACCCAATATTTTTTCCAACATATCGCCCATACAAAGTTTTTGGCCACGCCAACTTATTGGGGGCGTTTTTTCAAAAAAACTTTTTTTTTATTAATAGAACTAAATAAAATGCTATCCATCATCTTCTTAATGCTTTTTTCTTTGGGGCATATAGGGATGTTGATAGGGTATCATACTGTTCGCCTCAAGCGGACTGTAGCCTTTCCTTATGTTTTAGCTTGTATTTCGAAGAGTTTTTGTTCGGTTTTAATGAATTTTCTTGCATTCGATGTTGTATTATCCAGTTTACCATTGCGTTTTATCCAAATAGCTCTTCCAACTATATGTAGGTCACTATTTTTATTTGCTTGTATGTAAGTATTTAAAATGTATTATCAAAACTGAATAGCTCCGCAAAATGTAAACGAGTACGTGTGAATCTTGCGTTTGGTTTGGAATTTTAAAAATTGATCTAAATCTAAAAAAAAGAAAAACAGTTTTTCGATTCCAATGGAAAGTTTGTGTGGCTTCAACCAAAGATTTTGTTGTTGGTTTCTGTAACCAAAGGGGTTTAAGCCCTACCTCTTCCAAACTCGAATACACAGATGAGGAATTAACCTCCTCATCTGTGCTCGAATAGTAACGTTAACTTGGCTAGTCGTGTTCCAATCGCTTGAGGTTAATTAAGATAACCAGGAATGGTAACTAAACCTTTTTTCTGTTGTACTCCTATACAGAAAAGAGACAGCACTCACTGACAAAAAAATTCAACACAATTCGTTTGTTCTGTGTACATATTTATTCATTGAAAATCAACACTAAAGTACTCTGTTGACATACGGACATCATACGAACACAAGGGCAGGGCTTACAAAAGAAAACAAAAATTCCGCGGTTATTGTTGTTGTCATTATTAACTAATTAATTATTTATTAACTACTTGTCCTAAGTGAAATGCATAAACATGAAAATATGCATTAAGCACTTCCTATTGAAAAGGGTTTAAGGGGTAAGAAAAATTGAAATTTGAAGAGGATTATTACATTTATAGAGTGGCAAAATCTAGAAAGCTAAAAATCTAGAATTATATCCAAAAATTAAAAGTAAATTCTAGTTTTTGTTTGTCCTTTTTGAGAGTTTTTACAAAAATAAAACGACATCATCATGCATTGCATTCTTTCTTATTATTTTTATGCTGTCTAGATTGTTTTTTTTTTTAACGGAAAAATTGTCTCCGGAATCCTTATTCTACCAGTTCTGCTCCATTGTCACGGTGTTGGAGGATAATCAGGAAAGAAGAAATAATATTGAGCACTTTCGAAATAAAAAATTATTCGAGGGACATTTCATGGAATCTAATGAGTCAATAGGAAAAACGGTCGATTACATTAGTAATCGCAATTGCCACATCTGGCAGTGGAGCACTGCAGTCAGAATTTAAAAAAAAATTATTATTTTGTTGGCATTTTCTCAAAGTATAATATTGAAAATATTCTCTTTTTACACATTTAAAAGAAAATTATAATGAACCGTTTATTATTTTAACTAAGAAAATTATTTTTTTATTTAAATAATTCAAACGGAAATTGTTTTATCGCAACTATTTTGGCACGAAACGCATCGCAACGCTTATAGAACTCAGTTCGATCAATTCGGAATATTGCGCCAAGCACTCGGATTATAGTTTAGGTACAACTTAATTCTACGATGTGAAAAAACGCCCGAGTTCCCAATCAGGACAATCTGAGTTTTCATTTCGAATAAAGTGCTATCCTGTCACTAGTGCAAAAAGTGTAAATTTTAAATCAAATATTTTTAATGGCTAATCACATTCACATCATGAATTTGTTATTTTAATACGTCGTATAAAAATATTCGCATGAATAGAACAGCACTATTTCACTTTAAAAAAATCACCTCAAAAATTATTATTCGTCAATTATATCGAATAATGCCTGAATCGATATAAATTAAAAGTACCAAATCTGCGTAAAAATAAAAATTGGCACCCCTGAATTGTATCCACAATATGAAAGAGAACCGTGAATGAGAAGAGCAAGCGCGAAATTAAAGAGTAATCGAAACGTCAAATGAAATGATTTCAAAAGCAAAACGAATGAATTCTTGCGAAAGAAATTTGTCAAAAGCTATCTATACAACTACAAAGTGTTGAGTTTTACTATTTTTTTTAACGTTGCCATGGCTATAGTTTATATGAACTATATCTATAGCTGTAAACAGCAACACTCTCGGGGTCCCTTTTATTGTTAAATTGTAATAATTTGTGAAGAACAACTCTACGCGTCTCAATCAACACTGATATCAACCGAGTGCCGCCCAATTTTGACAATGAAAAAGTGTTCTCAACGAACAACAAACAGTGATTTCCAAAGAAATAATTATTTAAATTAATTGTTAGTAAATATAAATAAATGCTCGAAGTATTTGAGTTAAAAATTTTCACGTTAAGTGTGTGTCAATGTGTACCTTCGTTGTTAATCAATAAGTGAATCCAAATTAAATTTGTTTTTGTGCAAAAGTGGCGGTAATACTGTTTTTTTCACCCGCTGAATTAAACCAATCGTTCGAAACATATTTAAGGTAGATATTTACATATGTGAAATTGCATTTTATTGGAATTTTATTCATTGATTTTGCTAAAATTTGTGTAGTGAACAAAAATCTAAAAGAAGTTGATTAAATTGTGCCACACCGACATTGTCAGCTGTCATATTATGAATGGTTTACATAGATGGTATAATCTGTAAAAAACGTCAGTTAGGTCTGACGTCACCACGTTCGATTTAATTTTAAAAAGTTTTAAATAATTTAGATGAGCACTAGTTAATTAAAACGATAAATATTATATGTAAGTAGGTAGGTAGTAATTCTTTTAGTCAAATATTGTGAACGTGAGAGTTATGTACTGAAATTCCTGGCAAATTTTCTTTTATTTTTCAAAAAAATTTAATTAATGCAAGTATATTTTTTGAATAACATTTTTTTTATTATTACTTTTATAGAAAATTAAATTTAATGTCATCCATCATGTTTTTATTGACTTTTTTTTACGACATATAGGGATATGAATTTATTTTTATAAATTTCTGAGTGATAGGAAGAACATATAATTGAAGTATAAAAAAATATTTTCTCGAAATTTTAAACAAAAGTTAATCGTTCGTGCACACTGAAACGGAGTTACAGTTGCTAAAAATTAGCACAAACATTTTTTGGGAAATCTAACTAACGTCAAATTGAAGACAAATTGAATTCTGTTTCGATGAAAACATTACGAATTAACAAATTCCCACCTTTATTTATTATATGGACATATTTTATTGAGAATTAGTTCGTAATAAACTTTTTCACGAAATAATTATCTCACAAACCTGTATTTGGCTGCAAAACATTCAAATCGATGCATTTGTTGTATCGACAGTTTTCGGTCATCGACTTTTTAGTTACGTAAAGTTAATATCAAGTCATCGAAATGATATCGCCCAGACTTTTTTTACGTTAACTGAAGCTGAAGCACACAGATATCGGAAAGGATATCGGCATTCAACAGTCTATGTTATAAGCAACGGCTTAGTTGTTGTATTTTGCTTGTGTATTTTTTCGTATGTTAGGTGTGATTTATGGTCTTGGCATTTAAAAGTAGATTTATAACATTTTAATCGAAAAATTGGTGATCTTCGCTTTAATATTGTACAATTTGCTTAATTTAATAACTTAACAATCATATATTCAAATAGGTACATACTTGCGAATAAGAAAAGGTTAGCAAGTATGTTGGTTATTATGATGACAATAACACAGAAATTGCAGTATCTGGAAATATATATTTACATACTTTAAAAATAAAAGCTCAATGAACTCGTTCTTTATAGTCTTAGAATGCATAACTTTTGTACATAATTTAAACAAAGTGATAATATACACGCTTCAATTGGTCTTAGCCTAAATAAGACAGGTCTATTCTAATATGCTTAACCGGGTTTTTATACCCTATCCTAAAAGTATATATGTATATTTATGACCAGGACCAAAACCTAAGACCTAAGATTTGTTTCCCTCCGTCCGTATCAGGCCTTTAAATTTTTGGAAGGAAGCTGCAATTTTGTACATATACTCCTTAGGGTCCCGAAATGGTAAAGTGTTAAATTTTATTAAATACGCTCACTGCCACGCCCACAATTTAGAAAACAAGATTTTAAAGGGTTAGAACCGTAACAAAATATGTAGACAGTGAACTCCTTTACAAGTTTTCCATATTAAGTTTTTTGCAACGCTTACATTTTGAGGGCTTTCTTAACAATATGTTGTTTTCATCGAAAATTTTTATAGAAAACGATGAAATATTGTAGAACAAGATATTTAGCAAATATTTTTTCTAGTATATCATCCATACAAATTTTTTGGCAACGCCCACTTTCATAGAATAAAATAAAATGCTTTCCATCATGTCTTTAACGCTCTTTTCTTTGGTGTATATAGGGATATACATGCTGTTCGCCCCAAGCGGACGGTAGACTTTCCTTCTGTTTATATCTGATTTACATTTTAGATCGCTGAGCTCTAAAGAGTGATCTAGGTAATGAGTAGCCCGAAATGCTATCTGGCATTTCACTAAATTCTTCAGTGTATTACCAATTTTAATGCTTATCAAATTGAGTTGACATTTAGAGAATTAAAGTTCAGCTACCTTTATTTTGTTTTGCAATTAGGGCACAGAGCATGAAAGGCGACCATACGATTTTGGCTGTAGCTGTCTAGAGATAGATATCGCCAAAACAATATCGTCGGGTGATAAGCGACTTAGGTCCAGATCACCTCAGCTCAGCTAATTTTTTTTATAATAAATAATATAAAAAATTAGAATCAATTAAAATTATATACAGATGAGAAGGATCCTGCACAGTGTCCTGGATATTCATTATATTATATTGCATGCATAATACAAATATTACTAATCTTTCTAATCTTTTTAACGGCAGTTGTGGCAGAACAAAAAAAGAAAAAACAAATCCTAACCTTCAGTATCCCATAACAGTATATAGTTTCGTTTAGCTACAATAATTTAAAACATGAAACCATTTTAATACATACATTTATTTATATTTTTTTATCACAAAATGCACTTAGAGAGGAAATATTCCCTTAAGAAAAATGCTACTGCTCATCTTGGAATATTTTATCTGCTTTTGCTTTTGTCTTACATCCTAAGGGAAGTCGCAGTATAATTCTAATTAGAAACAACTTGCCACACACACTTGAGGTGCAGAAACACATCCATTTTTCAATTGTTATCAAGTACAATTCTTCGTCGGCAAAAGGTGGAAAGTATAAAAATAATAAAAATCGCTACTAAGATAAACATGGGTTGTTCAATGTGGAAGGGGGAATTTTTTGTTTTTCAAGTAGTAAATGTTTTTGATAAAAATGGTGATATGGAATCGATTTACTTATTCGGTTTCCGGTGGTAGTTAAAAGTATGTACTAACTGATTAACAAAACGGAATTAAAATTATAATTATTTTAAATACATCAGTAAATTGCGAAATTTTTTTTAAGTTACTAAAATAACATCAAATATTTATAGCCAGATTGTATTTCATCTGTTATTCTGTAGGGGTTTTGTTTCACATAGGCAAAGCCACTAAGTAAGGTTTTCCAAGTCTTCTTTTCTTCTGGTTTGTTTTTGACTTAATGGAAAAAAGTATTTGTCCTGACCGTCCCTAAAAGTATTTCGTACAGGCTCATAGAACTTACGTTCCTTTTCTCCAGGCTTATGCAAAAGTTTAGCGCTTATGAAGTATATTAAATCGTGACTGTGGTATTTATTTGCCTCACTGAAAAGTGGGATAATCTGTTCATATCTTTGGTAAGACTCATAAAAATTACGCTTAATATTTCAAAAAACTATTGTGAGTTTCTTCGATTCTTCAATATCAGCAGACTACTGATGAATACCCCGACCGAACATTTTCGAAAAGATGTATTTTCTTTAGAGCACAAAAAACACGCTTTTAAAGGAATAATTGCATGGGGAGAAGATTTTAAAACCATCAGCAAACATCTGGATATAACAATTACTATGCATATTACATACATATGCATGGAAACCTAAGCAAAACACTGTAGCTAGTTCTAAAAATGTAAAGTAAAGAATAAACTTTTGGTCAAAAGAAACGTAGTTTGTGGAAAGGAAAATATTGAAACCGATTAACTGTTTTTTTACAAAACTATGTTGATTATTGCAAAACCTATTAAAACAAAAAAAAAATTAAAAAGATTATGCAATTAAATATTGGATTTGGAACTATTAAAGAATTCGTACCCGTCTTCAACCATACGTTAAATATGTATATGGCATGTAATTGAAGGACTCAGATTTTCAAAATGCCTGATAGAAAAGTACTTTTACTACGGATCATATTTTTACAAAACTTAATACAACTAACAATGCAAAGAGGCAATAAAAAAATGTAGCAAAACTGTTTGAATTTCATATGAGAAATTAATTGGAAAACCATCGCTTTTCTTTCTTTCTTTTAGAATCAAGAAAAATTGTCTTAACTATGAAAACAGATCAAAAATCGTTGAATAATTTTTTGAGAAAATTAATTTTCGAATAGAAACGATTTTTCAAAAACCAGTTAGAGTGAATTCAAGAAAAATTTCATTTACCTTTATAATGTCACTTAGAACATAGTTAATTTTACTGCCAGGCGAAATCCTAATTTTGGAGAAACTATATGTTCTTTCCGTCTCTTTATTCTTAAAAGTGAATTTTTTTCCTCATTGGGGATTGAGCCCACACCACCCTCGCGGTTCACAAGCCACGATACTAAGTTGCATTTATATTGCAAAAACACTTAGAAGCTCTTAGTTTAGTAAATATTTATACATACAACCAATTTGTTTTAAACAAGCGACATCCCATCAATAGTTCACGCAACTTGCAGTATAAGTATTACATACCCAAATATCGCCCACACAAAATATACCTACCACAAAACCAGAAGTACGTGCCAACAATCTGTATTTGCACGAAAAACCAGGTAACAGAAAAAGCCCGACACGTTGACCTTTATGTACAGATATTTATGTACGCCTCAAGTTGCCATCTTAACACCAAGTCACTCTCACTTTTCAATCGAATTTATTTCAGCGTTTCTTCAATTACCTTGCATTTTATACTGACCAGACCAGTATTCGAACAAAACCGCCTTAGGACTGCCTACTTAATATGCAATTACAAACCACCAGCCAGTTAGTAAGTCAACGACGCAAATTTTGCCCATGTGGCGCTAATGTCTGTTCTTAAACTAGGAATAGGCGAATGCATACCTGACATAATGCAAAGATAGAAAACAAGTAAACATAGTGATATGTTGAGTAATAGAAAACTTGTTTTTGTGTCCAAATCAAAGTGTATCGAATCGAAGTAAAAGGAGCCTAAAGTCTGTATCACTAAGTCATGGCAGAATGGAGTGGGAGGTGCAGCAGATACAGTTTAACACCGCAATACTGCAATTAGGTGCAGAATTTTACCACATAAAACAATAACAACAATAACTTGCGGGTGCAGGGTACAAACAGATACCACACGTAAATACTTTCTGGCTAGCTCACGATCACGACCAAATCGCCGATAAAATGTCTGTGTTTGTGAAAACTTGCTAAAAAACAAAAAAAAAAAACAAATCAAAGAAATAAGCAAGACACTAACAAAAAGGAGAAGAAAAGAAATATATGTATATAAAAAAAATCTGGTCTTCCATGATCATGGTAAGTTTTGAGTATACACAAGAAAATATCCCACGTACTCCATATTTTATCCATCGTACTTTTATAACTGAAGCTCATTGTGATTTCAGCGGTGGAGTCGTGCGGTTCGTTTTCTTCGTTTGCTTACCTTATCTTCAGTTGGATTCTCATTAATTAATTTTCTTGTGTAGTGTTTGGTTATATTTTTTTTTTTGTTTTCGTCTACATATATATTTTTTGTTAAATTGATTTAACAAAAAACCAAAAAAAAGGTAAACGCTTAAACAGTTTCGTATAAGTAAATAAGAAACTTTTTTGTTTTAAGATAGACATTAATGTTTTCTTTTAAACATCGACGTGGCAAATAAAAAAACAAACAAACTTTTTTTTTTTTAATGATATAATGGAAGACTTATGTTTGCGATAAAAAATCTCTTTTTATCTGAAGTGAAAATTCAAGTGTTAAACAATACAACAAAATGCACAAAAAGATATATATATATATTTTTTAATTGAAATTTCAATGCAAGTTTTTATTGTAAACAGGTGGTGGTGTAAACAAAAAGGTGCACAGTATCAGTATATTTATTATTTGAAAAGTCTACAACTGATGACTGTTTTAGATACACAAGATGCAAGTTTTATCGATAAGTTTTATTTCGCGCCAGTGAGTGTTGTTTAAGAATATGAGGCGGCTATTTAAAGAAATTACTTGCTTGTGCTAACATTCACGATGCTCAATATGATCTACCACAACACAAGAAGGCAGGAGGTGTTGAATAGTTCTGTCATTCACTACTAATTTTTCAGTGTGATAGAACTGATGGTATCTAATCGAGTATTTTCAATAAGGATTTATAGCTGTTTGTTAGTAGCTAATCGTATAATGGCTTTAATAAAGTACCAGTTTCTAACGGCTATTAGATACATAATATGCTTTCGAAGTAGTCTATTTATGGACTGGACCATGCGGAATACGTCAACAAATTTAAATGTTAACCGTTCAATAACTAGTACTACAGAATAAGCCATATTGCCTACCATCAATCAATCGATAATATACAATGGATTAATTTAACGAGTTCTAGAACATAAAAAAAACCTGTTCCAAGTCGAACTGAAAGCCTTGCGTATTCTTTTATTTTTAACTTTAAATGAGTACAAACAGGATGTTATGCACTTATATAAAATGTGATGTACTACGACAAAAAAATTTATCTACGGGAAGGTTATATTTCCAGTATCTCAATAGGTACAAAGGAGCTCTAGTTTGGCACACGTTTGCCTTCAACGGTTTACAAATAAAAGCTGCAGAGAATTAAATATAAAATATTGTTTCCGTAAAAGTTTTCGTTTTGAAGCCACTTTTCTCAAAACATTCATAGCATATTTCTTGTTTCTTGTTTTCCTGTATGGAATTTCCCTGACAGGTAGCAAAGACTTCAAGGATTGAAATTTGTGGGGTCGTCTTTCACCCCAACTCAAGTTATAGCTCCTAAAATTGAGCATTTAATGTTTAAAGGTGCAATTTCTTAAAATGCCATACCATTTACACTATTTGAGCTTTAGGGTTATATTTTTAATCTATCACGCTATAACTTCATTTTGGGGTGAAAGTAGACCCCACTTAACATTCTGATGTACAGGCGTTCATTTACCAACAGCAAAACGAGATGTCACAATAATATTTGCCGCCACTGTACGTGTTAATAATACACAAATTTGCATTCATCAGTTTGTCTGCAATCTTAAAGTGTTATGATATAATCGTTTAAATTAATTTATTGTATTTGAGCTTTCATCTTAATTTCGATTTAATATTTTTTTATATATATAAACAAAATTTACAACTATTCATATTAGCCATATTATAATACTATAAACTAATTCTTCTCGTTTAAAATTATTTCTTGCAGATTTAATAAAATCTATTAGCAGTATTCGACAAAGCATTTGAAATCTTGACTCCTTTACTCAAACAAACATGTGTGGTAAGTATTAACTACAAACATACACAAATGTATCTTTGCACATAATATATATTATGCTAAGCCCATCGTTGACAATAGTGCGAGAAAGTGTATTTATTTCTTTATTAATTGTTTACTTTTTCGTCATAACTCAGCGTAGTAACCATTTCATTATATTTCGCATTTTATTTCTGTGTATAAATTAAAGAATTTCTTTATATGTAGTTGGAATCAATGTACTCGCGTAAGCGATAGAATTTCACCGGTAGGTGGGTAGTCACTATATGACACGTAACTAATTCATGATCTGCAGCATTTGAAACTCACTTTACAAGCTAATTGAATGCAAGACTCGTACGCTATAAGTTTATTACCATTTGAGTATCTTCCGATGAGGTCTTCTGTAGTGGTGATGGTGAACCTTTTGTGTGGAGTTTCTTGTTAAACGATTTTTATTACTAACAGTTTCACTTGTTTATTCTGTTAATCGATTTTACATGTGTTGAATTGTGAAGATTCTAAGGTAGTTTATATGCTGGAGTTGAGCACATTCATCTTTTTTGTCTGTCAAATTACTTCTTTGGGATGCAATAATATGTATTTTTAGATTAAATCACTGACAAATCGTATAAAGAGTGTCTGTCGCAATACTGGTTTTATTTTTAGAATTGCTAACGGTTTAATATATTTCAAATTTGATTGCTCTATTGAAATGACGATGGTTCGAAACTCGATTTCACAAATAGTTGTTCCAATATTGTGTTTCGCAGTGTCTGAATTGTTGCTACATTACCGCCTTCGCCAACAATTTAAATAAATATTATAGAACTGTGTTAAACAGCAATTCCGCTAGAAATCAAGTGGCGTTACCAAAACGGGTGATTATATGATAATTGAACTTTTGCGCAAAATATCGACTGTTGCACGTATAATGTAGCACTAATGTAGCACTTCTAATGTAGTCCCATAATACATTCGCTTTCTTTCGACTAGTTATATGAACATTTCTCAAGCCCCTGTGATGCATTGCCCTAGCATCTCGCTTTTAGGCGAATAATTTTTGCACAAAATTTCAATAATTTTCTATTCGATCCGTGCCTCAGAATCGGCGTAATTATTCAAGAAATAAACTGTACACAATGAATTTGCCATGGATTCAGATAAGGCAATACTCACCAACTGTGGGGGGTGTTGTCAGTTTTAGACAAGTTGAGTGACCTTCTTGACTGGAAACTATCTTCTCTGCGTCGTTTTTTGTGTGTCTTCAGCCGAACACCATCAATCGTCATCTTCTTTACAGCTGATTTCTAATTTCTATATATTCTTTATCATTTGGATTTAAATTTTATTTGCACTGTAAGTCTCCCTTAAGCTCGTATCATTTATATCCCGACATCCTATTCGACTATTCAAAAAATAAAATACATATATACGTATCAACAGTTAGATAATAAACAGGAAATAGTAAATTCTTTGAACAACTTATAACATTTCTCGCTATTCTATTTCAATTAACAAGAACACGTAACTAATTGTTTTTTGTAGTATTGTTTATTTTATCGCTATCGCCAACTGAATTTCGCACATGTACGTACACGTATATAATAAGCATAATTTATTATTTACGCAGAGTTTTGATAACAACTCACATGTGTTTTTATACTTTTGCCGGGGGCATCAGAATAAGAACATGGTTGTATAATGTACTCACTCTTGCCGTCATTGATTTTGTTTTATATTCATTCTTTTTCACACTGACGTCACGCTTGGCGTTAGTGGAGTTTTTTTTTTTTACTTTTTTTGTGTGAATATTTTGCGTAGAGTAGGTGAAAGTAGGTATGAGTGACGTTTCTTAGGAACTCTGATAAGTGTCATAAAGATAGCACTGCCATGTGACATTGCAGTGGAGGTATACCATATAGAGAAGGTCGTGTTTTTTTGTGTTTAATGAATTGGGTTATTCATTTAAAAGTGCTAGCGTTTACATAATTTTTTGTTAAAGTGCATCCATGTTAACTTCAGGAAACGAAATAAGAGGAAACTGCGCGTTTTTGTGACTGTGTGTATGTGGTTGAAGTCTAGTACAAAATTAACCTGTTAAGTTGCAAAATTTATTAATGCTGCTTAATATAAGACTTGAGATGTCCAGTTTGGGGTAATGCACGGTTTAAGTCTAGCTCACTACGCGATGGAGCTGGCAAGATTGGCTACATGTGTGCGTATTGGTCAGTTGCTCGATATATTTATTGCTCAGCAGTCTAGCGACGTCTGCACCTGTTTGGAGAATGAGCGCTTTATTTATACTTCTGGATTGTAGGTAGAAACGGCATACCTTGCCTGTTATGTATTTTTTTTTTAATTGAGGTTATGTGGAAAATCATTAATAGACCCTTCATACTACCTAAAAAAGCGCCTCTGCTCAAAATACATTTTTACTCTACGGTTTACAAAATCTAGCCATACTAAACAAGGTCCAACTTCGGTGATACCTGGAAGGTAACGAATTTGTAGACGAACTTGGTAAAGCTGGAGCAGAATCTGAATCTTCCAAATCATAAAACATTATTGCAGATTCTATGCTGCCTTAATGCTAATTATCGATTAAGAACAACAACTTTGTCTAAACCACCAGGAAAGTGTTCAGGGTAAGACAATCCAAAAGATTGATTAAGCCATACTTCTACAAGGAAATCCTTTTACTAAAAAGGAGAACATAAAGAAGATGGTTGGCTTTCTCACAGGCCACTGCGGCTTAAGATATCCATTCCTTAGTCTATGTGAATGTCGTAGTTTCTTTTATACATACTTCGAGGAATTAACATTTGTTCTGAGCAATTTTTTGTTTTTCAAAGTTTACGGTTTTAGAACTTGTCCAAAAGCAGCTTGTTCTGCAAGCTGAATTATGAAGATTTATCAAACAGCCTATGCATTTTTTGTTTTTGTTTGTCTTACGTCATTTAAAATATTCAGCGTAAAGAATACGTATGTTTGGAGTCTTTAAAAATGGGTAGCGTGCTTATATTTCTGAAAGTAAAATGAAGGTGCTTAGATCTTTGTCTTCTCAAAAACGCTGTGTTGTTTGGAGCAGTCTTATCGCGGAATATTTTAAAACGCCTGTAGAACACCATTTACGATATCTTTTGAAATGGATTTTATATATTTCTTTTGTAAACTCAGGAAAGCCTGACCTAAAGCTAAATAAGAGCTCTACGCCTTAATAATTGTTTTGAAAGCATAGTCTTTGATTTTAGTTAAATTTCGTATGTCATGCTTTATTAAAGGCCTGAAAGTCGTCGTTTATTCTACTCCAGGTCATCCATTTGCGAACGATGTAGATCTTCCTGTTTCTTCTTTCCCGACGATTAAATTGAAAGGATATAGGGATCCTAACGCTCTCACTTGAATATATCGTTACAGTCCTTATCCTTGTTTTTGTCTGTTGAATTATTTCTAACTCCATCTAGGTTTTCCTCTAGAAACCCACAGGCGGACCAGTAGGGATGCAGTGAAGTGGGAGGGTTATTATTTCTATAATTTTGATCATAACTTCTTCGATAAAAGGAAAGAAAAAAAGAAGAAAAAGCTTATAGTTTTTCCTCTGATTCCGAGTTATTTTGTAGCTGTTCAATACTATCCAATCAATCCAATCTAGAATGTCATTATGTAATATACGTTAATTAGCAATCATAGATATTCTCATGGGCTTTGGGTTGGGCATTACTAGATTTAATAAAATCGATAACTCTTGCGAGACAATTTAAAGATATTAACTATCTCGCATTCTCAGCCGTTATTATCCACTCCTAGATATCAATTCTAACTCTTTACGGCAATCGCTATTTATAGGAGATCCCGCCCAAATGTTGCACCAGATTCACATACAATCACAGAAACTAACGAATGCAAATTTTCAAACTTGATGCGAAATCTATAGCTATTGTTTATCAATACCAAATTCTATTTGAATCGCCCGACACCAATTACATGTGCCTAGTCAATGATCCACGATTCGGGCTATTATGTGGCATCCCATCCGTGTACCCACTAAATTTCATAAATCGTACAAGTCGCCTAACAGACAAATAGATACAACCAAACCAGATTGTTAAGTAATACGCAAGTCTCTTTATTTTGCTGTATATTTCTGTTAGGTGAGGCTGGTATAAACTGGTTTATTTCAATTTTGTTACTGCTACAATCCGCTGAAATGAAAGTGAAGTTTGGCCTAAGTTTTATCGATAGAAAATCAAATAGAATAACCGGTAAGGTGAAAAATATTAAATAATAATTCGATAATCCTACCAATAACAACTGCGGGCGGATATGAACTATTTAAAATTGTTATTTGATTGTGTTGGTCCGCAAGTGACAGATATCCTCTAATCGTTAGAATTTGCCTTTGTAAGGACTTGAGTAACAATTCAATTTCCGCAGAAAGCCTGAATATTTGTTCTTCTTCTTAAAAGTTCACGCTCTTGTAAGGTTCCCTAAATCTTCTTATACATCGCAGAATTTTAAATATTTGACAAAATACCATAATTTAATGCGTAATGTATCTTTAAACCTAAAAAAAATAACAAATTTAAATTCAAATTTATGCAATCAACGCGAACGTCACGCCACTCAACGACATACCTACTATCTTATAAATAATGTCGCCACCACATCAGCATTTAACCGCTTCTTGTATCTTAATACAGGTTCTGTAATCAGCAGCTTTAAGTTAAATGTCAATCGATATGTATGTCAAGTGTTTTTTTTGTTGTTATTTAGAAATATATATTGATATTTTGTTGTGATGAAATATTCAAAGTTTAAACTAAAACACAAAAGTAGGGATTAATTATGGGATAAGTTAAGATATTTCGCATAAATTGGTATAACGAGATATTTTTTGCAGACTTTTTTATTGCTTTAAAAAAACTCGTTGGCTTAAAATGTCAAGGTTATTATGTATGTATCTACCAAAAAAAAACAATTTAAATTAGCTGTAAGTCAATTAGGCATAAAGGTTTGCTTTTCTGTTATAGAATTTAAATAAACATACATATAATTTTTTCATTATGTTCATGATGTTGATATTTTAAAGACATGACTTTGGTTTCATTTTATCGTAGGCTATTCTAGTGGTAAAATGTTTCCTTTCTTCTAGTGAAGTCGATTTCTCTTAGTGGTAGAAAATAGCCCATCTTTAAATGTATCCTATACTAAGAAAAAAAAATTGCATTGCGTTCAGTTAAAAATGTCCCGCGCTGTGAAATTATGTGAAAATGTATTCCAGAAAAGTGAAGTGGCAAAGTTAATTTTATTTTAATTAAGAATGTAAGGTCACAATAAAATTTAGTAAATGTCAAATAACGGTATTTTTTTTTTATAAACCAAACGATTCCTATAATTTTTTTTTTATTCGTTAATGCGAAAGTAAGATGATAGAAGAATTGTTCTTTTAAAATTAAATTTAGGGAGGCCGCTTATATGGAGCTTTTAAGGAGGTTTAGATTAGGCTATGTTAAGCAGTATTATGAGAGCTGTCAGAAAATACGAGAAACCATAATAAGCCTACATCATCCCTTGGAGAACTAACTTCAAAAGTCGTCAACAAAAACCAACCACAAGAAGATGTTCTTCACTGCTTCTCCAAAGCCTCTTGTATCCCTTCTAAAGCTTAATAGCTTGCTGTCGCCTACAAAAGATACCTCTTCTGTGTTACTAAAGAAGTATTTTCTGAATTGCTTATTTCGCAAGGAGCAATATACTCACATTCACATATAATATGTGTACTGTCTATCTTTACGCATCTGAAGACCCAATCTTCTAGCAAGCTTTTTAAGCTGAGAAGACAGCTGAAGTCGACGCGCTGAAGGGCCTTGGAGATCTTGTGACCCACTAAGTTGCTATGATGAAGCTTCCAAATACGTTTGTTGTTATAATTCTCTCCCTTTACTTTGCAGCTCATCAGATCGCTCATTACCCTGTATATATATTAAGTGCCCGGTTCCCAACACAGTTCTACGCGGTTTTGTGCACATTAGTTCGAATTTGTTAACACTTGATTTCAGCTATAGACACTAGATTTTAACTATTTTCTTACAATTTTGCACGAATTCCGAACTCTTTGGAGGTCAATACATGAGATTCCTATTCACATGTACGAGTATATACATAGGTTATTTGCTTTGAAATCAGTTCGGGAGCACCATTTAAACCAGTGGTTCAATGGAATATGAAAGGGGCGCCGCCATTTTCATTGTTAAGTAACGTCTTACGTCCACTTTACAATTTTTGTTGCTTGAGATTCACACATCACACGTAAGGAAATTAAGTTTAATGAAATTAATGAAATTTGCGGGCTTAAAGGGGCAGGAATTTAACTATTGCATTGTACCTCATCTGTGGTCATAACGTTCAGTAAGAACAGAAGTAAAATACGTTCGCTTCGATGGTGTTTACTTGCTCCGGCAGCATTAAACAATGACGCTTTTAATAGGGGTGCTTAAGAGGATGTTAAATTTGAAAGCGCTGGTGGGACCAAAATACGTAATTTTTAAGGTTAAATATTTAAAAGTGCTTTATGAAATAATCGGCCATTAATCGCAAAGTTCTCAGTCTTAGCAGCACGTAGGAGTAATAATGCGCATCTGCGAGAGACATACGTTCTCTCAGAGTTCACTTAGCGCGTAGGGTATCGAATTTTCGTTGGTGGCTGCGACGTTCTTCCAATTTTAATGTTTTTTTTTTTCCTATAATTAAAATAGTTTTCTTTTATAAAAGTCATTATATCGTAACCATTAATAATTTTACATTATTTTTTCTTATCTCTACAGGAATATTCGCATATCTCAACTACTTGACACCAAAAACTCGTCATGAAGTTCTAGACTTACTCGTCACTGGACTTAAACGTTTGGAATACCGTGGTTATGATTCAACTGGTGTTGCAATCGATTCCAGTGATGGCAAGGATATTGTCATGGTCAAACGATGTGGCAAAGTAAAAGTACTTGAGGATGCCATTGCAGATAGTAATATTCAAAAACACTTGCTTAGCTTATGAGATTTTATATTTTAATGCAACTTATTTGTTTTGTAGAATTCAGTAGTGCCGACTTCGATGAACCCGTTCTTACTCATGTTGGTATTGCTCATACACGTTGGGCTACTCATGGTGTTCCATCGGAAACAAACTCTCATCCACAACGTTCCGATGAAGCGAACTCCTTTGTTGTTGTGCACAATGGTATTATTACAAATTACAAAGATGTCAAGACATTCCTAGAGAAACGCGGTTATGTATTCGAATCTGAAACCGATACTGAAATTATGGCCAAATTGATACATCACTTGTGGAAAAAACATCCTGGATATTCCTTCAGAGAATTGGTAGAGCAGGTTATCCAGCAATTGGTGAGTTTAAATAATTCATTCATCTAAGTATTTGGGTATTAATGAAATCGATTTTATTGTTTTTAGGAAGGTGCTTTTGCATTGACCTTTAAATCAAAGCATTTCCCTGGTGAATGTGTTGCATCACGACGAGGTTCACCATTGTTGGTCGGTATCAAGACCAAGACTCGCTTGGCTACAGATCACATTCCAATTCTATACGGAAAAGGTAAGATACTAGAATTTTTTCTGAAAAGAAAATGTTATACATACTTTTGTGTTAATTTCATAATCCAGATATTGAAGAAGGTGTGATTGAATGAGTTGTTAGAGAGATTTTCTTCGTTAGGGAAAGCTTTTACGAAACATTTTTAAACCAAATATTTTTTTAGTAATTGCATCTAAAGTCTATTTAAATTGAAGCAAAAAACTGTGTACATACCTTGAATATGCAATGTATTTTTATTTAATTTTTTTTTGTTTAATCATCTTTTATATCCTGCTTGAGCGACAATTTTGGTCCATTTCTCGAAGTTTTTCACGACGAAAAATCAATTTGTTCAACTGCTTCAGCCTTCGACCTTCAACTGGTCCATTGTACTTTCAAATCGATTAGCTCCTCCGCCGGTTGTTTACAATACTCCACTTACAAAAATGTGAACATATGCCAAAACTTTGACCGATTCTTAAACCATTTGTGAAAATGCGATTACATCCCTCTCCTGGCTCAGATCCTGGTCGAAACCATTCTTGAACTTTTGTAGTCTTACTGCATGCAACAACGATTCCCCGTTGATAAATACTCTCTATTTGATAATTTACGTTCAGAGAAGATAAATACGTTGATAAATACTCTCTATTTGATAATTTACGTTCAGAGAAGAGACTTGCCATTGCAGGTTTAATTCACCGATTGATTTTCTACATTTCTGAAAAATAAAATTAAAATTGTATTTATAATCAGCAAAGATTTTTTTAATATTATGTATCTTGATTAATTTTCAGGTATACCTGTATAGAAAATAAAGTCGCTTTTATTCCATCCGAGCAGGATAATCTTAATGCCTACTTATATATAGTCCCCCATATGCCGTCAGCATTTGTCAAATATTTCTGTTTCCAACCTCTTTGAATATTCAATGTTTCGGCACAGCATAATGTACCGTAAGAGCCAACTAAAACTAAAAAACGCAAAAATATACACATTCATGCATATGGGGGACAATATGAAGTATAGTTATTTCTCAATCTACAATATGCCCTCAGAGTCTTGAATAGTTATGGACTCGATGACGTCTCTTTTTTCCCATAAATTTAGTCTGATCTCAGAATATTTGGTTAGGACAAATTAAGATTGTAATTTAATTTTTTTTGCCGGTTCATTGTATACCAAACTATTCTCTTTCTTCAAAGTTGTTGTTATTATTTTATTTATATTTGTTATACATACTTTTTTATTTTGTATTTTGTATTTTTTTATTTTTTATTTTTTATTTAAATTTTTTGTTTGTTTCTTTTCTTATGTACTTTCATTTTATTTGTGTGGGTGGCTGTTTTATGTTTGTGTCTTCCTTCTATTTTTGTTGTACATAACACGTACTCTCATGTGCTCCTTAAATGTACCAATAAAAACAATATTCGTTGGAACGTGACACATTACAAAATATAACTAAATCCCCGTGTGTCTTTTACTACAAACTATTTCTACCTACTACCACAAAAAAAATATTGTTTTCTGCTACTACTACTGCTTGAAACACTACGATAAAAAAAAATAACCAAAAAAAGATGATAATCAACCAAGTGAAGTTAAAGGTAGCTAATTATTTTAAAATGTAAAAGTATAAAAAAAAATAACGATTTTTTATTTAACTCTTCTCCCATTATGGTTCAATATTTTTATTAAAACTATTATTTTCACTATGCCGCTCGTTTTTGTAAATGATTTTATTACATATATAGTCTGCTGATGAATTTCAAAATTTTACAATGCAAAACTGAGACCAAGCAAGCGAAATATTCCAAATATTTTTTAGTTGAATATCAGTCACCATTTACGTATTTGTCACAAATTTACAAAAAAAAAATGTAAATTTAAATGAATATTCGTCGTTTGTGAATAATTATTTATTCAAATATAGAAACATATTAGAAGTATTGAACCAGCTTTTTTATTTTTAATTTACTGCATGATAATTATAAATTTCTTTTTCTAAATTTCTTACTCATTTTAAGTTGTTATTTTGTATTTAGTTATTTTTTTATTGAATTTGAAATACTTTTTTTCTTATATTTTGTTTTATTTTTTTCCTTTCTTTTCTTGAATTATTTAATTAATTAAAAAAAAACAAAAAAAAAATGAAAATAATGAAAATAATATAACAATAGACACTGATGCTGCTAGTACTCAAGGTAAACATTTTATTACAATTATTTTCTTATGAAAATTTTATAATCAAAATGGTTTCGGGATTGATTAAATGAAAAACACAGTCTCATCCTTATAATAACATTTAACTATTACAGCTGTAAATATTAATGCTGGCGTTGTTAATAATTTTATAAAATTTAACTTTCAACATTTCTATTACATTTTTTTTACCATCTTTTGGTGTCTATTTAAATTACATGTGTCGCTATCAAAAAATTAATTAAAACACACTATTTTACGTTCGCGGTGCTAAATCGAAATCGGAATATTAAATTCTCTTTTTCGAAATTTGATGCTGTGCTGTCGAAAAATTACGAATTGCAAAAAAAAAAAAAATTGTGTGAAATAATTGCAACCACAAGTTATCCCCGTGCTCGTCCGGCCGTCTCTGGAATTTTATTCTCTTGGGAAAGCGAGTTACATGAACTCACTAAAATTATCAGCAAATGAGTATTCTGCATAGGGGAAATGGATTATTCACTTACAAGTTTCAATTGATCGACGAAGAGAAGGAAAAAGAAACTATTCTCACACCATCTTGGTATATTGCTAATCCTGAAAGAAAAAGTCTATCTTTGAGCCATGTTCCATACCAATCGTAATAATCATTTAAGTACTCTAACTTGGAGGCCTTTTACGCTTTATCGGAAATCTTTAATTCGATTATTGAATCAATAGGGAAAACACTTTTCCCAGATTCCCTAAGGACACGATACTGAATTAAGTTTCTTCTTGCATGGTTATCAAGTAGGCCTTATACAGCCTACGAACTGAAAATACCGCTCTTTGACTTGGTATTCATCGGCAACTATTTCAAGATAAAGGATAGGTGGATATTCAGTGAATACACTGGTAGTGAGGCCCTCTCTTGCGGGTTGTCGCGCAACGATTTGGTTAAGTTTAAATGCCGTAGACTCAGCAAGGGATCCACACGACGCGACCGATGCCAGTTCCTTTAAGCGCAGTCGGTTGATCAACTTTTGAATCTCTTCGATTTAAGGACGTTATTTATTTTATTTTTACTTTTGAGTAAAGTAAAATTAAACTACGACCCTCTTTAATTCTGTTCAATAGTCATATCATGTTTATCATTTTTTCGAAATATTTAGGAGATTTTCTGATAACATTACTCAACTCGTCTACATTTTAAAATTTTCTTTAAAATTTAGTAAGCATTTTGCAACAGGAAACCTCTACTTCATTGTATATTGAATTTCTTGACTTGGTAAGGGGTTAAATATCTCTCTATATTAATGTGATCATGTGCTTTTTTTTAATTTCGCATATTTAGGTGGCTATGGTTTTATGATTAAAATATATTTATATATTTTTTAAAAGAAAACACAACTACCTACTTTTTTGTTGTTGTTGCTGAATTTAATTTGATGTGTATTTTCTCTTGGTGTTGGTGATTGGGTCATATTTTATTATCTACTCATAATCTAGAAACTTATTTACAAGAAGAAAATTTATTTTTATAATTTATTTAAACTTGTTTATTAATATTTATTTATTATACCACTACATTCGCCTGTGCTACGTTACCTGCATTATCAACTTCATGCTGTACCGCGATATGCCTACATTTAAACACGCACACACAAACACATGGTTCTATCGACAAAAACTAAAAAAAAAATATATATTAATACAAATTCAATTCTCATATTAAAAAAATAAATAAATCAAATGAATTGTCAATGCGACATATTGTATATAAATATATAAACACATTACAATATATGCATATGTATACATATATAACTATATGTCTATACAATATATATTCATACAAAATTCATAAAACAAAAAAAAATATGAACAAATAAATTAAAACGAAAGAACATCGTCCACATGGTATCGCACGTGAAATGCCAGTTCTACCACGTTCGGAAAGCACTTCTGAATTCATGCCGCTGGAGGATAAGGAAGTCGAATATTTCTTTGCATCGGACGCATCCGCTGTGATCGAACACACAAATCGTGTCATCTACTTGGAGGTTTGTATTTTTTTGTTTTTATTTTAAATTATCTAATAATACGGGTATAAGCAAATAATAATTCCATGGATAAGTGTACATTTTTGACTGCCTTTAGATTAATAACCAGTGGTAATTGTAAAAAACTTGTAAAGCCTTGTCTATGGCACTCAAGTGACTGTTACCAAGTTCGAGTGCTATTTTGATTTCGGTCCAGTTGCCCCTTTTATAGTTCACCACCTAATTTGCACTTTGAAATATACCTTTTTGATAAATTTACTAAAAACTTAGAATTTATGTATATTCTGCAACATAAATATTTAAACACGTATAAGCTTTTAGGGAAAATTCAATAGTACAGTAAATGACACTTATAAGAAACACGCATATAAGAAAAGCTCGTTTATAAGAAACCTAAGCAAAATCACCCTGTACGAGCACATTTACACCAATGCAAAAAACATACCTTATAAGAAACACGCTTATAAGAAAAACACGATATTAAGCTTTTTTTTCAACACCAATTCTCAGTTTTCCTCTGAAATATGATGTTTATAAGAAACCATCAAATTCTATATAAATGTTCCTTAAATTTGAACGAACACGTGCTTAATAAAAGTCATAAGTGTCAGTTCGGTTGTGTTTGTGAAATTGAAATAACGAATTGAAAAAAAAAATTCACGAAATAATATTTCAAATAAAACGAAACTTATAATATTGGGAGAAGAAGCAGCGATCGGAAGAGGAAGAAGAATGTGTTCAAACGTATATACCAATGTTGCCTACTAAGGCCAAAGCTTGGACAGCTTTTTTTGTTATAAAGGTTTATTTAAACAGCGATAAGGAATATGACAGCTACCTCGAACAAATTGAAGATTTTCTCTTCAAAAAACAGGAGAAAACTCTCAATCAAACCATCATTGACCAATATTTAGAAGAAACTTCTGTTTCAATTATTTTGTACCTGTAGCATAGCTACCTAAAATATGCTGAAGTAACTGCAGTATACCTAAATATTTATTACTTTTTAAATTTTCCTCTTCTTTTTTTCAAATAGAGTGAATTTATTTTTTGTTGTTTAAATGTGAACCTTTTTCTGAAAGAATATTTTTTTATAAGAAACTTCTGTTTCTTATATCCGTGTTTAGGATATAAAAAAACATGCTTAAAAGAAACAAAAATTGTGGCATTTTGAAGTTGCTTATGAGCGTCATTTACTGTAATTGTCTTTGAAGAATATAATTAGGTGAAAGTCAAGAGTTTATGGTGACAGCTTTTTAGCTAATCGCTAATACATGAATTTAAAAACTAAACGATAAACAATTTGAACATATACTTCTGACTTATTTTGAAATCTGGGAATTGTAAAAATAAAGCCTATTCCGATTTCATTTTTGTATGCGAAAAGGCTAGCTGATCCGAAGGCCAACTGGTATCTGACTACTCCTTTTGCGATTGGGCTTTTTTTAAACTGGGAAGGGAAGAAAAAAAGCACACTTTACTTTCAGGACGCATCAAGAAAATACAACTCAAAAATTGTTGACCTTATAAGCCCCAACAAGCTTGATGCTCGTATTAGGGAAACGTAGGTACTGCAACATATTTGTATTTCAGTACAAATGCATTTCAACAATTTTTTTTATGATTTGTCAATGTTTTAATGTTATTCATGGTTGCCATGTTTATCATGGTGTAATTAATGTCAATTTTCATTCGCCTTGTTTGAACTGTTCTAACTTCTGTCGAGTATTGGTCCAACTGCTGTCAGTGCTGTTCTAGATATTTTGCGAGTACTGTTCCAACATGACGAATTGGGTGAATGAAAATCGACATAAGTTTACGCAAGCTGAAAATAATGAGTCTATAATCCCAACTTTAACAGCGCTTATTCGAATTTGCCCTCTTAATAATCGTCCCACCAGACAGATGTTTCGAGTCAACATATTAATTTCGAGTCACACTGTGCGAGTGAGACAACACAATATCGAACAATATCAGTAACGTAGAAAATAAGTTCAAAATCAACCAAATCAGTCGATCCCACACCATTTAAATGAATTGGGATTCTCTTAATTCAAATTGAGGCGAATTTTGCGTATAAATCTTGGCCTAGAGCTGATGGCTTTTGAAATTTTCCGTGCTTCTATAAGCAACAGAACATTAAATAAGAAAACATATAAAGTCCGTTTACAACCTCCATCTATATTTTCGATAACTGATAAAGAATCGATTAATTTTTTTTTGTATCGATTGACCTCTGTTTTCGAAACAACCTTTATTATTTTACTGACTGTGCTAGAAGCAAATAAATTTATTTTAAAATTGCCAATAAATGTAACAATTTATCATTCTTTACTTTCCACTTTAGGATGATGACGTTGCTGCAGTTAAAGATGGCGCTTTAAGCATTCACCGTCTCAAGAAGTGCGTTGACGATGCTCATGCCCGTGAAATCACAACACTAAAAATGGAAATTCAACAGATTATGAAGGGCAACTACGATTACTTCATGCAAAAGGAAATTTTCGAGCAACCTGAATCGGTTATCAATACAATGCGTGGACGCATGAACTTCGTCAATGGAACCATTGTTCTTGGCGGAATTAAAGAATACATTCCAGAAATCAAACGATGCCGCCGATTAATGCTCATTGGATGTGGTACCTCATATCACAGTGCTGTTGCAACACGACAATTGCTGGAAGAGCTAACGGAATTGCCGGTGATGGTCGAGCTGGCTTCTGATTTTCTCGATAGAAATACTCCAATATTCCGTGATGACGTTTGCTTCTTTATATCGCAATCTGGTGAAACCGCTGATACATTGATGGCTCTGCGTTATTGTAAGCAGCGCGGTGCTCTTATTGTTGGTATTACAAACACTGTGGGCAGTTCAATCTGTCGTGAATCCCATTGTGGCGTTCATATCAACGCTGGTCCTGAAATCGGTGTTGCTTCTACTAAGGCATACACTTCGCAGTTCATATCGTTGGTTATGTTCGGTTTGGTGATGAGTGAGGATCGCATTTCGCTGCAACAGCGACGCAAGGAGATCATCGAAGCGCTCTCCTTTTTGGATAGGCAAATCCGGGAAGTACTTAAATTAGACTCAAAGGTACAGGAATTGGCTAAAGACTTGTATCAACACAAATCGCTGTTGATTATGGGCAGAGGATATAACTTCGCTACCTGCTTGGAAGGTGCATTGGTAAGTTGCTCATAGTCATGTTTTTATTTTTTGTTTTTTTTGCTAAATATGTGTACTTTGTTTTCGCTTTAGAAAGTCAAGGAATTGACCTACATGCACAGCGAAGGTATTATGGCCGGCGAGCTGAAACACGGACCATTGGCACTTGTGGATGATTCAATGCCAGTATTGATGATTGTTCTGCGTGATCCTGTCTATATTAAGTGCATGAATGCCTTGCAACAAGTTACGTCACGTAAAGGAAGACCAATTATTATCTGCGAAGAAGGCGATGAAGAAACAAAATCATTCTCGTCGCGCAGCTTGGAGATTCCACGAACGGTTGATTGCCTTCAGGGAGTTTTGACTGTCATCCCAATGCAACTTTTGTCCTATCACATAGCTGTAATGCGTGGTTGTGACGTTGATTGCCCGAGAAACTTAGCAAAATCGGTGACTGTTGAATAGGTTGACCAAGAATGTTCAACGATGTTTTTGTTTAATTTTTTTTTATTTTTATGTATTTACTATTTTAGTTCTGAATCTATATGTATCCCTCTGACTGAACGGGAAACTAATACATATTATATTGAAGCATCTTGTTTAAAATATTTTATTATGCTACAGGCATCATTTCGTTGTTACTGTCTTGTTTGTTTGAGCTATTATGTATTTTTGTACTCGGTACAAAGTATCGATGTATATATGCATCACCCTTTATTCGTTTCTTGTTTTTTATGAATAAGATCTCCTAGAACGATAATATGCTTCAATGAATCAAAAGGAAATGTAGCTTATTATTTTTTATTGAAAAATAAATGTTTTATTGTAAAGTTTACACGTGTGTTTTAAAGGTTCTTGTTTCATTTTAGACTAACTGACCCGCCTGGATGCGATCTAATGTAAATTAGAAGGTTAGATTACTTTTTTGGTATAACCAAATGAATTTCAATGTAAATCAACACTTGGGCTGCTGAGTTTTTAAATACTATATTTTGTTAAGCCTTCTTCCGCTCAGACCTTATATGCTAAATGCGGGATTGAGAAATCAAGAGTAGCGAGAGCCAAACTGGAGTCAAACTTGAGTAACACTTTACCTTTGCTTAAAAAAGTCCCTACTTATAATTAAAGTTAAAGAGGGAAATAACTTCATTCGATATACATTTCGGGGAAACGAAAATAACTTATATTTTTTTGGCAATACATTTCCAAAAAAAGGAAAAAAATATAAACCTGGAAAGCCGATTTATAGTAGCCAAATTTTTAAAAAATCATGCATAAAAATTAGTTTGCTACCTCTTTGCATCATTTGTGACTTAGCTCCAACCATCAAACTTGTGAATCATTTGTTTTAATATCCATTCACAATATTATTTCGAAATTATTCAAACCAATGCAGAAAATTATGAGCTCACGCTTGTATAACACTTGCAATTATAATCATAGCCTTGTGCTAACAATTAGTTTAATCTGCGTTATTAATATGGCTGTTAAATTTTTTTATTAGCCATAGTAAAAGCTTCATGGAAAATAGATACAGAAAAATTGATAAAGAAAACTTAAGGGCCAACCATAATAGACTTAAGTGGGATTAACCTTATGTCGAAACCGAACGAAAAGTGCACTCAATTTCTCTCAAAAGTTGTAGTTACTCATAATGAACTTAAACAAAATTACGCAAATCAATCAAACTGTCAAAAATTTTATATTCTAGCAAAGGAAAAAATCTGGAAAATTTTCTTTTTTTAAACTACCATAATTCTTTCTTACAATAAATTTAAATATAGTGACAATATAAAGTGATGTAATGTAAAAATATATTCATAAGTGCTTGTGTTTTTTTTCTGTGGTGTCAGTTGTCAAATTTCCTTAGTGAACGTCCCATTTAATTTACACTCTCTTAAGACTACTCAAGTCAACGAAAATTTGACGAAACTGAGCATAATCCCATTATTTCATTTAGCTAGCTTAAGCTCATAAAAGTCTATTATGGTTGGCCCTTTAAACATGAACTACAATTCGTTCAATTTGTTATATGACAATTTTTAAGAACGTAGAGCACAACAATTTTAATAATAAATGTCATTTCGTATGCATAGCGAAATCCCCTCGAAACAAGCTAGTTTTTCCTTTGTCTCCTTAAAGAAGTCAACGAGAAAGTTGAAAATGTATCTATATGAGAGAAAAACGATTGCTATCCTCAAAACACATGCTCAGTGCACAAACAACGCAAAATTGTATATGTTCACATGCTTTTTCTCCAAGCAAAAAATAAGGTCCTTCCATTGTAAACGTTATGAACAACCGAATTGACACAAACTATTGTGGTTATTAACAGTCACGCATCACGATTTTTTTACTAAACCTCAAAACCAAAAAGCTGTAAGCCTGTAGCGGCAATAAAATAAATAAAACGAAAGTGCGTCTATATTTAAAATGTGTCACCTAAATGTGGCATTCAATTGAAATTGTTTTACGTAAAATAATTGAACAACAGTGGTACCGCTTTAAGCGATTTCAATTCGTTATAAAGAAAAAGTTGGTCAGCTGAAATCACGTTACACGTGGCAGTATTTCGAATGTTTTAAGCCTAAAACCTGCCAATATGGGATTTAATTAATTCAATTTGTAAATAATACCAAAACCAGTCTCTAAACTAATTTAAATATTTACAAATTATCCAACAAAAAGGCTCTCACCCAACTCGTTGTCTAACAAAATTTATTTCAGCAGCAGCAACGCAGCAATGGATATCATTTCCATTCCCCCTACAATAAACCTACATAACAACCGCTATTCAATAATGTTCCTCCTTGATGGGTTGTAAGCATTCAATTAGACAACAAAGTAACTCGAAGCCATCATTTGGGGGAGAAAGTGAAATTAGCGTCTGATGATAAGGTTAATTGATGGCGTCTGGTGCTAAATAATAATCGTTCGAGTTGCATGCGATTCCAGCTTCTTATATGCCATTAACCGATATCAATAATTAAATTAGTTAGCAAATATTAGGGTAACATGTCTTTCTTTTGTAGTCTTTACCATCCGGCACACACTTGAGGAGACGAAAAGCTAATCAATAGAAAATAAAGGACTTTAGGTGACTCTTTACGCTTTTCCTCAACAAGTTGTTCGTTGGTGATGGGGGCTTTGTCCATTAGGCACATAAGGTGTGTATTACACAAGTAATTATATAGATACAACATGTACTCTACTAATATCTTGCTATTATGCTATCAAATGAAAGGAGTAATGGTGGTTCATTTCCTTCAGGTAGGTATTTGTTTTCCAGTTGTTGTTGTTTGTTTGGGACTATCTACCTTTTATTGGGAAAGGTCAAAGTATTCAAAGTATTTAGTTTAATTTTAGATATGTTTGTATTTAATATATGATTGTTGGGTTGGGGAGGGCGAAGTACAGTTTGTATATTCGGATAAAAAGGATAAATACAGGAACAAAACAAATAGACACAACAAAATGAAGACGAAATTTGGAAATCCATTTAACAAATATAAACAGCGAAACGAATTTGACGTACCAGCCACGAGGCGTGACTTTCGTGACAATCGGATATGTTCTCCTTTTCTAAAAATCTTGATAAGTTGATAATACAATTTTCCATTTTTTTTCGACTTAAAGTTATTGTTGCTAAAGGTGAATGTTATATTCTGCAAGCAATAAGCCTATGGTCTCAACCAATATGCCCACCGATAGGGTGGTCCGTTTTCAGGTGTGCACTCCAAGTTGGTTAAGCCCCCCCCCCCTTGTGAGCACGACCTTAGGCGAGGCCTTTCCCTACTGCGTTGTCCCTTCGGATTTGAGTCCGAATTTAAGTCGTCTTCGCCGTTCAGCAGTCTATACAAATGGTTTTTTTCATATTTTCAACACCGACTGTGTCTCTAAGGGTTTTCGTTCGGGTCTTGTTATCCTGACACGTTCTTTTTACCTTTTTGTAAAACTTTCTCGACCGCGCGCTTCACATGCTTCTTTTTTTTCCCTTTTTTTCCGGAGAAGCCGATGTTCTTCCCTCCTCTTTTTCTTGTAGAGCTTACAAGCCCTCTCGTCATTTTGTGCAACGAGGCATATTGTTTTGCTGCATGTGCTTGCCGGCACTCTTCATCAAATCAGAGGTTTCGTGCGTGGATTCCAGCGGCATTTTTGATAGTTTCTTGGCATCTAAAACACTGGTTTCACCACTAGATGCTGGCTGCGAAGCATCAGCACTTTACACGTCTTTTATGTAACATTTTCAGGAAGAAACATTTCAAAGCAAGATAAAAAAACATTTAATCATTTTCAGTTGAGGGCCTTACAATTTTTTTCTTCTAGCATAAAGTCACCAGCTATATTCAACCAGCTTTTTGCGATTTTAAATTTTATATCCAAAATATATAAATCTGTTAAGATCAATAATGTTGATCATGTAATAATTCGCTTCACAAGTAATTTTTCATAGATTTTCATCGCAAAATTATAACCCAAAGCAACTGAAAAGAAAACGATTAGCAAAATATTATACTATGTATTCCAAATGCTTCTTATTTTGTAGCACTTTAAGAAGTGACAACTCAGAATTTATAGCATTTTAAGAAGTTAAGCCAATAAAAAACGATTATAACTTGAAATGGCATTATTATGGTTGGTTCGCCTAATATACACTCTAGCCAACATGCTAACCAATTGCAGTTAAGTATTGTAGAACTGTCACATTAATATGCAACTTCTCGAAAATATACTTTATATAGCCACAAATCGGCTGTGTGAGGGCAGTACTCACCATCAAACAGTCACATAAAGCGATTGTATCATGAGTGCCACATACTGTTCATGTATGTATGAGTTGTGCACCAAAAAAGCATCTTAAGACCTTTGCTTTATTGCCCTCCTCTATTATCAGCTTTAAGGGAAATTGACGGGTCAAAAATTACATTACTTATTTTTGTTGACGATGAAGAGAAATTTGCTTCTGGCTTCAGAATTCAGAATCAGCTGCATTTACACTCCAAATTCAAATGAAATATGGTTGCTTGTTCGATTGGTATCCCGGATCGGAGAACTCTTCCAGATTACCAAACGAAAAGGATATAAATGTAAAGGCATAAAGTTAGATGTTTTAAAGTGTTTCATTTTAGCTCCAAACATACAGAGTATTTGTACTGCGCATTCTCTCATCCACTCCGACATATTTCAGATCTAGACAGTGAAGCAACAGTGGATGACGACATCAACTATTGTGTATGCGTAGGATGGATGAAACGGCAGGAAAACTGTGATATCTTTTGGGACCGAAAAATGTCATTGGGACCATGAACGTCTGGCGCTCACGCATGTTGGCAGCAATGATAGATAATATATAAAAAGTTTGTAGACAAATTGACATCAGCTGAAATGAAAATATATCGCATGACTGAAGATTAACGAAGCTTAATTGAATTAGAAGTCTAAAGATCTCGGGTCTTGGCGTAAAAAACACAATCGCGTACAATTTTAAGCACCACCATCTCAATTAGTATTGTCATGTTCAAGGGACGAACATGTAAACAAGAGTTACAAGCCTCGTTAAAAGGCAATGTTAATCAATGTTGCTAGACAAGCGCGAAATAGACAGACCTAAAATTGCCAGGACCACACAAATGGCAATATTTAATTGGCCTCTGAAATCGGAGACCTTTGGATACTTTATAAAGTCAAACCGGTGAATCCCATAAGCGGAACAGTAGGGATGCAGCGAAGCGAAACTTTATGACCCCTATTATTCTGACCATAACCACGTTGAAAAAAAATAAACAATAAAGAAATTACTTACTGGCCCAGGTGAACTTTATGATCCAACTTCATTTAATTTTTTAATTTTAATTTTAGAAAACTAAAATTTTAATTTTTGCTTCTTGCTATATGTTACTATTTAACATTTGCTTACAAAAATGTTCTGCCAGAATCTTTAAAAAAATTATTATTCTGAAGAATCTCGATGATACCTTATATGACTATTTTTTAATCGACACTCTTCAGTTAACCTTTTCAATGCTTAATAATTAATATGTACTTTTAAATGATAATTCGACTTGTAATATGTTTTTTTATTTGAATAATTCATAATAAATATATTTAAAAAAAAAGAAGGAAAAGCTCTGCAACCAATTTCATTCCAATTTCCTTTATTTCGTTGCAATGCAGGGTAGACTTCTGTGAAAAAAAAAACGTGTGCTATGTATATAAACCCCAACCATTTGCCATTCAACACAATTTTACACACATTTGTACATTTTTACATTTGGGATTGCTCTGCGTGCTTCTTTCTTATATGTACATACCTGTATAGAAACAGCAATGCAAAATTTTAAATGAGAATTGTCGGAAGACATTATGAAATAGGATGTGATTTCCGATTCAGTAGATACCTACGGAATGGCACGTGTATGAGTACCACAGTAACATATAACTCCCATGCCATTGAGTGTCTAAAATATCGAAATTTCTCGCAGAAACATTTTATATTTTAGCAAAGTGAGTGCGCAATTTTTCGAAATGGAAAAAAACGTTCTTCTGATAGAAGTCTTTGGAAAAAAAACACTTTTTTTTTGTGAATTGGATTATTTTGTGTTCGTGAGTATGGCATTAGAAAAACAAAAGTGTTTGTGTCACGTTTTAATATTATTTACCTTATCTTATCTTTTCGAGTTTGCAAAGAGATCGCAAACAGATAAACAAGGATGTGCCGAACGTTTATATCAAAGGAGTATATCCAGCAAGAAGCATATCGACATATAGTGAAGAATCTTCTGGTTTTTGGAGTCAAAAATGGGTTATTATAAATAAGTATTTATATTTCACTTTTATCTGGATTCAAAGATTAGACAGAGAC
This sequence comes from Ferdinandea cuprea, assembly GCA_963576555.1. Classification (NCBI taxonomy): domain Eukaryota; kingdom Metazoa; phylum Arthropoda; class Insecta; order Diptera; family Syrphidae; genus Ferdinandea; species Ferdinandea cuprea. Next base: position 3,968,507 of record OY754958.1, read on the forward strand.
GTTTTTCCTCCTATGAATGAATTAAGAAAAAGCTGCAGAGATGGAGAACGGTTGTTAAACAGCTTGGCAAATTCAAAATATTTTTGAGTATATCAAACTATTTTTAGTCACATGTATCACCAAGTATAGCTTCTCGGTGATACTTGCACTTAGAAAATTTGAAATTTGAAACGGAAATACTCCCTAAAGGGTACATTTTTTCAAATTACGCATGTGACAAGCATTGGTCTATTAAATATTACATACCGGTGTTTGCAGTAGCATAAGCTTAATTACTAAGTTTATTTAAAATGACCTATCCCGTTCTTGAGAAACTGTCGTTCTTTATAAGTGCCCCCCCTCGGATGCTTTGCGTATCCGCCTCAGACTCCATTGTACTTTTAGATAGATACATAATTTAGGTAAAAATTTGGCCGAATTTTGCAAAAAGCCGAGATGGCACTTTAGTGATAAGACGCTTAGATGCAAAAAGCCGACAATGCTTTAGATGCTTACCTATCGACATGCTTGGTTGACAAATACACTGTCAGGTGATAGCATTAGCTTCATTATTGTATGAAGAGCTTTTGATGCCTTACAGCATACTTACATCCAAAACATAATGCTGTTGGCGTAAGCCTAACACTCTGGCCATAATTTATTAAACGCACTTGCATCGACTTAAACCGAAAGGATTTCCGTTCCCAGTGTGAGTATTCCTGACAAGCTACGTTGAAGAAATCATATTATGTCGCTAAGAAAACAGCGAGACATATTTTACCCCTTCGATGTGGATAAAATGTATGAGGCACTTATAAGTCTCAAATTGTAGTATATAAAGGGTGATTGATTTCGAGTTTCCCTACTTTTTTAAAGGAATGTGAAAAATTAAAAATGAATGTTTATTATCGTTTGAAAGGACATTCTTTGGCATTTATTTTTTGAAGATTATGTCTATCAAATGTTGGCCGTTGCTACGTCGCAGATGGTCCATCCGTTGAGTCCAATTTTCGATCACTCGTTCGAGCATTTCGACTGGTAACTGGCGAATGACACGCGTGATGTTTTCCTCCAAGGCCTGAATCGAAGCGGGTTTGTCGGCATAAGCTTTTGACTTTACATATCCTCACAGGAAAAAGTCTAACGGTGTGATATCACACGATCTTGGTGGCCAATCGACCGGCCCAAAACGTGAAATTATGTGCTCACCGAAATGTTCTCTCAATAAGTCCATTGATTGATGCGATGTGTGGGAAGTGGCGCCGTCTTGCTGAAACCAAATGTCGCCGAGATCACGAGCTTCAATTTCAGGCATCAAATAGTCGGTTATCATGGCACGATAACGGTCGCCATTGACGGTTACGTTCGCACCGGCATAATTTTTAAAGAAATATGGACCGATGAGTCCACCGGCCCACAAACCACACCAAACCGTTGTTTTTTCTGGATGAAGTGGCAGTTCTTCAATCTCTTCAGGTTGCTCTTCGTCCCAAATGCGGCAATTTTGTTTGTTTACATACCCATTGAGCCAGAAATGGGCCTCATCGCTAAACAAAATTTGCCTCGAAAACGTCGGATCTTCTTGGAACTTTTCAAGAGCCCATAGAGCGAAGCGATGTCGCTTGGGAAGGTCGAGCGGCTTCAGTTGTTGCACAAGCTGTATTTTGTGCGCTTTCAATTTAAGATCTTGACGTATAATGCGCCAAGTCGTTCCATACGTCAGTCCGAGTTGCTGCGAACGGCGCCGAATCGACTCTCTACGGTCTTCGTGTACACTCTCAGCTACGGCCGCTATATTTTCTTCACAGCGTGCTGGACGTGGTCTATTCGGTCGAATATTATCCAATAATGAATGCTGGGTCTCAAAATGGGTGATGGTGTTGCGAATAGTACGCTCAGTAGGCCAATTATGTTAACCATAAGTTGAGCATAGTGCACGAAACACATTCCTCACAGAACGTGAATTTTCATAATAAAGTTGAACAATTTGTAAACGTTGTTCAAGCGTAAGTCTTTCCATTATGAAATGCCAAACAATACTAAACAAAAATAACATGACAGCATGACACGACTCACACGTGATCTGTCAAAACAGGGCATTGAAAAAAGTATCTCTACTTGGATCACCCGTTACAAACAGAATCTTGATCCAGTCCAATTACACTGGACAGTATTCAAAAACGAGCCACAAAACTAATTGCTGACTGTGAAATGCTTCCACGTTCTTATACCAAAAAAATAAGTTGATTTATTTATTTTTAGACAGCTGCATTACTTCTAAAGAAAACTCAAACCACAATGTCCATTATTTCAGCAATGCTCAGCAATTCGACTTTAAGTTTTAAGCCGGACATACAGTTATGGACAAATAAAAGTTACCGCCATAAAATGTCAACTAAACTTTGCTGAGACTCTCTTGATTCAAATAGTTACTAAATTAACCCCCAAAATAATAGCTCTAAATTTATTCTAAGGAAAAAAAGCAACCGTAGTTCACTACATGGACAAATCAGAGCTGCACTTTTAGTTTTTTGTTAAAAAGTGTGGTGGTAACTTTTTTTTGTCTAATAGGGTATAGAAAATATATATATTTCTTCCACATGGAATGGTCTATAGGCATACACTGTACATCTCTATTTCTTTGCAGTGGTACTTTTACAAATGCCCAGCAACTACTTACATTATTAAGGAATCAAAAATCCGTTCAGCATTTGTATTGTAATTATTAAAAATTTCACAAATAGTATTAATATTTTTATAATTGGCAAGTTTTCCAATTTGAAGTTTTAAAGATATATATAAAACACATGTGTATAGAGCCCCACCGGCCTACTGTCATATACAAGTCAAAAACAGGGCCTGGCCCTCCAGGTTGGGGGTTGTGCCGTTGGGGTAACTTCCCGACCACGTCAAAAACATTTAGTTATTTGAGAGACTATGGCACCCTCGGATATACTCTACACTCCAGGGGCTACTCAAAAACTTGAGTAGATGTATTTAAGCAGCATTTCCAGCAGCTGCTAAACGGACAAAATGTAGAGAGAGTGATGGGGCAAGAAGAGAACCCACGTCCAGTCGATGAAGAACCAGTCCCTCCGCCTGGTTTGGCTTGGCTGGTTTGGTTTGGCTTAGCTATAAAAAGATAAAGAACAACAAGGCCGCCGGCTCTAATGGTCTACCTGCAGAGCTTTCCAAATACGGAGGTGATGATATGATAGGGCGCATGCACCAAATCATCAACCAAGTTTGGGTGGAGGAAAGCATGCCCGATGACTGGACCATCAGCTCCATATGTCCCATCTACAAGAAAGGCGATCCTAAGTCTTGTCTATGTCGCATATAAGATCCTATCCAACGTACTGTGTGAACGTCTCAAACCTTTCTGCAACAAACTAATCGGCACGTACTAGTGTGGCTTCCGGCTGGGCAGATCAACTGTAGACCAAATCTTCACACTGAGGCAAATCCTGGAAAAGACCAACGAATTTCAAGTCGAGACACACCATCTCTTCATCGACTTTAAAGCCACATATGACAGCATTCATCGTCAGGAGCTTTTTGTGGCGATAGCCGAATCCGAGATCTCGTCAAATCTGATCCAGATGTGTCGCATGACACTAGATAACACGCGATGCAATGTGCAGTTTGGCAGTAGTTCATCTGTGTCATCTGTGTCAACACGAAAGGCACTATCTTCAACAGATCAGTCCAATGCGGACGATACAGATATCATCGGTCGATCCCAGCGTGCCGTGATAGAGACTTTCGTGGCTATTGAAGAACAGGCGAAACTAGTTGGCCTTGAAGTGAATGAGGACAAGACTAAATATATGCTATCAACAAACAAACAATCATCTGTCCACCAACTAGGACAATATGTCACTGTTGATTGCAGCAACTTCGAGGTAGTTAAGGAGTTCATCTACCTCGGGGTAAACATCAACTCCACAAATGACATCTTTGTGGAGATCCGTCGAAGAATTACACTAGGAAACCGCTGCTATTTCGGTTTGGCAAAACAAATGGGTTCAAAACTCCTAACTCGAAGGACAAAGTGCATGCTCTACAGAACCCTTATCCCGCCAGTTCTGGTATACGGCGCCGAGTGCTGGTGATAAGCAGGAAAGGAGAGTTAATACTGGGAAAGAAAAATACTTCAACGGATATTTGGTCCTGTGTGCGAGGAGGGCGAATGGAGAAGAAGATACAACGGCGAACTCTATGAGCTGTACCAAGATGTGGATGTAGTCCGTAAAGCGAAAAACTCGTCGACTACATTGGCTTGGCTACATCGAGCGAATAGACAACAACGCTCCAGCAGGTTCGAGACAACAAGGAAGACCGAACCTCCGTTTTAAAGACCAAGCCATCGCGAATGTCAGAGCGCTTGGTCTGGACAACTGGAAGCAGCGTGCTCGGGATCGCAGAGGGTGGAAGGCTACCGTATCTCACGCAGGGACTATTCACGGGTCGGAAGCCCGTTATGTATGTATGTAAGTATAGAGCCCCAATTCTAATATTGAATTTTTGTATAGAGCCTGCTGCTGTGCGTCCCTAATAATCCTGAAAATGTTATGTCTCAGTTTTATTCTAAGCGAAGTTAGAGGAGGGGTCAGTTGGTTCGTGTAAATACGGGTGTAGTGCCAAAGTTGCTAAAGAACTTGGGTGGGCACTACCGTGCTCTTAAATAAAAATCTTGGCTCATGACAATTAAAAACCCGGTGATTGTTGACTCAAATTTTGGTTACAACAAAATTTTACCCACTTCTCTTTAATAACATTCCTCATTAACATTTTATTATTACTTAACTTTGATTTAATTCCATTGTGGCACACGCTAAATCTTTAACCTCATAAGCTATTTTGTAATAACTTTCTGTTCGATAAAAACATGCAATAACTATAAAAACAATAATTTAATTTTTATCATTCTAATCTCGTTAAATTGCATTGGCAATTTTCATTTTATTAATGTAAATGTGGAAAACTACGCAGGTATCTATCTACAGCAGGAGTGTTAAACATATAACCTAACAGTCAAATGTTTATTGATATTTTAAAGCCACACCCTGGCATAGAAAGCCTCTGCAATAGATACTCCTACGTTGACGATTTACACAAATGGAATCAGATAATTTAATGGGGGATATAAAACGTTATTGAATTTTCGTTAGAAATAACATTTTCATTTCAAATTGAAACAACAATTGCAATTACCTTATGTTGTTCCTAATTGCAAATTAATTCTGTGAGTTTGGTGTTAAAGAAGTATAATTGGGGTGTATGAAGAGAAGAGAAGTACTCACTCTATTGATATTCATTTAGAAATGTTAATATTGTTAATTTTTCGTGTTAAGCAAATTACAATGGGAGTTAATTTTTGTGGGGAAAGGTGTTGGAAACTGAAGTTTAAGCACGCAATATGACCATTTAGGAACTAGACTAGGTATTTATGTACAGTTTTTGTTTGCAAAGTAAGTTAAATATTTAGGAACAGGACATTAGTTAGAAACTCGACTTAAGATATTAATTCCTTCTATTTAAAAAGATATTTAACAGCTATTTTCTTTGCCAATTATCCTCTTATACTTTACTACCTTACTTATGTTGACAGGAAGTTGCATGAGTACTCCTTTCATCCCCCCATCTACTTCCATGCATAAGTCATGAATAAAACTTCCATTCAACATGCAGCATTCTATGGTTATGAAAAGATACAAAACATCACAAGGATGCTTTAATGGTAATGCAGAGAAAGTGTTAACGCTCGACCAAAAATTTGATTTGATTTTATTTACGTGTACGTGTGGATAATATTTTCGTTCTTTGTAAACATTCTTTTGTTTTCATTCATAGTAGGATAATGTTTCGTGTTGTGTCTTATTACAGCAGCATTATTCATGGGGCTCGAGATAATGAACAGAAGACATAGAAAAATACTGTGAAATTACAAAAGGCAAATAAATACTATCTATTATTGTTAGAAATGCGAAAGTTTTAGCTTCGCGTTATCTCTTCATGGCTTTAAAACTTGAAGCTTGTCACGGATATAGGCTTTTACCAATGAACAACATGATGCAGCCATTATTAAAGTAAGGAAGAGTGGGGAAATATTGTGCAGAATATAGCCTAAGTTTCAAAAGCATTAGACGGAAATACATATATTTCGTCCTAGAAAATAAATAAAGGGTGATTTTTTAGCTGGTTTGGTCTTGGCAACACTGGTTTTGACAGCTGACGTGTGTTTAGTACCTTGTGTCACTGTCAAACAGCTTCAGTTTGGTTTGCAATTTAACCATGGATCGTCTTACAAATGAACAACGCTTGCAAATTATTGAATTTTACTATCAAAATTCGTGCTCGGTTCGAAATGTTCATCGCGCGCTGCTTCCATTTTATGATCGGCATTCTCGACCTTCTGAGCAGTCTATTCGGAAGATTGTGACCAAATTTCGCACCAAATTTACTTTGTTGGACATTAAACCACCAACACGTTTACGTACTGTGCGTATTGAAGAAAATATTGCGGCCGTATCAGCTAGTGTGACAGAAGACCGTGAAATGTCGATTCGGCGCCGTTCCCAGCAGTTAGGCCTTTGTTACAGCACTACGTGGAAAATTTTGCGGAAGGATTTGGGCGTAAAGCCTTTTAAGATACAGCTGGTGCAAGAACTAAAGCCAGCCGACCTACCACAACGCCGAATTTTTGGTGAATGGGCTCTTGGAAAGCTGGCCGAGGATCCGCTTTTTTATCGAAAAATTGTGTTCAGCGATGAGGCTCATTTTTGGTTGAATGGGTACGTAAATAAGCAAAATTGCCGCATTTGGAGTGAAGATCAGCCAGAAGCATTGCAACAGCTACCAATGCATCCCGAAAAAGCCACTGTTTGGTGCGGTTTATGGGCCGGCGGCATTATGGGGCCATATTTCTTCAAAGATGATGCGAATCGCAGCGTTACTGTCAATGGTGAACGCTACCGAGCGATGATAACAAACTTTTTTTTGCCCGAAATGGAAGTTCTTGACTTGCATGATATGTGGTTTCAACAAGACGGTGCCACATGCCACACAGCACGCGAAACAATGGCGCAATTGCGAGGCGAGTTTGGTGAACAGTTAATTTCACGTTTCGGGCCGGTCAATTGGCCGCCTAGATCGTGCGATTTGACACCATTAGATTATTTTTTGTGGGAGTATGCTAAGGCTAATGTGTATAGGGACAAGCCCGCTTCGATTGACGCACTGGAAGCCAACATCCATGCATTCATTCGTGAGATACCGGCCGACCGATATGTGTGAAAGAGTATGCCAAAATTGGACTCAGCGGATGGGCTACCTGAGACGCAGCCGCGGTCAACATTTGCATGAAATTATCTTTAAACATTAAATTGCAAGGTTCAAACTATCGATTCAAATAAATATTTCATTCATTTTTTCGAATTTTTTGTGTTTTTTTTTTAAAAAAAGTTCTAAACCTCTTAAAAAATCACCCTTTATAAAATATATATTTAAACATAACGAAAGGCTACAGTTCGCTTGGGGCGAACATTACGATACCCTATCCATATCCCTATATGCCCCAAAGAAAAAAGCATTAAGAAGGTGATGGATATCAGTTCATTTCATGAAATTTATAAAAACAAAAATATTTTTTTAAAAACGCCGCCAAAAAGTGGGCGTGGCCAAAAACTTTGTGTGGGCGATTAGAAAAAATATTTGCTAAATATCTTGTTAAAAAATTTTTTCAGTTTCTATGAAAATTTTCGCTGAAAACAGCATTTTAGTGAAAAAAGCCCACAAAAAGTAGGCGTGGCAAAAAATCTTATATGACATCTATCTATCTCTCTAACTTTAGCCTTAAAACGGTTTTTCTAAATTGTGGACGTGGCAGTGGGCGGATTTAAAAACTTTTAACACTTTACCATTTTGGGACCCTAAGGAGTATATGCTCTAAATTTCAGCTTCCTAGCATAAATTTAAAGGCCTCAAAAGTTGATACGGACGGACGGACATTGCTTAATAGTCTTAGGATTTGGTCCTGATCATAAATATATACACTTTTATGGGTCTACGACAAATATTAATTTTGTTACAAGCTATGTGTCAAAATTAATATACCCTTAGGATAGGGTATACAAATTGTTTTTCTTCGACAACCGTTCGGAGGTTTAAATTAATACCACTGATAGTATTCCAATATTTTAAAACTCCCGCGGGTCGAATTTGGGGAATTGCAATTGCTATTCTAAGTTATCCGACAGAAATAATTTGTTTGCCCTTAAGGGTTTTAGGGGGTAGCAAATTAAAATAAAATGCTCGACTGTTTCTTGGTACATGAGGTTCGTTTTTCAATCTCTTCAAAAAGAAGGGTTACATTTGATCGCAAACCATATTTATTTAAATCAGTTTTTAAGTTTTCAAATATTGGATTTCTTATCATAAACAGCTATAACTAATCAACACTATCCAGAATGAATTGCCCCAACTTTCTCGTATGTATCAGTAGCTTAAAGAATCGTGCGGAAATTTGAAACGGCTCTAACGATTTAACTTAAAGCCTAATTGTGTAAAACACCAACAGAGATCAAAATCGTTAGAGCCTTTTTAAATTTCCGCACGACTGTTTAGAATTCTATTACATATATACGAGAGAGTTATTTTACGAATTATGATTTATTTTCTGCGGTTTTGGATTTAAGAGCCCTTGAGAAATGTGCATCTTCGGTTTATACAACCTTAAGAGGCTAAGGATACCCTTAAACACATATCAAATAATCAGAAAGAGAAAATAATTTTATCTCTAAAACATTCATTAAAACATCAAGTGCTCGTTGCAGGGAAGATCCTCGTTTATAATGGCTCCATCGTCAACAAAGATTCGGTAACTGATGTACTTTAGGGTCCGTCACTTTTCCTTCATGCGAATTCATTCGGTACGGCTTGATCTATTTCGGATAGATCTTGGTTTGAAGGCTAAAAAGATCGAGCCTTTGCAATAATTAAAGCCGAATGACCATTGTTTGCTCCTAAATATGTGAATGTGCCCAAAATCAACCCTAGAATCCGCATTTGGAAATGTAGCGTTTGGAGCGAAGATAATCCACATGAGATTATAGAAACGCGGTCTGTGGGTTGGTTCAACGGAATTCGCCATGATAAATGATTTTTTCATTCCCTGACATGAATGTGGAAGTGAAATGAGCGAAGTTGATTCGCGTAATGGACCTATAAATGTGCCTCAAAGATCTTGGATTTCATATCTGTGGAATATTTTCTTTGCGACTACGTAAGGACGCTAGTCAAACTACAACTACAATCTACGCATTGAAAGCCAACATTATTCATCGTATTAAGGACCACATGCTTGACAAAGTGGTCAGAAACATTTCCTCTCGAATGAACTTCATCGGATCCAGCCGTGGTAGGCATGTGCCTGAAGTTGTGTTTCACTTGCAGAATGTATGGTTCTATTCAACACAATTAAATAAATAACTTAAAAAATTGACTGTGTTTGGCACTGTGTTTCAACTGTGTTTCAAAATCAAAGTTAGTACCGGCTTAAAAAAAATACACTTTACGACAAATGCATTCTATATTTACTGCTATTCAATCACTGAAGTACATACTCTAATAAAACGACGAAACGCCAAACGATTGCAAAATATAAAATGGCTCTTTTGACTGTTCTTAATTCAATTATTGTAAGATTCACCCTCATTAAAACTGTAGAGTTCTTGTCCAGTACACTAATTTGGGTACTTGGACAGGAGTATTAGATCATATCAGTGCAATTGAATTCAAGTTACTCAAAATATCCAGTTGGCATTAGGGTATCATTAAATTTGAATTTTCCTTTCTTTTTACCCGCTTAAGTGCGCTGGTCTTCAAAAATCATTTTGATGTAAAAAAACATCTGCGAATTCTTTTTTCTTAAGCTAAACAAAATTAAATCAAAATTCTGTTCGCAGTATTCAAGGCACAGCATGAGAAGTGTGTACATCAAAAACTGAACCTTTTTAAAGAATTTTAACCTTCTACAGATGAAATCCAAGTATATATAGCTACTCTCTATATTAAGTGAGGAAGTTTTTTATTTTAAAATGAAGAAAGAAATTTTAATTTCCAAGTTAAATGCATAATACGCGATTGAGCTCTTTTTGCCTATTTTAATCTTTTAGACAACTTAACATGTGCACAAATTTAATTATTTGAAAGTAAGTGAATAAATGGACTTTTTAAATTGGCTTGCGACAAGCAAAATTAATCTCCTCCTTTATTAAATGTGAGTATGCATCTTTAATTGGTTCATTACAACCATAATTGGGTCTACGCTTGTCTGTGCTTTAACCCGTATTGAACTTTGGCGAGCATATATAGGGTCCGCCAAATAACTTTTTTTTGAAACAGGGCGCAAAACATCGAGTGTAGCTTCGGCTGTGTGGCACGTAGCGCCGTCCTGTTGAAACCAAATGTTGCCAATATCCTCCTCTTCAATTTTTGTGAACAAAAATTCGTTCAACATGGCCCGATAACGATCGCCATTGACTGTAACGGCCACTCCTTGCTCATTTTCGAAGAAAAATGGCCCAATTATGCCGCAATATTTTCCAGCGTTGTTCAAGCGTATACACAACCATATTCGTTCAGCGGAAGGATAAAACTAATTATCTGTCAAATCAGATATGAGCTAAGTGTTACCATTCGCAAAATAAGCACTAGTTGAAAAAAAACGTTAGATGGCGGACCCTTTACATTCAAACGGGTGAATTGATGACGACTGTTCTCGAATGACTCGATTTTAAAAGTTTTTCCAAGCGATGTAATGGTGACACTCTTTCAATCAGGACAACATACTAAGGAGGGATCGGGAAAGGACAAAAGCATTAACTCAAGTAATCTTTGCAGCTATTCTGACGATTTTTAAAATTCATTCAGTATTGACATCTTTCCTGTAAGTAGAGATTACTGAAGGATATTATAACACGTGAGCGGAGCCACGGGTATAGTCTAGTATATGATAAATCATCATGATAATCGCAAAATAACATGACAGAAGTTTGAATCGCGTCTGAAACTGAAACAAACTGATTTTCACATTCGCTCATCAAACATATATAATTGGCGAACCCCGTGTGTACCTCGTGAGCTTTTTTTAAGATTTCGAGATCGTCATCTATAAATAAGATAAATAAGACAAAAAAGTCCTAAAATAACTTCTTTAACGCTAGAAGTCAAACCATTGACCTTAACCCTTTGTCATTTTTGGTCAGGTAATTAATCAACCAAAATGTACCTTTCCAAAACAATAAGCAATTCACTAAGTAAGACCGACAACGTTGGTTGTTCCATGAAAATGTTGTAGTAATTTCCGACGCTCAGTTGGTAGCTTCCATTAGCAAAGAATTTTAAACACGTTTTGATGGACTGCTGACTTTTTATCGCTTACAGTTTCGGTCAGCACTTCCTGGAACGTTTGTTTTGAAAAAACGGAAGTTTTGTATGAATTTGGAACCGAATCACATCAAACAATTCTAAAGTAATAAAATGAAAAGTTCACTGCTTACATATTTCCATCCACATGCATTGGGTTTGAAGCATCTCGAAATGTTCTTCGTATTTTTGCTTTCTCGTTCACTCTTTCTTCATTATAATTCACTTCAAAAAATAATTTTAAGAAAACAATTTTTAATTTTTTTTGATTTATAAACGAAGAATATATGGCTGATAAAAAAATCGATAAAAATCAAAATTTTTAATAACTATGACACCAAGTTTATAAATTGAACTGTTCACAATAGATCTAAAATGTAATTTAATCCACAGTTCAACAAAAATTGTAATCGACATCATACAAATTTATTAATTTCGTTGATATTTGATAACCCTGGTTAGTTTAGGTTTCACTTACTTAGACCAAAAAGATGTCTGTTGTGATACCACGTGGATCTAAACTTTTACTACACTACTCGTTAAAACATTTGGAGTTCTGATTAAAGCAAAATGAAAACGAATGGAAGAAGGCACCTAGATGGACCTTGCGTTTATGTAAGAGAGCAGGACAAGTGCAAAGAAGTTATAGGATTATCGTCCATGCGGCAAGGTGTGGTGTTTCTGAGAGTCGACTGACACATTTCGTTGTCAGTGGACTCTCGGTGGCGCATGTGCGCTAGGTTGGCGGCTGCTGGGTGCTGCTAATGGTGTTTGGGGGTGGGCACCGTTGCCTCTGTAGATGAGGCGGCGAGTGCACATAACCTCCGATTATACTTATTATTAGTTTGGTAATTTTAAGTAGCATTAGTTAGATTTTAATTTTTTAATGTATAGTCTTAGGTAGTTTTTAGTTTTTAGTTTCAATCAAAAATTAAACAAATAAAGATGTCAAGTTTTTAAAAAAAATTTCTTGTAAAAAAATATATATTGAAAAAAATAATAAGTATTATTAATTAAGGCCGAAAGGTAATAGTATTAAGTGATATAGTTAAGTTTAGAGCGTCCGCATAAAGACCAGTAAGCTAGAATAAGTATCCTGTTAATTTTAAGTTAGATTTAATCATTTTTGTCTAGTATGTAAGATCTTTTGGAAAAAATAAAAATGTATTTAAAACTTAAAACTATAGGTCTTACGACCGAGATTTTTGCCAATATGTAGTGCGGGGTTGAAGACACCATCTATTACTTTCTTGCAAGAAAAGAGAGCAACTTTTGCTTGGCTATCTCTTTCTTGTATTCCAGCTTAATTTTTTTTCAAGATTACAGTCAGATATTTAGCCTCGTCAGAGAAGACAAGGCTGGTACCTTTAATAGAGGAAGGCGCAAGAGTAGGGATTTTGTTCTTCCCAGTAAAAAGGACAAGTTCGGGGTTCAACCCCCAGGCCACAACTGTTTGTCCAGCTTGTAAGCTTGATAAGAGCATTCTGAATGAGCACTTTTAAGGTATTGAGATGCTTTCCTGAGACGGCAATAGCAACGTCAATTGCATAGGCGATCACTTTGATAACCATAATAGGGCTGTAAGCTGAGCCAAAACTATGCGATGCACTGTGTCAAAGACTTTTGTAAAGTCATCTAATGATGCACATGATACCATGAACAAAGCCATACATAAAAATTAAAATTATTAGGGTGTTCTTAAACCAATTCCATATCTCATTCAATGAAGAATTCAATGCTTATTATTATCAGTCCCATCAGTCCCATCAGTTAATAACATAACTTATTTATCTAAATTCGTGGAAATCGAAAATGTTTTTAAAGATATTAAATCATTTACACACAAACATGAACTATAATCTAAACTCCTCGTAATTAATCTCAACAATCAATTTTCCTGTCCGTTCTCAAATTCTTTTGTGGATATGGCAAAGAGATATGTGTGTGTGCGGTGTGCTGTCTTACTACTTTCAATGAATTGAAGCGATGCTAGTACTTCGGTGGCGGTTAAAACACAGCCTCATGTCAAAACCACGTTCTATATGCCCAACTAAATGATTGATGCTGATAGATGAGTTCAATGGTCAACCCCTAAATTCGCTTTTCTATTTGAAGTTGTCAATAAAGTCTCGTAATTTGCATTTCCAAGCAGTTCATTAATCATTAGCTAGAACTTGAAGCATCGCAATATTTAGGAATTGTGAAATGCCATAAATTAAAGACAGACATAACACTAATCAATAAGGACTCTGACGTTTTTCCTAATATAAATAAGGAACCAATTTCAAAACGACATATGATACCAATATGTGTGGGCACATTTTTTCTTCGATAATAAATCTTCTACTTGAGATGATAAACGGTAAAAAGAAACATAAAATGTGAATAAAGTCAGAATCTTTCTCTCTGGTGGAACTGCTCAAATTGCCATAATTTGCATTTATATTACTGGTAGCATGATATATATATGTGATAATGTGTAAATGTATTTGCATCATGAATAAAAGGAGAAATAATCTGTTGCTCAATGGAAGTTGAATTCAAAAAGTTGAATATAATTGCAATCATTTTGCCATCGCTGAGGAGATTTACATCAGTTTATCTCTTCGTTGTTGCGATTGGATATGTGCCAATAGTTATGGAAGTGATTTATGTTTGATGACTGAAATAAATTTCGAAAAGTTCTACTCACTTTACTGCTCATACGTTTAGATTTGGCTAAAATCGTAAGACTCAAATGAGAATTTATGCAATGGGCCATTAAAACGTCATTTCCTGATAGCAAGTGCTCCTACTGCTCTTCCAATTATGAGCAGTAGGGAATATTCTATAATTACCATGTTCAATTACCTTTAGTATTTCGAGATTCCCTTCCCACTAATTGAAAAGTTGATTGGAATGTCGAATCCTATTGCAGGATGATAGGAAACCATCGTGGATGATACTGCCATCTACTATTTACATAGATGCATGTACCATGTGTATTCTCCGAATGTGGATAAATTGAACCATCAAGAAAACAGAGCGGATATTTGCTATTAATTTAGTTACAACATTCCCTACGACATGCGTCGTTGGTTGACGTTAACTACTGTAGACAGGAAATTGGAAAATACAAACATCACCCTTTACAATCAGAAAGGACGGGAATAAACACTGGACAAGTTTATAGCTGGTATAGTTTTTAATATGAGCAGTTAAAGTAATAAATTTGTGGAACATATACTCCCTAGAGGCCCTAAATGATAGAGTGTAAAATTTGTTCTAAAGCTAAAGTTGAAGAGATAAAGGCTTAGGACATTTACAAAATATATTGTGGGACATCTAGTGGTTGCTTTTAAAATCATAGGTTATTTTGATACTGACAGCTGTTTCCCGCTCTCGAAATCTTGACAAAAAGTCAGTATCATACCTCCGCAGAACGAAATGAGTCGCTTTACGCTTACACAAAGTTGGGTAATATTGAAAACTTATTTCCCAAGTGAGTGCGTTTTTTGAAAAGACCCGCTGTATGAAAGTTTGTCCAAAAAATTCGTGAGACTGGTATGCTAGAGGCAACCCGTTAGGGTTAATGGTGGGCGTTAAAGAGCCATGTTAACCAATTTTTTATCACTGAAATTGAAGACATGGATTAGGACGACCATTGATTCATAAAGGATGGCGCGCCATACCGTACAGCACATGCTACAATCGATCGATTGCGCACCAAATTCCTAAATTTGTAGTTGACCAAAGAAATAATGGTGGAACATGCCTCTGTAGCGACATCCAATAACTATTACGTGACGCTCATTTTCATCAACAAAAGAAAGGCCCAATGACACCAACGGAATGAAAAACACTTGACCTGGTTTTACCTGACTAATAACGCATAATCTGTTTGCGGACGATGCCGCTGTTGGGCAATATTGCTTAAAGCTTATGAGCAAATTTCGAAAATGTAAGAAAATTTGTCATCAAGTATTTGTATTATGGTTTAAATCAAAAATTGCATCTACAAAACGTTATTTATTTATTGAATTAGCTACTGTGTACCAAACTGAAAATAATCTCAGAAACATTAAACGGAATTTAATATTAGTCCAAAATAACGGGTGATTTTTTAAGAGTTAAGTTTTTCAGGTTGGCCGTACTGGTTAGTATTGGTGTCCAAACGTTATCTGTCAAAGAGAAATGTTTTAAGTATACTCTGCCATTTAATCATGGGAAGACTTACAAACGAGCAACGATTGCAAATTATTGAAATTTATTATCAAAATTCGTGCTTTGTAAAAAATGTGAAAATCCGCTGTTTTTATCGAAAAATTGTGTTCATTTCTGGTTCAACGAATATCTAAATAAGCAAAACTGTCGTATCTGGAGTGATGAACAGCAAGATGCTATACAAGAATTACCGATGCATCCGAAAAAATGACAGTTTGGTGTGGTTTATGGGCATGTGGCATCATCGGTCCATTTTTTTAAAGACGGCCGTGGAAGAAACGTTACCGTCAACGGCGAACCATATCGAGCCATGATACGCGGGTTTTTTTGCCGCAGTTGACTAATCAACTTGGTTGACAGGTGGTTTCATCAAAACGGTGCCACATGCCACACAGCTCGTGTAGTAATGGAAATGTTGAAGGATAAATTAGGTAGTGCGAAATGGACGGGAGTTGGCCGCAAAGAGCATGCGATTTAACGCCTCTTGATTATTTCTTGTGGGGTTATGTAAAGTCGTTAGTCTATATGGACAAGCCGAACATGATTGAAGTCTTACAGGATAACATAACACGCGTAATTCGTAGAATACAGGCCGAAATGCTCGAAAAAGTGACGCAAATTTGGGCCTTCCGAATGGACCATTTGAAACGGAGCCGCGGACAACATAAATATGAAGTTGCCTTTAAAACGTAAATGGCAAAGGCCTATTTATCGATTACAATACAAATTTTGAATATTTGAATGCAAATTCGATTTAAAAAAAAATACTACACTTAAAAAATAACCCTTTAAAACAACTACTTGGATTCAAGAGTGAAAAGTTAATATATCAAGGATCTTTGAAGCAATCAGTGAAGGATAACGCACTTTTAACAACCTAAAATATGTTGAAAGCAAGGCTCTAATAATACTGATTATTTAAAGTTCAAAATTTTGTCTTAAGTACAAAAAGTACAAGGACGCAATAAAGTCTGAAATGAATATATGTTTAAAGAGAGATTTTTTGAAACCCCGTATGCCAGGCTAATACCATTTTACCTGTCTATACAATCGCAGAAAATTTTGAATCCGGGAAGACATTTATTTTGAAGTTGATAATGATTATGCAATAGAGGAAATAAGTGTTAGAAATGGGTTAAAAAGCGTATTTTTTTCAAGCTAATGCATAACATACATCTAATAATGTTATTAGGGAAAAAATTATTCTCTAAAACCAATTATATATATTGATTTTGTTAATGCGAAGTAACGTACTATATAAGCAGACTGTTGAACTAAAGGCAATTTTAATACCTACAAACAAACGTCTAGATTGACATAGGACAACAATATTATTTTTAATGGGATTTCGTTTTCATTCATACTCGTAAAAGCAAAAATACTACACACGACCACTCTATGTCAACTGACAACTATTGAATATTTTACTTGACTGAAATTAAATTGTCTATAACAAGCACGAACTATAAATAGAAGCTTTTTAATAATTTACATAGTAAAGGGTGTATGTATCAACAAATACGATGTTTGATACTTGCAGGTGGTTTACAAAACTCCAGGAATAAAAATTAGTTTTTGTTATAAATTAATTTTTTATCAGTTGCGTGTGGGGCATGGAATTATTTTCATCCTTTACGAAGACTTTTAGAAAAATATAAAATAAAGCAGCTTTAATTCTATAAAAACAAGTTCAATAATCACGCTCCAGCCTAAGGCTAGCGTAGGGCGTATGGCGAGGAGTCCATTTGAAGAGTTTGGGGAGCCATTTTAGTGAAAGAGGAGCTACCGTTTTTGAGACAATTAGTTATACATATATGATTTGTACAGAAAGAAAAACAATCTTATGGTTATGGTACTGTTATTTAAAACGATAAAGTCGCTACGATTTTTGTGGAAGCGGAACGTATGAAAGTGGGATGCGTGCCCAAAAGAGAATAAAGAAGTGTCGTATGACAAAAATCGTAGAGTAAGAAATCTGACCAAAGCAAAATTAAAAAAAAAAAGGCCCGAGATGTTACCCCAAAGCTTTATATACGAACATTGAAGCAATCCACACGGCTACCGGACAGACGGACTTCATTGGCGGTCCCACATTTTTAGACTCTATAGTGGTGATATTAGCACGATTGCAAGAATTTTCTTTTTATTTTACTAATGTAAGCGAGAAAGTTAAAAATTCAATGTATCACTTCATAAACTAACTCAAAAATAACATAAGAGAGAAACATTAGCGAAATAAACATACTACAATTATTAAAAATTATGAGGGTATGCAACGAATATTCGTTATAAACTTGTAATAGAATGCAAACACTTTTTAGCACAATGCATTAAAATGTACTTAACTTATTTATTTTTCTTGCTTTCAAATCTAACATTTTACAAATTTGGGGAGTCATTTTGATTGTTGGGAAGCCCAGTTGCAAGTGGAGAAATAACTGTTACTGTTACTTTAAAAGTCAAGTCAAATAATCCAACGCATGTTTGGAAGAACTCAAATGAGCTAAAAGTAACGCGGTAAGTACTATTTCCACTTTGATGATGATTATAAACTGTTTAGAAAACTTACGCGTGTTCCCTTAATTTGTAGGTAAAACTTTGATCAATCGGTCCGATAAAAATCCTGTCTCAGAAAATAATCAGTGGACCTTGAACACAATTTATTGAAGTTTTCAAAACTGTCCTTGTTAATGTTAAGATATCAATGATCAAAGCTAAACAATAAATAAGGTAAGTGATCACTGTACTGATTTCACTGAAAATAAACAACCTTTGCCGATGAACCTCTAAGAAAAGACCTTACTCAGTTTTATGACCGCACAATAAACCATCTCAAAACTAGAAACCGGAAACTAAAAAAAAATTGTTATTTCATCTCGATGTGACCAACTTTGTCAAAGATAAAGCTCTTTCTATCTATCTAGACTACGATTGCCACAAAAATATGTTTAAAGATGCTTGACTCTATATGGGCTGAGGTGATGATCAACACAAAACTTTTGTTTGCAGACCAATAGTGCACAATAAGCGCAATTTTGCTTTTCTTCACTTAATGCAATAGATGTTACAACTGAATCATTGTTGGTAACTACTTTTCTAAAGGAACTTGTTTTTTTTCGCACCAAAAACGATTAAGTAATTATTTTCTGTACAGCTACCTCATGTCTTATATCAAAATAAATTATTAGGAAAATTAAAAAACAAAGACCGTTTACTCCGGAAAAGTTCATCCACAAACTGGATAAGTAACCTCATTCTCAAGTAAATAAAATCACAACGTTATCCTTGTTCGAAGGCAATTTTATGAACAAGTTTCTCTTTTACTTTTTGCACCATAAACTTTATTCGACGGGATCAGGAAAACCCATTCCACACCCTTTTCAGTGGCCAAAACAATTAAGATGCAATTTGAATGTAGGGAGGAGGGTTTTTTTTTAAATGATTACAACAAAACTTCTCGGTTATCCGATAGTCTTCTCAGCATAATTGCTCGGTCATTATTTTTCAACAGCAGTACAACGTTCGGGCAAACAACCCACAAGCCACAATACAAAAAGCCGTCAAAAAGATTTTCTGTTTTTTATCGTTGAAAAGTATTTTAAGATAATGCAAATTGCACATAAGAAGGGTAGAAATGTTTCTTTATGACCACGCTGGCCGTAGTGTTGCTGGTTGCTGGTAGATGTAGAGAAAGAGTGTCACTTAAAGAAGCAATTGCCATCATACAGTTTAAAAGTAGCTTTTAGCAGACGTAGACGGAAGAAATTTAAGTTGTGGAATTGTGCCAAACAAAGAGACAAGCGATAATTGTGACTTTCACAACAATGAAACTATTATCCTTTGTCCATTGGATCCAGTCCGCAATCCATAGAACTTTGGCGTGCTGTTATTTATTGCAGTTGGAAAAGCTGTTTGCTTTCCTCCTTCTCTGGCTGAATCAGATTAATAGCCGGACGTTAAAAAGGTGGACTCTATTTGTTGGGTAAATTGTACCTTTGTCTATGTGCGAATCACACATGTGTAATAAAAAAACTTTATAATTCACTCCAGTCACGGAAGCGGGACATAGGTATACTCTTCCTTCCTGCAAAGACAAACCAGCAAACCGAAGTGAGTGAAATTTCCAGGTGTGAAAACAAAAGTTTTTCCCTTGAAATCAGATTGCCATTGCTGAAATATCTACTGCACTTAGTTGGTTACATTAAGTTTATTGTTTGAATGGATACCAATAAATCTTCACTGCTTTTGGGTGAGCTTTATATTTTCTGCACATTTGCCATGTACATAAACGTTTACTTGTTATGAAAAGATATGACGGCACGTGAAAGTAATAAGTTCTTATTGAATGGACTGTGCAGATTTATGGAAAGATTGCGGTGTTTCCTTTTAGCTGTTGAGAAAAAACGTAATTTAATTAAATTATAAATCATATAAATGGAAATTATAAACTTATTTCGATGGCGAAACGGTTTTATTTGTAATGCATACATTTATATGCAGCACATAAAATTTAAATTTATGATTAAATAATACTGAGAGACGAGTCCAAGCGGCAGGTGATGTCTATAGAGTGTCATCGCTGAGCGATTAACTATGGAAATGCCATTCCAAAGCGTAGCTGTACCTTGGTCGTATGTCTGGAAGTGGCCTTAGATATTTTCAAAAACAGTAATACATTCCTTTAGTTTTATTACAAAATGGTCGAAATTTACCAATTAGAGCAATGGAAGTTTGAAAAGAGGGATTAGAGGGATGATATTTCGAATATATATTCTGAAAATATTAAGTCAATTGAATGAATACTCGGCGTGTCTTGGCTTTTTGGACTGCTTCCACATCTCATAGAGCTCGCAGTTATATCGTATCCCCCATTTGCTCTCGTTGTGCACAGGAGCATGCTTTTACCTTAAATAATTAATAAAGAATGTAAATATATTTAATATATAATTGTTTAAATAAAAATATAACGCAGAGCCCCTTTAGTGCTCGCAAAATATTAAATTTATCCTAAACTTAAGAAAAACAATTGTATAAATATTGTAAACAATTTTTTTTAAAAAAGAGTAATAAATTGTAGATAGACAGATAGATAGTAATACCATCCCTCATACTCAGTTTGAGTTTCCGCATCACCACAAAACTTTTCTCTTTCGTATACTAATGTATACGAGAAATTTAAAAATGAACACCCACCCCCTCTATCCTAATTTAGTAAACAATTATTTTCTCTAAATTAGCCCTCTGATTTGATGAACAATTTTTTTCTTAAAATGAATCCGCTTCTGATATGTCAGCGCACCAACAACTCCCTTAAGATTATTCGAGTCAATGACTGACATCACATATTTCAAGGTCGAGGTCATTGAATGAACCAGTGCCAAGTAATGAAGGTCGCCACAAAGTATTACTTGTGAGATGGGGTCCAAAAAATATGCCAATAACTTGGTCCAAAATACATTTTTATTTTTGAAAATTTATGAAGTTAAGTTGAAATATTGTAAAATAAGCGTTGGAAAAAAATAATCAAATTTCTGCATGGTTTAAGTGCAAAAACAAATAAAGATATATTACTCTAGAACCTAAATTGAGCACCATTGAAAAGGTATCAGAAAATAATTTTGTTTGTTGGTTTTCAAGCTATGTATGTAATTCTATTAGAAATTACATATGTATGAAAAAGTCAAATAGCTATTATCGGAATCTTGTTTTACATGGAGTTTGAGGATGTCGGACGACATTATGCCATATTGAAATTTATAAATATAATTCCGAAAACTGGATGTGACAAAAATACATACATATTTACATTCTTGAAGTTCAAATACCTTCGGAAGACAAGAAATCTATTCCGGAATTTAACTTACGTAATATTTTTACATTACCTATACGTAATACTTTATTTCATTTATTCTATCTACAATATTTTCTAAGCTACGGTGGGACGAAAGAAGAATGTTTGATTGTATTCCTTCACGATTTCCTCAACAGGAAATAAGATTTCAAAGAAATCTGTATTTACAAAGCGGAAATAAAAACAATGCTTAAGGGTGGCATTAAATTGCACGCAAGTTGTTTTTTATAGGACTTTAAAGTGTAATGTTTTCCCAAGATATAAATACTTTTAAAATACTTTTAAATATGCGATCCCATGTTTAATAAATACTGGCAATATTATCTTATTTTTTGTTTAGTGGAAGGGATAATAATAATAATACAGTGGACGTCCAATATAACGAATTATACAACGCACAGCCTTTCGTTATATAGAAAAATTCATTAAATCGATCGTACAATTTTTTCTACGTAATAATACCATAGAGAGGTCAGTAACATGAGAGAAAATAAATTAAACAAGTTTTTTATGTTCACTAAAAATTTCGAAAATAAATCTTTTATACGACTCTCGGTGTTGTTTTTGCATTTTGGAAGAACCAGTTAAAAGCGCTTCTTCTATTTTTGGAAATTCAATTTTAACAAACTGCGAAAAAAAGTATCTTATATCTTATTGACCTACTCAGCTTCGTTTGGGTATATATAGGCGGCGCTTATTGAGAAATGTACCCAAATCATTTTAGAATACATGCGATCCATTTCCGATATCGAATATATTAGTGCGTATGAACTTGTTTCCCAATCAATAAATAAAAAAAAAATCGTCGTAGATATGCTCTTGGACTTAAATTTAATATTTCTAGGTCTTTGGGCTTAGGCTGGGCTTTGATTGTATGAAATAGTTGTATTGAGTAATTTAACAGACAGAGTCATTCTAACACGTTGGAACAACATTTTAATTGTGAACACGTACTTGACAAAATTATTTATGGATTTTGATCATGGGAATGGATATGAAGAAACGAGGTCAGAAGTAAGATGGTGTTGTCACCGAAATTGTGCAGTCAAAATCGGTCTACCTGTGGGAAGAGTCATAAGTATGTTGCTTATTGTTAAATTACCCTTTAAGTTCCTTGCTCAGGCGAAGTGTTTCCGTTGCTATTTGCTACAGATAGAGCCTTGCATCAGGAAACGAGTTCTTTGAATAAAAATGTGTTCAAATCAAAATGCATATCTTTTCTTTATACCCATCAATGCCTACCATTTAAAAAAAAAATACATTTTCCTGTATCTCACAAATGAAATTGAGTTAAAATTTTATAATGTAAAATGGCAATTTTATAACATATTATCATTTGGATCAAACCCTGGTCGGTAGAGAAAAAAAAGTAACACACCATATAAATATTCATTATAAGCGTACTGAAACTGCGAAAGCTTAGTTAAATGAATAAAATTTAATATACAGTAAAATAAAATGCGAGAAGAAAACTCAAACTCAAAGTTAACCCTATCAAAGTATCTACAAAATAAAAAACAATTTGAATTGCACATCTCATTAGTATGATATGACATTGTGAACGTTTAAAAATGTAAGGATATAACACTGACAATGCTATATGAATAACGTTATTCACATTCTTATTTTGTATTAATACAAATATTTGTAAAATACCATTCTTCACAACTTCATAAAAGTAAAAAATGCATATTCCAATCTGTGCAAATAAATAAAAAAACGTTACCTTAAGACAACATTAGTTTATTATCCTTTTTTTGTACATAACATTTCGTAGTTCTTTCGTAAAAAGTCCATTTTCATTTGTAAGCATTCCACCTACTATTGTTGTTGGTAAATGGGAGGGGTAAGAGCTGCTCGCATATGGTCGGGAAAATGCAATATTATGTGTTTTACTTTTATTCCTTAAGCTAGAAATAAAGGAAATTTTTTTCAATTTTTCTGTTTGTTCCCTTTGTTTGGATTCATTTCAATCGAATATAGTGTTGTTTAACCACTAAAATAATGAAACTGGCAGACTGTACACAGATATTTTAATTAAACCAAATAATTAAATAAAGAGTATAACTCCGGGAAGAATCTTTAAAAAAAAAGTATTAATGTCGGTTTGGTAAGGTTAATATTTCCCTTTCAGATTAATTTTAAGAAAAACACATATTCAGTTGGTATAAAGGCAGCCACTGATTTATGTATTCATGTTATTTCTGCATTGATCTTACTCTTTGCGGATGACTTTTACCAAAATTTATTCATATTGTGACCCACAAGGATATATCCGTTTGTGTTGTTCTCTTATTGTATCCAGCCTGTTTTGGAATACTGTAGTTCTGTGATCTGGGTATGAACCTGGAATTTCAAGAATTGAAAGTATACAGAAGCAGTTTCTTCTTCCTAAGTTGCGAGATTTACCATCGAATGTAAAAAGTCGACAGCCACTTTATACAAGTCGAATTCAGTTACGAAATATTCAAACACTAATAAAAATTAATACCAGACTGTATAGATTCTATGCACTTTGATAGATTCCTTAGAATTAAAATATAGACAGTGTACTTAAATTAAGAGAAATTAAAGCTGGTGTACCACAAAGCAGTGTGCTAGGTCCATTTCGGTTTTTAATACTTTAATTAAAATTTCATTATAGATTTACTGTGACCGGGCTTTTAAAAAGTAAAATCATAAGAAATAAAACGAAAACAAGATTTGAAAAGTCGTAAGATCGATACTTTTCTTTCTCGAATTTTTCATTCATGCCGCAAGTACATCCATACCGAACCCAGTTGTCCACTTTACATCTTTTGCTACAAGTTTTTTTCGGTATTAAACTATAGGTCCCGCCATTCGCGTCAAAAATATAACTTCTCGCACACAATGGTTGGAGAAGCTAGGATTTAAGTCCTGTATGGGCCGTTTACGCCTAATATTTATTTTTATTTATTTTTTTTTTAAAAGGGGACATATTTAAATCACACTGCGTATGTATATTTGGCATGTTAAGTCTTCGTCAAAGTGTTTATACATTTTAAATTATGTGTTAATAAAAATAAGTGCAGAAACATAAAATATGAATAAATTAATGCAAGTCATAAATACATTAAGCGTTGTAGGGTTAAAAAAAAACAACGGTGGCGTATACGTAACATTTTTATTTTTAGTTTTCTACCATACACTAGCTCATATTATGCTAGAGATACAGTTATTTCAAACGTGCTCAAAATTCGAACTCAATCGTAAATGAGGTATGTCATTCTTACAAAGCACTTTAACGAACCTGTCACTTTGTGAGCTCTGCAAACGCTTTTATATTTCGTATCATACATTATTATTTTATTTATTTCATGCATTTGTTCTTCAATGCAATGCAATGTTAATTTAAACTTCTTGAACGTATATATTTTCATACAACTCAATTATATTGTCAGTATTCTGATAGAGTCAGCCCATTTTATACATTACTTTAATCTCATTCTCTTTTATGTTTGCATATTAAATTTGGATATTCAAAGCAGATATACAAATTATTGTTTAAATGGAATCTATATATTATGCCACTATTTTACGAGTATTACGAGTACCATCCTCTTGGTATATTTCAAATAAACTTATCAAAATCTCTTCTATATTTTACGCTGCGCTTTCAATTCGATGGAAAGTAAACTACTTCCAAACAATTTTTCTCGTATTGGTATTTGCCAAAGGTAAGAGCCCTTGACAGAGTAGATTGGTTTCAAAGTATCAAATATGAATTGGAATCGATTTTTGTTTTCGTCTCTCCTCAACGGGACGAAAATACCGCTTCTCTTCAGGCCACTATACAAATATTTAATTTAGTTCAAGTATGGAAAGAATTTGTGATAAGTTTTTTTATAGAAATTCTTAAATGCTATTATATTGCCGACGTTGAAAACACTCTCGCTATACAAAGAGGTTGGAGTAAATTACTGCGAATCATCACTACTCGTTCAGAAATTGTAGTCTTATTTCCGGAAGTTTACGTTATGACTACATAAAAAGCCGCAAGAAAAAGGAATGATTTTTATTTCGTTTTTCCTTTTTGCTTAGGGGAGTTTAATCTTGTTTTTTTTTACTGTGAGGTAATTTATGAATTTTTTTTCTTTTAAAGGAGTACTTAGTGTACAACTGAGAGGTTGTTTATAGTAAAATATGTTCTGTAAGATAAGCTAATTAGGGGCATACCTTTGAAACCCAATTAAGTCCGCGATTAAAAAAAAGAATTGTGGAATTTTTTTCTACATTCCTTACCTCTATAGGACGAACTTATATTTATCATAGAACCTTCACTCTGTTTTTTTTTATTATACAAGAAGTACTGGTCGGTGGGTTATATATACTACTGCTTAATAATTTGAAACTTCTGAAATAAAAGATATTTCTGAGCTTTCATAATCGACTATTGTAAACCTTTGTCTTTATGCAACCGTAGATGTGATTGGGTGGCAATATGTATGGATGGTAG
This sequence comes from Ferdinandea cuprea, assembly GCA_963576555.1. Classification (NCBI taxonomy): domain Eukaryota; kingdom Metazoa; phylum Arthropoda; class Insecta; order Diptera; family Syrphidae; genus Ferdinandea; species Ferdinandea cuprea. Next base: position 3,994,447 of record OY754958.1, read on the forward strand.
AAGTGGTTACCTTTATTGCAATAATGCATGACCTCTAGCTCCACTAGGGGTAGGTACCATGGTGACTGCATCATCACAGGATGATTTGGGTAGTTATTAGTTTCTCTAACAACAAAACATTGATAACGAATACCATGACTCCTTTTTGTGAAGGTTTTTTTACGAAATCGGACGTTGATACAAAGTTGCAAAGTTTCAAATCACTACAAATGTTAGTTTCAAAATATTTGCATTTAAAACAAAAAAATAAAGCTAATAAATAAGTTTCACATAATCGGACAAAAAAATAATAAAATGTTAGGGATTTGTTCCTCCAATTGTGACACATAGAAACGATACAGAATGTCGTAACCATTTTTTTTAATTATTTTTCATCACCATGTAAAGTACAGCAGTTTTGGGGTTAAAGACCCTTAGGAAATATTTTTTTTGTTTTATATGGTAAAGGTACCTCTGAAGAATTTCAAAAATTACATACGAAACCCTCCCGGAAGTCGTATTCAAAAAGTGCATTAACATTGTAAACGGTTTGGACTGGGTGCGCGCTGCTGAGTCTTTCAATCAGTCAGTCAATCAGCAGGACAAACTATTTTAGAAGTAAAATTAGATGTTGTAATTTTTAACAAATTCTTTTGTTAGCTCCTCGTAGCTGTCAAAAGGTAAATGTCTGACAGATTTCGCAAAGCAGGGGTGTTAACGATCTGTCATACAGTAAAGGTATATTTATACCCACTACCCCTCTCTGTTCTTTTAATCAATAAGCCAGACGCTGCGGAGGTATCTACTACTCTTCCAGATCTTGTTGATATGAAGCCAGAGCTTTCTGAGAGACTTGCAAGAACTGGTTTTTGCTGCTGTGCTCGTGACGCTTCACTCCCAAGGCGGTCGATTATTGGTGCTGGTGTGTCAGCTTCTGCCAACGCTTCATTTGGGCCTGTGTTGGCTTAACCCTCGACCCGTGTCAGTACTATAAATACATTTTTACATGCAAATTGGTCTATAATTATCAAGAAAGATATGATTTTTTAGGGCATACAACACCCAAGTACACGAAAATTTTTAATATAATTTTTTTTAATACAAAAAAAATGTTTCTCTTTATTTTGCATAAACATTTAAATTTTTGTCCATACTTAGCTACATTTTTCGATAGGGCACACGATAATTTTAAATTGTACAGTACACGGGCTGAGGGTTTATGTTTGCTGAGTTCCTACCATATTCTGGTAAGTAAGTCTGTTTGCTCCCTTATAAGTATAATAAGCCAGACAATCTCGCTCTTCCTTCATTAGTTTCTGCACATTGTGATGTGGGGTACCTATCAGTGATGACTATGTGACTATGGTTCGAATAACTGACCTGAGATTTCTGGAGTAAAGTCTCTGCGCAGGTGTTCTCAGAGCAACTCTCGGAGTATTCATTAAATTTAGTATACCTATATTTTTCAGTTTTGACAGCTTTCTATGCCAGTGCTTTACCATAAGGATAATATGGAGAACTGGTCCTATGCTCAAATTTCTACTTCGACAAATATTGTTTAAACTCAGCGCTTGGAAATTTGGGGTTATCGTCACTCTCTAAAATCATTGGAAACCCATGAGTGGCAAATATATTTCTAAGAAATTTGACGACATTGGTAGTGGTTGCTTCTGGTAGTACTTCGAATTTAAGATAGCCCGAAAAAATGCCAGTAAGAATTACATAATCGTTTCCTTTATAGAAAGAGTTCACAACCAACAATTTCGAAGCGAAATCTAGCGACTTCTTCGTCTACCAAAAACACCTTCTTGTTGTTTCTTTGGTGAACTTGGCACGCATCACACTTGTTGATATAGTTTAAAATATCTCTGTTCATTTGCTGCCAAAATAAAATTTTTTTAGCTCTCTTCACGCATTTTGCATAGCTAATATAGCCAATATTTGATCTCATCTACACATGTAGGTATAACAACCATATGGGACTTCTAAATAACTTCGTCGTACATGGACAGCTCGTCTTTGAAAGTCCAGTATGCCCGTAGAAATATTGGGAGGCAATTAATATATATCTATCTATCCGCATTCCAAGCTTTCCATAATGTTGTTCCTTTCATTTTCAAAATATTTATCCGAATGTATAGAAAAACATGTTGTACAGGTTATATTTATTTGTTTTCATATTTGATACTTATCACTATTTTATAAGGCAGTGTATTACACTCAACGGACTACCCCCACAGACGATTTTTTGTTTGTTTGGTATCTTGCAGAGGAACAAATAAAGTAAAGCATTATTTACGCTAGAGTCAATTCAACTAAAAAACATTGGAGACGAGATGATTGCATTCATCGTTGCAGTGAATATATAAAGGAACCTTATAACTGACTAAGGGTGTGTGCCTTGTAAAAAGTTCGAAATTGAAAATTGCAACTTGCTAATACATATTCAAATTAGGGCTCTTTTCAAATAAAGAAGCATTGTACATTGTAAGCATGTACAGCCGTTTTACATTAAACACATAATATAAATATCTACCCTTGGAGTTGGACCCAGCATGACGCCTTATAACACAAAGATTATCAACATCAATCTGAGTTTATTAAAGAACTCTTTTTCGGCAAAAGTTATCCTAAGTGCAAGTAAAACTTTCTTCATAAGAATATGAAACCATTTGCTTGACCACGACCACGACCAAAGAATCGAAAATGTTCTGTCAATTTCACACACTATTGATTGTGATTGATAGAAAAAGTTTTCGCTCCCAGCATTATCCATTGTCCCTAAAATTTTCTTCAAATTGTTACATCATCTGATTCCCAAATCCTCTCATAACATCTTGGAATGAAATACTTTGAAAAGGTTTTATTACACAATAAATGGTTTAACATTGGAATGGGGGAAATGTTGCAAGGACATTCCAAGTTGTTGGGTGGAGTATAAAGTTATCAAAGTTTTTTTTTATGATTTTCCATTCATTCTAAAGAAAGGTCCTTAAAAAGAAAGACGTCATATTATTATACGGTCAAAAATAACACAAAAATTCGCCATAGGATACTCGCAGATAGCTTAAGGAAGTGAAAAATACGGCATTTCCTCTTCTCAACCCAGCCATCAATGAATATTTGATTTATTATTTCCCAGAGTTGACATTTAAGTTCATGTCAGATGAACAATGGTGATTAAACTGCATCAAAACTCTAAGAAAAGGTCCCGTTCTTTTTAGTATCATCATTTGCCACTGTCTTATCAATTATGCTCCTTCCAGTTCACACTTTAATACCAAAAAAAAAAACAAAAAAAGAGGACGAACATAAAGTGTGGCACATTTATCGAAAACAGAAAGAGAGTTCCAAAGAAAATATATTTGAAACTCAAGGCGTAAAATTTTTGATTAGTAGAGGCAATAAAAATGACATTCTTCTCAGGCTGTTGCTACCGAGGGAAAGCACTTATAATGATATGCAATCAATTTTATACTTTTCGGTCAGTGATGGAGATTTAAGATGGTGTAAGATTTCTTATATACTTGCGGTTGGGTGTACATATTATAGGGTTTGTGCCAGACTCTGAAATATTTATTACAATAAAAGCTGCCGAGAGAGAGGAGGGTGCCGTCCGTACTTTATCTTAACTTGGGGGCAGAAAATGAGTTCCATTGCTTATAATAAATAATGCTGCCCACAATTCCAGTTTTCATTTTAATAACTAACCCGCAAGAATATATGGCTGCTCGTTTTGGTCCAAGTTTAACAGCTCCTACACAAAAATTACACGGAAAATGTGTGTCAAAAAGAGCATGACCCTTCAGGTCGAGGGCTTAGCGTTGGCTTAAATATACAACAAAATTACAATGTTAGCAAAACGAAAATATGTTAAATGTGGAATGCTCTAACCTAAATTATTCCGCATGCAAATTAACAATTAACGAGCACACTGGATAAAGTAGATATAAGTTGGAGTGTTGATTGAGGTGCTACGCGGATTATGTAATGCAAATCTGCAAACTTTGAATTAATATACTTACTTACTTAAGCGGCATTACAATCTGATGTGGACCTGGGCCTTAACTAATAAGTCTTTCCAAATTAGCGTGGTTGTTAGCTTACTGCCTCCAGTTATAAACTACAAGTTGGTCGAGGTCTCTCTCCACCAGTGCACTTCGCCTATGGCCAGACCTTCTTCTTTCTACGTTGTCGCTCTGAGTCGAAGATTCTTCGGGCTGAAACGTTAATGATAGCAAAGGAATCCTTCCATTCTCCTGCCCCCGGAAGCAGAAATATTTTTGGAGCAGAAGAATAAAAAAAATCAGACAAAAGCGGCTGGATACAGACGGGCTATGATAAAATGACTTGAATAAGGGCTTAACCATCTTTAATATAGCCGGGAAGAGAAAGAGAAACGGTCATTTTCAATTGCAAAAAAAAATCATTCAGGGGTCTTGTTGGAACCACAGCTTGGATATATCAATTTAGTCAAGCTCTGGCTACATAAAGTCGATTAACATCGCTCTATAACTGAGACCATTGACGGTAACGGTGTCTCCTTTCTCATTCATTTCTTAAAAATATAAGGTCAGGTTCGATGATGGCGCCATACCGTTAGCCTCACAAAATAGTCAATCTTTGAAAATGCATCGATCGAACATTTGTGGAATGTGTTCGCTTAATAATATCAATTATCCTAGTTAACATAGTCGTCATAGTCATAGTTTTCTACGATCGTTCAGCTGGGATAACTCACTGGCGAAGCCCAATTTAGCTAATCGGCACCGAATCAAATTTTCTGGGTCTATTTCGACTGCCTTTTGGCTGCTACGTTTTTTTTTTTTTGTTTTTACAACAATTTCTATCTGGTTGGTGGCTTAACTTTTCACGGTGCGATGAATTGCTTGCGCGTCCAAAATTCGATAATATATTTGAATAGTTTATCAATAGCTGGCTACTTTGACAGCTGCTGAAACATACAAATTGGAAAAACTATCATTGCCCTCTAAATTAAAGTTTCTTACCGTAAATCTTATTTTTTCACAGTATCTATTAAACGACATTATCTTCACTATCTCCTGTGGCTGTAAAGTGGAAAAATCCATACACTCTAGTTTCGATTTTTCATGAGTCACTGACACATTCTCCAACAGAGTGGTAGTATTTTTTCTCGGTAATGCTTAGGAACCTATTACGTTTAATGAACAATTTGTGTTATTTTTATCTGTCGTCGTATGTATCTTTGCTATAATGGAAGATGTTATAATGGTTATATGTGATTCCAAATTCTTTTGAATAATCTAATTTCATCTACATTGAATAAAGTCATTAGCTGATGTTAAAAGCATGTTTTAATATTAATTATGTATTACCTTGCTCATATTAAATGTCATTCGTTTGATGATTTAATCAAGTCCGAGCTAGGATAATCTTCATGTCCGTATTTGGCTTAACTGCTCAAGCAAGCTATGGAAAATATAATACACATATAAAACCATTTTGTCCTCGGTTAATATTTTCTTATGATATCTCAGGACATATTAGGATTGGTATGTGTGTGGGTAGGCGGAAAAGGATAATATCGCACCATTTATACCTAGGTAGATTAGTTATTTAGTTAAGGTATTTCTGAATTTAAGTAAATCATGCACGGTTTTGCCAAAAATGGCTTCTACGTCCTTGCAGTGACTACAAAACTGAAGGATTCTGACATGCCATTGTCTGAAAACGACATCTCTTCAGAAATCAAACGAAGAATAATGCTAGCCTACGGCGGTTAACCGGAAAGTTATATTTTTGACACGAATAGAGGGACCTACAGTTTAATGCCGATTCCGAATGGCAATATATTTTTGAGAAGCTTCTCATGACATTTCTTAATCTTGGATGTTTGTCAGACGTTCGCAAGAGGTGGGGCAGCGAATAAAAACTTTCAGGTGGCACGGGTCGGGATTTGAACGGGGATTTTAGTGGTCCTTCGCACTTAACCACTAAGTCCTATATAATAGTACAAATTTTCTTTTTCTTTTACCCGTTTGGCGGGTAGCCTCCCAGCGGAAGTACCTGCTAATATTGCAAATTGCTCGCGGTACATCTTACATCGCGAGTGTAAAAGGTTTTTTTGTTAATGTTTCAATCCCGTATGTTATACTTTATTAAAAGCTTGCGAGACGCCAAGAAAAACACTACAACATATTTTTTTCTCCTCTAAGGCTTTTTATATTTCATCAGTTTATTTCAGTGTTTAATTCTGAACCCGAATTGGTGGTCAGGTAATCGCTTAATAAATTTTGTTCAAATACTTTTGAGGTTTTTCCGGCTTTGGAACCATTATGACTTTTAATTTTAAAATTGTCAGTTATCCCCGCTAAGACCGTATCTTCGATTAGCTCTTGACTGACGTGATCGGCAAATATATCGGCTTTTTCTTTGTCTCCTTTCGCCCATTCGCTATTATCTTTTCTGAGAGGAGGTGCTTGCATATTTTGCTTTTTAATACCTTTCAAAGCTTTTCAGAGCGAGTAATTCGATCTCTTATGCTATATCTCTTAGTCCTGAATCTTTTTTTTTTGAGAGTGCTGCAAAGATTATTTAATATCGTTTTATGCTGCAGAGCACGAGATTGTTGCCATTTTTTAAGAGCTTTTCTTTTCTCTTTTAGTTATTCGATTATTTCCCAAGGATATTTTACTTTGCTTTTGTTATCCGTTTATAAGGAGTATTATACCAGGCTGAGCTTTGCATCACTCCGATTAACTTGTTTTTTTTTCGTCCTCAAGTTCAAAAGGTATTTGAAGTAATATAAGGTCAATTTTAATTTTACAATCTTTTTTAAAGGGGCCCCAGTTAGTTGATACGCTGGTAAGTCTGGGTGGGCTTTCCGTTTTAATATACTGCCTCTAAATTTCAGAATGATAGGTGAGTGGTCAGAAAAAAAATCGATTGATGTAAAAATCTATTAGGTCCGGAGGTTTTGCTATATCCGATGGCCAATAAGTCGGTTTGCCTGACGAGTAAAAGTCTACCCCCAATTGCATAATAAGATTTCGTGCTAGTGATTCAAAGATACTAATAAAGTCATTTTTGTCTATCTTTTCCCTTGGAGGGATATACATACATAGACGCAATATCGTAAGTTTGGCATTTTATTTTACACGACCCGTTATTGTTTGAATATTATCATGTTCGATTTTTGATCTAATGGTGTCTTTTTTAAAAAAAAGCTCCAGCTCTAGCCCTTTCCGCGTAATAGGGACTATATCCTTCTTCAACATGACGTATATTTTTGGTTCAGTGTAGCCAATCGCTGTTTCTTTGGGCTGATAAGGCAACTAAAGTAACTCTACATAATACTTTAATTATTTAAGTCCTGCTGCGCCAGACCCATCCCCACTGTATCGCGACCTAAATAAGCAATTAATGCCAGATGATACAAATCTTAAAAAATCAGATAGATCGATGAGTTGATTTCGACAAATCTTATTCGAAACAATTGCAACTAACATCTAACGCCTTTCCTGCCCATTACCAAGGGCTATTGGAAAATAAATAATGGAAGACACCCCAAATGTACCCAATTCAACTAAAAGTAATTTATTCACTTTAATGGACTTACCAAATCACAGGCATCTTAAATATGAACGATTTCAACACATAAATATGCGAATTCATCTAAATGGTTTCATCCTTCATTTAGTTGAAATAACAATTCCTCGAAACAATAAATTACACTTACACTCATTGTAGGATACATATGTGGAGCTATTTTAGTAATTTTATTATTTATAAGGACAAACATCAACCAATATCTTTAACGCTGAGTATAATATTTCAATACAATGTATTCTTCCCAAACATAAAACTTCATTACACTTGTCCTCGAAATTTACATCCCAAGTAACACAGAGTAGAATCACACTTCTGCTCTGTCACGAAATATCCTAGTCCCATTTACGTTGAAATAAAATGTGCGACAACAATTGAAACAAAAATGATCCAATGAAACATTTAATGCTCGAAGGAGCAGGACCGTAGAGATCTTCCTATCATGCCTAACTGAGCCCATTATTGTGTCAATCAATCGAAGGGGCTATACGAATTTCCCGCCCGGAGAAATTGTTTTTGCCATTTTTATTGGGCACTTGATGGAATTGAAAGTGAATACCTATTATGTACCTACCGGCACATCGCTGGCATAAAATTTGACGGCTTTTTTTTTATAAGCACGGTGCACTGAACATAACAGGGGAAAATGCAAACTTGGATTCTTATTTCTGAGTTACGACATTAGGGCTTTGGGCTTGGGGCTTAGGGATTCCCTTGAACTCGCTTCATCTGCCTTGCGGTTGTTGCGATATTAGAAAAATGTGTATCCGGGCCGACAACATTATCGACATTGGATTGAAATTTTATGGCGAACATGAAGTGTTGAGTTTGGAAAACGTTTTTTTCTTTTTTTTTTGCTTTCTTTGGAGAGGATGGCATTTAAATGGAGTGCGGTTGTTATTGTATGTTGATGGGATTTGGGCGGTTTTTGTTTTTGGATATTGAATTTGAAGCAACTCAATCTTTTACCCTAAAGGTTTTTTTAATGGATCAATCTAGTACAGCATTTGAAAGTAACTATAACTCGTAACTTTTTTTTTCTTACTTTTATCTGGACTGAATCTGTACCCTTGGCCATTTATTGGGAGAAATTTCACTTCCGCCATCAATATATTTTGCCAAGGCACCTTTGAACCTGTAATTATAGGGAAACATCTGCTGTTGAATGGCCCCATTAGTAAGTAAATTTATTACAAATACACCTGCCCCTACTTTAGTAAATATACCTACGGCAAACTCATAATGATAGAACCGTAATAGATACTATAACAAGTCATTAATTTTAACATTCAGTAATAAATTTAATTTAATTTCATAATAAAAGGTTTGATTTTTGTTGATGATAAATCGGCACTGTATGTGGCACAGATTGCCAATATTTGTTAACAGATAACAAGCTCTAGGGAGTATTTGCAACGGACGTAGTTCACTGAGGCTGCATTGAAATATCATAGCTTCATAAACAGTAGCTTTGTATACAAATTCATTTGAATAAATCATAACCATTATTCAGGGTGGTTCGGTTTCGGATAGGTACATATTTTTTGGGATGTGATTTATTGGGTTATGAAAAAGTTCACTCCACATTGAAATGGAGGACTCAATGTACCAATAATTATTTAAATTTAACTTCTAAAATCTGGCCTCGACTGACAATTGATTAAATTGGTATTTTAAATTTTATTTATTTTGTGCGCTATAATAGTGCCCAAATTGGATTGTTTGCTTACAAGAAAATTTTACACTTTTATAATAATATATTAGTGTTCGCTCTTTGTATGTCAGTTTAAAACTTGGCCAGACTGATTAACACAAAACAAAGACAATATGTCAATAATATATAAACGTTTAATACCGACATGTGGCGCAGTAGTCGTGCTTTGTAAATGATAGCCGTGGAAAGATTTTCAGAAAACGATGTCCATAAATCACATACCAAAGTAATAAGCAACAAATTGGTTACACGATGTATATCGATTGAGCTCAGAAAATGTCTTAAATCACTACTGAAAATGCTTAAGTGCACAATGCCATCTGTTGAAAGTTAAAACAACTTAAAAACAGAAAACGACCCTATTTTCCTTGCAAAAATTATTGAAATATCATTTAAAAATAGAAAGGGTGGGTAAGAAAGATAAAATTTGAATAAATAAATATCTTAAATAAATTAAAAAATCCTGAAAATTTTTAATTAAGTTTTAGATCTCGACAACCCTTTTAACTGTGCACTTGAATTAGATCTAAATAAAGTGCACGTCTGCGTCATTCGAAACTTTCTTGCTACTCGACGTGCATTTTTAACCCTCTGTCACTGACGTGGTGTATGACAGACAAAAACTTGTGTTGCGTCGTTATTAAAAATCAATAAATGTTGTTTATCTTTATATATAAGTAATTTTAGAAGATAAAGCACACTCTTAGCTTAAAAATATAAAAGTTAAAAGAAGGAATATTAAAAGGAATGAATTTTGAAAATATAAACTGTAAAAATGGTGTCTGATGTACTACCACGTCAAAAGAATAGTAAAAATTAGGTCACGTCAGTTGCAGAGGGTTAAATCGCCTCAAAAAGAATGGTAACATTTGATCGCATACGAGATTTATTTAAATGACATTTTAGGTTTTGAACAATTTGAATTTCTCAAGAACGGTTTAAATTAACATTAAATTAACATTAAAAAAAAATAATAAAATTTTTCGGGATTCCCTGCAATAGATTTTGAGTTATTGGCGTTTTTATAAATTACCATTATTCGAATTTTTTGCCAAAAACTGAGTATCCCAAGTATCCTTAGTACAAAATAAGACCGAAATCTATGGAACCATTTTCTGGAAAAATTGTGAAAAGTGATTTTCACCAAAAAAATGTTTATGCCAGGTACGGTTATTTCAAACGATAAAGCAAAAACTAAAAAGAGGCTCCAAAATGTAACCCAATATTTTGTAGGGAATAACATTTTCTGTGCACTTGAATTAGATATAGAAAACGTATTATGTGATTTTTGTAGCTGTGTCTAATATTTCTTAAGTAATAGTATTTAGAGTAACTTTTCCAACCTGATTAACATAAAAATTAAACTACGACCTTAAAGTTGTTATTCCACAATATCATGAGAAGTTTCTCAAAAATAAAATTGCCCTTCTGAATCGGCATTCAAATGTAGGTCCCTTTCATGTCAAAAAATATATCTTCGCACACACAATTGTTGGAGAAGCTAGACTTTAGGTACTGTATGGGTCGTTTACGCCTGATATTTATTATTTTTTTTAATATTACACTTTACTGGTGCAGTAGATTTTTCTGTAGAAGGATTGTCAAGATACCATACATGCTTGCTCCTTATATGTATTTAGTTGAATTGCATTGAATCCCTTTAACCTCAAGATATAATTAAAACATTATATTGTCATTTTATAAAATACATATTTCTATTTCGGAATATAATATCAAATCTTATATCAAGAAAAATTGTTGTGAAATATTTTTAAAATAATTAATTTTATAAATATAGGTAAGTTTCTTCAACTACTGATAGTTTGACTGTGTATATTTCTGACTACTAAGCAACATTTGTTGTTGTTGCTGGTACAAGTAGTTGTTCCACAGTTGTTGCTCTTGAATCGCTGATTGTTGAATTGCTATCATTTGCTCTGGCGTTGGGAAATACATAGCAAAAGGAGTACTCGGAACTTGTGAATGATAATGGTGATGATGATGCTGATATGGATATTGATTTCCAGATAATGAATCTTTTTTCCTGAGTCGTCCAGTAGTCTCGCCTATTGTTACATCTTCGGCTGATGGATCCAATGTCCAATAGTGTCCCCTTCCTGGATCGTCGAGTGGTCGTGGCACCCTTACAAAACACTGATTGATGCTCAAGTTGTGCCGGATTGAATTTTGCCATGTGCTCTTGTTCTTTTGATAGAAGGGAAATCTCTCAGCAATCCACGTACATATCTCACTTAGTGTAAGAAGTCGCTTGGGACTGCTTCGGATTGCCATTACAATCAGTGAACTGTAGGTGTATGGTGGCCGTTGTTCGGAGTCGCCTTCACTGCCCGATGAAAAATGGTTTTCATAACCTTCCTGATGATGTACTTGAGTTTTTATATTTTCATCTTCACTGCTGCTGCCACCGCTGGATGTATCCGAAAGGATGGATCTAATCGAAAAATTTGATTCAAAAATAGGAGCCATTGTATTGAGTGAACCTGATGGTGTTCTCGCTTTGCTGGCAAATTATAAATGTTTGCTTCTTCTGCCATGCTCAATGTACTTATAGGTGTCAAAATATTTTGAAATACTTCCAAAATAGTGAACATAAGTAACTTAAGCACTTTAAGCTACATAATCTAGTCGTTTCTACTCTAACACCATATGCAACTAGTGGATTAGGAAGCTACTTAAGTGGGTTAAATGGATTAAGTGGATCAAGCGAAGGACGACAGAAAGGGTAATATCGAATGTCGCAGGTACCTGAAGTGAATTAGTACTTTTTTGAAAATATTTAAGGTAATTGATTATTTGGATAAAATAGCAATCTGGTGGATTAAACTTCTTAAGTGCACTCTTTGTTATTAAAATTAAAAGTAAAAATAAAAATCACCTGTCATCATTTGGTGCGGCCTTAAAGTTCCTTTGACTTGATTGACATTAAAAAATGATCTTTCTTGGTCACATTTACAAATATTTACATACATTCTAACCCCCAAGTCTATGTACCGTCGTCCTTGACGGTCCTGTTCTAGCTTGATTGACAGTCGCTAATACCATAAATAAGTACATCACCTGCTTGTACTCCATCGTTGTACCGGCCAATGTGTGTCCAGTGAAATGACCCCAATAAATACATCAAACCAAATGTCCGTCTCTCGTAACCAAGCATGTTTATGGCAGCACATTACATGTGCAAATATCTGCGATATTTCGTCCTCCCAACTAATGTCAACTACTACAAGTGGAAAATTTACGATCCGAGTGCAAGTTATGACCACAAAATCTCCTTTCCTGGCCCCCAAAGAATCCAGTAAATTTACATATCAGTCTTTCACTTCATTGCCCCGCACACTTGTAATGATAAATGTATTCACCACCCACGCATCTGATATCCCTGAGGTGGCGTTGTGCTCCTAAGCATAGAACACCGGGCTTGAACCGCAAAACCACTATAAATGTGCTCACGTTATTCCATTTAGAATGTCAAAGCAAACGACTGTGGGCAGGCTGAGTTTATTATATGTACATATTTCACATTTCAAAGATACCAAAGATGATGGAGATTGTTTCTGGCCAAGGCATCGGATAAAGATGATATTTGGACTTTTCGGTCAACCACCCATTCATCGACGACCACGTGCTCATTATTATGCAAAGGATGAACGTTGTTTGACTTATCCCATTGAGGACTGCTGGCTGTGAGGACGAGTGAGTGCAAAAAAACAACGGAAAACGGAAGAATAGAAAACAGCAGAGTAAACAACGATAAAAAATGCATTCTCTGCACGCGGCAGGGGCAGGAGTGCTTCATTTGAACTTATTCCGTTTCATCGTCCGGATGGTGTGCCGGGGGTTTGTTAGCCGCCGCGATAGTGGAATCCCCTGAACACAGTGTTTACAGGAGAGTGCAAAGCTCATTGCACTCGTTTCAGTTTGCGAAGGTGGGTTCGACTGCAATGCAAATGCTTTGCTTGGTCAAGGTTTCGTTGAATTCAACGTTGCCTCTGGTGTCAAGTTTAAGCCTTGCGTGACGAGGTTATTTTTATTTTTATTTTTATTTAGAGCGCAATACCAACAGAATTGGGTAGCAATACCAAACAGCCCTCATAGAGGAAAGAGACAGAAAAAAAAACAATTTTCCAAATTCACGTGTATTTATTTAATGTATGATGTCAGCGGATTTAGATAGCAAAGTAATTAAATTAATTAATTTAATTTCCAGAGAAAAGTTTCAAAAGTAAAGTTATATTAATTATTCTGCCTTAGAATGTTGTTTACTTACGAGGACAATTCTCAATTCATGAAAAGCTTTTGGCTGAGCAGCGGTGTCGAGTTTCAGTTTGCCTTTCTATAATTTTTATGTCTAAATATAAGAAAGCATAAACAATAACAGTGCTCCAATAAAGAATTAAAATTTACCGGGACACATCTGCATTTCCAACAAAAAAAAATGGCATAACCTCAATTGAAGTAAAGTAAACATTTTAATTTTTTTTCACTACTCAACTCAGAACTTCTAAACATAGCTTCAAAAACCGCTTAATTTATTTTTTTAATAACGCAGAATATTTTAAGAATTTCGTGCAATTTCATTAGCACAGTTAAAGACTTTTATTACATTTTCGAGATCATTAATGAAGAGGAGGAGACCTAGATGGCAGCCTTGTGAAACACCAAAGGCGGTCAAGAAAGAAAACGAGAGGACGGAACTGAGCTATACACTGTGAAAACTAAGAAGTTATCTGTTTTAAAAATATGTGTGATACAAAGGGTGGATAATTTGAACAGAATTAAATTGACTTTAGCAATAATATCGACTTCGTTGCAATTTTCTAAAAATGAGACAACAAACGGCACGAAATCCACAAGGTTTGTAGTGGTTGACCCTACATTTCAGGAAGCCATAATGGCTAGGTAAATTAAGAGACTCATACTTTCAGCTAAGAGCTTCGTACAATAATACCTTCGGAGCGAAAAATATTGGCAATGGTTAGTGGGGCGGAAGATAAGCCAGTCTTAAAAGGGGGAGGGGTGTTAAGCCATTCTTTTATAGCTAACGAATTTATAAAAGGACTAATAATGGTTACGTTTTGGGCAATATTAAGTCAGCCTTGGCTGAGAGAATTATAAAGCTCAGTAAGTTCAGAGAGTTTTGATTTCGAAATATAGTTGATTTAAAAGCTGTACATTACTTATTTCTTTTGATCCGTAGGAAAATTAGTCTTCGTTTACACATAGGAGGATATGTAGTATTGTTTGATGATGAGAAAGAGAAATGGAATCGAAAATTGCCTTGTAGAAATAGGAGACAGCATCCATTAAAAACAGATTGGTAAACTTAGGGAAAGATCTGTTGAGTTACACATTATTTTTGCAGATATTTGCTTAATGAAAATTATAGAAGAAGCAGTAGTCTTCTGGGCGTGCTTAGCGAAGAGGATATGAAAGGAGCTAATTGCCGACTCAACTAGAGAAATCAGTAACTTGGCTAAGGATTTGGGCCCGCAAGATGGTCTAAAATAGGCATTCCTATTAAAAGAGGATCGATGATTTGAGGGAGACAAATGCAGTTGGGGTAGAAAAAAAAAGTCACAGACTCCTTATCGTCTGTCAATTTTAAATTTTAATATTTTATAAACAAATAGATATTCAATTTATGGACATGACTTTAGCCCATTCTGTGATCTATACATATTTCCTTTAAATCTCCGTCTAGTTGACGGATTTCTTCAATACTGGAACTCGATTCATATAAAGATAATAGCGCAGAGCAATGGCATACTTCGTAAGAAACTTTATTTTGTCGTTCCATAAAAATAAAAAAACACTACACAAATTAGTTGTTTCTTTTTAACAATAATCCATATTCTAAAATGTTTAGAAATTTAAAATCGTATGCCAAATATCAACTGTCAATTAGAAAAAAATATACGTATTACTCTATCAACGTGGCTTTATATATTGCGTAATGATTTACTTTACAAAAACTGAAAAAGGGAAGCAGATTGTCACATAATTCATTATCTTTTCATTTGTAATAAGCCATTTGTTTGTCAAGAAACCTCATGCCAACGAGAACCCAGCGCGCGTGGTCTATTAAAATGGCAGTTATTTTCGGTACACTAGATACATGCTTATCTGAAATCTAAAGATATTAATGCAAAAATTTCATCATTTGGGTATAGTGGTTAGAGTTCGTAGTCAGGAGCTTTAATTTATTTTTTTGTGCCAATCGCACGTTCTAAATCTGTTGCAAGTGATGAGAGGAAAAAATTCTTTCTTTACGTAGAAATAAGGTCTTTATTTTTTTTTGCATACGTTTAATTTTCTTCAGATGTTTCTAAATCACCTTATTACGAATTCGAAACAGAATAATAACGCCCTTTGAAGTTGTTTGAACTATGTAGTTCTGAAAATTGAATTTCTATGACAAAGTAGCACATTCATTGGATATGGATTTTCGTTTTCCATTTCTATAACGACATTGATACATACATAAAATATATATATGTATGTGCTTTGGCAGACTCCATTTTCTTAAGTAACCATCATCGTATCCATAACAAGAAGTACTCGTGGAGCATGCACTTTTATTCAGGACAAAGCGCTTTCAATGACCCATACCCGGAAGTTGACAATTGGGTACATTTCTAGTGTTTACATTGTGAAATGACACGACATGCTTCCGCAATTGTATCTCGATAACGTCAAGCAAGGTAGTATCGTGTGTCCAAAGGATGATGGTATCAACCTTTTTTTTATGTTGAAACTCATGCGGACGGATGCAGATTAAAATCTGTGTTTCTTTTTGTTGAATAATATACACGTGTTCACAACGACTAATGGTGATTATACGCGTTCTACATTTCAATTGGTTCTGGCTTCCTAAAGCATCCGCTAAAAACCTTGACCCTTTTAAAACCTCCTTATAGAAACCAATTATGTGCCTCGTGAAAGTGATTATTAAAGTTTTGCTTTTGTTTGGAAAAGTTAATAGCCTAAGGCTGAAGTGTGATACGTCTGAAGGAAAATAGAAAGGAAATAATGTAAAACGAGGGATTTATGAGAACGCATTTTGTATAAAAATAAAGTATGCGTCGACTTGCTGTGTTCACGGTCAGTTTTCCGGTTGATTTGGTTATTTTAGAGACCGGAATAATTTCGCCATTATTTTTTGTTGGAATTTCATTTGCAGTCTGACATTATATATTTAAAATATTAATCTGTTGTTTAAGATTTACCACATCGTTCATGACCTTTTTTTGATATGCAATACCTTAACATTTTAAGCGTTTAAAAAAATTCTCTTAATAGTGGAGTGATAAGGTACAAATTGATCCTTGTCCGATTGATCTACGCCAGAGTTTTATGGTTTATTCCAAAAGATTGAGTTGTTTGCATTTGCAAAAGTTTTCAGACTTTTTTATATTAAAATTGTTTGAGTCTATGCCAAACTGACGTTAAAAAACATAAGCAAAGCCAACAAAAATAAATGAACAAACTAATGTTTCACAATATAGGATAATGGAGGAAAATTTGTTAACATCATGAAAAATAACCTTTGTGGTAACATCGAAGAAGCTAAAGACTTAGAGTGAAGAAACAATACTTAGAGTGAAGGATTCTCTATTGCCACTTTGTTCAGACTGTTTTTAATCATTGCTGGGAACTTCAAAAATATACTTTCAAATCAGCAAAAAAACAAAGTTGTCAACGGAGTAAGCATTTAGTTGAATAAAAGGGTAATTTTAACTCAATTGCGACAGGTTAAAATGTCTGAAATCTATGATTTACGGCGAAGTAACTGATGTCCACCATATTGAAGTTGATCTGATATCTTCTGTAAACGAAAATAGTCCCTCAAAGAAGGTCTCTCCTGAAAGGGAAATTATTTATGGTTGAGAAATAGATAAACAATTATGACGACAAATTAATGGCGGCTGCCATGAAGATATTTCGGTTGATCTAATCGGTATTGCAAATATGCTGCAATGAACACAGCTCAAATAAATTGTGTCCTACGAAACTTTTTCGTCTCAAACAAAGTAGTAACAATTGATCACATACAAAATGTATGCTCTTTAGTAATCTAATGTATACCAAAAAGTTAAAAATCATTAAGCATAGATGTATTAAAATATTTGTATAGTATATAGTGAAGTTTATTTAATGAGCGATTAAAACATCAAAAGATCTATTGATCTAAAATGAATGTAGCTATGACTTAAAGAAACATATATTCATACCAACTGGTTTGTGTATTGAAAAACTTAGCATTGTATAGTGTATAGTTTTAGTGTTAAGCTACTTAAGCTACTTAATCCATTTAATCCACTTAATCCACTTAATCCATTTAATCCACTTAATCCACTTAAGCTATTTAATCCAGTAATTGCCATGGGTTATAAAATTCACCTATAAATTCACAAAATAATTATATTTATTTACGTCCAAAGCCGAGAATGAATTTTAAAATTTTACTAAACAACCATTAAAAATGCATTTTTTATACCCTTGAAGAAAATATAACTTGGTGTGGGGGCTTAGAAAAAGCAGATTTGAACTGCTTGTATTGTTCAAGCAGGCAGTCTAGATCTAGCCTGTCGAATTTTATAAATTTACTTATCACATAATATATCGCTTTGAGACTTCCTCGATGAAGTCAAAAAAGAGTTTTCCTAATGATCTTTGTCTGATGCTTACAGGTGCTTAAATAGTGAATAAGAGTTTATTCAAGGCTTATTATGTAGGCTGATCAGTCTGACCGACCCCCATAGTCTCCTTTTGGCCAGTAATCAATAGTAATTGCTGTTGCTCTGGAGATATTGTATATTAAATTACCGTAGCCTGGTCGAATCTTTCTGGAAAAATCACAGTTTGTCAGCCTTCCCCATCTCAGGGTGGCTTTCAATAGGAGCTCTAATGAGATATTTTCCTTGACTACATCGAGCGGAATGTGAAGTGAAAGGGTCATCAGCCTTTTTGATTTTATAAGCATTACAGTGCCCTGGAACCTAAATTAACGCAATCTTTAAATAATCAAGCAACGCCAGCTCATTTTGCCAAACTAATTTGGAGGTTATGTTTACTGCGAAGAAAGCATTGATGGCAGAATAAGTATGGCTGTCTTTTGCACAGGGGCTGTGTTTGTGTGTAGACCTTATGAATAGCATGTAGTTACGCGTAAAACAAACTTGCAGTATGCAAAATTCTATGAGATTTGGGGCGTATGGTCTCACAGCGTTGCCCCCAGAGTTAAAAAAAACCTAAGATTGTGGATTCTTTTGGAAGAATGTGGGTTCTACAATGGAATTAATTGACTTTATGTAAATAAATGATTAAAACTTTAAACACGCGCAACTATCGGATTTTGTAGCTTAAGTGGATTAAATGGATTAAATGGATTAAAAGGTGTCATAAAAATTACAGGTAGCTGTCTGGTTACTTAAACACCGATGAAGGGCCACCATAAATTTTTTTTATTAAGTATTTTTGAAGTTTTGTGTCTTTTCGGGACTAGTTTAAGTGGGAACATATTTAGAAACTCGTACTAAAAACACAATTTTGATCATCATGCAAATTAGGAAGAAAGGGACTTTTTCCGATTATTTTTTGCTGGAAAAGTAAAGCCATTTCTAAAATATTCCGATATGCTAGAATATTAATTTTATATATTTACTTAAGAAAATTGTATGATTTAATAGGAGGAGTTAAGATAATAAACGTTTGGAGTCGTTTAACTTTAAATAAAAAGTTTTACATGTTCCACATTTTGTACGCAAATATTAGTAAAGATTCAGCTCAACGACTTCCTTTCATCAATATTTATTCGATTCAATAAAATCGATCATAACGAGTATTCGCCATAATCAACCTTACGTCCATCCACCCCCGTATCAACACTATAGAGGAATCTTGAACGACATGAATGAAAAAAGGGTCTTTTCTACCTGCTACCTACCTGTGCTATCACATGAAAGTTCAATATTCATTCAATGTTTGGAAAAAGAGGCCAATTTTTCTACCTACGATCCTTTTGCACTTAATCCATTTAAGCTACTTAATCCAGTTAATCCACTTAATCCACTTAACCCCTTTAATCTACTTAAGCTACCGACACCGACTAATAATTGGTAGCTTAAGATTTTGCTCCTTCTATATATAGACTGATCAAACTGTCAATGGATATCATTTTCGATTTCAGTTTAGAAGAGAATACATCTACTAAGCTTACGTTCATAGTAACACCAGCAAATATAATTCTCAATTAAGCTCTTACATAACAACCAAACAGAAAACAAAATATAATACTCCAACAACGATGGCTCCAGTTTTCGAATCCAACTTCTCGATCAGATCCATCCTTTCGGACAGCTCCAGCAACAGTAGCAACAGTGACGAGGAGAATCAGCAATCCCAAAACCATCATCATGGACAACAATCCGAAGAATCACAAACATCTAGCAGCGACGAAGACTCCGACCAAAGGCCACCCTACACTTACAGTGCTCTTATTGTTATGGCCATTCGCAACAGTCCGAAGAGACTGCTTACCCTCAACGAGATTTGCAAATGGATTGCGGATAACTTTCCATATTACCAGCAGAACAAAAGCACTTGGCAAAATTCAATTCGGCACAACTTGAGCATAAATCAGTGCTTTGTGAAAGTGCCTCGGCCCTTGGATGACCCAGGCCGAGGACACTACTGGGCATTAGACCCATCTGCCGAAGATGTTACCATTGGGGCAACAACAGGCCGCCTAAGAAGAGGAGACCCAGTTGCCGGAAATCAATATCCATACCAACATCATCATCACCACTATCATCAGCAGACACCAAGTACCCCTTATGCAATGTACTTTCCAACACCAGAGGAGGTTATGGCCATGCAGCAGTCCGCACTACAAGAACAGCAAATGTGGAACGACTATCATCTCTACCAGCAGCAGCAGCAACAGCATCAGCATCAGCAACAACAACATCATATGGTTCAAAATGGCGGTGCCTACATGAATTCATCAATGGACTATCAATAGATGAATATTTAAGAATTAAATATGAATATGATTGTAAATATTTTGCCTTAAAATTTTAAATAATTTTTAGTTTTAGAAAGTTAAGAAAGCCTTAAAATAATTGAATAAATTATTAATTTCGTCAACATACATATTCAAATTTATTTTATTTATTTTCTATTCGTTTTTCCTTCATTCTTTGTGTGGTAGCTACTGACTCTTTTCCAACAACTCATGTAAATTGCTAACGTATCAGAAAGTTTCTCCGTCTGAGAGCAGACAATTTATGTGGTATGCATTATGCATTAAATCTGAAGAGTAGGAAACTCAACTTTTCTCTTGTTCTGTTAGAGAAATGTCACTTTAAATAAATATCCAGGAAAAAAGAATAGTGAAACTTTTTGACCATCGTTAGAACTCGAGACACATACTTTGTTTTTGTCTAATTTACCTCCATTCTCCAGAGAAGGAATAGTGTCCTATTATGATATAATTTTCACTTTCAATGGACTTTGCTGGGAGAAAGAGGACACAATCCCGATTTAGGTAAAATTATAGTTGTTCAAAAGTTGTTAGGACTTCAACATGTTTATTTTTTATTATATTGAAACGATTAGTAGAGTAAACATTCATCAATTTTAAATTTTATACATTTTTTAAGACTTTTTCTCTTTAAAGACCTTCACTGATTTTAAACTAATTTTTATTCTAATCAATTTAATTGACTTTGACAATCAATAAAGCAAATCTTATTAAATTTATGATGTTTTACTTATTTTGAAATCATATGCATGAAATCTGAAGTAACAAAGCTTGATCAAATACGAAGCTCAAAAATCCGAAAAACTCTGAACGTAATGAACCCGTGTCAGCAAAATTGGATTACGGCAGATTTAGTTGGTATCTTTATGTTGAACGGAGAGACCCTACGAATCCCTTAAAAATGGGGAAGTCTTTAATTTTTAACTTTCTAGTATAAAGAAACTGAGAACTTGGATGATATTACAACGAAAAGAGTGAGCCCACAAATGTCGTCTGTCTGTCCGAGCTCCGTATGGCAAAAGGGTTCGACAGATTTGCTTCAATGTTTGTATGTAAGGTTTTTGGGGTTACATCTCGGGGCATCTTTTTATTTTTTTCTTTATCGTATGAAATAATGGTACCTGCCATACACTTTTTTTGGTGAAAATAACTTATCACAATTTTTCTAGAAAATGGTCGCAAGGATTTCGGTCTTTTTTTGTATTAAGGGTACTTGGGATGGGGCCCAAAAAACTGCATACTCAGTTTTTGTAAAAAAAATCGATTAACGGTAACTTAAAAAACCACCAATATCTCAAAAACCACCAATAAAAGGGAATTTCGAAAAATTTTAAGATTTTTTTATATTGTTAAGTTGCGTATATTTTTTTTTATTTTTTATTTTTCATATAACGATTTTCTTAAATTTAAACTAAATAAGATTCCTCAAAAACGGCTCTAACAATTTTGATAAATATTTGTATTTTGAGCAATTTTGTTAAATGTGGAAAATAACATTAAAATTGTACGTGCCGTTTTTGAGAAAATCAAATTTTTCAAAACCTAAAACGTGATTTAAATAAAAATGTTACCATTCTTTTTGACGTTTTTTAAAAATGAACATCATGTAGCGAGAAAGTTTCATTTGACGCAGTCGTGCACTTTGTTTTTTAACGTTTTTGTAAGAGTCTTCCATTGGACATAGCAATCCAATCCAATCAATGTGGTTAAGAGCTTTACTTTCAGGTTAAGGAGCATTTCTCGGTCACCGTAGATAGTTCTCCTGCCACTTCGTCCATTGAAAACTTACACGGTGATTGATTAGTGATATCGTAATTCACTTTTGATTAACTGTTCCATCACAGATCCCAGTTATTTGAACTTTTTGCAATTTTTAGCAATCACTTTTCCGTTTATTTCAATATATGGAGCTCTTCGGTGCCTCCAGCGGGGCATCTTATATTTCAAACATTTAATCATTTCAATGAAGAGACCAAATATATGTATCTAAAGGTTATTTTTTTAGAGGTATGGAACTTCGAATTGAAATAATAACTACTAATAATGTCAAATCACACGATCTTGGTCCATTCCGCGAAATTATGCGCCCATCAAATGTTTCCTTCAATAAATCGATTGTGACGTGCGCTGTGTGGCATGTAGCGCCGTCTTGTTGGAACCACATCTCACACAGATTCATGCCATCCAATACGGGAACAAAATAGTCGGTTATCATGGCTCTATACCGGTCTCCATTAACGGTAACTGACTCTCCAGCATCATTTCGGAAGAAGTATGGCCCAATGACTCCACCAGCCCATAGAGCACACCAAACAGTCAGTTTTTGTGGATGTAATGGCGTTTCAAGGGTCTCATGTGGATTCTCTTCACTCCAAATGCGGCAATTTTGCTTGTTGACGTAGCCATTCAACCCAAAATGAGCCTCATCACTTAACAAAATTTTGCGGTAAACTTCGCGAACTGAACCATTATTTTCGAAATAAATTTGCACGACATGCAAGCGTTGTTCATTGTCAACCTGTTTATGATGAAATGGCAAACCGAACATAAATGACATTAGAATTGCCAGATTTGACCACAAAATGTCACTTTTATCTCTTTTCGGAAAACCAACCTGTAAAAAAACACCCTTTATATGTATAGAACATATAATTCAAAGAAAATGTTTGGTGAAGTTGTAATTCTCAACTTAATTCGAAAACTGTCCTGAGTTGATAATAATTTCCGCATATGCTAGTATGTTTTAAAACTCTTTTACAATTGACGCCTTCCCACTGACTGCACATCCACACAGAGCAATAAATTCCTCCTAGAACATTCCATCATTGTAATATATACCGATGTTTGTAGCCGTGTAATTTAGACGCCGGCCGCTGTTTGGAAATTCCACATTGCCCACTTCTGACACCCTCGTCACTGGCCATGGGCCAGCTGCCGGCAACTTGTCATTCTGTCACAACCCTCCACGTTGCATGCAATCACATTCGATGCTAATTAAATGTTTATGTGAGGAATTTCTTCCACTACCTACTGGGCTCTTGTTCATTTGCTGTTTTAATTTTCAAAACACACATTTCACGCGATACAAGGTGCCGATTGGAATTCCGCCACACAGGTGGGCGAAACTAACAATAAGACATGTGCCGGGCGTATGCTTCCATTAATGCCACCTACTGACTTACCCTCCTTGTTGGGGTCGCATAGACAAGTATGTTCAAAGGCAATTTAATTTCTGCTGATTTTCTTAACTTAAAGAATCTGACGATTCAGTCTTCCGCTGAATGAAATGTAAATTGAAATTCTTTTTTCATGTTTGTAGGTCTGTATGGCGCTTATTTATTTTCCTGACAGAAATAGCTAAGCGGAAGACCAAAATAAAGTTAATCAAAACACAATGAATGTAAAATGTTTAGAATTGTTTTCCTATTAAAATGCCTCGAGGAAAGGGGGAAGTCGAAGGCAAAGTTAATATTTTACTCCAGTAATTGAGAAAGAGCAAGGCGCATATGGCACTTGCAGGCTTTTAGAATACCAGCCCCTTGTTTTTGACTAAATGAAAATGCTGCAGACATATTTAATCTTTTGGTAGTAATTTTCAAAAGGAACAGCACTTTTCGAGTCCTTTAAATTGGCAACGTTATGCTTCTATTAAGGGAAATTTTATAATTTATGTAAGATTAAATCACGTTTATAATAATGAAGTTGCGACTGGCGATGGTAAATAAATGCGAAAAGGACTTTTGTGAATTAATCTCCATTCTAGGTAAGTATGTGTCTGGCTGGATATTAGTTTTATGTCCTCACATTCTAAAAGTTTATTATTTAATCGATTTTTAAATTTGCAAAATCATATTTGTTTACGAGTTGGCGCTTTATATGAGTTTGGTATATTTGAGCACAATAAACAATTTTGACATTGACATTGGATTGAAAGTACGAAATAACATGAATGCCTCCATTTGCGTGCCGTGCAAAATGAGAGTGTTCAACCTAATTGGGGGTCAAGCAAATGAAATCGAGTGTCGGAATTTCCCACACTATTTCGGTCGGTAAAATAAATGTTTTTTAAACGTCAAATACATTTTCGAAACAAACATGAATTAATTAAGCTTTGTTTATCTTTGGGTGATATTCTCTACTGCTGTGCTTTCCCACTGAGTAATTTTCCGCAAAAATTTCTTTTTACGTTTTTACTCATATAAAATAGAGAGCTCTTGCATGAATGTCAAAAAAAGTTACGTTCGATGTGAAATACTTTTAGTAATACATAAAGGAGAGGGGTTACTGGGAATGGGGTTTATAAGCAGGCTATCTCTCGAACTACTCGCCCGATTTTAAAAGTTATTTCAACGTTGTGACTGTAATTTCCTTCCGATAATTAAATGTTACCTGTGAAAGGGGGGGGGGGGAAGGGAGTTAGGAAAAACATATATTGATAAAAGTGGGAGGAGTAAAGGGGGAAGGAGCTTCCTCTAAAACTAATACCGATTTAAAAATAATTCTATTACAGTATAACACTTAAGGAACGATCAGACGGTCAGCCAAACTTGTCATCCGGATGACACCCTGACGGCACTATTCTAAAATAAATATTCTCGTCTTAAATAAACAAGTTTTCTGTCGTCAGCATAGGTTACGTAATGTGATGGGAAAAGGGTTGTAAAGGGCTTGGGGATTACCGAAAAAGAGATTAAAAATTGGGGGTCGGGAGGGTGGCCTTTCGAACTACTCGGCCTATTTTTTAACGTGCTTTTCATAGACATCTTTAAATAAAGCCTGGTCTAGTTCTTGACAAGTACATATTTTAAATGTAAAGTGCGAGCAAATCACGTAAATCAATGTACCTGGGTATATCATTTTATTCAGCACAACCATTCTTTTCGATCAGTACAATAAAATTAATTAGCTGATGCCTTGATCAGAGCGTACTTTTACTCCGGTATTAAAAGGAAGTACTAATACGAATCTACAATTGTCCAGTTTTGGTTAGATGCGGTAACACAGTATGCCACTAAAAATGTTACAAGCAGATCGATACCTAGGAGAATCCTCCGATATTTTCAGCATTTATATGTGTAACACGTTAGAAATTTTATCTTTTTTAAGAATAAAACATAACTTATATAGAAAAATGAAGAGTTTGTATGTTTGTCCTCGATAAACTTGAAAACTAGCGCTTCGATTGAGCTGAAACTTACACAATATCAAGTTATGATGTGAAAATTGAAAGTTAATCAAAAATTCGGAATATGTCGTTAGTTGGCGTTGATTTATTATTATTATTATTATTATTATTATTATAAATTTATTGATACATAAATTAATTATACAGGGTTTTTCAACAGGGACTCTACAAAAGTAGAGCGACAGGGACAGCAAACGACGCCATATTTCTTGCCGCTCTTTTTACATTTTCGTCTTGTGGAAAAATTTGAATCCACAGGCACAGTTCAAAATGTTCCCGTGGCAGTGAGACAAAGAAGTGCCCGTAATGTCGAGAATATTGCTGCCGCTGAGGCTTCAGTTGAAGAAAGCCCAAATGTGTCTCTCCCACGTCGTTCTCAAACGTTGGGCATCTCTGTGACGTCGTTGTAACGAATTTTGCGAAAAAATCTTGGCCTATATAATTACAAGATTAAATTGACGCAAAAACTGAAGCCGCTTGACCACCAGAAGCGTCGTATGTTCGTGAATTGGGCTGAGCAACAACTTGAAAATGATTCGGATTTTCATCGAGAAATCATCTTCAGCGATGAGGCTCATTTCTGGCTGAATAGCTTCGTCAATCAACAAAATATGCGGTATTGATCAGGCAGCAATCTACACGTACTCCATGAGTCATCATTGCATCCCGAAACAATTACGGTTTGGTGTGGTTTATGGGCCGGTGGCATCATTGGGCCATACTTCTTCCATGATGATCAAGACCGGCACGTAACTGTGAATGGGAATCGCTACCGTTTAATAATAACCGAATATTTTTGGCCCCAATTGGATGATATGGACTTGGAGGACATGTGGTTCCAACAGGATGGCGCCACAAGCCACACAGCGAATGTCACAATCAATTTATTGTAAACCAAGTTTGGAGAACGTGTTATCTCACGAAATGGTCCAGTCGCTTGGCCGCCTAGGTCGTGCGATTTGACGCCGTTAGACTATTTTCTGTGGGGCTATGGTCTATGCCAACAAGCCAGCAATGTTTGATGAACTTCGTACGAATATCGAACGTGAAATTGCAGCAGTGTTGGCCGATTTATGCTTGAAAACCGTCGAAAATTGGGTTCAGCGTCTGGACTTCTGCAAGCGTGCCCGTGTTGGCCATGCAAAAGAAATCGAGTTTCATACATAATGGCATCGAACGTACTTTTACAGAAATAAAAAATTTCATTGATATCCAAAACCGTTTTTGTTTTATTTAAATCAATTTCTTTCTTCTCAATTTTAGTTTTAAAACGTATTATCTCCTGTTCTGTATGCCCACGTTCACACGGGTGTCACCGTTCACATCACACATCATCACATCACCGCCGTATAAACATAATTTTATCGAATACAGCAGTGGCAGTAAGCATTGTATTAAGTTGTTTACATAAAGCTTATGCGGTAAAATCCCGTATGCGTGAAACTTGAATCCCGTATATACACCGAACTTGTCACTATAGCTCGAAAAATCTCGTATCGAATTTAGTTAGTTGGTATTTTCGCAGTTATACACACAACTACCAAGTGAAAAAATCGAATAGAAAAAGCGGTCGTGTGAATCGTTGTCTCGTATTCGTTTCGGACGTCGTGACGCGTTGTGTGAACAAGGACTAAAAGTATCAGCAAAAATCGGATTAGGTATTTAAAATAACAAAATTAGATAGACAGAGCAGGGCAAACAGTGTAACGTGAGAAATGAACTATGAAAATAGTTAAACTTCAGCGTATTATTAATTAAATAAAAAAAAATTCCTTTGTTTCATGTGACTTCCAGTATATTTGACTTTAAAGAAACACATGCAATTTAATGGTTGCATATTTACAAAAACGTTTAAGTTCATCATCATAAGGCTGCTTCCGTAACACTAGTAGTCCACTTCAAACACTTATGATGCCGTTTCTTAACTCATTTACCTTTTGCCGACCTTTAAGACTAATCTTTCTATTTACAGTTTTTGACATTTCGCAGAATAAAAGAGCATTTTTGTCAAGGCTTTTTGAATTTATTTTATATTTTGAGAAGCCAATAGTACTCAAAAAAAATCTGTTGCATTAACCTGACTATTACAGCTGCCACTTTTGTACAATTTTGACTGTTCATCATAACGACAGCATGTGGAATGGTAAAAAAATCTTTATAAACAGTATGGACGTGTATGCGTAGGTACTGGGAAAAGAAAAAAAAACGAATTATCTCACTGTTTGCTATGTTTAAGCTTCTCGTTTAGAGGATAATATCTTTTTGAACTATCAAATCTTATAGGCAACCACGATTTAACGGTTTAGTCCAGAAAATGGTTAATATTTTAGTTGAAATTACTCTGAGCGTATACAACCAAGTCAATAACGGGGATATTCCATTATATAACAAATGACTTACACAAAAGATGTACGAATAATATTCTTGCAGTGGGGTCCACCAAATTATCACATAAGCCAGTTAACTCAGAAATCTACTGCAAATAACGATGACACTCCATCGACAAGTTTCAGAAGTTATTTCACACGCAAAAGAAGTTGGTCGTTATTTAATGGCCAGCTATTTACTCTCTTCCTTAAAACAAGAAACGGGTGCGATGAAATTGTTTTTAAAGTTCCCGTATCCTTGCTTAATTTTTTATGTATCATTTTGCTTGAAAATAAGTTGCAAATACGATGAAGGCTCCTTATTTATGAGATCCATTAAGTCGTGCAGTGTTAGCATTAAAGTTCTATAGCTGAAAAGTTTCGCACATTTAGCAGTTATTTTAAATTCTCCTGGAAGTTTTCACCTTTTAATGGCATGTTACACTTGTTGACGTATTTATAGAATGTAAATTATATTTTATGCGAAACTGTAGCAAAAGAGAAATTTTAAACACTAATCTCCCGAGGTATGTAAAAATCATTTATCCCTAAGAATTTTGCTTAAAAATTTAAGCTTTGAAGGAAGGTCAGAATAAATTACTGCAGCGTTTACCAAAAATGTAAGTGTTTGCCGTAAGAAACGACTTATACCCTTTCACACTTCAATAAGAACTGAGTCTTGAATCTTCATCACAAATAAAAGATTTCCTTAAGGTGCAATTTCTATTATTTGAAATCTTGCTTTTTTAGTAACCATTAAGTTGTTGGAGCAATAAGTTTCAGCACATAAACGATACAGTTGACGAAAACGCAAAAAACACGCCTAAAGGGCCAAGTAAGGTCAATTTTAAAAATTTAGAACTGGCCCACCACGTTGTGGGTTGTATTGTCGTGGTAACAGCGAATAACGTGTACAAAGCAAAATACAGGCTTTCAACAAACAAACAACGTAACTGTTGAAAGCAGAAACTTCGAGGGGGTCAAGGAGTTTACCTTACAAACGATACCTTAGTACAGATAATGCAGAGAACGAGGAATTATTCTAGGAAACCGCTACTACTTCGGTTTGGCAAAACAAATGGGTTCAAGACTCCTAACACCAATGACGATGAGAGATGAGACAAGGAAGACCGAACCTCCGTTTCAAAGGCCAAGCCATTAAGGATGCCAGAGCCCTTGGTCTGCATAAGTGAAACAGCGACGTCCGGACAGTAGAAGATATGCTGAATTTCAGGCAGATATACTCCACGGGTCTGAGGTCCTTTAAGTAAGTAAGTAATTGGGTCTACAGAGTTACGGAAATTTTACCTTTCATAACTCTGCCACTAGGGGCGTAGGCTGAGCGCTGCTGAGTCAGTCAATAGATGGTGATAATTTTGCAAATTTTTAGTTGTTTACATGTTGCGCGAGATCGACATAAATGATACTAAGATATTTCAGGAATTTTAGCTGTTTCTAAGTTTGGATCCAGGTGGAAACTATAAAGTGAGATTATTTCTACAAGAATTACTACACCACTGGATAATTGTCACCCGGATATGTAAGCATACGTTATTCATATATTGTAATGTAGGTTTTCATCATGAATGAATTTTAAAATTTTTCTTTTTTTCTTCTGCGAAATCCTAAAACAAATATAATAAAATGTTACCCTTCCCTAATCTCTTTATTGCATGTGTAATATGATAATCTGTGGTAAAAAAGGCAGCTTCAGTTACTAGAAATAAAGAGAGTAAAACGGTTCTCTATCTCATTCAAGAATTTAAAATTTAAGGGTAATATTGTTCGATGTTTATGGTGGTATTATGCATTCCTAATGAAAATATTTCAAGTGGGTACTATGGAAATTCCATTATCTGTGATATTCATTTCTCTATAAATTAGTTTTAAATATCATTGCGGTCTTGAGAATTTGCTGGGAAAATTCGATAATTGTTATTTTGACTTGCATTGGCGTAATTTTTCAAAAATCTACCCTATAGTCTCCCAGCAAAAACATATATAAATTTAGTGTCGAAAAATAATATTTTGCAACGATCAATATTGAATAAATGAATTTGCATCAAACAAATAAATTTTGTCTTTTACATTTTTAATTATTCAAAGATGTTCAAAAATGTGATTTGCAATTAATTATTTACAATGCAAAGTGTAGTTTAAGAAATTCTTGCAAACACCATTTGGTGGTCCGAAAATTCTTTGGAAACAACTAGCCCTTGTTGAACTGGATGCGTACGATGATCAACATCAATGTTAGTTATTCTTTGTTTCTTGTTTCTAGATCATAAAAACTTGTCGCCCAATCCTTATCCCATTTTTTCTCTTTCATGAAAAATGGGTTAGTTTCGATTTCAATATTCGACAAACAAAATATAAGAATATTCAATTCTATTTTCCATGGAACGGAGTAATATTCCTTTGAAATTAAAACAAACTCTCCAAACACATTTTCAGTCGAATGCAATAGCTGTGCATATTCCAACAAACTCTAACGAACGAATGGTACTAGTAAAATCCTTACCTTATTTGCTGTGCAACACTTACTTTTGAATCTACTTATCCAGTCATAAATGCTTTGTTCAACTATTATAAAGGAAAGTATCTGAAAAATGCACTTGTTAATCTCATAAGTATGCAAATTAAGGAAAACCTTTTCAATTTGCATGACGTTTCATTCATAGATTGAATGTTTCTGTTCATTTAATGAAGATGAATGTAGAAAGAGTAGCAATTTTAGGAATTTCCAAAACAAACATCATAAAAGCATAACTTAATCCTTTACACAGCCGTGTAATTTGTGGTTGCAGAATATAGATTACAATGAAGACTGTTCATATGTTGTAGGTAATTATAAATTATTCAAAATGTTGCATCTCATGAGTTAATCCATGGAGTTGCTGGTTTGTAGCATTCATTCATAATATTTTTACTCGGGAATTATGGGAATATGCATGAAGGCAGTGGAACTTCATGGCAGACCTGCAAAATTAATTGCTTAAGGCACTTTTTCCCCTTGAGGATGTATAACCGTAAATTTCGCAATATGTCATCTGTCTATTTGATATAACATTTGTTAAAAATAGGTAGTTTGATGTAACAGATCTTACAACAGAAATAAAAAAAAATTCACTTGCAGCGATGCAAGTGCCATTCATGAAAAATGGCAGGGTATTGGAGTTTCCCTTCAATGACAGAAGGCAGCATTTAGTTTTAGAAGCATTAAATTCTATACTGTTGGTTTTACCCCAGTTAAAAATGCTGTCAAGGTCAGAAATAAATGAGCTTAACAAACGTTGCCGTTCTAGCTCCACGCCGAAGATGAGGTATTACAGACAGGGGATCATAACTAGTAAGTGAGTCTAAGAAAGAACATTAAACTGTCCTGTTAAAAATTAAACCGTTCCATAGTAAGTACCGCACTGCATCTCTAAACGGTGCCCATCAACTTAAAACAGAACTAAGAATAGAAAAACATACAGGAACATAGTTTGTATCACTTCCGCCAAAACTAAAATATAGAACCTAAATCAAAACAATGACATTGATTTAGATCTTGCCATAAAGATCTTCTATATTCCTGCCCCAAGTATTTTGAGCTATCACACACTTTTCTATTCTATTCGGAGGCTGAAGTATTTAAGAAAAACATCCTTTCCAAAACAGTTTCCTTTCAAAATATCATTGTTACTATTTGGGGTGGTGCCCAAGTCCAAGTTACCCACAAATTATGTAAGCAGAACTTTTTCCAACCCTAACACTGTTCATCGACGCCAGTAGATAAGACACGAATGGTGTCTTTCCCGCTTCGAAAAGAATGCTTTTACCTTCAAACGTGAGCTTTTATATATGAACAAACACATTTCTGGACCAATCCAAGCTTAATAAGCAGTTTTGACAAATACACAGGTTTGTGTAGACAAAGTTGTTTGATTTTGTTTGTTTAGGGACAAGTCGCCTCAGTCTTAGAACCCGTCGCGTCGGGGCGTATGCTTTTTATAACCATAAGCTAGGTTAGGTTAGGTTAAAGTGGCAGTCGGATAGAGGTCCGACTCACTTAGACCCATCTAAGATTCATTTTGATACCATCTAAATTGTTGAAGTATTTTGAGCTGCATATAAAGCGCGAGAGACGTTTTGGGTCAGTCGAGTTTAAAACGTTAAGATCATTGTACGAGTAAGCTCCTAGATGGAGATTTCGTTTCCGGAAAAGAGCAGGGCATGCGCAAAGAGGGTGTAGAGTTGTCTCTTGCTCCTCCTCATCTACTCTGCTCCTACAAAAATCGTTTGAGTAAGCGCCAAGCCTTGTTGCATGCCTGCCTATCAGACAGACTCCAGTGACATCCATATTATGCATATTTTAGATTTCGATTTATTGAAAAATAAATATGCCCTCGAATGAAGACCCCGACTTCTCAGATATATTCGTACACAAAATTCCGTCCTGTTAGCTACGTTTATGTGTGTCTAATTAATGTCAGTAGATTCCAATTTCTGACTCCTTAAAATGTTAACTGCAACTTCTCAATGTTGTCATGAATAAATGTCGTCAAAAAAAACGTGTTACCTTACTTAGTTAAGAGGCTTGGCCCGTGTGGAGTATCCTGCCTGACGTCCTCTGCAATCTAGGATATGCTGCTTAGTCTTTAAGAAGGATTTCATTTTCGTCTCGAACCTGGAGGCTGGGATTCGAAGATCCTCTTGGCTCTATTGAACAAATATCCCTCCGACTATCCAACTATATCCTTCTTAACTTTACATTCCTCCTCATCGTCGAGCACTATTAGGGCTCTGCAAAGCATGTATTTTGTATTTCGAGTCAGGAGTTTAAATCCCATTTCTTTGGCGAAACCGAAGTAGCACCTGTATCTTAGAGTAACCTTTTCGAGTAAGCAGTCAATCATAAAGTTAATGTGTACCCCGATGTTAATGTACTCCCTTACCACCTCGAATCTGACACGCTAAGGTCTCAAAAATCATTCCAATTTTACAAATAAACATTCTCAAAAGGGACGAATGGACTGGCAATTGTCCTTTAAAAATTTTTCCAAGGCGAGAGACCTTCACTTACACTGGCACTGACCTGACAAGTTTGACATACAAAAATGTTTGTATTTGACAATTTTAAAAAAATGTTGGTTACTTCGAGAACTTCCCCAGAAAATAAAACCTTATACCAAAATATTTATAAAATACTCATCTCAATATACCACCTATACAAAGTTTTTCACCATGCTCAGTTGTATATATCAAAAAATTCCTTCCATTTACATTTCACGCATGCAACATTTTTGTTCATAGCCACTTTTTGGGGTAGTTTTTTCAACAAAACTATTCTTGTTTATGAAAATAAAAGGTGATTTTTTAGCTGGTTTGGTTTTGGCAACACTGGTTTAGACAGCTGACGTGTGTTTAGTACCTTGTGTCACTGTCAAACAGCTTCAGTTTGGTTTGCAATTTAACCATGGATCGTCTTACAAATGAACAACGCTTGCAAATTATTGAATTTTACTATCAAAATTCGTGCTCGGTTCGAAATGTTCATCGCGCGCTGCTTCCATTTTATGATCGGCATTCTCGACCTTCTGAGCAGTCTATTCGGAAGATTGTGACCAAATTTACTTTGTTGGACATTAAACCACCAACACGTTTACGTACTGTGCGTATTGAAGAAAATATTGCGACCGTATCAGGTAGTGTGACAGAAGACCGTGAAATGTCGATTCGGCGCCGTTCCCAGCAGTTAGGCCTTTGTTACAGCACTACGTGGAAAATTTTGCGGAAGGATTTGGGCGTAAAGCCTTTTAAGATACAGCTGGTGCAAGAACTAAAGCCAGCCAACCTACCACAACGCCGAATTTTTGGTGAATGGGCTCTTGGAAAGCTGGCCGAGGATCCGCTTTTTCATCGAAAAATTGTGTTCAGCGATGAGGCTCATTTTTGGTTGAATGGGTACGTAAATAAGCAAAATTGCCGCATTTGGAGTGAAGATCAGCCAGAAGCATTGCAACAGCTACCAATCCATCCCGAAAAAGCCACTGTTTGGTGCGGTTTATGGGCCGGCGGCATTATTGGGCCATATTTCTTCAAAGATGATGCGAATCGCAGCGTTACTGTCAATGGTGAACGCTACCGAGCGATGATAACAAACTTTTTTTTGCCCGAAATGGAAGTTCT
This sequence comes from Ferdinandea cuprea, assembly GCA_963576555.1. NCBI lineage: Eukaryota > Metazoa > Arthropoda > Insecta > Diptera > Syrphidae > Ferdinandea > Ferdinandea cuprea. Next base: position 4,028,520 of record OY754958.1, read on the forward strand.
TGACTTGCATGATATGTGGTTTCAACAAGACGGTGCCACATGCCACACAGCACGCGAAACAATGGCGCAATTGCGAGGCGAGTTTGGTGAACAGTTAATTTCACGTTTCGGGCCAGTCAATTGGCCGCCTAGATCGTGCGATTTGACACCATTAGATTATTTTTTGTGGGGGTATGCTAAGGCTAATGTGTATAGGGACAAGCCCGCTTCGATTGACGCACTGGAAGCCAACATCCATGCATTCATTCGTGAGATACCGGCCGATATGTGTGAAAGAGTATGCCAAAATTGGACTCAGCGGATGGGCTACCTGAGACGCAGCCGCGGTCAACATTTGCATGAAATTATCTTTAAACATTAAATTGCAAGGTTCAAACTATCGATTCAAATAAATATTTCATTCATTTTTTCGAATTTTTTGTGTTTTTTTTTTAAAAAAAAGTTCTAAACCTCTTAAAAAATCACCCTTTATAAAATGCCAATCATCGTGTTTCAAAGCTGTTTTCAAAGCTGTTTTCAAAGCTGTCTGAAAGGGCTCTTGGTCACTGATGGAATTATATTCTCAACATATTTTTTTACAATGAGGGTAACTTGCCATATCAACAAGAATTGAACATTTTCAACTTCCACTTGAGATATCGAAATTCTAATTAATTAAAATTAAATGATTTTAACTTATATATGAATTTATATTTATTGAGTGTTTGAAAAGATTTTTTGCGTTTTGCAACTCTTTGATATGAAGGCACACAAGCCAAGGAAATAATCATTTTAATTATGCAAAACAAAGCAAGCAAATATGTTGGAATCATATCTATTTTAATTTTTATATCACTCTTGCTCAGTTAGCAAATCCAAATTTGTTCAGGTACATAGGTAGCATAGGTAATAGAATTTATTAAAGTTATCAGATTACATTTGAAATTCAAATCTCAATGTTTACCAAAACCTTATTGCCTTACGGACAGCAAAAAAAAAAAAGTGACCTATATTCCTAGTCCACAGAAAAGGTACCGATAAACCAAAACGCTCTTAAAGGACTTTGGGGGTTTTTGTACCAAATATTTCCCATGTTATGTGTAACCATTTACCTTTTTTTTATTTCAATAAGCCGAAACCATACTATAACCACCTACGATCTGGGCAACCATACATACACACAATATACATGCCTTGTGGCTTTTCATAACAAAAAGCAAAGCTTATGTGGTCCAGCACTTCCTCTAGGGAGAAATGGGAATTATGGGTAATTACCTAATACCTCTGTTGTTATCATTTATCCCCTACTATGCGACGGGTAAGGGATTTCTTTAATGGGAATGAATTGCGTAAATGTATAAACGTCGACCGTTTTTGTGCGGGCCCATACCTACTACCTCCTTCATGTGAGATTGTAAAGAAAATGTTTTCATTTCGCTACGAATTTGATCCTTGCCGTTGTTTTCACCTTTTTGCGAATCGATGGCCTCGATGTGGAAATACAATATCTAGGAATTATGCGAAGCCAGAACAGGTCGAGGGTTGATGCTCCCAATGTGGACAGAAATTGATCCGATTCTTGTCGAGGTTACCGTAACATTCTCGTTCTTTCGTGGGCCATCATTAATCTTGCATCGAAATGAGGTAAACGAAATTCAGTTGGGACTAACTGGCTTTTTAGAGGGGATGATGTCGATGGGACGGAAGGTAATAGCCGAGAACTATTAATTATCCAGGCAGAAGTCATTTCATGAGAATTTAATTAAGTTGTGATGGATGATGGATAGATTTTAATTGAGATTAAAGTAAAGCCTAACGAGGATTAAGTTTGAAAAGCTTCAACTTAGATCGAGTTTTACAAATATTCCTCAAGCAGTTCGGGAGTATTGTGTCAACTTTTTTAACGATTACTCTTTGCCTGAGAATATAATCCTGAAGAATTAATCATTAACTGATATGGATACTTCAAAGTAGAAATAATGAGTCCATTGCCAGAGAAATCACAATCTGGTATCTATAAATAGAGCCTATGTAGAAGTAGTCCCTTCTGAAAAGCCGCTTGTGCTTTTCACAAATAAAACCATTTAGCTATTAAGATGCTCCCCTTAAAGATGGCGGACATTACGAAGCATTTGGGCATAATCCTTGATAGAAAACTTAGTCGAATGTTGAATGTCAGTGGATGAGTAATCTTAAGATACAAGCACTAGCATGGGTGTACTGATCATGACACCAAAATTGTAACACATGAATCAGCTGCCATCAGCCTTGGGGATCAGCCTAACAATCAGCTGGAACCAGATCACTAATTCTGAAAATGTATGTAAAAAAGAAACAAAGTTTCCAACTAACTCTGACAGACTACTCTCCTCCTTCTTTTCCGAGCAATGAAGAATGGAACATAAATTAATCCATCTCTATATCAAGTTATTTTATTTTATTGTGATGGAGAAGATGGGTTGTGGAACAGCTGTGTTATTCTCAAAGGAATTTAATATTCTATATCAGTATCACTGAGAACGGCAGTCTTTTCCATCCTGGCTATAGTGGAAGCGATCCGTATATCAAGGTATCTACTACTACGGAAAGTCATTTCAATATTTATTCGGTAATATTGACAGTTAATGAACTTCACCGCTGTTTGACAACTAAAACCCAATAAACCCTACTATAAATGATATCAAATTACTATAAATAATTATATACGAATCTGCTGGGTTGCTCAATAACTATCCAATTCATTCATCGAAACCCTAACAGGTAGATTTAAGTTCTTGCAACTACTCACAGTGTTCAGTAGTGGTCCTTTATATACAATGAAACCTTTTTCCGCACCCCGAAAGTTTTTGCATTATTTGCTACCTGAATATTTTGAAACATTTAAAGAGATTATTTAAGCCACTTAATCCACCTGCTTAAGCCAAATGGCTACTAGATAATCCAGTAGCTTAAGGGAATTTAAATTATTCCTGTAGTTTCTTGTCAGGGTTATATAAAGATACTGGCGAGGCAGTAGAACTGCATCAGTCTAATTTTGACGTCAGAGAGCACATTGAAATTAACTCACCATTACTGACATTTAAACATTCGTAATGGCTCCAGTTTTTGAATCTAACTTTTCCATAAGATCCATTCTATCGGACAGTTCAAGCAGTGGTAGCAATAGCGATGAAGAAAACCAACAACACCAACTGCCTCATCAACAGAGCACTCAGGAAAACAAGTACTCCAGTAGCGAAGAAGACTCCGATCAAAGGCCACCTTACACATACAGTGCTCTGATAGTTATGGCGATTCGCAACAGTCCCAAGAGACTGCTTACCCTCAACGAGATTTGTGCATGGATTGCGGATAAATTCCCATTTTACCAAAAGAACAAGAGCACTTGGCAGAACTCGATTCGTCACAACCTTAGCATAAATCAGTGCTTTGTAAAAGTTCCACGACCTTTGGATGATCCAGGCAGGGGACACTACTGGACATTGGACCCATCTGCTGAAGATGTTACCATCGGAGCAACAACAGGTCGTCTCAGAAGAGGAGATCCCAATGCTGGAAATCAATATCCATACCAACACCATCATCACCACTATCATCCCCAAGTTTCGAGCACTCCTTATGCCATGTATTTTCCTACACCTGAAGAAATGATGGCCATTCAGCAGTCAGCGATACAAGAACAGCAGCAATTGTGGAATAACTATCATCTTCACCAGCAACAACAGCAAAGGTTAGAGACATCAATGGACTTTCAATATTGTTCGATTTAAATAATTATATTGAATTCAATTATCTTAAGATTGTAAATATGAAGTTTTTTTATTTTAGAATAATCTAAAAATAAAATAAATTTTAAATTTTGTACATATATTTCAATTTGTTTTGTTTGTTCTTGCCTGTTTTTCGACATTATTTTCAAAGTTTTTGGGAAAATTATAATATTTTCAAACAATTTCCATTAGAGATTTAAGAAATAAAAATGGGAATACTTTTCTGTGTAATTTATAAATAAATTAGTTCGTCAATGAATAAGTAAAATGTAGTTACCTCAACAACTAAATAGCTAAAAATAGTGTAGACTTTTCAACAAAAGATCATCAATCAATGTCATGTACATACATAAAATGAGTTGGATATATCTTAAGACTCATTATCATAAATACTGCAAAAAAAAATTTTACTGAGTCTACTCTATTTATTCATTTTATAAATGTGTTTTGAGCACATTTAAATAGTTTATTAATTTGTAGAATATTTTGTCCTGGAATATAATTTAAATTATAAATTTAATATAAAATTTATAATTTAGAGCGGAAGGATAATCGTTAAGGTGCGATCAGACGGACATCCCTGACGTCACTATGACGTAGAATTTTTCCGAAAGTGGTCATCTCGTCTTAAATAAACAAGTTTTCTAACGTCAGCGTGTCATCCGGATGACAAGTTTGGATGACCGTTGAATCGCACTTTTAGTAGTTGGGTCGTTTAAAGATCATGCGACTATGCAAATATACTTCGCAGATGCTTATTGAACAAGAACGAGGTCAGTAATCCTGAATATAAGCTCGTTTAGCGCTTTCTCAATTTGCATAAAGTGTGGATTCCTCAGCTCGTTTTTTTCTATATGACGGACATGATGGTTGATGAATTCATTCTAACTTATAGTTTGTCGCTATATGGCATAGACATTGACAGCTTAAGAAAATAATTACAAATTTTAACTGTAAAGCCAAATGACAAATCTTGAGTAATTCAAATAATTATTAAGAAATAAAACTTTCCCAAAAAGTCAACAAATAACTAACAGAGCTAATTTGACATTTTTAAGATCAGTAAGGAGATTTCAGGAGGTTCTGAGTGGTTGTTAGTTGTGTTGTCAGGGTAACTTCTTGATCACGGTAAAAGTTGTTACTATTAGAAAGGATACGAATACGTGTAGGACACTATACACATACATTCCGACATACATTGATAAGTACAACTAGGCTAAGGATCCACACAACACATCTCCAGACGATCGAACCTATAAGCACCAACCAAATCGACCATATCCTAATTGATGCGAGGCAGGCAAACAAGATCTTGGACGTGCACAATTACCGAGCGGCAGCCATCGACTCTCTTCACTTTGTTGTTAAAGAAATTCGACGTTCGACACAATATTTCATTCTCATGACAACTTTTTTTGGCCGCAGAAACCCGGTAATCTGAGTTGTAATTGTTAGCAGCAAAATGGGTCAATTGTAAGGTTATGTTCTAACGTGGATTTGTGGATCGCGACTGTATTATGTGGATTTGCGAATAAAATGTGATAGTTCACCGAAAGAATTATCAAAGAGGTAGCCAAAACTAGCTTATGTTACACAACCACCCTAGAGAAAGAGAGAAGGAGTATGATGATGTATGCATGTACCAAAGGTGAAAGAAGATGCACACATCAGATTTTGACAGCGGAAAGAGTGCCCAGCAAGGAGCAATTCGGAGAAGAAAAGACTTTAAAACATCTGGAGCTTTTATTTGAACCCAATCAACTTACTTCTGGCTTTTAGACCGGCCAAGAAAATGTAGGCAGCAAGGCGCAGGGAAAAGTAGAAGTATTTAAGCAGCCTTTCCAGTATCATTTCTAGCAGCCGCCTATAAGTCGTCATGTAGAGAGAGTGATAGTTCAAGAAGAAAATCCACACCAAGTCAATAAAAAACCAGTCCGTCACCCAGTATGGAAGAAGTCAGCTTAGCTATAAAACAACTTAAGAGCAACAACGCAACGTGCAATTGGCAGCAGCCTATCTATTCATGTAATTATTTCAGTCTTGTTCTTGAGCAGATAGTACGCAGGGCACGGAAGACCCTATCTTCAACACATTAGTCCAGCTAGTTCATATCGTATGCGGATGATATCGATATGAACGGACTAAATATACGCTGTCAGTAAAAAAAACAAAAATCTGTTCACCGGCTTGGACAAATGATACTATTTAAGGACGAACTAAATAAAACTCTTATCTACATCTATCGAATAGACAATAGTGCTTCAGCCAAGAGGATCTTCGAATATCAACCCCAATGTGCGAGAAGATACGAATCTTTTTTAAATAAATAACTTAATTTTTTTGCATACAAATTCAAAATTTATTTCGATCCACTTTAAGGTGCCTAACAACCCTTTACAGTCAACAATTTGTTTAGCACACAAACTTATATTTACAATTCAAATTAAGTACTATTAATCATTTCAAATTTAACAATATTTGTAGTCCATTGATGAGTCTCCGTAGCCACCGGCGTTTTGAACCATCTGCTGTTGCTGCTGGAAAAGATGATAGTTATTCCACAATTGCTGCTGTTCTTGTATCGCTGACTGCTGAATGGCCATCATTTCTTCAGGTGTTGGAAAATACATGGCATAAGGTGTGCTCGAAACTTGGGGATGATAGTGGTGATGATGGTGTTGGTATGGATATTGATTTCCAGCATTGGGATCGCCTCTTCTGAGACGACCTGTTGTTGCTCCGATGGTAACATCTTCAGCAGATGGGTCCAATGTCCAGTAGTGTCCCCTGCCTGGATCATCCAAAGGTCGTGGAACTTTTACAAAGCACTGATTTATGCTAAGGTTGTGACGAATCGAGTTCTGCCAAGTGCTTTTGTTCTTTTGGTAAAATGGGAATTTATCCGCAATCCATGCACAAATCTCGTTGAGGGTAAGCAGTCTCTTGGGACTATTGCGAATCGCCATCACTATCAGAGCACTGTATGTGTAAGGTGGCCTTTGATCGGAGTCTTCTTCGCTGCTGGAGTACTTGTTTTCTTGGGTGCTCTGTTGATGGGTCGGTTGGTGTTGTTGGTTTTCTTCATCGCTATTGCTACCACTGCTTGAGCTGTCCGATAGAATGGATCTTATGGAAAAGTTGGATTCAAAAACTGGGGCCATAGTTCTGTGATCAACTTATATTAGTTTTGAAAGCAAATGCTAGTATCACTGCAAGCGTGTACGTATTGTTATTGAAAACAGGATCAGACTGATGCTTCTGGACAGAATGGTCCATCATTTTATATTCTGTCCAAAAGTCAGTTAACCCTTAATTCTTGAAAACTACTTTAAAATGCTGAAAAACCAAAATCTTAAGCTACTGGATTAAGATGCACTGTGGCTTAGCTAGAAATATAGCAAGTGGATTAAGTGGCTTAAGTGGGTTAAGTGGGTTAAGTTACTTATGCGCAATACTTCATCGAGAAGTTTTCGTAAGGTGATTTCGCGCAGGTAGGCAGGTAAACTAATTTGTCGAAACCATTTCATTGGTTGATCCACTTCCCTGTTTTATGATTGGTCAGGTACGTTAATCCGGTTTAAACGAGTTTCTGAATGAAATTACGGCTGCAGGTGCGGCAACCGATTTTCATTGATTGAAAACTAATTTTTGAAGTAGATTTTTTTTTGTTAACAAAACAATTTTTATTTATATATTTAAATATTAATTGAAAAAAACATAGCCTAGATGGCATATTGCTGGAAAACTGCAATGCAAAATATTATTTTATTATTTATAATCTTGGAATCTGGAAATGTTTCTTGTTTTCAATTAAATCAGAGTTAATATTGCAGCTTTTGATTATAAGCGAAGTATTTTGTTAAAGAACAACCAGTTATAATTATTACACAAATATGAGTGTACTTTTAGCAAGGGATAGCGAAACATATGTGAACTTTTTAAAGTCTTGTTTGGCGATTGTATCAACAAATTAAAATAAATATTTTGCATAATCGGCATAAATATTGAAAATATATATTTTTGTTTCATACAACTAAAACCTCTGCCGCAAAAGAACGAAATCAACTTTTTAAATATAAAGAAGACAACAATTGTAATTGTTAGTTCATTAAAAATAAATATACGAACATACGAAAGAGAATTTCGTAAGCATAGCAACTAAAATATATATGCAAAACATAATTAATGTGTATGTATATTTATACATGTATGCAAAAAAAAATTTGGTACTTATGTAGATTACTTGTTGCAACATTTATTCAAAATTTTGAGTTTTCTTAATAATTTAACCGGCAAAACTAGTACTATACTATTCTATTCAGTAATTCAGTATGCAGTATTCTAGGTCCAGTCTCAATTAACTAAAATACAAAAATTAGTAATATATGTTCTTAAAAAAAATAAAATATACAATCCGTCGAACCGTTTGCCCGGCTGACGCCATTAGCCGACCCAATTTTAAGTCATACGTAAACAGCAATATGTTAAAAAGTAAATCGACAGAGTACATTTTTGCAAAATTTGTTGTTTTTCGAGAAAATACTTGTGCTTTCAAGAAAATTTAACTAAAATTATAATGACATATAGATTGCAAGAGAGATTTTTCTGATTTAATGGGTTAAATGGGTTTCACAGCTTCAAAAAATCTGATTTTTTTTTATCGTCTTATTAATTTCTATAACATCTCGAGAATATTATCCTAAATTATAAAGTCATTCCGAATAAAAGTTTCGGAGATACAGCCTTGGGAAGGTGCGCACTCAATTGAATCACTAGGTTTATTTGAGGTTATCCAAACTTTAAACGCGTTTTTCTCGAAACTGTGTTTTCAAAGCCGGTTGTCAAAAGTTCTCGAAAACTACTCAACCGATCTTGATGAAATTTTACACAGGTCTTCGAGACACAATTCACGAGGTCTTGGACGAAGGATTTATTTTTTCAATCACAGCGAGTTAAAAAAAAATGTTAAGCAAATTTTTTCATTTTTAACTTTTTTGTATACATTAGTATACTAAAGAGAAAGTGATTTTGTAAAAAAGATCTGCCAAAAATCCAATTTTCACTTTTTTTTTCGTTCAAATTCTAGTTCATGGACTTAACTAAAGTTTTCATTTCCTTTGATCCTGTCACGAGTTCTACTGTCAACGCGGATGCGCCTTTTTCCGAGGAGTCACCGGAAATGACGTCACAATGGTGGAGTTTTGAATATTTTCCTTTGCAAATTTCAGAAATTCTTTTTCAAATGTATATCTTTAAAGTTCAAAGTTTAAATAAAATATTATATTTTTCATATAAAAATTTTTTTTGAAAATATACCTTTTTAAATATAAATAAACCCGAATGTTACCCCTTAAGGCATGAACTCAAAACAGAAAAACAGTTCATGAAAAAAACAGGGCTATCTGCGTTTTCTTTTTTTATTTTTCCACGATTAAATTTTTTCTGAGGAAATGTTAACATTAATAAGAGCGGGCCCTATTTTTTCTTTCCATTCTTCATATGAAAACAATTCAAACTTAGATATCGAAATTGCATCGTTTGGGCATTAAAGGTTAATAGGAAAGGAATTCAAATGCTAGGCGTTATTAATTTTTTATTTTTTAAACGTTTACTCCTTAAATTTCTTTCATAAGTTTTTTCGCTGATAAATTCTCTTTAAGGGTTTTGCAAAGTTGTTATAGGAAAATTGAAACTGAAGTGAGATCACTGAGTCCAAGCGACACTGATAAACACAATATTTTATTAACGACTCATCCAACATATTCCAGAAATAGGAACGGAAGAAATATTAAAAATTAACCCCTAAAATTTTATAAAAAAAAAATGTAATTATTCAAACTTTCGGAGAAAAGAACCAAAACTTTCTTCATATTACATCTTTCGTCACTCATCATTCGCAAATGCATGATTTGTTCGTACTCCCGCCACAAAGAGTATGTAATTGGTTGTGCACGTGCCTCTGATTAATAGCCACGACATGTTTTATTTTCGTTTTCAACACTCTTATGTTGCCATCACGTGAATCGCCTAAACACGAAAAAATATTGTGCACGATTACTGATATACATGAAACTTTTGTTTTCACGTAAGAAACTAAATACAAGCAGAACCGCAGGTGTTTGGGAAATAGGAAAACCATTTTATATCCCATCACTTACTTAATATGAGTATTTCTTCCTTGAGTTAATAAATTCGAACTTTAATGCGAATACCTTTTTTGGTTTTATGTGTCAAAACGTGTTAACAAAGTTTTGGTTCTGAATATAATACTGTATTATTTTTTTCAGGATAATGTGTTTAGCTGTGTTTAGTTCTATTAAAGTTTAACAAGAAATAAAATGTTCACCATTCCACCATAAAGTAGTTTCATTCCAAAGTTTGTTGTTTGGGTGGCGTTTTGCAATGGTTTTCAGAAAATCATTGACCTAACAATATTGTAAAGAGATTAAAAAATTGCGGTGGAAACTATAAATATATCTCAAGTGCTGTTTGGAAAATGTTTGTTGTGAATTTATCAACAGTGCGGTGTTGAAGAGAGCATTCGCAGAATAGTAAGAGGCTTCAGTTGCATTAAATTTCACTTGCTGAATATTATTTAAGCGCGCAAATAGGACATTGCAATTTATTTACATTAATAAGCATTAATTACATCAATAATGAACTTAAACTTACCTATAGCATATTTTACTAGTCTGTGTCTAAAACGTAGATTGTTATTTTTTGTTTCCGCCTAGGGAACAAATCACCCACCACGTGCTATTTAACAAAATAAGATCAGAGTCTTATAACGCTCTTACAAAGCGACTTATAACGCGAACTCGTTTTTTCGGGTTAGATGAGATGAGGTTAGTCAAAACCTATGTCGATTAAGACATACCCGTACGTCTGTTCGGGACAACTTTCGAGATCTTGAGATATTTTTTTTTCGGAGGTTGCAACTATCCGATGGAGCGCTCAGACACAACTACAGGTTCATTGTACTACCATTCAGACTCCTTACTTATGTACTTAGTTTGCCCGTCTTTCGAAGAAAAACGAGAAGGAGCTTCAGTGTTGAAGTGCTTAGATATTCGGCACTCACCACGTCAGCCCCGACAAATACGCCACCTGATGCGAGCATAGGCCGAACAACTGCAGAGAAAGTGTTTTGCTGTATCATCCTCCTCACCGCAAGTAGGACAGGTGGTGGTGTCGCTTAAGCCCAACACATTTAAGTATTTAGCAAAGGCTTTATGGCCCGAAAGGACGCCTACAAGCAGCCTACAGTCGATTCTCCTAAGAGAAGAAAAGATGCAGACTTTTTGCAAATGTCCGGGCGCTATAGTTTGGTCCGCAATCGCGCCACCAAATCTTGTGTTCACGAGAAACCCAAGCATCAATGGAAGACATGACTAAAGATGTAGGCAGACCCAACACAGGTTCGGGTCCTGAGAAAACTTCATCTGAACCTTGCCTGGCAAGCTCATCCTAGATCTCATTTCCCTGGATGCCCGTGTGACCTGGAACCCACTGCGTTCAGCCTTCCGACCAAATTCAGAGAAAGCTTGAGTTCTAGCACTAACTTGGACGAGATAAAATGGTTTAGCAGCGCTTTTAATGCAGCTTGGCTGTCACTGCAAATGCATGTTGCCCTTTGCCTGTTGTTCAGAATATAGGGCATAGCCAATAGGATAGCAAAAACCTCTGATTGGACAACAGACGCATGTTTACCAACGGGGTAGTAAAGTCTTATGTATTCGCGTTCCACAAAGACTCCAGCACCAGACCCATATCCGGTTATGGAGCAATCCCTGAAAATACGATGGCATTCAATCCATGGTTCAGAGGCTGGACGTAGCCATTCCGTTGCCTGCGGACAGCCGACGTGGTAGTTTTGTCACAATACGGGCAGGTCAGTGACGATTCTCCTTCTCGTAAAGAAAACAACCATGGTTTTAAGAGGATTTACTGAAAGCCCATTACATTCACTGAAGTGTAGACAGCCCCTAGATTTGTACCGTTGTTGTTGCTCCAGTGTAGTTTACAGGAAGATTGAGAGCCGAAAGCAAAGAGTCTACCACCATAAACCATAAGAGGGAGACAGAACATCACCTTGAGGGCAGCCCCTATTTACCCCGGTTATTAAGCCTCTTACTATTCTGCGAATGCTCTCTTCAACACCGCACTGTTGTTAATTCACAACAAACATTTTCCAAACAGCACTTCAGATGTATTTATAGTTTCCACCGCAATTTTTTAATCGCTTTAAAATATTGTTAGGTCAATGATACGCGCCACAATCTGCATCCGCCACCAACGTCTTTCACATTAGCATTGCTTTAATCCACAACACCAAAGTTTCATCTACAGTCAAAGGTCGCATTACCAAAAGCACAATCAATATCGACGAAAAAGCCCAACCTTCCGGTCAAGAGTACATTTAATCCTAACAACAAGGTTTTGAAGCGCTGTCTCGCAGGACTTTCCGCGCTGATAGGCATGTTGCATCTCAGAGCGAGAATATGATCGAAGAGCAACCCTGCGCACATGCAGTTCAACCAGTTTCTGCAAACTTTTCAGCAAGAAGGAAGACAGACTTTTGGCTCTGACCTAAGTCTGAGACTAAGTGGCACGAAATAATCCGCAGGGTCTAACGATTAACTCCTCCGAGCTTTTTCTGTCCAAAGTCATATTTATGATCAGAGTAGAAACGGCCTAAAATTTAACGCAGGTTCTTATAAATATATCCATTGCCACGCATCCTAAAAAATTTTACCACACCTACTTTTTATTTGTATTCAAATAATTTTTTTTTTGTATTTATCAACTATATAATCGTATTTGCGAATATTACGCGAGAGTCTCCCTTAATAACATTACAATTAGCTTTGCGTTGCTGAGTCATTCAGTCATTGCTGGATGACTATTACAACAATTGTATTACTTCGTTCTCTATATTTTTTTTTCAAAACTATAGTTTGAGAGAAAAGTGATGTAGTCACCTAGCGGACTAAGAAATGTCGTCACTTAAACGCGCTATATATATACAAATCAGAATACGTTGGTTTCATAGAAAGCATTAGATGTGAGCGTATCGTCTAATATCGGTGCCGGTACTTTCATGACGGTCATCATAGCGATAAAAAAATAATCGTTTAACCCTTTTCAAAGTAAATATTATAAAAAAGTTGGTTCCGGTTACGTTCCTTTAAAAATCGCGAACCGCTGACCTATTACCATCAAACTCGGACAATGTGTCAGTTTAGTCTGAGGAAGGTATCCCAATAGGAGGCGCTATAATCGTGATATTTAAATTGTTCGTATTTACGAAACGAAATCGTTACGATTTGACCTAAATCTTATAAAATAATAATAAGTTTGCTAATAAAATGTGAACCGGATAGGTGGCGATGAATTCGATATATTTACGGAAAAGTACATTTACTGATGATCAGAATGGATGAAAATACGTTGGCAATTATTGTTGACTTTTCTACATTTATATTGAATTCTGATAGATGGCGCATTATTCCCACATTTGTATTTGTTAGTCGATTTCATTGTTGACATTTGAGTAAAACTTTTACTTGTAGTTAAACAGTTCGCATAAAAAAAATTTATTGAATAAAAATAAAAACAATATATCGAAAAGTAGAAAGTGTGACCATTTTTTTTGTTCACTGTATCATCTTTCATTTGGACTATATCCAAACGTTATCAGTGGGCGTAACAAATTGTTTTATACTAGAATCCAGTTGAGTTCTACTTTGATACTAAAATAATTTTTTTTAGAATATGTTCATTTGATGTTAATTAGGCTACAACGCAGTTAAATAATTTTCAGCAAAATTATTTAAGGCAGAATCAATTCAGCAGAAAACTCAAATTTGAAATTAAAGCTGCAGAACATAGGAGAGATGAGCAATGACCAGCCATCCTCGCCTTTACGATAGCTGAGTATTAATTTGATAAAATATTATATAATTTGCAATTAAAACCGGTTTGGTATATTTTAATGATGTTTCGAAGAGGTTAAGCATTAACGTATTTGAAATTTTTTTTTATGGCGCTGACTTTTTACCATATAGTTTATATTGCCAGCTTCCCAGTATGTATCGAAGGTTCTGACTAGTGCTGAACTTTTCTATAATACCAATTTACCAAACATATATACTTCATTCTATAATAAATTTTGCTGCGTTAAAACAGAAACGTACCTCCCCGCCTTTGAATGAGCCCGAGGGAAGTCAAATTAACCCACAATTACCTGTTTAGATAAATCCACTTGGGAGTCTTCTTCAAACACATCTGCTCAGGACCATTTACACTCACCAAAGAATAGGGTACATGCTAGTACACGTTTAGATATGTATTCCTACTGTGAGTATCTATGTATCTCAGTCTTCTCTTAAAATAAACTGAACGATATACATCAGCATGGAAATAGCTTTTACTACGGCATATTTCCGGTCCAGCAACAAATGAACTTCAGACTAAAGCAGAAAGATTTATTGTTTTTAATTGCGATTAAAATGGCGAGTAAATCAGTACTGGCAACACTGAATATAGACATGCGCTCAAGACGCATTACGGATTTCTCTCAAAAAAAGAAATAAGCTCAATATTAAAACACCTGCTAACACACTGCGATTTGAGTGACATACAAAGGCACCGCACAAGATTTAAAGGAAGAAGAAATTTCAATCTAATGCCAGAAATAACAATGCCCCTCTCAAGGAATGTTTCAAATCATCAAATCAAACGGCACTCAACTCAATCTGAATTCACACTCAAAACTGTCTCCCCACAGAACACACACTAAAAAAATTACTCCCCCTTGCTGTCAACTGTATATGTGAGAACGTAACTTTTGTTTGGTTCTCAGCATGCTCCACATCTCCACTACAGTCCACTGTGGTCTTGTGCGCTGCTTATTGTTGTGCCACTGCCATGCTATGTTCATGTTCAAAAACGACTGAATTGTTTGCAAAGTATCACGCCGGGTGCTTTGGGTTTTGCCGACTTCTCTCTCGTGTTGGGGTTCAGTTCATTTTAGCGTGCCACTCTGTCTGGTAAGACTGCTCTGATTCTTGTTGGCCTCCCACGCGCGCACACACCGCTCATATAGATAATCGCCTCGAGTTTATCACTGCTGCAGTTCCATACTCTCCGGCGCGGTGCTGCACCACTATCTCCGCCGCATTATCGAACCGAGATTCATAGGGTTGCACATAGTGCGTTCTAGAATCGTGTCAGTAGGTTGTATTCGAGTAGAGCGCGGAGTCAGTCCATCCATTCATACAAATATCAAATCGCTGAAACATAATTGAAAAGATAAATTGTCATCCTACTATTCGAGTGTGTATTTTTTTATGCAATCTCCTAGGGAGGATACTTAACGGGCAGTTCTGTGTTTTGGTCAAATCATTGTCGGTAAATCGAGAAAGTGTCTTGAGTGCATATAAATTTTCAGCGAGAGTAATTCGAGTTCGTTAATTTTTCTTGTGATAACGACTACAGATAATTACGATGATAATATAGAAATTTATGTGCTGTGGTAGATAATTGTGTATTTCCATTCGAGTGGCTAATGGGTTTGATATCTCCATCCCCTGGTGAAACATAAAATATTGTACGTGTGCATCCTTTCAGTGCATGAAGCATCGTGATTGTCTCTTGCTGCGCCTGAGATACAAAATTTGTGTATCATTCCTTGAGATCGGATTACCATAACAAAGAAGGCGCTTGCTCGTTTATTCCGGCTTCTAAGAGGAAACGATATAATTGGATAATTTCATTGTTTTATCCTGACGTAAGTATCTGGGCGGGAATGGGCGAAGTGTGCTTTGTTGTTTGTTCTGTCGGGGGTGAATTGAGTATTTGTTACATAAAGTGATGCTGAGATTCTTTATTCGTTTTCTTTTTTTTTCTGTTTGGATTGAGTATCCCTCGGATTAAATAGCTTTACTATTAGGTTGGACGTTAATACTTTTTTTCTGGATGTTTGATTTTTGTTAAACCTAATCCCTGGAGTACAACTCAGCAGAACGATCCTGGAAGAGTGATTTTCAACATTTTATATGATGAAATAAATTTAATATGTAATCGAAAATCGATGGAGACTTCGACTAAAGTTTTAAAAGAAAATTTTCAAACAATAAAATTTTGTTTGAAAGACATTTTGTCGAGGAAGTGAAGAGGTTTCCATTGAAAATGTTCAAACGACCCAAAGATATTGCCAATCATGTGAATAATTTATGCACATTTGTATTCTATTTCGCAGAGCATACTTCAATCCAAACCATTGCGTTTCATATGTGTGGGAAGACTAATGTATGTTGACTTAGGATGATGTTTATTCTCCTCTTGTGATACAGATCAAGTGGTGACATTTTAATATTTCATTGGAATTTAATATTGAATTTTGGTCGAGTTAAATGGGGTTGAAGCAGAAGTTATTATCATGAGTTTGAAATGTGCAAAAATTTGCAGACCATGTTCGGCAAAGCCATTAATAAATTTTAGTACATGGATGCTTAAATCGGTCCAAATAAAAGTTGGTTGGTGGATAGCAATTAGAATATTGAATAAAGCCTATGACCTTAAATTCAAAATTTAGAGTTTGGAGTTAAATTATTTTTCGCATTTAATCTCTGTACTTAAACTGGAAGACGCGAAGTTTGCTTAACAAAGACAAAATTGACTTTATTAACAATATTAGCGTATTGTAGATGTATTTCCTTGAGATTTTTGAAAGATTTTTTCATATATATATACACAACGTCGTGTCGTGTGATATCATAAGCCCAGATAAAAGTTATGACACCCAAAATGAAAATTAAAAAAAAATACTTTTTTCAGCTTTTTATTGAAAATGCATTTTTCTCTATTCATACATTCAATTCAAGATGTTTGAGACTTTTATATAAATATATTTAAAACATTTGTACATTTCAAACCAAAAAAGGTTAATTGGCTTTTCTGGATAAACATTGAAAGAATCAAGGTCAAAGAAAACTTATTTTTAAATACAAATTTAACGCAATACTTCAATGTAAAATAGAAAATTGCCAAAGTAATTCCCGTTTAAGATATAACTTGAAGGTTTACATCGTCGCCCTCATGCCGAAAGCTGAAATGTAATTTTTTTTAGTTAAATGGATGGTTTGATGAACCTTTGGTAGTTCTATGTTACACCAAAATCAATAATCCTCCATAGAATAAAAGCCAAGCCAATTTTCCGTCCGCTGAACTAATTTTCAGTCGGACCCACAAAATTACTCGGAAACTGGAAGGCCTACGAAGCTGAATTTAGAATATAGGTAGAGCATTGCATAAAAAGGTGCAGCAATATATTTTTCTTAATAATAAGAACTTAAAGCTTACAGCACCAGTGCCATCTATATTGGAGTAGTTATGGATACTTCAACAACAATATCATACATTATCTCTGTTATTACAATAGAAGTTTGTGTACAGCTCCTTTTGATTTTAGAACTTATATTTTCAATGTAATTAATGGATGGTACGTATACCTCCTAATAAAGGATCCATTCTTAGATATAATATATTGGGATTATTTTAAAATAGCGCCATCTAGACTCAAGTATTATAATAATACAGAATCGAGGCTACATGTAGCGTGCGTAAAAGCGTCTGGAAAACGGTTCGACATTATTGATTTTCATACCTTAATAAAGAAAGATAAATATTTGTATGGAGATGGAGATAAATAAGTTTGTAAGTTCGAACTGAGTTAATATCAATCAGAGTATGTACTTTAAAGATAGTTCCCCACGAAATATTTGTATTTTCTATGCAATGCAAAAACAATCTGTCATTTCAATCCGAGAACAATAAAATAGGCCGCTGTATAAATATATATATCTTCAAATAACAAACTATCTGATTCTATAAGAGCAATCAACATTTAAACGTGATTTCCAAATATTCTCATTTTTGCACATTCATTGTTCTGGCATAAGGGGGATGACATGCTACTACATTAAAAAAGGTTTTAAATTACTACAAATTTGATCCGATAAATTAGAACCAACAATTTGTAATAAACAACTGTGCTGCTTAAGAGTTTTTTTTTTTTAAATTGTCAAATAAATTTAAACATATATAATATATGTACAGTGCACTCTCGATTTTTGCAATCCTCGATATTTGCAACTCACGTAAACAAATTCTCGATTTTCGCAACTTTGAAATCGTACGACACAAAATATGTGTTTTTAGCCTTAACAATACAATATTGTAATTATGTAATTATGTATGTCGCGTGTTAATTTGTGTTTCGTTTTGAATGAAAAAATATTACTGGTACTTCCACCGTTAATTTTTCAAACACAGCTGTATGTATGTTGTACACCTTTTTTAATTGAATTGTTTTAGAGAATTGTCTGTTCGATTTGTGCAACTTTTAAATTTTTGCAACAAGCTCGTCATTGGTTGTAAAAATCAAGATTGCACTGTATCTATTTAACTCAAAAAAATCTGCATAAATATTTCGTATGTAAAAAAATTATCGCCGAAAATGCTTTATATTTGTTGAAAAACGATTTTCATTTTAATTTTTTAATTTCAATACAGTATATGTAATCTCGATAATTCGCACCCCGATAATTCCTAAAACTCGCTTGTTGGAAATAAACAACCCTTGAAAAAATTGCGTTTATTCCTATAAAAGCGGTGCATTTCAGTCCTCTCGGTAATTCGCAATATTTAGCATACGCAAAATCATTCAACTTTTTATAATTCGTAATACTCTGTTGACAACCCCGTTTATTCCAGAAAAAAAAATTGTCCACTTTACTCTCTTCAATTCTCTGAATCTGCTCAAATTTTTATCAGTTGCCCTAATCGACTTCAAAAATAAATAAAATCTGTTTTCATATTTGCGAAATATTTTTTTCAAAGCGCGATTAAAAAACAAATCAAATCTTTCTTACTCTTCTTCGACGAGGTTATGATCTGAATTATTAAAGAGATCATAACCTTTCCACTTTTCGTCGAAATAATAGATTGTGCGATCAAACCACTAAATTTGTAGTAGTGCGCTAGACTCCAATGATATAAAAATCTGTCAGGAGTGCATCATCATCAAACACACATTTTAATTAACACAAAAGAAGGAATAATTTAAAGATTAAAGGGATTTACTTTAAGGTTTCGCTGGAAACTAACTACTTTTTCATATTGTGGCATCATCTCACCAAAATGTTTAACTAGGAATAAATGGTTAATAATACATTTTGAAGATTGTTATGAAGAAGAGTCTACTTTATAGAGAGGTTCGACATTTTTATCGGACTATTTGTCGCATAAAAACGATAGGGTTTGGCGTTTTTGTTAAGTTTGTAAAGTCAAACGGTAACCATTTATCAATACATTTCACTTCAGACATTTGTCTAATAAATTGCCCGCTATAATCCTGATACAGGGGTAGAATCGGCTAACGTGATTGGGAAGCTAAAATTTGGAGCATATACTTCCTAGAATCCTGAAATGTTAGTGTTAGTTAGAGTGTTAAAATTAAACCTCGGCTTCAACTCTAAATTAATTAAATACTTAAAATACATAAAATACATAAAAAAGAATATATTAAATAAATTAATAAAAAAAAATGTCAAATTTGCAAGGTTCACTTCTTTGGAACTTTCCTAGGGCTCAAACAGAGAGAAAAATGAAGAAAAGATTATTAGAGATTGAAAATGTCCAACTATTAAGAACAAACCTGAAAAATTAAGCAAATATCTTCGAACTTCCAAACCCGATGTAAGAATTCATATTTTAAATATTCATTGTTGTGCTGTAGCATTAATTATTATGTATTTCGATTTTAATTGTATCATCAATCATTTTTTAGTGATCACTTAACGCGGAGCAAAGGATAGTTGATAATCAAAACACGACAATCAACTATCACCTTAGCCGATTCCACCCTAGTTTCAGTGTTTTCTTCACTGATCTCCTGCCCTTCAACGCGAATTTAATTTCAAAAGCTCACCATAGCTAAATCTCTTTCTCAAGTTCTCAGATGAACGATTTACCTAGCAACATCCAATAAAATCACTAGTCGTTCTTTCAATAATCCAATTGCAAATTTGATCGATTTAAAGTACAAACCCAATAAACATTCTAAGCAAAATGAATACTAATTTATTTGACATTCCAGGAAATTAATTCGCTTCTTCAAGGACTTCACCTTCTTCAAAGTTCAATATTAACACAAATTTCCCTCATCAAATGCTTTTAAATCAAATATAACAAAACTCCTGTAGCACGTGTATCACTGTACCAAAAGAAATCGGAAGATTTCAGCAAAACTTAATCCTTCAAAACGTTCCTAAGGGTTCAATTTTGAAGGACAGTGTTACAAATAACAAATACCGTCTTACCTACACAGGGTTTGTCGTTGTCCCCGTCCTTCCAGCAGGATGAACCATTGATTCATTTTCAATTTCACATTCCCTCCAGTATAAGCGCACTCTCAGAAAAATATCCCCCATTATTCTGTGTTGAATATTATTGTCTTCGTTGTTGACACTCGCCCACCACTCACAAGTACCCTCTTTGAGTCCATGACCTTTCGCAATACAATGCGAGGTAAGCTAAGTAAAGGTCTTATTTGTATATGTCTGTGATCTATTAAAGTCAGAGATGAAAAACTATTTAAGCACATGATGCTTTTGATTTATGTTGTGTTGTTTTTTTTTTTTTTGTTTGAAAAATTACCTCAACCTATTTTCGGTCGTACATCGGCACATCAGAGAATACGACAAGACAAGGCCTGAGGACTAGAAATTATGGTTTACTTTGAAAATAAGTGGATACAGGCGAGGCAGGAGGGTTATTTTTTACTCTCAGCATGCAGAAAGAACGTAAATGTTTCTTTGGGGAATGTGATGTCTTGAAATTGTTTTTATTTCGTTTTGCTTCTATCAGTGGGACCAGCAAAATAAACAACATTTGACGAGAAAAAAGTATACATCATCTATTGATTGTGAAAAAAGAAGATGAAGTAAACGTGCGACATAATTTTACTTTACTTCCTCGATTGAGTCGTAAAACATATGAACGAGAGATATGGATATGAAATATTTATATTAGGGATTTAGTGAAATGGGAAATAAAGTGGTCATTTGAGTATCTATCAAATGGGGTGGGTTGATGGATAATGGATAATAACGCTTTTATTATAGGTAGTGACGCAACGCCATTAACAGTTGGAGGTTGTTATCTTTTATTCTGAAATGAATTACTAGATATCCTTTGTGATATAGTTACTGTCCTCATAAAATGTTTCATAATGATTTTTTTTTTTTTGGTGATGGAGCCTAGCGTATAAATAACATGAAAAGCGATAATTTGTATTGTGTCCCTGATAAATGCGAACGCAAAAGTGACTCGAACGTGTGGGGCATTGTTCATCTGCCAATCTAGAACGCTGATTGTCCTTGACATAGCTCTTAGTTATAGATGTGGATATGGTGTTTTTCTCCAAAGCGGGGAACGTAATTCAGGCCTATTGTTTACACGGCTATTCAGACTATAGAGAATCAATATGCAGTCGCTAATTTGGGGAAGCTTATTTGCGTTTGGTAGATAAATATTTGCAATGTCGCCCAATGTCAACATCCCCACATTTAAATTCTTATGGAAGCAATGTGAATCTTCAGTAGGGGATTAGCAAACAAAAATTAGTCTGTTTTGCACAAACGGCAACATTTGGTTTAGACATTCTTAAGAAAACTGTTTATTTCACATTTAAAAGCCCCGCTAAAGTCTGACCAATATGAAGTGCTCCCAAATTTAAGATATTAGGGGCAATCAGAGGCACAAAAAAAAAAGTAGTTTTAATAATTTCATAATTTTATATATTTTATAAAAATAACAATACTACATCAGTTTTAGCTTGATTTCATCAAAATTTGAACGGAAAATATTGATTAAAAAAAAGTTGTATCTAAATGTATCGCCCCCTCTTCCACAAGTAGTCCTTTGCGGTGGCCATCACCCGAATTCATTCAAATAAAACAAAATTGTATTTCAATAGTTAATTTAGTCCCTCATCAAAACTTTTATTTTAAAAATAAACAAAATGGCGGCATCACACAATTTACTTTAGAATTTTTAGAAAAAAAGCAACAATATAAATTGTTAGTAAAAAATCAAAATTAAAAAAAAAGAGCTTCAATCAGGCACTAGTTTATAGTTTAATATGTTTCAAAAAAATGGCATTCAAATCTTTCGAGCGGTTTTTCAATGATAGTGGTCACCGACCATAAAAACCTAGTTTTGATAAAAATTCATTTAATGCTCTACATTCGACGCTCTTGAGCGTCAGAGAGCCCACCTTTCATTATTGAATACCCAACTCGTATTCGTCGGATTCTTTTGAGAGAATGCTTTCCAGGAGTATTCAATCCGAACTATGAAGGAGTTAACGACATTACGGTCGAAGAAGTTGAGAAAGTGGTTATATACTTCAAAAAGCATAAAACGGTTCGACTCCGATTTTGGGAAAAGATCAGTTGCTAATGACAATAATATGAGAGCAGAACAAATACCTAAAAAAAAAACTGCGATTATTACCTTTCTATCAAGCTGATGTCACATACCATGAAGAGCAGTGAACAGGTCGATAAGACGGTCGATTGCACGAAGGAAGCATTTAAAGTCCCTTGCTTTTTATTGCTGTCCTCGAATATTTGCTTAAAGCAAAAGCGACAGAACCACTAAGGTACATCACTAATTCGTTGCTGGCGATGAAGCTACCATAAGCGAATATCAAACTTCCCTGCAACGATCACTTGAATTTGGGGTGCATGTTTTTGAGGAGAATCACCGAAAAAAGCAAAGAACAAAGTGGCTGCACAGTTACTTTTTCTGTAATCGTGCAAAATTTAAAAATAATTTGTACATATACATCGATATTCCACAAGTCAATTAGTTGATACTCATTGACAAACATGAGATACTCAAAAAAAAAGTTATCTTTTCGTCAATACTCCGGCCCCATTAAATCCAAAAAGAACTAATCACTCTTGACGCAAAGACAATTGAATTCCTCTCAAACTTATTTGCTAAATGTACGATATTGTGACATAGAAGTGTCAAACCTATTTCAACTTTTTTGTGATATTTCAGTCTCTTATCTAAACATCCTTCTCACTCAAAAAATAACAGAAAAACATTCAATTATAAAAAAGTTTTCGTTTTCACTTGCAAAGTACTATTTTATGTCGTGTGTTATCTTTTGATTTCACCAACTGCTGGTAAGAACAATGACACGAGAAAATGCCTGTTAATTGCATTCGTAGATTTGAAAAGACACTTTTTCTAATTAAGATGTGATCAAAGCCGTTAAAGGAACACAAGCACAAAAAACGCCCAGATAGGTCCGCCGTACTCGTCGTATATAAGAGAGGAAAAACGAAAAAAAAACATAAGGAAAGGCTACAGTCCGCTTGGAGCGAACAGTATGATACCCTATCCCTATCCCTATATGCCCCAAAAAAAACCTTAAGAAGATGATGGATAGCATTTTATTTCATTCTATAAAATTTAGAAAAAAAAAAAAACATTTTTTGAAAAAACGCCCCCAAAAAGTGGGCGTGGCCAAAAACTTTGTATGGGCGATATATTGGAAAAAATATTGGCTAAATATCTTGTTAAACACTTTTTTTCGGTTTCTATGAAAATTATCGAAGAAAACAGCATTTTAGTGAAAAACGCCCACAAAAAGTAGGCGTGGCAAAAAACTTT
Source organism: Ferdinandea cuprea (assembly GCA_963576555.1). NCBI lineage: Eukaryota > Metazoa > Arthropoda > Insecta > Diptera > Syrphidae > Ferdinandea > Ferdinandea cuprea. The sequence continues at coordinate 4,052,024 of OY754958.1, forward strand.
ATATGACAAACTTATAAAGGAGGGCAGTGCCTACATATCTTGTGAAGGTTATAACCCTCTATCTGTCCATCTGTAGCTTTAAATCGGTTTTTTCTAAATTGTGGGCGTGGCAGTGGGCGTATTCCAAAAAATTTTACACTTAACCATTTCGGAGCCCTAGGGAGTATGTGGTCCAAATTTCAGCTTTCTAGCTTGAATTTAAAGGCCTAAAAATTGCGTACGGACGGACGGACGGACGGACGGACGGACGGACGGACGGACGGACGGACGGACATTGCTAGATAGTCTTAGGATTTGGTCCTGATCATAAATATATATACTTTTATGGGTCTACGACGAATATTAAGGGGTGTTACAAACTATGTGTCAAAATTAATATACCCTTAGGATAGGGTATAAAAACTTCTCACACAATAAAAGTAGCACTCCATGTGGGTTTTTAGAATTCAAGGCATTTTTATTGTCATTGCTCTCCCTGTCGCTGTCATCAGTGACTAGAGAATGCCTCTTGTCATTCATTCCTAATCCTAACACAGGTGGTGTATCTTTTACGAATACAATTCTCCCCACATTTTTTTTCGTTGTTTGCCTTTTTTTTTGGGCGGCAAGGTTTGTCAAGACTCTTAGGTAAAAACAACCTGATGGGGACACAGTGGAATGTGGTGAAAGAGAGGAATGAAAAAATTTGTTTAGGGGTGCTGGTCCTTTTTGCGAAATGCTGGTAGCAGCTATAATTTCTAAGAGGACGCAATAACTGGGCATTTTGGATGCGATTTTTATTTGAGAATTTCCCATGAAAGATTAAAATGTAATGCGGAATACACTTAATTTTTGTAGTCTCATCTGGCGTTGAAATTTGGACAATGTGACATTGAGAAGAACGCTCTTATCTTGATATAAAAGCCATCGTTATCTTATTACTGCCACGAGTTTTACAAAGCTGTTGTTTGCGTTTTGACATTTATTAATTGCGTGTCACAGATAGTGCAATGTGTAAACAAACTATAGTTTTATGACACACAAGACGGTACACTGTATTCTATTCAATATTGACGATTGCAGTTATGAATTCTTTGTAGTCGTAGGGGTTATATAGTCGGCGTTTACGTAAGAACTATGAATATTTCGAGCAACCTCAGAGGGACTTAACTTGGCTTATACAATTATTTGTATGTGTTAAAGCTCTCCCGCTTCCTTGGTTTACACCTATTTTGATTGGGAAGTTGTCAGTTATTCCTGAGGGACAACTCCCTTTCCCATGTGCAAAGACAGCAGATAATTTTCTTACCACCGATCCATGCAAATTCTTAGACTGTAATATCGGTGACTCCTTGAAGGTGACTCCTGGAAGCATGGGCGATAATACTGCCGACACCTATGTAGAATTTGTTCATAAATCCACAAGGAGATGGCATTGAGCATTGTAAATAATGTTAATACCGTTGTTAATGTTAAACCGTATGCTTTGCGCATGCTTCGGGTGTCTTCACCAGAAGAATTGTAAGTACCGTCTCCTAGTTCTCCATGGCATTCTTGATAGTCTTTGTTAGTCTTCCCGGCATGTCGTTCTCGGTTAAAATCAACTTTAGAAATTTCTTTATGTGGTTATGGAATTCTAGTAACTTTTTATCTCTGCTCGCACCCAAATTGGGAAGCTGCACTGACAAAGCAAATACAATTCCAGTTTAATTTGGGTCATTCACCGACCTTTTGACGCATCCGATGGTTGTTATGAATTTTTTTAAGCCTTCGAAATCAATATTTTTGCCTAAAATTTTCCATGAAGTGGACAGAGTCAGACCAATCTGCTCTAAATGACCAAAGACCAATCGATGAATGTTGATCTCCTTAATAGATGCAATATTCTAAGCACTCTTCGTCAAGGTGCCACTATATTTTGCAAAAAAGAAAGGTTGTGCGAAAAAGGTCAACATACGGCGAATATAAGTTTCGGGTGTGAAATGGTGTAACCCTCTGAAGCTTGTCACGGTTAAAAAAATCATTAACCTATACCTAAAACCCCGAGCCACCATTTAACAGAGTAATTCAACGGTTTTTCTTCCTCTGAGAAATAATCGAAACAATATATTTACGCAATTTAAAAAAACGTTAAAATATTAATCCATGTCTTATAGCTTAACATTCAATAATATAAAACAGAACAAAATACATTACATTGAATTGATATTAGTCACCTACTTAGTCGACATTCATGTCAGTTTGTCATTGGAATATGTCTAAACGTTTGATAAAAAAGCATCCAAACTTATATACTTTCACAATTTTAATATTAGAAGGATCAGTAGGATCACTGTAAACTAACAATTTATTTTCCTTTAAAACCAATTTAAGAATTCTCAATCTCAATGAAATGTAAATACAATTTTTACCCCTTAATTCGAAGCTTTAAACGTCAGTACGCAACAGATATGTTTGTTATCTGCTCACTTTTAAAGAATGTAGCTCTTACATTAACATTAGGTCCTTTTTGTTTAAAAAAAAATCAATTTATATTTCCTTTTCATCCTTAAAATGTCCCCATGTGTATCATTAGAGTGAATATGGTGCCAAAATAAATCAATCACAATATAGAAAACTCCGTCTTAAATTACAAAAGAAGCGATTGAAGACACCAGTGTGTGTATTTTTTTAATTTAATTTAAATATTCACTTCCAATCATTAAATTCTTAACGCGGATTACTCTTATGCCATATAAACAAAAAGCACAAGCACTTTGTGTACACGCGCTTATATGTTTGTAATATCTGCTAGAAAATCCGTCTATTCCTACGTACGCATCATTTGTAATCTATTGCGTGTGGTGTGGTTATCAATATCCTTTTGATAACATTACTCATTTGGATGATATTAAAATCTTCGCAGATTTGCACAATTGGGTAAACACTTATTTAGCCAAAATAATAGCACACTCATGTAGGTATCTTGTATCCAATCTATATTATTATGTGCAATACTATAATCCTTATAAGTAACCATATTCGTTCGAATTGATTTTGAATATATGTACATTTGGTTTAATGTAACCAAATTTGCAACTACTAATTAATAACTTTAAATAAATGTTTGCACACATATTTAGTATAAATATATTGGATACTACATAGACGAATTAAAATTATTTCGCCTTATCTGTTACGCATAATTACGTTGCTTCCTTCTTTAAAAGGGTAAAAAAGTGGAACCAATACTAATTAGTTTGTTTATTTTTTATAATGGCTTTGGGTTAACTCCTTAAGTCTCCAACTGAATGCGTGAGCCGGAAATTAAGTACTAATTAGCATCTCCTATATCGTCAGCGAATAAGTAAATCGCTTGGGGCTTCGTTTGTCCGGGTGTTGTTTTATTAGCAAATAAGTTTCCGGATTGATTAGGTTTCAATTTAATGGCTGAGGACTGCTCATTCTGAGAAATTAATTAGTTATACCAATTATTTTTGACTTCAACTGATGGGGGAAATTAAGCTCAACATCCGGGTGGCCTGCAGGATATTTTTTATAGCAAATTTGTCCATTTCCGTGAATGACAAATAAGTATGGCTATTAAGCGGGTTAATCCTTCCGATTTGATGCGGAGTTAAAGCGTGTATTGTAAAAACTAGTTTTCTATCTTGGTTGGGCTTAATCTTTTTCCCAGATCCTATTCGGTGATGTTCAATGACAAATTTTCAATTTATTTTACTGTCCAATAAAGAATACCTGAGGGAAGCCATGTAGAACCGATTTTATTTGTACTATTTAATCATGGATAGGATTTAGCTGACTTTGCCTTTTTTTGCGTAATCGCATGACCACAATAGACTTTAAACAAACACGTTTGACATCCTGCTGGTGTCAAATATATGTATTTTATTTTGCCTGTTTTTTTGCATTTTCTGTCGTTATTGCCTTTTTTGCCTTTTCCCATATTGTTCATCTTTTTAGCCTTTTTCAAAGAAATAAATATAAAATACTGAAATATACAAACAAACAAAAAGGAAACTTACACAATGAACAATATACATATGCATACATCAGATTAAATAATTAGCACTACAAAAAACTTCGAGTTAATATTTTTTAGCGAAAATATGTGCATGGGTGCTTCTATTTATTTTATTTCAGGTTATTGTCTCATTGACTGTTTAGAGTGTGGTCTTCGTCTAATTTTTTCAATTAAAAAAAGAGTTTAAGATTAAAATGTCTGAAAACGCGTGTAGAGGAGAATCCCTAATGTTAAAAAATATTGTTTCAAAATTTGGGCAAGATCACTTTTCTACCGATGAAAAAGTGTTTTTTTGTAAACTGTGGCGGTTGTTAACTAAAATTTAAAAAAACGTATGGTTGTTCAAAGCTACTATTATTATTTTATTGTTTCTTTTTTTATAACGCTTTTTTTCCCTATTTGGGTGTTTTATTTTGCATAAACTATTAGCTCCACAAAGTCCCATCTCTGTTAATGGTGTTTTACATCTACTCAGGTTAAACTACTCAATTATATTTGTAAGCGGTTTAAGTTATTGCGAAGCATTTAAAGTGTTTTTAGGAATCTCCGATACTGTAGCAAGGTGTTGGAAAAACAGTTTCAGTGGCCAACACTGGTATCATTAAAGCGGGTTACTGACTTTTAAATATTTGTTCCCTCCTGCAAGAAGCTGTATTTTTTCATTTGACCTTAATTTTCCAAATGAATAGTATGAGACTTCGTTTACGTCCTTCTCCATATAGATATCTATTGTCTTTTATCTTTAAAATCTCTTAAAGGGTTAATAACTTTAATGGAAAGTTTTCACGATTTATTGGGCTTTTTTCAAAAGAGAAACTATGAGACTTTCATAAAGCTTTATTTTATGACGTTTGAAAATTAAATCAAAATATATAACTGCACCAAAAAAAGCGATGATTCTTGAAACAAGTCAAGAATTTAGTACAGATTTTTAAAGAAGTTCCAAATAAGTTTATTCAACCTTTAATATTTGATTCATAAAAATAAATAAATGTTAGTTGGGAATGTTCTGACCCTCAGGTGGCCCATGAGTGACATAGTTTCCAATGAAGATAAGATTTGCTACCTGCATTAATGCAACTATATGTTTCCTGGATTCCGTTCAGGATGCACGAGATGATGTCAATTCTTACAAGGAAAAAAAGTTAAAAGCTGTAAGAAGAAGGAAGCAGATTCCCACATAACAAGTTCGAAAAGTTGAATATTTAGTAGAAAGTTTTGTTTTGCTTGTTTGCATTTCCACCCCGCAAGTGTGCATGTGACTATGTGCGTTAACTCGACGTTAACCCCACCAGGATTCGATTGGCCGCAGTAATTAGTAATTCGCAAATAGGAGGTATGCGGACTTTATTTGTGGACGGACAGGCGAACTCATACATGATCACAACATCGTCGAAAAGAAGATAGCAAAGACATATTATTTTTTTTTGCAGGTTGATTCAGTTAATCTATAGATTGAAGTATCTACAGATGAAAACTTGAATAAATATTTCAATCTGCTACGCCAAGTTGGAAGAAAGAGTTTCAGCGTATTTCCACAAACAGAACGCTATGACTAGAATCCATAACCTCATCATCCATCATAATCCTAGTTTCAAACTAGAAATGTATTCACTACAGAATACCACGTGATGAAGACGTTCATATCAAATTCAAAACAGTACATCTTCATTCGTTATTTAAACATTAGGCTAACTCCGTGCTTGCCGTAAGAGAGACTTAATTTATTTAGAAGAAAATTTCCACTCCATCGTTTTTTGCATATTACGCATTCTTCTTTGAAAATAAATTTAAATTTGCTTGACTGAACTCACGCGACATTCATCAGTGCATCCCAAATCGAAAATTGAACTCAATACGCGGAATCAGCACAATTAAAATATACTCGCACACGCTCACGTTGTCAATGGCAGACAACGTTTCCTTTGCGTACCGATTGCAATTTGACCCGACAAGCTAATATTAAAACAATGATTGTTATAAATCTTTAAAAAAAAAAAATAAAAACTAAATATGCTACTCGCTGTATTGATGGAAAAGTTACATAGTTTATAAATTTTAGCGTGGGCGTACAGTTCTGTCAAATTGCCACGATAATGAGACTCTACAACGACTACGGGTACCTTCTGAGACTACGAAGAGCAACCAGGGCTGCTCCGTAAAGCGGCAACAAAACTTGGGGTTGTGTAAATCCAACCCCTCATCACTGTATTGCAATTGTGTTCTCAGTACCCAGTCCCCAGTATCCAGTCCCCACACACTCTTGAAGCAGATAATTGAATAAATTTGTAAATATTGTCTTTAAGTGTTTATTTAATATTCATATCTTTTTCCGTTTTCACGCCGCCGAAGACGACGATATACTTGTACTATATGGAAATAGTCTTAACCCAGAGAGAGAGAGAGATCGGGAGATGCCATATTTTATGTACCTACAGTAATTGAAGCGAGGTTGCTTATTTAATTCGATGCCATTTTTACACACAATCTGTTTGCTCTCTAAATAGAATGGAATGGTAAACTTAATATATTTGTACTAACTAAGTCGGTCGGTCGTAATCGTAAGCCTCCTGAGCACTTGAGAATTGACGACAATTACCGACGTCATCGTTTTTGATAGCCGGTCTGCTGCTCGTCGCTGTGGTGGTGGTGGTGAAAGCGAGAATTTTGTGTTTCAATTAAAGACACGCGGAGAACTTAATGACCTATTGAATCGTATTGAAGTGAATGAAACTTGAAGTGACTTCAAATTATGTATAAATGCTGTATGTTTTCGGCTTGTCGAAAATTAATTGACAGTTAACAAATAATATATAACGAACTGAAAATGTCGAGCAGCGAGCACAAATGAAATATATATATCTGTGGCGTAAATTGGATTAATCAGACGAGTGTCATATGCACATCCAGGGCACAGAAATTGTTTGTCCTTCCGGAAGAATGAGCTCAATTTGCGGGTGTAATTGAGGTTGTTTTCAGCGATTACTTTGTTACCATTGTGGTTGTTGATGCCAGATACGTTTTTGTCAGTTGGAAGTTGTTTATTGTTCCTTTGATATAATTTATGTGGTTTTATTCCAAATAACTAGGAGCATCATAAAGAGGATGTCATGGATACAATTTTGAAATTTAACAAGAGAATCAATTCGAGGAAAGGTAACTTTCTATAAAGTAATTTGGATGACGATCAACCCAACGAACCTGAAGTACTTACCTATCTTGCAAATAATTTGGGATGGCAATAGTTCATAGTACTTATCCCGAAGGGCAACCATTTGATGCTGGGAGTTGCTTTTATTAGAAACTTTATCGATGAGAACTTTATCAATAGTATAAGAACATCGAAGGGGGACTCGGAATAGTAAGGAGAATTTGCGAAACTTCTCTTCTTCTATGGCTTTCCTTATCCCAGATAAATATTTGTATTTTATTTTCAACTTCCTGTGAATATATGTATGTATATTTGTTGTGCATTAATATTATGATGGCAAAGTACATAGAATGCAAAGTACAAGGATAGAATTTCAAATGCTGCGTCAGCTAGATAGTCCAACACAATAGTAGCTCTAATGCTTCTGTTGGATTAAAATTGAATGCAGGAACCGATACCATCTGCCAAGGACTATTTTCCGAATTTGCTATCAGTTCATTTTATAGCAATAGAAATATAATTGCAAAATAGGCAAGTAAAAATTATTTCGATTTTGATATCAATAAACAAACGAATGTGCCAACAAAACAACTGTAGCTTTAGCTTGTTTGACAGAAGATTTAGTTATTTCTTAATTGCTTATTGCTAGCAAAGAGACATGAGACCAATTAATAATATAGAGTCCGCCATCTAACTTTTTTATTTTCAACTAGTGCTTATTTCGCGAATGGTAACACTTAGCTCACGTCTGATTTGACAGATAATATACCGCTATACAGCTGAACGAATATGGTTGTGTATACGCTGCGAAATATTGCGGCATACTTGGGCCATTTTTAATTTTTTTTAAATGAGCAAGGAGTGGCCGTTACAGTCAATGGCGATCGTTATCGGGCCATGTTGAACGAATTTTTGTTCACAAAAATTGAAGAGGAGGATATTGGCAACATTGGTTGTTTCAACAGGACGGCGCTACGTGCCACACAGCCGAAGCTACACTCGATGTTTTGCGCCCTGTTTAAAAAAAAAAAAGTTATTTGGCGGGCCCTATATTTTGACAAAATATAACTGCAACATTTTTTGTTTTTTTTTTGGAATCATGCCACTATCTAGAACGACAAAATCTAGTAAAAAACTAACGCCCACCCAATATCGTAGTAGACTTGGTTTTTCCAATCAATAGTTAATATTTTTAGATTTAAGACAGGGTGCCCGAAAAGTAATGAAGAAGTCCGACTGAAGTTGCAGTGAATATTGACTACTTGACTACTTCAGAGCTACTACAGAGAGGATATGTTATGAAGGGCGTGTAATTTTATAAGCCCAGCAGAAAGTTGTGACGCCCTAGGTAAAAATTCAGTTTTTTAGCTTTTCTTGTCAAAAGTGTTCATTTTAATCCTGGACGTAACCGAAGATAACTTTATACTTCATATAATTACTAAAAATCTGTTCAACAGTTCACTGTGTTGGTCATTGCAAATAATTTTAACTTTGCCTATTATTATTAGCGATGTGAGTCATTTCGGGCCATAAATTTACAGTCTGCTAATCATTTTATTAGCGATCCAAATGACAATCTAATTTTCAATACCAGCTGACTTAACCCAGACTGCCTTTGCCGGCAGAAGGCACAATTTCTACTTATTGTTAACTAATGAAATTTGATTAAGATAATCTCAGTGAATGGGGCTTTTCAATATGATGTCTGTCAAGTTGGCGCCTCTGGTAGTGGCGCAAAGACAGTCTTTTTAAAGCACATTTTGCATAACAACTTCGCAGACTTCTGGTATAATCTTAGTAATGTTCTCCCTTGTCATTGAGGTTGGGTTTGGTTTGTCAAAGTACATATTTTCATTAGATAAGAGGAAATCAGTATGCGTCAAATAAGGGAATCGTAGGGGTCAGTCGATATCAGACTTAATGACACCGACGATCCAAATGACGCACCATACAAGTTCTCTGCGAGGGTGTAGTGGTTTTTGGTGTATCAAACGAGGATTTGCAGTGTCTCAATAGCGGCTATTCTGTACAAAGACAGCCAAGTCAAAACGCGCTTTCATAAAACAAATAAAATCTTTTAATAATTTGAACACGCTATTGCACCTTCAGATGCTTCATAATAAATTTGTATCGACCACTCTAAGACTTACAAATTTTGTTCACACAAAAAAGGCAACCATTTTAAATTTTTAAACATACTGATTCTTCTAGAATTGAAGAAAATACTTAGAAAATCCGATGGTAAAGGAATTACGAAAACCAAAGCGGAGACTGAGTTTACTGCTATAATCCAATTTTCCTTGTAACCATATTTCTACTTACTCACAAAATGGCTTCACTAACTATAAGAGAGCAAAGGCAAGCAACTCGACGTAGCTATACCATATTACATTGTGGCTACTGATGAGTCTATCAAATATCCTATAGCTTCTTTTGAGGGTTTCATGTCTCCGTCAGCGATGAAATTTATGTAGTAAAGCTGCAACATTTTCCATTTCGCTGGTGAATGGTAAGAGCTGTATTTAAACTAAAAGTTGGTAAGAACTACTACTCCATTGCTTAGAACTTCAGGCTTACTAGTCTAACATCCTCTCTCTTTACAATCATGTAAAGAGTGGTTCAGCTGCACATGCGCAAATTGGCGTTAAGGGCCCAACCACTTTCTGGAAGGCAACATACTCATTAGCGAGGAAAATCCTGCGAGACAGCGTCTCGGAACCTTGTTAGAAGGTTCAAACAGCAAGAATGCACTCAACAGGATAGAGTAAGACCTGCGCAATTTCATTGATATTTTGGGTGCCTTTAATAAGACCACTTTTGATAGCATGGCTTTTTGGCAGAACATAATAGCTGCGTTTATTTACATGAAAAACAAATTCAAAGGAACTATTTATTAATTTAATTAGATGCTAACTCACATATTTTTTCATGTAGAAATTCGAAATAAAAACTATCAGTCGTGCACTTTATTTTTTGTATTTAGTTGCATAACACCATTAACAGTTCTAAGAATTGGCACCACCTTTGCTGTATTTCAACATTTATATTTGCTGTATTTTTTTTTATAGTCGATATTGTAATATCACCTTTTTTCAGAGTAATGTTTTTGTTTTAAAACGTAAACGTTTGACAATTGATTCCCACATCTCTTAGATTTAGAGGGCACCAGGTTTCTGAAAAATGATTAGTAAGCTAGTTTGCTTCTTCTTCGTCTACATTTTTAATTTTAAGAAATTACTGAATATTTTACAACAACCTCTCATTCCGTTTTTAAAATATAGCAAAATGAATGTTTCTTGTTAAATTAAATTAAATTTGCATACCGAAACTCATATAAAAAAACTGAATACCTGTCATATCTCAACATAATATTCACATGAATACAATTTATTATTCATTTTAAATTATATTAACCAACATAACAATATTCCTTAATTAATTTGTCCGCGGGATACTTTATCAATTGAAAAATTAAATCAGTCCATTAAGCGAGAACTGCTTGAGCTCAATTTCATAACGTCATGTAATATAAGTTGGAAAAGTGTGTCAGTATTTTTATAAGTGTTCCCTCTCTTCTCAAGGACTTTATATTATTATTCAAATGATGCCACACGGATGTGAGCGATAGAAACATACATCCCGACTTTAAATTATTCTTGTCGATTCGCTGTATTAAATATTGGAAGCATCTCTTCTTATTATTTGCCATTGGCATCACTTTAAAAATATAAAAGAAGTGTCACAAATTGAGACAAAAAAGTATTACATAGGTATTTGTTGTTATCGTAAATGATTAAGAACGAGTGCGTAAAAATGAATTTCTAAAAACAAATTGTATGCTATGTTAAACTTTTTTATGTTTACTTTTAGAACCGCCTGAAAGACTATTGCTGATTTTCTAAACTGCAATAGGTAAGTTATTTAATTATTTTAAAAAAAATAGTTTCATAAAAGTATAGAGGAACAAGTGTGCAGATGAAAAGTAATTGCTTAAATGATGTCGGCAAAAATGGTTGACTTGCTTATTTCCATTAAATTGTATAATTCTGAGACATATCTTGTAACCGTCACTCCCTAAAGTTGGAAAATGCTTGTTCTGACAAACATCAAAGAGGACAATCGTCATAAGGAATCGTCTTAAATTTCAATTGAATCCCATTTGATCACCGACCTTAAAAGCTTTTATAACTTCACAAATATTTTAATGCTAGTTGTTAATATGATATCTATCCTTCTACACTTAATTTTTGAAAACACATCCTCATCTGACCCTCAAAATGTTTTCCCATTTTTTTTTTTAGCCAGTCAAATTTCCTTACCCATCTGTCAACAGAGCCAACTCCGCCCTCTGTTTTGTTAAACTTTAGGCTTAGGAATTTATTTACAAACGAATGTATCCTTTACATAAATTATGTTGGGCATACTCTCGTGTAGGTCTTTTCTTTTAACTTCGTGGCTCCGATTGGGCTGATTAAGGGGCACGGCACTACACCTTTATTTAAAGAACCAGCTCAGGCCATTGTTACCCCAGTTCTATTTCTCTAACAACAAAGCTACAGCCATAAAATTTATCAGGTTTGCCAAAAAAATATCCCATATTCCTGATAATGTCCCCTTTTTAGTGATGTTGACTTGTGAGTTCTGCACAAGTTTTGTTAAGGAAGTCACATGGCAGCTCGGCTAAATCATTTTTTGACATGAAATGTTGTAATCATCAAACGCAATATTTACTATATGCATTAAAAATAATTATAACATTTCATTTTTGATATGCAGATTGACAGCTTTTATACATACCTAGGTAATTGCGGGAATTAATATTATTCTGTCATTCCTTTCAGACCTGTCAACTGCAATTTAGAGGTGTTCTTATATCTATAAGTCTAAGATTAGGCTAAAGACACCGCAGCGGTGTCGTGTAGTAAGAAAATGCACTAAAGTCAATTTTAAGAAAGTTATCTCCAGTGTCTCGATTATTGAGTGCCCCAAATAGACGGTTTTACCTTTTTAAATCATATTATTGAAAACCTTAAACGTTATACTTATATTTTTCCTTTTTTATTATTTAGAGTTAAAGACATAGTTTAATATATAATGAAAAAATAATAAGCATTAAAAAAAATGCACTCTGACATTGCCAACTTTTGTTAAAAGAAATCACATTATCTTGATGCTATTACACATAAAAAGCAAATAGGTTTATTGAGTTTCATTAATTAAATCTCTTCCCAAGGCAGCAGACGAGTGAACGCAATACCATTTTATAATTCCACAGCAGTAGGTATCTGGTATTAGCAGGAGTTAAGCAAAAAAGGATTATTCAAATGTCAGCGTCAAAGCCAACCACACCCACAGCCACGTAGTTCGTATTTGCCATAGGTAAAGGGACCTTTCATCGTGATCATATTATTATCCTCGCTATCAGCAAAGCACAGCACCACGTTGTATTTTACATGTAGTAAATTTATGGCACTCCCGGGGCTTATGACTAATTTGCACTGAATTTAATTACATAATAATCGGGGAGTTAGAAGCAAACACGTGCACTATGTGTTCACTCATTTGGGGGGGAGGGGGATGAATCTGGCGCAATATTTCGAGATAATTAAGTGCATTTATTCGCAAGCTACCATTAGTGTAACATGAATTCTGAGGGATTCAAATCAAATCCATTCGGTTTAGTTCTTCTAATTTGGATTTGGTTTATGAAGTGCAATAATGATAGTGTTTGATGAGTATACATTGATTTGATTTGTTTCGAATTTAACCGATTTTCATCGAAATCTTTCTGTTATTTCAATTTTTTTATTCCATTTGTATATTATTTCAGTTGTAAGACACGCGAGTATTAAATCTCTGCATGCAAAATGTGAGGTTACTATTCTTAACTTACTTTCTCCCGACCTTGCCTAAGACAAAGCTGCCTTCCATCGTCTACGGTCCCTGGCACGCTGTCATGCAACAGTTACTTTTTGTCCTAACCGGTGGACAGATGTTTGCTTGTTTGTTTGTTGAAAGCATGTATTTTGTTTTGTCCTCGTTAACTGCAAGGCAAACTAAACTCGTCTGTTCTTCAATTGCAGTAAAAGCCTCTATCACGGCTCATTGAGAGCGGCCGATGGTTGTCGGCTATATGGATCTGTTGAAGATATTCACACCTGCACCTTCCCACTATAAATATAATCCAGAATTACATTATAGAAGTCGAATGATAGCCACATGATAGCGCGTCTGCTTGCCGGAATCCGGTACATGGTCGGCACAGTTCGGATGAGCTGCTGCCAAGCTGCACAATCCACCGAGCATCCTCCATTGTAACGCGACACAGTCGGATCAGTTTTTTCCAAGATCCCAAATTTGGCCATCGCCAAGTAGACCTCCTAACGAAGAATGCTATCGTTTCCGCTTTTGAAGTCGATGAAAAGATGGCGTGTCTCGACTTGGAGTTCGATGGTCTTTTCCAGGATTTGTCTCATTTAAAAAATTTGGTCTATTTTCCTATTGCCGGGCCGGAATCTGTAGTCCAGTTATCGGGTATGGTGACTATAAATATTTCATATAAAGGACTAAGAAAAAAGGTCGTTAGAGCGTTATATAAAACGATAAGGCAAAACGAAAAAAAAAGCGCCACGATATGTTACCCCAAAAACTTTATATTCGAAGTTTAAAGCAAATCCGTCGTACCGTATACGGCTTCCGGACAAACATACAGACCGAAGGATGACATTGACGGACTGACTTTTTTTCGTCTTCTCTATAGTCGTAATATTCATCGCTATCACGAGCTACGTCCTAATAGAAAAATTTCTACGAATCCCAAAAAATCTATTACAAGTTCCCTTCGTTCCCTTCGAAAAAATCTGAATTAAAAATATTTTATTATATTCGAAAGTTAAATTGTTCATTAACCATATATTTTAAATTAAGTCAATGTTGCAAATCTAGAAGAAGTTATTTAAGTCACAAAAATTCAATTTTTACAACAAAATAAATAATAGGTAAGAAAATTGTTTGAGAAAATTAAGGGCACTTTTTTTCTTTCTATTGTTTCGAGTATTAATTGTGATAAAAGAAACGTTTTTTTTTCCAATCAGGCAATGCTTTTTTCGAATCCCTTCGGATCTTTTGATTGCTTTTTTCGGGATTCGTAGCGGAATTTTAAATTCGGGGATTTCTCCGAAGGGAACTTGTGATAGGCCTTATTATCTAAAATACTCAGTTTGAGTTGGAAATTCTCGCACTATCGCAGTAACTTTCTCTTTAATATACTTATGTATACTAGAAAGTTAAACAAAAATGTTTAATATTTCGGAATTTTAGTTAAAGTCATTAATTTACCAAACAAGTAGTCCAGTTATCGGGTATGGTGACTATAAATATTTCATATAAAGGACTAAGAAAAAAGGTCGTTAGAGCGTTATATAAAACGATAAGGCAAAACGAAAAAAAAAAGCGCCACGATATGTTACCCCAAAAACTTTATATTCGAAGTTTAAAGCAAATCCGTCGTACCGTATACGGCTTCCGGACAAACATACAGACCGAAGGATGACATTGACGGACTGACTTTTTTTCGTCTTCTCTATAGTCGTAATATTCATCGCTATCACGAGCTACGTCCTAATAGAAAAATTTCTACGAATCCCAAAAAATCTATTACAAGTTCCCTTCGTTCCCTTCGAAAAAATCTGAATTAAAAATATTTTATTATATTCGAAAGTTAAATTGTTCATTAACCATATATTTTAAATTAAGTCAATGTTGCAAATCTAGAAGAAGTTATTTAAGTCACAAAAATTCAATTTTTACTACAAAATAAATAATAGGTAAGAAAATTGTTTGAGAAAATTAAGGGCAGTTTTTTTCTTTCTATTGTTTCGAGTATTAATTGTGATATAAATCAGCTGAATTCGAAAAAGGAAACGTTTTTTTTTCCAATCAGGCAATGCTTTTTTCGAATCCCTTCGGATCTTTTGATTGCTTTTTTCGGGATTTGTAGCGGAATTTTAAATTCGGGGATTTCTCCGAAGGGAACTTGTGATAGGCCTTATTATCTAAAATACTCAGTTTGAGTTGGAAATTCTCGCACTATCGCAGTAACTTTCTCTTTAATATACTTATGTATACTAGAAAGTTGAACAAAAATGTTTAATATTTCGGAATTTTAGTTTACCAAACAAGTGTTCATGTTCTCTATCTCTTCTTTTAACAATTCCGTCACACTACCCCGTACAAGAATAACAGATTTTCCAGCCAACACCGGCTGGTTTTTATTCTCCTTAAATTATCTCAGCGATGTATAATCAAGCTAATAATAAACATCATTTAATCCTTTAGAACAGACTGTTTATGCGGTTATTTAAAACTAGAAAACTAAATTTGCATAAACAATAGGCAGGAGACTGCCTGTCCTCCTCAAATTTGCTCAATATAATCAAGAAACACGTTGTCCTTTTTCGTTTTGCATGTGCTACCAAAATAGCCAACATGGTAAAACGTCCAATACATCTAATGAATATGTCAACCTAATGTACCACAGGCAATGTAGCATGGCCAAAGTTTATGCTGTCATATAATGCCTCTTTCATGAAATTTCATTGAAACTACTTTCGGTATGAAAATTCATGGAAATGATCAAGTCAACATAATCTTTTGAACCCATGTTAAGCAGCTGTTTTCAGTGAAAGCTCCCATCATCTGGATATAGTTTGCCATCGCTACTTGAACTGGAAAAAAAACACCCTCACCCAACAAGAGTTAATGGATTTGGCCCTCTTTGCAAGAACACATTTCCAGTGTGAATTTGACCCCATTAAAATTAACTTCCTTATTTTGTGCACACTCTGTGTGGTGTTGAGATTACTACAAACATTTGACAGAAAATGCAATTTTTGATATATTATGCACTTCACAAGGACCCAGTTGCAGTCGAAAATGGTGAGGAAAAATACAAACATAAGCTTCCTATATGAGCGATGAGGTTATTCCACCCTTTTGGGGATGTGAAAGGCAACTTTTTATATAACGCAAATCCGAATGCGCCACAGCCCCATCAGATGGGGTGCTTAACCTCACTGAAATTATATATTCGCTCACATTTCCCTTATTCTGTTCGCGTAGATTCAAAGGCAGACAGAGTCCCATCGAGTCCCCCAGAGTGATAGAGCCTGCTTGAAGAAAATTGTGCGACATTTGAAGTTTATCCACACACCGATGAGACTAATAATTGCAAGAAATCCCAGAAATAACCAGACATAAAGTGAATTGTTTCATTGACCTGCCTCGGGAAAATGACTGAATATTGAACGAATGATACAGTTTTGAGGTAGGAAGTTTGTCGCAGGAGTACGCCAGAATTCATATACAAAGTCATACTTAATGGTGGGCCTGCGGTAGAATAGTTGATTATTATCGTTGTGACCACGATTTCCGGAAAAAAATAAATAAGAAATGAAATCCTTAGTCCTTAGTGTACATGAAACGCATTTTGATTTCGCTTCTGATACCTTGTTGGGCAATCCACTCGAGTAGGTATATCGCATTTTATTTCAATTATGACTTGAGTTGCCTGTCAACTTTTGGGATTGCTTACTTTTTTTCGTATTTTAGTAATCTTCCGGCTTTCCGTTTGTCCAACCGTAAGAAAATATAAATGTTTAGTGGTTGGAAAAAAATAAAGGAGAAAGAACCACTCAACTATGTGATGTGGAAATTGTATTTGTTGAAGGTTATGAGCTTAGAGGAAGAAAAATCGAAGTGCTGAAAAAATAAAACGGAACATTGTTGAAAGATATGTCAATAAACAAATACTGGCGACGTAATTACAACGACATCTTTCACTTCGTTGACGAAATATAATTCTCCATTAAAATTCAGCTAATAATAGTCCAACCTAATGTCGTTTGCTTGCTTATTAAGCTGCTATTTCGTACAAACTTTTCACTTAATTACATATTAAAGGAGATTCACTGCAAGAACTCCTAAAAGTAACGACTGGGCGTGGTCATGGTCACAGAAGAGGAAGAGATAGCTCTCTAGATGGTTCCGAGATGAAAATCAGTACTGGCGCGGGCAGTATCTGGGTATCTGGGCAGTATCTGGGTATTGGGAAATCCTTTAAGATTAGTGAGGATCCAGCAGGGTCGCGAGAGGCGGATCGGAGATGCACTAAAAGGTTGATATTGAGTCCACGAGTAGAATGAATCTACGGTGGACCAATGCAATATAGAAACCTATCGTAGGCAAATTATTGATAAACCAGACATAATGCACAATGACTACTGCAGAAGCTGCAGAAACATTGAAGAAATAGAATCTATTCGTCATCTGCTTGACAACTGCCTATTTCTTAAAAGCAGCAGAAGGCTGGTTATCTAAACAATGTAGAGCTTAAAAAAACTCATGAAATTCATACATAATGGTGGTTCTAATTGTAAGCAAGCCTGTTCAAGAGCTAAAGTGAAACTCATGGTAAGTTTTATACATCCGCTGATGAACTACACTTCAGATACTTATTTTCAAAACAATACTTAAAATGTTCGGCACTCACAACATCACTCTATAACCTAATAAGTTCGCGATATCTTCGTCCTCTCCATAAGCTTCGCACAAAGTTGTATCACTTAAGCCAAACATATTTTGCAAAAGCATAATGGCCCATCAGAATGCTTATGCCTACTAGGCGACTGCAGTCTTTTATCGCTAGTGATAGCGAACTTGCGAACTTGCCAGAATATATTCTACATTTATATTTTCCGAATATTTTGTCAATAAGAGACTCAGTCATGGATGCCCTTACTAGGGAAGCCGACAGGTACAGGTACAGGTGCTGAGATAACCTAGAAGCCAAATAAGACTTAGGTCAGTCTTCCGATCGAGTTTAAGGAATTCTTCAGTTGAACTGAGAAGTGGTTAAATGATTAAGTAAGGCATTAAGTGCAGCTTGACTGTCATACTTTGTCCCCTCGAACCCTTGTACTGCTAGAAATCCGACAATGCCTTAGATGGCTTCGTCTTGATATGCTTGAACCAGAGGGCAGTTTTAATAGGACTTACCGAGTATACAAATTCATTTACAAGAAGAGAGCTGATAATGCTGATAATGATCAGCATAAGCCGGTACGTAGAGACAAGAAACGCTGACTGTAGGTAGTAGAGAGTCGACCACCATGCACAATAACAGTACTCCTGTCATTACACATCGACCGCATCTGCAACCATCGTCCTCCTCTCTAAAATATTAAAAAATAATTTTCCATGAGCATGAAGTTCAATCAAATTATCTAACAAATTTATAAGCTGATAAGGCAAAAAGCGATTCATACATGCCGCGGTCGCGAAATAACTTGAAAATTTCTGCTGCACCAAAGTTTTTGATAGACAGACATTTATTTCAATGTATATACTGTGCGTTCAGTATTAACATACGATTCACAATTTAAGACAATGTACAAGAGTTATGAGGGTAAATTAGCAGCAGTCGAGTTGGAGATGATCGAATTTGAAGTTCAAAACTTCTGGCAAGTCTTCACGTCAAAAGCGCCAAAGTTAAAGTACGACATCCATTTGCAAGGATATCATTGCTCTGATTTAATTAGTTTACTTAAAACAGCATCCACTTCTGTTCTCTATTCGAATAGATATGTAAGAAATACGTAGTAGGGATAGGGATTGATTTGCCTAAATACGTTTTGGAAAACCACGACACCGCACTATTCTGTGTGATGGGAAGGAATGCCATCCGCTAATCTTGTTAAGCCTCAAAATGTAACCGGTGAAGGTAATTGGAGTGTTATGTAACAGCAAGGCACTCTTATTATCCATGACGGATTTCTAAAGAACCACAATATAATGTCAATGGTTATTCAGCAGACTGGAATAAAAGTTTCTGAAAATAAACAACACTTAGAATACTCCCACTGGGGAACAATTATTCGTATTTTGAAATGTAGATTGAATAATTTCATTGAAATGTGATGGATCCTGTATGAAGAGTGGTAAGAGCCGTGTTCTAAGCACCGAGTGCGTTAGAACGGCCAACTTTTGTTGTAACTGTTTTCATGCAAATAAATCAGTTTTAAAGAATGTTTGTTCCGGGAAAACTTTTGACTTTCGTTGTTCACATGGGATTAAAAGATGATTTTAGGAACCTCTGCCAGTCGTAGTCACTAAAGACGCTCCTATTACATTGAGACAATAAATTCGTTAGCTACCCAACGAGAACGAACATTTGTAAAGCGATCCTTGGAGATGAACCTAATTCTATATGTATCTACGGAAACTTCATTTCTCTAAAATGATTTCCATCATCCTTTCGCAGAACATGCTTTTTATATTTTTTTCAAAAATAAAGTAAACAATATTCTTTTTTTCGAGAATGATATTTTATTTTAACTTTTTCACTTCACCACGACTTCTTCATGCACGGCGCGGCGCGGCATATAGTATTGCATATTTTATTTTACACCAGAGACAGCGATAAGCGTCGGTTTTGCAGGAAGAAATATTTGCCAAGGAACACGAAGTTAATATCGTTTCAGTGAGTTCAACCAAAAGTGCAATGAAGATCCCGTGTACCACATTTTGTGAATGAAATTTATTCTCTTTAAGGGGTTTTGTATAACACCAGGCTTTGCTTTGCGAGGAATATAAAACACACATACACATACATAATGAAGTGAAAAACCAAACAAGAAAGTTTCGGGGGTTTGGTTTTGGTACTTCGGATGCTGCTAATGCAATCAATTTAAGATATCCTGCTGCTTTTGCCGGCATTGGCATTGGCAAATGCTCAACATTTTAGAAATATTTTCTCCGAGAAAAGCTGTAAATTAATTCATGTATGAAGTTTGTGTTCCATTTTCCATATAATATTAGAGGCACTCTTCTAAATTTCCGGTGTCGGGAAAATCTGAAAAGTACTGCCAAACAATTTGAGTTACGGTAGTGGAAATCGCAAAAACACATGAAAATGAAATGCGGTTGCTGTAGTGGTAGTGGTGAACCAATTGAAGAGAGTTGAAATATAACTTGGCAGTGATATTGGTTTACGCACCGCAGAGCATAAAGAAAGGCTATGTGTTTTTAAACGAATGTTATGAAACCATATCTCTAACAACGAGCAGGACTTTGTTTATTCGAAAAATACTTGAATGACCAATTGAAATATAGCTCTGGTTGTCTAAGCACTCTTTAAGAATACCATCTCTAATAATCATTACTCAAATGTTTTCCTTGAAAAGTTTAATTGTTTCATACATTTCAGTTTGGAAAGTAGGTTAAATTATGTATGCCTCGGACTGCGTTGCTTGAGCACTAACATAGAACGTAGTAGTTGTAGTAGTTACATTAATTGTTTTCTTATTTCTGCTTTTATCGATGAGGTTGTGATCAAGATGCACTTACACTTTACTGCATGTGCTGTGGAGTTTGCCAGTTTTAACTCAAACAATATCTACAGACAGCAGGTCTCCCGGTTACCCATTACTTTGTCACGGAGGCCATTGAAATACTGGTGTTTGTGTGATCCAAAAGTTGTACGACCTGCCCTATGGCGTACCGAGGTAGGGGTAGAAAGGCTAGGCAGCTGTATTTCATATTTCACATGAGCTATGCTGCTTTACTTCAAATCCTTTTATTATATTATTATATTCACCATTTCTTTTCCAAAATCTAGTATAAAGGTTGGGTCAAATAAAAATGTATTTTTTAAAATGTAATAAAATAAACAAAACTAAATGTTTTCCATGTATTTTGGCTTTATAAGTAAGAGCAAAAATTTCCATTAATCGTGGAACACAACGTCGTTCCAGTTGATGCCCCGGCTGGCCCGCTTCATAGTAGCGCATTCTGTCACTATTTTTTTCCAAGACTTTGTTGACGGTTTTGGGCAGTAGTTCACGAATTGCTTTGATTATATTGAGCTTAAGTGCTTGAATCGTTTCCCGTTTTGTTGGCATAAAATCGATCCTTCACGGTCCCCCACACAAAAAAAGTCCAAAGTGGTCAAATCGCAGCTCCGGCAGGCTGTGTGGAATGGCCAGAGGTCGTCAAAATCCATGTAATCAAGTTCAGTAAAAAAAAGTCGGTTTCAATGGCTCTGCAACGCCCACCGTTGACCGAAACATTTTTCACCGCCTAATTTCGAAAGAAAAATTGTCAAATGATGCCACCACTCCACAATCCGCACCAAACTGTCACTCTCTGTGGATGCATTGGCACCGTACAACTACGGGGTGCCAACAATTCTTTTCAAAAAACGCACTTTTTATGTTCTTTTGAATGATTTACGTAAGCCGACGCGCTGTCGTGTGACTTCTGTAACATTACTTATACTTAAATAAATTGTGCCAAGCTCACAAGCCAACACACAAGTTACGATCTTTTAAGTCTGTTTAATTACTTGCATACGCCGATGATATTGACGTTATTGCTAGAAAACAGCGAGCTGTCGTTGCGAGTTGCGTTTGCTAGTATTGGAACAGAAGCGGTAAAAATGGGTCTAGCGGTAAACGCGGTCAAGACAAAGTATATGCTATCAACAAGAATGGATACGCAACATTGACGAATCGGCCAAAAGGGCAAAACCCACAGCTAACACTTTAATGTAAGGGACTTTGTTTACATCAGTTTAACTGAAAACGATATCTTATCAAAAACTATGCCTTAGTCCCCACACGAGGAAAGGGACCTCAGCCAACTTGGAGAGCGCAACAGGAGACAATTAGCCAAAGACAGTGCTAATTGGAGAGGCTTATTGGCTGAAGCTCAAATCCATCCCGCATTGTAACGCCGCCTAAGTAAATAAGTGATTAAGTAACTTTGTTTTATATTTAGAGATAAATGTGGTTTCAGTAATTTTACCAAGCGAAGCTGCTGGCTAATCCAATTAAAACACTTTTTTTATAACTCAATTTATTGATTTAGTTTTTTGTTTTTATTTTTAGTACTACCTTCATGTGAAATTTTTCAGTTGCAGAATTTGTTTCAGAAATACTGTTCCGCTTGATTCAGATCCTCCAATTTTTACATATTTATAGTATGAATGACTTAAAACCGGCCCAAATTTAATCCTCAAATAAATCATTAGAAAATCTTGCGCCATGTCCTTCGTCATTCAAGCGGTTTCACGTATTAAATATCTAGCACAACAATATAAGTTGTAATTGCTCATAACTTGACAATCTATCAACATTTGACATACATTTAACAAAGTTCTCTGTCAACCCACTTCCTTAAGGAACCCATCGTCGAACAAAAAAAAACACAAACACAGTTTAGGGACTCAATGCCAAAATGTAATTCATTCACAAGGTAATACAATATCATTCCAAACTTTTTAAATAAAATACCCAGACAGACGTCTGACTCACTCACTTCACTCACGCAAGAATATGTCCAATACACGCAATGTGTATAATTTCAAATTCAAATTTCGCACCTCAAATATTTTGCACTCACGCGTCTCATCCCAATGTAATATCACTTCATTTCACTTAAAACGCTTTGCTGTGTTGACTTCGCCAGCGCCTTAGACGGCCGCCCACAATTCTATTAGTCAATACTCGACCGACCAACCGACAGCAATGGAACAAAATGGACTCAAGGTGAAATCTATGAATTCTTTGTTAAGAATTTACTCTACGTCATTTAGGATGATGATTAATCCAAGTGAACGCACTGTGTTTGACGGACAAATGAATTTATTTATTTAGTGTCCCAATTCGTGTCGTGCAAATGCAAAATAAATAGTAACATACATACAAGTCCTTTGTAGTTAGAAAATAGTTTACATTTGCAAAGGACATACAATTGACATTATTGCGCAAAATACCTACAAGCGCAATTAAAAGCCCATGGGGAGTGTTACCAGCAAATTCATTGCAATTATGGTCTATCGATTTTAAATCAACCAACGTGCATGTGTTCAATTAGGAACCATGAGAAATTAGTTGAAAGGTAAGTTTATTTTTTATTAATGAGTCTTAATCAATAAAAGAAACCACATTTTAAAATTGCAAAAGATTTTAGTTCTTCAAATCTTCATCATCCAGTCTGTGAAATAACTTTAAATTGAAAATAGGTCATATCTGTTTGATTGGAGTATTTTTATCCGAAATGTGCTCAGATAAGTCTCCTTTGGTACCTAACTTAAATTACAAAAATTAATTTCGTAATTGCTTTCAATTGCACGAGGATGGAAATGATATTTAACATCTTTCTTTATATTCATTCAATGGTTTCATAATTTCACTTAAGGATTTTTGTGTCGGCACTATTCTCGCAGAAAACCTGACCCGACTGCCGATATGAAAGATTATGCTTGCATAAATCAGCACTTTCATTGGAACTTCCTACTACGTTCTTACTAATTTATGCATCACCTCCTCGGTTACTGCTTGCATGGAAAATTAATTACTTACTTAAGATCTAATGGCTCTTAATTAATCTTGGAAATACTCTTTTTTTTCTAAAAGCTATTTCTTTTGTTACAGGACGTTCACCCGAATATACCATAAATCCTTTTCTAGTGTTTTGCGGTGAAACAAAATCCACAGATATCCACCTTCTGTTGGTGTATTCCTTCGGAAGGTCAGCAAAGCAACATCATAAATTTACCAACGATTTGTTTAACAAATGTTCTTTAACGTTAATTTATATCTACATTCGTTATTAATACAAATACTAAGGAAGAAATTATTGCAGTCGTGGAAAATTCGGAACTCTAGAAGGATACCACGACTGAAGAGTTTAGAGTTTGTCTGTTCAAAGCTCTTCTTTATTTCTGTAAATATTGACGTATGCCTGATCCTCATCTTATCTAAATTTACTGGGAGAAAAAGGAGCTTTTTTTATAACTAAGGCGCACTAAAGGGATTTTTGGTACCCTTATTATTAATAAACACAACGTGGGCATTAAGGAAATTTAGGGATTAGAGGAAAGAAGGAGATGCCGATGCACATTGGGTTTGAATGTTTGTAAATTGCAATGTGAAAGAAAAACCGAGCGGCTGATGAACGAATCTTTATATTTCACTGTGCGTCCGAATATTGGCTTATCCCGATAAAACAATGACAGGCCGGAGATATTACGACGATGACTACGAGAGTCAAGTGATTTCGCGATGTCTTGATCGCCAATAAGTTTTACGTTTTACGTTTTTGAATCCTGTCAAGTAGCCCCAAATATGTAATTGAAGCACCGGACCAAATATGAGCGTAATACCAAAGTTTTGGGTGAATAAACGCCGTATAAGTTGTTGCCAGATCAGAAGGGGTGACATTTTTTTGCATCGCTTAAGGAAGCCTAGACATTTCGCACGATTCTTGGCGACATCGAATATGTGGTCATACCAACGAAGTTTGACGTTAACGCACATACCGAGGATGGAAAGTCTTTCGGTTTCGGCGATGCAAGTGCCAACCAAGAATAATGGCAGAGTATTGGGATTTCGCTTTAATGTCAAAAGACAGCATTGTGTTTTGGAAGCATTCAATTCTACTCTATTGGTTTTACCCCACTTAGGAATGCTGTCAAGGTCAGAATTTAATGAGCTTAACATCGTTGCCGTTATAGCTCCACGCCCGAAGTTGAGGGACGTGAATCATAGAAACGAATATGCGAAGCTAAGGGTACTATCATCAGCGATTGGAATTGGATAAGAAGTGATAGAGAGGAGATCATTGATGAAAATGAGAAAGAAAGTCGGAGACTTGGGAATACCACCATTTATTTGTTGAGTTGCAGACTTGAAACCGTCCAAAAAAAATTTAATTGAACGGTCCGAGAGGTAATTTCTAATCCATTGAATAAACGTATTATCGATTCCAAATGCATGCATTTTCGACAAAAGAGCTTGATGCCAAACTCTGTCAAATGCCTTTGAAATATCAAGCGCGACGACCTTACTTTCACCACACCGTGGTAAATAGATTGGTCCCACTTTTCGGTTAGATATGTCATCAAATCACCAGTGGATCTGTTGCTGCGAAAACCGTACAGCCGTTCGTTCTTCGTGGATTTAAAGACTGGACGCGATTGATAAAAAAGTTATCTTTTATAAATTGTAGAGTCCGACCAAATCGCAGTTGAAACTGCTTCTCTACTGGTTTTCTTTTGGAACTTGATTTCTGCTATCCTGCTATGTATAGCTGCATGAGAGTAAAGTATTTCGCGCAATATTGGGGAATTAAAAAAAAGGATACTGTCGAAAAATTGATAAATAAAAAAACCACCCAATGCTACGCTGATTTGAGTTCCATTGCATTATAATGTTTATGGAAAAGTGCTTGCTGAAGAGCTGGCCAGGAAAGACTGCTTAATTGAAGAATGCAGACAGATTTAACTAAAATACAGCGAGACAAAGATCTAGGAACTAATAACTTTCTCAAAATTCCACAGATAAGACCTGAATCCCCAGCAAACTCCCGGAAAGAATTCGCAACGCACCGAATTTCAGACCCATATATCATAGTTTAAGCTCAAAAATTTAACACAATTGCTAGTAAATTTTAAAATGAAGTATATAACTTGTAGGCAGTCGTTAAATTGATTTAAAACTACCAAACTTCAATTAAATCTTTATTCTAATATGTACAAAGTATGAAAAATTACAAAAATACAAATCAAGTACATACAGAATAGTTAGTGACATCTGTATTTGAGAAAAATAGAGATGATGTCACATTAGAAATATTTAACTTTGCTGGGTGTACAAAGGTGGATACAAAGAAAAAGGATGAAAGTTAATTAGAGAATTACAGCAATTTACGAAAGAAAAAGCAATCTTTAACAAGTGTAAACAAAATAACAAAAAATATCAATAAATAAAAGAGGATAAATTCAAATATACTACAGCTACTTAATCAACTAACTTTGCGAAACGATATAGCTTTAAAAAATAGAATAGAAAAAAAACTTGAGAAATCATTGCATTACGCTTTTCATACTTTGTCATAAACAAATGCAACAATAACAAAATTATCGGATCAGATTATAAGTTACATCAATTCTTTGAAACGTTTACTAAGCGGGATTTTCGTTAATTATATTACGCGCTCCGTCCTTTCGGCCAGCAGTTCAGTTATGGTGTTTTCATTTTGTAGAAAATCAACAAAGTATTGCGGTTAAAATGAAAGCTTGGACCAAACGCAAAAAGAAAATAAATTGCAACATCGAGAAATTTGTGCTTGGGGCCATGACACAGTTCGAGTTAAGTTTTTGCGCAAAAATTCAGACAAAAAAAAAACAAACACGTAGCGCGCCAAACAACAGCATCAACACAATGACGAACAAAACTGATGCGGAAAAATGCAGTTGTATTCTTCTTCGGGGTAAACTTTTTGGAAAATGTCCGCCTCCACGAGTGAACAAATTTTTAATGAGACTGACGACCTCGTTATTATTCTGAATCTCATTTCTTTGTCATCATCACATTAGTTGACTAAATCCGATGACACAATTTGTCTGCATAGAGAATCTGAGAATCTGCGCTGAACGCTGTCGTCCAACTGCCATAATGATTAATTTGATGTTTATGATGTGATATGAGCTAAAAACAACCGTCAGTGCAAAGCAAATGATCAATTTATCACATAGGTGCAGGTTCCCGCTCTTGCACCCGAACATCATTTTCTTCAAGCTTACAACAACAACACAAACAGTACCGATGACAATGCATTTCTCTCTAAAAATAATCACTGTCGCTGCAATGCACAGTCCACTCAACTACGCGTCATCATGTAAACAAGTGGTAATGACTCGATCGCCCCTAGAATAGCAATGCAATGGGGCGGATAAAGGGGAGCAAGTGCAATCGCGCCGGTCTTTGGACGCGCAAATAATTAAATTAGAATTAACGCGAACTGGTGACAGAGTAGTCAGACGTTGGTGGCTAAGAGCAATTTTTCGACCGACTAACCAAACAATCAGTGGAAAGTGGCTGCCGTCTCGTCGGACTACATCCTTAGAACAGAGCTCTTCAATTGAGCGCAATATGTACAAGTGGGGGCGTACATAATTCACGGAGAATGCACACTGCTGCGTCAACGGTAGTTGAAAGTAATTTAACAATTTAAAGTCCTCACGCAAGTAAAGCAACATATTCTGGATAACAATCCAGAGGCCATGCATACAAAACGCCTACACAAGGAGCATGGAATAAGTTAGTCGTAGATTCGGTGACTTGGCCGTCACAAGCCGTTGTAATATGATATGTATGTAAAAAAAATATTCATGTATTTTTAGGTCATAATCTGGCGGTCGGTATGGTATTTCGTTAGCCATTTGATTTCAAGAGTGAGTGACAAGTTCATTAGTGCTGTTTGTTGACGTTCTTAGCGGACGCGTGTCAATTCGCGTAGGACGGTATGTGTACTTACTATTATTCAAGAGCAATGTGAACGCATGAGAAGCTAAGCTATTAATTGCAAGGTGTGATTTAATTGGTTTTCATGCCGCCGAGTTGAGACGACCCAACGGGTTATTTATGTATTTATTTTGTCGATGTGATGTTGTTGCTAGTTCGCATGTAAGAATTGTTTTGGCAAACATTTTAATCTATTTAATCTATCTGCCAAGGGCAATGTCAATCATTGACTTTTTACAACACGTGCATGTCAGCCTGTGACGGAAGGAGGGACTCCTTCATATTTAGCTAATGGTATGTGGGGTTCTAGATATATAGTTTGTTGTTCTTACTTGATTTTTTTATAAATCAGGCATATTTTTTTAGTGTGGAGTAGCAGATTAAATTTATTTAAGATTTTTTTAGATTAATGTAATTGTCTCCTCAAATAAGCGTGACAGGAAAAAATGTTTGCATCTATTGTTCCTATGCCTGCACCAAAATACTTGTGTGTCATATAAGTAGTACGTTTTTTTTTTATAAGTACATACAACTTTTGTTTTTAGGGAAATTATAAAATTATAGAAAAATGTTACACATGTTTTGTTTTATTGATAACATTTGCTCAATTTTGACTCGTCAGCACTGATAAGAACTAAGTACGAGTGAAATAAAACACAAAAAAATCGTTTTAATGTCCATCAATTCGGCTTTATTGGGTGGATAATTCTATGCCATTAATGTTTAAATATGATTTCAGGCATGTGGCCGCCGCGGCTGGTTCGAATAAAGACAAGTCTAGACGTCCAATTTTCCACCACTTTTTCAAGCATTTGGGGCTGTATGTTGGCAATAATGCCACGAATGTTGGCTTCCAAGTCCCCTAACGTTTCTGGTTTGTTAGCGTAGGCGAGCGATTGCACATATCCCGAAAGAAAATAATCCAATGGTGTCAAATCACACGATCTTTGTGGCCAATTGACAGGTCCATTCCGCAAAATTATGCGCTTATCAAATGATTCCTTCAATAAATCGATTGTGACGTTCGCTATAATTCCTTCAATAAATCGATTGTGACGTTCACTGTGTGGCATGTAGCGCCGTCTTGTTGTAACCACATCTCGTCCACATTCCTGCCATCCAATTCGGGAACAAAATAGTCGGTTATCATGGCTCTATACCGGTCTCCATTAACGGTAACTGACTCTCCATCATCATTTCGGAAGAAGTATGGCCCATAGAGCACACCAAACAATCAGTTTTTGTGGATGTAATGGCGTTTCAAGGGTCTCATGTGAATTCTCTTCACTCCAAATGCGGCAATTTTGCTTAATGACGTAGCCATTCAACCTAAAGTGAGCCTCATCACTGAACAAAATTTTGCGATGAAAATCAGCATCGATATCAATCTCATTTTCGGCCCATACACCAAAATCACGACGCATTGCATGGTCTCGCGGCTTTAATTCTTGCGCAGGCTGGATCTTGTAAGGTCGTAAGAAGAGATCTTTGCGCAAAATCTTCCACAAAGTTGATGGACAAAGCTCCAATTGCTGTGCACGGCGGCAAATCGATTCATTCGGGTCCTCTTCAACACTTTCCTCTACAACGGCAATTGTAACTTCGGTGCGCACTGTTCGACGTCTCTGCGGAAGCATATTATCACAAAGAGTAAACGTAGTGCGAAAACGATACATGGTTAACCGAATAAATTGCTCTGATGGCCGATTATGTCGACGATTTGCAAGCGTTGTTCATTTGTCAACCTGTTCATGATGAAATGGCAAACCAAACTGAACATAAATGACATTAGAGTTGCCAGATTTCCTTTATGTACAAATGTTAACTTGCCAAATACTTAACTACTGACCAAAATTAAAATCACATAAAATTTAAAAAATACAAACACATTACTGGAAAGTGATATTTAGTAATATAGAAACAATCCTAACCGCCTTTAGTTTGAGGTTTTTTATTTTAATTTAGAATATAGAATTATAGGGTTTATAATTATAGGTAGGGATTATAATTAGAAGTTAGAATTAAGCTGGAATTGGGAACATATGCTCCACAATTTCAAGAAAAACGATTTGTCATAATTTTAGAGCTAAAGTTGACGAAATTCATTTTTATGAAATATATAGCCCCTAACACAAATAATATAGTAGAAACAAATTATTTAGACAAAATACTCCATAACATTTAAATTATATTTTTTGACGTTCTTGGCCACGCCGATTATTTTGAGGTTTTTTTTTGACCGAAGTACCGTTTATTTTCAGTAAATAAACTCAAATTTGTCAAAAAGTGTACTCAAAACAATGGTAGAGCACATACAAAGAGTGTAAAATGTTTAAAAGAGGAAATGTTGCCGTCTTAATGGCTCATGCAACATTAGTCACAGACCACTAATGAGGTGAATTTTCTATCTTACATTATAGCACATTTTTCTTTACTAGTTTTTGAGTTTTCTAAATTTCAAAAATATTTTTCCTAATACACTCATAGGCAACTATTAGTCATATAATTGTCCACAACCTAGACATTGTTAAGCACGCACTGGAAATCTACTGCTTTTGGTGGACCGTGAGTGATTTTTTGTGTCGATTTGGAATGGAAATTTGTTTTCTATGGTATATTAATTTTGATACAACTTTAATTTATGAACAAAAATTTAGAACATATTTTCCCTAGGGCCCCGAAATGATTAATCTACAACAAAACATTTTAAAGCTATATTTGAAGATATAAAGGTCTAGAATCTTAACAAAATACGTAAGACACAAGCTGACCATATAAAGTCTTTTTACAACGTCTAAATTTTGTGTGCGTTTTTTAACAATATTTTGTTCGTATCAAAAAATTTAAAAAGATATAAAGCCAATATTTTTTTTTGTATATCACAGAAGTCACGCCACGCCTACTTTTTGGAGAGTGTTCCATCCTGAAACTAAATAAAACCAGTACAACTTTTACTGTGGGGAAAATTATAGAAAAACCCCACATTTATTATCTCCTGTTTCTGTTCAAAATAAAACATGACATCTTTCCTTAAAGTCAGAGGTCTTACTAACTATTAAATATTAGTACATTTCATTTCACTCATGTGGCAGTGTTGCCATACGTAACAGAGAAGTTTTTTAAAAAAATATTTTTTGTTATAAATTTCATAAAATGAAATCATGTTCTTAACGCTTTTTTCTTTGGGGTACCTAACTTTAATGTTCTATGAGATTATATGCCAAATTTTCGGTTGTATAACTTATATTTATACCCTATCCTAAGGGTATATTAATTTTGACACATAGTTTGTAACACCCCTTAATATTCGTCGTAGACCCATAAAAGTATATATATTTATGATCAGGACCAAATCCTAAGACTATATAGCAATGTCCGTCCGTCCGTCCGTCCGTCCGTCCGTCCGTCCGTCCGTACGCAATTTTTAGGCCTTTAAATTCAAGCTAGAAAGCTGAAATTTGGACCACATACTCCCTAGGGCTCCGAAATGGTTAAGTGTAAAATTTTTTGGAATACGCCCACTGCCACGCCCACAATTTAGAAAAAACCGATTTAAAGCTACAGATGGACAGATAGAGGGTTATAACCTTCACAAGATATGTAGGCACTGCCCTCCTTTATAAGTTTGTCATATAAAGTTTTCTGCCACGCCTACTTTTTGTGGGCGTTTTTCACTAAAATGCTGTTTTCTTCGATAATTTTCATAGAAACCGAAAAAAAGTGTTTAACAAGATATTTAGCCAATATTTTTTCCAATATATCGCCCATACAAAGTTTTTGGCCACGCCCACTTTTTGGGGGCGTTTTTTCAAAAAATATTTTTTTTTTTTTCTAAATTTTATAGAATGAAATAAAATGCTATCCATCATCTTCTTAAGGTTTTTTTTGGGGCATATAGGGATAGGGATAGGGTATCATACTGTTCGCTCCAAGCGGACTGTAGCCTTTCCTTATGTTTTTTTATTACGTTTAAGCTATCTTTAAATACATTTGTTTAGGTTTTCTTTTTTATAAATTTTAATTTGTTTTCAAAAAACAACTTCATAACAATTTTATGTGTTCTTGTCATATTTTTGCATTCAACGGAAACTTAAACCTCGTATCCTTATTTTAATAAAAGAGACTCACTAAGATTTATTAAAAAATGCCTTACAGTGTTCCTTAGTTCTAAGTGGGTGAGGTCAAGAATTCGCCTTACTATGCACATCGAAAAATTCGAAAAAAGAAAAACTACGAACTTCAACATAAATGATGATACACCACAAAATGGAATGTTTGTCGTATTCCAGAATATTAATTCCACTTGGAAACTTAGATTTAATAGAAGTTACAAATACATAGTTGTCGACTATGTGAAACTGATTATAGTCAGAGTATAGGTAGAAATTCTTGGAAGAATAGATAAGCAAAAATGTAATGCTATCTTGGGCGGCTTTGCTGTAATTCAAATGAGTTTTTCCCATTGCTCATTTTTTGCACAACATTATTTTTAAATTAACAATTACTATTTTATTGTAATAGCTCAGTTCTAAACATGCAACCCTTCAATTTCGAACTCGATGATATAAACGCGGTCACTCATAACTTTTCCGACATAATGCACCTATGACATGACTTTTAATATAAGAGTTGAGGTCAACAATGCAAACGACCATTAAATAGTAAAGCGATAAAGGCGAACAAGGAAAATTAAATTGCAATCTCAGTCGGAATATGATTATAACCAAACCAAACAAACTCATAACTATTATCGTAGTTATGCCATTCAATTATCAAAACAATCGATGTATAAGTCCTTACCTTATTATTAACCATCAGGCTCTCAGGTGGTTGTCCAATTAATTTATTGAGTCATCTTAAATGGTATTATACTCTTTCATTTTTTACGTGACCAACAATTCAAGTAGTCCACATTGATGCACCAAGGACTTGTACCCAATGCCAATCAGACATTATTTCCTATTACACCAATAGCGCAAAATTGCTGCTTGCAATATGTCCTTGCAGCGCCACGTACAACTGGTTCTTTGGTGAAAATAAGGTAAATATACTTAAACAAATAATAATCATCTTCATTATCAAACGTTTGCTTTGTCAAAACTCTGCAACGATTGCTACAGATTGAATATGAAATATTACATGATTTCATGAATACAATCAGCCCAGAATGACTGATAAACGTTTCCGCATTGCAACATACTACACTGGCACAGAATAGTAATTCCACATAGATTCGACATCCACAATCGACAAACTTAGATAACTAATTTCTCAAAACGTCTCCCAAGATTTTGATCTGTTTTTGTAGTTTTTATACATTTAAGATATTGTCGTTTTTGTAAAATACAGTTAATCTAAATTTGTTTAGAAAAACTGAAAACGTATAATTTTTGGTTTTACCACATGTATTCAAAATACAAAAATTGACCAAAATCGTTAGAGCCATTTTTAAGAAAATGAGTAATTAGTGGTTTTAAAAAAAAAACTATGACAGTTACCTTTGTGTTAAATGATAAAGCAAAACTAAGAAAATACGCCATGAGATGTTACCCCAAAAACTCTAAATACTAACTTCGAAGCAAATCCGTCTAACGATTTCGTCATACTGCTTGGGGTAAGGCAGACAGACAGATAGACCGACGTACAGCAATTCAATGTATACAGAAAGTTTAACAAAAATGTTACCTTCTTTCAATTATTGAAATGAAATTACAGAACTAAAACGCGGTTAAGTTTCATTACTTTTCCAATCGTTAACCGAAATGCATTCGTTTCAATTTTGCGGTCACATTAACCCTCCTTTCATCTAGTATGTAGTTGTAAACCATTTTTACCATAGCCATGTACAAACTCAAAATGCATGGCACATTTTGTCCTCCAAGCTTTCGAAAAATTATATTATGCCACAACCCATCCACCCTTAAGCATACGGCGCGCTGCCGGGACAGTAAATACAATAAAATAAAATATATGCATTTAGTTGCTGCTCATGACAATAGACTCAAAGGGTTGCTTATTTTGTTCGCCTGCAAAAGTTGTACGTATACAAAGGGGTGTGTCGCATGGTGGCACTAGGCGCACCCTGAACCCTACACAACTGCTACCGATGGGTTGAAGGCAAGGCAACACCCTTTGCCATTGCATTTGAGCTTTGAAGGTGAATAACGATGTTGATGCGATGGTTGTGTGCATGATCTTAGAGTAGTTGTTGGCTTACCCCATTTCCGTTTGAGTTAAGCCATTTCACGACGACGTTTCCATTTCCATTGTCGACCTTCATGTTCGTGTATAGTGCAAATTATGCGAATAGCTTGACACTCTTTATCGCCCGCCTTCACTTTGATGTCAAGTTCTGTGAGTTTAATTGCTATTTTGCTGAAATCTTTTATGTATCTACATTCTTCCTTCTCACGTAACGTTCCCGTTTTCACATAAGAAAATGTTGTTTACAGAAAAATGGAAGGAATTATGCGTATATTAGATAATAATTTTTCAATAGGGATGAAAATCAGCTTTAAGATTTTAAGGTATTGGAAATTTAATAGATTTGCTTTGTAAAGCAGATATGTATGTCGACGGTGAATTTATGGTTATTTTGGGGCACCTAAACATTATAAATATTCGTAACGAGCTACATTTTCTGAGGAATAGCAATTAGGGACCGCAACATAGAAATGGGAAAACCGGTAAGATCAGGCAATTGCCCTCTTGCCGACGTGTTGCAACTTGAAAAAATATTAAAATAACTAAGATTTCTAACCGATTCTCCTAACTGATAATTTAGAAATGAAAGAAATCATTTCTCTAATCAACATATAAATACTGAGATTTTTTCCTTGCGGATAGCTAATTATACATAATTCGCTTCCAATCGATAGAGGAAGGCTTACAGCTTACAATTGCGACCAAAGTTCTCTCGGCGATAGATAGAGTAAAATTATCTTACCTAATACAAAAGCTGAGTGCCTAATAAATATAACAAAATTCAATATAGATTCGAAAATGTATCTGTACGCTTGTATCTGTACGCAGACGAAGTACTGGTATACTGGTAGCAACAGAGAAATTTGAATTAACCACAAGCGAACTTTTAGAATGAATCTTTGTCACTTGCAAAAATTAGCAACCTTGCCTAAAATGGATTCACAATTTGTTAATCTTGGTTCTATACATACAGCTCCCAAAAGCGCATTGGGAATAAGCCAAACAAATAGATGCCCTAGTCTTCTAAAGAAACAACGTTGAAGAATGGGTTACCAAAAAAACTTTCAGATGGTACAGGTCGGGATTTGAACCAGCGACCTCTCGCTTAGTGGTCCAACGCACTTAACCACTAAGCCAGTGCGCCCACAAAAGGGTTACCAATGAACCCGCGAAAAGTAGATCAATAGATCGTGGAACAGGTGCTGTCTTTAGAGGGGACCTTAACATTCACTGCTGTATCATGTATTGTATATACGTATACGTATCATGAAGAGCAAGCAATTACGGAACCTAAGAGATCGAGTAAAATTGAGACCGAATTTAGACTAATACGAGGTGGAAGACATTGATCATCTATGACACGTCACTGGAGATAAACTGAACTCTTGGAAAATAGATAATTACTAATATTTGGAAAAAAAACTTTCCGATGCCTCTATTTCAAACCTGTACAGGTTTCTTCGGACGTCGGGCTCGCATTGGGTGACCATGAGAAAGAAACGGCTCGTAAGCCACGATATCTCCCGAGAGGTTTTGCTCTGCTTCGACAGCACCTAACCTACCCTACCCTTACATCAACTTTTACCTCCCATCATGAACATCAACTCTACCAAGTCATACTTCTGGCTTAAAGAATTATGAAGCGAATAGGGTAGACTACTGCACTCCAGTGTACCTATAGCTGAAGCTAGACTAGCTAAGCCTAAAGCTAATACTATGAAAGTACATTGAATTATTAGTGGTGCTTTGATATTTGATAACAGCACCAGGCAATATACTGGACATGTATTTAAATTTATCAACAACATAAATAATACTTGCTAACATTAAAAATTTCATTAAGAAATGATTTTGGTTTCAAAAGCGGACAAGGTGACCCACCTGAACTTTCCCTGCAGCCAGAAGAAAGGACTTATCTTTGTCTAGGTTTACCTTATCGTGCACCATTTCAAACCAACCAACCAAATGATTCCATGGCACATCAAATGAAAAATAAAAATTAACATTACAAATGAATTTTCGGCCTAAATAATTATTTTACTGTTGACCATTGCCAAAAGTCCCCCTACAAATAAAATTATTTAAAATTCCTTCTACGCCACAAGAAATTTACCTACGATTTTTGCCTCCAAAGTAATTTATGAAATAAACCTCGAAAATAATGCTTCCCCGCGCAGCGTTTATACCTATTAACCTATTTGGCAAAAGAAATGTCACAAAAGACCTCAAACTTGGAGTAGGAATTTTAATTTTTCATTTCATTTTACGCCCCAGTATCCCCCCCGCAACAACTTTTTTTTTTCTTATTTTTATTTTAAAACGTAGAACATTTTCCATCAACTTAATAGCCAAATAGGGGGTGGTGTTTGTGGTAGTAGCATGGACTCTTCTCATCCTCTCCAGCAATTGAAATCCTAATCACCGCTTACATCGTGTGAAAATAATGTTCTTTGAATTTAAACAGCAAACAAACAGTCACAGCAAAAAACTGCTCATTAGCATTTGATTACAGTTAAGAGAAGGCACGTTGATGGGACTTGCAAAAGAAACGCCCGATGGCGCCGCCAACAACATCACGAAAATTCATTGGTGTTGTTGGACAATGGCCGTATATGCAGAGCTGTAGGGGAAAACACCCTATATATCCGGCTTTGGAATTCTTAGCCGACACCTTGATTTACTGGCGTCATTTAGTGAAATAAGAAACTTGGGAAACATTCAATCGAGTACGAATTCAAATATGCGGGAATGTTGCGCAAAGTGATCCATGATATTCACTCTGAACTGCAATAGGAGGCGAGAAGCAGCAACTGACCTAAGCTATGATATTTTGTTTAATAAAAAAATATACATTACGAAGAACTTGAGCGTGCTCATATTTTAAGCTATGCTATATTTATTGACTTATGCAATCTGAAAGTAACACGCCATTACGCTCTATTGACCAACGAAATAATAATAAATAAATGTGAATTTATTCTCGTGCATTCTGGATGTATGCTATTTTGACCGCAATAGATTTTCAGCGCAATATTTTAGTCCTGCTGCAATTCAGTAAAGGAGCGACCGGTTGACTGCATTCAAATAGACACATAAATATTCATACGAATTATGCCAACTTTCACATTTGTCCGGGCTTGGTCAACCTTATATGATTGCCTGTGCAGTTGCAGTTTTTCAGGTGCCATGCGACATATTCGGCGAATATTAAAATACATATTTCCAATTTTACTATTCTTAGAATTTCGAATAAAACCAACAACCAAATGAACCACGTTATGCATAATGTATGTAGTTGAATGCAAACACGAAAATGAGTTTAAAATAATTCAAGCCTTTTGGTCGACCGAGTTGCTTCCGCTTTCATTCGAAAAAGAACCGATTAAGACAAATCGATAAAATATGCAATTTTATACCATCGGCATAAAAAGGATTTACATACGTAGTCTGCGAGGGAAAACATTAATTTCTGAGATATTTTACAATTTTTAAAATTAATCATAATTACACGCACACCACGCTGGTTGTATGTAATGGAGAAGGTAAAAAAGGTCACGCTTTATAATTGATGGGATTGTGGTTTGATTGAGCAGACAATTTTGAAGAGATTGGCCTTTAATATCATAAAACTGCTGACAGAATGAACAGTGAACCGATCCGTGTTCTTTTTCACGCACGCTAAAATGTCGTAAAAAGAAAATTTATTATTAATTATTATAAGTACTCAGAAAATGTGATTAAGGTGCCAGGACAGGGAATAAGAAGGCTATGCAACTTTTGCAATAAAAAATAAACTTTAACCCTTTGAAGTTACTCATATTTGCACAAATAAAGGCCGTATAAGACTCGCATACTCGCATACTTTACATGGAATTTTATTAAGCAGTGTAAAATTAAAAGGACTTGATTTTAAAATATTATAAAGCTTTTGAACCTGGGAGCCATGGCCTAGTAATTGTTTGTTTTATCCAATTCTTTGATTTTGATAGTTGCAATTATGTTAATTGCCAAGAAAAGAAATTATTCCACTTATAAATAGCAAT
Source organism: Ferdinandea cuprea (assembly GCA_963576555.1). Classification (NCBI taxonomy): domain Eukaryota; kingdom Metazoa; phylum Arthropoda; class Insecta; order Diptera; family Syrphidae; genus Ferdinandea; species Ferdinandea cuprea. The sequence goes on from OY754958.1 coordinate 4,089,791, forward strand.
ATATTTTTTATCAGTATTTTTGGTCAGCAGCAAAATAGGCAGAGCCGCATATACATTTTACAAAAGAGGCAAATTTAGTGAGCTGTATTTAACATTGAAAGTAAGATTAAAGAGATCATCATAATAACGTATTCTATATTAGACTGTAAGTGTGATGTACTGAGCAAAGGAGAAGATAAGAAGATAACAATAGATAAAAATATGTAGAATGCATTTACTTATGTATATAACAAGAAATTGGCGTAAGAGCAAAATGAAGTGAAATTACATGTGAGAGAGAAAAGTTAGATATTATTATTATTAAGCAAGAAGTAAACGATTAAATCAGCTGGCAGAAAAATAGCGCAATTGATCTGATGTTAGTTTGCGTAGGTTACAGAACACATTTTGTAAATTAAAATTCTATATATTTATGCACTAAAATGTCTTATATTCACAATATAACTGGATAAAATCGCAATAACTACACCCAACAGGTGGCGCAGTGGTCGAATTAAATCATTAATAATATAACTGAGACAACTTTCACCTTTTGTTACATTCTCTTGCTCCAATTACCTTTTAATCCCATCCAATATAAAAATCGAACTTATAGCGCAATGTCCGAAAATGTCTGAATAACGTCTACCAAAGTCTACCTAGTACAAAATATTTAGAACTACATCTAAATACCCGAACAAGTAAACAAACAAAAACATATGAAATATCACTTATAAATTATTAGTTTCGCGGCTTTCCATATTCATGGAACATACCTAAGATCATCTGAACGTTACATTAATTATTTAAGAACCTTATCTAATTTATTGTTAATACAAACTTCGTAAATTATTTCTGACCCAGATAGAGTTCCCAATAGAGTCCTAGTGAGACAACTCAACTGACCAAGTATGAAAGGAACATCTATTGGACATCGCCATCCTCTTATCTATTTAATCGATAATTAAAAATATGTTACTTATATCTATAATAAAAGAAAATATAAAATCGAAACCAGGAAATTGAAAATCTGTGGTTTTAAGCATAATTTAAATAAGTTTCTACACAACTTGTAACCGAAATAGAAAAGCTCTAAGTTATATTTACTGCATTGTTAGGAAACATGAATAAATGTTAAAATATACTTGCATACAGGAAACTGGTTGTGACAAGTCCCACCCCCGGTTAGTGAGTGGAGCATTATACAACCAGCTGTGTGCTTATACACGTGCAAATATCATAATTTGTGACAATGTACCAGACCTACAATCCACATTTTACTTCCTGGGACGATCCGAGAACTATAACCATCCACTCTATTTGAACTCGTTAAAAGTTTTTTTTTTTTCATTATCTTTTTTTAGAACCCACCTTAATCCGGTCAGATGCATCAACTTGGGCAGATCGATATAAGTATTATGCAGAACGGCAGGATGTTAAAAATGGAAACAAACAAGGACTTTTATCTCGGGTTATTCTGGAGTTTTCTGTATGGAATATATTTTAGTTGGTGGTGGTAGTTTAATGAATTGATTGACAAGCTGCAGTTCAATGATGAAGCAAAATAAAGAGTTTCCATAAACAGTATGGAGATTGTACTACATATATGTCAGTTGTAGCACTTGAACTACACTATTTTTGTGAATTTGAAATGTGACAGTTTCGTTCTTCTGATTTTTCTTAAATGATTTAGATTTTGTAGGTTTTTCGACTTTTAACGAAAAAATGTTGTATGTTTCAGATCTCTAGATTTTGTCGTGTCGACATGCACGCATTTAAAGGAAGGAATTTTCCCATTTCATTCATATTCCTAAAAATATACGTCTATAGGGCTACACTTTAAAAAAAAACACGAAAAATAACTTTAAGAAATATTTAACTACTTTCGTCTCCCGCATTTCAATTCTGATAATGCGTGCTTTAAATTGCACATGCAACTGGTTTTCAAATAGGTGCTTTATAACTTTGCACTTACACTGTTAACGCATTTTTAAACCAACTACAAAAATGTCAATTTTAAAACTTGACATGATTATAGTTCACGAACGAATAACGTTCACAAATAATTAAAAGTTTATTACCAAAAATTACAAGTCGGTGACGGCAACTTAAATCGCAAAGTTTTATCGTTGATAGAAATTACCGTCACGCTACAGTCGATGGAGAGAAATTGTTATCCATGTGAATCCAGGAAGTAAACCTTCATTGGCGGGCTCGTCGTCTTAAGCGTATCATTTGCATATTCGTAACCTCCCGCAAGGGAGGTCTCAATTAAAAACGTCGATGCTGCACAAGTAATGGAGTCTATTTCCCTGGACATCTTAAATTCCGAAAGTCAAGGTCACTAAATTTCGATCTAAGTTCCGGCGCAACGATTGTACACGACAGTTGCAAGCCTGTAGTAGAGACATATCAAAAGAGATTTGCCCAACTTGCAGAAAAAGATCTTTTTGATAAATTCCGTAAATTTCAACCACCATATCTCAAACCATATCAATTTGCCAGCAACCAAGGATATTTTAGATGTTTACCTCCATAAATCATTAGCCTTTTAGGATTACAAATCTCAATGACTTAAAGTTGTAAGAAATTAAATAATAATTTATTATCCATACAAAATACTTATAACGGGTGATCACGTGTGAGTCGTGTCATGCTGTCATGTTATTTTTATTTAGTATTGCTTGGCATTTCATAATGGAAAGACTTACGCGTGAACAACGTTTACAAATTGTTCAACTTTATTATGAAAATTCACGTTCTTTGAGGAATGTCTTTCGTGCACTTCGCTCAATATATGGTCAACATAATCGGCCTACTTAGCGTACTATTCGCAACACCATCACCCATTTTGAGACCCAGCATTCATTATTGGATAATATTCGACCGAATAGACCACGTCCAGCACGCTGTGAAGAAAATAAAGCGGCCGTAGCTGAGAGTGTACACGAAGACCGTAGAGAGTCGAGTCGGCGCCGTTCGCAGCAACTCGGACTGACGTATGGAACGACTTGGCGCATTTTACGTCAAGATCTTAAATTGAAAGCGCACAAAATACAGCTTGTGCAACAACTGAAGCCGCTCGACCTTCCCAAGCGACATCGCTTCGCTCTATGGGCTCTTGAAAAGTTCCAAGAAGATCCGACGTTTTCGAGGCAAATTTTGATTAGCGATGAGGCCCATTTCTGGCTCAATGGGTATGTAAACAAACAAAATTGCCGCATTTGGGACGAAGAGCAACCTGAAAAGATTGAAGAACTGCCACTTCATCCAGAAAAAAACAACGGTTTGGTGTGGTTTGTGGGCCGGTGGAATCATCGGTCCATATTTCTTTAAAAATTATGCCGGTGCGAACGTAACCGTCAATGGCGACCATTATCGTGCCATGATAACCGACTATTTGATTCCTGAAATTGAAGCTCGTGATCTCGGCGACATTTGGTTTCGGCAAGACGGGGCCACTTCCCACACATCGCATCAATCAATATTGAGAGAACATTTCGGTGAGCACATAATTTCACGTTTTGGGCCGGTCGATTGGCCACCAAGATCGTGTGATATCACACCGTTAGACTTTTTCCTGTGGGGATATGTAAAGTCAAAAGCTTATGCCGACAAACCCGCTTCGATTAAGGCCTTGGAGGAAAACATCACGCGTGTCATTCGCCAGTTACCAATCGAAATGCTCGAACGAGTGATCGAAAATTGGACTCAACGGATGGACCATCTGCGACGTAGCAACGGCCAACATTTGATAGACATAATCTTCAAAAAATAAATTCCAAACAATGTTCTTTCAAATGATAATAAACATTCTTCATTAAATTTGAATTTTCTGTGTTTTTTTCTTTAAAAATGGATCACCCTTTATCTTAGAGAAATTCCTACCGGAAATAGGAAATACATACATATAATAAATTGCATACTTCTTGTTTTATTTAAATCACTTTTTCAAATAATATATGTATGTATATGCAACAGCATTATAAATTGATATAATAATAATAATTTTAAACCTCTTTTTTTCGTTTTAATTTCAGATATTTCGCTTAACAACTCACTCGGATCGCCCCCTTAAGTGATGGCATTAAAAATTATGTCGTTATAAATTTTTTCCAACGTTTCGCCCCACATACATATACCTACGCTCACCTCACGACGAACTCACACTTTTGTCAGGATATCTCATAAATAATTGAAGAGCTATGCTCCAGGTGAAAGTTACAACGGTGGCTATAAATTTTCAATTTCATTTCTCGTGAAAATAGCCAACGGACCGAATCGAAAGTGAGTAAGAGAACGAAAAGTATAAGTACAACCGCAGGCAGACATAACCGGTAGGAAGAGAAACATCTGGGAAATACGTAGACGTTTTTTCTGAATTTCTTCTTCTTCTCGTTCAACCCCCTCAAGAAATAAGGAAGTACACAAAAACGAAGGCCAGGCGAGAGAAAGAAACGATTCTCCACTCAATATCTACATATAAATAACAAAAAAGTTTTGCATAAAATTTGCAGTCGTGGATACCGTCAGTGAATTTCAGGAGTCGCCCGTACCACCATCACCTACAACACCACCATATCAGCGGCTAACAAAAGCCCTACAGACTGATCCAAGATGTGGACACGAGGTAAGTAAGGACATCAATTGTTGGGTTTTTTCCTACACTTTATTCACTTGCACATAACGAATAAGAGGATTATATTGAAACATTTACAAAGTAGAGCACTTATAAGGAATACGTCGCTAGCTTAATCCAAGAAAATCGTTTGTATTCGTCTTGATAAGTTATAAGGCGAAGGAAAGGATAGCATTATATTGTTTGTGCACAAATTTTCCGCTTCATCTGGAAATTACCGGGCAATGTAGGCAAATAACTTTATTGAAACTTTGAAACATGATTTGTTACGTATTTATATTGAATTCTAAGAGCCCGCAGTAAATTTTACTCATCACGACAACCTACGTATCCTACGTTAATATGGTGCCATAATTTTAAATATACCCATATGGAATCATTTATTCGTTTATTTACATATATTGATTTAATAGTGATATTACAGCTAAGCAGTCATATTGCATTGGTTAACGTATAACTGTGATTGTCAATTAAACAACTCTTGTCATCAATGTAAAGTTCTTAAATACTGCTTGCGTTCAGTTCTCTATGATTTAATTAATCAGGAACGGGATTTTTTCGTGAGTTCCTTATGTATTTTTGTAGAATATATGTCTAACCTTAAGCAGGTCTAATTCCAGAAGAATATTAATTGCATAGAAGACCCGGCAGAAGAATTTGTAGATCTGGGTTTCAGGACATAGTTACATTTACGGAATCGAATTTTCGGTGAAATTCAGTGAATACAAAAATCTCTTTAGAATTAAGGAACTCGCCTCCATTATGTATGCACTTGGGCGGAACTAGCTAGATTAGGAGTACTGGAAAACCTCTACTTAAATTTCCAAAGAGAAGTCTTAACAAAAATACTAAGGAACAAATAACAAAATTCCACCGTTTGGATCCAGGTCTCTTCATGAACAAACTTTAAAATCATAAGTTAACATTTCTTGTGATTATAAAAAGACAAATAGGACAAGAATCCCAAATTAAGCTACGTGGCACCTACATATTTATTGAATCATTGTATCACATTTTATATTTAGAACAATAGAACGCTATGTGCTCAATCTTAAATTAAGATCGTTAGTCAACATATTCTGAGATTGTGCCTTGAACGAAAAAAAAATATACTTTTCTTACGGCCAGACCAGTCGCCAAGATATCTAACAACGCAAGCATACCCATTTCAGGGTATTCCTAGAAACAACAGACAATGGAAATCCAAATAAAATATACTTTGACTTCTAAAAGTCGATTTTAAACCTGACTTTTGCCCCACCGAACATCGGATTCCATTAATACGAATTAGGTACATCACGCAAGAAACTTGTCGAATGATCTGTTCTATGCAAAATCGGCACGATCGTCATCACTTAACAGTTAAACTGGAAGTTTGCTGTTTTTTCTAAGATTTTGAATTATTATTATTTTTTTTTTTAGTATTTAATATCAATGGTGCCTTCCATTCGTTTAAACAAATATATCTTCGCAAAACAATGGTTGGAGAAGCTAGGCTTAAGGTCCTGTATGGAACATTTAATTATTTTTTATTTATTATCAACATAGAAAGATTTCATTACATATGTTTATTCGTTACTTTTAGGACCTTAAAACCTGGAATTTCCTTAACACATTCACTTTTAACAAAAAGAAAAGCAATACTTTTCAATAGAAATAAAGGTTGAACTCTTCAAAAGATATATAAAGACAATGTCTTTCTTAATAATTCGCTTCTATGAAGTCATGACATGTTCATTTTTTAATGCATTAACCAAAATAAACAAAAAAACATAAGGAAAGGCTACAGTCCGCTTGGGGCGAACAGTATGATACCCTATCCTTATCCCTATGTGCCCCAAAGAAAAAATTCATAAGGAGGATGATAGATAGCATTTTATTTCATTCTATGAAATTTATAGAAAAAAAAATATTTATTTTGAAAAAAAGCCCCCAAAAAGTGGGCGTGGCCAAAAACTTTGTATGGGCGATATATTGGAAAAAATATTGGCTAAATATATTGTTAAACATTTTTTTTCGATTTCTATGAAAATTTTCAAAGAAAACAGCATTTTAGTGAAAAACGCCCACAAAAAGTAGGCGTGGCAAAAAACTTTATATGACAAATTTATAAAGGTAGGCAGTACCTACATTTCTTGTGAAGGTCTTACAACTTTATCTCTCTAACTTAAGCCTTAAAACGGTTTTTTCTAAATTGTGGGCGTGGCAGTGGGCGGATTTAAAAACTTTTAACACTTTACCATTTCGGGACCCTAGGGAGTATATGCTCCAAATTTCAGCCTCCTAGCATAACTTTAAAGGCCTCAAAAGTTGATACGGACGGACGGACGGACGGACGGACATTGCTAAATAGTCTTAGGATTTGGTCCTGATCATAAATATATATACTTTTATGGGTCTACGACGAATATTAAGGGGTGTTACAAACTATGTGTCAAAATTAATATACCCTTAGGATAGGGTATAATTAACGAGCACTTCTTTTTGTTTTTAAACTTTGTCGTAAACTTCAATTCGCAACGAACCCTTATTCGACCAGAACTAGTGCAATCAATTGAGCAAGCATCATGTGATTTTTATCGTGCATTCGAGTTACTTTAGAAAATTTAATTAAAAGTTCTATTTGCTGCGCAGCAGGGTGGCAAAGTCGATTCTTTTCTTTTTCTGTGAAATTGAATACCCTCTTAGAATTATGATGCCGGAACGAGACATAATTTCCTTTTATACCAAATAGTTTATTTTTCTTCAGATTGAATAGTAGTTTTCTTTGAATGCTCTGATGGGAATTTAAATTTGTCTAGCTCTTGACTCTTTGTGCGCTAGTGGCACTGAGATCGTTAGTCAACATATTCTGAGATTGTGCCTTGAACGAAAAAAAAATATACTTTTCTTACGGCCAGACCAGTCGCCAAGATATCTAACAACGCAAGCATACCCATTTCAGGGTATTCCTAGAAACAACAGACAATGGAAATCCAAATAAAATATACTTTGACCTGGAATTTCCTTAACACATTCACTTTTAACAAAAAGAAAAGCAATACTTTTCAATAGAAATAAAGGTTGAACTCTTCAAAAGATATATAAAGACAATGTCTTTCTTAATAATTCGCTTCTATGAAGTCATGACATGTTCATTTTTTAATGCATTAACCAAAATAAACAAAAAATTAACGAGCACTTCTTTTTGTTTTTAAACTTTGTCGTAAACTTCAATTCGCAACGAACCCTTATTCGACCAGAACTAGTGCAATCAATTGAGCAAGCATCATGTGATTTTTATCGTGCATTCGAGTTACTTTAGAAAATTTAATTAAAAGTTCTATTTGCTGCGCAGCAGGGTGGCAAAGTCGATTCTTTTCTTTTTCTGTGAAATTGAATACCCTCTTAGAATTATGATGCCGGAACGAGACATAATTTCCTTTTATACCAAATAGTTTATTTTTCTTCAGATTGAATAGTAGTTTTCTTTGAATGCTCTGATGGGAATTTAAATTTGTCTAGCTCTTGACTCTTTGTGCGCTAGTGGCACTGATTTCACTATTTCAAAAGTCTCAACATTGAGGAGTATTTGAGAACTAATGCCAATTGAAAAACATTTTCTTTTAATTAATGCAATGAAGCTGAAACTGGCTATAGTACTTTTGCATTTTCAATTAACTTTATTTCGTTTGAGGATGCAAAGTTTTTGTTGTTTTTTTTGAAAGATGGTATCTGCTTGTTCTTTTAAGAAACAATGAAAGGCAAAGTTATTAATTGTGTTGGAAATAAGCTGCGGTTTGTTGAACAATTGATTATTAATATACTTTCCGTAGTATGACGTAAGTTTTTTTAGGGAATAGAGTGCTTTTTTAGAGTGCTGTCGCGCTACCTGCGGTAACTCTCACCTTCTCTGATTGAATTTTTGATCTAGCTTTGTATAATTACTGTGAAATATAAAGATTGCTTTCTTAACCACACAATACGAATGTGAAATGCTCTATCACGCTCTGTTTTCCCTCACATTACAATTAAGAGTATACAAAATCCCTTCAGTGCGCGTTTATTATAAAAAAAATAAAAAATTGGAGGTTTCAGTATAGCACATGTGATGCCACACCCCACACAAACAAAATTACGAAAAAATGTTGGGTTTTCTCTTTCAGAATTGTCAATCAAAAGAATATTTTTCTTCTAAATTAAACAAAACTTCGATAAGTAGCAACAGCCACAAAAATGCAAAACACTTACCTCGTGTGTATGTGTATTCGTAAATCATCAATTCAAAGGCACTCGGTTGCTGTTGAGTTGCCTTACAAAAGGCAACTTATTATAATAGAACTAGATGAATGCCCGGACTAGCCCGTGATTAAGAAATAAGTTTTACTATCTATCTAACTAAATATTAAAAATTTTAAGTCAGAAAATTTTTCTATAAAGCCGCCTACTTTATTGTTCTAGAAAATAAAAATATTTCGTGGAAAACTATATGTAAAGTAAATACTCCAATTGATATTTATTCTGTCGAAAACTTCGCACTTGTTCGTATATAAACCAACCAAACCGACCATGTTTTTCGTTTTCTCTCTATCAGTACATATTTTGTTCTAACGTAATACTTAGTAATTAATTATGTAAAAGAATGTACTGTAAAAAAAAAAAAAAAAAACTACCTTTCGTGGCTGTGATTGTGATTTGTGACAAATGTTATAATAATATCCGTGATATTCATGCAGATAACTATTTTTGAAAGATCCCAAAAAATGCTTGCGTTGACATTTCAGGCTTTCATTAATAAATAAGAAATTGTTATAACATTTAGTTATAGCATTTAAAAAAAAAATTGACGTTCTTGAAGCCCTGTATTAAACCATTCGTTTTCGAAACATGAAAAATGGAAGGGCAGAATGAATCGTCAAATGACGACAATGAATCAATTGTCAATATGATATTAGTTTAAATTTAATCTTATCTTAGTCGTTTTTATCAACATACATAAATACTTCTATTTAAATTCACTGGTAATAGATTTTATGCTTATATGATTAGAAATTTAATGACAGCTATCTTCTGGCTATCTATCGATGTCATTTTTCTCACCAATAAAAATGATTTCCTCAATCTTGAGAACATATGCAAATTAATAAGAAACATAGAGAAAGGCTACAGTGTGCTTGGGACGAACAGTATGATGCCCTCTCCATATTCCTCCCCATGAATAAGACATAAAAACCAAAATGGATGACATTTTATTTTAAAATCAGAAAAAAAAAATTTTTGAAAAAATGTCTGGCAGTGTGCTGTAAAAAACCTCTACCATTTCGGGACTCTATGGAGTATATGTTTCAAATTTCTGCTTCCTAGCTTAAATAAAGTCCTTTATGTTGACGGAAGGACGGACAGGCGGTCCGACATTGTTAAATCGTTTACGGTTTTGGTCCTGATCATAAACAGTACTACTTTTAAGGGTCTACGAACAATATTAAGGTGGGTTACAAAGAATAGGGTATAAAAACAAATGTTGAAGTGTAAAAAATTGGTCTACTTTCATCTTCGCGTCATCTCCGTCATATGCGTAATTTATGGGACACCTTTCATTACGCGTTCTATCCTGCTGTCAGTTTAAAAACAAAACACGAGACGAAATCTATGGGTTTGGCATTGAAAATAATAGAAACGGTAATCAGAAAACAACAACAACACGGAGCTAACAAAGAGAAATACAAATTTTAATTTTATCATTACTAATTGATTAATAAAAAATTTCCCTCAACGTATCACATATATGTACATGCAAATTATATAGAACATTTTCTCTTCACAATACCTTTCCAACAAAATAACATTCATTCTTTATTAATATAATGATGTATGTTGTATGTTTTTTGTTTGTTTTACTTTATTATTCTCATCAAGTTAAACAACTGCCTCCTCTAAAGTTGCAATAGCAACAGATCCTTTGGCAACCACAAACATTTTCCAAATTTCCACAAGCAATTAAGTTGAACATTTTTAATGCCTGTTAAATAAGTTCTGTGGCTTTTGGTCTTCGTCATCGGCATCCCCTTGCCACAAAAAGAATTGAAGTTAAACACACACACATGAGGAATGTAAATTTCTACTCCCGAGTAGATATTTTACTGACAAACCCCAAATATGCAATAAACAATCACCAGGATACGTCAATGTTGAATATATTGCTATTGGGAAATTCTGCCAAAAAAAACTACATTCACGTATGAAACTGGCAGCCCTATTTGTGGACAGTGCTTTATTAGCGTTCGATTTTGATGGATAACCACATCTTCTTCTATGTTTATCCAAGAGGATATAGTTTGTTGTGTATATCTAAGTTGCTTGTTATTGACAGCCAAGTTGAATATATTTGACCTGCAAAAGTTGGTAATGTACCCACAAATATAATATATTTTGCATTCAAACTAACACTCATTATCATGTTTATTTTTAAGTATTCTACATGTCATGCTGAGATGTTCACATATTATTATGGAAGACGTTCCCTAAAGCCAGTAATATCTTTCACAAGAAAGGAAGTCAAATAGGAGCATTTTAATTAAGTATACGATCATACCTATACCACAGGAACAGGAAGCTCACATTTGCTGATTTGTCTTTTATTTCGCACGCGTTGTTTTATTGCTTTTAGGGGTTCCGCAAATGTTCTAATTAACATATTCGTTTACGACTCATGCGATACGAGACATAACTGCTGCAGAAAGTTGCTACCAAGCGCCACTTGTTGATTGAAATAAAAGTTTTAAAATGCTTTTGCTGAAGAGCCTAATGTGGGATAATTTTCATGCCTTTTCATTTGCAAGTATATAAAAAGTGATCCTATCCTAGTGATGTATAAAACTTGTGCTAATAATGACAGTGCTTGAGATACTTTTGCATAGCTAATGTGCATTAACTTTGCTCTCAAGCTTAATTTAAATTATTTTATTTCATACTGAATTTTCACCAGGCCATGTCGAATAATTACATGTCATTTAAAAAATAACAATTACTCATTTCCATGCATTTTAATTGACTATTTTATATAGTGGTGAAAATTTATCGGCTTAGGCAATGAATTTCTGCACGCCGTATTGGGTCGGAAACGTTTTTGGGCCTACCTTATGAAGGTCGTTGAATTTTTATTATTTTAATTTTTAGTCCGTCTGTACAGAATGAAGAATGGGAATTGATCGTAAAATTGCATAAGCAAATAAAAAATATCATTTTTGGGATCCGATTTTTTTTGATATTTTATTATTTTAAATATCCATAGGTACCTATCGTAGAAATGGTTTATTAAACATTGACATACATATATGACTCCGTTTTATTGACACTAAGAGTGAGGCATACAATACTACATAGTTTGCATACTTCACATGCTTTTGAATTAACAGAATACAATATTGGCACCAGTAAATTGAATACCCATATATATTTTATAATAATTTAAGGCAGAACGAGCAACAATGTGAGTTGCGCGTGAGCGCATTTAGATAATTGGTATGTGAATTTGAGGTTGTCTAAACCACAGATGAGTAACTAAACAAATAGTCGACTGAGATAAATGTTGGGCATCTCTTTCTGCTTGAAAAAGGCACTCAACTATATCTGCATAAACTTTGCCATGCAAATCAAGTTTCTCCACGGCATCCATTTTGAAAAATATGTCATGTAGGTACCAATAATGCCAAACACAATATTTTTGAGAACGCCATTACTTCTGCTATCATAAGAAGCAGCTTCATCTTCATCTCGGCTAGTAGAACAATCACTGTCTTGCGGATCTCTATTTTCTTTTTTTTTTTTTGTGCAAAGAAAGAAGATCACTTTTCCTTCACTGGAAAGGTACGCGATCGCCTCTCAGAAGTTTGGAGATAAAAATCCTGAGCCCTCAGGATTATTATATATATTAGATCATATACGCAACCGCACTGCCGTACTTTTGATCATTACAAATTCTGACATTCAAACGGAGTCTATAAAATTGGGTATCATAGATTTCTTCTTCAGAGAATAATTAGCCAAATCATACCCACTTAAACTGTTAACCACAATTCATATGCGATGTATTTGAATTCTTACAAATTAAGTAATTTTAAGCGCCCTTAAGTACCTATTGTCTAATTCTGCCACGCAAATGCACCAAAGAACCTACCCTCTGAATACGCTCAAGTCCAAGCATTAAGTAATCAATCAGCCTCTACTTGCATAGCAGCGCGAAATCCGCAAATGCTTCGCATTATTGTGGTTTTCTTCTTACCCCTACAATTTAAAAATAAACACTTGAGTAATAGGGTTCAACCCAATCATCTGTATAGCTACCTTAGGCTTAGGTAAATTAAGTTAGGTTGGCAAATACACATATTCAAAGCGTACAATGCACTTGGACACCCTTAATGGTGCGTAAAGACCAAACATGTGTCTACAAATTTGTAAGCTTCCTTTTTTTATTAATTTATCGTTCTAATAATTTTATGTTCGATAAGACTTTCTTTTTTTTCACGTCTTATTTTTTGGTCTATAACTTCATTGGTTCTGTGGAAAAAAACCGTTTGTAGAACATATACTATGTTTTTTTTGGGAGAACACAGCCTTAACCTTTATTTCCACTTGAACCTTTTGAGATGTTCCAAATTACAGACCAAAATTGGTGACAAACGGACTAGGACAGGGCCATTTCCATTTAATATACATATATATCTTAAGGTCTACCACACATATTAAGGTGTGTTACAAACGATATATGAAAATGGATATACTATATGAATGGTTTTAAAAAATGTGCCGACTTGAATGTACGTTGAATGTTGGTTATTGTGGTTAATTTGTAGGATAATTCAAACGAATTAATTATACACATTGAAGAATGGCGTCAATATAACACTACAGCTGATAGCCGATATATAAAACATAAAACTAATTAAGCATTCAAAGAAGCTCTGGCACAATTTTTGGTGCATACTTTCGATTTGGACTTATATTAGTAAATTATTAGTATGGTGGAGCCTAAATCTTAAACATAAGCAGATTCTAATTGAAGTAACGAAGTTCGCTATAAATCCAAAACAAAGTCACTTCAAATGTTTGACAAACTTTTTATCAAGCGATAATGTCAAGGATGAAGTTTTAAGAAATATACTTGGTTTCTTATCGTAAATTATAATATCCTAATACTCATTGTCAGCTAAAACTATGGAAACGTAAAACACTCAAAGTTTTAAGGCACGACTTCTGAGGCGACAGACTATTCATTAATAGTTGTGAAGAACACAATAATTTCAATTACAATCCGGAGCTACAAAATAATACAGGATTATCTCTGATAACATCAATCGAGCTTGGCTGTGGCCACAGTCGATAGTCACAAATACTGTAATTTTATATATTTTTATAACTTACACTGCCTAAGGAGCTTTAATAGGACCAGGTACTACTACTTTAAAAATGAAAGGTCTGTAAGTCTATCTGACCTTCCATAATTCGAAAATCCATCTTTGCAATTAATTTTTTGTTCACAAATTGTCAAGATGAAATTTATTTCAGGAGTAGTGGAAATGACCCAACCTCGAACATATGACTACCGCGAGAACGTTAACATCGATTCTTTGTAGCCAATTTTGCACCACTTTTCCACACATATGAGATCATATATCATATCCGCCTATCCACATGTCCTTTCAACACGACCACTTTTTATAGATGCAATAGAGTCTCTTAAAGCGCATGTGCTTGAGCTTAAAATTAGTGAGAGGAGTGGCTTCAGGTCTTGAGTAAAAATGAACTTGTAATAATAAAAGCTAAGGTCATCACGCAAAATTCGTAAAAATGTGGATTGAAATATTCTGAATTTTCGTGAACGGCGTAGAATAGATTGTTTTTGTTTATTTTGAGCTAAAACACTGTCCGCCACCGGCATGCAATTGAGGCCGAAGTTGGCCAAAGAGAGTCCAACGGACTAATACGATAACCAGCATTGTGTGATAGCCATACATGTTTAAAGACTGGACATTCAATTTAACGATTTCTTCCAGGAGCTGTAGATATGAGCAAGACTAAGGCCGGTATTCACCGACCACTCTTAAATCGATTTTAAATTTAAGTAGCTCATAGTTTTAAATTTTTGCTAGGTATTCACCAATAATTAAACCAATAATAGGACTGTGTCTATGCTAATTCGAATATGGGAAAAAAATTATTTGTTCGCTCTTTTTCGAACTCTCTCTCGAACATGCAACGTCAGAATCTCTATGTGAATAAAAAAAATGATTTAAAATGAATGTGCGTATTTAAGTTTTTTTTTTGTGCGCCAGAAGATAGATCAGAAGAATTACAACCATTTGTGGCTCGATTGGAGATTTTAATAATGTGAAAGGTTATTGGTTTTGCAAGGGCTCTGTGTTAAGCCTAAGGAGCTTGTTAAAGAATTTGTTTCAGGTGCATTTTAGGAAATTATTTTTTAAACAATCTCCCGAGGCTAAACGCGAGGCCTTAGCAAAAGTCATAAAAGGGCAATGTTTTAATGAAAACAATACCATTCATATGCCGTATTACCATCTCACCTACAATAGAACCACCAATGGCCGTGATTTATCCATATACGTTGTCTGGTGTTATAAATAAAAATATGATGCGATATTTACGCATTTTTTTATATTCATTTGCAAAACATATACAACATATTAACATATTATATTTATAATAAAATATAATTTGAAAATGATATACCAACTGTCACATCTAATTTTCGCAGTTAATGAAGTATATTATTGGTCTCAACTTAAGAGTGGCTGGGACCTTTCTTAAGTTTTATGAGCGCTCGTAAATCTACACTAATAGAGGTTGGTGAATAGGTTTACGAAGCTCATAGTTAAAGATTCGTCGGTGAATACCGGCCTAAGATACGATCCTGCATTTCCTTTGCCCATGTCCTTTGCCATATATATATATATATATATATATATATTTTGTAATAAATATTTCTTACATGTGTTAACCGGGCTATGCAACCAGCACCTGTTGGTGCTGTTCTAAAGTATAGCTCATCAAAGGTATAAAACCTTCTTTAATTTCTTGAATTTATAAATTAATATTAATGGTGTCAGTACATCATCGATGTAAGAACAACAAATGACACAGTCATCATCTGTCGTAAGATGCGTTACTGTTTTTTACAGCATTTTGTTTATTTTCTCTTAATAGTAAAAAAATGAAAAGAGAATAGGGAAAAAAGCATTGCATGTGTCAGTTCTTAGCACATACCTCTGATGATACCCACCATCTTGCCGCAACGATTCATATGTAAATATATTCATCTTTTCCAGATTAAAAGTTATCTGCATGAATATTTTTAATAGCCCCTGATCAATTTTCTTTGACACCAATTCATTATTCTTCCTTAGTGTCGATTGTCAAAATAACGCAGCAACAAAATCTCAGACGTCAAAAACAGGTGGGTATCAAAGTATCAAAACCGTAACAATTTTACTGTTTTTGTGGACTTAAATTCCGAATACGTAAGCCATTTTTTAACTCCGCACAGAATTGCTTTACAAAGTTAAATCCAATTATACGCTCTTAGTTGTGCCGCTTCCTATCTTTATTTACTGAATCTAGATAGATAGATACAATTACCCGAAATGAATTTCTCAATATCTTTCGCAAATATTAATTACCATCAAAAACATCCCCGTCATTGGATAGATATACACATTTTGTAATTTCTATTCAGTTTGCATAGACACTAAATAATCGGAAGTAATCTCTTTGGAAGAGAACATTGTATGCCTTGAAACCACCGATGACGGCAACGGTCGAAACAGCTAAACAATCGGTTCGGTAAAATATTTGCGATGCCGTTCAAAGCTCTAAACCGCCCCCTGACTTACGTACATATATCCTTTACCTTGGTCGCATATAGATGTAGTTTCGACATTAATTTCCGCCGCAGCAAACCCATTCTGCCAGGAATGGAAGTGGGGCGTAAATTGAGAGAGACTTTTTGGCAACTGTTTTCAATTATGCAAAATTTACGAAGCTTCAGGCGGTAGTGAGCACGATGAGGGTGTATTATAGGTTTTTGTAATTAACGACTTTTCCACCGCCCCAGCGCACATACAAAATACAACACCCATACACACATACAATCGGTAAAGTTCTGCTTGCTAAAAGACCGTTCACTTACCGATAACGTAACTTTGTTCATGGAGCCTAAGGGTGGTGCTGATACACGCGTATAGACCAAGTTATCCTGAATTCCATTCCAAATGTGCGAAAGTTTATGTTCCTTGAGCACGGGCCAATTTTTTTTTGCATCCGTTTTGTAGTCGATCCTTTGAATGGAACAAGTGGCGGTGACCACTATAAATCCTTTTCAATTTCTCCCTCCTATCTTGCCGGGTGTAATTGGTTTCGAGTTGAAGAGTCTAATTTACATTGGCAGCATGTTGTCTCTGGCTCATTAGTTCGCCGGATGATTTAGCTTGGGGCATAGAGCTTGTGTGTGAGCGTATGGACAACTTTCCAACAGGTCCATGTTCATGTCTGATAGTTAAGGTTTTGTATTTTAAAATGATGAAGGAATTTCTTCAAGCAAAACTAATTGATTTCATTTGGTATACTAAGTGATTTTTTTTTGTATTCCCTTACAGGTGGCTCTGGGGAGGCGTGTCGGTCTATACAGATTTTGCGGCGATATCGGACGTGGAAACTTTTCAAAAGTCAAATTGGCCGTGCACCAGTTGACACGAGGTAAGTCTCTTATTTAGTTTATTACTATATATTCTGAAGTGGAAGATACATAGGTACCTCGACTTACACATGCAATGCTACGCCTTTTTCTACGTTTTTTCTTAAAATATAATGAATATGCGGGCATTAACATACGAAGTGTTCTTATCATGTAGGTCATACACTGGAAATTTAGCAGATCTTTAGAACACTTTTATTCAGAACAATATAATTTAAAAACCGTTAATAATTTTGGATTTATGCTGTTCTAGTGAGTGAAAGATACATTTTGAGTTTCCCAGAGTTGAGCTCTATCTCTGTTTTGCTGGTTGAGAGCTCACACCGAAGAGTTCTAGAAGATTATAAATACACAGGAAAACATAGGGTACTTGTTCGTAAGAAATTTCATTGCATTCGGATCCCTCGTGCCATGGAACTAGGAAAGAATAACATTTTTGTGGGCAAAAAGCGTCTTAAGTCAGCTTTATTAGAGCAATAGTCTTTGAGTACTGCGTAGGCTAGTTTAGGTTTATGGGTCGGCGAAGCAAAGCGGTCTCCTCCTTTCCTCACTTAGGGCCTTAAACATCCATAGTGGTCCACAATAGTGGGGGATTAGCCACTATGTCGCATAGCCAAGGGGAATTAAGACCCTGCTTTGATGATAAAAAGTTTATAACTTGATAATATGGCACATTCATAGACGTTATACTGTTATGCCGTAAAGTAAGAACAGAGAAAAAGTTTCAATGAGCAAGAAGTCCTCATTCATGAGAAGTCATATAAACGAGATAAGACTCAGTACGAACGACCTGTGATACGGTGATGAAGATGTGCACGAGGGCCATCCACACCTCATTTAGTGCCAAGGCATAGTTGAAACAGGATTTTGAAGAACTTTCAGACTTAAGATTTATGTAAATGCCTCGGGGTAGTATGTAAGCCCTTAGGTTTTTAATACATTCCAGAGTATAGGAATACTAATTTCTCCAGGAGACCACAAAGGCTATGCACTGATCCGAATGTGATGGCTACGTGTTCTTTCGCGTCCGGGTAATCCATTAACATTACTTAAAGTGCACGATAGAGTACAAATTTCTCCACTAACCAACACATTTTTCACCTCTTTTGAAATACTGGAAAAAAGTCCATCAGTGAAAACTCCTATAGAATGGTTCTCATTGATACTTATTGATTTTTCTTTGTAGATGGAAACATTTTTTGGGCTTCAGTTAAACTTATATATTAATGAAAGTATCACAATGTTATTTAGTCCCATGGATCTTTTAAGAAGATAAGATTTGAATGGATTCAAACTTATTCCCTTTATTCCCTCATCGAAATTCCCACTATTCTCAACTATTAATAGAGGAAACTAACTCATATACAGCTGTTTCGCAGTAAACATTTTTATAATTTGTTCCAAAAATGTTGTCGCACAACCAGTAATTAGAGTCCATAAATAACCCATCAATCTATAGTAAACCAATGCGGCTTCTTTATGACTTCGAAAAATCAATACCACTGACATATAACGAAACAGCATTATTTAATCGTTAAAGTTGTTTATCACCAAAAAATACTTCCGAATAATGCCTTAAAAATGTCCCGCAATAATCGCATAACTTAAATCGCCTCAAGTTGCTGTCAGACAGCATTCTGCCTGCGCGTTACAAAGCTATTTATATATTTTTTAATGCAGACATGGTGTGAATTAATCCCCTGTCCTATCTTCTTGACAAACTTTTACCACCTACACAAAATATGTAATTATCAATAACAATTATTTGCATATCATGCGGAATATTGCGGAAGCTTTCTTAATTAACCAATTTTAGTCGCAAGTAGCAAAAGATTGAAGATGTTGCGGGCTGGCGCGGCTCATTACAAAACAATTTCCATTTGAAATAAAGTGTGCGACTTGATTTTATGTATTTTGTTTGTTTTCGAATGTAGTTGTAGCGTAAATGATGTCAAAACACGAAATAGAGTCATTATACGAAGTAAAATCTGTATGGACTCGTCGGGCGCTTGTGGCTTTTCTCCACGTAGGAGATTATGTAAAAAAGTCGTTTAAAAATTAATAAAATACACATTTTATTGTTGCTGCGGGAAATGTAAAATTGTTGATATATATACATATGTATATATTTTCATAACAGCGTGGTAAGTAGGTTAAACAGAACCAATGAGAAGATGTCCTTCGGAAACTATTAATCTGGCTCTGGAACAAAGCCCTCGCATTATTTACAATATAAAATGAGAATTGAAAATGCGACGAGGTTATGATCTGTATTAAAGGAATTATAACCTCTCCAATTAACCGCATTTCACATAGGCGTAAGTCCCGTAAGCTTCGTCCTCAAAAAATATCTTTTGCGTAATTTTATGTTTGCAAATCTTTAATGTTATATATATTTATTAATATTATCTATAATTCAATAATATTCTTTTTATTAAAGTGAAATGTGTATTCATTCATATACAAGTGTATGTAGGTAGCTACAAACATGCAAATAAGTAAACCACTAATTATGTTTAACAACGCAGCTCATCCATAACTTGTTGCATTCATACATCCTGCGATAGCATATGAATGGACAATACATTTATATCGATTGTGTATCCTTGCCGTTGCGATGTACAAAATATGATGTATGATATTGTTTCCAACCGAAACGAGTTATCGATGTTGATTAATTAAAATAGCGTCGGCGGCATCGCGATATTGAGAATCACACAAGCACAACCAATTTCATTGTTTCAGCTAGGGCTATATTTGTTTACGAATTCAACACGTCACGTGAAGTAGTTATCATTGATTGAATGAGAAATTGAGGATAACATGCTTCAATAAACATCAAAGGACATCATCGAATAGAGCTACCAGATTTTCAAAAATTCAAGAATTCACTTCAAAAATTGGTGCCTATATCTGATATAATTACTGATTATTTAGGTGTTGAGAGGTTTATGTGCCAAAAATATAACTTTTTACTGTTAAGTTAGAGCCTTTTTTTCTCTTTATTTCATAAATTCTCGCAATTTGAAAATAAAAAATTATCAGCGGTTTCTTAAAACTCCGTCAGTGGGGCTAGTTAAAACGCTGTTTTTTGTGAAAAAGCAATATTTATCTTTTAAATTCATCTAGAGAGCGAGAAACCAATTTTCATATTATCATTTGATTCTACGTACTACTGGTGTCATCTCTTTGACACATATTTTTACACAACGAAGAGCATAATGCATTTTTAATCAAATTATATATTAAGGGTGGTAACCCCAAACCTGCCTATTTTTAGGTGCTCAATGGAAATTACTCGTATCAAATTGAGAGTACTCGTACATATGCATACGAACGATTTATTATTTATTCAAGTTTTCATTTCCAATTCCATTTCTTGTACAATGAATCTTAGTCTGATTGTATGTTTGCTTTATTGATCGCGTGAGAAGATAAACAATTAATTTTTTATTTAACCTTTCAAAAAACTCCAACAAAATTAGTATTTACTTTCAAATGAATACATGCTCAATGTTAGGCAGTTTTCTTCTAAGCTAGGGGTAACATCTGCTGAAAGATGCACATAAGGATAAGGAAGATGGCCATAGAATGCATACACAATAACGCCTCAAGACTTTAATGTAAAAAAAAATTGAACAATGCACATTTTTCGTGTACATAATTACAAGCAATTGGTGCAACCACTTAATTTTTCTCTTAGAACTTAGCTTAGAACTTAGAGAAATCCTCTTTGATTACAAAAATATGCATGTTAACCCCAAGATCTTTTAAATACTTCTCGGTAATTCATTTGCATTTCCAAAGAAATGTATGTGCATACTACACATTCGTTAGTTTACCAGAATGCAGAAGCCACTTAAGTACAATGACTACGATGTCGATATGTCTACATGCCCTATTTGTGACACTTGTATTTTACTTTTATTGGGAAACTCGCATTGCAGTTGTGTCATTGTTAATAGTGGATAATTTTGCGATATTTTATATTAATGTATTGCTTTTGCTATTTGGTCACAAAATCTATGGGTTTCTCTGCAAACTTATGAAAATATCTTTTGTTTATTATTATTGAGCTCATAACATAGAGAAAACAAAATTATTTTTTTGATGAAAGTAACCTGCAAGTCAAAAATTTGTATCGGTAGGACAATCGCAAGTGGCTTAAAAACTATGATGAGATATTCAGATGTGTATGTTGTAACAAAGAACTCTATTTCTTCTAAAACCAAAGCCCTACATGAAGTCTTAGATGCAACTATTAACGGTGTTATTTATACATAAAATATGTGCCTGCATTAAATCTTGACATGGTATATTGTTTACACGTAGCCAGTATATATATATGTACAAGCAAAACGTAATTCGAGTTTGTTTTGTTAATTTATAAATAAATAGGCTATGCCAGCGGCTGTGCTCCACCGTTCCCACTCCATCTTTAACCCTACATCGCTTCTTTCATAAGTAAGCTTTACTGATCCAAAGAGTGTCACCAATACGTCGTTGAAATATTTTTTAAAATGTACTGAATTTCGAAATTACATTATATTACTTTACGCCCCTCCATGAGTAACCTTTACAAATATTTTTCAGTTCAAGATTATAGCACTCATGTGGAACGATTCGCGATTTTTCGGTATATTTTAGGTCAGCATCTGAAATGCAAATCCGTTTGGATTTAAGTTAACGCTTAGATCCCCGTATGCAATCAAGTCAGAGCCATACAGGTTTGTGGCTTTTTTCATGTACTATGGTGGACCTGGAGGTTAAGGAATGAGCTTCTCTTTTTTACGCGGTTTGGCTAGCGCAAGTTCTTTCTCTGCTGATGATGATTCTATTGGGTATCGTATACTTGGTTTTGCCCACGCAAACTCTAGTTCTGTGTAGCTCGTCTCTATGCAGCAATATGCCTCTTTAAAATATATAATAATGTGGGAAGTATCGACCTCAACTTCTTAGAGTTTTCCAGGATTTTCCAAAGTGTGAATATTTTGTCAATTGTGAACGTAACGGGACGCATTGATACGTTCCAATCAGATTATTGACAAATCGTTTAAAATGATTGCACAATATGAACAGTGAACTTTTGATCCATCTGGTTGATTGTGACCTTATAACTCACCCAGATTATGAGCTAATAGTTCACACGAACTCTCTATGGATTTGTGTTTCAGTGACTATGGTGTTATAGTTAACATAGGTTTTGTGAGAAGTTCATAATAATTTTTTCAATAAGATATAAGAGGAGATGAAGGGCGTTAAAGGGATAGTTCAAAATATCAATGTGAAAACTGTTGTCAAAGGTGTCTGACAAAAGGAATAAACCCCGAGCGGAGCAGCGAAGTCGTATGAGCGGTACCTGCCACTCTGGTAAGAGGGATTTGAAACCTTTAAGCCGCACAAAGCTTGCCACCCAGGTACTGCTACCTATGCATTATAAAAGTTATACGACTTCTGCACTATAAACTTATAGTAAAATTACAGGTTCCTTCTATAAATGTCAACAAAATGAATGGCGACCACTGGTTTATTTTACTAGCAATTGCGCGTTCATATAACTGACCATTTAATTATTTCAATGTTCAAATAGTGGTCGAACTTACCTTTTGAAAATAATTTTACCGGCCGCTGTTCCTGCTTTTAACTGCCCATATTCTACTTCTGAATCTATTTCTATTGAGCATACGATAACCATTTTTGTATTGGTCTAACTTATTACTGATACTTTAAATAAAAGTCAATCAACATCCATCAGATATAGAATAGGTTTCTTAATACTATAACTAGTTATCTGCGTTATTTAAGTGAAAACGGTGACAAAATATGAATATTATGAGTAGAAGTTAGAAGTTGAAGGGGTTTTGTAATAATTTCAGAGAACTTCTTGATATTTTTCCTTCATAGAATCTATTTATTAACATAATAAGGTGTCACCCAGAATCTATATTTAAATGATGACAATCATAGCACCTAAATATGAATAAACGAAATGTCAACTACCACTTATCACCGTAACCTATGATTCTAAAATTAACCCAAACAATCACAATGTGACCATGCTTTCAGGCCTGTATACATATGAAATGGAAAAGAAGAGCATCCTGATCGATCTACTTGTGTGAATAAATTATTTACGAGTTCTATTTCCCTTTTGGTTTATAAAATAAGCACAAAGGAAACCTACTTACAGATATTTATAAAGTAAGGCGAAACATATGTATCTTTAGATAACAAAGGAGGCTTGGTATTTACAATAAGTGTATTAAATCATGATAAAACGACCTTTTTGGACAAGATTCCTTCTTCTGCTGAGGTAGCAGTAATTTTGTTCGAGATATTGCTTATACGTTTTATAAAAGAAGTCCAGGCATTTAAAAATTCCCAAAAGGATCAAATATTTATGGCATTTTCAGTTGAATAGAGAATTGAAAACCGTTGCGTCTGGGATCGATAAAATATGCAACATATCCTTGTTTAACATGCAAAAGTGTAACAATTCTGCATTTACTATTTATATTTTGTTGCAAGCCTATAATTGATCTGTATTTATATGTCGTCGAGTATAGCCCCAGAGGGTGGCAGTAATTCTTTGGTGTATAGATAGTGGCACAATATTAAACAATGCAGAAAATTTCTTGTAATATATACACCCACAACTTAACCTTCTGTCGTTTCTCATAAAGTTGATGGCCCTTGTCACATTGCAACCATGTTAGAAATATTAGAATTCTTGTGCATGTCATCATATGGTACACCTTATGCTTTGAACTTAACTCAATTTCTAGGGAAAGATACATCATATACCTTCTTAACATATATCTTTCATTCTATTGTCATAATATAACTGAAAGACAATGTGAATCTCTCGACTCTATAATCCCATTAACCTGCATTTCAAGCAGCTGATAGAAGGATACAGAACAAGTATCCTTCCCTTCATTGTACTCAATATGAATCTGTGAAACAAAACCATAGAAAAACTTTATTGTTTTGTAATTTTGCAGACAAAGTTGCCATCAAAGTAGTTGACAGGGGTGGTCTAGATGCCAGAGCCCTTCGGATGCTGTCTAGAGAAGTCGCCACACTCGAGTGTGTTCATCATCCCAATATACTTAGGTAAGTAGATATATATTTGTGTGTTTGTATACTATACAAGAAGACTCAATCTTAGGCTATTTGAGGTTGTTGAAACCCTTGGTCGTGTCTATCTGGTCACCGAATGGGTACGGGGAGGAGAGCTGTACAATCACATCACACAAAACGGACCACTCAGAGAAATGCATGCTTCGCCATTGTACAAGCAATTGCTTTTAGCTGTTAAGCACATGGTAAGTAAAGAACATACATACATCTAAGAAGCAAAGTTGTCCATCACGACACCGATAAAAAAAACACATCATACCGAATCATGATGCGTAGCGTCGACAGCTAATAACCCCAACATGTGCTTTGATACTTTCATTCTTTGACAAAACTAATTAAATTATAATGCCTTTTTTATTTTTTAAGTCTTTTCTATTTTTTTTTTTTCAATTTCAGCACAGTTTGGGTTTTGTTCATCGCGATATCAAAGCCGAAAATGTTTTGCTTGTCTCCGAAAATCGCCTCAAATTGGCCGATTTTGGGTTTAGCACGGAACTGATAAATGGTGAGTACTTAAGCTTTAATAATTCTTCCTTAGAACCTTTGTCAATTACTCGTAGATGACGGAAAATAATATAAATTTAAAAGACTCATAAATCGGCGTCAGGTCAGTGGCATTTAGAAAAAAATGACAACATTTATGTACTCCATTTCGTTCAATGTGCATATCTGATGTACATATCTATGTATAGGTTGCTGAATCAAATATTATGCCATCGTCTATCAGATAATATTTAGCTACGCATTTGCAGCTCGTATCAAAAATTGACGCTTCAAAATGTCAAAGCCCAGATTTACAATCCCATTCATTACCCACTCCGAGTGAAAGTGATTTAAAATGGTAGCTACGTCGCTCAGTTCAATTAATTGGAATGACAATTACGACAAGGTACGTTTATGTATCTGATTTGCGCGTGTGTCTCTTGTATGTAGAGGCCATCAATTTGAAAACGATAAATCCTAATTAGTCAGCGTCAGATAGAAGCAGATGACTCTGAATTCATCAATGCTATTGCTATTAAGTGATACTTTTTTATTTTTAAACTGCAATGAGTTGCGGGCGGACTAAACGTACATATTCCAATTGAAAGTAAATAGAACCAGATTCAGGAAGAATCCAATTGTTAATTTTGCAGTTTGTTAGTCAAGAAATGAATTACCATTATTTAAAATAAAAATGTGACTTTCATTAAAGCATGATTCCGGTCAAGTATTACCCAAAGTTTGTCAATGTGTAATATTTTTGTTATGCAAGGAAATTTATGATTTTTTTTAAATTAATTTACTAGAAAAAAAATTCGTTTAGCTATAATGTAGTACCTTTATATTTTTTCTTAATTATTGGGCGCGGTTGTGCCTCAATTAAGATATAAACTTTATTTAAACGAAATAAGAACGAAAAAATTTAAAGTAAAATATTTGTAAATGTATATAAATATTAGGCGTAAACGGCCCATACAAGACCTAAAGCCTAGCTTCTCCAACCATTGTGTGTGCGAAGCTATATCTTTGACACAAATGGAGGGAACTACAGTTTAATGCCGATTCCGAACGGAAATTTATGGCATTTCTTACTCTTGGATGTTTGTCAGACGTTCGGCAGTGAATAAAAACTTTCAAGCGGTACGAGTCGGGCTTGAATCGGAGTATGTCTATCTATAAACTACAAACTGCACAAATGAACGCGTTTACTTCGTATAACGCTTGTGGAAAGTGATTTTAGTTGAGGAGGATGAGAAGTGTTTGTCTTAACTTTTTGTGAGGACTACAGTCCCAATAGTGTCGAGCTCAATAAGTGCTTGGTGCATTGTCAATTTTATTCTGTTTCCAGTTTTTTTTATCTAAGTGCCTTATGAGGTGTGTCGACAAGTCTCATACTTCATAGCGTTAAAATGTAAAATAGCGTAACATGGGCTTAACTTGAATAAATGTCCATGCCATCAAATGTCGACAAACATTTAAATTTTACGTTAATTAGGCAGAGTATTTGTTCACGATATAAACCCCAAAATCGTCGCAGATCCAGACTTGACTGCAAAATGCAAGTTTAATTAAGACGTGAAAGGTACTAGGATAGAATGGAAGAAAATAATTTTCGACAAATACAGTCAATACATTTAAAGAAAGCATAGAACTAGTTTACACACCCGAATTTCCAAAAATTTATATTAAAAGCTGGGAACTATCATTAAAATATCGAAATTAATATGTAAAATATAATTCTTACCTGTTTTTTAGGTGCCAATCAAAAACTTGATACATTCTGTGGATCGCCCCCATATGCAGCTCCAGAACTTTTCTCAGACGACCATTACATTGGAGGTCCAGTTGATGTTTGGGCGCTTGGTGTACTACTTTACTTTATGGTCGTTGGGAATATGCCATTCCGTGCGCCAACTGTTCCCGCGCTCCGAACCGCTGTTCTAAAAGGAGACTACATTCTTCCTGGGCACATTAGTCTACCATGCATTAGACTTATTCGTGAGTTGCACCTAATTAGTTATTTATTTTCCTTATAACAACCTTCTTCTTGACAGAACGAATTCTAGTCCACCTGCCAGCACGCAGACCAACTATAGACGACATACTCGCAAGTCAATGGGTGACAAATCCAAATCTCAGCACCGATCTAATGCAACACGAAATCAATCTAAGAACGAAGCCAACTAAACGCTCTGGATTTTGGTTTCGCACCAAGTCTCGACGGATACGAAAGAGTTACTCGCTGCGAGAACGATATATGGAAATCTCCAATAAACCTCCATTAAATTTGAACACAAAGAAGACAGAGGGAATTTTTGTAGACAACTTTTTACAGCCCATTGAAATAAATTACGACGCTTCCTTGGCAGAGTGTTCCCAAACTAGCCTTCCCCGGAAGTCCTTTTTCGGCAGTACTTTAAAGAAGAAAATCAGTCCCTTGGATACGACAAAAGAAAAGACAATAATGAATGGCAACGGTTCTAGGTGTTGCGAAAATCGGCGTTGGAATGCAGATGCTGCTTCAGAATCGCCTTTGTTCAAAAACTACGACGAGGAGAAGGGCACTTTTATAATGCTGCCAACTGCTACCGATGATCTTACACAATTGAGTCCACTCGAAGCAGAAGCTCGACAAATTCTCGACGAGCTTGGAGTCACGTCAGAAATGTTGCGAAATGCAACTGAAAGTGGTCCTCGAAGTGATATTATAGGAGCCTACAGGATTGTTATAAATCGCCTTCAGAAGCAGTCTTGGCTGGCAAAACGTCACGTTGAGATAGCCCTGCAAGAACAGCCAAAGATTTCCAAACAAAATCGAACGTGTACTATTCTTTAAATCATTTACAATAATTTCGGGAATGTTTTCGTTTATATTGCAGAACACGAATGGCTATGTGAAATGTTGATCTCTGCTGAAAGTGACATTATGTCGAAGGACAGATAATTATATTATATTATTATTGTTATTTTCATTCGCTATACCAAACAGAGAACCCATAGTGATGAATAGATGTTAAAATAAAATATAGTTACGTAATGCTATTCTTAAGTTTAAAAAAAATCAATATCTCTATATAACGAGAAAATTAAAAAAAAAATGGATAAATGTCAAAGATATAATCAGATCGCTATATTGTGTTTGACACTTATGTCTCCCATGGAGTCGCATCTCGTTTTATGTAAAAAAGATTATAATTATAAAGTTATAAAATGTTTTATGATAGGATGTATTTTATATAGAATTTTGTATTTTTATAATTACACACAAAGTTTGTTCCTTTTAAAGGTGATCTGCAACGATTCGTAATTGGGATTTAAAAAAAACACTGTTGCGTCTCCACTGAGCATTAAACCTCTAATTTAATCTACCCTTAATGCTCTCGCAAACTCGAGAAAGATAATTTGTTAAAGAAAATTATTCTAGCTCTATAGATAAATAACATTCAATTAATCATTACAAGTGATTTTATCGTATGTTTTCTTTTTATTTTTGCTCTCAGTGTGCAAATTTCGTTTGTAATACTCCTTCTATACGCTATACCATATATAATTTTTGATTTTTCTTAAATCGGTATTGAATGGTAAATTAAATGGTATTGAATTCATTTCAATATTCCTATCATTTTAAATATCTATAACTTTTCAGTTTTTTCAATATATTTGGACTGTTCTTAGTTTATTCTCCGCGTCCATCCCAATAATTTTAAGGCAAAAGTTTCATATTTTCAAACTCGATTATAGTGATATCTAATTAAAGATATGTATGAGCTACAGATAAATACCTTACCAAAAAAAACTAAAGGGACTGCTTTTTTTAATGAAAAGTATGGTCAAATTTAATATTTTATATTTACTCTGAAGAATGTTTCCTAACTTTTTCGTATCCATGAGTATACTAAAGAGAAAATTATTGTGATCGGTCGGAAATTTTGAACTCAAACTGAGTATGATGGATGATATAACGACTATAGAGAAATTCAATAAAGTGGGGTTGTGCTGTCCGTCGGTTTGTCTGCCTGTTCGGGCTTAGTATGGCGAAACGCTTCAACGAATTTGCTGCATAGTTCGTTATACGGTTTTTGGGGTTATATCTCGCGGGGTTTTTTTATTTTTATCGTTTGAAATACAGTACCTCCAGTACAATTTTTTTGGTGAAAATCACTTATCACCATTTTGCTAGAAAACGGTTCCAAGGATTTTGGTCTTTTTTTGTACTAAGGATACTTGGGATGGTACCAAAAATACTGCAAAAATCAAAAGACGGTAATTTATAAAACCGCCAATATCTCAAAAACTAATAAAGGGAATTCTGGAAAACTATTTTTTTATGACATTAAGTTGATCATATCTGCGTACTTGGAGTTTTTTAAATAATAATTTTTTTTTCAATTCACGATTTTCTTAAATTTAAAATAAATTCGTTTTCTCAAAAACGGCTCTAAGGATTTTGATCAATTTTTGTATTTTGAACAATTATATAAAAATTGTCAAATGTGCGAAAAAATTTATTTTTCAAAACCTTAATTAAATCACTTAATTAATTTGGTAAGTGGGCATATGTTATCATTTTTTTGAAGTGATTTAAAAATGCAAATCATGTAGCGCGAAAGTTTTGTATGACGCAGGCGTGCACTTTATTTACTTAAATATTAGGGGTGTTTAATGACTTTGTGCCCCAGAAAAAAGTGCAAAATATTGTATTCCTTGTAGTGTTATTGTTTGCTAAAAAAATTAAAGGTAATCATGTTCAGTTGGCCAAAAAAATCTACTTTTTTTTCATCGTGATTAGTTTTGCAGATGTTGATTTTTCGAATTTATTTTACCCTTCTATACATCGTATAGGTCTTAATAAATATTTACTCCGAGAAAGAAATTGGTTCCTAATTAATTAATCATAATTTAATTATTTTTATATATTTATTTAACTGTCGCGTTTTAAAAAGAAATGAATTCTATGATTCCAATAGTTGATGATTACAGTTCTTCCAATTGGTTTTTAAACTTCTGATTGCAGGAAGATACTGTGTTTTGTTTCTTTCTTATTAAAATATAAATATTATCTTTTGTTTAATACCGACAACTACTAGTTTAGCCTTAAAATAC
This sequence comes from Ferdinandea cuprea, assembly GCA_963576555.1. NCBI lineage: Eukaryota > Metazoa > Arthropoda > Insecta > Diptera > Syrphidae > Ferdinandea > Ferdinandea cuprea. The sequence continues at coordinate 4,119,883 of OY754958.1, forward strand.
AAAATTCAAATTCAAATTGTAAAAATTATTCTCAACTGCTCGCGTTTCAAATTCCGATTCTAGCGACATGAACACCGAATTTCACCACAACAAATTTGGACAATTTGGAATAATGCTTTGTTGGCTATTAAAAAATAAAATTTTATATAAAAATCTGAAATCACCAAACGAAAACACCAATAGTTTATATACTTAAATGATCATATGACATAATGGTCGTAAATGACCATGCTAATTTTGCGACGAAATTTACCCAAAATTCAGAAAAATTGTAAAAGGACACGGAAAATTAAGACCATCAAATTGCAAATTATTGATTTTAAAATGTTAATAAGAGAGGTAATTCTTTTAGAACTTACACCTCGCCGCAATGATATTAAAGGTGTAAGAGTAAGATCACGAATCAAAAATTTTAAATCACGCAAATTAACATTGATACGCACATAACATCGTAAGTACATACAAATACGTAATTGAAAAGTTGCGAATTACTTGTTATATTTCAATATTCACTGCTAACAGTTCATTTACTTGACATTTTCTTTTATTTTGATCCAATTTTTGTTCGCTGAACATGAGTTCTTCATTATGTCCTTTGGCTTACTTAAAAAAATCAAAAACAAAACGTCGAACGTATTTTATTTCTTAACACGGGGATGCGACAATTTGTTAAGCTATCTTTTCGATTATTGATTTTTAAAATTTATTTTTTTATTTTTTAAAAGATTGTTTGAAAAAGATGAAAAATAAATTTCTAAAAAAAATTGTACATATTTGGGTAAACTTATTACAGAAATATTTATGCATACTAAATTTTTAGTAAAAAATTCTTTCCGCCATTAAGAATCTGAAATAGTTTATTTAAGAGTTTTCATTGTCGAGAACTACTATGTTAATGCGGTGCACATTGATTCCTATTTATAATAAAATTAAATATATTAAATTTAATACGTTCTATATCTTCTGACTTTCTACTATAGTTTTTTGCCTTATAAACGTTGTCATATTTTTGTCTGAACTTGTTTTTCATTATATTTTTTACTGTTTTGTTCCTTTTTTTAAATATAAATGTAGTTTATTTATAAAAACAAAAATAAAAACATTTGCACAATAATCAGATTTATTAAATATAAACAAAGATGCCAATTAAATTTAAATAAATATAAATAAATAATGCTGTATAAATTGACTTAGTATCTAAGTTACATAAAGTATTTTTAGTCAATACATCTAGAAATATGGTATTAAGTAAGTAGATGGTGCAACAAAACCGAATATAATTTTTAATAAATGGTTTTAGATAATTTTGTTATGAACAGAACCGAAAATTTTGTACAAAAATGTTACAGAGACATTTATCCGCCTGGTAGGACATTTTTAATTTTAAATTTTAGATTTTTTTTTAATTTTTAAATGTTAAACGCTGCTGATACATATTTTCAGAAATTTTAAGATATATCTACAAATTTCACTGCAATATTGTTCATCAAAAAGAATAGATTTCAAAAAAACTTAAATAAGTTCTATAATTAGATTTACAATATTAAAATATTAATATAAACATTTATAAATAAAAGTACATTATTAAATAAAATAATAATCTTCATTAGGTAAATACTTTAATTATATCATAATAAAAGAAAGTTGTTTAAAATAATTCAAATTTGTTGACTAGAAAATTGTATTGTTTTATTTCAAAGAAAATTTGCAAATTTCAGGAAATGTGATTATGTTGAATTAAGGGCCAACGTACAACTTGTGCCGTAAAATGTGGGGACATACAATTGTGAGCTTTAATACACTCTACACGTCAACTTTGATCACTTTATTATGCAAATCATGCAACTATTGTCTAAAATATAAAAGAGAACCTACAGTTGATAAATACGAGTTTCATCACCCAGTCAGTAATTGGACTTCTGCTCTGATAGTTCACCAGTGGAGTTATTAATATACCACTGTCTTGTTTTGTTAGGACCCAAGCACCAAATAATAAGCTAAGTATTGATGCATATCACTTCATTTTGGCAACAGCTCTCCTAATCTGCAACCATGCATGGTGCAGTATCATGTGACTTTTCGAATTTTGTTCTTATATAAATAATGTACAGTGAAGGAAGGCACTTTTCTCAACTATTTTCAACTACGAAATTCCACAACACGTATTGACGTAATTAGCAGCTTCGAATGTGCCTTGACAGAGCTTGTACATCTCTTACGTCGTCTATTTATCTATAGCTAATCTCCAGATATCCCTGATATCCTCCAAAGCCTGTAAGGAATTTCATTCTATTTTTTAGATTTAGGCAGTAATAAAGAGAATGACAAGTACTTTCATGGGACTACTATTTATATAGCAACAGAAAACAGCCAGATGATTCATGACATTTCTGTAAAATATCCGTTTTTAAGACACGAATGAGTTTCACCAAGATTCCAAACACCTCTCGTTAAAATATTTGCTGTCGCCTTTCTCAAAGTTCCAAGAGGCTCTATACAAAAAAATAATAGCAATAGGAAAACGTTTAATGGTGAAAATGGGGAAATCCATGAAATCTTAAACAAGTTCCTTGGAACCTAAATATTAGAAAATTTTCCAAACATAGCTTTGGATAGATTTTATTAGATCGAATACTTCAATGATTATTTATCTGGTTCGTCCATTTCTTACCTAGTTGCTGACTAACACGTCACTAAACATAGATTTATTGCCAATTATATTTAAATATTTCGTGATTTCCCAGATGTAAGAATATTAAAATATAACGATTAAGTGCGTTTTAAGCAGTTTATATTTATTATTTTTATTTATTCATCTGAATTGTTTATCTACATTATTGAACTTTAACTATTTATCAGCAAACAAATGTGCAGGAAATACATATCTGTACTATCAAATGTATTCTTGCCAGTCACTATAGTTATACCATTTCACTATACCAATCAAATTCAATTGGAAAAAAACTTACCTGGCAGTGCTTAATACATCATACAAAGAAATGTCAAAATTTTGCCAATAATTGCATTTTTCATTCAAAGACGCCACCGCATCGTGAAATTCATTTACAGAATCTTTATTTTTATAATAAAGTTATTGAGCAAAGAACTTAAAGTAAGTTGCGCATCTTTTCTACAATATGGACACGCCAAACACATTAGATGATTACAAACTAAGTTGCGAACTGCATGGTCACAGCTTAGATATTCGTGCTGTTTCGCCGGGTTCTGGAGAGGACATAATATCGGGATCACGCGATAAATCTGTAAAAATATGGAAAAAATCTGGGTAGGTGACACGACTTTTTGTATATGCAAAGAATTAACTTTTTTCTGAAAATTGTTTTCTTATCTAGCGATGAATACACTGAAGGTAAAACCCTTAAAGATCACTCGAACTTTGTATCTTGTGTTTACTACCTCGAATCAGATCGATTGATCTGTACTGGCAGCAATGATTCTACTATCTGCATATATAAGGAGGATGCTTACGTTCCCACTTTAGTGCTTAAAGGTCATGAATCGACGGTGTGCTCGATTAGTAAAGGTGCCGAGTCTATGAGCATTATTTCGGGCAGTTGGGATAAGACCGCACGTATATGGACAATTGACCAGTCCGGATCGACAACTGTTGTTGTTTTGAAAGGGCATGATGCCGCGGTATGGGCCGTTGCTTCATTACCAAATAAGCAATTTGTTACCGGATCTGCGGACAAAACAATCGCCTATTGGAATGCAAAGGGAGAACGACTGAGGATTTTAAAAGGTAAGTGAAACTGCTTTTGTTTTTTCAAGTTTTATAATGAATTTGTGTCGTTGTCAGGCCACACGGATTGTGTTCGAGGACTCATTGGCCTCGGAGATGGCGGTCTAGTCAGTTGCGCAAACGATGCAGTGATTCGATACTGGAATGATGAGGGAGAGTGCATTCGGGAGCTGTGTGGTCACTCGAACTATATTTATTCCCTGGCGCAAAACACTATTCTTGGAAGTGATGTCATCGTCTCGAGCGGAGAGGATAGCACACTGCGCATGTGGAGTCTTACATCCGGCGAATTGGGCGCTCCGATTGTTCATCCCGCTCAATCAGTGTGGTCAGTGACATGCCTAAAGAATGGAGATATTGTCACGGGCAGCAGTGATGGCATCGTGCGGATCTTCACCAGAGACTCTTCTAGATATGCCAATGAGGGAGCACTCGCTGCTTTTAAAGTTGCAGTTGATGCTCGTCTACAGAATATGAGTGAAGAACTTGGGGGCATTAAAAAAAATGAGTATGTTACTTCATTAAGTTTTACTCTTATATTTTATATGACGACAACTTAATGTTGCTTTCGCAGTTTACCTGGAATGCATGCTTTACTAACTGATGGCACATCAGATGGTCAGAAAAAGATTATACAGCACCCAGACGGTTCGGTAAAATGCTATATTTGGGAGAATGGCAAATGGAATCTTGTCGGGGACGTTACTGGAGCCTCAAAGAAAACTCTTTTTGAAGGAAAGGTATGTTAAAACATTTTTCGCTTATATCCTCGTCACAACGCTTGTTTTGTTAGGAATATGACTATGTATTCAGCGTTGATATTTCTGATGATGCCCCTCCCCTAAAGTTGCCCTACAACCGTGGAGAGGACCCGTGGCAAGTTGCACAGGAGTTTATTCATAAAAACGCTCTACCTCAAGCCTATCTGGATCAAGTTGCAAATTTTATCGTGACGAACGCAAAGGACAACCTTCCAATTGCAGCCCAAGCCGCTGTGACGTATAAGAAGTAGAATTTTATTTAAATCTTTGAAATTAATTTTGGTTTTTATTTTTAGCGGATATCAGGATCCATTTACTGGTCAGTCACGCTATGTGCCCGGATCAGCAGCAAGCAGTCTTCCATCTGGTGGGAACGTTGACCCGTTCACTGGATCTTCGAGTTATTCAACAATACCCCAGGCCAAATCTGAAGTCAACTTTACTCAAGGAACACATTTTCCAGTGGGAGTGTATCTGACCTTTGACAAATGTGACCCCCAGAAAGTCTTGGAGAAATTAAGGTAAATTAAGGCACCTCCATTCATAACTAGATAGAGATAGGCTTAAACAGATGTAGCGATTTCCGTTCCAACTTTACAGAGCTTCTGTTGATCGTTGTCATTTTAATGAATGTTTTAAAACTAATTCTCTACTGGTTCCTTTCTTGTTCAATAAGATTTGTTAGTTTCGTACCTCAAGCCCGTTCTCCCTTTAATCTGCTATTAGAAACGAGCATTGTCATTTTGATTGTAGAATAGGGTTTAGTTTTTAAAGTTTCTGAAAGTTTTTCTATCTGTTTTAACCAATATGCGAATGTAGTGCGGTTTATTAGAATTTGATAGTAAAACATATAACGATATTTTCTGTGGTTTTGGTTCTACGTAGGATCTGCGTTATAACACATTTCACAACATTGAGCTTTCTATCTTGACGATAGAAGGCATATGCCATTTCATTTGCAAGATTTAATCGAAAGAAACTAGGGGCGATGAATAGAATTCCAACATCATTTGGAGTACCTCCTATCAGTCCTGTAATTCATAAATACTGAAACATGTTTGGAGGCATGAGCTCTTGGCCACCACACGCATGCACCATATGTTATGTTATGTAAGGCCTACAGTTGCACCACATGTTATGGTCCGGGAATGTGTACCGTATTTAAGGTTTTGGTCTTTATGTTGCGCAAATTATGTTGTGCAAATGTTTAGTGTCCAAACTGAGATCCACAAACATTGCCAGTTGAGTGCCCAAGAAAGCAGACCGTTTACTAAACAATTTCCGTCATCTTGTTGTGATCATATCCGTCTTAGGTACGTTTGCAAATCGTTTTGAGCACGATTTAAGTTTTGGTTAAAGTTTTTTTTCTTAATACCGGTTCCTCTAGATTGAATTGTATGGTGGTAGAACACAGCTAGCTTTTGCCAAGAAACGGAAGTAACAAATATCTAATATATAGTAATATATAGAAGGGACATACAAAATCAGAATCAGCTTGTGTGTCTGAGCTGACAGCGATAAGTTTGAGATAGTAAGACACTTATTCTAGGTAGTTCAGTCCAACTTTATCATCTCAAAATGACACTATGTGGGGAACTATTTCGCATTTCTTTATACATACAAATTTAAACACTACTCTGGGTACTCGCACTACAAAAGCACAATATAAACAATAAAATGTTTAACTGCTGATATTTCAAAATTCAAAATTCAAAATTAATTATAAAATAAAATAAAAAAATAATTATTTCTTATTTTGCAGAGAGTTCAATAGAAAGCAACTTGAAGGATCAGCTGTCAGCGATAATCTCTTGGAAACAGTCGTGCAGTTAGCAGCTGATGTTCCTGACTTTGATAAAACTGCCATTGAAGCACTGCGTCATCTTCTACGATGGCCCAGCGATATTCTATTCCCTGTACTGGACATCACCCGTTTAGCCATTCGAAATGAACAAATCTTTAGTTTCCTAAATTCATTCAAATTCCTTGACGTTATCCTGCCCAATCTGAACACCTCTGCACCTAATCAACTAATGATAGTTCGATGTTTGGCAAACATGATGAAACATTCAAGTGGACGCAAGGAAGTAGAGTCACATCTGGAGCCAATTATTGAGGTCGTCAAGGAAATCAAATCGGGAAGTCCCAATCTTCAGATAGCGTTATCAACATTTTACCTTAACGCTACTATTTCGCAGAAACTGACATTCGCCAACGGTGATATGTGTCGCCTCATCACCGAGGGCAGTATAGAACTGCTTAAATGGTGTGTCGACTTGGAAGCCTGCTATAGATCGCTGCAGGCAATTGGCAACTTGACAACAACAGCACACGGACAAACGACAAGTGCTCAAGTTGTGTCAGTTGATTACGTTACGGACAGGATCCGTGATTTTGCCAACACTTCGCAGTCAACAGGGTTCGAGAAGTTAAATGAGGCCGCCAAGAAACTTCTGGATGCCTTTTATAAAAATAACGTACTGTCGCCAGTTTTCTAATAACTTATTTTCTTTTTATTTTTTTTTTATTATTTAATTGTAACACACTTATGGAACATATTTACACTTATTTTTGTTGATTCGGAACAGTTGTTGCCTTCTGTGAGATAGACAAATTAAGTGAATAAAATATTTATGAGGTTCTGCGAGATGTTGTATTTGTATTTGGTGTGATGTCTCTGCGTTGTCGTATTCTTTCGAGGAGATCTTCTTTCCATCGTTCTTCGGGTATGCCTTGTGCCCAGTCAGGAATAGCAACGTTGGGCAGGGTTATGCCAGCCATTGCAGACATTATCTGAAAATTTTTGAAATATAAACTATTTGGATTTTTTAAAACAAAAGTTGATCTTACCTGCTCCGTTCTTGAACTATCTAACTCAATTTCTAGTTCCCGTGGACGAGGTTGGCTCCATACTTCTCTTTCGACTTCGGCATCGATACTTTCAACATTTGGAAAATTTGGGTCACCATGGGTAACAGGTTCGGCGAGTGTATTGTCTATTTCCATTGCATCGTCACCTTGATCAGCGATGGGAAGTGGCTGGTAACCGTCGTACTCGGTCCCATCCTCCCCATCACTTTCATCGCTATTATTTCCTCCGTGATTTATAATGTGGGATGGATGTGGGCGAAGATCGTCTTCACCAGAATCACCAGGTAGTTCTGGTGAACCCATTTCAATACGTAATTATTTATCTTTTAAGTGGTTTCTTATGATTTTAGATGAAAACACCAAACGAAAATGACCAACAATTTCCTGCGGCTGTAAAAAGTAGGTAGTAAACAACGAAAATTCTGACAGCTTTTCATGACAGTTGACGTTTATGAACATTTTAGAAATGAATAAGATTTAGACCATTCGCAAAGTGGAAATCAATTTTCCACTAATGGAATAGGAAGTCTTGAATGTGTTTGCGGAAATAAAATCAAAATTTCAGTTGAACTTTTCTCGGTTGATTTGATATGGAATTGCAAAAAATTAATTCTAACCGTCAAAAATCATTTACGATGTACAAAACACTGAATATAACATAACGCTAAACATACTTATGTGCTCTTATTGCTATCAAAGTAATAACTTTTCTCCGTTCGAAAAAATTATTGTTTTTTTTTTTAAGTTATACTTCTTTTGGAGCATTCAAAAAAGAAAATTTTAATTTTTGCAAAAGTAAATTTACATCGTTATGGAAGTCGTCATCCTAAAAGTATGCAGTTCACATTAAATCCACATTCACACTAAATCCACACAGAATCATCCTAAAAGTATGCAATAATGCATTGACATAATGTGTTCATAGTAGCGTGAGATTTTTACTCACTAAAAAGAACTCCCTTCAAAACAATTTATGGTACGACTACGTTATTTTCTATTTAGTAATTTTTATTTCCGTTTTTAAAGGCGTTTGGCAGGCAACCTCCCGGCGGAAGCACCTGCTAATGCCGCCAATTGTTCGCGGATAAATCTTATTGCGCTAATTGACTTAATTGTTGACAACTTTGCTGCAAAAATCCGTTACATGTTTTGTGGTGTTTAATTACATATGTTTAATTATCAGAAACTAAACAATATAAACACAAATTTCGCATATTAAATTAGTTTAATTTTGTTTGTAAATTTTAATTAAATGACGTGCCAATTTCCTTTGTTTTTAGAGTAAATTAGTTTTAAGATATTTTAATTTTGTTCAATATCATTTAATTTTGAAATAAGGGCAATATGTGATTAGGTTGGTAGAATAGGAAAGGATGGCAGAGGCGAAAGAGAGCTGAGTGTGACAGCCAGGGTCTCCAAGTATGTAAATAAATTAAATAAAAATGTAGTAATAAAACAACATTTGCACAACGCAGAGCCCCATCAGTGCTCGCAGAATATTAGACTTATTCTAGACTTAAGAAAAACGATTGTATCAATATTGTAAAACAAACAAAATTTTTTTTAAAAAAAACTAATAAATTGTGGATAGACAGTAGACATTCTCTTAGCGTCAATACTAGCTTGGCGCAAAAAAACTGGCATTAAATTTTTATTTGTGTATACGCCCACCGACGAGCTAAGGAAGGCTACCAACATCCCAGCACCGACCCGCAGCAACCACACCTACAGAAAAAAATGGCAACCAAATAGTAAAGGTGAAATGTCAGTGAGCTTTCTATTTTTGATAATTTTAATGCCTTTTAACTAATTAAGACTAAGACTAACTAGAACTACTTACTTACTACTTGTAAGCGAAGTAAGAGAAGTAGAAGAACACCTTTTTTACAACACACTTACTTTATTTGATATCGTTTTCTATTAGTAATCCCGAATTCGGATGCCATTGGAACAAGCAAACACATTTTATTTGAAAAAAAAACTTTACTAGTTTTGATTCTGAATTAACATTTAGAAGCAATTTTCATCTTTTTGTGAGAAAAACTGTTATTCGAGCGCCAACAGTAACCGTTCGTAAATCTTACGGACCATTCTGGAATATTTAAACTTAAATGTCTCGAAGAGCAAAATTAAACTATGTAATTCGACAACTTGACTAAAGATTATTATTTATTGCACCAAAAATTCTAATATAGAATGACGAAACATATGGAGATAACTTTGCAAAACTATAGAATAGAGAGAAATATATTAGGCAAACCATCGCAAAAGTTTTAACATTGTTCCAGCCGAATACCAACACCACGGATACTCTGAAATGCAATGCTCAGTAATACCGCTAAAAGCCACTCCTTTTGCATACGCCGACTGCACAGACGATGGCGCACCACGATAAGTCAGCTGTAAGAAGCGAGTAAACTTAATTGCTTCGCTATCATTAGCCTGTGACCCTGACATTATCTGGCAAATTAACGACTGCAAACAGCTAAACGGGTCCCGATCTAAAACTCTCTTCCAGTCAACAGACATTTCAACAACTTCGTTAGTTTCCAAATCGCGTTTTCCGCGTAGAGCGCGTTCGATTGCTTTTGTTACTGGTCGCCGGATTCGATCGTAGTCCTGAGCCAAGAGATGCATCATGTACATCGCTCCTAGTCCCATGACTCCCAGAATAAGTAGCCTTAGAAGAAATTCATTACAAATGTTCCTAAAAGATTTCTTTCAACAAATTCACCTAAATCCCATAGCAGTAGTTGGTACGTATCTGAACAAACTCCGAACACAAACTAAATGGTCATTTGGGGAATTTGCTTTCAGTTTCAAATGCAATACCAAATCCTCAACCGGAAGTACCGACGAAGATGTTTTTCCGGATTAACGTTTGCGGACGATGACATAACACGCGTCTGCACAGAGTTGCGAATATTGTGTGTAGAGGGATACTCACAAATTTAAGTATCTCTAAACCAGTTTGTTTGTAGCGTCGCCAATTGCTGCATGGTCGCATTGGTGGCATTGGACCAGGGCACGAATTTACAATCTAGCTTTTCAAGAAAATCTCTATAAACATGCGTTATATTTTGCAATGTGTTTTGTGAAGGAGTGGCAACATTCGGTTAGTTTCAAGTAGAAAAGTTTATACGTCAGGAAATAATTGGCTGATGTGGTCCTAATTTAATTAATTGTCAACATTGCTGATGCATTGGACATTGCGTATTGCGTGTGCACGCAACAGTTTTGTTAATTATAACATAGCATACAAACATAACTACATAGGTAAAGCATACGAACTATATATTTATTAAGTGCTTTAAACTGCATTACATATCTTTCTAGTTGTCTCTGACTATGCAGATTATGAATATGTTTAACAAGGAAGTGATTAAAAAATTGTAAAGCCCAAAGATTTTGGGATTAGTTTGGCGTATTGTAGTTATAAGATCGCCTTTGATATGTATGTAGGTAGATATTAAATAAATCAGGGAAATATAACCGATGTGTACTAAGATAAGATAGACTTCAGCCGAAAGCGGCAATATAATCTCTCGGTCCACTTTAAGGATAGTGGGGTCAAAAATCTGTTGCAACTATTTCACGTAAATATAAATTTTGTTATGTTATGTTTTATTATGTTATGTTATTTGCCGAAATACGAAACAGGAAAGCGTATATATATTATTACGTTTTGAAGCTTTAATTTTATATCAAATATGACTGGATAAACAATCACGATTCTTCTGGCAGTAATGCCAGTTTAACGAACAACATATTCAAAACCTCAGTACCTACATATATATAATTCTTTATTATAAAAACCTATTAGTTTTACTTCGTACTAAGGATGCCCGAAAACAAGCTATGCAATGTGCAGTTTGGTAGTAGTTCATCTGAATTTATTCAAACATGCACCGGAATTCGGCGAGGAGATGTGCCTTATGTGACTTCTTTTATCTTATTATGACGCTCCAGCCAAGAGAACTTGCTTCAGGTTCGAGATGACGAGGAAGACCGAATATGTATTTTAAATACCAAGTCATTGCGGTTGCCAAAGTGCTTAATCTAGATCGGTTCGGGAGCTTGTTAAAGAAGTATTCACATTTTTGAGAAAATGAATTTTCCATTTAAACATATTTTTCAGTTTTTAGTTAGGACGACATAATTGGCTATGTGAAATTACCTGATGCTTATAACATTCTCTGCACCTCTAAGTTGGTTCACCAAATGTGCAAATTAGTTTAGCTATAATAGTTCAGAACTTGCAGTACTAAGAGTTTTTGTTTTCTTGTCGAAAGCTTTGTAAATCACACAGGTAATTTATTCAGAAAGCATTAAAGACACTTCAGTAATAAGTATCTTCGATGTTCAGCCTGGTTCAAGCAGAGACAGGACATTCACAGAGGAAATACGGTGTTTTCACCTTATTTGCATGCGTCGCAGATAGTTGTATCGCTTAAGCCTAGTACATTTATGTGCTTCCTCCACTTACTAAAAGCCTGTAGTTGTAACATTCGACGAAAGCACCAGCACTAGCACTCAGAAAGGTTTTTGAACCGTCGTCCGTGCAATTACATCCCTCCCTTGCTCAGATCCTTTTCGTCGACTTTGAAATTATATAATTTGTACAGCTGTTTCAGAAATCGGTTAAAATTATTAATTGTTTTAAATTTGGGTGTTTGAATTTTACATTGTTCTCGCGATTTTAGTAAAAATGAGTGCTTCGTAAATTACTTTTAATTTAAAAAGTCATCTTTATTCGTAATTTAATTCATTTCCAGAAATCGAAAATTTTGCGTAGGTATATAAATTACATTTTTAATAGTTAGAAAAAACCAAATCAAGACTATTTTACAACATGAAAGGATACTCTTCGGTAAAAGCAATGGTCAAACAAATTATAACAACCACATTTCAATTAAAACTAAAGATGTAACGGATATCCGGCTGGTATCCGTTATCCGGGCGGTTACCAGATAGTCCTTGTAAGTGTGCTTAAGTTGAGAAAGAGCAGGAAAGAAATATCCAAAGCTTAAATTGGACGGTCTTATTTTTTGACTATATGGAGATGTTTCGAACATTCAAAATGATCATAAGTATCACTTTTACCCATTTAATTAAGCTTGCTGGATGAAGAATCTGTTCAAAAAAACGTTTTCGTAACTATCCGTTACATGTCTAATTTAAACTTATATGCGATTGCAAATCGACAAAGTCGAATAATGGAACACAACAATTCAATTTCACTTGGTTTAAACTTCGAAAAATTGAAATCGATATCGATAGAAGTAAAATGCAGAACAGCAATTTTCAATGTAAATCTATTTTAATTTAATTTCAAGTGAAATTGAACCTGTATAATGGGCTATAACTTGAGTTAGGATGAAATTAGCCCCCTCGTTTACACCAAATTCTGGTTATCGGAACGCCAAGAGATTCCTCTTATTAAACCACACTGAAATAAATGATGTCTTATATTTAACGAATTTAAGAACCCAAAATCAATTTGTTTTTTTTTTCGCCATTGATTAAAATAATTCAAATTGAAGAATGATATTTGCTGTAGTAAATAAGTATTATTTGACGCCAAAATCTGGTGAGTAACAAATATTGGTTACTACAAATCTGCAAAAACATTAAACGTTTGCGTGGTTTCCAAAAACAATTTATTTGTTTTGCCAGCTATCAGCATAACTATAAATTAAATGTAAAGAGCAACGTTTTACAATAAGTCTCATTTATTTTTTATTTTTTTATTATTTTTTCAACTACCATCTACTCTTTCTAGACTTACATAGTTATATAAATATTGTTATGAGTAAATAGACTTACATCTAATCGTTTGTTAGAATTTAATTGATGATATACTCTTCATTTTGTATTATAACTCTATTTACGGTAATGTTTCATTATTATATAATTATAATTTCATTTGATTCTTAAAAAAACTGTAAAACTTCTATGAATAGTTTTTTTGTTTTATTTATTTTGATCCTCTTTCTAAAAAAAGAAAAAAGTGTAAAGACGATATCGCTCTCAATAAATAACAATTAAATAAAATGATTCATTTTTATCAATAAAAAGTACATAAACACTGGGAAGAATTACAATTACAATACGTACTCTATTAAAAAGAATTTAATTTTCATGATACAAACATACAAAGCGTTGCAAAAATTTTTGTATGCGCACGATTGATGATGAGATTTTCTTTTTAATTCTAAAAAAAAATGTATTTATGTATTATGCGTAAATAATATAAACAACTTTGGGAAAACAATTTGTAAGTATTAATTACAGTAAGGTACAATTAACAGTGTGTAAACGAAAAACAATGATATCTTTCAAAAATAAAATGTATTGTGTAGGTTTTTTTTTTCAGTTTCGCTCAGCGTCGTTAAAATTACTTATTGTCGAGTTTCTCTTTAGTTTAATGTATGTTTTTTTTTAACAACTAATTACTTTGCTAATATTACCACTTTAACGTAGAAAAGATAAACAAGTTGGTGACTAAAGCGCTTATTTATTACTTCGAAGCAGAATTTTACGAGAAATATTTAAGAATAAAGCTCACAGATCGATTGGTCATCATCATTATAATATAATCATCATCGTCAAGCACCAATCACAGCAGCTGCCGTATAAAAAATTTTGAGATTGGGAAGAAATTTTGAACATTCTTCCCCCCAATTGTTTGTGTCCAAAAATTTTATTAAATATGTATTTGTTTTTTTTTTTTTTGTCGTTTCACACTCTTGGTAACATTGAATATCTACTAGTTGGGTACATTCATGTTGTTTTGAGCATAATATATTCTCTTTTTTCAAAAGCAAATTTATGTAATGTATTGATTTTTTTTATTTTGATTTTTTTGTTGCGAATGTGACAATCTAATACCTTCTAAAGCTGAATGCGGGCAGTGTCTTAGCACAACAACATGCTACCACGTACAGTATTCCAAAAAAGAAGTTTAATTTGGCTGTTTGTCGGGGAACAGAATTCATTGTTTGTTCATTGCGAAAGAGTTTTTCGATTTTAAAGGCCTGAGGCACTGTGATTAGAGGCAGCAGAAACCAAAGTGAGTACTTCAGGCCATATACTACAAAAATGCTGTACGGAGTGAATAGGAGAAGGGCGTAAAGAACGTGCGATGAAGTTCGTCCGATTAGAATTGCCAAAGTGACGATTCCAGCTTTACGATCGTTTTCGACGTCACGAGTATTGTTGCTATGCAGAATGGCTTCGGTGTTGAGAGCCAACGGAATTGCATAATAAATTGTTCTCCAGTCAACGTGTCCAGTTTGTGTCATAAAAGCAAATAGTACCGAAAGCGGTCCAAATAAAACAAGGATAACAAGGTCACCGAGAGCAATGTACTTAAAACCAATTCCGCCAGTGTAAAGGAAGCTCGATGATAGTCCTCCAAAATAGATAAGAGCCAAATGTTCCATTTTTGCTGGACTGAGAATAGCCAAAAAAATGAATCCAATGCAGCCGGCCATGTAGAGGATTGCTCCTAGTGAAACAACCTGCAAAATAAAATAAAAAGAAATATATTAAAATTATTTGATTAAATTACTTCTACCTTGCTAGCACTACCCTTATAATATATGTAATATAAAATCTTGGCTAAAAGTTCGATATTTTAAGAGTGTCCTTTTGTATAATTTCATTTCCGCAAGTTGTGGTTTTTATTTTTTAAATTAAATAAATATCTTTTTTTACAATTAAAAAACTTATTGAGCGGGTCTCCATTATCCGCATTACCTATATTGCAGTTTGCGTATGGGTTATCTCATTTTGGCTGCTTAATAATTTTTTTTCTGTTTTTTGCGGGATTATTTTTGTATATTTTCTGCCTACTTAGGTTATACTTGACATTATAAAATATCTTTCGTGCTAAATCAGAACAAAAAGCAGAATTGACTAAAAACTGTGATCAGGTTATAACAGAAAAATAAAACTTCGTTTCCTATAAAGTTGTAAAGCCTTGCGCCATTAATGTTTAGAATGATTAAAATATAATCGCAGTATCTTTGTTTTACTCTATTTAACAAAAAAAAAAGTTTCATAGGAAGTAAAAACGTTTGTCAAGAACATTTAGAATTCGGCCTTTTCATTTACAATCACATCCAACCTCCTGTACTCGGCTCGGTCGCGTGAGACACATCTAATGAAACAAATCCACTTGTACAGTTGGTAGAGTACCTCGAGATGTTAGCATCCACAAATCCGCTAGTGGTTCCCTATCATCCTGAAGAGGTGTACTTGAGTAGGGTAAAACTAATATATGGGAATTTAATACTTTTAAAACTCAATGCTGTCTACTGTCTTCGAAGCGAAACTTTAATATCTGACATTATATATGAATGGCTTTTGCATTGCTGAAACTATACCATCGCTTTATCTAACCTAATTTATTTTTGGCGAGTTAAAATTCTGTATGGGAAATGAAATGTTGGTGCTAATACAAACTCAAACTTTAATATTTAGAACAATTTATATCAAATCAATGCAGAAACATTTTTCCTTTTCAATAAAATAATAATCGTCACATACCCTAAAGCAGCTTATTCATCATGATTCGTGCATGCATCATTAAATTTGGAATTGATTTTTATCTGCAATGAAACTCAATTTACCCGTCGCATTTGCCTATTCACTAGTTATTGGTTCTAAGAGCACTCGTTTCTTTCTCTCAATACAGAATTCGTTGCATGGCCTACATACCTTGCCGCATGAATTTGCGAAAACATTTCGTTCACTGCTCAACTACCTACTTGAACATGTTTGTATCTGATTCGTTTGCCTTAGAAAAATATTCCCTATCAAAGAAATGCCTTGATTGCATGGTGTCAAGTGCATATCAAGTACAATGGTAACCTAAGAAAATAATGCAGAACGTTTGAAAAAAAAACATATTGCAACCTAAATTATATGCAAAGAAGTATTAGTAGGCTAAATAATTTGAGAAGCTTTTTAACCTATTTACCCGTTTAAGCTATTTGACATATGCATTGACCTAATTTTAATTTAGAAGCTTTTTGCGCTTTACAAAGGTTGTTCTTATAGCAGTGTTCCATTGAATATTCTAATAAGTCTAATAATATCTCAATAGAGATATACAGCAGTACGCAATGCGAATTTGGAGACTCTTATCTGAGGGAATATTTGTTTATTCAAAGTTATATAAACAGAAAAATTATATATTAAGAAACAAATAAAGCACATGCCAGCTGAAGTTCACCTTTGATCTACCGTATACTTCCAATTTACCCACACCCCATTATACGAATCAGGCCCCACACAATCACCATTGACAAGTGATTAGTAAAAATGTTACGGATTTGCTTTTATGAAATGCACAACATACTATAAACTATTAGGTATCACTCACCTCATCCTTGGTTAGTATGTGATCGACCAGAGTTCTGTCGTCAGCCTTGCGATAATTGTCGATGCCTTTTATGAAGTCAAAATACGTATTTACCACATTGCCCGCACAGTGCACCGTCACAACGGTGAATATGGTCAATAAAAATGTTATGAAATTGAAACCTGATGCCCATTGGGACCGATATGCTAAGGCCGAACCCATAAGAGTAGGAACTAAGCTCGCCGACAGTGACCACGGCCGCAAAGCATGTAAATATGTTTTTAGCTTCATAAATGTTCCTGAATGATTGTGGGTAGTAGGGGCGCGATCCGCCGGCGCCGACTTTCCATTGGAAAGAATTTTATCCAGACGCTCCTGCTGTCCATTGGTGGCAGTTGTTGCAGAATTACATTTACTCTTGTCTTCGGACATGCTCTCCGAATTAGTGGAGAACAAGGGAACTCTTAACGTTTCATTTGACATTTTTTTCACGCCGATCTGCAAGGGCGAAAGCAAAAGAAAACAGGCGTTTAAGAATGCCAAAAACTATGAATGAAAACTTCACTCGTACGAACGCGATGCGATACCTTTCTAATTTCCGAAAATACACACACTCTTGACTGGAATTTTAAACGTTTCGGTATAGAATCATCCGAGTATCCTTGATCCGATGCTTAAATATTGCTGAAACAGTCGCTCAACTGGCTTTGTTATTGAAATAAACAACCAGAATCCTCATGAATATTATGCTAATTGTAAAGGTGAGCAAAACAATTGTTGTGTTCATAACATTGCACAAACACTTGAGTATTGTGTAAGCACTTTATTTAGGTTTAAATTTAGAAATTTTGTTGTTTACGATTTGAAAGAATTCGGCATCCCGAAAGGCGAGGAAGGTGGAAAATCAGTTCCAAATAAAACTTTCTGCTGGAGGTGCTCTTTTTTCTTCTTTTTTGTCTAATCAAACAACTGTCACGTCATCTAAAAATCATGTTTTCACTTTCTAGCGCACGTAGCTAATAGCGTTCAGGAAATTAGATGATGCCAGTGTTCTGAGCATTTTCAATGTTCTGAAATTTGTAAAACATTTATATGGTCTGTGTAATATAAAAAAATACGTAATTTTTAAAATATTTTTTTTCTAATACAAAAGGAACAAAATCGTAACAGAAACGTAGAAGAATACACTTCGAACTACAGAAGTGGAACAAATATTCATCTATCAATTAAAACCAGAATATAAAGAATTCTCTTAAGATAACACTTGATTAGTTGTCATCTATCATTAAGATTTTTAATTAAATATTTATGCATATACATATTACTATTAAATACCCTGAAATCCTATATTTTGACGATATTAAATTCGTTTTCATCAAAGTATGTGCATTTAATAATCGAAAATTTTATAATAATAACAGGAGGTCTATTTCTGCCTCTGAATTCTGTACAAGACAATTGTGTTCTGCTGCTGACTTGGCTGCAAACCTACTATATCAGCAGAAGACTATTATTATCTGGTAATGATTCTACATCTGTTGCAAACGAATCGTTCCTATGGTTTTGAATTCTAGATTCTCCGTCTTATTTATTAGTGTTTTAAAGAGTGTATAAAGTTAAATACGCTTTAAAAGCCTCTAAACGCAAATTTAATTATAAAACTCTTGCAAACTTTGCACAGAGGTTGTCTAACACAAGCAACCTGCTGTTTTTGTTTGGAAATATCATTTTATTTTTCTATTTCTCCTGCTACCCAATTGAATGAAATTGTTTTCCACGAAAATTCTGGCAAGTATTTTTTTTTAAAAAAAAAAACTTTTATTTGCTGCATCAGCGTAGTAATTTTGGAATTCATAATGTGCATCTTCTGTTAAAAAAGGATTGAAATAAAATCATATTTTGAATTAACAAAGCAGGCAACCAATCTCATTTATATTTATTAAAAGTGAAGCATATCATAAGGCGACTTGTTCATGCTTTAGTATTTTAATACATATTTCCGAGCTGAATGTCCGGCTTAGCCCGTGTTAATAGAAATAAGTTTAACTATCCAATAACTTAAGTTAAAGCAAACCGTTAATATGACTTACTTCATTATACTCGTATTGAAATGATAAATCTTTTTTTTTGGTCGCATTGAAAAATTAATATAAAACTTTTTTTCGTATCTACTCCGGCATACAAGTTTTGTTTGGCAGCGGTGTAACCATCCCGAATCTCTCAAAAATTTTATATATAGCAATTTGTCGAAATAAAAACCAACAGAGGTAAACCCAACTGTTACCCCATATATCACAACAATATTTTCAGCTCAACGAAGTTCATCAAAAAAAAAATTAAACTTAATTATTCCGTTCTTACTGAACCTTCAAATGACGTACTGACATAATTGGTAGGATATAAGACATTTGGGCCAATATTTTTAAATTTTTTTGTGGGCATGCATATTATTTAAAATGTCAGTTTTGGAATTGCTTTCAAATACACTTGTTATTTGAGTATCATACAGATACTCAGAAGGGACCCGCAGTTAAATGCAGATTCCAAACGGCTAATTTATTTTTAAAAAGCTTCACGTAACAGTTTTGTTAGCTTGTAAAACTTTCGCAAGGGGTTAGGCAGCGAATAAAACCTGCATGTGGTTCGGGTTGGATTTTAACTTGAGACCCCTTGCTTAGTAGTCCAATGCACTTCACCACTGCATCCACAATTAAGAGGGCTTAAGATGGATTAAGAGGTTTAAAAAAATGGTTTTCCAGCGCTTGCAAAATCAATCGAATTAAAAAAAAAATAAATAACTTATGGTAAAATTGTACTTCACTGCCGCACCTCCAAAATCTGCAAACGAAATGTTGGTGCTCTCTTACCATTTGGGCGTGGCACGCCCCCAAAGTTTCGAAAATGGTACCAACATTTCTGGAACGGAGTGTAAAAATGTTACAAATTAATAAATGTTCATCAAAGTCGGTTCGTAAAAAGAGAAGTTCAACTAAGTAGCCATTATGCGATTTTAAAGGTGTAAAGTAACATCTATCCAAAGTTATTATGCAGAATAGGCATAGATAAATGTTTCCATTTTTTTGTGCCGATATCACATTTGGCTACAAAAAAATTAATATATAAAAAGTGCACCATTTTATAATGTCACATCTCTATGCTGTGTAGTAAAAAATTAATAATTCAATTTTGACTTCCTAGAAGCCGCCACCGTCATTCCAAACCAATTTAAGAAATGGGTGCATTCACGGACTTTTCAAACTTGACAAGTAAAACGCCAAATGAAAATAAAAAAATGGGCGCTGTCAAACAAATGTCAAGAAGACGAAAAGCGACATTGACAATTTAAGAATTTTCGTAATTCAGTTGTAAAAAAAACCCAGGAAAATACTTAAAATGGCTTTCAATTTTTCCGCTTTCACATATATTGTTGCTTTAATTGGTGATGCATTTCTTATATTCTTCGCCATTTTCCATGTAATCGCTTTCGATGAGCTCAAAACCGACTACAAGAACCCTATTGACCAGTGCAATAGTCTTAATCCGGTAAGTGCCCAGAATTTTTTCGCTCACTCATTGTATGCGTGCCCCAAAAATAACTTGTTCATTGTTATTCATTTTAGCTGGTTCTCCCAGAATACCTCCTGCACATCTTTCTCAACTTGCTGTTTTTATTCTCAGGCGAATGGTTTTCGCTATGCATAAATATACCATTAATTGCGTACCATATATGGCGGTAAGTTTTTGCTTTTGATGTTAATAAACACAAATTGCATGACTAATCCACCGGGTGTATGTCAATTGTAGGTATAAAAATCGGCCTGTGATGACTGGGCCCGGTTTATATGATCCCACAACAGTTCTAAGCACAGATAATCTTTCCAAGAATATGCGTGAGGGTTGGATTAAGCTGGCTATTTATTTGATCTCATTCTTCTACTACATCTATGGGTTCGTATAGCTTAACTCTTGTCTTAAAACTGTATATGTAACAAGGTGATTTTTCAGAATGGTTTACTCCCTAATTTCAACGTAGGATTTCCCAAATCCAGTCTCCATAGAAGCGAAGTCCTTCCCAAAGAAATTAATCGAACAAACAAGGTTTAGGGATACACTGGTAGCAAATTAAAAGAAATAGGGTTTTCAAAACAAGTAAATAAAGAAAACATACACACACTCCCAAACACAAAAGCACATCAACTGGTGTGTAACCAACTTTAATTTGATTGTTAATTAATGCATTTTCATAAGTCGTAATTTTTCATGTTTTCATTACTCGAAATAAAGAAAAGAAGTAAAAGTAATAATAAAAAAAAACCTTATTAGATATTATTATTTGGATTTGTTTCTTAGATAATGACTGCTTGAAACTTAAATGGAGATAAGATATGAACAATGTCATAAGCGAATGAGAATTATGAGTTCTGAGGTCACTCAATTTAGAGATATAGCATGCTGCTTGACAATTATGAATATAATTTGAAGTCCAAACAATGTATGTATCTGAAAACACCTAAGAAAAGTAAGGTTACCGAAGTTGTCTTAACCTTCCGCCGATGAAAATAGGTTCCGAAGTTCTTACATAATAAATAACATTTAATAACGATGGCGAACAAATTAAAACACAACGTTCTTAATGAAACAGATTTTAGCTGCTTTTCTCCCTCTTTATTAGAGAATGGACATTATTTTAGTTTCTATTTTCAAACTTCGTCTTCTTACGATTTCATTTGTAGGGACAATCGATTAAATAGGTGTTCTGATAAGAACATTACTGAACAGATAGCTGTAGTTTATATCTCCCTTAAAAGGTTCACACAGCAAACATAAGACAATTGTTAAAATAAAATCGTTATTAAATCATTGGCTCAAACTATTGCTCAGAGATATACTTTTGGCAGAAATGAATGGGATGTACAATTGTATGTAGCCTTAGCAACATTTGTTTGTATAGATACTATTTGATTGTTCGATGTTTTCGATGTTTTAATTAAACGACTGATTCAAATAAAATTTATCCATGATAACTGCTATACGACAAATAACCAAAGATCACCTCTTACGATAGGTTATTGGTGCTTTGGCAATACCATAGCTTTGCCTGGTGATTTAAATGTAACTTATCAACCTCAAAAGTTTCTTCAGCCAAATATCAAATTCAGCCAAATATCAGCTACATCAGCCCTTATATGTAACCAGGTAAAGATTGCACTTCTTGACGCAATATCAACGAATAAGCATCAACAAATTGCATGTCCGTCAACGGCTTCGCGGTGCGCATTTTCTAGACCTTTTTAAATATACCAAAAATTTCCTATTAATAGCTATAACACCATTATGAATTTCTAACTTTTAATAACAATACTTATCTCTTAAGTAATCTTAGATTGTTGACTTATATCATAACATAGTTCTAGTAAGGATGTAGTCTTTGAGAGTGCATCATTGACAAACTCCCTTGGCTATGACCGAGCATACTTAAACTACCCGGCGGCGGTGGTGGCGGAGGCATTCCCATTGGGACACCACTTAATGTAGGCGGTGGAGGTACTGTGGGCGGACACATACTACCGCCAATAGCCGTCGGTGCTATAGGAGTTGGCAAGGGAACTTGGGGCAACTGTGTCTGATGCACTAATGGCAACGAACCACTATTATTTCCATGACTGCGAAAGTGCAAACTTAAACTGCCAGACGTAGCAAAGACCTTATGACATTCGGGGCATTTGAAATTCTCGGTAGTTATTTCGTTGAGATGAATTTTCTTTTTATGGGCCACCATATCTCTGTTGCGACTAAATGTCTTCCCACATATGTCGCAATGGTGATTCTTAAGACCAGTATGAGTCACCATGTGTTTTGATAAATCGCCAGAGCTGAAGAACGCCTTATGACATACTGGACAAACCTGGTCACGTACTCCAGTGTGTATTTTCTGGTGTGCCTGAAAGTTGCCTAGAGCAGAAAATTGTTTACTGCATATTTCACATTGAAAGGGTCGTTCGCCTGTATGAGTCCTAACGTGGATTTGAAGATTATACTTTTGAGCAAATCGTCGTGGACAATAATTGCACACGTAGGGTTTCTCGCCAGTGTGTGTTCGTATGTGCATTTGCAATTGTGCGGCACATTTAAAAGTTTTGTTGCAGTCGTAACAAGTTTGTGGCATTTTTTCGATAGGTTTTGGTCCGCGTTTCTTGTGATCTTCAGGTGCTTTGCGCTGGTAACGCGATTTTCTTTTACTGAAATGAAATATTTATATAACATGAGTGAACAATGGCAGATTTATCCAATAAGTGTACCTCTTTCGATTTTTATTGTCATCTTTATCATCCTCGTCGTCGTCAGCATCATCGTCTTTATCGTCGTCGAGGAACAGTTTCTTAGTCTCTTTTTGTGGAGCAGGATCAGTCATAGTTTCAGCATCACAGAAACTGAATTGGCAAGTTTGATTAAAGTGTTTCATAAAAAAAGGTCACTCCTACCCGTAGCCTCTATCCAGGATTCCCAGATACTGCCTTAGTCTTATGTCCGAGTTTTCGCACTCTTGCTTAAAATGGTATGCAACACCCAGACGGTATATGCAGTTGTTACAAATGACTGCAGGTAGCCCATCGGTTTTATAAACCTATGGAGGAATACCTATTATTCAAAACAATTAGGAGAAACACAGAAAATTCATACTCTAATTTTTGCGCACATCATCATCATGGTTGAAGGCATCATTGCAAACTCCGTACTATAAATTGATGTAAGAGCGCCCTCCTCCAGACATACGCGACATATTTTGTGAATATTGTAATCCATAGTTTTAATTTTAATTGAATATTTTGTTTATTTACGCGAAATAACACATCTACTTTTTATTTTGGTCACCAGCTGATTTAGTAAATTGAAACGTCGAAATATAGAAATGTAACAGAGTGGCGTTTTTGATTATGTAGTAGAATTTGTATACAAATAGACTTAGTAAGATTTAGCATTATGTATTTTATTTTCGTAATTGACAACGACAAATTAAGAACTGTTTATACCAATAACCCTAACCACTATTTATTTATAAAATGTCATATTTGGAGAAATGACAATTTGTCAAGTCAAAAAAAATAGTGAGCTTATAGAATTATACCGATAAAAAATTTAACCTATTTATTAAGTAACCTTAGAACTTTCTTTCGACCTACTACAAATTTATTAAAAATATAACATAATTAAATGTCAATCTAATGTTTATAGATTTGTATATAATTGAACAATCTTCATCATTGCGTAAAGTACTTAAATTTTCGGACACTTCAGGTTAATAGTAGTGTTAATATAATTTTTTAAATTTAAATTACACCAAATTTGTTTAGCCAAAGGATTCATAATAGAAGTTGTTGGAAATGACTAAAATTTCGAGCAATTTCGATTGAAAATCTTGAACTAGTAGCCATTTGATACTTGGCTAAGGGGCAAGTTTTGATACCGCTTAAAGACAATATGGTTTATTTTGTGTAGTTGTCTCAAATTACGAAAACAAAATGTTCAATGATGGATTTCAATGATAGCTATAACTGGCACCTAAGGGATCATAAAAAAATGTTTAACGGAAAAAAATTGTAATGGTATTCATAATGGTTTAATCTTAATTCATAATTTTAATCATTATTTCATTACAGAGATTTTCACAAAAATGTGCATAAGCCAAGTACGACAGCAACCATACTTTGCAAATAGAAATAATGATTTTCCTTTAATTATCCTTTAGTATAATATTTCTTATTCATCACTTTTTTCACTATCAACCCATTAAATTAAATACCGAATTTGTCATTTAAAGCATAATCAAAGTGTGATTTATTATCAATTTTTTTTTTAGTTTTCTACAACAAATTAAAATCATAATAACTACAGCATATTATATTATTGAATATTTCTATTTTTTTTTTTGGTTTGGAATGAAATTTCATGCACAAAATACACAGTAGGAGATTATTTAAGTGTTTTTTTTAAATATAAAAGTCTAAATATAAAAGTCTAAAGAGGTGTTTATTTCCTATGGATAGGGTTATTATTTACAGAGATATTGCTCTTCAAAAAACAGTGTTCTAGTACTCCCAATAATCGAAGCGGGAGAAGCAAGCACTTGCACCCGGCAGAACTCTGCCAGAGGATTTTTTGTAAGTTCTTAGATACCTACGTAAACCAAAACATACTAAAATTGTAGCCTTGTAGAAGAATTTTTTTTTCCATTTTTTCCATTTTCAAAAATTCGGCGGAGAGTGACGCACCCTCCGAGGTCCTGCCAAATCGTTATTTTTTATTTCCCTCTTTTCTTTGCTCTTTTGTCATGGGTTAACAAATTTACAGAAACGCCCGCGCCACGGTGAAATATGAGATTTCCACAAAAATATTTTGAAACCTCGTTAAAGCACACTGAATACTAGCTAGATTGTATTTGGCATTTCATTCAGCCATCGGAAAATAAAAGCGAATAAACAATTATGGCGTTCAAGTTAAAAGTACTTTGCAAGTCCACTGTAAGCTAACAATGCCTATAAGTTCGAATAATTCGTGATCATTATTTAAGTAATCGACCGCAACGGTGAATAGATTGGTACCGCTTTAAGGTGAGAAATGTCATCAAATCACCAATGGACCTGTTGATGCAAAAAACCTCCTGCCAGTTATTAAGAAGTTGTCGGGATTCAAGATATTTCATAAGCTTAAGATTAATCAGCGTTTTCATGACCTTGGAAAGAAGGGACGTAAGTGCAATTGCTCGGTAGGAGGAGAGGGAGGAAGATTCGCCTTTTTTTAGACAGGCTGGACAAATGCTGTTTTCTCTCTTATCGGAAAGAGCCCTGAATAATAGGACAGATAGGAAAGCTTACCCAGTGGTTTTGCCAGCGTGAAAGAACACCTCTTCAGAACGATAGGGGAAATACCGTTTGGATAAAGGTTCGAAAAGCAATTACGGTAAGTAACTTACCCGCGATTTACTTACTGTCTTCTATTTACATCCTCAAAAAAATTTCAATATTTTTTTGTGCAAAATGCTGACGAAAAACCATTGCTTACATTTTTTAAATTGTTGGGAAAAACTACCTATCTATAAAAAAGAAACTCTTTGTGTCAAGATTTCATTGTTTTACCGTATTATGGAACCTTATTATATCATATACCTTTAAGCGATACAAAATATGAATACAACAAGAAAGTATAGCCAGTCAAACAAGTTTTTGGTTCCATTTTTAAGTGGAAAAAAGACCTCTTATTCAATGACTACTGCAAAAAAATGCCTGCCGTTCCTTATTTCTTTTTTAAAATTCTTAATGATACTGTGATGGTAATGGATTATGCTGCAACCCCCCTGCTAGGTTCCACTGTTAGATTTGGAGTGAGTGCGAGGATGGGTATAGTCAAACAGATAGTCAACTCAGCATACCCGTCCCCTTTAAACCGCAAAACATTTTTAAAAAGGCCGCAATAACCTCTCTTAAATTTTCTATTTATGAATACGTGCGAATCACATAGGGTGCTGTTGACTGTCAAAAATATTGGGTTTGAAGCCCAGTTTGACATTAATGATACCTACATGACATTTTTTTTCAAAATAGATTCCATGGCGCAGGATTGATTCCATGGTGCATTACTGCAATTATGAGCGTGAGCTGGCTCATATCTGATTTGCATGCAAAAAATTATACAGTTCTGCGCCTTTCTGAAACAAATAAAAAATTGCTGGCTATCTCGCCAGCCAGCCAGCCAAAGATCCTCTCTGTTGACTATCTGTTATAATTACTTCCCAACTAACAATTTACCTTTTATAAGGTCCAATGTTTGAAATTTTATTGCTTCTATTGAATTGTTATAAGGCTTATTCACGGATGTTTACTATTTCTCAAGATATACTTTCAGAAAAAGTTTCTTTAAAGCATTTGGGAAACAATTTCACAAGCTGTACAGAACATTGAAATATTCTTATTTTTGGGCCAAGCTTGGACCAAAAGCTTCTTTAGAGCTTCGTTAGAGCTTGCTATAACGAGATTCTCTATAAGGCTTGTGAATAGAAGCATAACATACAAACAATATAGTGGAGACTTGAACCTGGGATTAGATATCAACTAAATATTTATTAAAGGCGAAAAATACTTTATAATAGGAAAGGCAATAATTAATCATTATTATTTATTTAGGTATTTATTTCGTCAATCACAGAAGACTCTCATTGACTAAGATAAATAATGAATTTACAAATAAGAAACCAAAAATATAACACTATGTTTTTGAATGTTTGTTATATTTTATTATAATATATGAGTTTGTACTTTTTTAAGAGAAAAAATGGATAACGGAAGAGCTTTACGATCCGCGCTGTCAATCGAACAAACAAACATATTTTATTTGAATTTGAGGTTTATTTGTTTATATGTATTTCCAACCGCCTCACTGCCAATCTGATGCTGATAAAGGGGATTGTAGACAAATAGTATTAGTCATTTTAATATGTTTATATTACACCCAATATTATTTTATTATTTGTTTAAATAAATTTGGTAATAACTTTCCGCTAATCTCGTCAGAATTGAAGAATTATTAAATGCATCAGCAAAATATATGACATTTTGACGTTTGAATGTGTTAGTGCTTCTGGTTTTGATTCAAAGTCAGAAGAGCATTTCTCTTCTTTCCAGGAGAGGAACTGCCATTTTAGTACCAAACGAACACTTTCAGATGAGTCCGGAAGTCTTCCGGATTACCAAACGAAAATGACATAACATTTTCAGTAAATAAAATATGCTCTTTAAGTAAACTGCCCAAAACAAAAGTAAGTAAGTAGGTCCCGCCGCAGTCAATCCGCCGGATTCAATGATTGGAAAGTTGATGTTTAAAAAACTAAATAAATTGCATGACTCGGTCGGTAATACGAAAAATTCTAAATTAAGATGATTTTTGAAAACACATCAAAAAAAATATTTCGAGAATATCACTCATCTGACCAAATCTGACCAAATTTGTAAGTACTTTACAAACAAGATAAATAACAGCAATTGTCAGAGCTTACTCCAACTGACTTAAAGTGAGAGCAGCAGATGGAGTAAGCTCTTACAGTTGTGGATGGTTCAATGAACATCGACATTAAAATAAAAAATTGTAATCTTCAAAAATTGTGCTTGTTGTAAAAGGCGAAAACCTCAGCGAACATTGAAAGTGTGAGTGGTTGAAGCTACGAGCTGGAAGGGATGATGGCTAGAAGGCGATGAACATCTTGCGCAACATCAAAAATCAGCTGCGTTTTTGGACTTTTGAACAAAAGCTTACAAGATTTGATATTACCCACTTAGCCAATTTTAACTACAAGAGCAGTCTTCGTAGTCCACTTTAGACTTGCCGACATGTCCGTTTAAATCATCGCCAACCCTTTCTCTAAAATGTTCATGTGGTTGTGAAAATGTTATTAGAATGCACCTTTTTTAACCTGGAGGATATGCTTTAAAAAAAATCTCACCTCTCACCTTACATCACCAGTTTGAGATACATAAAACTGTCGCTGGACTTTGAAATTGATAACTCTGCCCCAAGGGTGACATAACAGAAGAATATCAATATGAATTGTTCTGTTAGCCGATTGCTTTTAGACGTAGGGGGATGACTATAGTTTCCGAGACGACATTTAAAAATGCAACTTTATAAATCTCCATATAATAAATAAGTACAAAAAAAGATTGTCTCATTTTCGACTAGTTTAGGGGTTATCGACGTTTTATAATCTTTTTTTGTATGAAATCTATGAGAATACGTCATTCTTTTGCCATTTCTATCAGTTAAACCCAAAAAACCATTGCATACAAATCCCTAGTATTACAAATGGTCATAAAAAGCAAGAACGATTATTATTTAAATAGTTTTATTCTAAATATCAGTCAAAAGTACAAATTCCGGAATTACTTCTTGATCTCGTAGCCATAGCGGACTTGTCAATAATTGGGATTTTATATACTCCGACGATTTGAAGCACTTCGTGCTACAGAACATTTTTCTATAAGTGATGTCATACACTTTGTTAACCGTTGTCGAAATTTGATACTTCTTTGTTGGTATTCTACAATGTTAATTATTATTAATTTGCTTTTAGAAATCCATCCGACATCCAACTTCTCTACTCACTCAACCAACAGAACGTCGCATAAAGGATAACTGCATAGTTTTAAAATGTGTCGTTCCTCCACAATATCCTCGTAGTGGCATTGATTTATGTATTTTAGCTAATAGGTTTTAAATCAGAGAAATATTAACCATCTCTATTTTGACAATATTTAATTACCATTTTAAGAAATTCATTGGGATTGGTGCTTGTCTTAAGTAGATCCTCAACAATCTTATTTGCAATTGCTTTGCATTCTCGTTTTTTCTTCACCGCCTGAATAATTTGTTCCGCACTTCCAACAAAAGTTATTATTTGCAGTAAATTTATTAATACTACATATTACCTTAACTGCGCAGTTGCTTTTTTCTGTTTCATATTATTATTTGCGGACATGATTGACTAGCAGGCAATATTCCTTAAAATGTTAATAAAGTACTTGTACTTGGAAATTAGTCTTTAAATATTTGTATCCATAAATGCGATGAGGCAAATACTGTGCATTGCACAACCCTTTGCAATAGTCGTTGGGGGAAATTGATTGCATTGACTGTAATTTTTACAACTTCCTCACTTGTTCGCTTTTATTTTGTATGGTCTTATAAACAATAAATTTATGTACGAAAAAATATAAAATATTTTGTTCGCCGTGTTTTTTTGACAGTTTGCTGTTTATTTGTTTCGGCCAGTGTTTACCTAACATTTTTTAAAGTGGGTAAAGAGGGTCACCACAATAGCGGCAGAAACTTATTATAAATTTATTAAAACAACTTCGCGTAACAAACAAAACATACTTTAAAATGTGCTAATGGAATATTTTCAAATTTTCTCAGAGGCGATATAGTTGCCGTTCTCTTTTTTAAATTTGCTTCACGTAACTCTATTGCTATCGTCTCATCTACCGGTTAAAACAAAGTTTGAGATCTTTTATTATTGGTCAGAAATCCCAAAACAGTACATTAAAACAGGCACTGAGATGTCAAAAAATACATTCCCGAAACAATATTTTTAAAAGTTCAGTGCTTTTTCAATAAAGAATACAACCTTCCTTAAACTGAAAAAGGACCATTTTGATAATATATGAGAAAGTAATCGCAGGGGTCCTGTGGCTATAAAAGAGGCAATGCGGCCCCTAAAAGATTCAAATAGCATGGCTGGGCTCGGCTACCTTGGAAAGTGACAATCGACAGCATTCAGGCGAGCTACGGCTGACAGTTATGTTTTTGGTAAACGTCTATAGGGTTGTTTGCGACAACGTCAGTGTCAACTGAGAGAAAAAAACAAACAATAAAAGAAGTGACAGCTAAAACGTCGGAGGGAAAATATAAGTTGGAAGAATATTCCGGCGGGAAGTATTCATTAATGTAAATCTATTATGTAAATCTATTTAAAATTTAGTATAAAGTGTTACTATTTTAATAATTTTTTGTTCTAATTTTCTTCATCTAGACGGTGGTATATTTATATTTTTAATAAGAACAATGTTTTACAATTTGGGTGCTATGTTCAATGTGCACTACATACACCAAAAAAAAAAAAAAAAACACCGATTCAAAAAATCATTTTACTTAACCGCATTAAATACATTGAATACATTAAATACCACTTAATGGTTTCTTTATATTCACTATAATTACTCAAACAAAACATTCAATAGCCAACTTGCGGCTAAAATTTTTCCGTGGATTTTACCATTTATTTAAATATCCTTAGAATCCGCGGCACTGATTGTTCGATTTGGTTACGTTACCACTAAAACACTTTCTTAATATGTATTAAATTTGGTCTGTAACAACAATTCGTAACACTTTATACTAAATTTTAAATAGATTTACATAATAGATTTACATTAATGAATACTTCCCGCCGGAATATTCTTCCAACTTATATTTTCCCTCCGACGTTTTAGCTGTCACTTCTTTTATTGTTTTTTTTTTTTTCTCTCAGTTGACACTGACGTTGTCGCAAACAACCCTATTGCTGCGACCATTGTTGATTTTTTTTTTCTCTAACCCCATCACAGACAAAAACGCAAAACACTATCAGCCTTATTTATTACAATTCACTAAAATGCCTCTAAACAGTTTCATAGTTATACAAGGTCGAAGTAATTAAGCGACCTCTATACAACTTTGCACAAATCCTTATTTTTAAAAAATATGTTCTACCCATATTAGTTATGCAGTGCTTGTGTCAGGTAAAGTGCCAAAAAGGCGAAATCTACTACAATTAGTTGTTCGATTCGGTAAACACAACTCAGCTGTTTGTAGAAAAACAAATTGAATGTATTCAGTTAAGACTCGGAAATTTCGTATTTACCACAACATGCAAACGATGTAAAAATTTTTTATTATAATTTAAGTGCTTGTGCATTTTCGTAACAACACATAATTCAATTTGATTCCTACACTGTCGTATCCCTGCAACACAAATTATTTTTCTTAGTATTCATTATCACTTTAAAATCCTAATTGATAATTGAATAGAACATTTGAAATAATTTTTACATTGGAAAAAATTTCGTCGAACACAAATTCGATCAAGTGAGTAGGAAGAGAAGGAATAAAATAAAATGACATTTTATTTTTCATACAAAACCACTCTTAAGTGGGCACTAAATAACCACCAAACGCGTTTAGGTTAGACAACCTTTGTGCATAACTTTGGACACTCTTTAAAATACCTTCATAAATAGTTCTAAATTGGCAGCCACCACACATAAAAAAAATTACTCAAATAATTGTAGTCTGGTATTACTGATACTGATACTGATACTGATACTGATATCTTTCGAAAAATATGCACGTGTGTCTCGGGTGCAGCAAACCAAGCAGCGATGCATGCATCCCTTCTGCACATATTTTTCAGGTATAATGCCGAGAAGTTTTGAAATAATTTAATTTACATTCCAAAAAGTTTTGTCAAACACAAATTCGACCAAGTGGGTTGTAAGAGAAAGATAAATATGTTCAATGGAAAGCGACATAAGTGTAACGTCTGAGTAACTATCAAAATCAAGTTAAAAAGTTACAAAAACTGGTTGCGTTATGCTACGTTTCCATCGAACACTAAACCGGCCAGATTAAGGTTAATCTGTCTTTAATCTACTTTAAATCTCAAGATTTAACATACAAATCTTAATCTGCAAAACACAAGATTAAAAATAAACAATATGATGCGGTTGACACAACACCATTTTTGTTTGGTTTTACTGGTTTTTGCTGTGGATTGCGTGAAGTATCACTGGCAATGCAATCATTAAAACCTTCATATTGGTTTGAAGAATGAAATGATGTGCTAAGTATATTTTCATTTTTCATTAAACTCATTAAACTATAGCAACCAATTTTCATGTTTATTTAATTTTATTTTCGCTTTGTTGTTTGACGTTCAAGAAAAAAAATCTGCTCTCTTTTGAAATGTCAATTACGTTCTCGAATGCAAAAATGAGAGAAAGTGAACCAAACGTCTGATTAATCTGTTTTCTTCAGTGGAAACACTGAAAGATTAATTTTTAATCGTTTGTGCTTTATCTTGGTTTATTTTTTGGTGGTGGCTACATCCATAAAGCTTTGACTGATGTCGGGCACCAGGTATTGGCAATATTTACCAATCTTCAATTTTAAAATATTGTTAATACCTGACCACTGATGAGGAATTAACCAGATAGTCAACTCGAGAGACAATCTCTCAGCTCACACCCAAGCTAAGCCCAGCTGAAAAAACCAACATAATTTGCACTTATATGGGCTTTTACGTGGAAATCAAATGAAAACCGTGTACACATGAACCAAATTATATGGGTTTTAATGGCCGCCGCCATGAAATGTAATTTTTGAGCAGAATACACTTCACAATGTGGGTGTGTAGAATAACAAGTCAAATATGCGTTGAATATGGATTAATAAAAACATACTTACCACACCATACTAATAACATATGATATATTATAATATTGAGAATAAAGCTTCCTTTTAACTAATTTCTTCCAATTTTTAATGAAAATTAATCAAATCTTCTGACTTTGAATTCAGAATCAAAACCAGAAGCACTAACCCATTCAAACACCATAAACGTCATAATTAATAAATGTCATATTTGTTGCTGAAGCATTTAAAATTTCAGATTAGCTGAAAGTTATTATCAAATTTAACTAAACAAATAATCAAATAATATTGGGTGTAATATAAACATATTACAAAGACAATGGAAATACATATACACAAATGCAAAGACAAATATACTTTAAATTCAAATGAAATATGTTTGCTTGTTCGGATCGGAGAGCTCTTCCGGATTACCAAACGAAAGCAACATAAATCTTTCGTTTGATTTGAGATTGGCAGAAACCGGATTTAAAGTCACTGTAGTTTGCATTAAACCCGGGAGCAAACTTACGTATTATTTGACTCACAGGGAAAATCTAAATATGTAGGACAATATTGTATGTATAAGTCGGCTCCTTTTGATTTGCATGAAAAAACAGATACAGTTTCACGCCGTTTTTAAGCAAATAAAGCCATTAGTCATTATTAGTCGTCTGTTTTAATTAAGGTTTAAATTAACATTGACCTTTGTTGTACATTATACAATTTAAGAAATAAATTTACGATTAAATGAAAAGGCATGTGAAAATTAAATTGTCAAGGTTAACAATTAAAAAATTATCCATCCTAAAGCGAATGCATCGGCAAGGTAACAGATTACAGATGAGTAATTAATCAGGTAGCCAGCATACCAGTCTTACATTCATTACAATACCTTTCTCTTAAATAAACTTTTATTAGAAATTATATTTAAACATTATTTTTCATCGCCGAGCCGCCATTACACTATGTTGAATGTGTTGCAATTGCCTTTTAAAATAAAAAATATGCTATTGTTTACAACGATATTTTAACTTCTGCGTATACATTAGTGTACCAACGAGACATACAATTTTCTTTGTTAAAATAATTTTATCACTAATTTTCTCAAAAATTGTTCCACCGATTTTGGTCTCTTTTTGTACTTTGGATATTTGAGATACCAAAGTTCCAAGATAGCCATTGGCCGACATACGGAGGTGTTTGGTGGAACATTTGTATGTAATTTCATTGGTTTATATACTGTAATAGCGATAATTTATAAAACCATCAATATCTAAAAAAGTAAGGAATTGAATTCCTAAAATTTTTCTATTTTTTTGAATAAATCTGCGTACTTCAATGTTTGAAATTTTTTTTAATAACGAATTTCTTAAATTAAAACTAAATCGATATTCTCAAAAACGGCTCTAACGTAAAATTACATCAAAATCGTTAAAGCCGTTGAGAAAAGTCGTATTTTCAAAATTAAAAAAGTGATTTAAATATATTTGGTATGTGATCAAATGTTTCCGTTATGTTTGAGGCGATTCGAAAATGCATTCCATGTACCCAGAAAGTTTCTTATAAAACAGTCGTGCACTATATTTTTTTAAAATCTAATCACTGCAACCGATTAATATATACATATAGAACTTCCTTTATCACTATCTTTAATCAACTGTCTCGTGAAACCTCATCGCTTTTGCAGCACAGAATCTAGAATGTTTATGTAAAGCGGAAACTGTACTCTACTTTTTAATATTTGGAAAATAATGAGACTGCGAATTGTGGTATAGGCAAATACTGAAACTCTGCATCGCTTCGCATGAGGAATATATTTGTTTACTATTGAGCAGGCAGTTAGTTACCTATGGTTACCCTAAAAAATAACGAAGAGCAAATTCAAACTAAATAATATATGAAGTCTAATTTCAAATTTGAGCACGTCGCTGACATGGCCCTGTGGCGCAATGGATAACGCGTCTGACTACGGATCAGAAGATTCCAGGTTCGACTCCTGGCAGGGTCGCATACTTTTCTATTTTTCTTGCAAAATGTTTTCTATACATTACGTCGCATAAACTTTCATTTTGTTTACAATTTATTTTGCTACAACATCACAAAAGTACTAGATTGGTAAAATGCACATATAATTTTGACAGCTAATGTACTTTTGTTGTGATTTCTTTATCAGTAGAAAGAATTAATTTTTCTTGAAATAAAGAAAAATGACTGATGATATTAAAAAGTATTTTAACAGCATCTTGCAAAAGTATTTCATAAAAAATATTGTTAATATACGTGCAAATTTCATAACACATCCATTTTTAACAGGGTCAACGGATTATATCTTATTTTAATCACTGATCGAGATGGAGTTCCTCTACTAAAAATTAGTCAGGAGAGGATTGTTGATTTTGCCCTGATGCCTTCGTTCATACCAACTTTTACTACAGCTAGTGATCAAGCTGGAAAACTTGGACTCGGTAGAAATAAAACAATCATTTCAATGTATTCCAACTTTCAGGTGAATGTTAAGCATGAACTTTACAAATAAGTGGATTTTAATTGATTCGTCATAGGTTGTCCAGATGAATAAGTTGCCACTAATTTTAACATTTGTCGGAGCAGAGAACTGTAATACAGGCCACATATTGTCTCTCGAAAAACAAATCGATACACATTTGGATGACATAAAGCTGGCTGTGACGGAACCCTAAGTATAATAAATATACTTTTGAATTAGGCTGGTATTGTAAATATGTATTTCGAACAATAAATGTTGTGTATTTAAGTACAGATAATTAATATTTGATGAACAATATGCTTAACTTATTTTAACTCAACTTTAATGCGTAGTAACTAGAGGTTTTAAAGGTATTATGAATGAATTTTTGTAATCAAAAAGACCTATTAGACGGCTAATGGTGGAAAATTATGAAAAGTATCGGAAGATATAGTTTCGATACTTACCTATATATTTTGAAAGACAAAATAGCCAAAAAGATTGCCTTTATCAACTATTTGGCCTGTGACAATCGTTTTTATATCTTCAGGGATTTGACGTTGGATTTTCATGTTCTAGACTGTGAACAGAATAATAAAAGGCTTTACGCGTTTCGCTTTTCCCTCAAGGGGCTTAGCTAGCAACATTTTAAACATAAAAGTACTCATATTTTTTCTAATTTAAATGTTTATTGTATATTGATATCATTAGAAATTAGAAATTACTACTACACATGCACAAAATAACATGTCTACGTCTACAAAAATGGTAAAAAACAAATTTGGCAAGCACAGCTTTTGTTATTGATTTTTTTTCTGCAGCCTAAGGCCTAAAGTTTTTGTAGATTATTCATATTTAAAAAAAGGAAATTACATAATACATCTTATACTTATATTGAATGTGATTTGGTCTTTATATGTAAAACTACTCAAAAAGTACTGTATGACCTGTCATTTGTTTCGCTACAAATTCAATACCTTAAAAAATTGGTTACGTTCTTGCGAATACTTTTAATAAAAAAATATTTTGGTATGTTGTCGTTGGTATTGGAATTGTTACTGAACACAGATCTTCTGCGATTAACTGATTGTTTACTTAAGCTTTTCCTTCAGCCATTCTTCGGTAAGCTCATCCAACTCACGAATTTCGTAAACTCTAGTCAAGTCGACCTCGCGCTGAAGAGCACTTTTAGTGCAAGCGTACATCATCTGTAGTTCAATCTGTTGAATTAGACATTAAATACAAGTCATACATTAAATTTAATTGACTTACCTGACTGTCTCTTGGAGTGTAAAATATGAAACACATTGGATATGAAATTCGTTGGTCATCATGCACCATCTTGTATGTGTAAATCACATATCTCGGCTGATGTCCTGGCAGAATATCCTGCAGTTCATCGACTGCGATGTCGTCGATTAATTCATCCAAAACGACGATTTGTTTTTCACGGTCAACTTTTACTGTACGATAAAAAGTTCTGATAAATATGAGGGAAGTAGGCAATACAAAAAAATTAAAAAAAAAAACTTTAAAAGCCTCGCTGCCCTCCAATAAATATGTATAGTATATAACTGTTAATTAAGTTGGTGAACAGACCAATTGCTTTTGAATGGCAAACAATGGGAGGTGATGTTTAACAAAGGGAAAATGTACCTTTGTTTGTTTTTTTATTTACTTACATATAAGGGCCGAGTTTGTGGTACTCCTCCTAAATCGAAATTTTTTTAATTCCTCACGTACCTCATCGGAAATATCACATATTTTGCCGTCCCCCTAGAAACAAATTAATGTCCAGAGTAATTAATCATTTTTTTATCGCCAGCGAAATCATCAAACACAACAATGCTATTAGTCATTTCTGAAAGTTGATCGTGTTTAATTTTCAATTTTATAATTACCATTTTATTTTGCCTTTTGGTTTAATATATATAAATGCTTTTTATATTCGAATTGCAGTTTAATTGAGTAGAATATAATAATATACCTTATTTTATGTAATTTTTTTATAAAGAAATAAACAACTGCGGATCTAGAACGTAAAGAGGTTTATCTGGGGTTGGGAAAATGAAACTTTTGACGAAAAATGTAAAAGTCAAAATGACGTGAATCATGAAATAGATTTTGTAGTAGATTTTGCATTAAGTACAGTTCAGTGGGTCAAAAGGCTGATGATTGATTTAAACTAGGTTGAACTGTCTTTAAACAAGGTGGTTTTCTTAAGAAATACATATCATAAATATCATGTAAGTGCTTCTGGTTTTGAATCTGAGTTCAAAGTCAGAAGCAAATTTCTCTTCTTTCCAGGAGAGGAACTGTCATTTATGCACTTTCAGAAGAGTCGGAAAGTCTTCCAGATTACCAATCGAAAACTTATAGAGATTTCATACTAAAAATTCGAATTTTAAACTCTATATCTCCTAAGCTAGGCGAAAAAGAGACTGTTGTTACATCTTAACTTGCGATTTCAGATCTTGTCGCCTCAGAAACTATAAACTATAATTCTGCCTTTATTGTGTTTTGTTTCATTCTAAAAGTCCTATTTAAATTAATAGGAACCTTTCTGTAAAAGATGCTGGCCAACACCAATACTTAGATGATTCCAATTTAATGGTTTACCCTATCCTAAGGGTATATTAATTTTGATACATTGTTTGTAACACCCCCCAATATTCGTCGTCAGGACCAAAACCTAAGACTATTTTGCAATGTCCGTCCGTTCGTATCTACTTTTGAGGCCTTTATATTTATGCAAGGGTTCCTAGGGTTCCGAAATTTGTATTTCTTCAAAAATTTGTAAAAAACAAAAAAAAAGTGTTTAACAAAATATAGCCAATATTTTTTTTAGTATATCACTAATTTTGGCCACGCCCACATTTTGGGAACTTTTTTTCAAAAAATTATTTTTCGTTATAAATTTCATAGAATGAAATAAAATGCCATCCATCATGTTCTAAATTTCGCCCACAGCGGACTGTAGCCTTTCCTTTATTTATTTTTTGTGATTTTAAGAACTCTTTTTTTATGTTGTAAAGAATTCTGGGAAAAATAACTTGAAAGCAAACATTCCCATTTGTAACTTTCCGAAAATTTTTGTACAGGGTTTTTCAACAGGGACGCTACAAAAGTAGAGCGACAGGGACAGCAAACGACGCCATATTTCTTGCCGCTCTTTTTTCATTTCTCTTCAGTAAGGTTTGCCATTTCATGATGGAAAGATATACGAGCCAACGAGTCGAAATTATTCAAATTTACTACCTAATCTTGAGTAAGTGGCCTCAACGTTAAGAGCGCTACGTCCAATTTATGGTCGTCATAATCGTCCTAGCAGGTCAACAATTGAGCGTCTAGTGGAAAAATTTCAGAAAATCCACAGGCACAGTACAAAATGTTCCCGCGTCGTATGTTCTGCAAGCGTGCCCGTAGTGGCCATGAAAAAGAAATCGATTTCCATACATAATGGCATCGAAGTACTTTCACAGGAATAAAGAATTTCATTGATATCCAAAACCGTTTTGTAGCGCTCTTATTGAAACCCCCGATATGTATTGAAATTAGAAATTAGTTAGAAACCTAACATAAAGACGTTTACATATACAGTCATCACCTGGACAGTCGCATTTTCACGTCCTTTCGCTAAAACATGTAAATGCATACTTATTTTCCTCATCAACGGAAAAAATCTTACACGACCCGAGAAAAGACAAAGGGCGTTTTCGAAAAACGACTACAGTAATCGAGAGGAATATAAACAAGATCAGGGAATAACAAAAAGCAACCTGTTTTTAATTCACAGTTGAATACTAAAATTCATTTTATTAAAATAATTATAGTGTTTAGCTAAGCCGTGTGTCTATGACCGAATAACAAAGCTTTTGTAAATATTATTGTGCTAATTAGTAAGCAAATTAAACGAGTATTCAATATTCATGTATATATAAATATGTTAATTTCCGACACTTGTAACAACACCGCTAACTGGTGGTTTAACACCCATCAAAGTACACAATTCATTGCGTATCGGTCGAATTTCAAGTAGCGGTAGTCCCCAATCAGTCTCTGATAGTATGTTCAATATATCATCCATATTTTCTTCGGGAATGTCACAGGAATCTCCATGTAGAGCCAAAGCTTCATAGAGTTTTGTCGCTGTCGTCTTACGCACATGCACATGGGAAAGTCCTAAAAATATCGCCATCTTGGCTAGGATTTTCTTACATAGCCGAGGAACTTGAATCAACTGGCAAAACACGTTTACACTCGAGACAAGTTTATAGAGTTTTTTGTGTCCTTTGATTTCGGCATTTACTAAGCGAAATATTTCATCAGCGAAGGGAGATTCTTCATCCATCAGGACGTCGTTTATAGTACCTTTTTATAAAATAAAAGAAAAAAAAATTTCAAATTTTTTAAAAAAAAAAGAATAAAGAACATATTCCAAAATACCTGATCCGATTAAAATATCCAAAAAATTCAACATTGGATGAGTTACCCGCTCAATTTGAAAGTGTTCTTCAAAGTTATAAACTATCTCCTGACAAAGCCTGGGAATTTCTTTTGGATGAGAGCGAAGAAATTTAAACAAAGAAGCAGAAGAATATTTTATCTAAAATAAAGCATAATATTGAAGTTAAATTTTCCAAATTAAAAAAAAAAACGGAACTAATTACCAATGACTCTGTGAGTTGTCCAATACTTGCACTTAGCCCTAGGAGAATTTTCTGCGAATAGTCTGGCAGCTCCAGGAGTGAACAAAACATGGGGAATGTATGATCGGCAAAAAGCCAAAGAACAGATGTAAAATCAGCAGGAAACACTTCTTTTAGCCGTTTATGTTCGCTGATATGTGGGATGGGCGGATCAGCGTTGATAATACTGCAGAATAAACGACCAGCAAGACCACGTGTCCGGTCAATTTTCTCCACCGACTGTTGAACCAAACCAAGTAACACGAGACGTACATGTTGTGGCTTAAGAATTTTCTTGGGACATGTTGTTAGCAGTTGGTACAAAGCTGAGATTAACGCCATTTTAGTAAGCACATAGCTTGATATGATTTACTACATACCATTCATTGCAGCTTCTCGAACCCACGCCCCAATATCTCCTCTATTATCTACCGAGTACTCCTCCAGCGCCTTTAAGTAGCACTGAAATACTTTCTCAAAATACTTAGAATTCGCTATAGAAGCTTCGCTGGTGTCAGAAAATCCAATCGTCTGCACAACATTTGAGAGCGCTCGCACGCTCTCACGACGTGCCTCACTCCATTTGAATGTGATAATATTCTCACCTTCCTGCTGCTGTTGGGTGCCTGCTTCGGAAGTGGAGGGTTGTGTACGCACAGCAGGCAAAGAGTGTTTGACCAAACAATCAATTATTTTGTCTAACTGCGGTAATATCATGAAATTCGGAATAGCCCCAAGTGCGCATAGGTAACCCATCCGTGTTTGCTCTTCCAAATCATTGTCAGAACCTTTCAAATATGAAGCGACGATTACATCGTTTGTGTCACTGTGTTCAGGCGAGCCGTAATATGCTTTGCATAATTCAGAAAGTGCGGATGTGGCTGCATCACGCGTTTGGCCAATAAGACATTTATCGATTATTTCCTGCCAAGATTCTAAAAATTTCAAACAATAAGTAAGTATAGAAGGAATAAATGAGCAAGGTAATTAGGATACCTAAGCACTTAGAGTTGGCACTTATTTTAGCAACACTGCAATTCCGTATAAACTCCACACAGCAGTGTTTCATTATCTCTCCACTCATTCCTGCAAAGAGCAATAATATTATTTTCTAACATAATTATAACATATTCCAATTTTATTTTAACTTACCCCTGAATTGATCCCGCGTCAGAAATCTTCCAATCAACTCATTTAACTCGCTAACAATCTGATTTGTAAGTAAGGTTTCCTTTGACGTGGCCTCAACCAACTTCAAGGCGAGAACAATTTCACCTATCGCTATAACAGAGCCATGTCGCATATTTATATCTATTGAATTAGTTTTTAAAAATAATCTCGGAAGAACAACACCAGACATGTACTGCGGTGCTC
The DNA here is from genome assembly GCA_963576555.1 of Ferdinandea cuprea. NCBI lineage: Eukaryota > Metazoa > Arthropoda > Insecta > Diptera > Syrphidae > Ferdinandea > Ferdinandea cuprea. Next base: position 4,161,191 of record OY754958.1, read on the forward strand.
TAAATGAAAGCTTATGCAGCGCTTTGGAAGTTAATTCCCTAATCGATGTGTCCCAATGGTTGACCTTTTTTTCAACTAAATGCTCAATCAGCGGTACTTGGTACTCTTCGTACTGGGCAATATAGTCGCTTACTTGAAGGTAGGAGTTTTGTTTCAATCCTACTGTGTAGAAATCCGTAGTTGTTGAAATTTCTATTCCATATGGAAAGTTGCCAAGACGACCAACGCTTTCTTGAAATGCTGCCGATGCTGCTCGCCGGCAGTTAATTTCTCGATCAAAGGATGCCACAGTCAGCAAACCAGCTGATATTTGATGCACAAAAGGTTGTAGATCAGCAGGATTATATGCGCGAGCAAATGCCCAACACATGTAGCAAGCAGCGTCTCGTATGTGTTGGCCAACCGACATGTAGCCCTTCATTTCGTCATAAAATAGTGCTTGCATCAGAAGGGGAACAAGTTCTTTTAAGCGATATGGAAGCAAAAGCCCCCGTTTAGCTAACTCTGCCAATGCCAGGCATGCTCCATGCCAAGCTTCATGTGATTCCAGTGGGTTTAAAATATCTACTACTGAACCAATTACTTCATCGGCTAGAGCACGTGAAAGGCGGTTGGTAACTCGTCCGATACCTTTGGCAGCACTCCATCGGATATCACTGCCTGCACTGCGTAGACCTTGTAGCAGTTCTTCAATAACGTCTTCAACAAAATCTGGAACGACAATCTCTTCGCCATCTTCCATATCAGCAGCATCAGCATCTTCATTATTGCCTGCTCTAGATTCACTTCCATCAGGTGCTTGCGAAAGATTTAAGGCCAACGAACGAGTACCTGGAGAAGTAAAAAAACAATAAGCAAACAATTCACGTATTATTCGAAAGTTTAACATTTTTAAATTTGTTTGGTGATTGGGTGTTGTAAGATAAGAGGGAAACATCGATCGTTGTTACTATGACTATAAACTAACTTTGCTAAGAACTTGAATAAGCCTGAATACTCAGTAAGAAAACAAAAGCATCTCTTTATAAAGAATGCAAACGGCAAATGAATTCACAAGCTTGACAACTTGTTATTATAAACGTTTATTTACATAATGAAATCAGTTCAGAAGCTATTTCTGTAAACTAGAAAATATAAAAAGCTGGTTCTCGGCTTTATTCTAAGCATGTGGGTTTATGGCGGGTCGGGAGCCAAAAATATATAAAAATATACCTATTGATAATAATTGAAAATTATACCACACTCACCCCGTTTATACCTCCAAGCTGCTATTCTGGGTTTTAAGTAAACCAGCCCAATTCGTTGAATGATTTTAATGTAATACTTGTATTTTAAAAAGTCCGAACTAGTCTTGTAGTTGCAAGACAGTATCCACACCTGCAACCGCTGTGCATATGGCAGCAAATCTTCACGTTTTCCGTGCTTAAGAATCGCTGCTACGGCTGCCAATTGACCAAATTTCACATTCTGTTGATCGGCACTATTATTTTCAATAACCCAGTCAAAGTACTTTTCCAAGTAAACGCTCTTGATGTCAGATCGAATGAAGTATTTCGCCGAAAGATACGCAGTTATGCTGGCGCAGGTGTCATTAGTTTCTGAATACAATTTGCATATATCGAAAATTCTTTCCATCTTAGTTTTGGCATCGACGTGGTTATTGCAATTAGCATTCCCCTCTGTAATGTACGCATCGAGTCGTGACATATGAAATGGATTCAATACAAGAATAGACATCCATAGCAAGAGAATGTACCGTGTTTCCCAGTTTTCGAATTCTCTTGGCGCTTGGCGTTCCAGCAAGTTCAAAGCGAACTCCAGATCACTTAGTTCATGCGGGAGGAACTTCACCAAAGCTTTATATGTCCGTACCTTACATATTGTGTATAGAAACTTAAAACATGCATGCACCAGATCTGGTTCATTGGTGGGATCACGAATTTTGTTCATTAGCTTGCCTAGCAAAACATCGAGATGTGGGTCAAGAAGATGGGGTTGCTCTTGATATCTTTGTTGAAGATTTGTGATTAAATTTTAACATACCTATAAGTAGATTGTTAAATCTCTAGCTTACCTCGAAAGAATTTCAATAAAATGCTCATATTCCTTTTCAAAACTTGGCGAATGACACACCTTTATCGAATCAATCATTTGAGAGACTTCCTCCAGTTCCAGGAATAGTTCTAAAGTATTTGATGGACGGTCTTCGTCATTTAATTCTTCACATTGAGACATTTTGGTTCGTGTTAATTATAAATGAAACTGTAATGTACTTTAAGCACAATATAATATATTTTTAACAGCCGGCCGACCTGATATTTTCTTTGTTGACAAGATAAATTTGTGTCCTGCCGTGGGATTTTAATTGGCTGTCCATTTTTCGTTCCGTTTCGTAGAAAATACAAACTTGTTTACAAAGGCGAGTGTCAATTCACAATAATAAGAAATACTTTTTTAATACATTACTTTCTCATAGCTTTAATATAAAACAACTTTGGTTAGAAAATAATTATTTACTTATGGGAATCTCGAAATAATAATCGTGCGTTTATCTGATTAAGTTTCGTATGATCTCGAAATTTAGCTTAGTTAACAAACATTGCACTAATAATCTGTACAAGATATCCCACATATGACCCGCCAGCAAGATTATTGTTTATTGCCTTATGCTATATTTTCACCAAAGTCTTAGCCGAGATTATAATTAAACCTCAATCATTCTCAAATCTCATACAAATTATAATATGGTAAGCAAAAGGTTACAAATAAATCGGTCAATGAATATACTCAACACACATCTATATATTTATATAACAGAGTTCAGAGTTTTTAAAAAAAATAATAATGAAATAATAGGATAAAAAGGGGTCTATATTTATAGCCTATGGACTTAAGGTCTTCAATGCCTTTTCCAATGGCTAAAAGTACCACCCCCGCAACATCGCGTCATGGTTAAAGCAAGACAGACTTCTTCATTGTGAGAAAAATTTGGAAAAGTTAATTTTACGTCCCAGACCAGCGAAGTTTTTGCCAGCTACGTTTAAGGAATATTTAAAATAAATTATCTTTGAAACATAAATATAAGGAATGGTTCCTTTGTATTAATATAGAGAAAAACTGAAAATATTTTATCTATGAAAAATAGACATATAAATACAATCACAGGTGTGTTCTGGTTTGGTCGAACGACGAACACAATTAACTTACAGTTTTCGATTGGCTTGTGCACTGCACAGCAAAGACATAAAAAGTAAATGTTCATTTTAAAATTATATATTTTTTTTTTTTACTTATATCAAGTATCCATTGTGAATTCAATAGTTTCGACCCGTTTTCGCCTCAAACAAATTAAGGAATTGAATCAGTGATACAATTGTTTTGTTTTGTCTAGCTTGTGCATTAAATTTTAGCAAAAATGGTCGTAACAAATGACGTTGCAGTAACAGAAGACGACCAAGCACCCGGTCAAGTTTTGGGCGATTTAATTGTTCAACTTGAGGACTATGTGCCAACTGTACCAGATGCAGTATCAGCTAGATATCTGAATGCAGCTGGCTTCGAAGCTACCGATCCCCGAATTATCCGTTTGATGTCAGTAGCTGCGCAGAAATTTATTTCCGACATTGCTAATGATTCCTTACAACACTGCAAGACCAGAACCAGCAACACCCAACATTCTTCTGGGCACGGCTCTTCAAAGGTGAGAACAACACATCTAAATATTACAGCACTTTACCTATACAAATATGTCCTTAGGGTCAGAAACTATCAAAAGATCGAAAATACACCCTCGCTATGGAGGACCTTACTCCAGCATTGGTAGACTACGGTATCACTGTACGGAAGCCACAGTATTTTGTTTAAAAATCAACAAAGCTGTAAAATTAATTTTTGACATATATGTATACATTTCTCCTGTTTCGTTTCGTGATACTGAAACAAATTATAAATAAATAAAACTGAAATGTCATGAATTGAAACACAGTGAGTTGTCATTTTACTTTTTTCAGCGAGTCGCGTTTGGTTTTTGTTGAAAAGTGTATAGAAAGATACATTGTTTAAGATGATAAGCGGAGACAATTTCGGAATATATCGGGGTTCTAAAAACCAAGTGCAAGAAGAAAGAGCACAGGGACAGATCTTAAGTGATTTTTTGCTTCAACTTGAAGATTACGTACCAACTGTACCAGACGCTGTGACTGCTCATTATCTTAATTCCGCTGGCTTTGAGTCCACCGATCCACGCATTGTTCGTCTGATATCTGTGGCAGCACAGAAGTTTATTTCGGATGTTGCAAATGATTCACTACAACATTGCAAAGTCCGAAGCAACAATCAACAACCGACCACTCATGGATTGCCTAAGGTATTGCCGTTTAAAATAAATATTTAATAGTTTTTTTTTCAAGTTGCTAATCGTTTTAGGGACAAAAAATATCCAAGGATCGGAAGTATACCCTCACTATGGAGGACATGGTGCCAGCTTTGGCTGACTATGGAATAACTGTTCGGAAACCAAATTACTTTGTTTGAAGTTTATAAGTTAGTTTTAAAATAAATGTTATTGTTGACTTTTCTTCACTAAAAGAATAAGGTCTTTTAAGCGGCTTGAAACATTTTAATTTGTAGTTAACTAAATAATTTGCATACCTAGTATACGAATTATTTTTCTTGACAATTGCGACAAAGCTTGCCTTGCGTGGTATGCTCAAAGAATAAGATCCGTTCAGAACTGCGGTTGGGATAATTAAGCTGCAGGATGCTCATGAGATTTTATCTAAATAATACATTCACTGCACAAAGAAAATACCTGTATGACACCGAAAATTGTGTACCACATTTTAATCAATGTGATGCCAATACCATGAAAGTAATTGATTGGGTATTAGACTGACGATCGTATGACTGCTGAAGGTATTTAATAACTAGGCTGGGGGTTAGTCGCGGTTTGATAAACCTACTCGTCTGTCCAACGAGAAGAAGCTGCAAGCTGTCCAGAAGAAGAAATTCGAAGTTGGACGCCTTAGCAACACCTGGAGTAGCCAAAGATTACAAAGTTTGCATTCACCTATCACGGACGCCAACAACCAGTGGTCCCAGTATCGCGACATCAGCCAAGAGTTATCCGAAACTACCGTAGGTTACCAACGACCCCAAAGAAAAAGCCCGTGAGCAGCAAGGGAATAGTACCGAGCTAAGAAAAGAGAGGAGAGGATACGCAGTCTGCCAACTCAGGGAGATCGAAACAGCATCCGGAGGTTTTATAAGAAAGCCATGCAACTGGCCGCTAGCGTCAAGACCGGAACGCAGGCTCATCGAAACTGCAAAGGAAAACCTAGTCACCAACGCGCAGGAAATAATATATTTAATTAAAATTAATTAAATGCGCCTTTTGGGATTTCTTTAAACTACACTTGTTGGCTTAAAAACTCGAATCAATCAATCTGTATGAATCTGGTACATCATCAGGCGTTTTTAGGGATTTCTTGACAAATTGTCTTTCTTCAGGAATATGAATATAAAGTAATTTTGTAATTATATGTCGTTTTCGGTTGGTAATCCGGAAGACTTTCGGACTCTCCTTAACGCGTTTGTTTGTTACGTAAATGACAGTTCCTTTGCTGGAAAGAAAATTGGCTTCCCCAAAAAGTGGGCGTGGCAAAAAAATTGTTATATGCGATATATTGGAAAAAATATTGGCTAAATATCTTGTTAAACAATTTATTTCGGTTTCTATGAAAATTTACGAAGAAAAAAGCATTTTAGTAAAAAACGCCAACAAAAAGTAGGAGTTTTTGCCACTTCTACTTTTTGACAAACATATAAAGCTTGTGAAGGTTGCTATCTCTCTATTTCTCTTTAGCTTTAAAACGGTTTTTTCTAAATTGTGGGCGTATTAAAAATGTTATATTTAATTTTATTTTACACTTAACAATTTCGGAGCCCTAGAGAATATGTGGTACAAATTTCAGCTTCCTAGCTTCATTTTTAAATTGCGTACGGACGGACGGATAGACATTGCTAAATAGTCTAAGGTTTTGGTCTTGATAAATATATATACTTTAAGGGGTCTACGATGAATATTAAGGAGTGTTACAAACTATTACTATAATGAAATAATATTAGAGGTAATATCAACAATTTACAATTGCTAATACTATTTGTCTTCCATCCCCGTTATCGTCATCAGGAGCGTCACGTGAGGCGGTTGGAAATACATATGCACAAATACAGCGGCAGATGGAAAAACGGGAATTTTCCCAAAAAAAAAGTTTATTACCATGCTACTTTATCTAGTGCCAATAATTTTTACAAACATTTTTTTTATTATGAAACCGATAAAGCGATCAGATATAGATGGAAGCACTGATAGCAATATTTCGTTAGACTATAAATTTTGACAATTTGAGCCGAAGGTTTATTACAAGTGAAGAACGGTAACTCTATTGATTGCTTGACATTTGACATTTTTTACAAACTGATTCAGACTGCAAATCTTCTGCATTTGTACACAAAAAAAAAAATACTTTTTACGAAAGAAAATAATTTCAGTTTTGTCTTTATTCCACGATAAACGAAAAATCTATTCACAATGACAGTAGCAGAGTTTTTCGGTTGCACCCTCCTTGCCTTTGGGCCGCCGCTATCTATGTTCATTTTTACTATCGCCCACGATCCAGTTCGTATTATAATACTCATAGCAGCTGCCTTCTTTTGGTTACTTTCCTTACTAATATCGTCATTGTTATGGTTTTCAATAGTTCCATTACGAGAGCATCTTGCATTCGGAGTGACTTTCTCCATAATATTTCAGGTAATTTATTGAATCGATAAACACTACTGCAAAGGTCTATAAAAAAGTTTTATTTCAGGAATGTTTCCGTTATATCATTTACAAAATCCTTCGTCGTACTGAGAGGGGCTTACAGGAAGTGGCGGACGATACTCGTGTCACTGATAACAAACACATACTAGCGTATGTATCTGGCCTTGGGTTTGGTATAATAAGTGCAGCCTTTGCACTTGTAAATGTTCTAGCTGACATGGTAAGAACACAACCAAAGTTGCTCATTGTGAAATTCTCAAACTAATCGAATTTAAACTTACAGACCGGTCCTGCAACAATGGGCTTGAAAAGTGGTACACAAATTTTCTTTCTAGTATCTGCTTCCCAAGCATTATCAATTATCTTGCTGCACACATTTTGGAGTATAATTTTCTTTAACGCCATGGACACATCCAGGTACCTTCACGTTGCGTATGTTTTCTGCACGCATTTGCTTGTTTCGGGGATGACGTTTTTGAATAAATCGGAAATGTATGCTGCATCGCTTTCTACAAACTTTTGCGTAACTGTTGCAACAGGCTTTCTGGCATTCACTGTAGCTGGTGGGTCGGCATTATCCTTTAAGAGATTTATCACATGTAGATAAACACAAAATAAGTGAAGTGATTCAAAGCTTCACTTTTTGTATTTTACTCCTTAGATTAGGCTATTGGCTCTTTGTTAGCCAATTAACTCCCAAGATAGTCGCTAAATAAAATTACATTGAATGTGACTAGAAAATGGTATTCTATTTTGAAATTGGTAGCCTGGATAACGTTAGAGTGATCTAAATAGTAACATAAAAGCAATCCACACTGGCAGGAGCTTTCGGGCAAACTTAAGCAAAGTCCAAGCATGATAAGAAACGTCATAATTCATATACGCATACAAATGTTATGTCTTGGCAACAGTATTGCTCCTGAAGTTTTAACATAAAAGAAAACAATGTTTAAACGTGTCAATTTTTTTTACTCTTTATTAGTGTCTCGTAGTCCATATAATATTAAGAAAAACGGGGTACTTTGTTTTCAAAAAAACATTCAAAATAAATTTCATCGAAATAATCTTGTGAATTCCTTTAGCGCTATTGTCACGCCTTTTGCAGTGTCCTCCCTGGAAATAGATAAAATTAGTTAGACATACAAAGTGTACTAAACTCAATTCAAAACTCTTACTTTAACACAGTATGACAGAATTCATCTAATTGCTGTTGCGTTGCAGTCACATAACCTCCGCTGTTCTTCTTTGGCAGTGCATCTAGTGCTCGCTTGAGATATGCCTCCATATTCTCGCCTTCGATAGCCTTAATCTCAGTCAAAACCTCGGCAACATCTGGTAACATATACGAGTGTAGACAGAAGACTGATGCATGAATTAAATTCATAACCAGCGCTTCACCATTTTGCTGAGCAATGCTCTTGACTAGTGGACGACATTCTGGATACCGATAAGTGGTTCGGCCCCATTTTAAGAGATTGCAGAAGAATTTCATTACCGAAGAATTCGCTTCCCGATGGTCAAGAGTGCAGGCCAGAAGAGCGCATTGGAAAATAGGCGTTATTAGAAGACTCTGCAGGAACGGCACCGGACAACATTCAATAAACCTCGAGCAGAGTCTGAAAAAGTCATCTACTGTGTCCGGATTGTTTTTCAGTCCATTTTCCACTTGCAACATATTAAAGGTAGGCTCAATGAATGCCTTCAACATTTCTAAAAGACCGCTAATGCACTCTTCCGATTTGGCGAACTCGTCTACAAGTACGCTACCAAGATATAGGAAACAGCTATGATGATGTAGTACGTAGAGACCAACCATTTGTTTCACCAGTGGCTCCACTAGCGGCGATGCACGTTTTCCAACCATCCGGACTCCATAACGAATCATGCGACAGGTTCTTTCCATTATTCGCAAATCGCTTTGATATTTTTCCATTACTCGAGAGATTAATGGCCAAGCATCAGTAAAAATTTGCAGCGTCGGATGAACTTCTTCGGGTTGAATATCCGGATTCGTATGCCTGATTATTGCACAAGCACGATCAATCCAATATGCTGGATCAGTACGTTCCCCTTTTATTACCACCACACTTCCCGTATCGACTACCTGAGCCAAAGGGTTCAGTTGGAAGGAACATACCTCTCTCAGTGCCGGCTGGAGTTGATCACGCGGCAGTCTAGATAAAATCACCGAAATTCCTTTTAGTAGGCCAATCGCAAGCTCGTTGGATATTTCAAAGCTATCAAGACTGCGAGCAATTTCAATTAGACCGCTGAGATGGAAACTCATTTGTTGACGGCAGGAAGTGCATATCGAAGTGAGAGATATTGCAGCGGCAGCCGCCAGGCCATTTTTTTGCTGCAAACAATATAAAAGAAAATTGAGAACTGCCTGCAAGGACTCTGGATGGTTCTCAATCCAATCACTAAGTTCTCCCAACAGCATGATGGATGTGTAACGCACGGCGATGTGAGTGCTTTCTGGAAGGTTTAATATAGCTTCAACTACTTTGGGTATAACTTCATTTTCCTCGCTACAAAGAGAAAAGCTTCAGTGGTTTTTCATATAGAAATGCATTAAACTTACGGTATAATATTCTTGGCGACATTCTGCATTATAAATAGAGCCGACTCGGTACTCTCCCATGTGGCTGCGGGGTTTTGCAATATAATAAACATCTGCTTGAAGCAAGCTCCCGATCCAACAATAAAAATCACGTCCTTAATAAGATCCGAAACTTTTCTTCGAAAATCCTAAAAAATAGAAACATTTGTCATTACAGTTTTACGTTTTCCGTGTTGAATACATTGAAATAAAAATGGTGACAAACCGTTTTACTGTTTCACCGATATTAAAAAGTTTTACTACTGCCATGCGTTAATTGACTAAAAAAGTTGCTGATAGTTCTAGTTCTAGAAACGCTGAAATATGTACTTTTTTCCGAACATGGAGGATGGAATACAACTGACAGCATCTCTCGTAAGTACCTGCCCCCGGGAAAGAGATTGGCTTACTTCTGCAGGATTCCATGACACGAAAAACCGCGGTGCTCGAGACCATGACAATTACTAAAACCTTTTAGGAGCAGGAAAGAGGTATGTCAATAAAAAATTGGAACTGCTATTGGCAAGAAGCTCACCGGGGATGAACGAGGAAGCACAGAAACAAGGTAACTGAAACATCGCAGATTGGATGGAGCGTAGGTATGAAAAAGTAAACTACTACTTACCAGACTCATCTGATTAAAATTTAACCAAGGATACAAATGGAAAGCGTAGTATTTTGTGGGACAATCGATTGGAGAAGCCAGAACACAAAAAGGGGCAAATTGAACTTTAAAAAAGAAAATTCCGTGAAGATTCATACAAAATATAAATAAACCTAAATTTTCAGCTCAAACTTACGTTAACACACCTACCCGCAAAATATATTCAATGACATTAATAAAGTTGTTTACAGATTTACTTACGTTAAAATTGTCCGACTCATCAATGAGTCCATCGTGGTCGGCATCCATTTGCGCGTGCCGATACAAAGCTCCCAAAAGGCGTTCGATGTGCGGCTTAAAATGAATAGTCAATGTGTCGTTGTTCTTTTGATACAATTCCTCACTCAGGCGATACCATAAATTGAAGGTAATCTCAGCAACCTCATAATCATAGTGCCCCACACACAACAGCACTAGATCTAGTCCCTTAACAGAATAGTGCGGCGACTCTTCGTTGGATACCATCAGCATCAAAAACGACTCTGACAGCACAGTAAAAATGCGACAATAGTTTATCGTTTTCTCAGCGTCTTCGTGGGCAATGCTATTGTGATAAGCACTCTCCAGCGCCAGAACGCCATTGAATATTTGTAGTTCGAGCATCTGATCTACATTGTAATGGTTGTTGTTGCTCTCCAAGCATCCCAGCAAAGTACAGAGGCATTCGGTGGCAGAGTCATGTAGTTTCCGTGTCGTGTCCGAAATACTAAGTATGTTGAATACATGCTGAGCTATGGGACTCTCTGCAAAGGTGGTCAAGGGGATCGCATGAATGCCTACCCAGGACGTGAAACACCTGACAACCTTGTTTATTATAAATTCATTTTGCATATATGTCGAAAGGCAAATCACCAGGAATTCATTTACTGTACATGCACTTGAATCCAGCTGCTTATGGATCTCCTCTCGGCGATTTGCACCCAATCGTAGGTAACGTGAATCGATTTCCTGTGGTATAAGTGTGAGTATTTCTATTAGAGGCCAAACAGTTTCTGGGTGCTTTGAAAGAGTTTCGACCATTGCCAGAATTGGATCTTTCCATGACGCCATCAGTAGAACCAGATCGGAGACTGCCAAGCACAGTTGAGTTACGATTATTGGATCAGTTTCACTGGTTATTTGACAGATGTGAGCGATTAACGAGTCACGTAGGCTTTCGTGTGAGCTTGGGGGCAGCTCATTAAATGAGTTTTGGATTTTATTTCGCATGGTCTGAGCAGCAAAGTAGCATGAATGCAAGTCGCGCTTTTGTTGAAGGAGTTCATCTGCTATCGTCCATGAGTATATCTGACGAGATAGAACACTCATAAATAAAAAAGGAAAACGAAAAACAAATCACAAATTCAGATTTACTCACAGACTTCTGGAAGTCCTCAAGCCATTTAGATGCTTTTTCCTTGTCCCTGGAATTTGGATTATTGAAAAGAGTATAGATGCCTTGATAGACTACATCAATTGATGGTGGTGATTCCATTTTGCACAATATTTTAAAAATTAATAATTTTTTATATATTTCAAATAGAAATTTTTGATCTTTTAATTGCGAGAAAAATTTGACAACTCAACATGAAGGCCGGACGAAGTGTTTTTCTTTTACTTATAAATTATACTCCACAGTTGATTTTGTGAATAAGCTCAGCAATCTTTTGTTTATTTATAAGTTAAGTCAACTATTAAAAATATGTTTCATTCTATGGTTAAAGTTTAAACACATTTTTTCCAGCGAAAATTAAAACAGAAAATTTTTATTTTTCACTAGGCTGGGATTTTGGGATGTATTTACCAAGAAAAAAAGTTAGAACTGTCAAGGAGGTGTGAGAAGCCGCTGTAAACCGCAGAAATGCTTTCTAGATTGGAGTTTGGTTTTTAATTGCACAATCAGATGTCGCCCTTGTCTGTTAGGAAAAATATTTAATCAATGTACGAAAACTAAATTTGCATTTTATTGTGATGTTTGATGTAATATAATAATATTGAACGATTTTTAAAATTCTAAAATGAAAAGTTACAGAATAATATAACAAAAGTATTTCCCTAAAAAATATAAAGTTAGATTTTACAAGACTGCACCATTTCCGAAATCGCTCAAATTTTGTATTCCAGTTCCATTTTATGTCCTAAACTAAAGTTAAAAAAATGGCCTGTAAAATGGTACCAACATGTCTGGAATGGAGTGTCCAAATGTTATAAAATTAATTTTATTTTACCCGTGAAATGTGTAGTTAATTAATAAAAAAAGTTTCATCAAACTCGGTTCTTAAAAACAGAAGTTAACCATGAAAGAATAAATATTTTTTTTTTTCGATTCGCTGGAAGGAAAAATCGAGTTTAGGACATAAAAAGGAACTGGAATACAAAATTTTAGCGATTTCAGAGATGGTGCAGTCTTGTAAAATGTTACCAAATTTAAATATGGCCTGTTTATACACGAATTATATGTTAACGTTAAATAAATAATTAAACTGCTTTATATATGCTATGTATGAGCTGTTTAACAAGATAGTTTTTGAAAGTATTTTTTTGGAGAAAAAAAAATTGTTATGTTATTCTACCTCATTACGAAGTGCATACATAGGTAATGACTTCAGAAGCAATCACCTTTCAAGTCATATTGATATTAAATAACTAGACACGAAGTAATATTTTGTACAATAATTAATTTTAGTGTTAAATGCTGAAACGTTTTTCATTAATGATGTATTTACATGACCACGGAAAATGAGTGGGAATCAAAATAGCAATAACTACTATCAGTGAGGCACAGCACTATCCCACATGCAAAAATGCGTGAAACGTATTTTGGTTGGTAACGTTATGTCGTTTTGGTTTGGTAATCCGAAAGACTTCCGGATTCTTCTGAAACTGTTCTTCAGAACAACTTTAAATTCAGAATCAAAACCAAAAATGTCATAATCGATAAATATCATATTTGCTGCTTATGCATTTAATAATTCTTCAATTTTGACAAGATAAGCTGAAAGTCATTACCAAATATAACTAAACAAATGATAATATACTATTGGGTGGGTATACTATTTATCTTCCATCCCCTTTGTCGTCATGAGATTGGTAGTGAGGCGGTTGGAAATACATATACACAAAAACAATGACAATGAAAATATTGGCAAAAAAGTGACGCCTTCTCACAGAGATTTCATACTAAAAATTCGATTTTCAAACCCTTATATCTCCTAAACTAGGCAAAAACGAGACTGTTGTTACATATTAACTCGTGATTATTTCATTGAGTTCTATAAAGTTGCATTTTCAAATCTTGTCGCCTCGGAAACTATAGTACTGCCAGAAAACGACATTAATTTGCGTTGTAGCAGCCGTGTTTGGAGTTTTTAATCTGTGATCTCACATCTTTGAAATATCATAATATCACATGCGTGAGTTAAGTAAGAGAGATACTACTTAATGCAATCAATCTAAAAAATCTGTAAGAAATAAAATAAATAAACATAAAAATTAGGCCGCAATAACTTTGTTATAGATACTTTGAGAGATCAAATGCAAACAAACATAAGCTCTTGTAATCGCTTTAACTTAATTTTGTACAAACCTATTTTTATATTAACCAAACTATAATTTAAGCAGTAAAATCAGTTATAATTTAGCTCCAACCTTGAACGAAAAAGAGATTGAAAATACAGAAATCGAGGTATGATTTACGTCAGATTTTGGCATACATATTTTGAATATTAGGCATAAACGGCCCATACAGGACCTAATGCCTAGCTTTTCCAACTGTGTGTGCAAAATTATATTTTTGATACGAATGGAGGGATGGACAGTTTAATGCCGATTCCGGACAGCAATTAATTTTTAAGAAGCTTCTCATGACAGTTCTTACACTTCTAGGTTCGGCTGTAACACCTTGAAGGTGCTCATAGATCCTCTTTAGATGATCCTCTAGCTTGGTGTAGAAGTTGGGCTTTTCAGGGCCTTTACCTCTACGACAAGCAGCCTGACCAGGACGACGCATAGTTCTGCACATGGCGGGCTCAAGGGTTTCTCCTTTTCACATCCTGAGGCCGCACGACTAGAATTATCCTCTGGTTGCCCAACAGCAATACCATAGGTTGATGTGGGTACAGAGGCATCTATTTGAAAATATTTTTTAATTGAGTAGCTAATTGTTCCCACGAGTATCCGGGAAAGGAAGTCGCCCATACAGGAGCCCGGTACTGCACTTGGAGGCTGGTTTGTAACCGAATTCAGCCTGGAGTTCGGGGCTCGCATACTAGCGACTAAGCACTCTCTTAGTCACGTACCCCTCTGCGGATGCTCTTTCACTTTCGAGTTGATGCTTTGTTATTGGGGTTAGCTCCGCAATTGAATGGTTCTCAGTTAATTGCTTCTCAACAACTAGTCTGCCATGAAGAATAAAATCTTCGACAGCACAGCCCATTGAGTCTTTGCAACATTAAACCTCCGAAAGCAGTCGCGTTTAAAAAGACGCACATATCGATGTGCCGACCCCTGGCGGTAGGTGCTGTCCATTTTGTTTAAATACGAAAAATAATGCGGGTACCTACTACCTACTAGTCACATTGTTGTAAAAAATTTAACAAAATAAAAAATTAACAGAAGTTAATGCATCCTTACAGAGGTGTGCGATATAATATAATTTTTCAGCTTTTTATTTCAAATGCCCTTTTCTTAAAACGGTAGTTCTTTATTTATATTTAAACCGTTATAAGTTTTTCCAGGGTTAATAATTAATTCCTCATCTGTGGTGTTTATATCGATTTTCGAATTGTTAAAGTGTTAATTATTTCCGTTACTAGGTATTTTATTTAGATATTTTTATTTTTACGGAAAGTAATGTTAATATTAGTCATATTGTTGTAAAAAATTTAACAAAATAAAAAATAATTTTCTAATTGTTTCATGTGCTAATTGTTTCCGTTCCTAGTTATTTTATTTAGCTTCTATTTTGCGAAAGAAAGAAATGATATTGAAGAAACTTGAAGGCAAGTAGATTTTGCCAAAACATTTATTTGTATTTCTTTAATATCAGTATAATATCACCAATTAGCAGCGAGTGATTTTTAAAATAAATAAATGTTCTCCAGGAATCTTGCGCTCCTTGAACTGGACACCAAGAAATTTAATTTTTGCCAATTGATTTATTATTTCCTTAGGTTTATTTTCTCTCAGCACTAACAGATAAAGAACACCATTTGGAGAGAGAATAGAGTTTAATTTCTCAATGAGTGCATCAATTACACGCCTGCCATCTAACCCACCAGCCCATGAGTATATCAAATTGTTGTCGGTTACGTTCGAGGCAAAGTCAGTCTCCTTATGTTCCAACTCCGTATCCGTGGTCACCACATATGGTGGATTAAATACTAATACGTCAATTAGATTGGGTTTTATATTGTCCAACAGATTTGTTTGAATTGAATCCACGGTGGTGCCATTTCGCAAAGCTGTTTTCTTTGTCATGTTACATGCCCAAGGGTTAATATCGGTTGAAAAGCACAGTGCATTTGGCAATCTTTTTGATAAAGCTGTTACGACTATTCCACTGCCTGATCCAATTTCCAAACATAAAATGGGTTGCACCTTATCCAAGTATTCCAAGTCGTCTTCCAGTGCGTCAAGTAGAAAAAATGTGTCTTCAGCTGGCTCGTACACTTTTTCATAGTCTTGTGGTTGTATGTGGTCGTAAAACGGTGTATCCATGATTTATAAAACAATTATCCTTTTTAAAATTGCTGTTATATGTTGGAAGCAATAGCTGACTCTAACAGCGCTTGTCGCCTTTGTTGTTCCTTATCGATAAGCTTATGCAGCGAGGTTAGTCTCTCCTGGCTTGTACTAAGAATGTTCGCAATCACAGTGACCTTGTGTTTCACGTTGATTAATTCCTTTACTTTATCGGAGAATTCCGGAATCCCTCCTTGGGCTTTTTCGATTTCTCGCAACTGTTCCGCAAGGGAATCCAATTGAAGTTTTAGTTCTGCTTGCGCTGCCCTAGTCGATGTTATTCTATCGTCCAGACGATCTACTGATGGTTTGAATAAATTTATAATACCTTCAGCTAGGATATCTCTTGTAGGGTTGTTGCAGAAATTCTCTGTGTTTTCGTCTAAGGAAGTAACTGTGCTGTCCGAATCTTTGTCCATTGCACAGAGAATGTTGAATATTTCTCTAAAAATGCGAATTTAATACAAATGCATTTATGTACATTTATTGACAAATTCACGACAAATCGAAATAACAGATGTCAGATATTTGTTTTGTTCATTTGACGTCTATCTCATAGGGTATGTTCATATGATTTTTTAAGCCACGTATGTAGATAGGTAAAAATGTAAAAATGTAAAAAGTGTGAATGTCGTTTTTGTTTGGTTTGGTAATCCGGAAATGCTCTCCGATCCGGGATGCCAATCGAACAAGAAAACATATTTCATTTGAATTCGAAGTATATTTGCATTTATGTATATGCATTTTTAACCGCCTCACTGCCAATATTATAAATGGGATGGAAGAAAAATAGTATTAGTCATTGTAATATGTTTGAACCCAATATAATTTCATTATGTGTTTAATTGAAATTGGTAATAATTTCCAGCGAAACTCGTCAAAATTGAAGAATTATCAAATGCATCAGCAACAAAATTCATATTTATCGGTTATGACGTTTGTGGCATTTGAATGTGTGCGTGCGTGATTGAAAAGTTTTATAATAATTAAAAACAGCCAGTGTGATGACCATGAATTTAAACGCAGAACCGTAATTTTTAAAACTTGTAGAACGCTGCATAAAACAAGTATATATATGCTTAACGAGTGTGGCAATTGGATCTAATACGTGTAAACCCAAACGATTTAAATAAAAAATACAAATTTCATACTTTTAAATTTTGATTTAGCACTAAAAATGTATATTTTTTTGTCAAATTAATAATTCATATTGTCAAATTATACAGACTGCGATTAGCACAACAAATAACAAACAGATTATTACTTAATAAGCGACAATCAAATGATTGCTATTAATATTAAAAATGGAAATAAAAGAAAATAGTATCGACGGAAGTAAACAAAAAAAAATGTTAGAAGTTTCAGGGGTTGGGGTAGGTGCATACTATAAGGACCTTTTCGGGAAGCTTAAGTAAATAGTCAAATAAGTGCAAAGGATATTGACTTATGGGCACCCATGCCCATTATGACTCTTCCATTCTGACCCATATCCTATTCTACTTAGATCTTATAAAAAATCTTTTCAACCTATCTGTAAAAGAGAAATAAATGGATTTATACAAACAAAAATGTACTTACTTACATATTAAATGGTGAAAATCCAATCCAAAATTGACCTTCGTTTCAAAATAAACACTTAATTTTGCTGCAAAATAACTTCAACTCAATAAAAAAAGCTTTTCTTAGCCAAAACACAATACCCATGCTACTTTTGTTCAAAAAAGGGTTTTCCCATAATTGCCACCGATACAATAAAGCAGACAGCCTGCTTTCAGAGTTCTCACCTTACTTAATAGAGAAATATAGCGGGAGCCCATTTTGCCCCGGGTACCTGTTCCCCTAATGGGAGAGTTTTTTCTTGCGAGAGTCTATTGACGCGACCACAGCAAAATGTATTGTTAAAAGTGAACTTTAAACATGAAAAGGTTCAATAAACTTCAAAACATCAATCTAAATATACAAAAACAAGCAAAAGCGGTATTGTGGAATTCGCTTGAAGAGATTACAAATTAATTAGTAATAGGCACAAACGAAAAATTAAAAAAATCCAAATAACTATTTATTAAACAAAAAGAAATGTACTCGGAGACGAAAAATTTAATGAAATAAAAAATATTATTGAAATTATAGATGATAATATAATAAATATATAATATATGTGTATAATATTTATTGAATGAATAATATCTTAAAGCAACGATCGGAATTCCCAAAAAATATTCGTGACAATCATTTTCAAACTATGTATGTATGTTGTTTCTGAGTGGAAAGAGCAGATTCACAATAAACAAATGGTTACAGCTGTTTTCCTGGGTCTGAAAAGAGCTTTAGAAACGGTTGATTTAGAAAGGTGGTGAAAAAGAATGCTTCCTATCAGAAAAATTAAAATTAAAAATAAAATGGGTGTATCTGTAGATGGACTTGAGTCGGCCGAAAAACTGGCCTTTAGTGGGCCATTTTGTACCTAATGTTCGGTACAATAGATCTCCACGAAGGGAATCTTTAGTCATAATTTGTTCTTAGGCTGCCTTAAAAACGCTTTAAAAATAGAAGGGTCTACATAAATCCATAGAAAAGACACCAAACAATATTCAATTCGCATAATAAAGTAATACGGAAAGCTAAAAATGAAACAATTGCAAATGATTTCATTACAGTATTGCCTTAACTTAATGTTCATATTATTTTGCAGACGATAGCATATCAATGTTATTGTTAAATAATAATCACACCAAATTACACAAACCTACCTAATAATTATATTTACCAGTAAAACATTAACATCGAAGCATAGCTCATTACCCAACCTAAATTGCATATCCACCCTGTAGTTAAGATAGCCTTACTTAGTAACTCAGTTCGATAAACCAGCGTTAATAGCTATAAATAGTTTATTTTTACTGTACCTATTACTCGCAGTAACATGCATAAACATAATAACAAGCATTCTCATTTATCATTATTTCTGTGTATGTATCACATGTATTCACATTATCAGCCTAATTAGGATACACTCTTTGAAAAGGTACGAGATATTTTTCTGAAATATAAATAAGTGTGCACATTGCATATTAACATGTAAGAAAGATAGGTATGTAGTTACGAATTATTTTTAGACAATTTATCATTCAAGTATACATTTTAAATTAATAAAGCATATAAAACTGATGCAATTTATAACTAATCGATTGAATAAAAACCAGGTATAAAAATGTATCAAGGACTTTTGAAGGACAGCCGTTCTGCTAAACTTCCAAATACAGAAAATAATTTCCTGAGTGTCCATTTATCTTCCGAAAAGCGTCTGAATTGTGTTTGTATGAGACTGCTTTACGAGTACACGATAGCACTATAAGGGTGAGAGAACAACACACCATCATGCTAGGGGGTTGGAGACCTAAAAGGGATTATATCAGCTACCAGAAACGGTTCAATTATAGGGAATTTTATACACTTCATGTATACTGTCTTTTGGTGTTCTCATGCGCATAAACATCCTATATCGTAACCTTATATGATAAAGAGTACAGTCTCGGTTTTTACCATCATATTGCTGGGAAATCGAATTCTAGAAACACACTGCCGTCCGACATAGATGTGACCAGTAAGGGTGTGTTTCGCATGTTGCGGCTGCATTTGCTACCCTTACCGAATGGTAAGCGGCGTTTGTATCTACACTGGAGTTGGACGGAATGGATACGAAATCCATTATTATACATGTAGAGAGAAAATATGTTTTGTTTGCTTCAAACAATTGAATTTTTGCCTGAGCTGTTCTTGTCCTCTATACACTGTGCGTGTACTTATTTTGACCCTCAAATCGATTATAAGGAAGATAGGAGAAATATGATGTTGTGTAACTATTTCGTATACTAAACTGAAGTCGGTACAAAAGGTAGATGCTAAAATAAAAATCTGAAATATTTTAAAAATGTTTTGTGTTAATTAGGTATATAACTATTGTATTATATTTTTAACAAATATTTGATTTTAATAAGAATTTATTCAATTTTTGTACTTACCAGCGATAATTTCCAGTCTTTTTTAAGTTAATATGTATTTAACATACAAAGTTAAGAACTCTGTATGCAAGTATGCACATTTTAGGTGTAAGGGAGAAATCTGATATTTCTAAATTAATTTTGTTTCGTTGAAATCCCAAAAGAAAATAAAACTATTTCGTGCTCGTAAGGTATGATTAAATTTGTCTCAAATACCCACGTTTAAATGTGTGTATAATGTATAATAAGTGAGCAAGTATTTTGATCAACAAATTTATTACATCATGCAATCAAATTTAGTTACGTATTTCACTGCATTTGTTAGTTTTGTATGTTTGTTTTTGGGGTTTTCTCTAACCAGCACGATAACAGCAAGGCTATACTTGAGCTCCTTGCAATTTATAATGACAAAATATGGAAAAATCCATTGTTAATTCGTTCTTATCCTGTCGCTTTTAGTTTGAAGTTGATCTAATGAAATTCATTAAACAAAAAAACTTAAAAATTATGTAAGTATTTTCAAACAATAATTGCTGATCTACGTGGCCGCAATTCCACATCTGATATCAGAGAAAGTTAAAATGTATGTACTTATAAAATCACACTCATCAAATAGAGACGAATGCATTCTAATAAATTGCAGATGATCTTCCGCATATTTAATTATGAAAGTCTTGATGTTATTCAAATTGCTATCATAACGAATTGTTTCGAGTACAAAGAAAATTAAACTGGTCTTTCATCTATTGGGCGAGCTAACAAATTTATAAGTGCACAAAAGTTTTCGATCCTAGATATCTCTGTAGGCCTTAATATTTTTTTCTACAACGAGAATATCGTACACGAACATAACGGATTACATCCATTGTACAGCACTAACACTAGGCATCTTGTTTTTTTAATTCAAAACACTTTTTTTTTTGGAAACAGAAAATGTTCTTTTTTTGTTCTTGAAGTTATTTATCGTTTTGAAGTTTTTTATTTACACAATGATATTTAATTACAAAATAATATAAATATTTAAAGGTTAACATTAGGTTTATTTCATTTTAAATATACATATATTCATTTTTTGTGTTTAAATAGATTCATGGTACAAAGTTTATTGCTCTTGATTGGTATAACAATGTTTACAAAGATGACAAACATGTATTATTATAATTTCTCTTCTAGTACTTACTGTTAGAACATATTATTATTATTTTGGCAAACCAATGCTTTGTTTTATTACATTATTTTTTCGAATTTTAAATTAAACTAGTAAGTATTTGGTTACAGTTCAGTCAGAGAAAAAACTCTCGTTTTTTTCTTAATAACAGCTTTTTCTTTTGTTTTTTTTTTTATTTTTTCAACAATTTACATTTTATTTATTTCTTGTATAATTTGTACATATTTATTAATCGTTATTACTTGCTATTTTTTTTATTGTAAACTAAATACGGGTGTAATGAACTTGTTCAATGATTTTTAATTGTAAACTTAACGCTAATTTCTCATAACTACATCTAGTATCTACATTTTATTATATTATTATTATACTTCTTGAAATGTTTACCACTTTTCGCAAAATTAGACAAAGCAGCCAAACGACACATAGGTAAAACTAATACTGAAACGAACAATACGAATGATGTTTGTTAATTTTTGGAATTTCATTTATTTGCACGACAATTAATTAACGTTAATTATTGGCAAACTAAGAAAAAGAGCGAAATCAAAGAACGAAACAAACGATATATAAAACATTAATCTATAGATTCCAAAGTAAATCTTCAGAGCAATGTCTTCATTCTTCAGTCCGCACACACAACACAGTCTATAAGTGAATTGTCGTCATAAGTATACAGTGTTAATATATATTTGAGTGTAGCATAGAAAGCCAGTTTTTCGTATATCATTGTATAATTTGAAATAACTTATCTACGAATTAATCAAATTTGGCTTTCTGAGCGACAATGTAAACAATGTGAAAGAGATGTTAGGTGACGAATGGCGGCGCACTGATGGCGGTACTCAAAATCAAATAATTTACACCAAACTTTACACTTACCTAGGTCCGTTGAACTTTTGTTTCAATTTATTTCATAATTTCGTTCTTTGCTAGATTTAGGAAAAATTTGGATGTATCGACAATATAAAAAAAAAACAAATAACGGAAAAGTACGTAATTTGTGGCAGCATAATAGTCGTCTTGTACGTACATAAAAAATAATTTCTTTCTCAACGGACAAAGAAACAGGCGAACACAATCGATTAACCCAAAAAAAAGTTTCGCGTAACTTTTTTCGGATTTTTTGCTTCCAAAATCTATTAGAGTGAATTTTTAGTTTTTAAAATGTATTTTTATTTTTTCTCAAATACTTTTTTTCTGCATTTGTTTTAACTGCTATTTGTTTCTATTTTTAACGTTTTTTTTAATTTTTATGTTTTTTTTAATATATTAAAACTTAAATGTAAAGGAAAAAATCTTGCATCGTGAGTTTTTGTTTTTTTTCTTATTTCTGTTTTAAATAAAAAAATTACATAATAAAAAAAATAAAATAAGAAATTAAAAATTATTTCTTATCATTATAATATATATAATTTTTTTTTTGTTTTTTATTTATTTTTTTATTTTTATTTTTTGACTACATTATTATTACGCTTGATCGTCGGAGCCTGAGACATCATTTTCTTCGTCATCTGAAAGCGAAATTTTTAAAAAGCGATTTAGTTATATATCTACGTTTGGTGAGTTTTTTTTTAGTTTAAGAATTAACTGAGCTAAGAAAAGCAATAAAAGACGCTAAACTCTAAATAAAGACTAATTTCAAAGTACTGAAATAGCTGAATCGAATTCGTAGTAATGTATGTTAATTTTTGGTTTATGTATATCTGTAAACTGATTTTTCTTTTGATTGTAAACTATAGCACTGGTTAACTAATTATTAGCAGTAATTTTCTCAATTGCCGCGCTTAAATACGTTATGAAAATTTTAAGTCATAGCGGATATGATACACAAACAATTCCATATAAATATTAAAATTTGGCGCCCAACAGCAGGAAGTGTTAATAGTTTAAAAAAAAAAAATAATGAATCATCTTTAAAGGTGCATTTCGTAAATATATATTATGTACATGGTACCTACTCTTACAAATGTGTTCATTTTAGCGCATGTCACTGAGCTCTACGCCACTCAGAGAATCCAAAAATCTACATACAATTTGTGACTACCCCTCAAATAGGGGACGCGAATTCGATTTAGCTATTATTGTCAATAAATGTTTATTACTTCGTTTACCTTCTTCGCCATCATACGGGAGATCATACTCGTCGCTTTCAATGTCACTGTCGATTTCTTCAATGATCTCCTCTTCGAGTGCTTCTTCCTCATCTGAATAGTCACTTGCGTTGGCTGAACTATCTTTTTTGGCTTTCTTTGATGCCGGTGATTTTTCCTATAAATAATTAAAAAAAATGGAAATTAATTTTTTTTTATAAAATCATTTAAAACTTCTTGGGTAAAAATTATATTCAATCTGATAGTTGAACCACCAAGTACACTAGCCTCATTCAATGTATAGTTAGTCCAACAGAAGGCAGCGGCTATAAGAACAAATTTATACACAAAGTACATGTGACGCGCGCATCAACGCTTTTATATGTGCGCCAGCGACCGTCGGACAGTTTATTGCAGCTGCCAACAACATAAGCAAAGCCTCGTGTATGATGCTCTTTTTATTAAAAATTGTATGCGCTGCGTTCTTTCACAAAATAATAGAAAGAGTCAACTGGCTTGTGCAGGGTAAAGCCAATTCATTATACGTGTGCACACGAAGGGTATCCCACCTTTAAATCTTTTTCACATAGCCACGCTGTGTTCACCCTCATTCAGAATTTCCGTTAAGAGACTCTTCGTAGTCACGGAAATAAAGGAAAGCTATAAAACGGTGTGTGGTGCAAAGAGTAAAAGGGAATGAACACATTTTCATCGCACTAACGCCTAGCCTCGCTAGCGCACGCTTCTAAGTATTTTATGGGAAACGTATATTTGTTGTTTGTACATGGATTTAACACGTTGGTGTTTTTAGATTTATGGCACGGGAAATTTAATACGAAAGAACTTGGGTACAGTTTCGTTTCGATGTTATCGTTTTTATTCACTGTTGTTTTGGGTCGGCTTGACAGATGTCAATATATGATACAGTAAGTACAGTGCACAACAGGAGTAAAATCACAAGGGGTCAAACAAGAAATAACGACCACCTTGATCAAGGGCATTGAATTGTCATTTATCATCTTTTGCGTGTCATGGCGCAATCACTTCAGCGTTGGAGTTATTTTTCCACTTGTTATACGAAGGGTATAACTGTACCTGCTTCTATTTGTGTAATCACATTTCCAATATCTTTTCAAACACTTGGCTGTTGTTATGTTTTCTGTTGTTCACTTGTGTGTGCATAGACAAGGTGTATATAACAGTTAAGCAGCAGAAGGTGACATACATAATGTGAAAGAGACAAACATTTTTTTTAAAAAAAGAGGGAAAGAGAGACTGATTTTATAACTGGCGCACGATGAAAGAGAGCGAAAATAAATATTTCCATTTTTATTTAATTTTTATCGTTCTTTACGGATCTCGAAATATATTATTATATGACGAATTCGCAAAATTGAAATTTCGTTTTGATAAAATAATATGTAAATAACACGTTGTTGCTGGGTCACAATGGAAAGCGGTCAAATTACAGATACAAACATTTTTCTATTTTGATGTTTGTGTTTCCTTTGACTGATAACAGATTTAAAACAAGAACAAAAATTATTTCGTTGGAGAAATTTCTTGTACGTACCGGCCGGCACGGCTATTTGCGGCACTAACACAGAAACATACGATGATTTGATTGCTAATATTAGGGGGGGGGGGAAGGGCCAAGCTGCTTATATCAAAGTTCCCCTTTGCGGTATGCGTGCGTGCTTGCAATTTTTGAATGCAGTTGACGGTGGCGCGGCTAACATCGTTTTCATATTATTGAATGGGTTTTTAACGTACATTCAGCGACCTATGTAAATACTAAACATAACAACGAACAGGTACCTGCGCCTTTCTCTCTCTCCCACTGCTGGAGCTGTCATTAACTTGACAGGTTGTAAAATGTAGTGAAGTGTGGGGAAGTAAAGAAGTGAATTAAAAGCAATATAAGGTTGAGATTATGTTTGTGTTTCTGAGAGGCAACTCGGCGTCGCCGTTGTGGATGGATACAATTCTCTGTATACAGAAGGCATTAACTGAAAAAAAACATCCAGAAATAGAAAATTTTAAATGACACGAAAAGAGGGGGGAAAATGCCGTGTGCGGTTGAATTCGGGCCGACATCAAAACAAATTTGTTTCAGAAAAACTTTAGAGACGCCACGCCGGGGTAGCGTCATTTTTGTGCCTCTCAAGTGTGTGTTATTTTTATAAATTGCACAAGAGAAATAGAAGTAAAAACCAGCAAATAGCAGTTTTATTATCTGCTCTTGCAATGCACCGACGACTTCTAATTGAATGTTCTCACTTCGAGTTCGAGAGATTATGTGAATTATTGGAGCAGCCATACCCATATTCAGTAGTGGAAGCTGGGGAAACTAGGTATGAAGCAATTAAACACGCTAAAGACACTCGCTCAGTTGTGCTGTGTTGTTCACCTCCTGCTACTGATATTGATTGTTGTTATCGTTATGTATCTGTATCGAGGCCCAAACTCCCTAAACTGAGTGTGTCACAATGGCTCCCAATACAGCTCTTGATAATATTTATGTGTGCCTCTTGGTTTTGGTATCTCGTAGGTATAGGTTGTCTTGCGGGTGTAGAGTGACAACAGAGAAATGTGTGTCCATCGTTTGCAAATGCGCGCGCTTGTCGTATTATTTTTTTTACGATAGGGACGAGATTCTTATTAGAATTAGAGATTTTTAAGTCACAACATACAAAACATATTATATTATATCGTTGTGGGTGTCCTTTTAACTTCAGCAGATACGTATCTACCTCCTTGTTATGCCTTTGGGAAGAATGCGCTACACACTCTCACTTGTTATAGGTACAGATATCCGACACGATAGATAGAGAGGAGGTGAAGCTGCTGCCCTTTCTCCTTCGTTGTAAAATATTTTTTTTATAAAAATAGATATAAATTAATTCCGGCGTGGTGTACGTTCATTCGTTCTTTCCCCACAAGATTACTCACTGTTTTTTTTTATAATTTTAAAGTTTACTTACATCTGCAGGCCGTTTTGTTCCTTTGACCTGATCTTTTGTGACTGCTGGTTTTGTAGTACCATTATCTGAGGCTGCTGATGTTTCTTCGGGTGCTGGTTTTGTTATTTGTTTGTCTTCTTTGACGGCGTCGGCGGCAACTTTTTCAACCGCAACCTCTCCATTATTTTCTATTGCTGAACTCATTTTAATGTGTTTTGGTATTTTTTTTTCAAATAAATTTAGTGCAATTAAATGTATTTCGGTTGTCAATGTACTACACACACTACGATTTCTAATTGGGCTAGATATATAGATATTTTTATAACACTGTATTTTGTTTTTAATCTTCTGACTTTATAATTACTAGCGTGCTACTTTTTAACCGATGTTCACCCGCTGAATGCTCGAAATCGACTGAAGGCGTCTTCTAGAGTGTGAAATACATTTTGAAGGGAGCGCGCCATTTGAGATTTCATGCCAGTAAATGAATAAAATTTGTAAGTTATTTTTTGTGGGTTAATTTTAAACTATAAATCAAAACTTTAAATACAGTTCAAAAGGAAATTTTTTATGGGACTTTTTATTATTTTTATTTTTAAAATTAAAATAAGATGAAATAGTAAATTGACCATCTAAGAGGGTTTCATGAGTATTTTCATAGTAAAAGTGCTTGGGTGTCATGAGTATATCATGCAACCCTGTAGTAGCAAGTGTTTGGCGGTAAATTTGAAAATGTTTTTTTCCGGATAGAATATTCAAACAAACAATAATAGTTTCTTATAGGAGTTAAGTTTTGTGAGTGCAAAAATTGATTAACTCTGGATGATTGGATAGTATGTCATCTGTATTGGCTAATGTTAACTTTAAAGTGGGCATAACTGACGTCATTGTATTACAACTAATTGTAAGAACTAGGCATTAGTTGCATATTTATAGGTCATATTTTGAATTGATATACATACTATACTATTATGTTGTGCTTGTCATGTCAGAGGTTCAGTATGAGTACAGTATGCAGGATTTACCGAGCCCACTCTCCAATCTCTAAGCAGTCATAAGAGCAAAGTTTTTTCGTGCGGTTATAAACGGGCCGATGAGTGTGCATTGTATCTGGTGAGCTATCAATGAATCTACCCTCTTGTGCTTGAGTTGTTATCAACACTTTTGCTTTTAAGTGAAGATTTAGCGGGTCTTCATTGAATGGTTGGCGATTTGATAGGAATCAATACAGACTTAAAAAATAAAATACATAGGTAACTACATATGCATATATTTTGTTTCCTTTTAAAATTTAAATAGCTTTTATTAAATATATATTAAAATTATCCATTTGTTTAGTAATTGTTTAAAGAACTTGTGTTTTTCTGTTATAAATCAACATCATTGAGCTGTATACGTCATATCATAAAAATGGGCAAATGGATTGTTATAAAACTACAAGGTACAACAAGCCTACTCTGTGGAGGGTAGTTTTTTTTTCAGTAGAGAGTCCTCTGAGCCACAATACATTGAGTAAATAATGCCTTCTAAACGTATCGCATTGTATTTATCAATAAAAATGGCATGCTTGATGAATTTAACTCCATTTTGGCAGCATAGTTTGTACACTATGCGTCGGATAGATTATGATTAATTTGTGGATAAGCTTTTGTCGACCGCTAATAAAATTTTATTTCCATCAATCTTTCTGCTTTCAATCAATAGAAAGAGGTGAAAACGTTCCTGAAATGAAAAACAAAATAAAAAAGTATTACTGTAGGTATCTCTTTGCGGCAGGGTCTAGGGAATTTTAAAGTTTACATAGATATCTTAGGCGAACAAGTTTATGAGACATTAAAATATTAATGTTAAAGCTTTTTATTCTATTAAAATACAGACTGTTATAATGTTATTTTATTTGATGATTTCTTTTTTAAATTCGAAATAAAACGAATTAAGTTAAATAACAGTAATAGATATGTACATAATATATAAATAAAATCAGAAATACAATACCTACGTTGAGAAAAAAACAAGGAAAGCCATATTATTTTTATAAGTGTTTATACATATATTTTAAATATATTATCCTTTTTAAGGTAGGTACCGAAACATTATTAATTTGTAAAAACTTCATCTCCCTACGAATTATCACATATGTATGTAATGGAGCGCAAAGAGGTAAATATTGTTGAAAAAATTGTCAATTTTGAACTATTGGCACAAGTAAAATGTTTCAAAAAACAGAAACAGGCGAAATAATTTTCAGAGTCACCGAACAGGGGCCTAGTGAAAGCCCTAAATAAAATGCACCAACTCTAGAACCTATAAATAATATACCAGCCTCCAAACACCTCGGGTAAACTTCGCGTAAGCATAAACTTTACAAATGATAACTTGATAGAGTTCCAGAGAAGAATAATCCTAGCAAAATGGTGTGTTATATGTCTGGATAAGGTCTCCAACTCAGAGATGATTAGGTTGGCGTGGCATTTGTAAAAGAAAACATCCACAACACATCCCCATCAAAATTCAGGGCGTTTAAAAATGTTACAGCCCCAAAGTTTGCGATTTAAAAAAAAATAATTTCATTTCTTTGTTTATTTTTTTTTTTTGGCGGGTCATAGGGTGGCCAAAAACTGCCTCCCATATTTCATCTGAATTACCTATTCTGTTTATTCAAACTCTGGAATTGGAAAATTCTCACAGCTTTCAAAAGCTTTTTAAATTCCAGCAAATTCTTTTGTGTTAATGGTTTTAACGCCATAATGTGCAATTATATGGCCAAGGAGGGTTATTAATATTTATAAGAAAAAACTGATAAACTAGATTGCTGATACAAACGGTATTATGATACAATATTGAGCTCAAGAGTTCACAATTGTTAGATCTTTTTTTGGATATCGATACGTAAGTAAGTAAGATATATATTTTTTTTAATTTTTTATAATCAATAATTGAAAATACATATATGTACAATTTTACGTTATGCAGGAATCTAAAGATGACTTCAAATACAATAGAAATTTTACACACATGTTTTCGGTTCCAAAGATAAAAGTTTTCGTGATGAGAAGGATAAATAAGGAATGGGTACCTATAAGGGAGCCTTATCCATATATGCCTCCAACAAAAAGGTGTTAAGAGCATGGTTGATATTGTATTTCATTTGACATGTATGAAATTTATAAGAAAATCGTTAATATTAAAAAAAAAACTCCCCCAAAAAGTAAGAGTGGCCAAAAACTTTGTATGGGTTATATTTTGGAAAAAATATTGGCTAAACATTTTGGTATGAGTTTTTTTTCGGTTTTTATGAAACTTTTATGACTTTAGCTTTAAAAACGGTTTTTATAAATTGTGGGCACGGCATTGGGCGTATCAAAAAATGTTTACACTTAACCATTTCGGAACCCAGGGAAATATGTGGTCCAAATCTTAGCTTCCTAGCTTAAATTTAAAGGCCTACAAATAGCGTACGGACATTGCTAAGTAGTCTTAAGTTTTAGTGCTGATCATAAATGTATATAGGTACTTAGGGGTCTAAGACGAATATTAAGTGGTGTTACAAACTAACACATAACCCCCCCTGTTGTTTTTTCAGAGCGACACCAGGTACAAGGGTGCCTAAATAAAAGATTAGACATTAATATTAAAATAAGACTAGTCGTAATAAATTTTTTGTTGTGGAATATCTTTAATTTGTACCAAGTAAATTATTCATCCAAAATTTACTACGATTCCAAAAATTTTTTGTCAACAATTTAATTTTGAAGATAAAATTCGTGGTCCCGTTCTTTCGCATTTACTTTTGAATAAGGGTGTAAGGGACGACAAATTTAAGCTCTAAATTCATGTTTTTTATTAGTACCGGACAGTATGTAAAAATGTTGGTGCATGTTAAAAACTCGTTAGTTAAAAGTTGTTCTATGTGGACTTATAAATACTTCGTCCTGTAAGTGTGTTCTTTCATGTGATCTAAAAAAAATCTGCTCATATTATTTATTACTAGATTGGTCGATACTTTTTTCTCGTAACACCTTCATATTTTGCCACATATGAGGAATTATACAGATAGTCTGAGACGGTTTTTTGTTCTCTCGTCCGCTCTATATTTTGTTTGCTGTCATTTTTGTAAAACTGTCATTTAGGAATCATTAATGTCAAACTAGGCTTCAATAAGCATTTTTTGGCGATCAACAGCACTCTTTTCTGTTTTTGATAAAAAAATTAGTAAATCATACTGCGCTCAAAAACAACATTCTTGTGTTAAAATATAAAAATTGCAAAACGATTTCTTCTGTGCATATTTTATCTTTAGCTTTTATCGAAAATAAAAACTTTTAATGAAATTATTAATGTCAAACTAAATCGTAAATTATTTATAAAGCGTACCAAAGCACATTTTTAATGTTAACATTCAATTAATATTTTCTCTGTGTGAATACATCAAATAAACAATTATACTTCCATACCTTGTCAGTAGTAATAGTACTAATACGATTGAGTATGGCAGCTGGGATCAAAAATAAAATTTGTCTTCCTATTGACACCTAGTGGTATATCAGAACAAGTTTTCAAATATCTTTTTAAACATTTTTTTCGTTTCTATGAAAATGTTCAAAGAAAACAACATTATTGAGGGCAGTGCCTACATATCTTGTCAAGGTCGTAACACTCTATCTCTCTAACTTTAGCTTTAAAACGGTTTTTTTATAAATGTGGGCGTGACAGTGGGCGTAGTCAAACAATTTTTCCTAGCTTTATTTTAAAGGCCTACAAATTGCGGACGGACGAACGGACATTGCTAAATATTCTAAGGATTTGGTCCTGATCATAAATATATATAATTTTATGGGTCCACGACGAATATTAAGGGATGTTACAAACTATGTGTCAAAATTAATATACTCTTAGGATAGGGTATAAAAAAAGGTGATCCAAAAAGTATTTGTTTATAAGCGAATGTGATTGTATTAAAAATAAAAACTAAAATTTATTCTTTGTTGGGCTAGTGTCAAGGGAAAACAGCGGAGTTATCCTTGTCGTTGAGGTTTTTTTCGGGTTTGAATTCCTTATTTATAATAAATTAAGTGCATTTCATATTGACGTAAATGCACTCACGCAACAATCGCCATTTGTCATTTGTCATATGCTCGACAATGAATTTTGCGTAAGGCGTGATTTGAAATAATAGGAGTAAGATATAATTTCGTAATTAAACGAGCTGTGCAGTAAAGCGAAGTGGTATATTAATGAGGATTACTATATTCTTCAGTTAGATTTTAAAAAATGATCTTCTTGCTGGCCCAACTTTTTTCGTCCATTTTGTATCCACGACATATGAGAATGTTTTATTTTGCGACAAACTTTCATTTTTCCTGATAATGGTGAATGACCAAAGATGATTATTAGCATTAGCATTTCTATATCGGTTGTGCCAGCAAACATGAATAATTTTAGCCATTTTTTTGGCATAGGTCTTATCTAAACTTTTAAAGCGAACGTCTTGTGTACCGCGTTATCGCTTTGTTCTTCACTTCTATTTTATTCCAATAAGCTAAAAGTGTTTTTGACATATCGAGGCTTCATCATCTCTGTCTTGTATCTCGCATTGAGATAGTCATGGAAATAAAAAAAAATCAAGATAGATTGATGTAAAGGTAACTTCCTTATGCTGCCAAACAGCAGATTCAGAGTACTCAGTAAGATTGCAACAGAACCAGGATCAGCACCAGAAAAAAATCACGTTTGCAAACAGAATTTAGCCGCATAAAATCACATTCTAATAGGAAAACAGAAATAAGTATCAAGTACATACTTGTTTCTGTCATCAATTCTTCGTATGAATATATTTTTAAAGGGTTTATATTCACTAAATTAATATTACCTACAGTTTAAGTTAAACTCGGACTGGGTGAGAAGTAATAAAAAAATTCTAAATTCTAGTTCTGCCGGAAGAGTGTGTAGCTGAGCTAGTAAACATAGTTTACCACAGAGCGTACAAATATCTGCTCTATTTCTGTTTCTCTTGTATACGAAAAGACTGCTTAAGCGAATGAGAAACCTTTCTGTTAATTTAAAATCGTTGCAATAAAGGTTTTCTTACACAATATTTAGGTACAGCATATACATATGAATTTTCCCCCGTATTAGGTCCGCAATAGCTTGCCTGCGTATGAAAATCTTAGAAAATTGGGAAAAAAATTACTACCCCTTAGGTGAAAATGAAAAACATTTGTTCGAATGACAATTCCCCGAAACGGATCGGTTATCTTGGAGAAATTTGTAATGGTATTTTCCTTTTGTAAAAAAAATTAATTTGTTTTTTTATTCGAATCTGTCTTAAAACCGAATTTGACAATAACTATTTTTTTTCTGTTTTAAACCGATGAATTTTGCAGATCTTAATTAACCCTTCTTGCACTTGTACCATCCTGTTATTTTGCTTCGAATTGGTTTTAGAACCACGAAAAATAACTCCAATTTCCTATCATATATATGTATTTTTATTATGAATTATTGAATTCATAAAGTACCCTTTCGTTTTCGTATTTGGAAAGTGATCAATAATAGTTTAAAATAAAATTACATTTTTGTTTTCAAAGGAAATTCTGAAATTCTTTAAATTTTTAAGTGGCGCTGTTTTAAAAATCAATGAATTCGCTGATTCCAATAGTTCATATTTCAAATATTTTTTTGTTTTCAGCCACTGATTTTTTTAAGAATGAGTTATTCATTTTCTTATTGTATACCACTGACCACTTTTTGGTCAATAGCAATTTTTTATTTCGTTTACCTGCAAAAATTACAGATTAATATCTGAAAGTACCAAAACGAAAACATCATAATTGGAATTCGTTAAATGTGTATACACCATTAGTAATGAACTCTGACTAGTTCTTTCAACACATCCAATTTTGATAACATCCCTGAGCTGATATCGAAAATCGAACAGATGTGTCACTTTTGACACTACGAAATGTCGAACTTCCGTTTATGTCACCATCCCTTTCTTTTCGTTTTGTTCTTTGACAACTGAAATTCGTCAAGATGGTATGCTTAAAAATAAATTAAATATTTGTAACAAAATCTCGAAATAATCCCATACATTTGCATCCATCCAACGATTATTACACCGAAATAGTGTTCAAAATGTTAAAAACTTTCATTTGCAATGAATATTTTTTCGGATTTTGTGAATTGGACCGTACCAGTGACATCGGATTAATTTGTGATTCTTGCAATTTTAGGTGAACGTTCCAAAACAGAGACGTACCTTCTGCAAGAAGTGCAAGGTCCATAAGTTACACAAGGTGACGCAATACAAGAAGTCTAAGGAACGCAAGGGTGCCCAGGGCCGTAGGCGTTACGACAGGAAACAACAAGGTTTCGGAGGTCAGACAAAACCCATCTTCAGGAAGAAGGTAAGCAAACTATTTTCTAGTTTATTCATTTGCATAGTTGTAGAACTGAAAGGCTTGTTAAATTGCCAAAAGCCATTTGGTGGGAAAAAATATGCTAAAAAAATATGTGAGACTATTGTTCAACGAAAGGGCTGAGCGCCAAATCGCTTTGCCTTATTGCGACAGTCTCGTATAAATAGACTTCAACAAAATGCAAATAATTGGGTCGTTACTAAAGTTATAATTTTTCTCATTTCAGGCTAAGACCACCAAAAAGATTGTCCTGCGTATGGAATGCACAGAATGCAAGTACCGTAAACAAACTCCCCTCAAGCGTTGCAAACATTTCGAGTTAGGAGGCGACAAGAAGAGGAAGGGACAGATGATCCAGTTCTAGATTAATATAATCTATTTTATATTAATTAAGCAGTTATTTTTACTTGTGGGCCCTTTGAATATAAAAAACAACATAACCTAAAAGAGTGACTTATTAATCCGCTTCCATAGGCTAAGAATGAAAACTCGGGTTACTTTGTAGAAAATTTTTATTTCGTTTACATTAACTAGCGACTCCGTCGGGTAGTACGAGATTTGGTGTCCTGCAATAAAAAAGACGTATTCACTCTAAAGGAAAGCCGTTTAAATTCCGAACACTTACTCTATAATGGTTGGGTCAGCACCTTCGACTTGCATTTTCATCTTAACAGCATTTATTGGCACGCCAAATTGCAGCATTTTGAAAAATTTCTTGTATCTAGCGTCATCGCATGCCTTTACTCCGTTTTCCGGCTCAATTTGCAAAGGCTCGTCTGGTATACAGCTAGGTTCTTCTTCCACTTTAGTTTCAATGTTAGTATTGGGGTTGCCACTGGTTTCTTCAACTACTGCAGCAGGCGCCTCCGTTATTGTTCGTTCAACATTTCTAGTGGAATCATTTAAACCCGTGATCGGGATCGACGATAGCTAGATGAGGAATACATATTTTATACGTTGTCGTTCAGAGTCTAGAATACACACCTTAGCTTCGATTATTATCAACGATGCTTCAACTTTTTGTATCTTTCTCTCTACTTCGATGAATTTGGTTTCGCATTTTGATGCAAAGTCATTTAGAAAAGAACAGGAACTGATCACAAAGTGGTTGACGAAGGCGAGAATTCGCTTTTGGTGGAGCGGTGGTATCTAAAAATAATTACTGATCATTTGCAGTTCATTTTCAAAATTTATTTAATTCAGTAATACTGTTACCTGTGTTTTGTCAATAGAAATATTTAGAATATTCGAATTCATTGCCAAGAAAACGTAATTTTTAGATCAAAAATTTGCAAATTTCAACTTTGTAAACAAATTGCGAGCAAAATGTCATATACATGGGTGCATTCAGCAAAAACATGCATTAGCTATATAGCTACCTAAGTAAATGTATATTTTTTACCCTTAGCCTTATTTATTATTCAAGCTTTTAAATGCCTCTTAAGCACAAAAACGTTATTTATAAAACTTATGCTACGTTGCAATGCTGTTACTGGTTGTCTAACTTCAGCATTTGCAAGTTATTTAGTACCAGTAAAAGTGTGTTTTTTTGTATGGAAATGTCATATTATTTTTCTCTTTATCTTACTACCCACTTGATCGAATTTGTGTTCGACAAAACTTCTTGCAATGTAAAATTTATTTGAAAATTTCTATTAAAAATTTTAAAGTGTATGTTCAACCGATAATGAATAGTAAGAAAAATATTTTTTATTTGTGTGTCGAGGATACGACAGTGTAGAAAGCATTCGTGTGCAGTGCGAAGTTATAGTTGCAGTAGGGATTTGGGCACTGATTGAATCATATATGTTTCTTGTTTAGAATGTGTACGCACTTTTAAAACTTTTACTTCGTTTGCATGTTCTGCTTAGTACTAAATTCCGAAGTCTCAAGAAAACAAATTAAATTTGCTTTTCTACTAACAGCTGAGCTGTTTTTACCAATTCGGACAACTTATTCTAATAGATTTATAAATAAGCTTAAATACGCTTAGAGGCTGCATATTTTTAATCAAAATGCTTTTAGAAAACTTTAAGTTTGAAGTTTTTAATTGCCACAATAATGGCCTTAAAAAAAGGAATATATTAATTGTTTATAGTAAGCGAGAAACAGTAACAGCATTCACTACAGAACAGATGGATTTTCTTTTTATTTTGAACAAGGCGGCGAATTACGACGAAGCAGAATTTTAGAGCAATTATTTTATGGCAATTTTCATTGACCCATTTACAACTGTCAGAGCATACTCCCACTGCTAACTCCCCAACAAGAGTCAGTGCTGCTCTTTCTTTTTAGCGTTTTATGAATAAAATTATAACTTTCCTATTTTCAGATTTTGATCTGAAATATGATTTTTTTCGGGGCCAACAAAACATTACTTTAAATTAATTTTTTTTTGTTCTCTGTAGTGGTGAAATACTTGGCATCAGTGTAGCTGTCAAATTTCCTATTCGAAACGCGACCAGTTGAATAAGGTTTTCTTTTTGCCGAGGAAATAAACTTTATGTTAATAATATTATATTCGATTTATTTTTCTGATAACGAGTACTTTAAAAACTTTTTAAAAACAAATAGACAACCGCGACATTATAAATTTGCTTACACGTGCACGCGTTTTGCAAACGCACTGAGTTATAATTCTGTTTCTGATGTTTGCGATAAGGGTTTCCAAAATTATAAAATTACGAAATATCGCTCTAATAGGGGCCTAATTGTAAGGTACAGTCATTGAATTTAAAAACTAGTTTCATTAACAAAGCCGGTAGATGGCACAATTTTATTTAGAAGGTTCATGTATAAACTAGAAAAATCGTCAACAGGTTTATTTTTTTTAATTTTTACCAACAGATGTATGAAATGTTACAAAGTTATAAATTTCTATTGCATACTTTTATTTTGGAAGAATATATTATAATGTAATAAATTGAAGTAAAATGAAGTTTGGGTACATAATGTACAAGTTAAAAAAGTTTTTAATGATTGTGATAACCGAAAAAAGGTTTTTATTTAAATCGTTTTCCTCATCGTAACACATCCATTTTAAAGAGCGTTCATGTTTGCGGTCAACAGAAATTAAATTGCTCCCTGGCTGCTAAGTTCTTGTGGCTGCAAGAGGTATCGAATTTCACTCATTTAATGCGGATTGGCGTTAAGTGAACCACCGGCAACTTCACATAACTTAATTATTGCAACCAATTTTGTTGTACCTATGCGTGTGTTTTTGAATTTAGGACACAGCGCTTATTGTAAGAGACTTACAACACTAATTGATGGGCTTTTGATGGGATATTGGTTGTGGTTTGTTCTATGTTTGCGCTGTACGTATACCAATTGGAGCCAATCTTATTTGTTACTAACGATCTTTGAATTTTAATAACAATCGTTAAATTGCATCTACTGCTTTCTGTCTGAAATAATAAGAGAAATTAGGACTTTTTTTCGAATTTTTTTTAGAATGTGACATTATTTTTTCGATTCCAAACTTATTTATGCGGCGCTACATTCTGGCGTGGACCTGGGCCCCAACCAATAAGCCTCTCCTATCCCTTCAACGCTTACGGGACCAAAAATCTTATAAATCATTTTTATCTCAAAACCACCAAGGATAGCATCGGAACCATAGAGCATGACTGGGATTATAAAGATCTTATGTAGATTTATAGTTTCTGTAGGTGCTCGAGATAGGGTCTTACTACATAGTTGCTTCCCAAGCCCTTATTCTTCGTTTAATTTCTGCCAGGCGTCCCGTCAACGATAACATTTGAACGCTGTGCCGCCGATATCTGTCCCGACTTTCCGTTTTTTTTATACTGCTTCGTTTAAAAATTTTCGAAATTTCCAACGTTGCTCTGATTACAGTCATCCATAAATGTATAGGAAATACCACCTACCATCTTAATACCACTTACAAAACTGCCAAGTGCTTTTGACAAAATACGAATATAAAATTACTCTTTAATTTAAACAATCTGTAGCTATGCTGTATGTACCGGTTGGTATTTTCGATCTTATTCTAATAACGAATATTGTTTTTAGGTAAGTTGTTACATTGCATTTAGCAGGCATGGCTTCCTCTAGCTCAAAAACAAAGAAATGCTTCACCAGTCAAAACTTCCTGAAGTATTACTACCTTTTTTATTATTAATGCATATAACGTTAATACAATTTTTTTATGTGTTCCATAATGCAAAAAAATTATGTATTATTTTCAGAAATAAATTGTCGATTATTCGAAGAACGACTAGGTTTAATCTTATTTGGGAGGACGAAAGTTAGTCCCCGGGATATTTTTTTTTAGATCGGGTTAAAGTCTCTTATTAATGCGGACTAAAATGTGTTCCATATTTGCGCGCATAAAATATTCTGTTTTTTAACTTTCTCGTATACATTAGTATACTAAAGAAAAAATTATTGCAATCGTGGGAAATTTGGAACTTAAACTGAGTATGAAAAATAATATTACGACTATAGATAAGTTAAAAACAGCGGGTTCGACGATCCCGTACTTTAGTATGTATGTCTGTCCAGGAGCCATATTGCGAAAGGGTTCGACGAATTTGGTTCAAAGTTCGAATATAAAGTTTTTGGGATAACATGTCGCCGTTTTTTTATTTTAACCGTTTTAAATAACTGTACCTGCCATACCCTTTTTTTTGAAAGCCCACTTATCACAAATTTTCTCAAAAGTGGTTTCAAGGATTTTGGTCTGTTATTGTACTGTGTATACTTGGGATAGGGACGAGAATACTGCATACTCAATTTTCTTTTTTTGCAAAATACGAATAGCGATCATTTATAAACTATTTTTATAATTTTGTTTATACTATTTAGCTGAACAAATTTGCGTACATCGATTTTTGAAATAATTTTTATTGATAAATCGAACAAATACTTAAGGTAAGGACTAAGGGCTTCACTGCATTTTTTAAGAACGATTGTTCCAGATGAGTAGTCATTTTTCAAAAGAGAAACAAATTTCGAAATATTTTCCAAATCGGAAAAAAAATTACTGAAGCAATCTGGAAACAGCTATTTAAATAGCTAAAGTATTTATCATCGATGAGTTACTGAATGAACTACTAAAGTAGTCAACAAATATATTGCTAAACAAAAAGGAATCAGAAGTTTTACTATTACAATAATGAAAATTTTAGACTAAACGTTTGGGATCACTTTTTAATAAAATTTACATATTTTTAACATATTTTAAACTCATTTAATAGATTTCTTATCAACTTAAGCTCTCTCGAATACCAAGGGAGGGACAAGTGTTTCTTATGCATTACATCAGCATTACAACGTTGAAAGAATTTTTAAAATCGGTCTATTAGTTGCAGAGATAGACACTCTCCTTCTTTTACCCTTTTCCAGTCACCTCATCAAGGAAGATCTACTGATCTGGAGGATTTTACCTTTACAACGTTGGAAAAATTTATAAATACTGTCCAGTAGTTACAGAGATAATCTTTAACCCTCCAGCTTTTATCCTTTCCCCTTCTTCCACTTTTCTAACGGTTTTCATTTTACATAATAATGTAATTAAAAGAAGTTAACAGCTGTATTGTTGTTAACTCATTGCTAATCGGTGTTAATTAAAACGGGGGATAACGTTTTAATATGTGATTAAAATTAATTCGAGGGTGGGCCACGCATATTCTGACACCTCTCATTTCATTAGCCTTTGCGGAATAATTAAACTTTACATGTTTTTGTTCTAAGGGAACAGAATAACCTAGGTTTCCACTTTATTGCAAAATAGAATATGAATATTGACGTCATAAATAGTAAACGACAATTGCAATGATTTGCAAAAAATAATAGAATGTATTAATGCGCGAAAGCAGTCAGAAGACACAGATATCTTTAGACCACAATAGTGCAGAATCATCAAAGTAAGTAACATTATTTTAATTAAAAATACAAAAACAGAATGTATAGTTGCATCAGTTTATTACATTGTAACGTAATTAGAATGAAATAGTAGCATGACTTGTACATTTTAATTTAGATGAATTAAAGATTTTTTTAAACGTTTCAATGCAGACAAAACATAGTTTGACATTTTTTATTAAATTTATTGTTATTCAATCGAGATAGAAATTCACACACACCTTTGGTTCTGATGACAAAAGAGTGTACTTTATAGTATATTGAATATGGCGGACGAATCAAAATTAACTCCTTT
Source organism: Ferdinandea cuprea (assembly GCA_963576555.1). Classification (NCBI taxonomy): domain Eukaryota; kingdom Metazoa; phylum Arthropoda; class Insecta; order Diptera; family Syrphidae; genus Ferdinandea; species Ferdinandea cuprea. The sequence continues at coordinate 4,200,831 of OY754958.1, forward strand.
CAGCTTGGGCACCAAATAAAAGCATAAAATGGATCATTGTTAACACATTATAGCGGACAATGTATGGTTAGGTTAGGTTGTCGCGCTGGTGAAGCAGAGGAAACCCTACTTCACGCTTAGGTCCATAATGTGATACCCTTCCGCGAGGGATAGCTGATGTTGTGGACCACTTTGCTGTCTTTTCTCCTCATGTTCACACAATGTTGTCCAGCCAACCCCGAAGCACAGACACCTGAAAAGATTAGATATAGTACTTTCAGGTGTTCTGTGACAGAGATTTAAGAAACAGATATACGCTAGTGTCTGTTTCTTTAGCCTCTATAGATTTTGTTATCTTTGAAATATATTTTCCTTGCTAGCTTCCCAGAATTAGCCTGGCTTTATCATACTTTCCAAGTCACATCGTCCTTGATATCTCATAGGTGATCATTATCTTCCACTTGGTATTAGCATTCATTCGGATCTTGGGTTTGACTTGTTCATTTAAGTTGATCGATTGTCGATTACGGACCGTTTTATTTCTAGTTTATCAGCCCGCTCGTTGCACGATATGCCCTGTGCCACGAACCCAATAGAAATTCGTCCTTTGCTGTGAGCCAAGATTTATGGGCTTCTAAGCAGATACTGATTTTTTTTGCATTCCGGTATTTCTTGGTATTGCCATCTTTGCCTCCATTCTGTATATTCAGTTTCCTAACTATTTATGTATGTAACATTTAACTGTTTAATTTATTATGAAATGTCAAATCCGGCAGACGTCAACATTGTCATGTCCGTATTCTTAATTCAAAAATATTCTATCAAATCTATAAATCTGAAAATCTAAAATAAATCTATCTATCTATCTATATATTTTTTCCGAATGAAGGGACCTACTATAGCTATTGGCTATTAATAGGTGTAAAATTAAAAAAAATGTTTGAAATATTAACAAAAACTCAAATAAATTTTTCTAACGGATCGTAAGGTGTCGTGTTTTCCAAAACGACTTAAAAAGCGCTCCTAATATTTTTCTTAAATTGCGCCTACAAAGTTGAATATATCCTCTACGTACCATTAATGATTTGGTCTGTGCGCAGCTGAATCAGTCAAAGTCAGTCAGGCAGGAAAAACTATTTTCTACGTGTGGAAGATATATACATAGATATCATATTCTCTTTATATGCAACAAGGACGCAAGTAAAATTTTTAACTTACGACCATCGATTAGAGAATCTGCAACTGCACGATCTGAAAAAATAATTAATATTTGCATACATACCTTATCAAACAAAAGGAACTGGCACGGTACAACTAAAAACATACGCAATATAAATATAATTATGTCTGTCACATCCCCTCAGTTTGATAACTTTCTCATGATGTTGGTCTCACTTAGGATACATGTTGCAAGTAACAATCGTCAATGAAGCAAATAACAAACAAACATACACACTCATACATACTTGGGGGTTGAAAGTGAAACTGGAAGTTTGTTTGTATACTTACATTACTGAGTCCATAAATCCAGAACATGCGTATCTGTCAGATACAATAAAATGCACAAAATAAAACCCTCCGACCACATTCAAATTGCTATATCTGAACTGAACTGAACACTGAACGCCGGACTCTTTAAAAACATATATTCTAAGCTTGTTAGAACAGTCTGTCTCAAGCATCTAACACGGGTTGTCGTTGTCGGAGAGAATAGCTGTCGCGTTTATTTAAGTCAACCCCTGTAAACATTTCGTACTTGTATTATTTTTTTTTTAGTTTTGATTTCTACACCGCAATATCTTATCCAATAGTTATTCGGTTTTCAGTGTTTTCGCTAATAAATCGTATAATCCCGGAAAGTTAAAGAGGTTTCATTCAACCGACCTGAGGTCAGTCAATTGCCTTTGCTTCGTATCGTTCGAATTGTGATTTTATTACTAAAACCAGTTGTAATTCTAATTGTACAACATAGATGATAGAATCTGATGATCATTGAGTAGAGTGGTTGTTCTGTGATATAAAGTAAATCTGTTGAGTGTTCACAACCATTCATTCACCCTTACTGCGATTTGCTCCAGATTAATAGATACATCCAACAAGTGCACCTTTTTGATTTGTTATTAAAACTAAATTAAGTGAATTAAGTAATCAAGCGTTGTCAAAATTTAAGAAACATTTCAAAGATTAACCATTCTATTGTGCGTTTTGAACAATGAAAGCTTTTTGAGATATCACATCAAGTGCTTCCATTTGATATTCAAGAATATTGCAGTGAATAAATTAGGTTCCAGGTTTGTTTACAGTTATGATTTTAAACTGTTAATTTATTAGATGATGGTGACATACGTATAAAGCTTAATCCATAGCATTAGAAAAATTTACTTTTAGATATAAATATATACACATGGTAGGAAACAACGGATTTTATTCTTAATATTAAATCCTCAAAACATTTTTGTGCCTACCTAAATACATATATATTTACTATACTCAAATTTTTAAAACATATTGTTTTAGTTTGGTCTTTCCAAACATTTTGATTGTTTTTTTTTGCTTTCCAAGAGCATCACCGTTGTTTTGCAATAAATAACAATTAAAATCTCCACCTAGGTGGTGGGATAGACCATGCCAATTAAAAAAAACTTATACAGATTTATGTAGGTAGGTACATTTATAAAATTTAATAATGGATGTGTACATTGAATTATTTCACAGACATTGATTGAAGCAATTAAATATGAAGATAGTACAATAAAATAAAAAGTGCTAATACCTACAAATTATAATTATAGATACATATTGTAAAGTTAAACATATATATTTACCTATGCGTCATGGACAAAATTAAGTCAGTTTTTTGCTTTCATTAAGCCCAAATTGTTTTTTCATTTACATAATTATGTTTATGTAGAATAATTACTTACAAACATCCGAGAGTAATAACTGTCATGAGAAGCTTCTCAAAAATAAACTGCCGTTCGGAATCGGCGTTTAACTGTATGTCCCTTCCATTCATGTCAAAAAAAACTTCGCATCCACAATGGTTGGAGAAGCTAGGCGTTAGGTCTAATATCTAATAAGAATATACTCAAAAGTGTTTGTTGAAACATACTGATTTAGGTTAGAAAATATGCGAGGGCTAAGTGGGGCGATGATTGAAAGTTCGTACAATTAAAATTTTTTCTTTCTTTCTTTAGTTCTTTCCTTAATTTAGGATTTTCGTCAGGACCGGCTAAAAAGCCATATACATATATGTATGGTTCAAGGAAATTAAATATTTAAACACTTTTCGTTCGTATTCCCCAAAAAATACTTGTATAAAGTTCCACATTTGAAACTTATAAAAGTGCAGGCCATACTTTAAAATCGGGTTTTGTTAAATTTTCGCGTGGAAATTGTATTTATTTTATATCTGCGTTTATTTTATAACACATTAACAAACGAGTTTGTGTTGATAACAATAAAAATTCTTAGTAGTCTTTGGATATATTAATATAAAGTTAAGAAAAACAATTTTTTTATTATCTACTTCACTTTAGATCATAGTGTGTCAACAAAGGTGGGTGATTGATCAGAGCTAAATGAAAAAAAACGATTAAAAAAACCTATAATAGAATTTAAATGTCGTTATAAATTTTAAAATGAGCGAAAATAACACTACCATCAATTGACGTAATTTCTATAATTTGATCTATATTAAAAAATTACTAAAAAAAAATTTAACTTGCCTACTAACCTTCTGTGAACAAGCCCATATACACAACGTTTTAATATTTTTTTGAAATATTAGCTTTCTGTCAATCACGTATGTTATTTTTAATTGAAGTGGACTGTAGTATTACGTATATGACGTATGGTAAACGAGCAATAAATAATTTAAAATATTTATTGGTCGGTTTACTCACTCACCAGATTAAGGCAATACTGACATAGTAGCAGTAGCTTTGTTAATTTTGGAAGATATATTTTGACTACATAAAATATAATAATATACCTACTAAAGTTTTCCCCCATTCGCTTTAAACTACATTTTAGTAGTAGTTGTTATTCTCTAGTTCTTTCATTAATTGGCTGTCTTATTCTCTACGAAGCGAACTAAGCATAATGCGATAAAGCTGAATTTAAACATTTTAAACATTTAAAGTATGTAAAGGGTATAGAAGTTCGAATTCAAATAAAACAATAAGCCCAATGACTCCACCAGTCCATAGAGCACACCAAACAGTCAGTTTTTGTGGATGTAATTGCGTTTCAAGGGTCTCATGTGGTTTCTCTTCACTCCAAAAGCGGCAATTTTGCTTGTTGACGTAGGCATTCAACCCAAAATGAGCCTCATCACTGAACAAAATTTCTTGCGGTAAACTTCGCGAACTGAACCATTATTTTCAAAATAAATTTGCATGATTTGCAAGCGTTGTTCATTTGTCAACCTGTTCATGATGAACATAAATGGCATTAGAGTTGTCCGATTTTACCACAAAATGTCAGTTTTATCTCTATTCGAAAAACCAACCTCTAAAATAACACCCTTTACATAGTTCAAACACTTTTGAATACTCGTCATCAACTATTTAATTTTTGTCGAAATCTTTTTTCACTTCCACTCAGACCAGAAACTGGTCCATAGCATTTTCAGACATATGCGGTGCTTCCGCTTCTCCACGAGGGTCGCATATAGTAGTATCGCCTATGACCCGAGACCCAAACAAGACTCAGAGTGTTCATTCTTCCAACCAACTTCAAAAAGTAATTGAGTTCAAGCACAAACTTAGAAGCGGTTATAGAATTCAGCAAGGCCTCTATTAGGCACAGCTTGGCTGTCACTACAAACACATATACTTCAACACCTCCACCCGTTCTTCACAATAGAATTCATGTCCAAGGCCATTAGGATAGTATAGATATTCACTTGGAAGACTTGAGGATTTCTTCCTTAAGAGAAGAAAAACCTTAAGAAAGCACCAGCGCTTGAGCAACAGGTTTTGAAACCATTCGATAACATCCTTCCCGTGGTACAGATTCTGGCCGAAAACATTTTTGAACTTGGGGAAAATCGATTTAAGTGGATTATCTACCACATTCATTCACTTGAAAGCCTAATTAGATAAATCCCGTGCAGTGGCAGTTTAAGAATTTTACTGCAGCACCCTTGGTTAAATGATAACTAAGGGGTAAGAGGCAACCCAAGGCAACAATATTAAATGTTAAAGAATAGCCAATATACAAAAATCGGGTTTGCCTTACAAGTCAGCCACAAAAAGTTCTGAGATCTAAAAGAGAACGCCAAGTTTGTATTGTAATAATTAAAAATTTCACAAATACTATTTACATTTTTATAATTGACAAGTTTTCCAATTTAATGTTTTGAAGATATATATTTAAAACAAAGATTTTAAAGATTTTTTTCTACATGGAAATTTCGCAAAATTTTAAAGTTGTAGAAATTTTGACCAAAGTAAATGCCCTCTTTCGAGGAACATACAATTTGTTTTATATAGATCCTTGTTTGCCTTTAAAAGAACTACTGACATGTAAAATTTCATAACAGTAGAATGAGTTTGATATATAGACAGTTGCCACGCCTTTATTTTGGAATATACAGTGTTTTTGTTTCGATGTCTGTTCTTCAAATCCTACCTCCACAAATAATTTCATAACTCTAAGTCTTTTGGGTGTAAAGTAAAAGAAAAGGCGCGGCTAGCACGACCCTTTAATGGAAAATAAACAAAATTTTTTGTTTCTTCGTGTTTGTTCTTAAAATCCAAGCCAACTGTAGGTCTTTTAGGGGCTGAGTTAAGAGAAGTGGGTGGCTGCCACGCCCCCTGGATGGAAAATAACAAATGTTAGATGTTTCCCTGTGTTTAATCCGCAAATCCTATTACTTATGCCAAATTTTAAGGTTCTGCCTTATAACCCAGGAACTGCTTATGTTAAACAGTTTAAATTTGGTATGGAGCCTGTTGCTGTGTGTATAAATCTAATAAGTCCTGAATTTTATGTCTCTAGCTTTGTTGTTAGCGAAGTTAGAGGGAGGGGTGGGGGGTCAAATCGGCATGTATATAGTGCTAAAGTAGCTAAAGGATTCGGCTAACAAATAACAAATAAAATAACATTAATAATAGAAGGAAGGACCATGAATCAAATATGTATTAAATTCAAGATAATGTCGTCTCAGCGATTCGATCAGAGAACGATTGTCATTAATTATGGTTTTACAGCAAATCCGTTGATCTTTTGTCCATTCGTCCAAATCTATATGCAAACAATAGCCATCCGGGTTTAATTGGTGCATGAGCTGCACCTTGTAAGCTTTCAAACAAATATCTTTGCGTAGAATTTTCCATAAGGTTGATGAACATGATCATTATTAACCAAGCTATTGTGAACGACGTCTAATCGGATGGATCTTCACTATATAAAGGATACAACATTCGCTCTGCGTACGCATTGTTCTTATGCATTTCGGTGCAACTGCATCTTGCGAAGATCATCACGATAAAATTGCAAAGACTACTGAATAAAATGACACTGACAGTTTGAAATATTAAGTTTAGTTACTCCAATTTTTTAGTTTTTTTTTTTATAAATTTGGCTCTAATTGCTTTCTACGTACGCGGTTTTGGGTGACATCTAAATGTCTACCTCTTTGGACTAAAAAGTTAACTCAATTTCCTGCCAGCAATTAAATTATTGCATGGTCTTATTTAAAAAATAGGCTGATTGTGAAGTTGTACATAGATAGACAAATTAGGTGTGTAAAATTTAATTCAACAATGCTAAAAATTTACCTAAGTGTCATTAATGGCTTATTTAAAAAAAAAAGTTAAACTGTTTTCTGGAATTTTAACATATTTGTTATTTAATGATCGAAATACTGGTGTTCCAAGAACATCTAATGTTCTGTTTTGATTTATTAACCAATGAGAGAGTTCTTCCTTACTTTTTGAATCAGAAGAATACTGACTTTTAAGTATAAATTATGCACACATACATAGTCAAATTCCCTGAATATTAATAATTAAAATCAATCTGTGTGGATGATGCATTATATTCACTTAGTCACAGTTGTATAGCAATTCGTAATTTATCGACATTAATGCAGACACTAATGACTAATGTCATATCTCACGAGATTCTAAAAGCTTAACAATTACACATTCCATTGCTCTACTTTGCAATATGCTTCATTTATGTAAAACAAATTGTAGTGGAATCAGCAACACACGCTTAAGCGGAAATCAGAACCTTACAATTGCCGTAAAAAATACCAATCGTTTGTTCGTGAAAGAGCTGCACAAATCCAAGTAGTGTTACTTAATATCCAAAACTTCTCGTCTCCCGCACGTTTCTCAAACTGCTGTAGGCACTATGAAATCATCAAAACTGTGAAGAAAATGCCATCAACGGCGCGGTATAGCAAAATGAATAGAAATCGCTGTCATATATACTTATATATAAACGTACCCACATTAGGAAATAATAAGAACATGTTTTTAAAGGGAATGTCTCCTGCTAAATTTGAAAGATGTGAGGTTTGGGTAAGGAAATGATAGAAATTTAAGGGTAAACTAAACAGGTATTCAATACTGGTTGAGTAGATTACATAACATTGGATTTCATTCAGCATTACAGTTAATTGGTAAGTTATTTATAATCATAGTGTAAATAAATATAAACTGTTTATCTACATACTGTTTAGATTCTAGTAACTCTTGAGACTAATACATACGAAGACAATATGTAATTATCATTAAACTGTAGATAAAAAAAGAAATCCGAAGGAAGTATTCATTAAAACCTTGTTGTTTAGTGTAGGTGTAGTGATGGACTGTGATTTAACAGTGAATTAAAAATAGTATATATGAACGTTGGTATAAAGATTTGCGAGCATCATATATGTGTTGGTATTTTATTGTTGTGTTTGCTCTGTAAATGAAATACTTTTTAACCGATTTCCGAAATTGAGGAATTTTTATTTTTATACCCTACTAGCTGGCACGGCAAACGTAGTTCTGCTTTTTTCGCAATATACGGTCTTTCTATAGATATTAATAGTCCATTTATATATTGTTAAATCCGAGTCGCCATTTGTCATTCTTATCTTATAGGAAATTGTACTTCAAATGTTTTGGGTAGTTAAAATTTTCCTTTAAAAGCAAAGCAAAATATATGTCGCAAGATCGTTAAGAGAGGCACCCATACTGCGTTGTGTGCTCTGATGTTTGTTATGTGAAGTTCCACAGTTTAAAGTTGCAGAAAGGCAGTAAGGGCATCTTATGGTGTTAACGGAAAAGTGTCTCGAGTGCCTATGTATATCGTTCTTGAAAACTTGTTGAATTTGGCTTAAGGCATAGGAAACTTTGCATGCTTTCTTTACCTGTTGTCCAATGCTGTGCTTCCAGTTGAATCTGGGATTTAAAATTTAGGCGAGGAAGTGTGAAATCAGTATTTTGGTTTGGCTCCCTGAAATTACACCCCCAAAAATTAAAATGGAAAAAAGAGCCCAAAAATCTCCATATAAAATTGTGTAATTTTTACCTAGGATAAAACGCCCAAATATTTTGCCATAATTGCCAAACATTTTGGCCTTTTTCCAAATTTTTTCGGATCATTTATCCATTTAAGAAAACTGAAAAAAACGCGCAAGCAATTTTTTTTTTTTCAAATTGAAAAGGAAAAAACCCCAAAAAGTTTGATTGAAAAGAAAAACGCCCAACTTATTTTGGCTTTTTTTTTTCAAATTTCCCATAGCGTTATTTCAGGGAGCCTTTGTTTCTGGTGGTAAAGACTATAACTACATCATGAAGAACTACAGTACATCATTGTCAGCTCCAAAGGCAAAATAATCCTTTGTATAAATTGATGAAATAAAATATTTGGTCAGAAAATAAAAATATCAGTACCCACAATTAGTCCACACGATTAGAATCAAAATTTATGTTAATCAAGCCTTATCAGTCACTACATCTTTGGAAGGCTTTATTTCATGTTCTCATGATCAACTGTAATAATATTTATCGAGTATTTCGGGTTTTAAGGGACTTGCTAGTTTTTTCAAAGGACCATATTAACAGAAGGTTTTCAAAATCTTAAATAAGTCTCAAAGCTCTTAAAAACAGCGGAATATTTTTGTTTTGACTGGAGTTCTTAAAAAGGTATTAATATTTTATTAAATGTAAAAAGCACATTTTATAAAAATAGTTAAATAAAAGTTCATTGTTACAGCATCCTATGAATTGACGTTAGTAAGGTAGTGGATATTAAATGAGTACACCGATACGGAATGCGTAGTGTAAAACTCACTTAAGCAATTTATCGTTGAAATAGTAAATCAATGTGCACGCGAGTTTAATAAATAAGGTAAGCGATACAATATTAAATATGCAGTTTCAAACTGTACTGTACAGTATGTAGATATATACAACGTTTTGGTTTATAAAGTTTGTAAAATCTACACCACCCCCAAACGTGAAATAAATTATAAAATGTAATTAAATCCCTTAGCTATCAACTATTATTTAATTAGCAATTAAAAGCTAAACAATTTGTTATTTTTTTATAAACTGATGGTAATCTTAACGTAGATACTCCCATTCCGTGGCGAGCTAATAGTACTAATTTTCTACTTGTAAGCTTTTGTTCGAACAAAAAAAATTACAAATTTACCAGTCAGTTGTTTTTATGGTTAAGTTAAATTTAATTTGTCACCAAAGGTGTACCCAAGATTTGAGTTAGAGGGTTATTTCAAGCATTGCGTTGAAGAGTGTCCAAATATAGATTGCACAAGAGGTGAAGATTTGCGAGAGTTATGGCAACAGGTACGCGGTGTAGGGTCATAAGTCCACAAGCCAAAAGTCCTTAATGGACTTCTGTTTTTCCGAATATAAGAGAGAATTTATGAAAGAAAACTATAGTTTTTCATACAAACCTGAAGCAGAATATGATTAAACAGTGAAGAGTTATAAGGATTTTTTCAATAGTTTTCCCATTCAAATAAGTTTTTTTTTAAATAATTAATATTATGAAAAATGTAAGCAAAATGCTAGTGCCGTAGTGTCGAAGAGTAACTACACCAGAGCGGTTAATCAACGCCAATGTTGAACTGACCTTAACGTATTGAAAATATAGCTTGAAAGACATTTTTCTTTAAAATAAAAAAGAGTTACAGTTTGAATAAAATAAATCCGTTTATATGAAAAATGCATACGTCGTTGTTTCAAGTTAACACGGCAGTTTATTTCTTAATTAAATCACTGCTGACCCTCCCCTACCTCTACTTCGCTACGCCCTTGTTGGTCACTTATCAAAGTCAGTTCCCTCATCATTAGCCTAGTATCAACCACATACATATTTGAATAACAATTACTTTAATTCATTTGCAAACGAAAGTCACGCGAGTTAGTATTTCACCCGATTTACTTACTAAACAAATAATAATCAGCCTACAGCTATTGACTACATGTCTTATAATCGCTGACATTAGATGACAATTTATTTAGACATGGTAGGCAAAAGGTGTACAAAATGGGAGTGAGCTGAAAAATTACAAAATCAGAGTTTACCATTTGCATGCATTAAATAAAAGGAGATCGGATTATGTAGTTTATTAGCGATAGAAGGATTTGTTCGACAGATAATGGTTGTTTGAGTGCTGTTCTAATCAGTTGCAAAATGAGCTTTTAATATTTTTCATTCAGTCGGAGATTTTCACTTGGATTAGGGTTCCTTGTATTCAAGGATAGAAAAGTTCTTGGCGGAGAGGCAACTGCAAAATAACATACACCAGCGGGAGATAACAGACTGGTATTCGGTTTAAAAAAGTTTGAAAAAAGCTTCCAATATTTTTCAAAGTTTGTTTTTTTTTGTATTTATTAACATTTTTTGTTTATTTCTTATTAATCTGGAAGGTGTTACCATTGGAATGCATTTTTAAAATCGGGCGAGTAAATCCAAAGATAGCCCATCATTATCTTTCCCGCCCTCTCTCAACTTTAAGAAATAAATGGGTTACATCTCTATAAACGAAAAACAAATTACGAAATTGTATATTATGTAGTAGTATAATATATATAATTAATTGAAATGAAGGAAATATCTAGCTTTGTATTACTCTATTCTGTCAATACAACTTTGCAGCTTCATTTCTCAGATTGTTGAAACTGAAACTTTTACGATTTCACAATTTCTCCTCTTAATATCGGATAACATTTCTTGACAGCGCATTTATCATCGCCATTTTTCTATCTTTTCAAAATTCAAACACCAGGTACTTAAGATCGTCAAACCGATAATTGGAAGTTTACCATATTTTACATGTAGGAGTGGATCAATTACCGCGAAAACAATTTAAATCAGTCGAGTCGTACATTATGATGTTTTTTTTAATTCAACAGCCGGCTGACCATTTTATTTAATTCCACTTAAATTTACAAATGCACTGCATGCAATTAAATATATATACAAAATCAATCATAACTTCAAGTCAACAAACAAAGAATTCGTTAAAAACTCATCAGGTTGATGAGCCACTGATAGATTGTTACTCTTGTTACTTATAAGAATAATTAAATTAAGACGCAATACATGCATTCATAATTGCAAATCATTTGAGTTGTCTGTCTAAATATTTGAGAGAAGTTATTAATATGATTTGTTATGTTCCAATATTTTATAACCGAGATATTGTTAAATGTATTAATGATTAATATATCTTATATTATAGGGTCAATAAGCAAATTGTAAACATAATAATATCCAATGAATTTTTTTAACAACCCATATTTGTAATTTACGTAACGCGAGTCCTTCACAAATACTTAGCTTCTTTAAAGAAAACATACAAGTTTTCAGTATAAGAAGTTAGGGGTTGAACGAATGTACTCTTCTCACACATACTCCTCATCCTTGGCTACTAAAACTCAAACATATTTTGGGGTGACGTTTCATGGAAAATAAACGAATTCGGTATTGAATTTGTGCATTACGTCACAAGTTTCTTTATTGCTATCAAGACGATATTGACACCTCATTTACGCATAAATTTGCTTTTCATATTTTTTTGTAGTTGCACGAGACCTGTTTTATTTTATTTAATTTTCTTTTTAAGAGAATATCCGTTTCACTATAAGTATGTATTTTACTTTAGTTTATTCAAATGTAGATTGTCAATTTGAAGCTAACTTCGAAGGAATAAATTTCTTTAATGAAAAGTCACACACACTAATGTCTTTGGATAATCTTCTTATCTTTTGTACTTTATCTTATGCATGTAGTATTCATTTTGATTTATCAGCTAAATTCTGTGTTAAGGAAATGACGTACATACATATATACATAATATTTGACCTACCAGTACGTTAAACTGCATTTGCAGTTACTTTAAATCTCGTTTAATGTATTAAAACAGCTGCTCTTTATTAGAGAGCAAATGGATACATTTTTAAATAATATTTATTGCGCGTTTCATGCTTGCTTATTCAGCTACAAAATATGTATATACATACACATTTCTTTTGTATTAAATTATAAAAGTTGATTTGGTACTATAATAATACATATTATGCATCTTCGTTAATTCGCAGATATTAAAACACGATTTTGACATTAAGAAAAAAATCTTTAATGCGCGGTAAAGAAAAAGAAAACACTATGAAACTTATGGGAAAAGTTCAGTCCACTTTGCATTGTACTGAATAACACCCTATCCACATTACTGTATACCTCAACGTTTTTTTCTTTCGTATAATTACTATCAGTAACATTTAGACTTAAGAGTCTTATGAATTTTATGTAAATGAGTATAATTGAAAATTGTATGTTAAGAAGCGGGTTTTAGAAAAAAGCACTGTAAATGAAAACAATAAGGGAAAAACATAACATAACTTCAAACTTTGCCTTAAGAATGCATTTAGTATACACAGCTGTAATAGTACCAAGGTTATTGAATTTTTAGTTGTTATAACCATCATTTCGCACAAATCCACGAAGGAAAAATTCGTTTGTTTGCTTTGTTTTAATATTATTATGAAGGGCGAGTTCTGCTTCTACAACATGCACTATAGTTTCAACTTCACTCTCGATTGATCTTAAAAACATTATCCACTTTGGTAACAAGAATTTCAAAGGGTTGATCAAAGCCTATGGGTTAGCGAAAACGACCATTCTCAAAAAAAGTGGAAATACCAAAAGGGTTAATTGTTTATCATTTAATCAAACAATGTATTTACACCTATTTATAAATGTGAAATAATATTTTACAGACAACGCGCAGACGGTGTTATAGTATCACTGCTACCCTAAAGTTTGTATGCATGCATGCTACCAATTTATATTTTATTTCCACTTGTTATAGGTGTTTACAATATCAATCAAAAAAGTTTATTTTTAGCTTGAGCGACAAAATAATTTTGATTAAACAAATTATAACTCAATTAACCCCATTTATATGCTTCTAAGCGCGACCTCTTCTGTGTGGTTTTTCTTGTGCATTAATTGAAATTAAAAATATATACATATATGTACAAACGTAACGTATTATATATTGTGTGCATAAATAGAGTCACTTAATTCATCTACTCGTCTCATTGGGTATTTTTTTACTTCCATAGTAGTCAGAGGTGACTACAGTCGACAGAATTGTCACTCTCTTGAGTCCAATCTGCTTCTGATTGAGTGTCAGACCGTTATTTGCGCTTTTGTGTATTAATTGGGTATGACAATTTAAAAAAAACAACATGCATTCAGAGTGGAATAAAACCAGAAGCTCTCTATGTTTCAAGTTGTAGATTGTTGTAAGTCCTCTTTGTCGATGGGACCTACAAATTTAAAAGTCAAACCTATCGAATGTTTATATATGTTGTGGACGAGAAACACGGTTCCTTGTATTTAGAAAAAAAAACTTAAGCGGGACATTAAGTGTATTTGGATAAGGTTACTAAGAAATAAAAGTTAACTTTCCAAGGCAATTGTAAATAAAAACTTAATTTTTATATTAAATTTATGGAGTTAAATGAAAAAGACACAATTGCATTTTTGTGAAATTGCACTGGGTATGCAGAAACGATTTGTTACGATTTTTAAAATTTTATTATTATTTTATTTTATTAAATATGACTTAAATATGTAAAACGTTTCGACTACAATTCATAGAAATATATGAGTGATTTTATCTAAAAAAGGAACACGTGTTCCTCAAAATCTTTTACGGGGAAATCAATTTTTTCATGTATATATTTACATATATATTTACTCTTATTTTTTATTTGCAAAGACAGTGTAATAAAGTTTTATATTTTTGCAAATTTAAATTGAACACAAAGGAAACAAAAACAATGAAAACGCAATTAATAAATTTTGTGAAACATTTTAAGTTAAAATAGAAGAATTATAATTCATACATACATAAGTAGTAATCGCCGATTCTATTTCTCATATTGGTTCTTGAATTATCATTCTTCTGCTTCTTATTGTGAATTTGTTTGTTATGTTTTGATTGCTACTGTTGTTGTTTGTTTGTTTGGCCTTTTACGACACCGGCCGTGTCAACAAACGGCTTGTTTGCTTTATTTTTTTTTCTACTTTGTAATATTTTCGGCTTAGAGTCTAAATCGTCTAATTCCATTTTCATGGTATTTGAGATTTTCACAACATTAGAATGGTAAACTAAAGACGTCTCATATAATATCAAGATTAAAGATTAAAATTCATTTCGAAGTAAAAGTGGTTCATACCACTTTATGAGTAAGACAGTTGAGTCCTTAACTTTCAAAGTAAACTACTTACCCGATCAAATCTAGGGAGTACATAAACAGAAACTTTATGTAGAGCAAAAAAAGGTTTTGGTGTAGTTCTTTCCTTCTCCTGTAAAATTGTCATTTAGGGAGTTACCTGGTTTACACCCTAACCCGACGATTCATGCTTTATATTTTACCCTTCAAATTTAAATTTATATATTTATTCTAAGTTTCGAACAAATTAAACATAAATAAAGTGCGAAACTTTCGCGCTACATGATGTGAATTTTTTTTGGGGAATTAGATCAAAAGATGAGAAACCGATGTACATTGATTTTAAATGCTTGTAAATTGTAATGGTTAGGAAAAACAAAGTGCGGCAGAGCATTCCACATTCGGGTTGTGCGGGAAAGAAAAGAATCCTTATATTTCACAGTACGTCCGAATACAGGCTTTATGGTAAACTGATGGGCATTCCTGGCAAGACGGGTACTGCGGTTGAAATGTTGTAGGGGTGGAATGCAACTGGCTATTTCGTTCGAGCACTTATGGTGGAAATAACGGTAAAACAACGACAGGCAAGAGACATTACGACGATGACTGAGAGAGTCAGGTGATTTCGCGATGTCTCGATCGTCAATAAATTTTAGGGCACGTTTTTGAATCCGGTCAAGTAACTCCAAATATGTAATTGGTCCACCAGACCAGATATAAGCGTTGTTCTCGAGTTTGGGGCGAATAAACGCCTTATAAATTCTAGCCAGATCAGTAGGGGTGAAATATTTCTTGCAACGCTTAAGGAAGCCTAGACATTTCACAGCGTTCTTGGCGACATCGAATATGTGGTCATTCCAACGAAGGTTGTCATACCGAGAATGGAAAGTCGTTCGGTTTCAGCGGTGCAAGTGACATTCATGGATAATGGCGGAGTATTGAGATTTCGCTTTAATGACAGAAGACAGCATTGTGTTTTGGAGTATGACTTCAATGCCGTCGTCGGTCTGTCAATATTTTTGTTATACTGTTAAGCTGAATAAATCTGCATACTTCGATTTTTGAAATAATTATTTTTTTTTACTTTTTTTTGTAAAACGTTTTTTTTTGAAATTAATTAAATTCTCTTCCTCAAAAACAAAAACAAAAGTGTCAAATGTGCAAAATTTCATCGAAATTGTTAGTGCAGGTTGACTAATTTCTTCAAAGTCAAATAGAAAGCAGCATAAGATTAATAAATAGGAAATAACCATTGTAGTTGTAGAAGAGGCAAATATTTTTGACAAAAAGTGTTTATTTAAGTGTCATGAGCCAGAAGTGCAGATAGTTATCTTTATGAAATGTATACTCGTAAAAAGAACTGATTCTAATTTAAAATAAACAACTCAAATTTAATAAGATGACACGCTATTACTGATCTTAATTATTTCATAATTAATTTCCACATGCGACTTTTGCGCAAAACAAAAAGAAACCATGTACAAACTCACGCATTTACCTCACATATGTATACTTTAATCCAAATATGTGTGAATACTAATAAGATGAGTTATAAAAAATTCCTTTCCACTGTGGTAAATTGTCACGAATTGAATTTTCCTGCTTTTTTCATTCAATTAGAGTTTTTATTGATGGTTATACTCAATTGACCCTATGGCCTGCGTTAGCCTCGAACCCCAGCAAAACATATCGATCTCAATAGGCCGCATCACTGGTGCTGCATTTAAGTACATACCTATCAATAACGATGTAGATGTAGATTGAGTTCGCTGAATGTTCAACACTCAGTTAGTTACATGTTCGTCTGTTCTTCCAGGGTAATTGACCATTATCTGTCGACTTGGTTAGGTGCGATGATAGGCAGGCTATTTATGGTAATGGGTGTTATATTGCTTGATTAATAATCTGAATATTTTTTTGCATTTTTTTTAGGATCAACTCCTACAAAATGCCAACAAAGAGCGATAAACTCAGCCTTCGACGACTTTGCAACCGAAGACTATATATAATTGGAGCTGGATTTCTACTGTCGCTCTTTGGACTATTATGTGGGCTGTTCTGGGTGAAACTATTTACATACGGACTGGGAAAGGTACGTACATAAATTCGCTTTTAATTACAAAAGACAGGCTTAGCTGGTGACTTTATGGATGTCACAATATATATAAATCCATGCTAGTTTTTAATTGATATTCAATTGAATTGATCTAATGAATAATTAAGCTTGGAAGCTTTCGTTTATTTATATCTACAATCTCTCAAGATTCATCATTCATTCAAGTAATGTCGTAATTCCGGCAATTAATAAAATAAAGTGGGTGTTTGCCGCCGTTTTATTGCATGCTTAAGTTAACAGCCGTGATTTTTGTTTTAACGCTAGGTTCTCTCTTTGATTGATTGCAATTGCAATGCAATTAAAGACTTTTCAAAGGCACGCATGATGTTTGACAGTTTTTGAATTGAAAACGTTTAGTTGGGGTCCGTTGCCTAATTGAAAGGTGAGTTTAATTAAAGGAAATAATTGTGGACTCAGCATATTTCCATAGTTTTTGGAAACACATGCAAATTTAATCTCAATTTTGATGTTTGTTTTCGGAACAAAGTGTTATGTATTTCAAAAACGGCATTAGATAACATGCATTCTTTAGTCAACCCATGGGCTTTCCCTTTGTTGACGTTGTTAAGCTGCAATGCAGATAGATTCTCCAACGTTATAGATACATTCTCCATCCTTACTATCCTTGAATTTCACAGGAAATGGCCCTTCGACCAGACACAAGAGTATATGACTCGTGGAAAAACCCACCTTTAGCTCTTAGCTTAGATATATATTTCTTTAATTGGACGAATCCAGATGATTTTAACAATCAATCAACAAAGCCAATCATTCAACAATTGGGCCCTTATCGTTTCACAGAGAAACCAGACAAGGTTGACATAAGGTGGCATCCTGATAACTACACCGTAAGCTTCAGAAAGAAAAGTGACTTTTATTTTGATGCTGAGGGTAGTAATGGGAGCCTCGATGATGAGATATCTATTTTGAATGCAGTAGCCCTGGTAAGATTATTCAGCATTAAGCGGATTTTATCATAAACTTATTTTATTTAAAGTCTGCAGCATCTTCGGCAAAGAAATGGGATGTCATAAGACGAAATATGGTTGACGTTAGTTTGAAAATGTACAATCAGCCAATGGCTGTAACAAAGACTGCAGATGAATTACTATTCACCGGCTACCAAGACGATATGATTGACATAGCTAGATCGGTTCCAATATTTGGAGATGAAGTGAAGGTGCCATTTGACAGATTTGGATGGTTTTACACAGTGAGTTTAGATAAAGCGTTTAAATGAGATGTAAATTTATAATTTTTATTGATACTTTTTAGAGGAATGGAAGTGCAGACCTCACTGGAACATTTAATATGTTCACTGGCGTGAATGATATTTACAAAATTGGACAAATGCATTCATGGAACTTCGAAAGTCATACCGGCTTTGCTGACTCATATTGTGGGATGGTTAATGGATCTGCGGGTGAATTTTATCCGCCAAATTTAAAGGAAGGTGGATCAGTGTCGTTATTCACACCGGATATGTGCCGCAGTGTTCCTTTAGATTATACAGAGACTGTTGAAGTTGAGGGAATAAAAGGATACAAGTTCAGTGGCGGACCAAGATCTGTTGATAATGGTAAGTTTCGGTGGATATAATGCAAGCGTTTTTCATTCAGTTAATTAATTATTTGCAAAAGGTTGATGACCCTGGCCCGTCTGTTTTTTCAGTGTCATTTCTTCAAATTCTATGTTTTCTTCGGTTCTAACCTACCTATCTGCTATTAAGATCATTTAAATACCGGTGTAATTTAAGGAAAGCGGTCAAAAACCTCTGTTATATGGGAACGTTAACTGCCTAAAATTGCTTTCTGCGCGGGTTAGCAATATCTTTCCCATGCACATGGCAATACCAATTCAGGCGGTTGAGTTACATTATTTTAAAGATTTCTTCTTTAACGAATATTCAAAGGCCACTGTTGTAGCCATAAACGGAACCGTAAAAACATCTTTTGCATTTTGAGCTTAAATGAAGCTAATAACAATTTTTCTTCGGAACAAATTTATATATTTTCGTGTACGAAAAACATATCCTGTTTTACTTCTCAGTGAATGGCTTTAACTGAGGCCTAAGCTGTCTTACGTCCATATGTATGATTTATACACAGTTTAACATTGTTAATTCAGGTATGTTATGTAACTTATGTGAAAACCTTTTGCATCGAGAACACATAAAACAAACTAGAAGTGTTTATGTAACTGAGGTCGAAAATATAACATTATTGTTTCGAATTCCTGTGAAAAAATCAAAGTTAAGGACAGAGAAATACTTTTTGCAGCACTCATTCCGTTACTTCGAAGACGATAGTCCCTTGCGAAAGAAGTCAACGATTTTGTCATCAATTAGTTTCACGTAACATTTTCTCCATCGTATCATTCATCATCAATAAAGTAGCCTCCACTAAGAAATCAGAGATGGCGCTGTTATCTTAAAAATATTTTATTTTATTTCCCAAACAAAATAACCTATAATTGATTTTCTGACTTAAATCTTATAGAAAAAATGTCACTTCGAAGTCTTACAACTTTAGTGTGAATTAAAAAAAATCTGCTCACCTAAAATACCGCGTTTTTTTCGTCAAAATTCCATAAATCGTATTCTAATCGTATATAAGATCTTATATTTGTACTGTGATATTCAGATGTGATCCATATATACATATTACTTTTTAAAATAATATTTCATTTTACGAATAATTTTTAAAAACGTATGTCGTTTTGACCAGATTTAAAAGAAACTATTCGCATAGAGCAATCTGATTTAGAACAGAAAAATTCCAATTTGAATTTATGATCATATTTGCTGACCCACATGGCTGGGCTCAATTGCTAATAAAATACGGAGCTATCTTTTAACTTACTTTTACCGACTCATACTGTCTTATGTAGAGAAAAAATAATGTTATTTTTTTGCGCTGGGTCTTCTGAATTTTAAGCTGGGGTATCGTTTTATCATCCCATATCTCACAGCTTCCTACCTATGAGTTAAAAACTACAAAATTATTTTATAAAAATATAATAAAAGGCCAGAACCGAAAAGGAAGAACCGTGTCTTCGAATTAGTAAAGATTAATACTTTTTTTTGTTTATTTCTCAGGAACACTTTATCCAGAAAACAAATGCTTCTGTGGAGGAGAATGTGTTCCTTCTGGGATTATGAACATATCTGCATGCAGATTTGGATCACCAGTATTTATGTCATATCCACATTTCTTCAACGCGGATCCAATATATGTGAACCAAGTCGAAGGTCTTAATCCAACGAAAGAAAATCATGAATTTTATATGGTCCTAGAACCGAACACAGGAGTTGCTCTTGAAGTTGCGGCTAGATTCCAAGTAAATATGCTCGTGGAACCCATTCAATATATAAGGTAAGTAAGCCAATCTTTACTATAACGATTTACTTTAATAAACTGAACATACTTGCAGCTTTTATGACGGCATTCCAAGAACATTTCTTCCCTTAATTTGGTTTGAACAAAAAGTTCGAATAACCCCAGAACTAGCGGCCGAACTTAAAATAGTTCCTAAAATTCTCATTATTGGACATATTGTTGCAGGCATTACTTTTGCTATTGGACTGATTCTCCTTTGTTGGTATCCACTAGAATTCTTTATATCTAAATGTCGAGGAGAATTGAAGCCTGCTACAGGTAAAGACAAACTATCTTCAAAGTCTACATTGTCTGTGGAACCGGTGATGGTAGCTTCATACAAGAAATCAATTGAAGCTGAAGCTCAACCTGAGGGATCTCCACTGCTAGACAAGTCGCAAACGTATCTTTCAAACATAAAAATCATACCGAATAAGCAAAGTTCGTCTATCAAGCCGTCCGACAAAAAATCGTAGACAAAGGACAAACAAGACTTCAAATTAAAAGCTCCTTCCAACGCAAAATACATACTTTAGTTTCTAAGAGAGAGCATTGCCAAATAAAGGCGAAAATTAAATTCGCCCAAGTACCTAACATTAGAAACATAAAAGCCATTTCATGTCTCAGCTTCGTTCCAAAGTTGAAAATAGTCTAAAAATGTTTGCTGTGTACGTAAATTTTAATACGTAAGCACTACAGTATACAAAATTGACTTCAGTATTTTTGTTAAAGAAAGCATTTCTTTTGGGCCTTTTGGTCCATTGAAATTCAACATTATGTATACATATTTGATAAGATCCACAAAACAGGGCATTGATATAACAATGAATTATGAAATAAGCCTTAAATTTATAAGCATATTTAGTTTATACAATAGATATAAAAGTGTTAAATTTATACCGATTTTTGTATTCTATCTAAAGATAAAAATATTCTAAATTTAAATGTTTATATTTTTTACGAAAAAATATATATTGCAAAAAAAAAAGGATATTCTAATTATTTAAAATTTTCTAAATCCATATATAAGTATATTTCTTAACCTTAATGAAGGTATTGAGTCCATAAAAGCTTGAAATCATTGTAAGTAAGATCAGAAAAGTCCTTAACTCTCGAGAGTCTGTTTAATTGAAAGCAACATTTTTGTAATTTGCTTAAAGTCATGAGAGTGGATTCTGAGATCACACTTAGACTAATGTCCACTTGATTTATATCAATTTATAGCGATGAGTTGGATATAAAAAAAAGTTATTTTGTTGTGTCATAAGACTTATTATGACTCATATGAGGTTTGTCCATATTTTCGAATTCTAACAATAAAGAGTTGTTTGCTGGGTATATTAATTTTGACACATAGTTTGTAACATCCCTTAATATTCGTCGTAGACCCATAAAAGTATATATTATATATATAATTTGCTAAAGTTAGAGATATAGAGTGTTAGAACCTTCACAAGATATGTAGGCACTGCCCTTCTTTTTAAGTCTGTCATATAATTCTTTTTGCCACGCCCACTTTTTGTGGGCCTTTTGCACTAAAATTTTTCAGCGAACATTTTCATAGAAACTGAAAAAAATGTATAACAAGATATTTAGCAAATATTTTTTCCAATATATCGCCCATAAAAAATTTATGGCCACGCCCACTTTTTGGGGGGCGTTTTTTAAAAAAATATTTTTTTTATAAATTTCTTAGAATGAAATTAAATAATATTTATCACCATCTTAATGCTTTTTTCTTTGGGGCATATATATATGGATAGGGTATCGTACTGTTCGCCCCAAGCGGATTGTAGCCTTTCCTTCTGTTTTTTATCTTATTCGGTCAAAAAATACAGTCAAAGGTTAAAACAACTATTTTTGACCAAAAATCCGGTCAAAGACGTAAAAACTAAGAGAAACTGATAATCCAATAAACCTAATATATTTTAATAGTACAATAAAAATTCGTTAGAGCAAAAATCAATAAAACAAAATATACTAAAGATATATTTGAAATCTAAGAAATAAAAACATAAATATTAGGCGTTAACGGCCCAACAGGACTCAAAGATTAGCTTATCCAACCACTGTGTGTGCAAAGACATATTTTTTGACACGAATGGAAGGGATCTACAGTTTGATGCCGTTTCCGAACGGCAATCAATTTTTGAGAAGCTTCTCATGACAGTTGTAACTCTTGCATGTTTGTCAGACATTCGCAAGAGGTGAATAGAATAAAATATGTGTATATATTTAAGACTATCACCCTGCAATGAAAAATACTTAAACGTATACAAACTTGGCATTTCAAATTGTCAATTTAGTAAGCATAAGATCGGATTGACTTTTTGCTTCTACATGACTCTACTGGTACAATGCTTTTATTGTTAAGCACAATGGAACTTCCAAGGGCAGGACGTTTTTGTTATGTATAGAAAAAGTTATACATTTGCTTCATAGAAGTAACTTATTTTTTAGACTAAACATCTTTTCCGCTCTAAAAATGGGTTTAACCGGATACTTAAATTTTCTCATATCAAAGTAAAGAGTTTTCTGTCTGATTTAACCGGAATTCGGGCAAAATGAAAACACTGTGTGTGAGTAAGTCCCCGAGAGCGATCAAAACGATCACGATCTTTTCTAGCTACTTACCTTACGCCTCTGTATGCGAATCAGCGTTGCCGAAAGTACTGTTATAGCAGTATTATACTTCGTACACCGCAGAAGCAAATTATACCGCTCAAAGCACAACATTTAACTAAGAATGCAATAAAGACACAAACAATTGTTAAATCAAAGCGAGCGCTCCATTTAAAAGTATTAGTTAAACGTATAGATTAGCCTTTCACTCGTTAATTCTTAAAGAATACCCCCTATTACTCCGCAAAAGGATCGAACTTTACTTCCCAACAAAAATTTGAAAACGCAGCTCTGATGGGGATACATTCAATATATTTAAGTGCCTCTGAAGAGCTACCCCAATTTTTTTAAGAGCGGTAGAACATCACCACTGAACATAGTATTGAAATCCTGCGCAATATATAAATACATTTTTCAATTAGCTAAATACAAATATAGCCGTGTGTATCTTTCGAACGCAGCCAACACGAAACACATATTGATTGCCATTGGCTTGCTTTTTTTCCTTGGGTAATTTCTTGACGCTACCGGTTGTGAAGGCTGGACAATTTCCCCAACTGATAAAAAATGAAATGATAATGAACAATTTATAAAAAAACACAAACTTTTAAAATCCCATTCCAGGAATTGCAATGATTTTATTACAGATAGTATAATGTAATCTTAACCATATCGAATGTATATATTATCGAATTAAAATAGCTTAGGAATAGTTTTATAAGATAGCAATATTGCCATAAACTCTATTGGTTGGAATGAGTACATAGCTAGTGGTATCCACCAAAGTTATACAGTGTATAAATTGGGAAAATGTTTCAGTTCTGTTAGCAAATTATAGAGATCCTCTAGAGGTAGAAACTTCCTTCTTGAGACCTGTGAGTTTATTTAGATAAACGAAAGGAAGAGATAAACAAGCTATTCAAGACATTTTTCTTCACCAGTCATCTCAATTATATAGGTATATTTTGGCCTATATTAATATCAATTATGGGCCGAACTAAATTGATTTTGATATTGGCCTCTGTTATGCGTTTTTGAGGTTTTCATGTATTAGATGTTGTGCAATTTTAGTTTAACGAAGGCAAGATTTCTAGTCATGTGATGCATAACAATTTTTTATTAAGAGAATTTGAAAATAATAATTTTTAAAATTCTTGTTAATTGAATTGCTTTTGTTATTGACTGAATTTCGTTCAAAATAAAAGCTGATAACAATTTTATATACATCTGCTTATGTACAGCTGCATATATAACATAAATTAGTATTTTTCTCAGGTATGACTTGTGATGGAAGGTTTAAAAGAAAAGTAGATTCTCATACAATACAAGCCGCCATCAAAGTGGTCTAATCGCGTTACCCAGCAAACCACCTGACCCCGCATTGTAGCTATATAAAAGTCTTTTAGCATAAGTGAGAACTAGTAGCGGAAAAAAATTGCTGTCACTTTAATTGATATAAAAGAAAAATTGATTGATTAATCTTAAGCTGATCAATTCCAACCTTGTAAATCGGTTGAACTATTCTGGGACTATGACATTCGCCAGGATTTGCCTCACACTTTTTAGGTATCTGTCAGACTTGAGCCAGGCGTTGAGTACTGTCAGGCTTTTAATTTTGTTGATGAAGAAAGTAGAAGGTGATACTAGTATACTGTGTAGGGCTGACTCAGAGCTGATTATCAATGGGACGATTTCGCTACCCACGATCACTTCTTGAGTATTCGGGAGCAACAAGGTATGCGCGGCAACATTCGCAGATTTGCAGGTTATCAGTGGGTCAATTTCGCTGCCCACGAGGAGCTGTTATTAATTCTTGCCACTTGCTGAATATTTAGAAGAACAAATTAGAACGTGATTCTAGCAAATGTGACTCGAAGGTAGGGTTCTTTTCACATATTCCCACAAAATAAAGTCCCTAGGTATGGAACCACTTCTCGGTGGCCATATGTATAAAATATGAGAAAATTATTCTCGCAGAAGCTTTTCCTTGCAAAGGACCATTGATTTTGCGTCTGGCATGCAGCCCTGGCCATCTTATCATTTCTTCAATGTACCTTGGAATTATATTTCGCTGAACTGTTTTAACAAAATGAAAGTATTTTTATATATATTTATTTTGATTCAGTGGAATTAATTATTTTATTTATTTTACATATTTTTTAAATGAAGTTTTAAAATTTCGTTTTTACGTACATATATAAATATTAAGTTCGAAATTAGTCAATGTTTTCTTTGTCAGGCTTTTTGCTCTTAAGGCTAGCCTTAAGTTAGGAGTTACGACAAATTTACTAGTCACATGTCTTTATATGATCAATTAGGGTATTCACCTATCTAGGTCTTCTACCTACCACTCTAAGCCTAGTCAATATTTTATAAATAAACGCTCTGCAAAAAGAATTGATCCATCTAATCGCCGATCGTGGGTGCAATGGCTTAGTGGTTAATCCAATAAAACAACGGGCTTAAAAAACATTGACCTAAAAATTGTTCTTTAAGTTTTTGATAAGCTGTAATAAGTCCTAACTGATACCTGCAACAAGCCAACTGTCAATATAAAATGTTGATTATAATTATATATATAAATGTTGATTATTAAAATGTATGTCCTCGCAACAAATGCGCATGAAACTACTTCCGTTGCTCTTAGTTCAATAGAGGACAGATACACATAGTAAACTTGATGCCTGCTTAAAGCCTTAAAGGCTCCTTGGCTCAGGCATTTAAACCTCATTCTTACAATATTGGTTAATAAAATTGTTTGGGTTCCATAAATCGGCTGATATCTCGCAACACGAGTAGGTGCAGTAGCGCATTCTCGTCTATCCCATGCTTTTTTTAAAACACAACGGATATTATTTAATTTTTGGTATCCATACCTCTCGCTCCAAATTCGAATAGGTTTCAACTACAACTTTAGATCGAAACTTTTCTAACCTCAAGCTTACTCTTTAATTATGATGGCTGTCACCTCAAAGAAACTTATACCTCACCTTAGTTGACAAAATATGTATGTTTTTATCCATGGCTGCATTTGAGCAGAATACATTTTTATGAATTTCCGGAACATACAGCACAATAGTCATGCGTTTTGGCTTGTTTTTGAACGAAATAATGTTTATTGTCCGACTACCAAGTGCACTTTTAGACTAAACGATTTATAATAATCGATATTATTTTTAAAGACCAACAAAAATGTCTGAGCGGGACCTTCCGCTCGCTGCAAAAGATGAATCCCTTCTGGCGAGCCTACCGACGATTAACGGATTGACATGCCAATGCACTTTTCACAAGGTATTATGGTGATATCCGCAACATATTTCTTAATTCTTCATTGTTAGTACGTACGTATGAATATTATTAAGAATGATTTATTAACAAAAAAACAATAATTAAGTAGTTATCACCAATAAAATAAAGTAAATTGCCAAATTTTGAAGCAAATAAATGCATACATACACAGTTTAACTTATTCAGTCAGACATATATATAAATAATTTTCTTAAATGAACAACAATAAAAAGCACTTATGTAGGTAAAAAATCAACAGAGTTAAGCACTCTGCAATAAGTCTTATAAGAGCAATGACTTTCATTTGCAAATGCCTACAGTTAGGGTATTGACCTAGTTTTATGCATTTTTGGTCACGTTCGTTTCACCAAGTTCTAAAAATAGGATTTAGCTTCGAATAATACGAGTCGTTCCGGGACACCAGTTATAACGATATACCGCTCATTAGAGTTTAAGATGGCATGAATATATAGAGCAAATTGACCATCAACCCTCCGCAATATAAAATCTTCTTATCGAATCTAGAGGGACAGCGCAATAAACGAGTAAACAACCAACTTAAAATGCGCAACTGGAAGCAATAAGCCATATGTTAGTTAGATCAAGAGATGTAAGAAAAAGTAGATTTAAGACGAGTTTTAAAAGCCTTGTCGGGTTTTAATGGTCAACTCTTACTAGATTTGATAAGCTAACGACAGTGTGATGTAAATGTCAAATCGTGTAGCATGACCATAATGAGATTATGATCGATTTCGTCACGTTTCGTTTTCTAAACATAAACCTTCTGAGTAAGTATAAAAGCACCTAGAGCATTTTAAAGAAATTGATGCGGGCTTTTCGTTCAGTTTGGCATAAGGTTAATATCATTGGAACCCATTATGTTGGACCCTCAAGTCCGATTGAATTTAAACTGCCCTTCAAGGTCTTGAGGTTATAAATAGGTTTGAAACTGTTTTTGACCACATTCAATATTTGAATGTAATTTAATTAATTTCGTCGGTTAAAACGGTTTAGTGTCTGCTATTAACATATATAAATCAAAACTTACAAATTTTTTACCGGCGAACTGAATGAATCACACAAAAAACATAAATGTTAAACAAACGCCAAATTCTTATATACAAATATTGCGTCTGCTTAAAAAAGTCAGCCTTAATAAGTAGTGAGATATAAGAAATAACGCCAAGTTCTAAGTGTCTGTAAAATTATTAAACATTATTTGTAGTTTTTTGAAGACATATAATATAAACAAATATAAAAATATAAATACAATTGTATCATTTAATGTTTAAAGGTTGAAGGGGGGCGGGAATCTGAGTATATTTCTCTTAATAATCTTGTAGTGCCAAAGTACCTAGCGAACTTGGTTGGACACAATTCATGCATACATTAAGTGCAAGCACTTCCTAAGCAAAAGTAGTAATAAAATTTATGCAACAAGCAAATAGAAAGTAAATATACATATGAATATTTAACTCTAATTGATTTGGATTTTATTTGAAGTAAGAACTCTTGCTCTTGACTCGAACGAACAATGTTCTTTCTCTACAGTGTTTGTTACATTAAGCATACTAAACACAACCCAAAGAGTTGAAAATACAAAAAAAAAAATTATATCATATATTAAATCGGTTTTAATGTTTATTTGGTTCTATTATTATTTTTTTCCATATTTTGTACGTCCAACTAGGAGAACACGCAGGCAGACTAGTTGGGATGTGGCAAAGTTATGACCCCGGATTACTGATCGGAAAAAGATGAAAAGAACTGATCTTGTATCTTGCTCCTAAGGTTCTGCCAACACTAATGCATTACTTCACAGTAAAAATGAAGCAAAACCAGTTTTTCCCCGATTTGAATGTACGTTGAGAGGTAATTCGTGTAAAGAGCAAATCTAGAATTGCTCTGTTTATTCAATAAAAAAATGCTAACCCGAAGAAGATCGCATCAAGATTTGCCCCGCTGGGAAACATAACAAAACTTTTTTTTAATTAAAAATGCTTAGTATCCAACGTCAATGATATGTTGATCCATTCTAAATTTAAAGTTCTGCACATCGGTAATAAACTATAGCATACCCTATATAAAATAGAGTCTTATGATTACTCTTAAAATTAAAAAGCCATCAAGAGTACACAAACACTGTCTCTTTGTCTTACATATTCGAATATGCGTTTCCGCTGAGCGACTAAAGTCGCTATTTGCGATCTGTTTTCGGTGTTGCGTCGACCTTACTTTTTATTACAATATTATTAAAATCAGTACCGTTATTTACGCACTTATTTAAAAGAAAATACGAAAGAACGAGACCACGAATGTAATCTTTACGTTTACTTTGTTATTGCCAACAATGTTTCAGTTATATACTAAGTATATGGATAGCTTTTGCCTATTTTTTATTTCCTAGTTGTTTGGGAAATGAAAAAAAAACAACAACTTAAAATAATGAATTGAGATATTTAATTCCTTTTCTTTTTCTTTATCTGGATTGATGGATCACATTATTTTTTTTTTCTACACAAAGACAAAATGTTAAGGCTCTTTTGCAGTAGATATTAGGCTTTATCCCGCTCACACGGAATTTTAGAGTGCCTAGTATGCACTTCATTTCTTTTTTGCAAATATAAATGCTCGCCAAACTCCATATCACTTCCCCTGAGTGACCATACAATTTTCATCAAATCTTCTTCCAAAATTTCAATTTTGATTTCTTGAATGTTTGAATGTTTGAACTGAAAACTGTCAAAATTTATATTTTTCACATTATTCTAATTTAATGTGAAGTACAGTTAAATCTCTGACGTGCTCATTTAATCTAGCCGATGGATTTTATGGTCCATATTATTTCAATTTTAAAAGCAGAATACAGTGTACTAAACTGCCCCCACTAAAATTTATCTTTGTAGACAATTTTGTAAGAAAGCAGGATTCTCGGCTTAAGTCACACACTCTCTGTGGATTTTTATTCAGATGCGACGAGTTTTTTTTAAACGCGACTTCAATTGCGACGTTTTAAAATTTTTCAATGGTAACGCTGATTCGAATTGATAGTAAATTTAAACCAAGCAGCGCCTATCTTTAGCTGATACATAATATGCACGACGACTCTACAAAAATAAAAGAAAAAATAAATACACGTTTTATCAGTTCGAAGCAGACTGCGGCTATTCCGATTATCAGTGATAGGCAGGGCTGGGGCAAGTAAACCTTGCGCGCTCGCCAGAGAGTCAAAACAAATTTGGATACTAAGCAATATAGACGCGTTTAGCAATCCTCCGGAAAAGTTAAATTTCAATTGTTTTCGATTTAAAAATGAGCTATTCATAAGTAATCAAAAAAAAAAACAAAAAGAAAAAACAAAAGAAGAGAGAATTTGAGCGTATCTATTGCGCGATAACGCGCGACTATATTAAACGTGAAATCAGTGTAACATTTGAATATCTTAAAGAAAAACTGTACGCACATTTCGTTGATTTCAGAAGAGGGCTGGAGTTTGTCGGTTTTTTGTGTTTAATAACCTTGTGGGCTTAAGGCTAACCACTAATATCTTGGCACCTTGTTTAGTATTTTAGAGAAATTATGTTTTTGAATTAAAAATATTGAATATTGTTCTTTTCGGTTTGTAGTGTTACTATAACACAAAAAAAAATGGGTTTATGCAAAGAACTTGCTGTTGGGGGATTGGGTTTAATACTGGCTGTGTTTGGAATAGTAATGTACATAAACTGGATCAATTGGTTTACGATACTTCGTGGATGGGTAAGTCTTCGAATCATATATAAATAAAATAAACTTAAATAGTTTATTGGTTGTACCTACGTATTTTTGCTACGATTGTTAACAAAGAAAAACAGTGTTAAATAAAAATATGCAAATGAATATACACACAAATATGTACCAAATCGCATTTGTAAAATGTGCGCACTACTAATAAAATATGCAAACATGATGTACGGTAACTTTATCCAAATAATTATTATCATTATTACGATTCATTTTTGTTTACTTTTGACTCATTATGAAACATTTATAACTTACACAAGTGGTTAGTTCTGGTTTCAATTCAATAATAAGTGCGTCTTTACACGTGCCTCGCGCAACTATATTGAAATAAAAGCAACATATTGTTAAATTTAAACTTTTGAATTTAAATTAAATTGATTAAAATAAAATCGATATGCAATATCGTGTTAAATAAGGCTCGTCGCAAAAAAACAGATTTATTTTTTTACATCTGGTTTCATTGTTTACAAAGCCTTTGCAAATCGTTTTCTTACAAATTAGTTTTCAATGTAAAGTGAATACATGTTTTTCCTTGAGATGTTGAATTCAGATATTTTGATGGGTAATGGTTATTTACTATCATTATTAAGCAAGGTACATGATATGAGGACTAATACATTTTATTAAAAAAACGTAGAATTCAACTAATATAATTATATAGTTGATTGCATTTGATACAAAGTTGATTCATGTACCTTGCTTAATATTGCATAAAATAATAATATTACAAACAATAATATTTGGTGCAACAGCTCATATTAAGTCAAGGCAAGGCATAGTTTTTTTTAGACGTTCTCAAGTTTACAAAGAGAGGATCATTTGCTGGTTCCTTTGTTAAAATAAGATAAAGACAATAAGGTAGGTAATAAATAATATAGTCATTTGTAGAAGACAATTTTCTGAATTTTATGTAGTAAATTACAAAACTCTTACAATAGGCACCTCCCATCTTTCTGACGGTTGTTGTCGGAATGACGTTAAACGAGCGAATATGAGATGTTTATTTAAAGAGGGTTAAGTTTCCTTCCTAAGCCACATCAATAAATACAAGTGAATTTATGTGGTTTGTTTTTAGAACTTTTTGAGTGCGAATTATCTGTCAGGGTCCAGAAAACATGAAATTTGTAAAATAAAATGGTCCACTTTATATTTTTGACATGAATGACACCGTTACTTGGCTTTTATCAAACCCCTGACTTGCATATACAGCTTTTTCATTGCTCCAGGTTATTTCTAAAAATCAATGAACTTATCCTTGTAGAATTTTCGCGTTGATCTTAGTTGTTCAAAAAAATTCGTATTAATGTCGCAAATTAAAAATCTCGGAAATCAGTTTAACGTCTCCTGATATTTCTAGTGCAAAAAATCATTGCATAAGCGGGCTATATAAAAAGACAGAAAAACTTTGCTAAGTTTTAAGAAGGAAATTAAGATGAAATAAAGGATTTACACTGCAGTTGTTCGTTCGATGCTCTCAAATACGGTTCGCAATGTGCTTGCAATCATTGTTCTAACATAAGACCTATGAATAAGGTTAATCACCTCAGTTACGAAATGATCAGAAACCAGGAGACTTGCATATAAAGGGTGATTTTTTAAGAGGTTTAGAACTTTTTTTAAAAAAAAAACACAAAAAATTCGAAAAAAATGAATGAAATATTTATTTGAATCGATAGTTTGAACCTTGCAATTTAATGTTTAAAGATAATTTCATGCAAATGTTGACCGCGGCTGCGTCTCAGGTAGCCCATCCGCTGAGTCCAATTTTGGCATACTCTTTCACACATATCGGCCGGTATCTCACGAATGAATGCATGGATGTTGGCTTCCAGTGCGTCAATCGAAGCGGGCTTGTCCCTATACACATTAGCCTTGGCATACCCCCACAAAAAATAATCTAATGGTGTCAAATCGCACGATCTAGGCGGCCAATTGACCTTCCATTTCGGGCAAAAAAAAGTTTGTTATCATCGCTCGGTAGCGTTCACCATTGACAGTAACGCTGCGATTCGCATCATCTTTGAAGAAATATGGCCCAATAATGCCGCCGGCCCATAAACCGCACCAAACAGTGGCTTTTTCGGGATGCATTGGTAGCTGTTGCAATGCTTCTGGCTGATCGTCACTCCAAATGCGGCAATTTTGCTTATTTACGTACCCATTCAACCAAAAATGAGCCTCATCGCTGAACACAATTTTTCGATAAAAAAGCGGATCCTCGGCCAGCTTTCCAAGAGCCCATTCACCAAAAATTCGGCGTTGTGGTAGGTCGGCTGTCTTTAGTTCTTGCACCAGCTGTATCTTAAAAGGCTTTACGCCCAAATCCTTCCGCAAAATTTTCCACGTAGTGCTGTAACAAAGGCCTAACTGCTGGGAACGGCGCCGAATCGACATTTCGCGGTCTTCTGTCACACTAGCTGATACGGCCGCAATATTTTCTTCAATACGCACAGTACGTAAACGTGTTGGTGGTTTAATGTCCAACAAAGTAAATTTGGTGCGAAATTTGGTCACAATCTTCCGAATAGACTGCTCAGAAGGTCGAGAATGCCGATCATAAAATGGAAGCAGCGCGCGATGAACATTTCGAACCGAGCACGAATTTTGATAGTAAAATTCAATAATTTGCAAGCGTTGTTCATTTGTAAGACGATCCATGGTTAAATTGCAAACCAAACTGAAGCTGTTTGACAGTGACACAAGGTACTAAACACACGTCAGCTGTTACGCTTGTTAATCCTTATTAATAATGTCTGCAGGGATGATCTGCTCAAACTTCTGTTTTATTTAGCTAGTTGTCGCTCATGTGTGAAGCAGCTGTTGATTTAATTCCATCCAAAAGCAAATAACAAAATGATGCCTATTCGCTGAGTCATAAGATTTATAATAATCTGAAGTTAAAATTAAAGATTACTATAAAACATATGACTCAGAGTTGTTTGTGCACCTAGATTCGTGCTTAGCTTTTTATAGTTGAGTTCCTAATCTCTTCAATTAAGGGCACTTTTGTTAAAAAATTTTTTATATTATGCATCGATTTGGATATGGATACTTTAGATGTGCTCTAAAAACTGTGGAGGTGGGATATACATGTGTAATTCGGTTTAAGCATATTGTTTGCTTTGGCTTTGACTTTTTATTATGAATAATGTTTATGATTTGTATCGACTCAGGATGATCTACGAAGGAGAATTCAATAATATTTTTCACTTTCACGTATACCTTAGTATATATACTTAAGAGAAAATTATTGCGATCGTGTAGAAATTTCGAACTCAAACTGAGTATGAGGGATGATATTACGACTATAGAGAAGTCGAAAAACGTTTGCTAATGCCGTCCGTCGGTATGCCTGTCCAGCCTTCGTATAGCGAAACGGTTCTACGGATTTGTATATTCATATATAAATTCGTATATAAGGTTTCTGGGCTTACATATCGCAGGGTTTCTTTTTTGCGTTAAAATACCAGTACCTTAAAATTTTTTTAAAAAATATTTCTAAGGATTTTGATCTTTTTTTGTACTAAGGTTACTTGGGATGGGGGCAAAAATACTGCATACTTAGTTTTTAGAAAAAAATATCGAATAACGGTCCAATATCTTAAAAACTAATAAAGGGAATTTATGATGTTAAGTTGAACAAATCTGTGTACTTCGATTTTTCAAATATTTTTTTATATAACGATTTTCTTAAATTAAAATTAAAATTGTTTTGAACATTTACATGGTATTTTGAACAATTTGAATAGTCGTACGCAAAAAGTGTTCAATGTGCGAAATTACACCAAAATCGTAGGTGCCGTTAGTGAAAGATAAAAAGTGATTTAAATAAATTTGGTATGTGATCAAAGGTTACCATTCTTTTTGAGGCCATCTAAAAATGCATATCATGTGGCGAAAAAGTTTCGTATGACGCAGTCGTGCACTTTATTTTATTTAAAACTTTCTTATCATAATAATAACATGTAAGCTGATAAAATATTTTTCGATGTAACTGTATATAGACTGCCAAGTACATTATAGTTTGCGACATGGCTAATGTACTGGCAAAGTATGAGTGTACTTGTCAAATTTATAAGATTAGATATAGCTGTTTATTTGCTCCTTTAGGCTGGTATGCCATGATTGAATAGAAGTATTTACTGTTCCAGTTGATAAATCACTGGGTAAGCCCTTAAATTAAACCACAAATTGCTCTGACAGTTTTGTAATATGATTCGTTCTGATCGCAAAACGTAAAGCCGCCATTACGTTTTTTTTTTCTATGAGGACCTTCTTAGTAGTCGAACACTTTAACCGCGCAGATTTTCTGCATCCACAAATATAATAAATTAATGTATGGTAACTCAACTCTTACAAAGGAATTATTACAATAGCCTTTCTTTATTTATTAACCTCTAGATATTGTCATGTTGATTGCGTTTCAATATGCTTGTTTACTTTAAAACGTATTCCTAAAAGCATGACTCATTGATATAATTATAGACATTTGTATTATTCTTCTTCACTCATGTCGTTCATTAAGGAGATAGGAATAAAATAAAGGCTGTATTGAATGAATTTAGTTCAGGATATGTGGTAGTTTCTATATTCGATTCGATTTCCAAAGTTTTATATGGTGAAGTTATTGTGAACGACTTTTGAACGAACATTTTCGCCGGCAATACTTAACCTAACAGCCGTATCTACATACTAATGAAAAAACTATTCCAAATTATAGTTGAAGAAGTAAGAAAGATCAAGCGGTGAAACCGGTGAAGAAATGATACTAGAATTTCTTTAAATTAATTTCAACAAAAAAAAAATTGTATTGTAAAGCCAATTCAAATTATTTTGTCATAAAAGGTACATCTTTGTCAAAAGCAGCTTTATTATTTAAGAGCCTAACTGTCTTAAACTTATCTTTATGTGTCGCTCTTTAAGCTTAGGTAACTTTACTTATAAATAGTATGAAATTTGTGTTATAAACTACTTTACTTTAATGACTGAATGGGTAACATAGAACCACTCTGATTAAATGCTAATTCATGAAGTCGTGAAATGGGACCTTTTAATGCGAACACCAATTTTCACCTTCTTGCTGGAACCACATCAATATCTTTGATATCATAAAAGAAATACTCGGTTGTCATCCGTCTATAGAGCTCATCATCGAGTATTACAGTCGTTTGATCCTCATCATCTTGTGGGTCATTAGTTCGACTACTGAGTGAAGTGTCTCAAGTTCAAATGCTCTCCAGTACAAATTTGCTCCAGTCTGACAAACATCCATGAGTATAACTAGTCACAAATGCTTCACAAATTTGCCCTTCGAAATCATCATAAAATTGATGATTCCTTACTTTCGTGTTAAATACAATTCACAAACAAAATGGTTGGAGAATCTAAGCTTTTTGCCCTGTCCGTTTTGGGCAGTCGGCTAACCTCTGCGACAACCACCAATCTGCGTAAATTTGTCACTGTTTATTTTTTAGAGAAGCGCTCTGACTTTGTAATGTTTTGCTTCTTTTGTGCTTCCAAGCAGAAATCCTCTTTGTGGTGTGATGGTTGGTTCAACTAGATGACGTTCGTTTAACTTTAATAGTAGGTCGCGTAAATCTTTGTTCCCCATTGAACCTCTACCTCCCCGGTCAGAATCACAAGACGACACAATTACCTCTACACTATCATCAACTGTTCTTGTGATAGAGCGAATTCTCCTATAAGTAGTCAGTTGAACTAGCGACGACTTGTTCAAAAACATTCCCTAAAAACGCGTGAGCGGCTAACCCCTATGCAGAAAAGGCTTAAAATCCAGTCTGGTATATTTAAAGTATGTGGTGGATAAAAATTGTAATATTTTTAACTTTCTCGAACAAATTAGTATACTTTCCGTGATCGTGCGGAAATTTCGAACTCAAACTGATTATGAGGGATGATATTGATATGGGGAAAGTGCCGTCCATCGGTGTGTCTGTCTGTACGGGAGCCGTATGGCGAAACGGTTCGACGGATTTGCTTCAAGAGTTCGGTTTGAGCTTTTATTTTTGTCTGCTTTATCGTTTTAATTTTTTTTTTTGAAAAAATCACTTACAAATAGTTTTCTCAAAGAACAGCTCTAACGATTTTGATAATTTTTTGTAATAGGTGTATACTTAATCCAATGTACAAAATTACATTAAAATCGTTACAGCCGTTTGTGAGAAAATGAAATTTTTCAAAATTTAAGAAGTGATTTAAATTAGTTTGGTATGTGATCAAATGTTCGAGATCCCGTCAAAACTGATCCAGATGTGTCGCATGACACTAGATAACACGCGATGCAATGTGCAGTTTGGCAGCCGCTCATCTGAACTATTTCAAACATGCACCGGATTTCGGCAAGGAAATGCGCTATCGTATGATTTCTTCAATCTTGTTCTTGAGCAGATAGTGCGCAACTCCTGGGGTATGCCGACGATATAGATATCATCGGTCGATCCCAGCGTGACAGGCGAAACTAGTTGGCCTTGAAGTGAATGAGGACAAGACTAAGGAAAGGAGAGTTAATACTGGGATCCTTTGAAAGAAAAATCCTTCGAAAGATATTTGGTCCTGTGTGCGAGGAGGGCGAATGGAGGAGAAGATACAACCGCGAACTCTATGAGCTATACCAAGATGTGGATGTAGTCCGAAAAGCTAAAACTCGTCGACTACATTGGCTCGGCCACATCGAGCGAATGGACAACAACGCTCCAGCCAAGAGGATCTTCGAATCCCAGCCCCCAGGTTCGAGACGACAAGGAACACCGAAGCTCAGCTTTAAAGACCAAGCCATCGCGGATGCCAGAGCGCTTGGTCTGGACAACTGGAAGCAGCGTGCTCGGGTTCGCAGAGGGTGGAAGGCTGCCGTATCTCAGGCAGGGACTCTTCACGGGTCGGGAGCCCGTTAAGTAAGTAAGTAAAGTAAGTATGTGATCAAATGTTACCATTATTTTGAGGCGATTCAAAAACGTATCTCATGTACCGAGAAACTTTCGTATGTCGCAGTCGTTCACTTTTTTTTCATTTCAAAAACCAAAATTTTAGCTCAATGTGCAAGTATATATATTATATGCGTCTTTGTTGCAAACAATCAAAAACCAAAGCCCAATTTTGATGTGTTTTATGATGGTGAATTAAAATTAAATTTTTTTCTCAGTACCCACACGAGTTTATGTAATTTATACCTATCAAACCACATGAGAGTTTATCTAATTACTCGTTTGCAAAAGGGTACATGAAAGGACATATTTAAAACTGATATTTGTTAACATATAAATTCTTGACTTACGATACTAATGATACCTAAATATACGAGAAAGTAAATTGTAAATCTGTAAAATCTGTAGAACTGGTATATGAGGCATGAACAAAAAAGAAGTGACGCGATTAGTTTTGTATAACTCGCTTATTTTATAAATAATTAAATTGAAGTGTACTACATTTGTAGGATATTTAAGTGAGTACATCACATTTATACCTATCACCAGGCCTAACAAAAATGAGGCCGAGGTAGAACTAATTAAAAGTCACATAGCTTGATCACATATTATAATAATATCGATACTTAACTGATAGGTTGTCGAAAGAAATCATTATGGACAACTTGTTTTTGTTCTGTTTTTACTACAAATACATGGAAAAAGTAATTTAAAAAGTCTACTTTTAATCACCCGACATTATCGGGAGATAAGGGACCACACTAAAAATCAATTTTGAAATGGGAATTGGTAATTATAAACAAAGTCTGATTGAATTTTAATTACTTAAAGTTTTGCATTTTTCTAACAAACAACTAATTTAAACAAATCGATCGGTAAAAGTTTAAGAACTAAAATTTCATATCAAAATTTAAATATCCGCACTGCATTCTCTTATCTTTTAAGTCTTCGTAGAAGGAATATTTTTTTATTTAAGTACCAGACAAATAGATAGCATAAACTTTGTAACAATCATTAAAATGTTTTTAATCCACCTTTAATTGGACGACAAAAATTCCATATGTATTTTTTCTTCAGAGAAATCTTACGAATATTATTCAAATCGAAGCATTCACCTGCTGCTTGTGTGTACCTACTTAAGTACACACGTAAACAAAACAAAAACACACGAGGAAACGAAATATTTGCGCTGAGTAAAATTTTGATGATAAGGTCTTATCTTTGACAAGAATGAATTTCAATAAAATTAATCTTTGTATTTAAAACGAACCACACACTTATTTTTGTTTAATTTTTCGTCGACTTATTAGAAATAGGAAAAAGGGTGAACTGATTAGGTCTGGCTTATCGGGGATACAATAAGAATACAAAAATATTCCGATCAGCCACAACTGATTTCTGTCACGATACAGTTATCTCACCCTGGTTAAAATAGAAATAAAAATGAAGGTACCTACGTTTATTTCATTTGTGCATTTACTTTGTTGTTTCCTAATGCAACAATCTCTTATGCATTGAACATTTACTTAATATTATAGGTGCCTCTTGAATGATTAAGATTATTTGAACGATTAGTTTGGGTTTTACTTGGTCTTATAAGTAATCCGTAGAATTAGATTTAAGTTTATTTAGACAGCTTAGGAGATAATACATTTTTTATATTATTTTATTGACGCTGTTCCGCTGTTAAGTGGGCAATTTCATAACAGTATTTACGATTTCTGGAGGCAGCGCTCTGAATGCATACTAAAATCTGACTATGTGTATCGAGGCCTTACTACAAAATTTGTATTTATCAAGCCATTCGACTTACCTGTAACAATTGCAGTTTTTTATTTTCGCATAATGATCTACGTAGATCCATGAAAAAAGGTGGTAGAAAAGTGGTACAAGCAAAAAGGAAGTTTTTCCTCTTATTAATCACAGCAAAATAAGCACTACTGCTTAATCTTTTCCATAGGGCAGCTAACCAAAAGCAAAAAGGGTTGGTCGACTTGTCTTGAACTTCTGGCTGTGATTAAACGATAAATGTTGTTAACGATCGACCTGCCTAGCCACACTGGAACGTAGCGGTTAGTGTGTTGCGAAAAGGATTTAGTTGTTCACATAATACAAAGAGTTTATGCAAAACAAAAGATTTATGATCTACATCTGGCAAATCGTTATCATAGTGTCTTCATTTGAACCACCAAAAAGTTTTTAATTAACTCATAACTTTATGAGGCAGACAGATATTTTAGACTGTTTTTTTTACATATATTTATCTAACTTCAACAAACAAATGTTTAGTAAACACAGGTGAACTTTTTTAAGAAACTAGTTGAATATGTATTAAGCTACATACATATACGCACTAACTTTTTATTAAAAAGCTAAAAGCGTTTATTGTCTTTATGGTGCGTTGTTATTCGGTTCTTCAAATACATTCCAAATATTTGTACGTACCAGATACTACCGTCATACCGGTGTAGTTAGTAAATCTTTTTCTGTGTGTACGCTCTTTTGTCAGTATCTATACTGCTATTTCAAAAACTACTATTATTTCATTGCATTTGCAACGAAGTAGTAGTAGTAAGAGAGGCCCACAGTTATTTTTTTAACTCCGTTGAATCACATGGAATACCCATTGGAGATACAGCAAAGTTATGATCGGTATAATCCTGATTATTACCTCGTGGAGCAAAATGAAAGAATAACAAAATGCCTTTACGTTTACACCGGGGCTTATAACCCAAACTGAACTTAAGCACAAGGTCTGTTTACTAAAACCCTGAAGAAAATTACAGAAAATATTAAAGATATTCTGTACATCCGTTCGACTGTTTGTGAGTTATTAAAGCCTTTAATAAAATGCAATAGCACCAATTTACAAAATTGTATTTTTTAACGTTAATGAATAAACCCATTAAGAGGTCTGCGATCACCTGATATTTATCATCCTAAGAACTGACGCTAAAGCTCTCTATTTTTGCATATTTATCTTTTAATATCATAACTTTTTAGACATTATTTATTAAAAAATTAATCAATTAATTATTGCAAGTAAATAACAATTATTTTCTTTTTTTTTTTGTCTAGGAGATGACCCTCAGTCCAACATCCCCCTCATATTCCGGTTGGAAGTCCTCACCGTTACCTTTAAATTTAGATGTTTACTTTTTTAATTGGACAAATTCACATGAATTTACAAATCACTCAATCAAGCCCAGGTTTGAAGAACTAGGACCATACCGATTCAAGGAGAGTCCAGATAAAGTTGACATAGTATTTCATCCACAAAACGACTCAGTAACATTCCGTAAAAAGAGTTGGTTTCATTTTGATGCCGAAGGAAGCAATGGAAGCTTAAATGACGTAATCACAACAGTTAATATGGTTGCATGGGTACGTTTGTTCAGTGGGTTTGTCTAAATTTTCACTTACACTGAACTCTTTAATCTCTTACATTTCTCAAAGGCAGCTGCGTACAAGAAACGCGATGCAGGATTCTTCCAAAGACAGAGTCTTTTGGCTGTGCTTTCACTCTACAAAGAGGAGCTAACGGTTACCAAGACAGCGGATGAGTTACTATTCAGTGGCTATCAAGATCCCATGGTGGACCTTGGAAGTGCACTGACTATATTTTCAAAAGATGCAATTCCTTACGATCGCGTGGGATATTTTTACATGGTAATACGAGCCATATTTAACAGAATTTAAAAAAAATGATTAACATTTTGCATTTGCCCTTAGCGCAATGGGAGCTCAGTCTTTAATGGTCTCCTTAATATGCATACAGGAGGCTCGGATGTTAAGAACATCGGTAAGATCAACACGTGGAATTTTAAGAACCACACTGGATTTTACGATTCCTATTGTGGGATGGTAAATGGTTCACTTGGCGAATTTTTTCCACCAAATTTAAAAGAAGGAGATTCCATCGAATTGTATCCTCCAAATATGTGTCGGACAATACCGTTAGATTACACCGAGTCAATGGAAATTCATGGGGTGAAGGCTTTAAAGTTTTCCGGTGGAAGACGATCAGTTGATAATGGTAAATTGTTGAGCAGACTTAGAAATTGGAAATTATTATTTATCTATTCCTTGAAGGTACTATGTATCCGGAGACGAAATGTTTTTGTGTTGATGGTCAATGTGAGCGGGTGGGTGTTATGAATATGGCACCTTGCCAGTTTGGCTCAACCACATTCATGTCATATCCACATTTTTATGAAGCAGATCCGTATTACTTGGAGCAAATTGAAGGCCTAAAACCTGTGAAAGAAAAACATGAATTCTTTATGACATTGGAACCAAATTCGGGTCTTCCAATGGATGTGGGAGGTGGTTTTCAAGCAAATGTGCTTATAGATCGAATTCCCGATATGGGGTAAGTGAATGTTAATTTAAATTGTTAAAGAAAAGCCGGTTATGAACGTGCGATAGTGATGGTTACTTAAGTTTATTTTATTCTTAGCTAAGGCGAGCTGAATTATGTGTTATTTTTTATTTATTTTGGGGTGTCTTTTCGTTCATTGATTAAATGACTTTATGTGTAAGGCCTTTACACAATCTTGTATCTGTATTGTCTTGTAAGATAACATTTACCCTTCAATCAATAAGCCGGTCTCTGATGGACATGCGAACTTAAGTAAAATATGAAATTCGCTGGCTGCAATTTATTTATTTTTTTTGTAATTTAATTTTGAGAAGAGCTCATTCGCAAATTACGAGTTGATTCGGCTTATCTGTAGGAGGTTATGTAAAATTGTCCGTATTTATATTTTCAATGTTAATGTCACACTTCTTTTTAGTTGATCGTAAAAATTCGTTTCCAGATAATATTTCGTAACTCTCTTTTTCTTGTGTTTATTTCTCCTCTGTTTCGTAAATATTGTGGAATAATATTTTTTCTTCTACATTGTGGCGCATTATTATCATTTTACACTTAACTATTTCAGGACCCTAGGGAGTATATGTTCCTAATTTTGGATTCATAGCTATAATTTAAAGGCCTCAAAAGTT
The DNA here is from genome assembly GCA_963576555.1 of Ferdinandea cuprea. NCBI lineage: Eukaryota > Metazoa > Arthropoda > Insecta > Diptera > Syrphidae > Ferdinandea > Ferdinandea cuprea. The sequence goes on from OY754958.1 coordinate 4,242,670, forward strand.
AATACGGATGGACGGACACTGTTGAATCGTCTTAGCTTTTGATGCTGATCTAAATAAATATATATTCAGGGGTCTACGACGAATATTAAGGGGTTGTGTCAAAATTGATATACCCTTAGGATTATATAAATGTATAAATATTTGTAGGGAAATTATGAACATCATATATTCATATTTATTCCAACAAAACTACAACAACAATGCGCAAATGTATACCACAAATATCAGCAATTTTTTTTATTAATGGCGTGATAACTGTTAAAGATAGATCACTACCATTGGTGATACGATAGGAAACATTCAAAACATTATGGTGACACCTCGTGTTTAGGTCGAAGAAATAAGCATAAAATCTGTTTTAGAAATAAATATTTCAGCAATATTCCATAGCTATACGCGAGGCCCTAACCACAACCATGCTAGCACAATGTTTTGACGAGAACAATATTTCCTCTCAAAGGCCGTTACATTTCTAATCGTACGATAGATATGAATTTCCTTCCTTCTCAGACTTTTTCAATAACGCACATAAAGGATTGTGTTATATAGTCCACATTACTTTTTTTTCTTTTTTTGTGTTTACTCGCATTCGATAGATCGAATGTGGTTGAACACAACTTTCTTTTTATACCCTATCCTAAGGGTTTGTAACATTCCTTAAAATTCGTCGTAGACCCCTAAGAATATATATTCATATATTGATGATCAGAACCAAAACCTAACAGCTAGGTTCCAGAAATCGAGTGAAATTAAATCGAAGTCGATATTGCAAATAGAGTGAAATCATTTTCTGTGTTCTATATGTTTTTAATTTGGGAAATTGTTTGCTGGTAAAATATTTTTTTGTTCACGCGTTTTAAAGTATAATTAATGAGTGCTGTGTTAATTGCTGCGAGATTGCAGACTGAAAGATTTAAATACACACAAGAAAAAATAAATAGACGAAGGCTGAGAGATATATGTATGTATCTAATACCTTTGAAATTAAAGAGGCTGCCTATTTTATAAAAGCTATAAGCGAAAGTTCAATTGTTATTAATTGTAAAATTAAATATTTATATACAATTTCACTTTCCACTTTGGTTCAATTTCGAAAATTCATTTCGATCGATTTCGTTTTCATTTCGAGTGAAAGTGAAATGTGGACCCTTCTGTTATAACTATTTAGCAATGTCCGTCCGTTCGCAATTTTTAGGTCTTTAAATTCATGCTAGGATGCTGAATTTTGGACTACATATTCCTCAGAGTGTCGAAATGGTTAAGTGTTTTTTTGATAAGTCCACTGCCACGCCCACAATTTATAAAAAAACTGTTTTAAAGCTAAAGTTAGAGAGATAGAGTGTAACAACCTTTACAAGATATATAGGCACTCCCCTTCTTCATAAGTTTTTCATATACAACGCCACGCTTAATTTTTGTGGGCGTTTTTAAAAATAAATTATTTTAACAATTTTTTTTTTCTTTTTAAAGAAAGTTTCACACCAATGTTTGATTTGTTTAAATAAATATTAAATATTACGCTAGTCAATTTTATTTGTTTTAGATAGGTACTTAATTTAATAAAGGTAAATGCAACAAATCTTATTAAAAAATTCTTCCTTTCAGAATCTATGATAAAGTTCCTCGGATTTTACTTCCAATAATGTGGTGTGAACAACGAGTGCGTGTTTCACCAGAAATAGCTGCCGATATCAACCTAGTACCACAAATCCTTTACTGGGGACAAGTTTTTGCGGGTATGCTAACTCTTATTGGAATTGTCCTGTTCTTCTGGTATCCTGCGAAAGCGATAAAGACAAAGTGCACACCGAAAGACAAAAGAAAGACACCTCAGAAAATTTTCGAAATGAAACATATGAAACATGAAGCTTTACCATTCGTGGAAAAGAACGACATTGGAACAATCATCATGAACCCCCAAAAATTGTCCATATTGGGCAAGTCGCCAGATGTAATCCAAAGATAACACTTAAGAGATTATTTTAAATTTGAATTACTAAGAGAAAAAATCCGATTATATTAGTCTTACTATTTATTTAGTGAAATGGATAAATAACTGTTAGGCAATTAGTTAATTAAATTAGGCTAAGCAATAAAATATATTTTAATACCACTGATTTTGTTATATGGCCTATTTTTGCAGAGCGAAACTTGCTACAAGCAAGCAGAAGCTTATCAGAGTAAAGTTCATAAATGACGACAGTCCTGCCGAGTTGCAAGGTCCTTTATTTAATTCCAATTTACTAGAAACTTCCTCAGGAACATCTAGATAAACTCGATCGAGTCCAAAAGAGAAAATCAGACTTCGAAGCTTCTTAATGTCGACATTATCGTTTGGCGAGGACCAAATGGTTAGTGAACTTTCATTGGTTTCATTGATAGCCTTAACTAATTTATGAAGCTGCGTCTCACTATTTGCAGCAATTCCAGCTCGTACGGGGAAAGTTATGGGCTGTTTGGATTCAGTGATGTTGTTTTTCTACGAACAATTTTTTTAAGGATTTGTTTTATTATTGTACAAATTCTCACCTCGATAGCATCTAACATTTCCGTAATTTCACTATCAGTATAGAAACCCTCTGTAAAATTGTTCCCCCATCGTGTAGTCCACCCAATCGAAAGCACGGCTTTTGTGAAATTTTTGCAGCCAGCAAAGAAACGATCGGGATCCACAGGTACTGTGACGGTTTGATTGACTGGACCCTTAATAATGTCAGCGTTCAACCAAATAGGATATGTCATCTGAAGGAGAGTGAGATACTTGTTTAAATTCACCGAGTGCTAGAATATCGTACCAGTGACCATAGCTCATGTAAAATCTCTAGTGAGCCCTCGAAAACTTCAATGGATTTAAAGTCGAGTTTTACACCTTTTTTGTTTTCAGTTTTGTCGTTAAAGCTAAGAATCTGTCGTAGGAAAGCATCGAGCGATATGTCGGAGGTAACGGCTGGTGGGTGTCCCATTACAGGAAGATCTGGGCCGGTGTTGTTTATTTTTCCAAGAACGATGTCCGCTTCTATCATATCAACGTCACCTGTAAATCAAAAAAGCTATGTAAATAATTTTGATGAGTATGAAATGAGTGTTCGTAGATTTTGTCTTTTGAAATATCCCTGGCGTAACTATGCACAAAATAACACGTCCGATATAGCAAAATTAATTTGAAGAAAATAATAAGTATTCGAATGCTACATGGTAACTAAATCCATGGATCTAGATTTAATTTTACATATTTCTATCGCAACGTCTCTATGTAGATTGTAAAAATAAAAAACATACATTAAACCATTTCTCGAATTATACATGACATGATGGTGTTTGAGGCAATAGTTCGCCTATAAGTATTGGAAATTTGTAAATTAGTCTCTAATTGAATCAACAAATCGTAATTGAGTCTATTTGCACATTTTTTAAAGACTACTGATTTATTCATATCTATGAAAATTGATGCACAATATATTTGTTATGATAAATTAAAGATACGTGCGCGTCACATTTAATTTGCCAGTTGAATAATAATATAAATTTGCAATTTGTGACTGAAAAGAGTAGTTTTCTTTATTTTTTCCCAAATTATGTCTTTTAAGTTTAAATTAAGAACATAATACATCTGAAAAAATCAATTCTGTCGTCCGGATACAGCAGACAAAATCTTTTTGTATTTTAAAAGAAATACCTCGAAACTTACATCGAAGCCAGTGGGGTAGATAGAGGACGATCAATCCCATCTGGGAAACTACCAGTTCAATTCAAACGAAATGGAAAACAATTTTCACATCATAATAGTACAGCTTACACACAGTTACATTACGATTTACTAATCATGAAAATATATTAGAAGGATTTTCGATGCTCTTCAAGCATGGTTCATCGAAATTGACGACGCAGCTAATAAATTTATAAAAACAGACGAGTTAAAAAATTAGTTGGGTCATTTGATATTTGATCCGTAGAGCATCCAATAAATAATTTATTGTAAGGCCTAGATAATTGTCCACAAACAATTTTCCGAATATTATAAAAGGCATGACGGTATAACAAAAAATTATTACAATTAAATACTAATTATTATATCTATACCCTTATCTACGCCACTGGACTAAGAATAAACTACATATCTACAATTAAACGATTATTTATTAATTAAAATGTGCCTAATTTTAAGCAAACAAAAAAATCATCAAATTCTTTAAAATGCGAAAATATGTGTTTTAGGAATCATGATAAACTTTTACAAGTTACTCCACCAAAGATTTTCGTTTGTGGAAATGTGTAAAGATTAACAAAAATAAAAAATAATACCTACTATTTAATGCATCTTCCAATTCCTTTTGACTGTTGACTGCATGCGCCCAGCTAACTGCAGTCAAGTTGGTCTTCTGCGAAGTATTCATCGTTGTTGGCAAATCTAATATTTCATAAGCGTGGGTTGAGAAGTTAAAAGGTGTCGCTAAAGTACGGCCAATTAAACCTTTAAAATACGTTTCATAATTATTATTCTAACAGAAAGTAGGAATCCATAAAGTAAGCTTAATTAAAATTTGCGTTTCTGATGAATTTTATTTGATGTAATTTGTCAGTAAAATGCATGAAAAAAAGAGTTTAATGCGTTATAATTGTTATAGCCTTACTATAATCATATGAATCCCAATATGAGGTGTCAGTACTGGTTAAATTTAAATTAAATTGGCAATAAAATACTGTGCAAAGATAAATAAAAAATACACTCTTTCATTTGTTTTATAGTAAAACACTATCATGAAAATTAAAAATGAAATAAAATTGCAATTGATGTTGGATAGTGAAATATTATGAATTAAAAACCCCAGAAACTTTAAACCTCCCACATCTTAAAATAAATAAAAATTATACATTTTTTTTTATTAAATTGAACCAGTTAACCAGCATGATTCAAGCATAAACAGTTCCGCAGACTATTCTCAAAGGAGGAATCATAAGGTACCCATGTCACTGCACCCCCCATAATGCTTACAGTTTTGCCACAACATTTTCCAAGTTTTCATATCTAAGCAAAACATCAAATCGATATAAGGAAATGGAATTTGAAATCTTTGAACTGAAGCTTAAACAATGATTCAATCTTTTGCCTCGAACGTACCATTTTCTTAGAGGGATTTACCTACCTGCTAAACCGAATTAGACTAGCACTAGAATCAGGAGTGGCATTCACATTGGGGCAATCAGCACCCTTAATCAGACGGTTTAATATTATATCTTAACGGTTCCTCTATGATTGTACCTGTCGTTCGTACATACATATACATATGTGCTCTACTACCCGACTTCGAATTGAGAAACCTTGAAACTTAAATTGATAATAACAATAGACAAACTTCAACATTTATTTGATGTCTCGTCAAGTGAATACCTAATCCAACAGAACAATTTTGCACAATTTAAATTCAATCCTCATGAAGGTATTCAGATGTGGTTGTTGTTTAAATTTTGTTAGTAGGATTATCTACAGTAAATTTTATTGCTGTATAGGTAAATAAATGTAGTCACGTGTGTAAATGAGTTGAATTTTTTTAAATCATGAAACACCATGTACAGTTGATGTTCTTGTTTAATGACAAAGAATACACAAAAAAAGTGATATTAAGACTGTTTTTTTTTAATTTTTTGTTCCTTAGCATTTATTGCAAAGCCAGTGACTACTTTACCTATAAAGACCGCACATATTAAACTTCCCTTGCGGTCCATATTTAGATTTTGTTATCTTTTGTTTGATAAGAAAAATATAATAATAATAGGACAGGTTGGGGCTTAGCGCAATTCTAAAAATTAAAATATATACGTTCATTGTATGTGTATTTAAAAGAGAAATAAAATACATTATCTTTGTTTATTTTACTTGAATTGGTGCTAACGATTGAAAGAAAATAAGTTCCATTACCTATATATTATAAATAATATCTATTTATATTTATATAAATAAGCGGTATTCACGAAAATAATAACAAACTATATTGGTATTTGGTTTTTTTTATGTATCCAGAATTTACTACTTTTTCTTACGCCCGGCGCTACAGATGCACTTTGCACTTCGATTAAATACACAATGAATGGTTTAAATAAGCTTTTATACGCCTATCCAACAGCGAACACCTAATTGAATTATAAAAAGAAATATTAATAAATAAAATGAAATACCTATTAAACCAATCGCCACGAAAATGAAAACATTTCCAATTGTGTACCAGAATTGTGTTTGTATATCAGCTGACGGAGACAGCAACAACGAAAGTTTCTCTTTAAAATTTTGAAGAGAAATGCGAAAAATGATGCCAAGTTCAACTACTCAGAATACAATTTTTAAAAAGTTAATAAATAAATATATAACATTAAAAATATGAAAAAAATTGTTTTTAAACTTTGCTTGACTCTGACGACGTTACGTTTACGCCCAATTTGATAAAACTCACGCTATAACTACTAGTAACTCCGATTTTCGGTTTTGTTAGAATTCTAGTTTTACCGGCATTTTGTTTTTAGAGTGAAGTGGCTAAGAATTGCGTTTTAAGTAATTTTCATTTCATAAAAGGTCTTGAGTATATCAGTGAAATAAGACTTTAAATAAAAACATTTAAAGAAGAATAGAATAAAGTTTCAGCTGACTATCACCACATAAAGGTTGATTTCTTAAGCGTAGTTATTTTAAAAATCGAATAAAACACTCAAATTTACATCAAATATTCACAATTTTTATTGTAATCGATAAATAGGCCTTTGCCATTTACGTTTTAAAGACAACTTTATGTAAATGTTGTCCGTGGCTCCGTTTTAAATGATCCATACGGAAGGTCCAATTTCGCGTCACTTTTTGGAGCATTTTGGCTTGTATTTCACGAATTACACGTGGTATGTTATCCTAAAAGGCTTCAATCGTGTTCGGCTTGTCCACATAGACTAACGACTTTACATAACCAAACAAGAAATAATTAAGAGGCGTTAAATCGCATGATCTTGGCGGCCAACTCACAAGGCCATTTTGAGATATAAGCTGCTTACCAAATTCACCCTTCAACATTTCCATTGTTCACGAGCTGTGTAGTATGTGGCACCGTCTTGATGAAACCACATGTCAACCAAGTTCAACTCAGACAACTGGGGCAAAAAAAGTCGCGTATCATGGCTCGATATCTTTCACCGTTGACAACGTTTCTTCCACGGTCGTCTTTGAAGAAAAATTGACCACCAGCCCATAAACCACACCAAACTGTCGTTTTTTCGGGATGCATCTGTAATTCTTGTATGATATGTGTCTGTTCATCACTCCAGATGCTACAGTTTTGGTTATTTACGTAGCCGTTGAGCCAGAAATGAGCCTTATCGCTGAACACAATTGAGCCTTATCGCTGAACACAATTGAGCCTTATCGCTGAACACAATTTTTTCCAATACAAATAAAACTTCTACATGTCACCTTCTAATGGAAATTATTTCGTAAAGGACTGGCACCACTTCGTAACCAGCTGATTTATATACTAGTTTGTTTTGCTTTTGTATATAAGAAATTTGACGTTTTTTTACACATTTTTTGACAAGCGTAAAATACATATATTTATTCATATATGACCGCTGTCATGTTGTTGAAAATTACGTCTAAATTTATGGCGTTTATTTTCGTAGTGAAATAAATACAATTTGCGGGTGAAAAAATTATTCTAAAAATATTTAAACTTTAAATATAAAAGTTTGAACATCAAAAGACACTGAAACTAGCGTGTGAATCAAAAAGTTTGTCTAGTTTCAAGTGTTTGTTATAAACTAACCTAAAAATATGTGAACACCAATAAAATTCTTTGAGTTCTCATTAAAATTAAATTGGATCCAAACAAAAACCAAAAAAAAAACATTTACTCGTGTAATAGTGCATAAGAATGTCTATTCCAATAGTGCAGCAATTCGTTTCGGGACTCAAGTCCCGACAACGTGAAGTACAGCATAAAGCTGCCCAAGACCTCTTTCTCTACGTAAAAACGGAACTCCGCGAGATGTCTCAAGAGGAATTGGTGCAGTTTTTCGATGATTTTAATCATCGTATATATGATATGGTCTTGAGCTCGGATATCAATGAAAAGAAAGGAGGCGTTTTAGCTATCAGTAAGTTGGTAAACGCACTCGTGTTGAAAGTTTTTGAATGCAATGTTTGGTTTTATAGAATGCTTAATAAGCGGTGATGTAGTAAACACTACTACTCGCATCTCCCGTTATTCAACTAACTTAAGAAATCTGCTGCCATCAAACGATGTGGCAGTTATGGAAATTGCGGCTCGTACCTTGGTAAAGTTGGCTTCATTGCCGGGATCCAAAGGGGCTGAGTCATTTGATTTTGATATAAAACGAGCCATCGAATGGTTGTCTGGCGATAGACAAGAGGTAGGGCTATTTATTTTTAAATATGTTTGTGTCCATGTAAATTAATTCAACGAATTTTAGTACCGCCGCCACGCCGCTGTTTTTATTCTTCGCGAATTGGCCCTAGCTATGCCAACATATTTCTACCAATCTATTTCGACATTTTTCGACAACATCTTCAATGCCATCTACGATCCAAAACCAGCTATCCGCGAATCCGCAGGGGAAGCTCTACGTGCTGCGCTCATTGTAACCTCTCAGCGAGAGAACACGAAACAATCTAGTAAACCGCAGTGGTATAAAATCTGCTACGAGGAAGCTGAGAAGTGCTTCGTCATGGACATGCCCATTGCAAAAGAAAAGGGAATTACCCGAGAGGATCGCATTCACGGAGGCCTGATTGTCTACAACGAATTGTTTCGCTGCTCTAACGCAGCGTGGGAGCGACGGTACAGCGCTCTGAAAAACTTGCAACCGGAAACTTATACACGCAAGTATTACTCGGAGAGTGGTGTTACAGCAATAGTTCCCCGTTTGAAGGCACCCTTCATTGAGAAGCTGGGAACTACACAAACGCACTTGGAACCCGAACACTCGGCAGTAAAATTCTCCAGCATGAATGTTCAAGAGTCTGCTCATAGCCGGCAAATCTTGGTAGAAAACTACAGCAAAATCTGCGACAATGTGCTGGAACAGCGTCTTTCAAAGTCTGTGCATGTGCAACAGGGATTGCTAGAGATTTTGCCCCGATTGGCGGCTTTTAATCGGGAAGCGTTCGTTTTAAAATATCTTAAGACTGCAATTAACCACTTGTTGGGAACTCTGCGCGGGAAAGAAAAGGATAGAAACAACGCATATATAACAATTGGCTACATCGCAGTAGCAGTCGAAAGAGACATTGATAAACACTTGAAGAGCATTATGGATGCGATAAAGTCCGCACTGCCTTCGAAAGACACTCCAGTGAAGAGGAAACCAACCATTGATCCGGCGATCTTTACCTGCATTACGTTGCTTGCGCATGCAGTCAAGTCGGGAATCACAAGAGACGTTACTGTGATTTTGGAACAAATGTTTTCGACAGGTCTTTCACCCGCTCTTACTGTCTGCCTTAGGGAATTGGCTGATAATGTTCCCGATTTGAAGATTCAAATTGCGGACGGACTCACTGCTGTTCTTTCCCAAGTTTTGATGAACAAGACAGCTACTGGAATGGGTACGCCAAAACACAATCTCAGTACACCTTTCGCATCGCTTTCGCTGGGTGATTCGAGTCAGCAGGACGTTCCAACGATAATACTAGCTCTGAAAACGTTGGGCAGTTTCAATTTCGAAGAACAAAATATGTTAGACTTTGTTCAGAGGTAAGTCAGGTCATTTGGTGTAGCAAAATACTTGATTTACCTTCTTTCAGATGCGCCGATCATTTTATTAACCACGAACAGCATGGTATTCGTTTGGAAGCCGTTCAGACCTGCACCAGACTGCTTAAGCTGGCAATTCAATCGTCCGAGTTTGAGAGTTCCAAAACTCTCAGTGAAACTGTGTCGCATGTCCTGGAACGTCTGTTGATTGTGGCAATCACAGATGTTGACTGCAATGTTCGGCTTACGGTACTACGATCGCTGGATGAAACTTTCGATGCGGAGCTAGCACAACCAGAATCGTTAAGTGCTTTGTTCGTAACTCTAAACGATGAAGTGTTTGAGATCCGCGAACTAGCAATCGTAACAATTGGTCGATTGTCAGCTATGAATCCAGCTTATGTCATGCCCAAATTGCGAAAGACTCTCATTCAGTTGTTGACAGAGTTGGAGCACTCTGGAATGAGTCGCAATAAAGAACAAAGTGCGAGGATGCTAGACCACTTGGTCATCAGTACACCCAGGTATGTGCTTGAAAATGAAATACATATTTCGTCGATATAAAGCTCTTCATTTTGCAGACTTATCTCATCTTATATGCGTCCAATTTTGACAATTCTTGTGCCGAAACTACGTGAACCAGACTCCAATCCAGGAGTGATTCTAAATGTCCTGCGAGCAATAGGTGATCTCGCAGAGGTAAATGGTGGTTCCAATGAAATGGAGCGTTGGGCCGATGATTTGCTATCTATTCTGCTTGAAATGCTCGGTGACTCGGGCAGCCCTGACAAGCGGGGAGTGGCTCTCTGGACTCTCGGCCAACTAGTGAGCGCGACAGGTCGTGTTGTATCGCCCTATCACAAATATCCAGTCCTAATTGATATACTGATTAACTTCCTTAAAACCGAGCAACGCCGGTCAATCCGTCGTGAAACAATTCGCGTTCTAGGCCTGCTTGGTGCCATGGATCCGTACAAGCATAAGATGAACAAGGGTTTAATTGATAGTCAAAAGGACAACATTCTCATATCTCTGTCTGATTTCAAAGTCGACGAAAGCCAAGACATCTCCACGGCAGAACTCTTAGTGAACATGGGTAACTTACTTGACGAGTATTACCCCGCAGTAGCAATAGCCACTCTCATGCGGATTCTCCGCGATCCCACTCTTAGTCAACATCACACCAGTGTTGTTCAGGCGGTCACCTTTATCTTTCAGAGTTTGGGCATCAAATGCGTTCCCTATTTAGCGCAGGTACTTCCCAACTTGTTAGAAAACGTTCGCATAGCGGACATGAATCTGCGAGAGTTCCTCTTTCAGCAGCTTTCAACTTTGATAGAGATTGTCAAGCAGCATATAATCAGTTATATGGGAGATATTTTCAAGCTTATTAAAGAGTTCTGGACAATCAATACCCCTTTGCAGCCGACACTGATTAATTTGATTGAAAAAATCGCCGTGGCACTGGGATGTGAGTTCAAAAATTATCTCTCACAGCTGGTGCCACAGATACTGAGAGTGTTGCAACATGACACGTCCAAGGATCGAGTTGTGACGATTAAACTGCTGCAAGCGTTGCAGAAGTTTGGTAACACATTGGATGATTATCTGCATTTGATTGTGCCGCCGATTGTTAAGCTGTTTGATGCTTCGTATGTATCGTCTCAGGTTTCGGCTGCTGCAATGGAAACTATAGACAACTTAGCGTGGATTTTGGACTTCAATGACTTTTCCTCGAGGATAATTCACCCGCTGGTGAGAGTGTTGGACACGAATCCAGAGCTTAGAGACCAAGCAATGTCGACTTTGCGATCTATGGTAATCCAGTTGGGCAAGAAATACCTTGTCTTCGCTCCGTTGGTTAATCGTTCCATAGCCAAGCATCGCATTGTCGATTCAAAGTATGAGAAATTATTGACGAAGATACAGAGCAACACTACAATGTGCTTGGATGACGAGTTCCATACAAGACAAGCAAAGTACAAGAGTACCGACGGATCGCTCAGTGAAGTGAATATAACAATCAAGAAACTGCATGTTTCCGCAAGTGACTTACGTACAGCCTGGCAGGTCACCAGACGAGTATCCAAAGATGATTGGGTGGAGTGGCTGAAGAGATTGTCCATTGGTCTGTTGAAGGAATCACCGTCACCGGCTCTTCGATCTTGCCGAGCTCTGGCGCAAAACTATGAAAAGTTGCTAAGAGACTTGTTTAATGCTGCATTTATATCCTGCTGGACTGAGCTGGAAAAGGACCACCAGACGGAACTCACGCAGAGTTTGTGTCAAGCATTGGAAGTGACCGACATGCCTGAAATCACGCAGACAATTCTAAATTTAGCCGAATTCATGGAGCATTGCGACATGCCTCCGATACCCATCGATACAAAACTTCTCGGCACACGTGCCATGGCCAGCCGGGCATATGCTAAAGCGCTCCATTACAAAGAGGACGAATTCTTGCGCCAAAATGATCGTCACGTTTTTGAATCGCTGATTCTGATCAATAACAAACTGCAACAGAAGGAAGCAGCTGAAGGCCTGCTAACAACGTACCGCACGGAGGCGAACGAGCTGAAGGTTCAAGGTCGTTGGTATGAAAAGCTGCACAATTGGGATAAGGCGCTTAAGCACTATTCCGAAAAGCTGCAGCTAGACTCTACCGATTTGGAAGCACGGTTGGGCCATATGCGTTGTCTGGAGGCACTTGGGGAATGGTCTGAACTCGGTTCAGTGGCAAAGCAGGACTGGGAGACGCTTGATAGTGATGGCAAGTCCCGCGCTGGTCATTTGGCCGCCGTTGCGGCGTGGGGCCTCCAGGATTGGGAGGGCATGCAAGAGTATGTTAAATGCATTCCAGAGGAAACCCAAGACGGAAGCTTCTATCGAGCGGTGCTGGCTGTGCATTACGGAGACTTTGAGACAGCCCAGCGATTAATTGATGAAACCCGTGATTTATTAGACACTGAACTTACTTCAATGGCAGGAGAGTCCTACGAACGTGCTTATGGCGCCATGGTTTGTGTCCAGATGTTGGCCGAGTTGGAGGAGGTCATTCAATACAAGTTGATTCCCGAAAGACGTGATCCGCTGAAGAAAATGTGGTGGAAGCGTCTGCAAGGAGGTCAGCGATTGGTGGAGGATTGGCGCCGAATTATTCAGGTGCATTCGTTGGTCGTAAGTCCACAGGAGGATGTCCATACGTGGTTGAAGTATGCTTCACTCTGTCGCAAGAGTGGTTCGTTGCAACTGTCCCACAAGACCCTCGTGATGCTCCTCGGAGTGGATCCATCGAAGAGCTCAATCGACTCTCTGCCGTTTAATCAGCCTCAGGTAACATACGCCTACACGAAGCACATGGCTATGTCTGATAACATGCAAGGCGCCTATGAACAGCTAAGTCAATTCGTCAACACATTCAGTGTTCAGTGTAGCTGCAATCCGGAAGACATCAAGAAGGAGGATAGGCGTCTGCTTGCTCGTTGCTACTTGAGGCTGGCCATATGGCGAAATAAGCTTCAAGACATAAAGGACCCCGTAGCTGTGCAAGGCGCCTTAGAATGCTATGAAAAGGCCGCGGAATACGATACAAATTGGTACAAAGCTTGGCACTTGTGGGCTTACATGAACTTCAAAGTCGTGCAAACTCAGAAACAACAGCTTGAGAGTAACCTCACAAAAATGAGTGAAGCTCAGCAGTTGCAACAAGAAAAGCTCATCATCGAACAGTACGCCGTGCCAGCAGTACACGGATTCTTCCGCAGTATTAGTCTGGTGAAGGGGAACTCCCTTCAAGACACCCTCCGCCTGCTAACACTTTGGTTTGACTATGGCCAGTACTCCGAAGTATACGACGCTTTGCTAAACGGCATGAAGATCATAGAAATCAATACATGGCTGCAGGTTATTCCACAACTTATTGCTCGCATTGACACACATCGCAATTTAGTAGGTCAACTGATCCACCAGCTGCTTATCGACATTGGAAAATTCCACCCGCAAGCTTTGGTGTATCCGCTTACCGTGGCTTCGAAATCTGCATCAGTAGCTCGTAAAAATGCTGCGTTTAAAATTTTGGACTCAATGCGCAAGCACTCCTTGACCCTCGTCGAGCAAGCAATGATGTGCAGCGAGGAACTTATTCGCGTGGCCATTCTATGGCACGAACAGTGGGCCGAGGGGCTGGAGGAGGCATCGCGACTGTATTTCGGAGAACGCAATGTGAAAGGCATGTTCGAAATATTGGAACCGCTTCATAATATGCTTGAACGGGGACCACAAACTTTAAAGGAAACATCGTTCAGTCAGGCATACGGTCGAGAGTTAACCGAAGCGTACGAATGGAGCCAAAGATATAAGACTTCGTCGAATTGGGTGGACTTGGATCACGCTTGGGACATCTACTATCACGTATTTAGGAAAATATCGCGACAGCTGCCCCAGTTAACTTCACTGGAGTTGCCTTATGTTAGTCCAAAGTTGCTGGCGTGCAAGGACTTGGAATTGGCTGTTCCTGGAAGCTATAATCCAGGTATGAAAAACAAAACCACATTACATTAAATAATTAATAATCATATTTTCTAGGTCAAGAGCTGATTCGGATCAGCCACATCAAGACAAACCTTCAGGTTATTACGTCCAAGCAACGCCCGCGAAAGTTGTGCATACGCGGATCAAACGGCAAGGATTACATGTATTTATTGAAGGGTCACGAAGACTTGCGACAAGATGAGCGTGTCATGCAGTTATTCAGCCTCGTCAACACCTTGCTGCTAGACGACCCAGACACATTCCGTCGCAATCTCACCATTCAACGTTACGCTGTGATTCCATTGAGCACAAATTCCGGTTTAATCGGTTGGGTTCCGCACTGCGACACTCTGCATACGCTCATCAGAGACTACAGAGATAAAAAGAAAGTTGCTCTTAATCAAGAGCATCGCACTATGCTTAGTATGGCTCCAGACTACGACCATTTGACGCTTATGCAGAAGGTTGAGGTCTTTGAGTATGCCCTACGACAAACTCAGGGCGACGATTTGGCAAAGTTACTTTGGCTCAAAAGTCCATCATCCGAAGTGTGGTTCGAACGACGAACTAACTACACTCGTTCGCTAGCCGTTATGTCAATGGTTGGATATATTCTGGGTCTGGGCGATAGACATCCATCGAACCTCATGTTGGATCGTATGAGTGGGAAAATTCTTCACATTGACTTTGGCGATTGTTTCGAAGTCGCCATGACTCGCGAGAAATTCCCCGAGAAGATTCCCTTCCGATTGACACGCATGCTCATCAAAGCCATGGAGGTCACTGGCATCGAAGGAACCTATCGGCGCACCTGTGAAAGTGTTATGCTTGTACTCCGACGAAATAAAGACAGTCTAATGGCTGTGCTAGAGGCGTTTGTCTATGATCCGCTGCTTAACTGGCGCCTACTGGATACAGATAAAAATCGGCGCTCAAAGGCAAACAACGATGGAACAACTACCATTGGAAGCCTTACCACCGGTGATGATGACGAATCGGTTGGAATGCTGCGAAGTCAATCGAACGCGAAGGCAAAACCATTCGAGTCCGGTTTAGGCAATCTGCCCAACAACAACAATGTGCAAATAGTGGCTGAAGTCACAAACACAAAAGCTCGTCTTATTGTGGGTCGTGTGAAGCGGAAGCTCACTGGTACAGATTTCCTCAACAAAAACGGATACGCTGTGCAAGAGCAAGTTGGTTTCCTCATCCAACAAGCGACCAACAATGAGAATCTTTGTCAGTGCTACATCGGTTGGTGTCCGTTTTGGTAAAATGAGCGAAATTGTATGCTGCTCCTTCCGGACCCTAATTAATTTTAATGTTGTTTTAATTATAATGATAAGTTGGGCCGATACGCTTGATCTGGTCACCACTAACGCGCTTAACTCTTAAGTAAGATAGTTTGATCATGTATTTCACTTTTTTTTTCATCATATCTTCACATTAATAAAGGAAAGTTTTTGTATTTATACATGTATCTGGATGTTTTCTAATCGTTGATCAAAAGTCCACTTCATGACCATGAAACACTGCTGACTGATTGTTTGGAAATGCCATTGATTGTTGTGGTCTACAAGACACATCATTATAATGAAGGCTAATAACTCTCATTAAGCTTTAGGCTTTTCGAGCGATGTTTAATTAGCCTGCCAATCGCAGGAAAACTTTCATCAGAAACTTTCATCAGCAATATACATTTAGTTTTGATTGGGCTTTTCAATGGCTCCCTTTGCACTTTTCCGCTTTCGTTATGAACTCATCGAAATCATTTTGCTCATAGCTTTAAGACTATTGTGGGAACGGCTGAGTTCGATTGAAGGAACTCACCGAAATTGAAGTTTTTATCTGTATACAATTACAGCTGGCATTAATTTTGATCCAGTTTTTTACCGTGACACGCAGTCCCAAAAGAACTGGCAGGAAACTGCACCAGTCAATCCAATCGTTAAGTTCAATTATCGCCTTTTTATTATAATTATTATATTATTCATATTTTTAATCACCTCGTTTACCGTTGTCCGATGTCGGAAAAATGTTGTAGGGTTTTTAGCTTTAGTATGATTGGCCATGTATGTAACCACGCAAGATGCATTACACCAAAAAGTTTACTGCCAGTAAGGGACGTGTTGCAATGTAAATTTGCGTAGTACCTACCCACTGAATTTGTAGTAGATCTGCGCACGACTAAAATAATAAAGAAATCGCTGAGCATGAAAAATTCCGTAAAGTGATTTCATGACACGCGTATTTATAGGCATTATCATTAGAGCTGGAAATGGGAATCAATCACCTCGACTGCCGTCGCACCGACCTTTGTCTGGTCTTGAGTCGTTTCGTATTTTTAGCTTTATTATGTAATCCACACGACTCGCTGCAATCGTAGTTAGATCTATTACAAAACTACAAATCTCTGTCGACTGAAAACGACATACATAGAAGGATTTTTGAGTCTTAAACGACAACGGTTATCGGGGTGTATATTCGCTAATCCTGTTCATATTCTTAGATATTGAGAATATTTAGTATTCTGAACTACAGTCATGTGACATGCATTGTGTTACTCCGTTTTTCCTCATTTATTTAAAACCCTCAAATAACGTTAAGCCGGTGTGTATCAATAAGTCTTCTTTTCGTTTAATACTTCTCTTATATAGGTCCCGGTTAAATTAGAAGTAACGTAACATACTAAAAATGTGGCAAAAACATTGAGCAAAAAACAGACAATTTTATGACAAAAATGTTTGTATATTTTTCGTTTTCTCTTTCTAAACTCTTTCTATGTTTGCATGTATATATTATAATAGTTCCTGTTACATTTTCAAGAGATTCATGTGCACTCTCTTCCTCTCTATATGTTTTAACTATTATTTTCTTTTGTAGATAGATATTTCTCTCTCGTTATCATTTTTATTCAATGCTATTAAATACTATGTATCTTATAGAGAAATCAAAAAAAAAAAAAAAAATAGAACAGAAAACAAGGAAAAAACCAAAACGTTTTACTAGAGCCAATATTAACCAGTACATACAGCAACAGATTTAAGCAGATGTCTCCAGGTTACTTGGACCACGTATAACACGGTTTTCTAACTTATCGACGACGCACGTATGAAGTAAAAAAAAATAGTTAATTTAAATTCTAACACATTGAATTCGCCTCAACCGAACAACGAATCGCAAATAAACGAAAATAGTTCTTTTCATATAAGTTTCGCATATAAAAAAAAATTATAATCATATATTTGAGAAAAAAAAAAACAAATAGTAAGGTGCTTAGCTACTTTTATCGAATAAGTTCAATTGTTGCTGATTTTGTCTTTTGTCTCGCTTCTCTCTTCGCCATGCATCGATTCGATCCTTTAACTCTACATTGGGTATGAGCATGTCTTCGGTGAGTGGTTGTCTGTTGAACGGATCCGTACTGCTATTGAGAAGGTGGCGGGTTATTATCGCTCGATCCATTACCGTACCAGACGGAAGAACAACTGGATCTAGCATAAGTGTGTCCATGAGGGGATCTTTGAATTCGTCCGGCGCATCAGCGCATTCGTCTTCAGCCTGTTGATTTGCCACTGTTTTGTGAAAACAAAGAGAGATATGAATTATACGAAAACAAAAAAATTGAATGTTGTAACAAACCGTATGTATCGTGAGCTTTTGTCAGCAACGCTCTGAATTTTTCGACCTCTACGGACGATCGAATGCCCAGTCGCTCGATTCGATTTGCAGCGTCATCAAATAGATGCTTTTGAAATGATCGCTCGTCGGCGGCAAGCGCTTGAGCGAATCTATCACAGTCGAGATGTAAATATATATCGAAGATCTGGCCCAATAAGCGCCTAGGTTCCCAGCCGTATTTCGCTGGGTTTCGGACTTTTAAGTCATTGCACTTTGGCCCACATAGCTGTTGAAGGTTAAAGTTCAACATTGAGCTTAGTCGGTCAACTAGTTCGGCACGCAAAAACGGCTCCTTAATATCATCCTAAATATCAAAAGGGTTCCTTATTAGTATGGTGATTTTTATGAATGTTTTGCACTGGAAAGCTTACAGTTAGATAGTGAAACATTTCTACAGTTTCTCTGGCAAGCGTTAGATATGAACGGCATTGCCGTTCATCTGTGGACAATTGTGATAGACGATTCTGCTGTTGTTCCGATCCCAGTTCGGCCCAGGCGCTTTCATTTATCATCAGAACCTAAAAGTTATTAGAGTTAAATATTTGCATCGACACAAATCATGGCCACACATAACTATCTGGCCACCAATTGCTGAATAAATAAATATAAAACAAAACATGCCTGAGTCTGATGAATACGTTTCAGATTCTCCAAACACTCGTCCAGCAAGAAGGTTGTGTCATTCATTAGCATATTGACGAATTTAACAAATTGTTTGCCCGACTTCGATTCGGTTATCATGACCTGTCGATGTATCGGACTATCCCACATGGACTTAAATAAATGACTTATGTGATACCTGTAATCAAACGCATGTCAAAAAATTCTTCAAGTTTTATCATCTAATAGTAAGTTCTTACCTTATTGTAAACTTATCATAGAATTCAGTACTTTGCCCAGTCGTTTCGATGTCAGTGTAGAATTTCATCAAAGAACTGACCAACACTGTCTGTGATAGTTCATTGTGCCACATCTAAAAAATAATTTAAAAAAAAAACTATTCGTAACTTCCGATTGAAAGGCTTAGGACAGTCTTACCAAAACACTTAGAGATGAACTTGCTGGAGCCAATGAGAACACAAATAGTACCTCAACTAATTTGGCAGTGACATATGGATTCTTAATACAATGTGGAGCACAGACACACGTCAGCAACCAGGTAATGATTGGATGATCAATGGCTTGACGGACTGCATTCTGATCGGCTAAAGCGTGTTGCAGGGCAAACAATATAAACTCGGCAATGTCATCGACATACCACTCGGGCAGTGCTGCAAATGCATCTGTGGGCTTCATCAGGGGCGCATTCACTTTGGAAATGAAAGGACCCTCGATTTTGCGACCCTCCATTTGGTACAATAGGAATTCACATACAGTAGAGTAGAAGTACATGCATGAGGTGATCAGTTTCGGATCAAGTAAACAGACTTCACTGCATAGTTTTGATCTAAGCAAAAAAATATAGATAAAAATAAATAAATAAGCGCTCAAAAATACTATACTATATATATACCTGTTAAGTTTCTTGAGTTGTTTAACCCAACGATCTCTAAATTGCTTGTTACGTTTGGCATATGGAGTGTTTTCCCAATGAGACTTGGTTTTGTCCAACTCATCTATAAGTTTCTGTAGCTCTTTGATAGCGCGTGTTTTTTGACGGTACCGCTGAATGGCTGGCATGAATCCCAAATGATGGGCTTGAAGTGTTAGGAACCAGCACTGTGTTTGGAAGTTGGCATTGTGTTCGACGTCTTTGAAGTCGCGTTCAATGAATTTCTTGTACTCATCCTCGGTGAAACGCAGCTTGGTGTCATTATCGATGTTAATAAGTGAATTCGAATAGAATGGGAACATCGGATCGACACGATCCAACTTGATCTTAACCGAAAGTTGCTGCAGGACAACCATTAAATTAATGACGAAACCATCGCGAGCTAGAAGCTTTTCGTCGGACGCAATTTGCACACGACGATCGTTATGCAAAAGGACTTTGGATATGTACGAGAGTGTGATAGGACGACTGTTGACATTAACAAGCAATGAATGGAATACTGCGTGCATCAGAGTCCGCATAGAGTGTAGTTGCTGTGAATAAAATTGAAAAGTCCATAAGTCTAAAGTCAGATTTAGAAGTGTCTCGAAAATCAAGCAATTATTTCATCGTAATGAGTTGCTTACGTCCTGGATGTGCATTCCTTACGGGTTGAAAGTGCTTTAATTTCACTTCTGCACGATCTAAAGAAACATTCAACTTTTTACTTACCAATCTGAGCTTTCCTGAAGTGACAGCTAAGATTGAACTCCTTCCATGCGCCTCAGCAAATTTTATGTTCTCCTCGGCAAACATTGAAACAGATAGAAATGGTCCCAAGTAACTGCACTTGACAATTTCTCGCCCCGGAATTTTCGTGCAAATTTGCGGCAAAAAATTCGCTTGCTTTGCCATCAAATCACAAATTGGGCGAGCATTGCCTACCTTGATGACTATCAAATTGGCCAATGTTTGAATCTGATCTGTGTGTATGTATGTAGTGCAGATGTTCCGCTGCATGCCCATGAAAAGTCCACGCAACATTTGTCCAAATATCATCTCGAAATCCTCCGAATTAGTGTAGGCTTCAGCTACGAGATCATGAAGAAAATCATCCGGCACCCGTTCTTGGTAGATTAGTTCCAACAAACACGACTGATCCATATTATAGGTCAGATTCTGATAGATCTTGTCAGCCAGGACAAGAACTGTGGTTCGCATAATGGACATCTGTACAAACGACAAAGTTGTCTTGAATAATGGATCTACTGATACATCCGGTTTGTTGTTGATATTCTGATAGTTTTTGTAGCATTTAATGAGATACAAAAGTACAGTTGTCTTGCTTTGACGCAGTGCTTTCAATGCTGGTGTCGGACAGCCAGATTCGGCCGCTGTAGTTCGTGATGTGCTTGGCTGATCTGTTCTGATATCGATTTCTGTATTACTGCCGCTGGCAACAACATTAGCGAGTATCTCCTGTACCTCATTGTCATCGCTTTTGATCTTCTTCGGGGTGGAATACTGATCGCTGTTGTCTGAATCAATTGAATCTGATTGATCGTTGTTATAAATTTTCAAGACACACTCCATGAGGACGTCCGTAACAAGGGTTTTGAAATCATAACGTTTCTCGGGGAAGTTCTCAATAAAATTACCAACTTGCGGGCAAATCATTGATCCACTGCTATTATCGTTCCAAGTGGCATTGAGAATTTTCGATACAATTTGTTCGATTTTCTCTTCGATGGCTTCAATTGCTGGGATGATGAGACATGGCCCTTCCGTGACTGGTGATGTATTTTCGCTGGTTTCCATATTTTCGATGCCGGAATCTGAATCTTTGAATTTCTCTGACAGATCAGCTGATTTAGCTGATGTATTGGCAATTGAAAGACATTCGTCGGTTTCCATTTTTTGAACAATATCTTGTGAAATGGGGTTTGGTGTCACATTTAGAGTGGGTGATTTGCTTAGTCCATCTGTATTTGGTTGGACTACATCCAATGTCATCTGTAATGCATTTTTTACTAAACGGGACTCTTTGGCCACATTCGTTGTACTGCGTGGTGCTGCAAAAAAAAAAAAATGTATTTAAAATAAAAAAATTATATAAAAGGTGCGACCAACTCACTTTCCTGCTGAGGGGAATTCTCAGTCTCAACTGGGCGTGGTGTAGTGTTAAGGCCAGCGGCTAAAGTGCGAAGTCTTCTGGCTCTGATCTGCAAATGTTCAACAAATTAAAGTTAAATATATGTTTAATTAAATTCACTTAATTCACTCTGAACAAACAAGATGATTTCCAGTATATTAAACCAAACAAAATGGAGTTTATTTTGGGGCCCAAGTGACGTTACGATGAATTTTAGATATTAACAGATTGAAACCGTTAAAATATGGTATCGGTTGAAGGGTATTTTGTCCACACATACAGCTCATTGATGTCCATATTGGAGGCACATTACACATATCTACACCTCTGCACTCCACGGAATGTTCTCTTCAATATCTCGTCAAAGATTAAAGCAGCACTATCTTCCAAAGAAATAGCCCTGTGTGCATTTCTAGACGTTGAGTGCGCTTTCGATAATACTGGATATGACTCGATACCGAGATCAATCAGTAATAGATGTATCAAAGATTCGACCAATCACTGGATTCGAGCCATGTTGGAAAGTATAATTATGACTTTCTCCGCACAACGGCAACGAAGATACAGAAGCTTCAAAGAATTGCCTGTCTAGGAATTTCAGGTGCGATGCACACCTGCCTAACTGCAGAACTTGAAGCTATTGTTGGGCTGTCGCCGCTACACATCTTTATCAGAAAGACAGCTGCTAGAAGTGCACTAAAACTACAATTAAAATCCAATTTTGAGCAAGATGACCCTGTGGGATATCTGAAAATACTCAACAAAGTCAAACTTGGGTCCCCGGCCACCAAGAAATTGGCAGACTATTTGGTTCAAAATCTGCGTTCTTTGGACCAGAACCTTTTTGTAGAGTCAATTGGGCTACTTCCTCAAGACAGATTGACTGTTGGGAGGATCAACTTCGTCTAGTACTGGGAAAAAGTTCCCGCGGATTAGACAATCCAAAAGACTAATCAAGCCTTACTCGTACAAGGAAATACTTATGCTGGATAAGGAAAGTTTAAGAAAGCTTGTTGGCATTCTCACCGGCCATTGTGGCCTTAGATATCATATTAAGAAAATGAATCTGATCCCGGAGACAGAATGTAGGTTCTGCATGGGAGAGGACGAATCTTCTGAACTTAATCTATGCGAATGTCGGGCACTAAATTGGTTAAGAAGACGTTTTTTTTTTTAATAGAGAAAAACATTCATCAACGGAGATGAAAAGCTCTGCCACCAAGAACGTATTTACGTTCTTAAGAGAGGTAATACATCTCTTGGATTAAAAGTTCCCTATGATACAAACGATCTTTTAGGTCACAGTTGCAGCCATATGGGGAAGAATTTACTGTAATGAGAAGCTTCTCAAAGACTCTTAGACGTTTACCGACCGAAATCTCGATCATGCGAAGTCAAATGCGGTGAAATATATCAGAAGGTAGAGGTAGACATTCAATTTTTTTTTCAAACTGAATAGAATTGTTTTTTTTTTCTTGAAGAAATAATTACAAAATAGGTACATGTTGCTTATCGTCAAAAATTCTGTCCATATTCACAACTAAAGATGCAGAAACAACGCATATATCTATGTGAAAATAAAAAATCAGCGCCCATTTTGTAGCCATAGACATCCACTTTCGGTAGTTCAACCCAAAGGGGAGACAATAAATTGTGTACACAATATTCAGGATAGACATCACAGCTGTTGATTATTTTCAAGTTCGTTGAACTTCGCCTCTGATCACAATATTACTTCTAATATTCTTAAATATACATACAAAAGCAGCCACACACACACATTTTAAAAAGGTTACCAAGGATATAGTATAGACACCACACCATTTTAGATGTCTCGGGTTGCTAGTTTATATGGATCAAACAATTGAATTGCAACTCACCTCCTCTGGCGAAAGTTCACTCATTTTCGTTGATGCTGATGCCCTTTCTTTTCTCCAGCTATTCACGGCCGGTCAGATGATAAAGACAATTCCGTAAATCTATTTAATAATGCAATAAACCTGCTCCTCTGTCGTTGGTCTGTCTCTTGGTTCAAGACTTTTGTTTATTTGGCAAGTTGCCGTATTTCAGCTGGTCGCTTGATCACTCTGCACTCTTTCTTCCTCTTAGATTACTTCTTTGCTTCCACAAACAACACTTGATGCGTAACAAGGTGAAAATTGTCAATTTTTCTTCCTAAATATATAAATGGTTTTTCTTTTTGTTTTGTATCCGCGACACCAAAATTATTACTTCCTTTTTGTAGAATATTTAACAACACACAGGTCAAGACACATAGAAGCTATTCAATTTGAATATTCTTGAGAACAATACAAGTTGATAACTTTTTTCTTTTTGATTTCGTTGGAATTTGTTATGTTTTTGTTATTGTCGTTCGACGTTTGTTTTTCCTGAAAGCAGAAAAAGAAAGATTTTTTTTAGCAATTTTCCTGCGTTGTCGATGACTTCTTTGTTCTTGAAAATATGCGTTTTCTTTTATATCTGAAATGGTGAAGACGATTTCTCTTTGCCAAAGTGTCAAGTTTACAATTGAAAATCGAGCTTAGCAAATGATATTTAATCAAGTTACACTTTATATTATAAATAAACAAATTGAAAAATGTTGTATCACATTATTTTAAAGGATTTATTGTAATTTATATTAAAAAGAAATTTTCTATGTTGATTGATTTTCAATTCGCCTCACTTCGTTTGCGTTTTCATGAAATCAAATTTTATGTCAAAAATACAGTTAAAAATTAATAAAAAAAAATCACTAAAATTACTTTTATAGTACACCTATTATAACTCGCTTGTTTAATTTTGTTTATTTTATTTAAATTGCAAGTTTAGATAAATAAACTTTTAGGTTTCTGATCCACTGGCAATTTTCCATGCACTCTTTTCTGTATTTTAACTTTTGTGATTCTCGAACAAACTTCTTCGAATGACTACGGAAAACCTGCAGAAAACGAGACTGAATGCAGGCGAACTGAAATTTCAATTAATTCGCCTTTTCCTAAGGCCGTGTGGTTATTAAGGAATTGATGAGTGTGTTTCATGGATGAAATTAAAAAGCCTAATTAATATTTGCGAATAATGTGTTTATAGCATTCATTAATTTAAGTGATGCCAATTCATGTCACTAAGCAATGGCTTAATTTATTCTTGTTCTTGCTGATTTTTTTATTTTATACAATTTTTTGACACTTTCAATTCATAACACATTTGTCATAAACTTAATTTTGTATGCAAATAGTAAACTTACTACGTTGCATGAATCCCCAAATAGCCTAATAATTTCGAACAAAAGTTCTTTAACTCATGACTCAGAGTATATACCAATATCATTTTGAGGAAGTATTAGTTCAACGATGCATGTTCTCTTACAAAAATAAAATAGGCGAATTTTGATAAGGTTTTATCAGTGTAGTAAAAATGTAATCGAATATGTCCGGAATTTAAGAACTCACTTGATTGTATAAATTGACAGATTCATTAAAATAACTCAAAAATATTTGGTCTTCAAATTAAAACAAAAAGTATATCAAAAGTGTATTTTTACCGCTGGCGCGTTTTCGTTACAATTTTTCAAATTAAATAAACATGTTTACACCAAGTCATTGCTAGCGTTAATCTTGTTTATTTCTCTAGCAATTTATACACACAGATGTAATTTTCAAATTGTCACGGTTTCATTTGTCTAGATTTAAATTAACTGAAAAATAAATTCTTACAAAGCCAAGCAAATCAATTTCCTTGATGACATTTTTTTTATTAAACCTTTGTATGTTAAACATTTATGTCCGATTTTTCAAAAACTGATTTTAAGTCGATATATGACATATATATTAAGAATTCGAACTTTGTGAGTAAAAATTAAATCTGTAAAGAACAGATTTTTGTGGCAAATCTTTTTAAAGTTTTTTTTTTACTTTTCTCAAAATTGTTAACAATAAACTTAAGACTTCAAATTTGATTTGTTGTAAAACAGTCATGATTGCAATGATTTAATTGTAATATATCTTTGTTTGAGAAAATAATTTTTGAAAAATTTAAAGTAACATAAAAAGTAGTTTCGTGTATGTTTACCATTTATGTTTCACAACTGACTAAATCTGAAAGAATTAGACGTCGATCTGCAATAGGCATGTTCTTTCTGAATGCGCCCACTTAATTTGCAACCAGCATTTCAAATTCTCTTGATTTCGCGACAAAACACTGCTGCTCTCGCTTTCCAATGTAAGACAGAAAAAGCAAGAGATACACATAATGTAAAGGTAGTAAACCCATAAATAAAAATAATTACTTTTAAGAAATGAATGCTTTTTACTTTACTTTTCTAAGTTTGATTGATATTTAAGCTAAAAGTATGGCATGTATCACAACTTGTTATAAATCACTGGGGCCAATCAAATGATGGTTTGGTTTTTATTTTCTACTAGAGAGGCAGCAATGTGATTTGAAAAACGTCTTTAAAGTCAAAATTTCATGGATGTGCGTTCCGTTTTATTTGTAGCTTGCACATCGAGAATTTGTTTAAAAATGAATTACTGGATAACTGGGTCAACTATTTTACTCTCAGCGACAACAGTGTCACCTACCGGAATATGATGGGCCCATAATTTTCGAACGCAGTCGTTTTTTACACTCATAACAAAACACTGGTTGCTATTATAATTCATCATCATCACAGCTGTTTGAAATGTCATATCCTTATCAGCAGCTCGATCGAAATTAATTCCAAAATAGAAACGAATCTCTGTACGTAAAGCAGTAAAACAATTTCATCAGCATTTAATATTAATAATAAGCGGTACATAATTCAATAATGGCTGGTATATTCATTAACGGCGTTAAGGACGACGATTCTATAAAGAATTTTGACAATCTAGGTAAGTCTTCTTGGTCTTATTTAATGAAATTTCGCAAATTCTTTTTCAGATAGTTCGGTTCAGTCCCTGATCAAAGCCGCTATTGAAGCAAGAAAAAATGCATATTGTCCCTACAGTAACTTTGCAGTTGGGGCAGCAATACAAACGGTAGATGGTCAAATATACACGGGCAGCAACATAGAAAACGGGGCATACAGTGCTTCTCTATGTGCAGAAAGAGTTGCTGCAGCAAAAGCTATCAGCGATGGGAAACGAGAATTTTCAGCTGTTGCAG
Source organism: Ferdinandea cuprea (assembly GCA_963576555.1). Lineage (NCBI taxonomy): Eukaryota > Metazoa > Arthropoda > Insecta > Diptera > Syrphidae > Ferdinandea > Ferdinandea cuprea. The sequence goes on from OY754958.1 coordinate 4,269,458, forward strand.
TAGTTGGACTCCAAGAGAATACATTTACCACACCCTGTGGTATATGCCGACAATTTCTAATGGAATTCACTTCAACTGATTTCCCAGTATATGTCGCGAAACCAATAAATCCTCCTTTGCGCGTTTTATGTACCAGCATTTTGCAGTTGTTACCAAAAAGTTTTATGTTAGAAAAGTAGAAGTATGTCTTTTTTATATTCACATTATTTTATTTAAATAAATGACGCATGCTGAAAGTCCAGAAAATTGAAAGAAACACCCATATCGGTTCTTGCAAATTTTTACTGTGTTAATAACAATACTTCATTTGCATTGCACATGAAAACTAGTTAAAGAAGTAAGGGTGTCCGACCTAGGTGCATTTTATGTACCACAGCAGTTCATTATTTAAGGCTCGCTCTCTTTTGTATGGGGCTTACTTTTGTGTTCCATTCTTGAAACAGGAGGTAATTATGCTTATCAGATAAAAAAACACGGTTAATTTAAATAACAAAAACTATTTATAATTTCCATTGCCATATGGTAGTAAATTATGTACAGATGTACACAGAACAGTTTTTACAGGAATTTGGGATTTAGCTACGAACACAGCAAAGTCTTCCGCAGCAAACTCCATCAACATTTGCCGACAAACTCCACAAGGTGTAGTAAGTGCGTCTTTTTGATAGGCTGCAACGGCACAGGCTACGAAATCTGAATGCCCTTCGCTAATCGCCTTGCAAATGGCGGTTCTTTCAGCACAAGAAGTCGGCGTAAATGATGCACTTTCCACATTGCAGCCGGTGAAAATTTTGCCACTTTTTGTTCGTACCGCTGCGCCAACTTTGAAATTACTATAAGGTGCGTAAGCATTGTCTCTAGTTGCTATGGCATTGTCTATTAAGGCTTGATCAGTTGGGTCTGATGAAATTTAACTTAGCACATGATTTTTTTTTTAAAAAATATATAAAAAAAAATACCTAATTCTTTGTAGTCCTTAAGAGCATCGATAAATTTTATTTTTTTGTCCATTGTACGACCTTACTATAATAACACGTACGCTGTTTTGGAATTGGGAATCTTCAAAATTTCATTTATACCCTTATAGATAAGTGCCGTTTATGTTTCGATTATAGTTTTTAAGATAGCGAGTACAGTTTGTGATAAAGAACCTATAAACGAATTAAAAGGTTAATCTATTAATATTTATAAGAACATTGATATCATATCAAGACGTTAGCTATTGATTTACTAGATTATGTTTTGAGTAGAGTTTACACATTCGATTTTTAAAAAGCCGGTTATTCCAAAAACCGAAACCAGTATTAAATTTGTAAGTTTATTTTCAGACTAAAAATGCCAGCGCAGACTTTGATGTCGCTAGGTTCAGGTTTTAAAACTTACAAAATTTCTGTTGTTTTCGGTTGCCTGACTGTCAATCTGTTGAGGATGAAGGGAGTGGATAGTGGAATCAAAGTTAGTCGTCAAATTCAGCTATTTAATTGAATTTAAGTGCACGTCATTTTCTAATCTTCTTGCAATTTTCTATACAGCTCAGGTTTATTTAACACTCATTTTATGATGCTTACGTCTAAAAACATACATTGATTGGTATGTCTACATTTTGCTTGATTTATTTAACACTTACGATTATGTCTTAAATATAAACTATTAAATAACAGATTTTTAAATTGTTTGATAATTACGTAAAATGAACAAATACATTTCTGCGCATAAACATACAGATTCAAAAAAAAGTTCATTCATTTGAAATGTGCGGGAATCATAATCCAGTTAGATTGACTAGATTTACGTATGATTAAAGAATGTAACATATATAATAGTACGGAAAGCATTTGACATTTATGATAAAACAAGACAGTTTTCCAAAATGAATGATTTGCATTCAAAAACTTTTAGAGATGCAATTTTGCGCCTTTTTCAAGCAAATAAAAGAGGGCAGGTGAGGAATTAAAAGTTCCTTAGTTAACTGTCTGTATCACGAGAATTGATGATAAATTTCTTTCGAAATGTAGATAAATCGCAGTTGAGTTGTTATTTCCTCTTGGAGCATTATGCAATAAGCATTTAGACCTAGTCGTCAATTTTACATTAGCAAAGGCTGCCCAAATTAACCACAGAACTTTTAGTGGGAAATTAAATTTCTAAATTTTGCATTTCATGATTAGGTTTATTAGGCCCAAAAGTTAAAAAAACCAAACAAATAAAATATTTCATTGCGTTTTGCGCATGGTACTGGGACCTGACCCAAAGTGAGCACTCTTACATGCCATATATGGAATGCTTACTTTTGGAAACATAGCAACCAACGTTGTTTATTTTTATTAATTTTGTATTATTGCTGGAAGAAATATGTGGTTTTTCTGAAATTTCTTTTCTTCTCTAGCATTTTCAATCGTTAGTTTCGGTTTCTTAAATTGTATGCCTGTTTTAGGTTGGTTTTAAACAAACAAAAATATAGATGAATGAGCACTGTGTTTTTGACTATAAGAAACCAATCGGCAAGCAAAATGACTATCGTACGTCCTCATACCGGGGACATATACGATTGATGGAACAAGTAATGCCCCCCAATATGAAAATACAACTGCCACAACAACCACGTGAAGAACAGCCTCGCAAAAGTGAACATCAATCTGAATTTAATTGGAAGGTGGGAAGATTATAGAAAAATTTCTTTAGATTTTCATTTAAATTTATATTTTTAGGGCGGAGACCCAAATGCAATTCGAAATCCCACTCTTCATAATGTCAAATTTATGAAAGCATTTGAAGAAACATGTTTTCGTAGTCCACCCAAACCAATGCATCAAGTTTCTAGTGTTTTTAGACGAGATTACAAATACAAACCTAAATCTGATGAAGAAAAGCCACCACATTTTAATATGATGACTGCTGTTGAAAGCAATAAAAACCTACTGATTAACCGCGCAAAGCCTGGACATGGTAAATTACTCGATCCCTCAGCAACAACGAGTAATCTATCGTACCTTGCATATAGTCCCCATGAATTGAAAATATCAAATAAAGATAATATAACTTTTTGGAATTGGAAAGGACAGAAAAATAATGTGTTCAAAATAAAAGAAATTATGTGTGACTTTTTTAAATCGAAAGAATGTCCTAAACGACGAAGAGAATATCCGAGTTCACTAAAGCATGTACCAAATAGGGGTTTAACGACTGAGTTTCGGACTAACTATAACAACAAGATGGATTGCCTTAACTATGATGTATCGGTTCTTAAAAATAAACTAGAAAGCTATTCGGAAGGACCTATAATGTGGGAATCTGAAAATAGGATGTATGGATCAGGAATGCGAATTCAGAAGTATATACAATAACATTGGCAATTTATTAAAGTGTATTATTATACATTATTTTGTAAGGGTGTAAGCAGATACAAAATTTAAAATTTAAGCCGAACAGAAAAATTACCGGTTTTTTATTTGGATACTAATAAATATAAATAATAAAGTTTAGTTGAAATTTGTAAAAAATGGAATTTTTTTCAGCAAAATGAAAAAGGGATTTTTAGTATAAGGCAAGATTTATTATTTTTTTTTCATAAAGTCATTCTTGCATTTGTTCGCTTGATGAACTGCTATTTAAATGTATGATGTAAAGTGTATCACACAAGTTGAAATTATGCGGGAAAACTGACGTATTTTTATCTAGTTCTGTGCACTGCCCTTATCCACCCTATTGATCTTGTGTTTACCAGATAAAAATTTGATATTTACCTCGAGAATTGAGAAAGATTTAAGGCAGTTTCATTTTAATCTCAGTGAAAATGTAGCACCAGGCTGCAACAGTATAAAGTCGTTTTCAAATGTTAATGCGGAAGACTTAGTAATATATTTTCTTAAAGTTTATTAATAAAAGTCGTAATATAACTACCATGAAATTATATTTTAATCGGAAATTTTTACTTGTGATTTATCTCTTATTCCATCGCGTAGTTTACTCGTTATTCCTTATTTTAACGATTTAAAAATATAACATATCGAAATAAAAAAAAATTTAAGGAACTTGGCAGCACTATTATTTTATACATTTGTATTTCGAAAATTACTATAATAATACCTATGTAAACGCATAGTTTTTCAAAGAAATCTGTCAATAATAATATTATCAGCTGCTATTTAATAAACAACAAATGGTTGTTGCTGTTAATGTTTTGTATTTGGTATTATAATTAAATTATTTTAATCTTTTATGAATCTGTTATGGCTAACAATTTGGGAAATACAGGTACAAATTTGTTTTCGTGATAATAATCTTTCATATATAGAGTAAATGAGTATCAAAATATTTCCTGAGTTTTGTGTATTTTTAACTTATTGAACTGCCGAATATATGTGCATATTTAATTAGGACAATGTAATTGATCACTGTTATCCGTGATGAATTTGTCTGAAAGAAATGGTGGTTCTAACTTGTCGCCTAGAACTTTCCCACGCCTTTGATTGCTCTAACCTGATAGCTATTTGAGAATTGCATCTAAATATATAGTGACATTGCCTTTAAAACGGGTTTAAGTCTGAAATGATTAACTTTGACAATTGGACTGATAATGTCCAATATGCCACTTCATCTTCTTCGATAGGATAAATCGTTCACTCTAACAATCGATATTACATACTAACAATCGAAATTACGTACATATGTATTTCATATTAAGTCCTTAAACCTACTTAAGTTGCAATGTTAATAAAGTGAATTATTTTTCACCTTTTAGTGGATAGTACTTATACAATAATAAGTTTATTTAAATTTTAATTCAAAAAGAAAAAAAAAACAATACATTAGCAATGACCCCCTCTTATTTTGCAAAACTATAGAGTCTCGCTGCTGTTCGATGTACCAAACGGCTCTACCAATAATTACAGAAAATGCATTGGAACCCAAAAACCAATATCTTTATGGAGCACATCAAAGGATCAGTTCGTATGATCCTAATATGTGCACCACAGCAGCCAGATTTAGTCCATTCTATGAAAAAAATAACTCTACGCATCCCAAAGAGAGTATTGAGATGACATATAAAAACTTAATCTTTGTCCAATCCAACGATGAAGCGGTGCACGTTGATGAATCATCCAGTAACTTAGAGCCAAATGAAGATTCGTCCAAGACTGTGAATCCGTCATACCTTAGGTATAACAATGAAATGCTTATTGAACAACCGAACTCAGGCACAGAAGTGTTTGTTCGACACCAAATAGCAACTGCCGTCGAATTTAATGATAAAGAACAGGTTGCCTCTGTGCTTTGTGACGCCGTGGGTATAGATTATGATCAGCAAATTGATCAAGGCATTAGTGAAGTAACTGAAGAACCAATAACTGAAGAAATTGTATTGCATCGTTCGCCAAATGGACATCTGTATCAGAATTTCTATGTCAAAAATAAAGTCGAACTACCTGGAGAAATTGTTCAGCTGGTTCCGATAGATTCTTGCAGTGCAAACCGATTGGAAGATATCGAAAGTGATGGTTATGTAATGCATCCATATGAGTTTCCAACTGAATGCAATATGGAAACGTTTGAAACGCATTTGAATAACGAAGGTCAAAATATTAGTTCGGTGGAAAATGAAGATAATCACGGACAAATATTGGCCGCTCAAATGTTGGAGAGAGAGCAGCAAAGGATTTTGTTAGAAAGCACCATGTCTCCATTGCGTAAGTAAAGTTTAAAGTGTGGTTGGTGGATGAAATTAAAATAGTAATATTTTTAATTGCAGTTGCCGCGGTTAATGATATAACACAGAGGGACGCGGAACTACTTTCTTATCTTAATCAACATGTTGAGAAGGAGCAAGTCATTGAAGAACCAGTCAATGAATTAGATGATTATCGAACTGAATTTAATGAGCTCGACAGAAGAAAATCGTCGGACGAGGACGACGATTACAGTAAGTAAAAAAAAATTAAAACTTTGGTTTGTAATATTTCCAAAACGCGAAATGACCGTACGGTTTTTGACAGGTGAGGGAGAGTTTAGCACCAAGCTCTTTTGTCGAAAATGTGCATTTGGGTTCGATGATACCCTGCTTCAATGGATTAGATAGTACCTTTCGGATCCTTCAATTCAAGTTGTGTTGGAGGGTTTAAGTCTGTAACTCACCACATAAATGCTAGTGTTCACCAGGTTGTCTCCGACTCTCTTTCTCATTTTGAACAGTGATTTCTTGTCTTTTAACTTCTTTAGCTTGGAGACCTACAAAATTGATCGTCGTAATAAACCAAACCACCTAGAGGATGTCGTTATAAGCGATTTTTACTGAATTGACAAATTTAACCTATAAGCATGTTTTCGTTTTCTCTGGCATTACATTTTTGTTTGACAGTGGTTACTGTTTGTCTCGTATTTTAAATGATAAAATATTGTTCTCTTTAACTATTCTATATATATATTAATTTGGCTTAATTTTTCTTTCGCATGTTGTAATTATTTACTTGTAACGTAACATAAACCTCTTCATTAATTTTGTAAAATAATTCACAAGTAAATTTGTATTTATTGTAAACTGGTTTCCCACACCAATTTACAATTTCAATCTCTTATTTATCTTCAAATAAGAAAACAACATGTCACACTTCCTTTATTATGGTATGGAAATTAATAATGTCGTGCCGATTTTCCGGCGCCTTTACTCACGCTACATTTAGCGTCGATTTTGCATTATAATAATAAGGTTATCATTCCCTACTTGAGTCTGGATGACGCTATTTATAACTTGAATTTATGTCACAAATATTATGGTGAAACATTAAGTCTTTGCTTGGACATGTATTCCTGCATCTATTCATCACTTGGTCTACTTATATTCCAAACTTTAGCTCTCTAGTATTTACAGTTTTCGAGTAATACAGCTTCAACTGCACCTTTTTAGGCCATGATCTACATATATTCCAAATTTTAGCTTCATAGGCCTTATAGTTTCCGGGTAATTTTGTGTCAAAGGACAGAAATTGACTTGGATATTATTATATGGAGGATTTCTTGGAATTTGTTTTACCGCAACTTTAACCGCAAAGATTAATTTAGAAAACATTGGTTATATAAAGAAGATTGGGTGATATTCAGTAACTGTTGTTTGGTAATTTTACTAATCACTAATTTTAGTAAGTTTTTACATGCTTTTTATAATTTTGTTAAATTTTTGTTTTGTTTTGGAAAATTATTTTAAATTAAGTTAACTGAAGATCAAGAATAGAATAGAGCGAATAGTTCGATTATCAGTTGTAAGTTTGGTGAGTTACATTTTTAAAGACTTAATTTGAATTTGAAAAGTATCTTACAAAATGTTCTCAGCTAATATTTTTGGAGTAGCAGCCCATGTAGCTTTTTCTAGATCTTCTGTTTGAATTAGGTAGTACAAGTTGACTGAGATTCCCTTACAGTTGTGCGCACCATCTGAGGAAAATTCGTTCTTTACTGAGTTGTCTCTCTGGGAAATTGTTGTCGATTCTTCGGTCGGAGCGTTGATCTTCATTCACACATATTATGTTTTGTTTAAGAAATTTAATTTTTCCTTTTAAGCATTTAGTTAAGGGGGAAAAAAAATGATAAGCCGTTTTGTTTTTACCTAGCTGATTAGAAGTTTATTTTATTTTTTACAGTTCTCGTTTCAGATAAACCAATAGAAAGCCGGGCAATAGCCACTCTACCAACAAACTATCTCTATCTAGGAATTGTTAATGCTGACACTAATGGTAAGCCCCCGGACTTATTTTTTTGTTCTCTTTTTCATAGGTTCAATGTGGCAGGACGCTAGTTCGTTAGAATTGCATATAAAATTGAATATTTTACTTGAAGTCCCTAAATAATTAGACCTCATTTCTGTTGTTAGCCCTCCGTTTGGTACTGGCTTTCTTTGATTTTGATATTCGTTACGACGCGTCGGGCACTTACTAGCGGCTCCTTCATTGCAAAGCTTTTCTTTTACTAGCCAGACATTGATCTTCGCATTATTTTCATTTTCTATCCATGACCAAAAAGTGATGTTGTCCTTGGCCGCTATGCCAAGTCGTTGATCAGCTGTATAGGGAAGAAATGCAATGCGATTTGTGGTAGCGGAAGTATCTAAATATTTTGCATATCCTGGTTTTGATCGTTCCAACTGAACCTTGGATTTCATTACATCATTACATCCGTATGGAAATGAAAGTCCGTAATCGAAATGCAGTTTTGGTTCACTTTTAAAATCTTTGTTATATACGCTTTGTACTTTTTGAAGCGGTTTAGGAGCTCCACGAAAATAGATATCCTCATATAGTTTTGCATATTGCATATCATTGCATTTGAGTGGCGGATTGCGTATTGTATTTGGATCTTTTTCCTAACAGAATTTAGTATATTATTTTCATATTTTCCTAAAATGTTTAAACTGTACCTTTAATGTGTAATTCTGTCGTTGTTCACTTATGCATTCCACTTTCATTGGCTCCTTTTGATTTGTAATATCGCATCTTTTTAAATTTGTTGATTTCCCTGCTGACGCAAAGCTGTCGTCGATATATATGTTGGCGCGAGAGGTTGAAGTACGATAGTCATTCTTTCGACCAATCGGCCTTTCGTAATCGATGAACCCAAATTGATTCATTTTATTGTTAAAGAAAAAATTAACAAATATAATATCCTCAGTGTAGTACTGACAAGTTATATATCTGATAAAATTGTAATGGATTATGTGATTATTCAGCAAATAGGTAGTACAACTTTTAGGATTGAACAGCATAGTCTTCAATTCTTAGGGAAGCCTTAAGGTGCCGTCGCACTGTGAGGAAAGTGCTTGCAGCAAACGTTTCGAGAATTTAAATTTTGACATGTTCATGTAAGTGAGCGAGTAAAGTACTTGCTGGGAGCGACTTTCTTGCTTGCTTTCTTGCAAGCAAACTTGCTGCGAGTACATTTCGGGTAGTCACATCATGCAAGTGTTTCCTGCAAGTGATTTGTGATTATTAAGTTCAGTTTCGTTTCTTGTTTCAACGAAAATATATGGAGAGTGAGAAATTTGTGTCTATAACATTATAGTAGCGGAATTATTGAAAGCGAGGCAATAGATTCTTGTGGTGATAGCAGCACGAGCAACATTTGGGGCAAACAAATGCGGTTTAACCTTTCGACCAAGTTAAGCGAAAGTTTAAGTTCGCGCCCTATCTTTAAGCAGGTAGTTGGTTTGCACGAACTAGTGAAACTATTGTGAATGTTTTTGGCGCAAGCATTTGGATTTGCAGCAAATCACTTAAAGTAATCGTTTACATGCAAGGACTTTTCAGGTCGTCACACTGTGCAAGTTTTGCTCGCAGCAATCATTTTAATTGCTGTAAGCACTTTTCTCGCATTGTCTGATGGCACCTTTAGTCTTTGTTATTATTTCATGTCTTCTTTTGTTTCATAGCGCTTTAAAACTCTTGCATCGATGCGAGTAATAAATGAATTTCCAACAGACAAATTTCCTAACTTATATAAATTGACTCTTAAAAAAATGTTTACCGTCACCTAACATTCTATCTCTGATATATTCTCTACATTTGTAAAACTACTCATTCTTTTAATTCTAAACTGTTACATCCTACTGCTCAGGTGGTCAGGTAGGTATTGGTAGGTGAAGTAGTCATTGCCTGAAGTTAGGCAGTGCACAAAAGTTGCGCTATAGCGCCGTATTGATACCACTACTCATGAGATCTTTGGATAGGGGTTTGAAGGGTGTCAATAAACTAAGAGGGTCATGTAATTTACTTGTTTGACCATTTCTTACATGCTTTGCTAATCTTTTTTTTATAAATTCAGAGCCATCGGTATTCGCCAAAAAAGCTATCCCACAGAGAACAAAATTCGGACCTTTACAAGGCGAGATCCGTTTTACCAGCGATGTCTTCTTGAATATCCTACGTTCCCAACAGCCTCGTCACTACCCACTTTTGCTAGTTGGAAAATCGCGAGTTCTTATTGTGACTAACGAGAGTAAGTTTTTATTGCATACACTGCATTAAATAATGATTTTTCATTTATAGATACGTCCAATTGGATGAGATTTGTTCGCCTTGCCCAATCTTATGCCGAACAAAATCTACAAATAATCGAAGAAAATGATCGTATTTACTTCAAGTGCAATCGCGACATTCACCCCAAAGAAGAGCTAAGAGTGGGTTATCATAATACTTATGCGCACAAATATGGCCTGCCGATCCTTGAGCCGTCCATGAAAGATGCTGAAAGAAAATACGAATTGGAAAATCCTTGGATGTGTTTCGAATGTGACCAACGATTTCCAACATCACAAGAAATGCAAAAGCACCTAGAGGTGCATGATGTCGAAGATGCGTCTTGTATTATTTCTAAAAGAAAAATCAAACGAAAGAAGAAGACTATTAAGAAGTTGTCGGAACTGCCTAAAAATTCAAGCAGATGTTTGGTTTGTTTCAAGGTTTTTATGACAAATTCCAGTTTAAAGAAACACTTCGCTACGCATTTAGCAGCAAGAAAGTCGAAACCGAAGATAGGAATAAAATTGTCAGAGCGCGCTCCCTTCAAGTGCTCGCAATGCTCCAGGAAATTTGTAACCGAGGAAAAACTCAAGGTAGGACATATTATTCTTCCTTCTTCTGCGAAATGATATATTTATGTTTCCAACAGGCGCACCAGCAAAACCATTCAGGCGTCCAAGAAAAACCTCACAAATGTCCTCATTGTGATCAGCATTGTGCCACCCCCACAGCACTTGCGGCCCACATTCGTAGCCATACAAATCGGTTATATTCTTGTATATTCTGCCAGCAGACTTACAAATACGTGATGGACTTTACGAAACATGTCGAACTGCACTGCATAGATGGAAAGTATTCCTGTAATCACTGCAAAAAGGTAAAGAAAGTAATTTTATTGCAAGCAATTATGCAAAGCAATTTTATGTGTTTTCAGAAATACAAAGAATACCGCTTGGTTCGTAGGCATATCCGCATTTTTCATCCAGCTGTGAAGTATCCCTGCAATGAATGTGATCGTCTTTTTCTCCACATGAGCTTTTTACGTCGTCATAAGGCAACGCATGCAAAAAAGAAAAACTTTCAATGTTCTGAATGCGAGGAAAAGTTTCAACAAAAGAAAGATCTTAAAGACCATATGAAAACTCTGCACAAAGTAAAACAAAAGGTCAAGAGAGACAAACAAAGACAGAAAGAGGAAATCTGTGAAGAAGCTAATGATGGCACTCAATACCTTAAACTTACGCCTACAAAAAAAACCGTCGCCAGGGTAAACTCTCCTTCCACAGAAGAATTCCTTAAATATCAATTCAAGTGCGAAGATTGTAAGCTGGGCTTTAAGCGAAGGGGAATGCTAGTCAATCACATGGCGAAGAGGCACTCGGATCGAAATTTAGATTCAATTGAGGAGCTAAATCAGCCAATAGTTAAGCTTCAAACTCTCTTCAATTGCCCGCACTGTTCAAAAGTGTATAAAAACAACGCAAAGCGAAAGTTGCACATTCTTAAAAATCACCCCGGTATGGATGTGCCTCCATCTTTTCGCGGCAAACAAATTTTGAGTCATGAGAATGTGCAGACTGTGGGTTCAATAAACTCAGATGTACAAAAGTGTCAATTGTGCTTTAAACAATATACTTCTCGAACTCGTCTCCTTACGCATTATCGAAAGGCTCACATTGACGAGCGAATACCGGAAATTTCACCAATCCTATCACCACCAACACAGACTTTTTATCAAGAGCATTATGTGGAACCAGTAATGGATATATCTAGACCTCCAATGCTGCAAGAAAATAAACTTTTAAAATTATCTTCTGCAGCACTAGAGTTATCCAGCATCGAGGATAGGAAGTTCTTTAATTTTCTAAACGAGCGCACAGATACGACTGACATTGCCGATAGCAATAAAAACAATTATAAAATAGTCGAAAGTTCATTTGGTGAGACTTCTTCAAACGCTGAACTGAATCAATTGCCTGAGCTGTTTGAAGAGTCAATTGCTTGTATTTAACTATAAATAAAGTCGATTATTTGAGCTATTAATGTTTCTTTTTAAATTTTTTTACGGTTTGTGTCGTCGTAAAGTGTGTATTTGACTGGGAGTTATATCTTCTCACTCGTGTTGAAAGGGATTTTGGATACGTATAAAGTAGTTAAAGCCGTCGATTATCTGCCGTCCTCTGGGCATCACGGAGGTAGCCATGCAGACATTATAGTTAAAGGTAGGACCAGAAGGCAAAAAATTAAGACCACCATCTATTACTTATGTTTTATAATATTAGTGATTCCTGCAGTAACACAGAAATGTAAATATTGACATACAAATTTATCTGCGCAGGGCAGGTCTACTATCAACAACAGTACTATCTTTGACAGACCAGTCCAGCTAATGGTACATGTGTACGATATTGCCATCACTAATCGATTCGAGCCACATCGAACGAAGTCAAGGGAACCTTCGAATCCTAGCCCCTAGGTTCGTGAAACGACAAGGAAGACCGAATCACTATTTTAAAAACCAAGCCATCGTGGATGACAGAGCGTCGTGGAACCGTGTTTTAGACAACGGTTAATGCAGACCGAATTCTTGTATCAATTTATCCATCTTTTTGCAGCGGCTGGTAGAATAGACCAGTTTTGTTAGGGATTGTGTTCTCAGCATATTAGCTTGAACCCACAATATTCGTATCCCTGCGGAAGAGTGTTGTTTTTACATATACTCTGGATGTACCACAAAATATACTTAAATTATCTGCTGTCATAGTAAATATCTTGACCTTTTTCCGAAAAATAATTTACGTATTCTTTCACTTTATATATAGCTCGTCGGGCAAACCTTCTGGCTTAGCTGATGTTTCGTTTTGTATGACAGCGAAATATGTTTAAATTACTTTTCACGTTCTTTTGGTAAGGGATGGAACTTAGAAATATCACTTCTTGTTCATAAAACTAACAAAACTTTTTTATTTTTAGAAATGAAACATGTTTTATTGAAATTTGTAATTTTATACATTTGAAATGCGTATTTTGTTTAACACAGAGAAAACCAAGTAAAAGTATAGAATATAATATACAATGTTGAATTAAAAAAAAAAACAATGATAAAGAAAAAAATATAATAATAACAAATGTAATAATACCGAAATAAATGTTTAACATTGTATGCTTAGGTGTATTCCATGAGCTTATTCTTTGCTAATTTAATATTTTACATCAAAATCATACGAGATACACTATGAAGATAGAGAGAAAGGAATGCAAAAAAACCTAAGAATTCCGATCAATTCTTTTTTATTTTGTTTTTCGTGGTGTAGCGATTTTTCTTCAAAGTATTTTTTGTAAAAAAATGTCACGTTTCTGTATATATCCTTCTATCAAGTATATGCATGTATGTATATAGATGTGTATATATATTATAAATATTAATTATTTATATTTATTTTACAAAGAACATTAGAGGCCTAGGAGATGGATTAACGATATTCAATAGAATTATATTTATTTTTTTGTTTGTTCATTCAGCAGATTTTATGTTCGTTGAGTTATTTGTTGTGTCATTTTTGTTGAGTTTTACTTTTCCAATATTTAATGCACAAGTTCAAAATAACGAACACTTGATTATCCTATGATGAAATGATGCTGGCCAGGACTCATCTTGCAGTAGATTTTAAGACAATAACAGTGATAATCGTTTTAATAGAAGAAATGTATTTTCGCTGAGTGGACTTGCAGAAGATAATATGTACGTGTTAAGAAAATTATTATAGTTCCTTTAGAGCGTTTAGGGATTGGCGAAGGAATTCGTACTGTGCCTTGGCATGTTTGATTTCTAATTCCGAGAGCTCCACCAAGCTGAAATATATTTTTATTAGCTTTTGATTTTTTTAATGTTTCTTAATGCGTTACCCCTTTTTAAATGCTGCTACCCGGCGATTGCGAAAGCTAACAAGTTCCTCTTTACCGCAAGCAGACATCGATTCAAACTTTTCACATGCTTCTGCCTGAGCAGCTTCAGCCTAAAATAAAGTCAACAATGAGTATATGGCTATCTGAAGAATTTAAAATGTTTTATGATACGAGATAAAAAGAAAAGTTCTGTGGATTTGGATTTCTGTTGATGTGTAGTGCTGTGTGAGCTAGACGAGTTTTGAATAAGCCCCTATTATAGGTATAAATAAGTTCCACTACGTTATTCAACTGCATTAAATGTGTTGATGCACCACCTATACCCATTAATAAGAGTTTGATTCAAAATCTGAAAAACGCGAGCGACTTCGTTAGTTAACATCTAAAGGAACATAAGGATCCATAACCGTGTTGAGAGTTGAAATATAAAATTAATAATTGATTGATTAAACTTTTTAGTTAAAAAAAAATTATTTAAGTTTCACATCAGCAATGGAAATATTAGTTTATCTCCGAACTATGAGACTAGGCTAAAAGAAAAGGGACAAAATGTCAATTTTACTGCAGAAGTGTTGCAATTGCTGGATGAAGTAGGAAAATCTTACTTATCTTCAGAAGTCCGTATCGGGAGAAACTCTTAATTAATGAGCTTCGTGCGCTTTTTGTGAACGGGAGCGACTCCAATACACAGGGAGACATCGATGTAAATCAAAACGAATAAATAAAATTAAAATTCTCTTTATCAAGTGTATGGAAGGAATTTGATTGATTTTGTGCTACAAAATTGCTTTATGTTTCAAACATATAAAATATAAAAACAAACTCATAAGAACTAATAAAATTCAATTTGCGTTATTTATAACACGAAGAATGATTTTTGATGTGGTTTCCCAACTCACACTTCCCTCGTACCGCAAAGGAAGCAACAGTGCTAATTTGAATAGACAACACATAAAAAGACAAAGATACGTTTTACGGTTCCCTAAAGGTGTTTTAACGGCCAAAATATGTCAGCTGAAGTTTGCTGCTCAAAAAGGACCAAAAAGGTAACACGTCAGAGCCAGCTCTGGCGGATCCAACTGCTCCTGATATTTCAATGGAATTAACTAGAATTTTGACATTGAGTCTTAAATTAAATTTCAGATCAGATGAGAATAATCAATTTACTTAATTTAATGCACTACATGGGCACTTATTATAAAACAATAAATAAAATTTGAAGGGTCCTAATATAACTCGTCATTGCTACACAATTGGATTAAAAAACCAAAAAGTATGTTATATGTTAGTGGTTGTGGATTCTGTCAATAATATACAAAAGTAAAACTAATAACAAATACATTCAATCAAATCATCTAAGATACAACAAACATTGCGACAAATACCTCTTGTACTTCCAAAGGCTGCATTTAAAGTTAATTCGTTTGTTTTCGACGAATTGCGAATTAAGAACAAAAAATTGATTAAATATTGGTGATGATTTTCGAGACAAAGGAATGTGCGGCGATAGAATTTAAATAAAAGAAACATTCAAGGAGCCGTATACATATATACTTAGCTGATGGTAAACTTACCGCATGAACGTCTTTGTTTTTCGCTCGAACTTTCTCTAGATTTCGATTAGCTGCTTCGTATGCAGCAAGACACCTTAAACGACGAATCAGGAGAGCTTTTGCGGCATCGCTGTCTCTTTGGTAGTATCTCAGCGTGTCTCCGAGTTTTAGATCTTGGTCGCTGGCCACTCGAGATTCGAAATGCTAAACAAATGTAACAAATGCACATGCCAAATTAGGTATGGAAATGACAAACCATAATTAAAACTAACCTTAAGTTTTTCGAATACTTCAGCACTTTTGGCGTAAAAGGTTTCCATTGTACCCTTTTCCGCTGTTGATAATTGCATTAACGAATTCGAAACCTTCTGATGACACTCGGCTACTTCTCTGTGCTTGTGTGTCATTTTTTCAGTTCGAACAGCAGCTTCCTTTAGATGACCATGGTACTCGGAAAGAAATTGCAATTCATTTTCGAAAAAGTCATTGACATCGCGTACCGTTGCCCCTAAAAGAATTTCATCGGTAGTCTTGCCAAGAGATTTAACAAAACCCCCAAAGAGTGCCATCTTTTTGCGTGGCTTAGCACACAAATCTTGGTCATATTCTAGAAAAACTTTTAAATGTTGGTCCATACGAAAAACAGGATGCTGTGCGAGGCGTGTCAAGAACACCTCATGCATTGCTACTGTTTTTTTGAATGTGGCGAGATATTCACTAAAAGAAAAAAATGGCAAAGTTAAAATCCTTAACGGGTTGAATGAAATAAAAACAACTAGGTACTTACGCTTCGAGTTCGGATTTCATCTTTTTGAATTCTTCTCTTGTCATATTGCCTTCACCCTCTCCAAGGCGCTGCAGTTTCTCTCGCGAAGCATCGAAATCTGGCCTTGGCGGGCAAGGTGGGATCTGCAAGTTGGATAGAATTTATATGACTGAATTTACATACAAAAAAGATGTGCCATGGAAATAGGACAAAACATAACTTGGTTTCCAAGCACAATCTGCTGTTTTTGTTTGATCTTTTCCATTCGTGTCTGAAGATACAAAATATTATTTCAATATGGACACAGTAGTTTTGCAAAGAACACACATTAACTATGACACTTTTTAAGCAAACAGTTTTAACAGTTGTGCGTTTATAAATCAAATCTCATTCTTAGGAATGGTAAAGTGTCACTATCCTCAAATTAAGTTATGGAAATTCTAACCACTCGACAAAATAAAATTCTTCTGGGATTTAATAAGCATTGCTTACTCAACTGCCTATTGTTTTTTTTTCCTCATAATAATTTCAACTTTAATATTGCGTGACAGATTGGTCACTACGAACAAAACAATTGAAAAAATCAATAAATTCAAAGATTTTCTACTCCATTAGTCACATTTAACTTACAATATAACCAGCGTATTCTTCATTCTCCTCGAAGCGGTCGTGGAGCCAAACAAACTCTTCATGCTGACGGACTACCAGCATATCCTGCTTGGTGTAGGTAGGTAGAGTTGTTCTTGTGTGCACAGTGAACTTCACTTTGTCCTTCTCACTGAGGGCGTCCGATATGTCGACGTGTAAACTATTTTCAGGGAGATGAAGTGGTGCCGCATGTTGGCCTGTGGATGATGATGAATCACCAGGATTTCCCATCGATCCTCCAGATCCAGCCATGGGACCAGATGATGAGGCAATATCCAAAGTTTGATTGCTGGGGGAATCTGCTATTTTTAGATTCTCTATCCCAGTGGCTTCATCTGTACCGTCCTGCAACGAAGCAAACAACCGCAAAATAAATTAAATGAATACGCCCTGATAAGAAATAATGCTTAGTTGTTGCTATTTATGATAGAGCTGTTGCTCCTCAGTGTAACGCCCTCCCCTCAAACAACAAAAAGTAATTAGCAGCATTCCGTCCGCATGCACCGATTATAAGACATTTGGAGTCGCTAATGCGTTGAAATCACAAGACTTACCATCATTGTTGTTTTTTGCTGAAGTTTACGCTTTTTGGAATGAGTCGAATGTATTCTTTTGTAAAAGTGCTGCAACTATTTTAGTTTATTAGTCAGCAGCATAGAAATGCGATAAGGATGGTTCTCAGTTGCGTTATTTTCCTTGTAATTTAGTGCTTTTCTTACGTCCACCTATTTAACGAAGCGGAGATAACACGAAACAAACATAAAATAATAAAACAAAAATACAAACAAAATTTTCTTTTTGATTTCTACACTAAGCCGCTGAGAAGGGGCGAATTTTGTATATTTGATTTGTTCTTCCTTCAATGGTGTGACGTTGAAAAAACCTATCGCTATTTCCTCTTTGTTTAGACATTTATCTCAGCATTTCGCTTATTTGTTTATTTCGAAAATTGTTCTTGAAATGATTTCGAAAATTCGAAGAAATCAGCTGAGTTTAGAATGACAATTAAACGAATAAAATTGTAAAAAGGGAACTGCCAGATATAAACTACAAGCGAATTAATATATGCAGTAAAACAAGATTTTCTAAAAAATTATAATCTCAAGCAACGTTGCTTCCAAGCTTCCGAATTGCTCATTACTCATATATAAGTGCAAATTGTATGAGTAAAAACAGCTGAGTTTACGTTTGAGGGTTAATTTAAAGACTCTCTCGCAGTTGACTATCAGGTTAATTCCTCATCTGTGGTCCTTACTTAAATCCAGTTTAGTAAACATAGAGAGGAAAATCGTCTATAAATCCGATATCAGAAAAGTTACGTTTACGTTGCATAAAAACTTTCGAGATGTTAAGCATCCTCTGAGAAGTGTTTTTAGGAAATCTAATACAAACGAATGTTATTGTTTAATGAAATTGATGGCTCTAGGAAATAAGGCCCCAAAATAAAAATGATATAAGGCCCCAACAATATAAACGCAAAATAAAGACCAAATTTTTTTTAAAAAATTAGGGTCTTATTTCATTTCTTTGGGGACTTATTTCGTTCTTTTGGGGTATTATTTCATTTTTGTATTTGAATATTTTTTGTATTTGATTTAATTTCTATGTAATACTGTCACAACGTATCTGTCTATTCAATGACTACTACGAAATAAGGGCGTGGTGATGTGGCATGTTGCCCCATCACGAAATCATTAAGAATTTTGAAAACTAAATAAAACCCGGCGGCCCTTTTTTCGCATGCCCCCAACTTTATTTCATAATGAAATAAAGACCCAATTTTGGGAACTTATTTCACTTTTATTTTGGGACTTTATTTCTTGGGGCCCTTTTTTCTAGAGCCGAAATTGATGATTGCTGTAGGTACCAAAAGGTAGGAGGGTGGGTTTAAACTTCAACTCAATAAATAATTAAGATGAATTACCCTACGAAACCGCCAATATTTTAAAATTTAAAAACAAGTGGGTTCAACATTTCGACGAGATATAGATTCATAATCATAATCAAGCATATATGACATTCAATTTACAGCCTCCAGGTTTAATATGACAAGAAATAAAAATCGAGGAAAGACCTTTGTTTTACACAATCATACATTAAGGCGTAGTACCTTGAAAGTGAATGCTTAAAACTAAAAATGGAAGTAGCAAGAAATTATTCAAATAATATATACAAAATGCCGAGTTATAGGGAAACACAATTTCTGATTTGACACATTTGGCTTTATTGTCTGGCCATTTTTATGAAATCTTAATTTGTAAAGGTTGATAAGAAATTAACTTTTCTAATTAATTCATTCCATTTAGATCGATTTATATTGATATGATTTTCGGACTCCATGGACATGGACATCTTCATGACCTATGTTTGAAAACTTAATTAAAAACATTCGCTATCATAAACAAATTTTTTCTCAAAATTATAACAAATTATAGAAAACGAAATTATGGATTCTATTTTGTTTATTTATTTATCAAACATTATGTGATTATATGAAGGTTGCAAGTTCTGCCTAAATTTAAAACATTTTATTTAGACGTTTATTTTAGTACATTTTTCTACATAATTATTAAATAATGCAAGGCTATGCAGGTCTGGCGGAATTTGAAACTAAAATATTTAATTATGGATACAAACAAAAACATAAAACAAAAAAAAACCAATTTCCTTTACATTAAGGCGGCGAACATTAATTCGCTTTAGTCAACATGAAGAATATAGTTTCTGGTGTTTTACAAAAATAAAATAAAATAAATAAATATAAAATCAAACAAAAAAAAAACAAAAACCCGTAGTAGCTATAGACCCAACAAACAAAATTTATCTTTATACACTTTTTATAATAGAGTGATACATTGCTATTAGTTAATAGTTCATCGTTTAAACAATTATTAAGTTCATCTATAATTAACAGAAAAGTATTTTACCTTGCTTTTAATTGTGTTGGCGAATTGACCTCTTTCGAAGACGCTGTAAGTTTTATCCCTTTCCGTTCGGTCAAACCCATCTTCATTAAGTAAAGTATTTGATATTTTAGCTTTGAACTGTTGAAACAATGCCATTAAAAGTTTAAATAGTTTGACTTATTACCACGAGACACAAAGCTGAATTCTGAAAAACGGTTTCGTTTGACAACATGTCAATTTGTTTGCGTGTGTGTGTAAAATAAAAAAAAATGTTATAGAACATAACATTTCAAAGAGAACTTACAGTAGCGGTGGCACAAATTTAAAATATTTAATTTCCGAATTTTTTATTTTAAACGTATTAACGATTTTTAGTGAATCAAGATTTTTTTGGAAAAATAAGTGGATATTCCTACTTACGATGTAGACGTGTACCTTAATTGTGAGTTTGTGTACTTCACAGTCATTCGTTTTATGCCAACTTAACCCGGACGCTGTATTAAAGATTGATTTGTTTTTGTTGTTTCACAAGTAAAATATTTTATAAATGGTTCAAAAATGGTAAAAAAATAAAATGGTTGTTTTTAAAAAAATTGTTTACGTAATTTATTCATCTAAGCCGATAATAAACAATGTACACTGTAGTTAAAAAAAATTATCTTTTAAAAAAATTGGACCAAGTGTTATAGAATTCTTTTAAGAAGGTTATTCTAAGATCGAGCAAGGGACCAGAAGAATTGTATGCATAGATTTGCATAATTAAAACTGGGCATTATGCGTATTAATCGCAGCAAAAAACCATAGGATAAGTAAAACAATTTAACGACTCCAAACGGCAGGGATTGGAAATTTTATTGTTTGAGTTTTAATACAGCTCCTTTTTTACCGCCCAAATAATTTTTTTGAATCGACTCAAACAAAATTCTATTTGATAACTTACCAAATTTATTTGAATCACTTTTTAAGTTTTTAAAAAATGTTGATGTAATTTTTCACATTGGACACTCTTAAAAAAAACCCCGAGATGTTACCTCAAAAACCTCAGTACCAAATACAAATGTTTAATCTAATCCGTCCAACCGTTTCCCCATACGGCTACCGAAAAAACAGCTGAGTTTAAATTTGAGGGCAAATTGAGTTGCTCTCGGAGTGATTATTTGATTATGTACTTATCTGTGGTTTGCTTTGTCTGCAGCCCAAAAAATGGTGCCATCGAATAGTAACCCAATACAAAGAGTTCTTAAGCTGAAGCACTAACTTTAAAGTGGTAAAAGGATGGGTATGCCATTCGAAATAAGGCAGCATGGCATCTATTTCAATAATATCGCAGTGTCACAAAATATGACAATCCCCAAATTCATGTAAATTTTTGGCCACAAAAGTAGGCGTGATAAAAAACTGTATATGCAAATTTGCTGAGGAGGTCAGTGTCTACTTATTTTGTGAAGGTGTTAGTGCTTTCTTAATTCATCAACTTAGGCTTAAAACAGTTTTTTTTTGTAAATATATACACTTTTAAGGGTTTACGACGAATATTAAAAATGTTACATCCAAATCCCCTGCATATATACGCGTTGTGTCAATTACAGCACCGTGTATATATAAATACGAACTCATAGACTCCATACAATTATCACAACGATTAATCTTACCCCAGTGATAACAAAAAACAAAATCATAATCTTCTTATCTGTTAGTTGAATTGAAACTTACAGACGCATGCTCAGAAAACAAACTATGTTGTTCTCTTAAAATAAAGTTAATAAAACATTCAATCGAAGAGAGATCTCAATTACTTCTTAGTTCGCTCAGCAGAACACTCAGCGCTGAGTACTTCACTCCACTGAAACTCCATAACTCATACGGTACGAAGAATGATTAAAGATGATGTAGTGTAGGAGAGCAGCATCAAATGCCAAACTAAACATATTTACAACCTTCCCAACAACCAACCCTACTTCTCAATTACTCAGTTAAGATATACCAGTACCACCCAGTCCCAGACCAACGAGCAGAGCACTGAAGTTGAAGCGTAGCCACCAAAGGAAAGACCAAAGCACCAGTTCCACTTCCACACGAACCATCAGTTGCAATTCGACTTGCCTAGAGTTGACAACGTATACGTTACGTGTTTGCTGTGTATTTTCATTCGCCTCTGTATTTATAAAATCTGTATATTTTCTCTGCACAGTAGCTGTTTCGCTGAAAGAAACACTATATAAACGGTTTTTCATTCAATAGCAGGTGTCCTCAGCGTCGAGTGTAGTTTTATTTTTTAATTTTTCCTTAGACTATCTGTTGTCTAATTTCGGGGTGTGTATCTACCGTCTACCTTGTGTATCTCGGGAAAGGAAGTCGAGAAAACATCCTTCCTACTGCACTTTTGTTTACGTGGGAACTCAGTATTTCTCATCAATTTGACTGTGAATACAAGCACAAGGACACCGGATATTTATAGATACTGCTGGAGAGTGCACCGCACCGGTCGATCGATAACAGTATTCTTGACGTTGTCAATTGACACACATAGTTTTTTTGTTTGTTTTTGGTTTAACTTAGCAGACAAACAAGAAAAATGTCCTCGTCCGCTGATTCTGAGTTAAGTAACATCCTAAACCGTCGTCAAAAAATCAACGACGCACTTGAAAACGGCCAAGAGGTTAAACATTCCTTTAAAGTAGTGAATGTTTACACAGAGTTCCATGAGTTCACTCGAAAGCAGATTAAGGATTACCAAGCAACATTTAACAAGTAAGTTCAACACATTGTTTTTTTTTATTTAATCTAAGCTGGAAAAATGTCCTTGAGAATTTCGTCTCCAGTTCTAATGACGAAAACATGATCAAGGTCACCCATTGAGGCAGTCATATAAAATACAATTTTAGTTGCCAACAAAATATAATAGACTGCGACTGTAGCTAGGCAAGGGAGTGCCAACTTTTTCAAGTCCCCTAGTGCCTATTAGGGATAAAGGGTGTGTCAGTGAGTGCAATTTTCAACATATGATATACATAGGTATAAAACTAAAGATACATGTACATTAGGGGCACAAACACATATGCACATGATGACCTGAGTTTAATATATGCTTTAAGCATAATCAAAATTGGCTAGGGTTGATGGTACGCATACAAACTTATATAGTAGGGTCAGTTACTCAGATAAATCAATGGCGAAGTTTATTTTCCAATTATCAATGAAAAATGCCCAAAACAGTCAAATAACGATGAGCGCATAAATATTTTAGAAACCATTTTTAAATATTGGTAATTAACCTTGATTAGTAAATCAATTGTACAAACTTAGCTTTGCTTTTTCTAAGTACTTAAACTTAATAGCCCATTAACCCAATCTTTATTTTAAAATGTAGCTATGAAATGCGAAACGAATTTGAAAAAAAAAATATATTTTTACAAAAATTAAATTTGTTTTATTATTATTGTTTGTTTATTGTTTTTACGTGTGGAAAACATTTCTGTTTCCAGTTCGCAGTCGTCTCTCAATGATTCTAAATTGTTATAAATACTGCTTGTACCATGCCCATTGCAACTAAGTTTAAAAATGCTTATAGATTTCGTTTGAATATCCAAAAAATATTTCATCTATATTTTGCCTTGTTAAGGAGATATTAAGACTTGAAAATCCATTTCTTAGTATAAAAACTCTGAGATATATATATGAAATAACATTTTCAAAAATAAGGGACTGACAGTTTAGGGGAAAATTTCCAAGGGGTTGTTTAACGAATAACAAATTAAAAGTGGAGCTGGAGCTCCCGCTAAGTACTTGAACATACTGAACCACAACAACATTTTTTTAAAGCTCTCTCTATATTAAAAGTTCGCAATGAAGCGTAAAATATGATGTGAAATTTAGAAATTCATGAACCTATATTTGAGATCACCTCGGCTTTATAAGTTATGTAAGAGTATTAGTTGTTTTTTTAAATTCCCTAAACGACAATTTTTTTTAACCTTACAATGTCGGACAATACTATAGCACACAATTATTTTTAATATTTAATATCCCTAATGAAATAAACTCCACTAGGTCGTAACTTCTATCTTATTGTTAAGATATTCATCGTTGAACTTAAAACATTCGGATTCCGACATTTACTCCATATTATACAATTTATAAAAGAATTTGTCGGAGGTTATAGTTTATTCTATTTTTATTATAATTATT
Organism: Ferdinandea cuprea; assembly: GCA_963576555.1. Classification (NCBI taxonomy): domain Eukaryota; kingdom Metazoa; phylum Arthropoda; class Insecta; order Diptera; family Syrphidae; genus Ferdinandea; species Ferdinandea cuprea. The sequence continues at coordinate 4,293,426 of OY754958.1, forward strand.
ATTAGGTACCATCCATTTATTCATATTTTTGCGTTATTAAATTATGCATCTAAAACATGAAAACTTTGTTTTTGTAGCTGTAACAGTTAAAAATTTCAAGCTTTTTTTGAATGTAAACCGAACTGCAATATATGTAGTTTTTTTGCGCATCGTAACTTTGAGAATTTCGAAATGCTGAAGCTTTTTACTTTGCAAAAATACTTTAATGTACATGTGAACATATAATTAAGGATGGAAAATAAACATATTAGCTGTAAACGGCCTAAAGTGTTCAATAGAAGACAACAGTAAAGTTGTAAATAATACAACTCATTACCTAAGCATAAGCTTATTAAAGTAAGAAGTTTTCAAGAAAATTAGAAACGGGTTTTATTGGAAAACAGCTTTCTTAAGAAATATACCAATAGCAATAGCATCTTAATTTCCCATTCAAGTTTAAATTGATTTCACTTTTTCTTAAGCTCAAAACAATTGGAAAACGAAACACTATCATTCATTTCACTGTTTCCCACTAAGTACTTTCCAATTTTTCACTTTTATCTATCTTATCGCATCAAAGAGATGCACTTAACCCCAATTGAACAAAGTCGACAGTTTATTTTACTCATTATAACAGAATGCAGTTTTTTTCGTATACACATTCACGTATCGTAATCACCTTGAAGAACCCATGCTCAATTAAACAAAAACATAAACTGAATCATGTGATATCACTTTGATCGTAATTTTCTCAACAAAATTGTCTGCTTTAACTATACATTTTATCCAGATTGTTTCCATTGACGTCAATTTATCTGTTCTGCTATACATCAGAAAGTGTAAACAGATTTTTATAGTGTTCTTTCAAAAATTCTCAACTTTTCAACAGAATGTTCATTACGAAAATAAAAAATGAATAAAAAATCAGTTCTGTGCCAACGCCAAGCAACTGTTAGCGGTGCGGTGACATGACTGAGTAAAGTATTTTAATCCGTTCCGCGAATTTGCCACCTATTGCTAAACAGGTTGGTTTTATTTCCGTTTTACGCGTAGACAAAGCCAATAAACCCTGTGTTGTGAGTGTGACTACTTCACCTGATTTGAGAAAATGAAAATTCTATGAAATAGCAGAACTCATCAGAGAATTAGTAATAACAAGATCAAAAAGTCGTCATTTTACTATCTGGCCTAAAATAAAGTAGGCAAAAACGTGATAAGTGAATGACGATTTACAAATAGGGCGCTTCAGGCAGTAGCAGAAAGTTACATACGCAGTTTTTGTTTGACAGACTTGGAAGGTCAAGGTGAATACGAAAGTGTATTAAGATACGAGTTTCACATAAATTAATAAATTACAGAACAGTGTGAAAATATATGTATGAAGGAGATCGCTGGCGATTAGCTGGGAATTTACAATTTATCCGGTTCTAAGCGTAAAATTTGTATATGTTTTGTCTGTATCGGTTTATCCTAAGGTATATCCAATTTATTCTAAAGTAAGGAACACACATTACTATTTTATTACCGAATTATTTCGAAGAACACATTATGTTCAAGAAGGTCGAATAGAGGAGGTGGTACAACGGCTCACCTCCGTTTTAAAGATCAAGCCATCGCGGACGACAGAGAGATTAAGAAAAAAAGAAACATCCGTCTACCTGATGTTCGGCGGCCTAGCTTTGCACGAGTCTTATTAAAATACATAATATACATACCTTTTATAACATCAGGAGTTAAGTGACAAGTGAATTCGCAACCCTAAATTAGATTTTCATTCTGCTACAAGAGCATTGCCTTGGTTAAAAGTATAACCAGCACACTGGTTTCTCTTACCGATCATACCTCGTCCACTCATAATATTTTTTGAATCGGCAACAAACACTTTCAAAAGAATTCAAATATTCTGTCATTTTGACATGGCTGTGAAAGATGTGCTCACACTGTTGCCATGCCTTGATCTGTTTTTTTTCAACAACAGATATAAAATAGAGACGAATGAAACGAAACAAAAGCCACAAGCAACGGTGGAAAATAAGATTTTAATTAAAGTCTAATTATGGATTATAGAATATAGAATAAAGTTTACTTTAATATATTCACACTTAGCTGTGACATCATTACTTTTAGGGATAAACTTCCCACCAAAACTTAATTTAACATTTTCTTGTGTCGAAAAAGTATTTAGTAAGCATGCAAAAAGTCGATAAAGTTGAAAAAAATTAAAGATAACTAAAGATACAATTATATATTTTTATCTCTGTAACTTTCTTAGTAATTCGCCCAAACAAAGTTAACTAATTTTGGCGGATGGTTTATGCAGCGTAGCATAACAGCCGCTGGTTCTATTCATTGTGCAACACAGAATGAGCGATAAATGCCGGCCTAATTTAAAATGTGTCATTGCAACAGCACTGTACATTATTGTTCAACACCAAAAGAGGAAATCCGATATCGTTCATATCATGCGTGCATTCTCGAGATTTGAATAATGGATGTGATATTTTTATTTCGCTTATCCATGGAGCACATAAACTAGTACCGCACTAGTGCTGCTGATAATAAATAAATAAATCATGGGATGGATTCCTTCTCTTTGTTATGCATCGAAGCGTTATATTATAGTGCACGATATTTTTTTTATATGTGCATACGGGTAGTTAGAAACATGTACGCCTCAATGTTGAATAATCTTTTGATTTAGAATAGCACGTGAATGTGATACCAGCTGGTGCTACATGTCTGCGGCGACATTAGGGATGCTGTAATGAAAAATAAATTAATTAAATTAAAAGCGGTTGATAGAGCAAGCGCATTTGTGACATGATTTTGATCACAAAAAATTGACGGGTAGATCATTAAAAACGCATTAATTAAATTAGAATGAAAATTTACATAATTTTAGTTGCCAGGTTCTGAAGAAGCTTTGCAGCTTTTCAACACCGACTTGTGTCGTGGGTAGTTTGCTGTAAACAGTGAATTTTTAACTATAAATGGTTGTAAGAAAACTTGGGGAACATTAGATTAACTAGAACTTTTGTCTTAACATTTTTTCAGCTAATATGGATTTCTAATTTGTTTCTAACTCATTAACGCGATAAACATAAGCGACAATAATCATAATAATCATAATAATTGTTTTGTTCTAAGTCATTAAAATATGGTAAAAACCATTTTTTTCGCTGACTCGAAAGTCTGACAGAGAAACTGACTCTATCTCTCTTTTTTTAAATATTAGTAAACTAGAAGTTATCAGCACAGATTCGTTGCAATACAAATGTTCTTTCTTACTACCTCATCTACGTTATTAGCTTTACCAACGAATTGTTGAGATAAGTTGGAGTTCGGTAATTGATTTACAATTTTCTGCAGATTGTTTGGGGCCTGATTTATAAAGCGGAGTAATAAAGGAATATTTTTAGCAATAGAGAAAAACACAGGAACTTATGTAAGCATAGGAAAAAAAAAGATCAAAAGAGACTTAAACAGATTAAACCTGCATTCATTCACAAAAATTACTGTAAATGACGCATAGATAAATAAATATATAATTTTGACACTTATGTATGTCAGCAACTCATCTTCTAAAAGGAGATGTGAACCAAAAGGCAACCTTACGGCACGGTTTAATACATGCATTTGTTGCGCTTTTTTAAGACAATAATTTGGTTTCTCGTTGATCTGCTGACCACACTGGCTGGTATAAAATATGTAGTAGCTGGAGACGTGCTCAACTCACAGTAAATTTTTACAAGTGATGTATGTACATCGGTAGTTTTTGCAAGGCATAGTTATGAATATGGAGGTGGCAATCCTTTTTTAGATTTCTCTCATGAGGCTCTTCCTTTGAACATGACATTTTCTTTTGTTTATTAGTATTCGAAAAATACACGGGTTGCTAATGATTAACGATATGCTTGAACTCAAAATAAATCATTTAGCACCTAAATGTTAAGTTTACTAAGCTTTTATGTGTATATGTCAATGCCCCAAGTTAAACAAACGTCTGAACTGTTCCACCAAACAAGTTGAGGTTTAAATAAAATCGCAAGAAACTATTTTAAGAAACCTTGTTACTTCAATGAAACTTGAAAAATCTCGTATAAACATCAAATATTAATGAACACCCACGTGAAATCAGCATTTAATCTAAAGAAAACTCCTTAATAAATTGAATGAGAGTAAAAGTAACATTTTCTTTTCAAGTGCAATCCCCCACAAGTTGAACTATATATTCAACTGGATAATCTAATATAGGAGTTGGCGAGTTTTTTTTTGTATATCTTCAGTTGAAAGGAAACCTGTTTAAGCAGACGACGGTTATTGTTTTCAATTCTATCCCATTCCATTCCAACCGCACAAGTGCTTCGTTATATGTACTAAGATAGAGCGTTGCATAATACCTTTTGGTGGCTTAAACTCCTTACCACGGTTCAAGGATAAACATAATTATAAGAGCCTGTCTGCATAGTCTGATGTTCTATAGCTCCCGCGTTGCTCCCAGTGCCACTACAGAAAATAAAACACGAGACACGAGTGTGTTATAGTCATTTTTGTCTGCATAAATTGAAGTTCTCAGAGCCGATGGCAATTTTTCAGTTCTGCCACTGATTAAAGTCTACCGACGGCGCTGGAAGAAGTTGTTCAATGCTTTAAGAATTTAGCGATTATTATTTAATACGAAAAGTGTTTTATACTTAAATATCAACAACATGAACGAAAAGAACATGGTTCATATAGAATCCGATTATTACATATGGTGATTCTCGTCGTTCATTTTACTGTGGGCACTTTCAAGTGCGCGGATCAGAAATAGTTTTCACTTTTATTATTATGTGCACGGTTCGATGATATTTGCTCTAAAAACCAATGACATTTAAGTATAGTAAGAATATAAGTTTCAACTCGTAATTACGTCGCGTACAGCAGCGCGATGTATCATTGTCCGATACTACTACATAGTTTGAGGTTATTTTGTATGGGTAGGCTTCTTTGTGCGTGACAATAAAGGGGACAATGGCTGGGGCAAAGCAAACACCTACTTGAGATTCAGACTATGCTGGGTTTAATCGGCCGAATCCATACATATATGCCAGTTTTATACATAGTTACACTACAATGCAGTAAATCATTGCTCTTGAAAATGATTGTCGAGATGACAGTAGTGGGAGGAAAGTAAATAGAAATTGATGAATTGATTGATCCGATTTGTCAGTTTGTCTTCAGTTTTTTCTTGGAATTTATTTAAGAGAATGAGAGTCGGGCTGCTGAGATTAGGGATTGAGATTTTTTGCATGTGTCCAGAATTATGACGTGTAAATCAAGAAAGTCCTATCTTCACTTCAGTGATTTTGAAAAATCAAACATTTTCTGTTATAAAGTGAATATGTAAAGTAAAGTTATGATTATTTACGTCCGTAGTTTTTGGAAACTTTCAGATACAGATTGGAGTTTTCAAGAAACGCAAAATGGTGGAAATTTACTTGACTGGTACATTATATGCCATTCACTATATTAAAGACTCTTCGGACTTCGAAATATCTTATGCAAAACGACAGTCAGTCAGTTGACAGGCTGGTCAATTGTATTTACTACCAGATGGATATTTCCTTTCAATGCAATAATTTAGACGACTTTCAGAAAGCACTTCTTCCGACCAAGTTCAAAGTTTAAGCATTAGTGGTGAAAGGATTATGTAACGCCTTTAGGCCTTTCATAACGACCCCTCCACCAGTTCTTCAAAATATAACACACAACAATATAATAGATGTCCGCTTGGAAGATAAAGAGGAGAAAAGCCTGGCGTTGTCACATTCCACGAAAGCACCACTACTTAAACTCGGATAGGTTTTAAAACCACTCGTGAAAATGCGACTTCATCTTTCCTCTGCGGCATGGCCAAAACTATTCTCAACCTTAGGGATTTTGAAATTTCTATGCAGCTGAAGTTCGGTGTCATGACATAAAATGGCATATCAATTAGACAGATGTCGTTGCTGGGATTCTGGATTCGCGGGAAGGTCTGTTACGTGCCACACAAGTGTTGAATTCATTAAGAAATATCTCCTGGCCATGTTAGTTCGTGATCAATTTGGTAATGCTGCTCTTATTCAGCAGTGAATCAGTTCTTTATGGACATGAATATGAGACGGGCTATGTCAGTGCTTCTCATTTTATCTTATTTAGTGTTTAACTAAGTCAAACATCCGCGCCGTTATCAATGTAAAAGTCCAGCAAATGTGCGAAAATCTATATCCCATATGGCTTCTAATTCTTCTGTCGATTTCGATTGAGATCAACAAAAATCAAATTTAATTTAAAAAAAAAACAGCTTATTCGAACCCATAATTCCGATTTTCTAATTTCTTACATCATTTTTTCTAAATAAATAAATAATAATGAATAAAGAAACGTTTTCCATTTATAAATTTACGACTCGGCTTTTAGTCTGAACCCAAATCGAATATCTTAAGTGGAATAAAATACCATTAGCATGATATTACCTCTAATCCAACGCTCATTGAAATGTCTATAATTCCAATAATCGATAAGTACACTTTGGCATTCTGGTCTTACTTAAAGCAAAGCTGTCAGTCTTTCAAAAGAAAAAAAATGAAAGCGAAATCGTGAGGAATTAAATTGTGAAACGTGATCCCTAGCCTTATGTCGGAAAATAGTTCCACGCGTTCTCAGTAGTAGAACATGGTGAAAATGTTCCCCATAGATAAACGCTGTAAACGGCGCAATTCCATTCTGGTGAACGTTTTAATCATAAAATAATTTCCTATCACTGAATCGTATTCATTTAATTAAATTAAGAGAAAAACTTGACTTTGCTCTGGTGCATACACCTACCACTCCTCCCCACCGTCTCAGCTCTTGGGGTGTTGAAATCAAAACTTATCCAATTACGACCCTCTCTAGTAATTCAGATATGAGTTTGTTTTTTATTTTTTTTTTGCACAGCAGGAAGCGGCCACAATTTGATAAGAAAGAAAAGGGATCACTCCGAATGCATTTTGTAGCATGAGAATGAGAACGAGAATGAGTAATATTAAATGAATCAACCCGCCCGGGCTCAACTCCCATCCGCACATAGACTTTACAGAAATCTGGAATAATATTTATGCAGTAAGCAACCACCCTTATCTGGCACAAAGTACAAACATTCATATTTGCATAAAAGAGTGGGGTTCATGGAAACCGAGGGTTCATGTCCTCTGAAAAACCACAACTTTAATCAATGCTTTGCTTAGAGATACGTTGCAGATATTAACGGCAACTGTACACAAGTGCATATGCAAATAGCAGATAAAGTATTTAGATATGTAGACACAGCAGTTAAGTTTTATGTCAGCAAGGATTTGAGAAACCGGTATGCAATTGATTTTGCCGTTCACCACACTATGACAATTTCATTTTATAGACAGAACAGAGCAGAGCAGAGCAGAGCAGAGCGCCTGTATGTCTCATTGGACGCAAGTTGGATGATTCATTCTTTACTCCGCACAGTCAACGTTGCAATGCGCACTGCAATTGCATATACCTATGAGTATTTATGTAGCACACTACCAGTTTTTGTATCCCGGTTATGTTATTGTTAGCGCATTGAAGTGCACTGGAGGAGGTGAATGTATCCCATAACTGCAGCGGCCAGGGCAGTGATTCATTAGCTTTGTTTTCATTTTGATTTGATAATGTCAACAAAAAAAAATAAATTCTTTATTGAGCTTCTTCAATATTTTTCTGTTTCTTTATGTTTAGAAAACATTCATTGACATCAATGCTTATCATGGTAAGTGGTAAATGCGTTTTCAAAAAAATAACACGTGCAATCAGATAGATTAAGATATAGCTTAATGAGCTGAAACAAAGAAGTCCAGTCATGCAAAAATATCGAATGATACTTTCCAGTCTGACATTTTCTGCAAATTTTTGTAATGTGATAATCAATTGGAGTTAATTGTTTTGATTGGATACATCCAGTTTGAAGTGGATTTTGTCAATTAGCAGGTTTACGATTTTTTACAGTTGATTTCGGTTAGCAGTTTTATCAACCAATTGAACAAACAAGTTACTTATATTACTTTATTAACAAAGAAACAACAACATATTTGTTGCTTTGTTATTGGTAACAGCAAGAGGTATATTAATTGTCTCGAGGCTTTGCGGGGAGTTTCGAGTTTGAATTTCGATCTCGGAATTGTAATTGAATTCAATAAAAAACCAGCAAGGTTAGGCCGACGGCGAGGTGTAGAAAAAGCTGGCCTTAAAAGACCCACACTAAGAAAAATGCACCATATCTATATAGGTTTTAAAGTTAAAATTACTTTATTTAAATAATAAATATGTATATCGATTTAAAGTGTATCGATACCTTTTTCTGTTTAGGTATCAATATAGCTATTATATTTGGCGAAGCCGAATACGAATCGGCCGAACTCCTCACAACCTTCATTTCCATTATTTATGGACATTTTGAAGGATATCGCAACAGGATTTTTGTTGTGAAAATTAAATCAGTTTAGCGATTTTTAAGATTTGGGCCCCATCTTTTCATGTTAAACCCAAACAAAAAAAAAATTACATAACTTACATACTTACTTAAGGTGACGCTACAGTCCGGTGTGGATTCGAAGATCTTCCAGGCCGGAGCATTCACGTCCATTCGCTCTACATGACCCAGCCACCTCAGTTGTCGGACCTTCACTCTTCTGGCGAAGTCGATGTCGTTTTTCTCCTCCTCCATTCACCGTCTATGCAGACGGGACCAAAAATTACTCGCAGAATTTCCTTCTTAAAACAACCAAGAGTGGCCTCATCCGCTTTTAATAGATTCCATGCCTCTGCACCGTAGAGAAGGGCTGGGATTATTAAGGGTCACTTGAGTTGTTCGAGATAGGGCTTTGCTACTCAATTGCTTTCTAATCCCAAAGCAACAGCGTTTGGGAAGAGTTATTCTTCGGTTAATCTCAACGCTTGTATCATTGTCTGAGTTCATTGCGGAGCCTAGGTAGACAAAGTCCTTGACCACCTCAAAGTTATATCTGTCTATAGTGACATTATGTCCGACACATCGGTGTTCTGTATCCTTTCTTGATGATATCATACACGTTATCTTGCCCTCATTGACCGCCAAACATCCCGCTGCGTTCTCGCGTGTCGATGTCGTCGGCGCAGGCGAATTTTTAAAGATAGTATATCTGGTGTTAGCATTTGAATTTTGCACTATTCTTTCAAGAACGATGTTGAAGAAGTCCCATGACAGTGCATCGCCATGTCTAAATCCTTTTTTGACATCGAAGGTCTCGGTGAGTTTTTTAACGACTTTCATGGAACATTCTCAATTGTCGTCCTGCAGAAACGGACGAGTTTGGCAGGGATGCCAAAACTAGACAATGCTATGTGTAGGTCGTCTCTATAAATGCTGTCATAGGTGGGTTGTCTTAAAATCGATGAAAGGTGGTGGGTGTCGATTTGGACTTCCTGGGTTTTCTCCAAGATCTGCCGTAGTGTGAATATTTTATCGATGGTAGACTTGAAGCCACACTGATAAGGACCAATCAGGGTGTTGACGAAATGCGTTCACACAGCACGGCAGATCTTCAAACCAGGAGTTTCAGTGAAACCAAGCACCAGGCCTTATCTCTGATGGCTTGCAAATTTTGCAACTGGTCTTCAATACTTAATGCTGGCTGCATAGCACCTCTTGAGATATTCAGAGAGACTCGATCAGATTTTAGCTGTCCGAAATCAAACTTCATCGCAGTATTAACTTTGGCGATTGCTTTTAATGGTTTTGGTCTTAGCGATTTACATAACTTACATCTTTTAAATAGCAAACAATTTCATTTGTTAGAAAAACAAAAGGACGAAAACATAATACATAGATACGCATTCCAATTAAATACTCCGACTAGAGCGATTATTATCAAGAGTGTAGCATAATTACGCCTATGCGTCCTTATGCATCTAAACGTTGGAAAATTATACCTCACAAAATGATGCAAAGAACTTCCTGACTTTTCCAAGTTGGCGAAAAAGAAAACAATTAAAAAAGCACACAAATAGTAGGTACTCACATAAGTGTCATAACTTAAGGCGAATGCTTTAGGAAGGACGATATACGAATAACATTTTGTGAAAAAATATGCTGGAAGAAAAGTGTTCATGCCCGTTGGCCACATTCACAATTCGAAGAGTTGACAGCAGCATGTAGGCCAAACACACAAACGTTTATATCTGGCTCAAAATAGTTTTGATGCTTGTTTGTAGCCTGGAAGTGTTTGAAATTACATTTTACGGTTACATCAGAGCTTTAACGCTTTTTGACCTACATACATACAGGGGTTTCGCTCTGACAGCTCGGCACAGTTAGGGTAGAGAATGAAATTCATTGCATGTGGCAAATTTCCGGAAGAACCTTTCTTCTGGAGGGTAAAATGGAAACAACGATGCATTGTGTCTCATTGTGATGCATGTCATGCATGCATAGGAAGCTCCTTCGTATCCATTTAAAATCAGAACAAGCCAAGGGGTCGAGAATCGGATCCTTTTGTGACTGCACAATTCTCTTTGTCGGGCGATGTCCCCCTTGTAATGCAAAATCTAATTCATTCGCCTTGGAGTGCACTTAAATTGAGCAAATTGTGTGTACATGTCTCTTCTTTGTGCATTATTGGCAGTTGCATTTATGTCTGACGCATGTTATTTTGTCTGAAAGTCTGCTATTAATTGCTATCATATTCACTGCCGCAATCTGTCTCATAGCCTCAACGCGCCGCATAAAAAAAACAAAGGCTAATTTGGAAACAATTGGCGTGTAGATACATCACTTCCCGTGTGTCTTCTGTTCGTCTATTATACGCGGCAGACAGACAACCAGTGAGGGGCCATAATTTGATATTTCCTCAATTGAGGAGCCGATCACACTAATACTTTTTGGTATATTTTCCTTCAGGTTAACAACTCATCGTTTTCGTTTGTTACAACAGTGCGGCGACCAAAATAGTGAATGAATATGAATATATTTCTATTTCTTGATTAGCATCAATTATGATTGGTTGGGTGGACGGGGGCCATTGCACGGACTTTGGTACGGACACACTGTCATTACGTGGTGAACTTGCGTGTCATTTGCCGCTATTGACGGTTGGTGGTACTGCTTTCGAAAGTGTGATTGTCCGTGCGGAAACAGCACTAGTTTAATATGCGTAGCACCTGCTCAAATGTAACGTATGTCGCAAGTTAATTTAATAATTAGGTACAGACATTCATCATTTTTCAATAAGAATTTCGAAATAGCCTTTGTCGGGTGAGTTGAGGAGAATCCGAATTTTTATTTTACATTTAGATTAGTAGATTTGAAACTTCTTTTATAAGGAAAGAAAAAAATATGGTTGAAAATAAAAGCAATAGCGCGGTTCGAAGCCGAGCTGCCAATATGGGTTCTTGATCATGTGATAAGCTATTGTTGGTGGAACAAAATTTAGGCTTTTGAAATTATTATACATTGCTGATACATTGTTTTAACCTTCGGTTAGGTTAGCGGGCTGGCGAGTGACGCGATGGCCGCAAAAACCTGCAAAGACTGAAAAAGAGTTAGTTACTTCCTGTTCAAACAGAGACAGTGAAATTACCTTTTTATCATCGCAGCTTCTACTAATATTTGGCCACTATCCTTGGAATTTTACTTCATTGCAAGGCTTCTCAGAAGTTTCCGCCTACCAACCACATTTGCGAAGTTTGTTGGTCCAGCTTTTATCATACTTTCTGTCTTAGACTTTTTGACATGTTGCAAGTGATGTCTCGTTATAAGCCTTCATTTAGATTTAAGCTTTCATTTGGGGGTTGCAAGTGTGCTCTGTGTTTAGGACGACGAAAAAAAATTAAGTTTTGCATAAACTTCAGTTGGGAAGATGTCGTTTGACCAGTAGCTTCTGATATTTTTAAGTGATGCGGGTACCGGCCGGCCTGCTCATATTTTAGAACCCTCCATAAACCATTTTAAGTGATAACGTTTATACTCCCGAATATATTAAATCAGAAACTTGAATCGAGGAGTCAGACATATGTATCTCCATAAAATCTGAACCAGCAACCAGTGGTTCAAGTTGTATGGAAATCCGGTAGTAGATCCATAAAATCTGAACAATTGCAGCATTTTAAAAAATGCTACAATGTTATGTTTTGCAAAAATATTCTTTAAAATGTGATGTGAATTCGCATGCATGTACAAAAATAACGACCACCACTAATAAACAGTTTTAAATAATACAAAGACAGATACTTTTTTTTGGCGTACAGAAGACCTTACCAGCTGACAAATAGCGTGTCTGACAATCAGATGGGAGCATTTGACTATAGAAAAATGAATGTGCAAGAACGAAAAAATTGGAAAATCATGTATAAATGTAATACGTTTTCTAAGTTTGTTCTAAGTTTTCCTCCAAACTTCCTTGAATATTATTTCTAATGCAAATTTAATGAAACTGCGTCCAATGCAAATATTTTCGTAAAAAAATAGTGTGGTTTTTAATGATTAACGTTTGGCATAATGTTATATTTTTCTCTGAAAAGTTAAGTGTGTAATGTATATTCACTTGAATCGCATAAAACACTCATAAAGTGTAAAATTTATTGCACATGCATATTGGATTATTCGGATGAATCACTTGTGAAAAAGTAAACACCTCCCAGAAAACATTAAAGAAAAACAGATAAAGGAAAAACTTTTAAATATTAATTTTTCTGAAGCAAATCAATTTCATGCTATTAAATACACGTGCAATAAGACATTATCTCGGCCTTCAGTGACTCAAAATCGAGTACTTAATTGCCCAGAGGCGAATAGCTAATGAAGTTACCGCCCAGGCCTCATGCAATGCATCGTCTTGTCTGTCTATTTACTTTTCTCCTTACAGAAGAAAATAAAGTGAAGAAAACATGCTAAGGCTATTAATAGCGTTTTGTTTTGGATTTATTTTTTAAAAAAAATCTCCCGGAAGTATATTTTGCCCTCTAACTCTTGACTTGTTTCATTTTAACAAAAACTACACCTATCATATTTTATGGCAATATACTGAGAATACGTATGTAATACGGTTCTGGGTTAAAGTCGCATTCAAGCAAATACCAACTGTACTACCACTTGAAATTTAATATTGGGGCAGGTTGACTAGCTAGCAACCCTTTCATTCGTGAAATGCCTTAAATATCTCAGTCTGCATGTTGGCAGCTGAAAGCTATTTCGTTTTAATTTTATACAATTATTACCTGCTATGAAATTACACCGATTGTTATCCAAGAGAAACAACTTTTTGTTATGTTGCTTTTTGCCAAGAAAGTATCTCTAGCTTAATCAATAAGCAAAACTCTAAAACACGACATGAGAAAGCCAACACAGCGCATTGGTAGTAACAATCACAATTGGCACATTAGCTTAATTGAGATTTATTTCGTTAATCGTAAAGAAATGTCGCCATAAACATTATGTAATTCGAGACCTTTTGAATACTTTCCCAAGAAGTCTGACCTTAATAAAGACTAATTTGTCCCTTATGTTCGTTACATTTGTCCATTAGAGTGGCGAACGCGAGATTGTACATTAGGCTTTTTCGTTTAGTTTGTATGTTATCAATACGAACGGTACGTCTCATCAACAAAAGTGAAAAAAAAGGGTTGACGTTAATTTTGTTGTTTCAGAAGACATTTCAAATGAATAAGAAATATTAAATCAAACAGTGTAAACGGCGTAATTCTTGCATCAGAGACAATTTTACTTTTTACACCTCAAATCTGAGAGGAAAAAAACGTATCCGTAGAATTGGATGCATATTGCGGAATTGAGGAAGTCAACCGAAGAATATAAAGAATATAACTGAAAAAAAGCAAGTTACATTAAATAGTTTCATTATTTAAGTGCCGTGTGTTCTGTTTAGGCTATAAACGACTTTTTACATATTCCAAACAAAAAGTTGGGCGATTCTTCATTTTCACTCAATTTTGGGCAATATTTGAAAATGAAAAATCACAAAAAAAATAATGCATTTAGTGGCTTAGTGGTAAAGTGCGTTGGACCACTAAGGTAGGGTTCGCCGGTTCATATCCCGACCCGTACCATCTGAACGTTTTTTATTCGCTGCTCTACCTCTTGCGAACGTCTGACAAACTTCCAATAGTAATGAGAAGTTTCTCAAAAAATAAATTCTCGTTCGGAATCAGCATTAAACTTTAGGTCCCTTGGTTGGTTTGATAAGCTAGGCTTTGGGTCCAGTAAGGGCCGTTTAAACCTAATATTTATTTATATCTATTTATTTGTAATAAAATTATTAATTTGGACTTAGCCTTGCAGCTAGATTTATTATGTTAACAGTTTTTAATTCGCTTGCTAAGTATTTTGCTGCAGTATTTTGGTCAGTTGCTATAGGTGCCTGTACAATTTTGGGACTATTTTGGCGATTATTCATTTATTGGTTTTTGACGATTCTAACAGTAATAATGATACGAATGCAACATATTTTCAAAAGCAGTCAAAACGAAAAAATCATTTACATTGTTACATAAACATTTGAATATATTTGCAACATTCAACCAATATTTGCTGTACGTGTTTTCAGAAAGATTTTGTGTGTATTTTAATTATATTTTTGTTTGTGCATGGATTGCGGTACGGCACCAACTACTTACCGAAGACCTCCGAAGATTGTGAAAGTCATACAGTTTTATTGTGCTAAATGGCGTTCTTATGGAATAATACCTGCATCTGATGACTGGTCCTTATCATGGCAGTAACGTATATACCAAAGGTGAAGCTTGTGCAGAGAAAAGAGTTTCGTCAAAAGAAATAGTTATTTTACTTCTAGTTCAGAAGGGAAGGGACCTACAGTTTACTGCCGATTCCGAAAGGTAATTCATTTTTGAGAAGGCAATTTGACAGTTCTCACTCTTGGATGTTTGTCAAACGTTCGCAAGAGGTGGGGCAGCAAATAAAAACTTTCAGGTGGTACAGGTCGGGATTTGAACCAGCGACCTCTGAGAATATCACTCCGAAGAAAAAAAAACTTTTAATATATGCTTAAAAGTCTTACAAAAGATGAACGATTTATTATTTGCCTCTGCCGCAGTTTTAGAATAAGTTTAATTCCGAAAGGTAGAATTGCAACCCTATAGTCACGTGAACTTTAAAAAGGTTTTCCCATTCTGTTAATGAATTTGCTTTGGGCTATGCGATATGGGAATCATAAATATAAGCTTCATACTAAATTTAATACGGGTCATTGCGGTCTAAGTCACTCAAGGTTATCATACTACTCCATGAAATTACACATGTATACTTACGTATAAGAAACCAGTCTGACAAATTCCCTCACTCAAAGTGCTCACCACTCTCAAATTTCAGATTCCATAATGTGCTAAAATTAGTAATAAAATTCCTACTTCCATTACACACATTATGTTCTTATGTATCTATCTAATAGCAATCTTCAATAGTGTCTTCGTTGACCCTATCAGTAGCAAATCAAAAAGTCAACAGAGTAATCTAATAAATGTTTAACAAAATTCTATCACGTTCATACCATTTTTTTTGTTTTGTTTTATTGTTTTCATTACTAGTAGCTACAGTGAGTCACACTACACAAGAAAGAAACATTTATGTATGTCATAAATATTGCACAGTGTATACGCATCTTTGACTAATCTGTAGGTACACCGTCTTTTAAGTATTTTTTTAAAATTCGTACAGAGTACAAATGCACTTTATGGTTGAATCAGATAAGTAAACCACATGGAAGGTCTGTGATTTGAATATTTTAGTAGACCATGAGAATGGTTTTGCCGCTTACGTCTCTCCTTATGTCTAAGTGCGACCACATTTTCAATGCAAGATAAAAAGTTTAATAAAAAAACCCTCTGATAAGCATTTTGTTTCATTGGATAGTATTTTTACTTACATTTAAATTTTAAAACACATTGGAAAATCCGTAAGATTAATTAAAAATAATTCAAGTTGTAATTTTATTTCCTTGTTTTAACGTTAAATTCTGATGGAGATAAACACTGCTAATGTGTATTTTTATGACCAGGATCGAAACCTAAGACGATTTAACTGTCCGTCCGTCCGTATCAGCTTTTGAGACCTTTAAATTATTACGCCCAGAAAATATAAAAACAAAACGGTTTTAAAGCTGTGGTTGAAAGAAAAGGGGTCAAAACCTTCGTAAAATATGTAGACGAAGACCTCATTCACAAGTTTTCCATACGAAGTTGTTTGCCACGCCTACTTTCTGTGCGCGTTTTTTTTTTAGCAATATATCATATTTTATCGAAAATTTCTATAGAAAACGGAAAAAGTATACTTAGCCTTCGGAAGGTTTCCAGGTTTAAAATCTATGCTGGTGCATTTTCTAAGAGTGAAATTCGTTATGCTTGGGACAAAAAAGAACAAAACCAAGAGTAGCGCAGTTATAGAGTTATTTACTTATTTATGTTACTGTTTCGTTATTGTTATGCTATAACTAGATGGTTCCGCTATTTATAAGTCTGCAGAGGATCCCATAAAGTGTATGATAATTGGAAACACCCTGTTTCACCTAAAAATTACAAAAAACGTTTAAGCGGCAATGTCTTATACCTTGTATGCTCCTTAAAGTGTTCTTAATGTCATTTTCAATAACTGGGCCACACTAATACCTAAAGCATCAGTTTTTACACAGCGCAATACGAAGTATTTTATTTTGCAATTTAAATTGCTAACAGATTCAAACAAAGAAGGCTTTCCCAACAGAAATTCGCCTGTGTGCTTAACCAAGAGCCAGCACTCGGCAGTACCCATATTTGAAATTCTTCAATTCGCATAACTGAACGTAGAGATGTCGTAATTTTCCCGCCAAATGCATAATCATACCTAAAGCTGCCATAGCCACCTTAGATGAATTTCAATCAATCATTGCGGAGTCATTCACCTGCGAAGTGCAAAAAGAGTACAAAAGTTTGTGCCACAACTTGCTCCTGCAAAGCTCTTAACGCCTCCCAACTCTCAAAAGACCAGTAGTAGTGTTGTGGTGAGGTGACGATGCTCTTTGTTTGTTTCGGGCCAACTGGTATTTATTCATATAGACAGCATCTGAATCTGAAGTAATCAGCCACTACAGCACGAGATGCAATTTATGCAGCTTGTGAGAGGCCAACAAGATGTTCTTTACGGAGTCGTTCGTAACATTTCATACCGCACCTTTTGTCTGTGGTCAACAGGTCTTTCGTATGCTGTTGCGCCGTGTTTTATGCACGATCGTCCTTCAGTTGTCTTTTTTATTTGTAATTTAATTTGCATTTTAACTCAGGTGCGTGATGGTGCGCAGATTTTTATATGTGAGTTGGCACGGGAGCAAGTACCCATCCATCAATCAAAGGTCATATACTTAACATGTAAAATTGTGTTGATGGACAGAGACATGTCAAATAAGCTTTGTGGAGCATTAGTTAATTAATATTATCTAACTGGCACATACATATGAAGCACTTTAAATATCACATTTAAATTAAGTGCATTACATTTTTTTTTTAACAGATACGCTAGACTTCACTTATTAATAATATTACAAATTTCAAAATAGGACCCACACAGTGCAATGTGTGTATTTCTTAAGTCGTGCCAAATATAGATTCCTCTGCATTTCAGAAGATGCGCACCTCCACCTGAGTTTGTGCTCGCTTACCCCGCGACACACTCACTCTGCGTGGTACGTAGCATAATGTGTTCCATGGGCGACAAAACAGACTGATAAAATTAAATTCATCTTGTTGGGCCTCTTTGACGAGTCGTCGTCAAATATTTATTTACGGATAAAGAAACTCTGCGACGACTACCATCATCATCCATCCGTTGGGTTAAGTGCTGAAGATGTGATAAGATCTCCACTCTTGTTTGCTGAAGAAGCGGATGAGCTGAGCACTGCATTTGCTGGTGGAAGAAACCATTTACATTCTCGGAGGATGTCTGGAAATTGTATGACAATTTACAGCAATTGCAGCAGTAGCTGTAGCAGATACCGAAGTGGCTGCACTATGTCTACAATGAAGGAAATATGTACATACTCATTTTATAAGTTGTTTGTGTGTTATTTAAATTGGTGTTGGGGTGTGGAAATTTAAAACATGATAACAATAGATTAGGTGTTAAATACGGTTTTGTTGAGACCACAACAAAAGAATGAATGGAATAACTTACAAAAGTGTGTTTAATGGAGGCCATAATTAGTGGTAAATTATAAGAGGGTGTCAATTGTCGTTATTAAACTCAATGATCATTGTAATATTTATCAATAATTTTTTGAAGAGAGTATATCAGCTACTAGTACTCTCGCAAGTTATATCATTCTCGATTTAAAAAATAGCTCGTGTTTTCCAAGATATTGATGATAAAGACATAACATTTGCAGTTCGTAATCATTAATATAATGGAGCCTTATACATTTAAATATGTCTTAAGGCCGAAAATTGAAGCTAATACCTACATCAAAAGATTATAAGAACCCTTTCTTCAGGGTGTAGTTTTTTTTAGTTACGGATTGTACGACGTAGACCTGTTAAAGTACATAAAAACATACCCTCGTGTATTTTATTGTTGAAATCAATTAGGAACTCAAGCTATAAGCAGGTATTTGCGAAACGGGTTTTTCGCTTAGTCTGAATTTATGCAATGCAAGTAAGCTGTGCAGTATTCTCATGCACACTATAAAATACTGATTTATATCTGATGGGAACAGCATCAAGGTGTCATGAATGCATTTTAGTTCGAGTTTTAACCTTGAAATTGCAAATACGGCCATAATTTTTTTTTTAAATAGTCTTATCTCGCTGAATGTACCAAATTATGAATTTTTCGGGATAGAACGGGGTTTCCATGAACTCATCCAAATGCGATAATTCTGCTGTTGACAATACATGTTGATCCAAAAAGTAGCCTCATAGCTGAGCACACCAAACGGTGGTCATTCAACTCCAACTGTTGCACGTGCTAGATCTTATAAGCGCTTAAGCCTACCTTCTAAAGAGTGGACGAACAAACCCCAAGCTGTTGTGATCGACTACGAATGTATGATTCGACCCTGAATTTTTGCGCTACTGGCAAAAACCACTTTAGCAATCAGCCATAGTTTTAAGCGACCGATTACCACAGAAATTCTAGTTTGTATTGTATTATGTATGTTTTTTATTTCAATGTCAAAGTACCTACACCAGATGACCAAACCGCTTAAGCACTAAGTAAGGTGCAAGCAGTATTGCGGTGAACACATTTTCTAAGGTAGTACATTCAAATGTCTTATTCTTATGTTGTTTTGCATATATTTGCGGTTAAAATATTTCTCACGGGTCTTCCAAATCGCGGGCATCAAATTTCAACTCGCAATCACCTTTACCATCACGCTCAATTAAATCGCTTGCATTGCATTGATCGATTATATTTCAAACTAAACACAAATAAAAGTGGATAAACACAAATTAAGTAAGCACTCTAAGTCCCTAATGAATAGCAAATACTCAGTCTACCCACCAGTGATTGCGAAAACACATACCCATCCTAGTCAGCTATCGACAGAAGAAGCTATTGACCCATCACCTTCACTGGAAATTCTAGATTTGTAAGCCGCACTCTAAAGTCGCGTACTGTCTAAATGTGCAACAGGTGCGCCCCCATTGTTCACTGAACTGAAGTCAAATTGACTTATTGGCCATTCTGTTGATTTCTCGTTTCGCAAATATTTCTTCTCTTTGTCTTGTGTACAAAAATCAATAACTGTGAGCTGAGCACAGCCGCGCAAGAGGGCCAATAAAGTTTATTGCCACCACACACAGAGCTATTCCACTTATTTGACATTCACATACTCCACTTTGGATATAATTAGGTGCTCATTAGAGTTTTATAACCATGATGATGCGGCCAGCACCAACTGAACTTTCAATTTTCCGACAAAAAAAAAAAAGATTTACCAATATTTTTTTGGCGCTGTAAACTTTATGAAAATTTGCAAATTCGATAAAATGTAATTAAAATGCTAATTGCATATTTGTGGCGAGGCACCAAGACATAATGTAACATACAATAGGGAGTACCCTCCGTGTTTGGCTTTCGGTTTATCTTCCATTCCATTATCAAATTGAGAAAACGCATGCAAAATAAGCTTGATCAATGCCAAGGAAATTTATCGTCTCCACCTATCCAAGTTGCGATCACTTTCACTGACTTTGAAGATAGTTGGTTTGATGGTTATATTTATTACGTGGTTCTCTCTTAGGTTCTCCAAAATATGAATCTCTCTTACGAGGCATTTTGCAATGAAAGCGAATGTGTTCCGGCAAAACGCATATTAAAATCGAAGACGCCGCAAAAGAATCTCTCCCGATGGCTATCACTGGTCGCGTTTGACTGTCATGGTCAAGCGTCTACCATACAAATCTAGTTATTCCTGATTTTCCAGGCAAGTCTGCAGAAGTACAAACAAAACAAGCAAGCCACAGAGACGCGCAAATAAATCGTAGACAAAGAAACCTGAAAGAGTTTGTTGCATTAGGTTATGCGGTACATCGAAGAACCGGATGAATGATAGTGGGTAGCGCTTACGATAGCTGTTAACAAAAAACTGGGAAATGCTGGGGGATATTGGTGATGATATGACACATGGCTAATGGCCGATTGAAGTACATACAATGATTTCCTGAAATGGTATTCGCAATTGTTGGGCTTTCAATTTCTTTTAAATTGAAAAACAAGAAAGTGATGTATAGGTAGGTATAGGTACCCACAAGTATCTACATTGCACACTACGCGCTCCGTTGGGTTGGTGTAACCAAGGGGGGTTTATTAAGGTCATTGCGCTGTGGAAAACCGACTGGAAAGTCAATATTGTTTTAAATAAATCGATACAGGTTGTAAAGTGACTAGTAGACAAAAGAGTAGGCATGTTAGGTAATTTTTGATTTGATAATTGGAAAACGTAACAATTTTAATATAAAAGCGATTCCCTGCGGTAGTCCTTTATGTAGTTGAGGATATATCGTTGGATGTTAACCTTCTAACTCCATATACATACATATATCAGTTTTACAGGTTGAAGTATGTAATAGCTACACGAAAACGTTTTTTGTCTTTTCAAAGATGTCGGCTAGATTCGATGTCAGAAGTGCACGTATATAAAAAGTTTTAATGCTGTCCGATAGATGGCGCCAAACATCGGAACTTTTGAACGAATTGACCGATTTGTGTTATATTCGCACAACATATTTTTGTATTTGCAAGGCAGTAGTTCATCATTATAACTTATAGATGGCGCTGTAGTCAAGTTGTTACAAATTTATATTTTCATAGACCAAACTGATTCATATTCATAATAATTGTGTTAGTTCAGTGCCAAAAAAAGAAAGTCAAGAAATCAGGGAGCCAAGAGGTTGACTTAATTATCCGATCATATTTTCTTAATCCTTAATTTCTTCAATTCAAGTTGTTTTAAACGGCTTCAAGTCTGCCACTCACCAAATAAATGCTGGTGTCCCCCAAGACTCCGTTTTGTCTCCGACTCTCTTTCTAATTTGTATCAATGATCTGACGACAGTACTCTTAGCTTCGAGCGGCTACGTATGTTAAGCTCATTAGATTTTGTACTTGACAGCATTCTTAAATGGGGCAAAACCAATATAGTAGAATTTAATGCTTCCAAAACACAATGCTGTCTTCTGCAAAACATGAAAGCGAAACCTCAATACTCTGCCATTATCCATGAATGGCACTTGCATCCCTGAAACCGAATACCATCCTCGGTATATGCGTTAACGACAAACTTCGTTGGACCGACTACATATTCGACGTCGCCAAGAACGCTGCGAAATGTCTAGGCTTCCTCAAGCGATGTAAGAAATATTTCACCCCTTCTGATCTGGCTAGAATATATAAGGCGTTTATTCGTCCCAAACTTGAGTACAATGCTCATATCTGGTCTGGTGCAGGATCAATACAAGGGCTCTCTGTGTTTTAACATACTGCTACAGCTACGATATAAACTTTGAAAGACCAAAAGCCTGCTTGTGATACATTTTAAGTAGAAGCAACATTCTTGTTGTTGCCTTCAAAATTTAAGGTTTTTATAATAATATTATTTATTGATGGCATTTCCTTGTTGTAATGAATCCAATGCCATGCATAACGAAACTTTTTTATGTGAAAAAGATGCAAACTCTAAGCCATCCACCTTCCGCCCAACTACTTGTATAATGTATATATGTTTCCTAAACACTCCCCTGCAATTAAATTACCCTTATAATGAGACACTTCCATTCCATAATTATGAAAGCCCACTGCATTACTACATAGGCAAGCCAACTCATTCATGGTTTCGTAGCCCATAACAATCATGTAATCACATTTGATTGCAGCGCATGCAGAATACCAAATGAAGCTAACCCGAATGAGGCGCGCAAAACACATGCCGCAACTCCAAATCCAATATATCTGCAGTTTGCGTGGTGTTTGTTTATATAGTGAGTGAATAGTAAGGTGCATTGCAGTGACCCCTTTACGAGTGTTTTGGTGAAAGTAGGATCTTGCACCATGCGCCTGCAGTACCCTTCTCGCATTGAATTTAAATGAAAGCAATTTTATTTATTTTTTCTAATTTCGTATTCTTTTCTTTTCTCTTCTAGATATGACAGTGGTCACGATGGTTACCTTGACTTGACCGAACTCAAAGTTATGATGGAGAAACTGGGCGCACCCCAAACCCATTTGGGCCTAAAAGGAATGATCGCCGAAGTCGATGAGGATCACGATGGAAAAATATCGTTCCGTGAATTTCTTCTGATCTATCGCAAAGCACAAGCTGGAGAATTGGATTCTGATTCCGGTCTAAGCCAGCTGGCTCGCTTGACGGAAATCAACGTTGACGAAGTGGGTGTATGCGGTGCGAAAAACTTCTTCGAAGCTAAAATCGAACAGCAACTGCGAACGAATAAGTTCCACGATGAAATTCGGCAGGAACAGGAAGAACGACGAATGGAGGAGGAGCAAAAGGTCATGCGGCGAGCACAATTCCAACAAAGAGCCGCTATATTTCAGCAGAACTAAATTTAAAAATAAAAACATCACAAAGACTCACGAAGTCACAGACCCATTTTTAAGATTATAACTTTAACGTAATAATGTATTAATACTGACTGTTAACATGTATCGTAGTTTTGTAAGCGCCTCAAGGAAGTGTAGTTGCAATAATATTAATTTGTTTTTTAAATGTTATTTTTAAGAACGGTTTATTTTGGTGTAGGCCGGGTTTTGGAAATTATTTTAATTGTGTTTTTTGTGCTTTTTAAGTGCCATCAGTAGGGAACCATGAGTATACAAGAAATCACTCGCAATAAGTAAACTTTTTTACAAAACTTGTTCAATAAAGTAACAAATATAGGTCACACTCGTACATACATACATATTTAAGCAAAAGCACGTTATTTGGTCTTTGAAATCACCACAGTTTTAAGATTGTTTTTTTGAAGTTTAAGTTGTATTTTTTTTCTGTTATTTTCTAATGTATATAATTGATCAGTTTTAATATATTCTTCAAATAAATAAAGTAATGTATTGTATATAAGTATGAATTATTTTTTTTAATGGATTTGAATCGACTTTTGAAATATTTGACTCCAATTCATGGAATTAAGTAACCAGAAGGCGTATGCTATTTTGAAACTCAGCATTTTGCTGAAGTGCGGGCTTAGACCAGATATACATAGGTACGCACCAACAATCGCCCAATTAGAAATACGGCAAATGCTGAAGAAAGCAAAAGAAAGCCAGACCGATACTTTCATGGATTTAAAAATTGTTTAGAAACACTATGTACCTAGTCGCCAAGTTGTCCAAAGTAACGATGGAGAAGTCTATATGTACTTTTTCACAAAAAATCGCTGTTCCGCTTAAAGGAAGTGCCAGGAACCTATGATAACAGTTTTCACAATGTGTGAAAGATAAAAACCGTTGTTCTTATTCTTTGGTTTTATAGGTAGAAAATAACAAACTGAAAAATTCCACACGGACTTTTAAACGAAACATTTTCCCGGATATCTGCGACTGTATGTTTATAGATGTAACCGACATAGAGTCGAAGAAGTTAGAACAGCGATTAAATACTTCAAAATGTAAAAAGCGGTTGATCCCGACGAAATGGGGTCCATATAGTTCATAGTTCTTATCTCATAATTCTTATCCCATGTTGAGCAGACTATTCCTGCACATCTCAATGAGACCCATTGGAAGATATAATAGATATGGCTCACTGTATTTGAAAGAAGGTTTTATAAGCGGAACTGGAGAAAGTTACATATATTTGGCATAAGAGCTAAAAATTTCGCTACCTACATTAAAGAATTAAATAAATGCTTTTCCACTATAAATAATCCAAAAATAAATAATAATTTGGAAAACACTACTTTTTCTTTTAGTAGTAGAAATACATTAATCGGACTAACTAGTTCCATAGAACATTCGACAACAAATTTTACTTTAACTAACATTCATTACACTTAAATGAAAATTAACATTCAAATACAGGGTGTTATGTACCTTCTTCTCCAATAGTATTTTAATATTATTATAATATCCAAGATAAACCAAGACGCAGAATTGAATTGAACTGCATTTTACTTCGCGACAACGCCTGCACTTGTAACATATGAAAATTAGAAAAAACACTACTAACCTTATAGAAAAGTGTGGACTTGAAGGGACTACATTAAGGTGTGGAAAAGGAAGTTTTTTTGTAAGAAGGTTTAAAACTAAATTATCATACAAACTAGTTTCATTTTTGCGCTTTCCTATTGCATGAACATTTTTTTAAAGCCGTCGACTTTAAAACGAAGAATTTATTTTAATTGTGTAAAATGTATGCCTAGCAGCCTATTGCTAAAAATAAAATGACCAAGGTCATGAGTGGGAAAAACGGGTGCTGATAATTAAATGTTATATTATAAGAATCACTAAAGCTAAGATTAGACGGTATGCCAAGCTGTGAAATAACTGGTACTTTTTGGCATAAACCTGCTTAAATTGCTTACGTATGTTGACATGCAATCTAATAAGCACAATTTGAATGACACAATTTGACAGGTGTTTAGTTTGACAGATGTAGACACCTTACATTAATGTACTTAGTTTTCCCGTCTTTCGAAGAAAAATGAGAAGGAGCTTCAGTGATAAAGAGCTTAGATTTTCGGCACTCACCACGTCAGCCCCGAAGATCCGCCACCTGATGCGAGCATATGCCGGACAACTGTAGAGAAAGTGTTTTGCTGTGTCATCCTCCTCACCGCAAGTAGGGCAGGTAGTGGTGTCGCTTAAGCCCAACACATTTAAGTGTTTAGCAAAAGCTTGGTGGCCCGAAAGAACGCATACAAGCAGCCTACAGTCGATTCTCCTCAGAGATAGAAGAAAAGATGCTAACCTTTTGCAAATGTCCGGGCGCAGTAGTTTGGTCTGTCTACATCCACCGCAATCGCGCCACCGAATCTTGTGTTCACGAGAAACCCAATAATCGATAGAAGACATGATAAAGATGCAGGCAGACCCAACAAAGGTTCGGATCCTGAGGAAACTTCTTCTGAACCTTGCCTAGCAAGCTCATCCGAGATCTCATTTCCCTGCATGCCAGTGTGACCTGGTACCCAGACAAGATTCACTGTGTTCAGTCTTCCGACCAAATTCAGAGAAAGCTTGAGTTCTAGCACTAACTTGGACGAGGTGAGTGGGTTTAGAAGCGCTTTTAATGTAGCTTGGCTATCACTGCAGATGCAAATGCCTCTAGCCCTCCACCTGTTGTTCACAATATAGCGCATAGCCATTAGTATGGCAAAAATCTCCGCTTGGAAAACAGATGCATGTTTGCCCAAGGGGTAGTAAAGTTGTATATCATCGATTCCACAAAGACTCCAGCACCAGACCCCTACCCGGTTTTGGAGCCATCTGTGAAAATACGATGGCATTCAATCCATGGTTCAGAGTCTGACCGAAGCCATTCCGTTACCTGTGGAAAGTTGACGTGGTAGTTTTTTCGCAGAAGGATTTCTGGTGTCATTGCCTCAGACGGCATATCCATAAGACAGTGATCAAAGGATAATTCTCGAGCAAGTTCTTCAAAATTCCAGTGCGCATGGTACCAAAACCCACCTCTCTTTAAGCGAAAGATGGGTTTTAGCATACACCCCATGATATATAAATCAAGGGGGACAAAATAAATATTAAATATTGGTTTACAATTCAGTTGTAGTAGTATTATTAAATTTGTTCGTTGTGTTTAAATAAATATATTTCAGTTTAATTTATCTTTGGTCACGCTCTTAGTTGAAATCGAAAAAACCAAGATTTTTTATTTCCCACATTCGAATTTGCATAACCCTTTTAGTGCCTTGGTCAGCACGTAGCAAAAAAGTAAAAACTAAAATTTAATTTGATTTAAAAATTGTCAGTGAAAGATGGGGGAATTTAATTTTTCGGGCATACAGTCTGATCAAAATAAATAATTTTTGAAATCCTATCCCTTTTAGGACCAACAAAACTTGAATGCCTATTTTGGAGAAGCGAGTTCAAGAACATATGGTTTTACGATAATTTCAATGGAAAATTCTGTCATTTATTTATGGTCTTACAAATGATACCATGGTGTCATCTTACATAATCTTATCTTAGCTTAACAAAAAAAAATCATTTAAAGTGTGGTTAATTCCGCCGAAAAGTATTAGAGATTAGTAGTATTAACGAGTAGGTAACTATTTAAGTCGCCGCTGACTATAATTTTTGAATAAAATAGAGTTCACTATATGTGACCTAACCTACTCTCGTTCCAGACTTTAATTAAACAACAACAAAACCAGTTTATTGCCTGTAGTTGACTTTCAATTATGAGGACTTCTCATACCTCTTTTCACATTAACTGCAGCACCGCCACACATTCAAGTAGCCACTTTCAAAACATAAAGCCATTCAAAAAAGATCCTTGAACTCATCAACTTTAGATAAAAGAATGTGCTTTAATGTGTCTCACCTTAAAAACATATTCTTGGTTCGCCCAAAATACGTTCCATAGAATGAAGAATAATATCTTACCACCGCTGAAGCAACAACTTACTTTTGACGATCACTGCGCGTGCAATCATTTTATTTTGCACATATATTTCGTATGAAACAGCTGCACCAATAAACGAAGGGAAATTCTTCTCTCCCTCTTAATAATTCAAGTGCAAACTCAGGTACCTAGATAAAGTTTAATCGAGCGGTTTTGGGTTTTAATTTATTAAGCGCTCTGTCTAGGACTTCACTCTTCTTCAGCAATTTCACTTATGATGGTGCACAAGACTGCACAACATCAGCGCCCTGAAAACAATTAAACAAACCAAAATACGTTCATTAAGTATTTGCTAAATTTATTTTAGTTATTTAATTAAATATCAATATTTCAACGTTGAATGCTTACAGCGCGACATATCCGCCTTTAAGGCAAAGCGTCGTTTACACACACCGCACTCGTGTGGCTTCATCTTTAAGTGATATCCCTTCATATGCTGCTGCAAACCGCCTCTTCTCTTGAATATTTTTTCACACAGTTCACATTTGTGCTTCCGAATGTTCGAGTGCGTGATGCGATGCTGAGATAAGAGATTCGAGTTCGCGAACTCCTTTGAGCATTCCTTGCAGTTGTACTTCTTTGAAAGTTGAAAGTGCCGATGGGTGCGGAGTTTGGCTAACGTTGCCACGGGTTTGTTGCAGCACAGGCAAAATGCGAGTACCTTTTCGGGGGATGGTTTAAACTTGCATTCTGCGTCGGCGTAGTGTAAACAAAAATGTTCGATGGAATCAAAACGTTTAGCGCAACCTAGACAGAGTAAGTTCAATTCGTTAGGAAGTGTTAAGTGTGCTGGCTGTTGCTTTTGTATGGCTTCAATGTTAACAGCTGGTTTTGGGATCTTTTTTGAGGATTTGGACTTTTTTGATTGTCTTCTTTTGCAGAGAGTTTCATGATTTCTATATAGTCTCCAGTGGTTGAATGTGCTCTTCAAGCAAAAACGGCATTTTAAATTCTTCGGAGAAGTGAATGATTTTTTTGGTTGGCAAACGTACTTACGATGGTTTCTTAATGCAACTTTGCTGACGAAAAACTTTTCACATATATGACATTCCCGACCTCGAAGCTCTTTCTTTGCCATAGGTTTGGAGTGAGTTTTATGTTTATGCTTGAGTAGTTGTTGGATCGAGACAAAACTCATCGAGCAGGTTGGACATATTATGGATTTGCAATCAGACTCAGCTGGCACCTGCTCTTGTACAGTATTCAAAGGCAGCGTGACCATTGGAGTCAATTGCACGTGGATATTTGCGACATGGTGGCTTAATCCCTCGGGAGAAAAGAATTGCGATTGGCACATGGTACATGGGTATAGATGAAATGCAGAGGCGGTCTTCACAATACTCTCATTTAGTACAACAATATTTGGCTTCCTCACACTCGTCTCACTCACAGCTGGCAGGGGAAGAAGGTCACTCACTGAGGTGACCATGAGTTTACCATTGGACTGTGGACTTTGAGAGAATCGTAAATTTCTATTTACTATTGTTGACTCACCGAATAACGGTGCAGGGGTCGAGTATTTTGGTTTCGCAGTGATCAAGGTATCCGGTGGCACATTGCTACTAACGATTTCATCTTTATCTTCAGCTTTTTCGGTCTTATAAATGTTGGGGAAGTGAATAGAGTCTTTACATTCTATTGGCATGGCATAGTTGTGCTCATGTATCATGCTGCTGACATCGAGTTTTAAGACGGGTTTCTGCCTCAGGAAGTCAGTGTTTTCCATTGGATCCACATCGTTTCCATTCTCATCGTCGGGAATATTTATAAATGGATCATCAAGGTTTATTATTTCCATAATGTCGCAGTTGTTGATTATATCCTGCGTGTTAAGCATGGGGAAGTCACAAAAGGGGAATTTCTGCTCGCAATCCTGTTCCTCTTCCAGATCATCACTTAGGAAACTATCGTAGTGCTCAGCGACTTCTTGCTTCACATTCACCACCGGTTCTTGTTTAATTTTGAGCTGCCTCTCCGGAGGTTTAATGAATTTTTCAGTTCGAAATTTACCTTGAAGGACTTTTTGTGTGTCAAGTACTGTATCAACAAACTCCGAAAAATTGTTCAACCTTTGCAAACAAGCGGAACACATATCCTTTGGTAGACTATCATCCAATTGAATATTTAATGTAGGGAAGCACTTTTGAATCATTCCAAATATTTCGAAATTCGTTGCAAAAGTAGCTACAGGCCGGCAACAGATTCCACACAGACGGCAGCTGCTGTCAGTTTGCTAAATAAAGAATTTGTACAATCTACTTCACTTTCTAGTCAATGTTTTACCTTTAATTCCTCTTGATGGTTATGAATAGAATGTTGCGGCAAAGTATGCACATTATCTAGAACTCTTACTGATGGAACAGCTGATTTCTTAAGCGTCTTCCTTGAGTTCACATTTCGAAAGTCTTCCGGTAAAAAGTGTCTGCTGCACATTGCGCTCCATTTTGATGGTTTCCATTTGGGCTCTCGATTGGCAAACTCTACCCATTTTTCTAAGAGGTCCTTTCGAGTGTGAGGAAATCTTTTTAAAAGGAATTAAATTAAGAAATGATTTTTGTTCTATTCATTGATACTTACTTGTGAAAAGACACATTCTCCGAGTGGGTGTATTTGTCTTCGCAATTTTTAACAGCACAAAATGAGGGCATTTTGCTTTTAAATAATTATTATAATATTAACTTCTTTTTGTTTACCATTTTCTGACAGATCTGAAAAAGTGTCATCGCAAATCGGCACTGCCAGAACTTAAAAAAATCGAGAGCATGTTCCGCATTAAGGTGAAGTTTGGTTTTTTTCTTTATTCGACTAATAAACTGCCATTTAGGCAATTGTAAATTTGTTTGGAACTCGAAATTTAACTGTTTTAACTATTTCTAATACAAATTCGATATTCTAATGAGTAATTAATTATTCCTATAGTTTTTGGAATAATAAATACTAGAATTATCTATTTATAAAATTAATAAAATGTGATATAAATCCACTATACGATCGTACTAATATAAATGACTGCGAAACTCGTTTATGTCCTTTATATTCAAAGATCTTTGTTATTATTGTAAAAACTTCTTAACTCACCTCCAACTCACGAGCTAACAAAGCGATATAATAAAAGTTAACTAGGTTAACTAAGGAGTTAAAATTTCTTATTGATAAAAAAAAAATTGCATTATTAATAAAAAATAACTCTTCAGACGTACAGTACAAAATTGTACGCTAATAATTATAAGTGTACTATTGCTATTCTCTTACACCCATACCCATATTATATAAAAATCCCTTAACTCACCTACAACTCACGAGCTAACTAAGCGATGGAATAATACTTAACTCACGATAACATTTACGCAAATCTATTACTTTTCTATTACAATCGATCAAATTTTCTTTGTCTATAGGAAATTTTTCAAATTAAATGCAAACAAATAAAAGTTTTTTTTTTTAGATTTAAAAGTGCAATGTGGACAATAAAAATTAAGAATCGTACAAAAAAAAAACGAAAGATAAGGAAGAAATGTCTGTAGGAATAACAAAAAAAATTTTCGTTTGCCTGCTCAACCATCGTTAAACCATAGTCAAATTAAGTTAACTCACAGTTGAAAAACTTTAGTTAGTCTCAAATTTGTTTTATTATTAACATTTTAAACATAACTCATGACTTAAGGGTAAGTCGACGTTAACTCGTGTTTATTAATACGGGTGTTACAATCAGTAAGAATTTCCTTGTCTATACAGCAATTCGAGAATTTTATAGCAAAGAGATTAATTTTCTTTTCATTGGAATTTGGTCAAGGTTTCAAACGTTTGTTTTAAAAAGTATAAGTAGACAAAATAACATTTTTCACATTATCCTGCTAACTCATGACTTAAGAGTATTAATACTGGTGCGAATCATGATAAAATTTACACCAGGTAGGTTTGACAGCTATGTCATTGCTAGTGTTTGGCGGCAACTGCTGGTATAAAAAATACAAGGAATGAGTTTCACTGGTGACTAGCTGAGCAAAAATATCAGTGCAATAATTAATTCAAGTTAAGTCCAGGTGGTTCATGACCCGAAAGTTAACCTTTTTTTTTAGATGAAACGTATTTTTTTCAATTGTCAGATCAGTTTTGTTTTTATATTCAAACCTTTTTCTCGAATCTCTAACCAAGACGTACAAGAATTGGTTTCTTGCATGTCACTTTAATTTCAACATATTTAAATTAAAAAAAAAAGTGAACTATTTAAGAGAAAGTGCGTGATTTGTTTTTGCTCAATAGACAACCACGCAACACAACATCAAACATAAGACAATTTGTTGACTTATATAAAATTATTAGATATTGCCATTTAAATTTGTACATTGGAGATTGATGAAATAAATAGTAGCCAAACAAGGCTACGTAAGTTATGTGCAAAATTTGTTTTTGATTTCAATTTTTTCAATTTATTCATTTTTATATTTTCATTAAAACAAAAAAGTTGTAGATTGATTTCGCGGCTTTTGTGGAGGATATCGATTTTATTAAATTCTTCAGCCAACAAAGTATCCCGACACAATGCAAATCGTATAACTAATTATATATACGTGTGCCTTTGTAACATATTTCAGTGGAATCCCAAATTTTATTTTGGGAGTCCATCATGCCACAGAAAATATTTCAATATAACTAAAACAAAAATAAAATTAAATTTTGTAACATGTGTAAAAGACAGAGAAAGTAAAACTTCACCAACTAGGAATATCTCGGGCTTTAGTTCGCAGTATGGCTATTTCGTTGTAAATTTGTATACCCTATCCTAAGGGTATATTAATTTTGACACATTGTTTGTAACACCCCTTAATATTCGTCGCAGACCCCTAAAAGTATATATATTTATGATCAGGACCAAAATCTAAGACTATATAGCAATGTCCGTCCGTCCGTCCGTCCGTATCAACTTTTGAGGCCTTTAAAATTATGCTAGGAAGCTGAAATTTGGAACATATAGGGTTCCGAAATGGTAAAGTGTTAAAATTTTCAAAATACGCCCACTGCCACGCCCACAATTTAGAAAAAACCGTTTTAAGGCTTAAGTTAGAGAGATAAAGTTGTACAACCTTCACAAGATATGTAGGTACTGCCCACCTTTATTAATTTGTCATATAAAGTTTTTTGCAACGCCTACTTTTTGTGGGCGTTTTTCACTAAAATGTTGTTTTCTTCGAAAATTTTCATAGAAATCGAAAAAAAATGTTTAACAATATATTATGCCAATATTTTTCTCAATAAATCGCCCATACAAAGTTTTTGGCTACGCCCACTTTTTGGGGGCGTTTTTTGAAAAAAATTATTTTTTTTCTATAAATTTCATAGAATGAAATAAAATGATATCCATCATCTTCCTAATGCTTTTTTTCTTTGGGGTACATAGGGATAAGGATAGGGTGTCATACTGTTCGCCCCAAGCGGAATGTAGCCTTTCCTTATGTTTTTTTTTGAAGATGTTCAACAGAAGGAAATTTAAAATTTGAGATGAAACTACAATAAAAAATGCAAAACCAAGAAGTACTTCAAATTTCTGAATCAAACAACCAATTCAAAATTCATTGAAAAACATCGTCAGCTTTTTTTTAAATTAGAAAAACCGTTACCAAGTTTCATTACTCTATCAATTCATACCAATTTAACAGATGTCGCTAATCGAAATTGAAAGAAAAATTTTGGTTATCAGCTGATTTTTATTGTTCATTTTCTGACATTTATGGGAATATTTTTTTTGCGCTCACTTTTGGCTCCCCTACATTAAAAACGAAAAGTTCTCCAAAGAAATTTCAACTCTGTGTTGCTCGTGGCCTGTGCGTGGTGTAACGAAAAGGTCAATCAAGGTCCTTTAAAAAAGAAAACGCGAAGCAATTAAATAATTTTTTTTGTAATAAAACTTGTTGACAACTCTCTATTATGTCGCTAATTAGAAACTCAAAGCTACCGGCCCTCTTTTCCAGGCTCAATGTCAATCTGGGATCGGCCAGCAGACTACAGCCAATGAGCAGTAGGTCAGCGGGCGCAGGGGCCGACAAGTGAGTAAAGTGGTGTGAATTTTTTTATTCGTTTTATTATCAATTTGTGTTGATTGTTATTTATTTGAAAAAAATTGGAGGCTTATTTTGTTCATTATCTCATTATTATTATTTCAGCCAGTACGATTTAGTAGTTGTGGGAGGTGGCATAGTTGGAGTTGCTTCGGCGCGTGAAATCATTTTACGCCATCCACATTTGAAAATCGCATTGCTGGAAAAAGAACACAAACTTGCATTCCACCAGAGTGGCCACAACAGTGGTGTCATTCATGCAGGCATTTACTACAAACCTGGAACACTTAAGGCTAGGCTGTGCGTCGAGGGCCTTCGATTGGCATATAAATATTGCGATGAGAAGAACATCCCATACAAGAAAGTAGGTAAACTGATAGTGGCTACCGATCCATCCGAACTCGGCCGATTGAACGACCTCCATCAACGAGGAATTGCGAATGAAGTACCTGATTTGACGTTAATCGATGGACCACAGATCCAAGAGATTGAACCCTATTGCAAAGGTGTTAAAGCTTTGTGGTCACCACAGACAGGTATTGTGGACTGGGGTAATGTGACGCAGTATTATGCGCAAGATTTCAAACAAGCAGGTGGTAAAGTGTTCCTCAACTTCAAAGTTAGCAAGTTCAGCGAGACTCCTACGAATGCTGAATTCCCAGTAACGATACAGGGTTCCAATGCAAATCAGCAAATCAAGACACGATATGTCCTTACCTGCGGTGGCCTGCAGTCCGATATCTTGGCTGAATTGACTGGCTGCCCAAGGTCGCCTAGAATTGTACCCTTCCGTGGAGAATATCTCCTGCTGGCTCCGGAGAAATGTCACATGGTCAAGGGCAATATCTACCCGGTGCCGAACCCTAAGTTACCTTTCCTTGGAGTACATTTTACGCCTCGGATGGACGGCAGTGTATGGTTGGGACCAAACGCTGTACTCGCTTTTAAGCGAGAGGGATACACGTAAGTGACAGGTCGACAATTCCGACATCGAAAAATTAATTTTTATCTCTTTAGATGGGGAGATATCAATCCATTAGAGTTGGCTGATGCGCTTCGTTATCCCGGCTTTATCAAGATGGCACTGAAGAACCTCAAATTCGGATTATGTGAGATCTCAAAGTCCGCCCTCATCCCATTGCAGGTCAAGGATCTCCAAAGGTTCATCCCTGACATCAACGAGTATGACATCTCAAGGGGACCAGCTGGAGTGCGAGCACAAGCACTCGATATCGATGGCAATTTGGTGGATGATTTTGTCTTTGATCGAGGAGTAGGTAGTGGAGCTGTGGCCAAGCAAGTGTTGCACTGCAGGAATGCACCATCACCTGGAGCTACCAGTTCATTGGCCATTGCGAAGATGGTTGCTGATAAAATTGAACAAGAGTTCAATATCAAGGCTTGATGCTACAAAAACTTTTTTAATGTTTGATTTAACCCTCCGTTCAACAGTTTTTGTTTTGTAAATTTTTGTTAAGTTTATTTTAATTTTTGCTAAAGAAAATATTCATTAACGACTATTGTAAGTGAAACGTGAACGATAATTACAATAGAACTAAAACCCGTAATTGTTGTATTCTTTATTTTCAATCGGATCTAGTTGCGAATATTGAAATAGAAGAGATTCGCATGTGTTTGTCAACACATTAACCCGTGACATTACGCAGAGTCAAAATTGGCATTGGTTAATGTTCAGCCATGAAAAAGTAATCAGCATACGATTTGATAAAACTGAATTTCCATAGATTGTCTTATCTGCCATTGCCTTTATCGGGGCACTAAACATACATGTTTAATTCTTTAAAATTTTAATCTATTAGAAATAAAAGATGCTTTGTAGATCTGTTCAATTCAGTAGAGGCATATGAACGTGGCTGGTATTTACACCGCAATAAAGTGAGCACTAAGAACATGAATTATTTCAATCCAATTGTGTACATCTGCTAGTAATCTCTGAATCACAACGGTCTAAAAGTAGAAGAATACTCTTGAGTTAGTTGAAAAGTTGGCAAAATTATGTTTAATGTCAGTCGATAATGGCAAAACTTTGCTAGAAAAGTTAAAAAAAATCTATCCGTTGATCATAACTTTCATTTTAATGCTGAAAGCAACAACAATTAATTGACCAGTTTGCCACTTTCAATGAGTAATGAGAATGACATTACAAACAAAATTAACCTCGACGAAGAGTCAGTGGGAAAAGAGCACAGAATGATTCAATATAAATGTATCACGCGACTGTGTTGCGACTTTTATCGTGTAGCAACTAATGTTTCTAGGTTGTCTGTGCGTTCGTATGCTTCGGCGAAGCTATGAGTTTAGTGTCGATTGTGCTCAAAATTGACAAATACGTTATTTCATGAATCAGAAGAATATATTGATAAATGTGTGGAGCCCTTAACCCATTTCTGTGACTCAGTTCCACAGAGAAGAAGATGCCTATGGTTTAAATTTTACAATAACCGTATGAGTTGTTTTCCAAACATAAATTTTAAACCTAAGAGGAGGGCTGAAAATGATCGAGTTAAGAATTTGAATACATAATATATGTGGTTCCATAGGTACTTACTTACATATTGTACAAGTAGGCTGAAGGGTCCAGTATTCGTATATGTTTTATTTTTCTTTGTGGGCTAGACATTTTCACGAAAAATAAATAGTAAACGTATGTAGAAAGGTTGTTAATATGCAACGTATGTATTTTAGGCTAGCTGTTTTGCATTTGGCATTACTTGCTATTTGTATATCATGAAGAGAATGAAATACGGCAAGACGAAAACCAAACTCTAGTCATTAAATAACCCGTTTCACTTGTTAAAGAAAATATACGGTGATTGTGCATTCCAATTCAAAAATATGTTTCACGAGGACATGACTATAGTTGTGTTCCCTTACATTTTCAAGTAAACTATTCGAAGTCGAAACCGCGATTTTTAAAAAAAATATTAGTATGTTGTAGGAGACATTTCCGAGTAATTTAAGCGTGGAATGGATAGGTTACCTACATGTAATATCCCAAAAGCGAAGGAATCTATGCACTAGTCAGTAAAGCGGTATTCTACAAATTAAAATTTTAAATGTTTGGATAATGGAGACCTAAATAATTTACGTATCTATCAATGTATATTTTTTGTAATTCAAAACAATGTGAAATGTATTTCATCGCCCTTCATTTTCGACAACAAATTTTTTACAATATTATTCGAATAGATAAAACGAATACCCACCAGTAGAAAACCTACAAAACAAGAAAAACCCTACAAAATCTATAATATACAAAATTAAAATGATGAAATCTTATACACAGCTTGCTTTGATATGCCTTGAAGAGAAATCATTGATTGCTGTTATTTGGGTCCTCTAAAACTAAATTAAGAAAAGGTTAAATTTTCGATTAAAATATTTTTATTGCGTCACAAGATTCAGACATTCATACAAGAGTACATTCGAGCATCGAGCCGCCTGCTCTAGCGAGCAGTATAAAGAGTTCTTCCAACGGTTGAACTGTTTTAAGGACTAAGCAGTGTTATTTAATCATAAGTGCCGTTATTTGATTAATATATAATATTCGCAATCGCTGTATTCCTTAAGCCGAATAATGGCGCTCTCTTACAATCTACATATCTAGAAAGTATAATATAAATTATGTATATTTTTTTAACAGAAAGTTTTAATACGTATTTTAAGAATGTATAAATAACGTGTCGAACGTTTGTATATATAGATAATGTGTAGGACTACATTGGCACAGCTTTATCATAAATAACTTAAAATAATAAAGACATCCAAACGAAACAAATCCATCAGAGTACTACACTTTAGAAAATTAACACTAAATTTACTTGGGCTAATTTGCTTGAATTGCTTTCTCATTCGTTAACGATTTGATTCTCGATTTTGATTATTTTCTCCTGGAGACTCTTACTTTCTGCTTCCATTAGCTTGAGATCACCAAGGATATTCTCCAGATTGGAAAGTATATTCCTGGACTTCTCCTGCTCGATTTGGTCCTCTAAGTCGCGAACCTCCCGCATAACAGATCCAGTTTCTCGAACTAGTATTATCAAGTTTGTGCAATGTGAGTGCAAAGTGACTAGAAGTTTGTATGCCTTCTTGGAGCATTCACTATCCTTTGCAGTCGTGAATAGAAGATCATCGGCGACAGTAAACTGCCGATCCAGTTGCCCTGTAATTGTGTTGATTTGTTTCTGCAGCTGTCTCGTGTCTCTGAGAACTTTCTCGATGTCATCCTTCTGCTTGCGAATGTTGCCAATGATTTCCAAGATACGAGTTGTATAGGCCTTGCGACTGGTTGACTTATTCTCCTTCTGCAGGGCAGTCACCAATTGGGAATGTAAAATTGATTTTACTTTGAGCTCATTCTCCATTTTGGTGACTTTTTCCTGAATGCTTTCCAGCTTTTTAAGTCCTTCGTTAACTTGTGATGAATTGTTGTTCTTAATTTTGGTCTTCTCCCAAGCCTGCTCTAGAGGTTCCCGGTGCTGGACCCACTTTTCGGCCAACTTCGCCTTTCGACTTTGTGTTGACGCAATCAGCGCCTCCATCTTAGCGATATTCACATCTGGATTCTCTAAAAGTACACAAGTTCGTTCGTGGACCTTTCTGTCCTCTTTCAGAGTACCCTGCTTATTATGGGATTCCTTACGGAGTTCCTTCATGTTGTTGATGCCGATTTGAATGTGTTTATGCTCCGATACCAGTTCGTCAATGGATTGCCTTAATTGTTCTATTTCCGTGTTAAGCTCCTGAATAGAGCTGAATAAATTGACTATGTAAGGTGCTCCCTGCATCTTAACCTTATCACCATCTGTCGATGCAATCTTTTTAAGAGAAGCGTTAATTTTTCTCGCTTTTGGAGCTACACTTAAGGCCAAAGACTGTGATTGCAGCTCACTCTGCGCATTTATTAAGTCAATTAGCTTGTCAGTGTTTAGTTTTTGATTTTCAACCATTCGGCATTCCTTATCGTTCATGTGAATTAGTGAATTCGGGAGAGTATTGATTTTGGTTTCTTGAAATATGCCAGGTGACCTCTTTAGCCAATACTTCCGTTGCTCTGGAGTAGCATTGGAATCACTATTTTGTGCCAAACGCGGCACGTTAAGGCTCACTTTTGATTTGAATGGAGTAGTTTGTGAGTACGAATCGACGATGACCTTATTCCACTCCCTCATCCCAAACTTCTTGCAGTACTGAGTTACCCAGGCTGTGTTCATTGTAAAGTGGACATTCTTCTTAATTTTTTCCTCTAAAGCGGTCAACTTATTTGTTAGCACCTCGATAGACTGCTCGAATAGCAAATTTTCGTTCTCCTTTGGAAGCATTTCAATTAGAAACATGAAGAGCCTACGCACTTCGACAATGTTTGAGTACAAAAATGTTTGGTAGCCGATGTCGCCACGAAATCCAATCACCGAACATGCTTCCGCTAAAGTTGCTGCAACTGAAAAACGTTGTGCCATTGCCGTGGGAAGTGTACTAGGCAACACCAAAGATGGATTAATGAGTTGGAAACATTTGGACACAGTTTGCACTATCAGCTCCGGCGAAAAACTCGACAAACTTACAATTTCCTCATCAATTTCGCAACCGATTTGACGCAGTGAGTGCACTATTATTTTATCTATTTCATCCATTTTATATTTTGTTATCGAAATATGAAATTAAATTTGTTGTTATTTAAAATATTTGATAATTTGCACAAGAAACCTGCAGAAACCACTAGCCAAAGATAATAAATGCAATTGTCAAATGTCAAAACAAAAGCAGCACAATTTTTTTTCCATCCCAGGTGATTGATGAAAGAAAGAGAAAGCTTAGACGTATTTTATTGGTGTAAGGGAGATCTTTAGATGACTGGATTTTCTATAAAGTTGTATATTCTTTGTGCTGTTGACGTTATTTAACGTTGGGGAGTATTGTTGAAAGATTATACGGAAGTGGATGTTGGGCCATTTTGAATTATGTGAACAGCAACTATTGCGTTCTTCAGTTTTGTTTTAAAAACGCGAACTGCACAGAAAATTACAGAAATTATGAGAAAAATTTAAGGTTTTCGTGATTCTTGTGCAATTTTCTGTCACCTTTTGTCCCATAAAGTTTATTAGAAATTTTTCTGTCATGAGTCCATTTAATGGTTATTGTTGTTTTATTACAGCTTTGGCCTTGATTTTGGAAAATTTTACTAATCTCCAAAAGCCTATTATAAAGCCTATATAAAAAGTAAATTTATAAATTCATTTAAAAAAACGGACTAGAAAAATAATAGTTGCTTGGAGCTGAGCAGTGCTGGATATGTAAAATGTTGTGACGTGAAATATTTCCAAACGAAATTATGGCAAATATTAAATAAGGCGCCAACACCTTAGAGACCCCCTACGCGAGATAAAGGGATTTCAACCCTCTTTCTGAAGGCGGCAGGTACCGCTCACGCATCTTCGTTGCTTCACTCGGGGTTTGTGCTTTTCGTCAGGCAGGCGCCAATGGCAACAGTACCTGAGGGGCTCACTACGTGAGATTAAGAGATTTCAACCCTTTTTCCGATTTTGGAATGTAAATTCAAATGTATGGTAATCGTTTCTCAGCTTACCTTGCTAAAATTTATACTTTAATCTAGTCTGCTGATAATGGCGCTGTTTTTTCTTTCAAATCATTGTGTGAATCACAGACAGTGTTGTACGTGATCGACGATTGATGTAAGCACGAGTTATGAGGTTTTTGATACTAGAAATGGCGTTTTCCTGAATCATAAGATTTTCGTACAAAAAGAAAGTTGACCTCAACTCTCAACTAGTACCTACATTGAGGAGTAACATTGCAGCTATTAAGAAAAGCGTACTCTACTGAAAATATCCTTTTGTGTCGCTTTGGAAAATGTATATAGTAAGAACCTTGTTACGAACATTTAAGAAAAAATTATTCATGACGGTCCAGCCCTTCTCAAGTGGTGTGCTTACCTGTGAACAGCATTTAATTTGTATTTTCCGGCACTTCCACAGGCTCATCATTTAGTACTGGTGTTAGAATATACATACTTACATAAAACAAACATATAAAAAAGATACCATACACGATATAAAACGATTACGCAAATACATTTTTTTTTAAATTTATTTTTTCGGCTATACATACTTTCATGAGCCACTCCTAACTATTGAGAAGTAACCGACGTAACAGTCGAAAAAATTTTAAAAGCGGTATAATATTCCAAATATGGAAAAGCGGTTAGGCCGCTTAATGTTTGGGTGGATATTTTCGGTGTTAATCGGTATCATATTAGGTCAAAACAGTCAAAACGAACTAAATGACATTTGAAACAAATCCAAATACTTTGTATGAGCGATACATATATGCATTATGAAGAGAGAGCCAGAGACGCGGCAAGGTAAGGGTTCAAAAATACATCATGTCTATGGAACGTTTTTTTTTTAAGTGCTCGTTTCCAATTTTAAAAGTCAAAAATTTTTTGTACGCATGAAAGCTTGGCTTTGAATGAATAGTTAATTGATAAAAAAAACTTAATAGAAGAATTTTTGTAGACATAACATCTGACAAATTATATGAAGCTCCCTAACTAAATTTCAGTCAATACGTCGACTGGAAGCTTATGATCTTATGGACATCCATTTAACGAGTTTCTGGCTGATGTTAATAAAGTCCTTGATTTTCAGAATCTGTTCTACTGGTTAGTTTTGATTATGTTCATCTGGTGATTAGGTTTGTTATTCCTTTAGCAAAGGCGGCCTATTAAACAGAGTAGATGCCGTAGACTTACCAGCCTTCTGGGTCAAATGATACTTTTGTACCATTCCATTACAATTCCTATAAAAAAAACATCTGTGTTTGACCATGTACATTAGAATGTAATTTTTTTTCAAAATGCTCAAACTGTAGTGATTTCATATCAAAAGAATTAAAACACTCACAAATTTTATCTAATTAAAAAAAAGATAATTAAATCAAGACTTAAATACTAGTCATCAGGCAATCGCTGACGTGCATTTCCTTTGGCAGCGAACTTTCTTTTCTTGAATGTGGTTGAAATTCCTTCAGCTACGCTTGGATCAAGGCTCTGAATTGTCTTTTCCTTAAATCGTTTAACCGGAGGCTCGTACGGGATTTCACTAACAACAGGGGGAACGTAATAGTTATTTTGGATTGGCAACTCCCAGTTGATAGGTTTCTCTTCCTCCCTACAAAAAAAGAAACAAATTTAATACACATAGTTCCAATAATAAGTTGATTAAGTTTACTTACTTTTTCTCGACAGTTTGCCAGAGTCCAATTTCGGGAGTTTGAGCTTCTACCTCCGTCTTAAACATCTGACGCTTTTCCTCTTTAGCAGTTTCCTCCTTGGGATCCGTTCGACGATACATTTTTAATCGCTCACGGTTGTATTTGGCAACCTCTTCCGGAGCATTCTTTTGAAAGTCTTTTGCTTGCTGTTGCAACTGAAACTCTTGCTGGGCTTCAGCGATTTGATTTATCCTATTGTACTCTACCAGAGATAGATAAC
This sequence comes from Ferdinandea cuprea, assembly GCA_963576555.1. NCBI lineage: Eukaryota > Metazoa > Arthropoda > Insecta > Diptera > Syrphidae > Ferdinandea > Ferdinandea cuprea. Next base: position 4,335,152 of record OY754958.1, read on the forward strand.
CTTCTTTCGGTTCCGTCCAAATCGATTCGTTGGTCTTTACATTCCAATAGTATGTATAGCCCTCCGGAGATTTACCCTCCACCCAAAGCGAGGCATTTGGAACAGCCTCCGCATCGGGAACCTTATTCACCGATGGCCGAAGTGAGTCGTCTTCTTCATCAGAGCTACCTGGCAAACGCATGGGATCGATCTGACCCGGCTTGCGTCCTCCTCTTCCTCCACTTAAATGGCTACTTGAGGCGGCACTCATTACCGAAGACACAGATCGCGCAGTCATATCACCTTTAGAATGTATGTCCATGGCATAGGACCTTAAGGCAGCCTCTTCCATTTTTCGTATTTCCATATCCATCTTTTGGCGTTCCTTCTCGGACTTTTCACTGCTTCGACTGATGTCGGTGATGCGTTTGGCCACATTGGCCTTGTGTCTTTTACCACTCTCATGGAATGCTACACTCTAAATAAAGAAGATACAAATAAATGTCAATATTACGCTTTAATTGATAACCTTACCGCTTTATTGTCACTTATCCAGCATTTGCAAAAGTCGCAGTACTTCTTTTCGTTAGACTTCCAGTAGTCAGTCCTAAATACATAAATCAAGATTAACATGAATTGAACTTTTAATTATTTGGGACAGCTTTAAAGAATGTTAGAGTTCTGGAAAAACACTGCAGCAGTGAAACACTTAATCTCCATAACATGCCGGCATGGCTGGACGTGGACCTGAACCTTGTTCGAATTAAATATGACATGATGCACAGTGACTGCAATTTTGAGGGCAAATCACTGCGTTTTAATGCGCTTCAAACACGCCAAATGTGCTAAAATACTTATTAGAAACCATTTCGTTGGTTTCCATCGCGTGACCAGTATGTTTATGAAAGTGTTAACTGACCTGTGTCCACTTGGAAATTGTGCTATTTACGGAATCTTGGTATACAAATTTGCACGCAATGCACAGATGGGGAGGGGACCGAAGAAAGGCCATAAAGTTTTCAAATTAGCTTACAAATGGTCGGTAGACGTTGGGTTTAACTTAATTTGAAAACCTACCACTACACGCATTTTATTTTAGGTTTGGTATGTTCTATCAAGCAAAAAAATTAAGAGTTTGGCGTTTCGTTTAATATGTACGATAGGTATGTAAAACATTTTATAGCAACTCGTAAAAGCGAGGAACTTTACTTTACTTTACCAAAACGCGAATTTTCTGATTTCAGAAACACCAAACATAATAATACACTGCCTATTTTAAATGAATTTATTTACGTAATACAATTCAATAGGACTTAAGTGTCCCTTATTGTTATATCTTTCAGCGTAGTAAGGCACTGGGTGTTATGACTTTGCACAATCGTTTTTATAAGCACTCAAGAACAGAGCCAACATTAGCCACAGAGTGATTAATGATTTTGCCGATTACCAACCGATAATAGAACCATTTGTAATCGAAATTGTAAGCTCAATTGACGACATTTATACTGAATAATAGCGCTGGACGACATATTTTATTCTCATCAGAAGATTTTTTATTCGTTTTGTGAAATCAAATGCCCAACTACTAACAACATAATAATAATAAAAATAATAACAAAATCTTCTATGTATGTAGTACCGCATCACAGCTTACGTCACAGGCACATTCGTCACCAACAATGAAAGAATTAATTTCCTCTTACTGACACTAATAACGCTATCATCGATTGATAATGTTGGTACAACTTTTTCAAAGGAAAAAAAGAGTAGCTAATACTAGACATGACACCGAGCCCAAAAATACATAAAAACCTTGGAATCCTTACAGATGTTACAGGCGAATCGCACGCATATGGGACATTTTATGTCCTACGACACCATAAGTGACCTACCATGACCTAACCATGTGCTTGGGATAAGGGTGGACACTTAATTTAATTTATGGACACTGTTATAGGTCATTGTCAAAATAAAGGATTGACACTGTGACACTCTGACATTCATGTAAAAATATTTTGCATGCAACGACGACAGTGTGGGTGAATGCGAGTAGTGAGAGTGAATAGGCATTTTAGTGTGTCAAAATGTATTTCCGCTTTGTTTGATTCTGTATTTGGAACTGTCCGCTGTGAATTGGGAGACTATTTTGAAAATAACTTGGCGTAATGCTGTTATAAAGATTAATTCCTCCGGTTTCAATGGACGTTTTTCCTTGAAATTAATTGAGGTTATTAATAGAGCTTCGATAATGAATATGTACAAGTCAAATCGGTGTTGCTGGATACATTCTAAGTGCAGCGTGAGAAAAAAAGCCCTTTAAATCACAGGACAGTTAGGTATCGTTGCGCATTTGTTCTTCATATAGTTTGTCTCCATTTGCAAGGACTGAATAATACGTGATGGTCAGTTTAGGTATGGGGTAAATCTACATTTATCATATTTACCGACTTTGACAGTGAATTTGATAGAGTAATTCACCCTTACTCTCAAACTCATGAGTCATTATTCAAACTTCTTAGAATATATTTCAGGTTATGTCTGTTAACCATCACGTCTGTCAACCATAGCGCATCACTACCGCCACAATTATTGTCTGAATGGTTACGCCATATTTATAATAAAAAAATAAATATTAGGCGTAAACGGCCCATACAGGACCTAAATGCCGATTCCGAACGGCAATTGAGAAGCTTCTCATGACATTTCTTACTCTCGGATGTTTGTCAGACGTTCGCAAGAGTTGGGGCAGGGAATAAAAACTTTCAGGTGGTACAGGTCGGGATTTGAACCAGCGACCTCTCCCCACCCACATATTTATAATATTTATAATAAGTTATGATAATCCTCAACTGTATGCTGAGACACCTTTACATCCTCAAAAACTGACTGTTTGGTGTGCTTTATTTGTTGGTGGAATAATTGGTCCGTACTTCTTAAAAACGATGCTGGCCAGAAAGTTACAGTCAATGGTGACTACTATAGAGCCATGATTACTGACTTTCAATTGAATGACGTGCAGGAGCTGTTGTTTTAACAAGACCGCGCAACATGTCACACAGCTCGTGCCACAATAGGTAACGGACCTCCAAGATCGTGCGATTTAACGCCGCTTGGATATTTTATGTGGGGATATGTAAAGTCGATAGTCTACGCCGATAAGCCCGAAACGATTGACCACTTGGAGGACAACATTCGCCGCGTTATTGCCGCTATACGGCTACAAGTGTTGCAAAAAGTCATCGAAATTTGGACCTTCAGATTAGAGTACGTCCGAGCCCGTGGCGGTCATATGCCAGATATCATATTTAAATTAAAATGCAAGAAGATTATCTTTCGAATAAAGTAAATTGCATGTCAATATAAAAAAATCATATTTTTTTTATTCCATTTCCAAGTACTATAGCTACAAAAGAAAATCCATATATAGTCTTTTGCTTTTCAGAAAAATTAGGAGACGATTTAAGGACTACTTAAATTCATACTTCCGTTAAGTGTTGTTATCGAAGAAGAAGAAGTTGCACTTTCCATTTTCAGTTTCCATTATTTTTGGTTGCAGCTTCCATTCAGTGTAATTCCACTCCACTGCCAGCAATTTTTCAATGATTGCTATAACTGAGTTGTCAAAAAAATAAAAAATATTTCAATGATGCATCTGCATGATAGGTATAACCTGCCCCTAATAATTGTCATGAGAAGCTTCTCAAAAACAATTAACCATTCAGAATCAGCATTACACTGTAGGGACCATTCGATTCAATAAAATATATCTTCGCATACACAATAGTTGGAGAAGTTAGGCTTTAGGTCTTATGCATATTGCAAAGATTCAAAATATCAAGAAAACATTCATTCGATGCTAATAATGACTTTTGAAAAACAAAACTGACACAATGTACTTAAAAATTGTCTTATATTTTGAGTTTTACCAATGTTATCACCAAAGAAGCTTTAAGGAAATATAAACCCTTAAAGAGCCCAAATTAACACTTTCCTCTATTAAAACCCTTTTCAGAGGCTGGTTAATGAAACTCTAACAAGGTTTTTAAGTAAGTCATATTAATGTATATAATAAGATAGATAAGAAGGACCGAGAAAAATGAAAGTTCGCTTTTAACAAAACTTTTGTTAAATATAGAAACAAGTTTTAACTGATCTATTAAGCGTTTATTATTGAGCAATTAAAGTTCTGACAGAAATCGAAGCAGAGGCTTTAAAGATAAAAGACCATCGGTAAGTGTTCACCTTTCGGACTCAAACAAAGTGTAACAGCATTTTTCTAGAAACTTAAGGTATTATTCTATTGAACTAATATTTTAACTGGGCTTTCTCTCGGAAATTTAACAACGTATTACGTTGTTTTTAGCAAGACAATTGAACAAAAAATAAAACTTATGAAATGCCCACCCAATTAACTTATGTAAACTCGTGAAACTTAATATATCTTCTGAACACCGAAACCCCATACCCATCCGTTAAAAAAACTTATTTCATTTATCTTATCTTGTTTGCCACCAAAAAGCACATCATCTCACAGCTCAGAGGTGCGAACTTGAAAATGTTTATGAAGTAATCACATATGTACGTGACATGCCTGTATCAAAGCAGACACTTCTTCTCCATATACAGCCGTGATAAGGCGGAATCAAAATAAAGTATCTACCAACACCCAACAAAGTGTATTCAAATGACTTCCACACTTGACAGTGCCAAGTGTGTAGCAAATCTCTTCCAAATTCCCTCAGATGATTGATAAAATACATGCTGCAAAAAAAAAAAAATAAGGAGAACGGGACAACAAAAAAAAAATCAATGCTTATTGGATTTTTTTTTGTTCACAATAAGTAAATAAACTTTGTTGATTGCGTTCCTATGACATATTTTCTCCCCCAACTCCACTCCAAACACACTTTGTAACGTATCGTGTGTACGCCTCTGGAAATAAATCCAGAATTTTTCCATAATTTTCCACCCACCCTAAAAGTATTTTCGAAATTTTATGGAAAATGTCTTAAAAATTAAACATCATCACTTGTCTGTCATTTTAGGAGCGTCGGCGGTTGTCTAACAAAAACAAAAGCTGGCCAACACATGTCCTTGTTGATTGTATTAAGCACAACCAATATAATTAATACATTTACGACCATAATAAACGCGGGGGATATCCCCCAGGCGAAAGATGATATGACGTAGACAAAATTAAAGATACACAACATTTCATTCGCATTGTTTAAGATTGCCCGGTAAATGACGGCGCCATGACTCATCAGTCATAAAGCGCATGTATTTACTCCAAGTGATTACTTCGCTAATTGATAATTAATGAGCGCGTTAAAGAAGCCTCTAGCATTGTGTTTGCTGTCGGTCAGATTCGGATTCGTAAGCAATATTGTGAATCCCACTGAAATTTTTTTTAATTAAATCTGTGTCAATCGCTACAAGTTGTTAGATATATATGTTTGCATATGGACGCCGCGCCGTTTGTCTGTGAAGTTTTTTTATTTAGCAAATAAAACACAAGGTATATCAATTACCATAAATATACGTAATTTTGATTCATTTATTCTGGCCTAATTTTACATCATACGCATACTTAATTTTCTACTCGAACAATATGATACGAACTAAGATCTAAACAGAAAACCACTTGTTCTTAAAAATCAACAAAACTAAATTATCAATCGACTAATAACGATAAATAATACTTGATTTCTCATAATAACAAAAAGTAATACACGTTCGGAACGCTAAAACTAAGGGAAATGTGTTTTCATTTATTTATTTGGTATACATATAGCGTTCATCGCTCGGTTCTAATAAATATATATGTATATATATCTAACTCTTTGGTCTTTTGGTTCTATGCACGCACTATCTTACAATCCGACATAATATATTTTTACACATTCAATCTGATTTGGTTTAGTTTCTTCTCTTTTTATTTATATTTTATATTATAATATATATGTATGAATATTTGGTTTCTTTATAGCTATTTAGAGTATAGTATTACTGGAATATCGAATGTTTTCGGTTCTAATGACTATTAATCATGCACGGCGGGCTTTGTTAGCTTTATTAGGACGGGATAGTGGATATTTTCATCGTAGAGTTCGGTGCCTTGTAGTTCCAAATGTCTCTGCCAGATGATTTCATTGTACCGATGGACTACGTCACAATTGAAGCCACGCCGAATGCACTCCTCCACGAAGAGGGTGAGAGTTTTGCCACGCTGAGGTGCCATAACGAGGGCTTCTCCATCTGGTGACAGATAGAACCAAATGGTCTCTACGAGAGCTGAGCGGGCCTCATCGAAGAATAGACAGTCGGCAGAAAGGATGGAGTCAAACTTTTCGTATTCATTTTTAGCCCGCACACTTGCGTCTTCCCATTTCAAGACCGAGCACTTGGTGTAGCTGGAAAGTTCGTTAAGGCAAACTGTCTTTCTAACGTTATCCACGGACACGCTATTGCCATCTGTAAGGTGCACAGCGAAAGGTTTGGAGTATTTGGAAAGCATAAGACCGGTTAAGCAGGTCATGCCACCGCCTAATTCGAGAATCCACTTTCCTCTGTATCGTTCCAGATCAGATAACACGTATACGGTGAGAGCTTCCTCCGATGGCCATACGCAGATATTTCCAGTGTTATTGAAGCCCATAAGATCGTTGGCTGTCAAATGTCGATCGATATGATGGATATTCACTGAATATTCTACAGATCCAATGAGAACTTTGTATTTGTACCAATTGTCTGGTTTGCCAAGGCAATTTAAAGCGATATGATCATCGAAACTGTCCTGCTTCAACAGGTCGAAACTTTTAAAGCGTCGCACTGAGGCTGTGCGTTCTTCATCCTCAGAGGAGACAGTCTCTTCCGAGTCTTTGCGGAGCACCTTCGCAAGAATCTTCCAACGTTTTCGCGCATTCGTGGGCAGCGCTGGCGATAGTGGACTCTCAATTAACTTGTCATTATTATTTACCTCAATCTTCGGGAGACAACTCCGTATGCTTTTAATGTCCTTCATCAGGTGGCCGTTTTCTTTGATCGTGTTTAGAGTGTTATCAATGTCGTACTCCAGCATAAGCGATATCGATGATAATTGTTGAATTGACTCGGCAGGTGGCGTCCTATTGTTTTGTACTATAGTTTTGGTGGCCATAATTTTGATTTACAAAATTAGTATATTTAATTTTTTTTTACAGCGTTTCGATATGACGAATTTTTTGATTAGAGTTGCTATGATTGGAAATTGTAGACGTTGTAGCTCATGGCCATGTAATAGAAAATTGTTGATGTACCTAGTAGAAATAAAACACAATTTAAAATTAGAGCAGAGGAAGAAAATATTCCCTTTTTTTATGCGTGAGCTGGTTTTGTATTGAGATGATCTAGATTCGAAGGAGACATGGCGTTACACATTCACTGGCGTGGTTTTGTGCTACTTTTTACTTAATTGCTTGCGTCAACTATTAATAAATTTTTTTTGCTTTTATTATTCATTTGACAACGAATAATAAATATTTTAGAAGGGCGAACAAGTTTTAGCCCAACCAAGAGGCAACATATCGAAAAAATTTATTTTTAATTCGCTCCCTAAATTTTAGTTCTAAAATTAGATAGCCGACTTTTTGTTTAATGGGTTTTTTTTAATCAATAATACCTACTTACATTGGATTGGATTAGTTTTTATTTTTTTCGAATATTAAGACACACTATAAAAAATGAATTTAGCCACAATGTAGGTTGTGGTCTGTGGAAGTTTACTTTTGAAAAGAAAATAAATTAAATATTTATGTTCTTTCTTATTAAATGCACTCTAAGACCGAATAAGTATTTATTTTTTCTTTAAAGTTTAAAAAATTAAACGGGGGAACTGAAGAATGACGGTGCACCGAAAAAAGCTGAAGTGTTTCCATGCGAATTTTAATCTATTAAAGTAAAATAGACTACAACGAATAACTGAACGGTAATTTCATTCCATTTCGAAGCACTGGAAACAGTTGAAAATAAAAATTTACCTATGCTAAGGTGAAACATATCGAACTTTTTCGATTTACGTCTTCTCTTTCTTTTCAGAAAAATCAATTTGCTATTGAGACAATATTTGTTAAAATTGATGAAGTGTAAATCTTCTAAAAGGAATCTAAACTTAAAAAGAAGATTGCAAGCACAAATGTAGTTGAACAAATGTTTAACGCGACGAGGAGACGATATTTAATTATAAGCACCGGTGACTGAACTTAGGAACTGGCGCGCTATATCTACCTACTGAAGATTTTTTTATCATAAAACAAATTGAGCAGAAACCAGAAAGGGGAAATAAAATTCCGCTATGGGACGGAAAAGGCTTAGGCAATGTAATATATGATGTAAAAGGACAGTATTCCAAATCTTCAGTAAAGAAGATCAAAATCGAAGTACTACATAAACCAAGATTTGGTTCAATTTTCGTCTACGTTTACACCTCAGGGCGGTCAACCAATGCAAGCCAGTCGATACCTTTATCAGGCACGGAAACTGACGTGCAACTGGCAAGTATTAAGTATACTACGTATCCGAGATTTGAAGACACATCAATAATGAACAGACACCATTCTATAAGAAGACAGTCAGTCGTAACAGGTCGTAACAGGGCATTTACGAGACATTAATAAGCTTTAATTTTAATTTTCTAATTCATCCCAGAAGGAAGATCTTATCACAAAGATTAAGAGTAGTCACACTTTTTAAGCATTTAAAAATTTTCCCACAAGAAATCAGTTGGATCTTTTGTTGAGACAATATGGCCGCCTATGAATGCCCTTACATTGTGGTATTTGTATTGGTGGCATCGTATGATAACACAGAAGTTGACTAAAATCTTTAAATAAACCTATCTAAAAAAAGGTAGAATTTGTAGCTTAAAAACATGGAAAACAATGTTCTAGAAATTTATCTGCGTTAGAACAAAATTCATAGAGATCAAATTACTAAACCATTCTAAAATGTATAGCCTAATCATGGGAAGATAAGACATTTAGATGAAGGAAAATAAATTCATCAAAAAAACTTCTTCTACTGGAATTCAACTTAAAGTTATGAATTCGAATTATTTTTTATTGAATTCGATTTCTGGAATAATAGTGATTAACTTATTTTGTTGCTCATACGTGTCCAAACTTAAAGGCATTCCTACAAATTTAATCATCAATAGCATCTACCATCTTAACGTCCTATAATTCCTCACAAATTATATAAATACTTGCCACTACGATGCATAATAATAACAGAAAATTAATTACCGCACACAGGACCCTACACTCAGTTAACTTACAACCTAGTTTATTGCCTCCCAAAGAAAACAAGAATAATAAAGAAAAAAAAATTACTTCAAGGCTAAAGTTTTTCAGGGTGTCAAGCAAACATTCTTTCCTCATAATCTAATCCACTTTCTTCTGCATCTACTCTAACATAAAATAGCAAAACAATTAATAGCATAATCCTGAGCAAAAAAATCTCCACATAATAGCATGTCATCTATTTCCGCCCGCTACCGCCCACAATTCACGACAAAGTTGTTATACCTACATCTAAAGAAGAAAAGAATTATTCAACGGAACACCTTACAAATTCTGAAACATTTATCCTTCACGATTATTGCCAACAACAATGTGCACAGCATTCCGCGTAGAAACACAAATAACACCCATTTGCCAGTAAAATGGAAGGATAACATGAAAATCCTTAGCGACATTGAATTCGTTCTTCATGTATCGCATCCTGCAAGGTGAATTTCATGCGACAGTTCATATATAAGGCCGAACATACGTTGTATATCTGTTTGCTTCAACTTAGCGCGCGTGATAGTGCTACTTATGGAGGATAACAAATGAGAAATATCCTTGAGGAAATCAAACAAAGCGAAACTGGGCGCGTGTATTGCATTCAAAGTGCAAATGGGTGGTGGTGGTGGTGCTGCTGCTGCATTCTCATTCTCAACAATGTCTCTTCCATTTGGATCCTCCCAATTGTTGTACCAAACTTGAATACAATGCGGGCGACTTTAACCAAAGTTTCACACTCGTTTTTTACAGCTTCGTTGATGGTGTGTCTTTATATTATTCAAGCTTTTAGTAGGTCATGAAAAATGTTTGTTTTCAAGTTTTAACAGTCAAAAGTTTCCCACCGTTTATTGCACTTTAAGCACTCTTCCTCAAGTCTGCAACTACACTTGTCCGCTGTTTTAGCCAAAATGTTTATGCAATTTACATTCGGTTAACCCATATACCGCTGTGTAAAACGCAAATACAAATAGTAACATAAATATGAAAGGGAAACCGGAAACCGGAAACGGAGGTGTATCCGTTTCCTCCCACACAACAAAACCAGCTCATTTTCGCAATAAAGGGATAAAACTTTACGATATTGCAATTACAAATGATGCCTTAAGGGTGTAAATATGGTAAAATGCTCGGACATAACTTTTTAGTTTACAATATATGTACATAGTTCAAAAAAAAAAATTTCGACCCGTTTGGTGCGGTGGCTATAAGCAGATATACATATATTCAGATACTTGTACATCAGGCAAGTGCATTTTTGTTAAAAGGCGATTTTTCGTCGTATTTTCTTTCCCCGCTCCTGTTCCGGAAAATAACATTTGAAAACCTAAACCAACCAACAAAAGACGAGCAACGTATTTGAGACAACGTTGGATCATACTTGGGTGCGCGCGCCCGAGGCGACCTACATTCTACGGATGTATACATACTTGAATGTCTTTATTTAATTTAATGTTGGGACAACGAGTCCCTTTTCGTTGAAAGTGAATTGGGGATTGTGAGACTCCAAAGGGAAGAGAAGTTAAGACTTTCAGATCTCGTTTCCTCCTCTTATATTCTTTATTATTGCTGTCCCATCTAATTTATAAGATAGCGACGAGGCAGGTATCATTTTGAATTACAGTTTATGTATTTACCTCTGCTGTTTTGTTGTCATTGTCGAGTTTCAGAAGTTGGCTGGGGGTCGAAGATGTGCAGAAAATCACTTGTTACGATGCGGGTGGTGGTCTGGTAATTGAGGTATTATAGTTAACGTTGAATGTTGTTAAGAAAGTTAGTTTCACAAGTGGTTTTTAAGTTGTCAATTAAGTCAAAGAAATCAATTATGAACGCAGTAGATTGAGGCACTGTGTACTTAATTGGGTCGAGTCACTGTGAGATGCGTATAATGGCCTTCGGATTCAATTTGGTAAAGGCCTAGGTAATGGTTAAATACACCAAAGAACTACTGTTACATGATTGAAGTCAATGTTGTGGGCTCTCAAGCTCTACGACGCTGTCTTTCTAAGAATTTAGTAAACATATTTACTTATTTAAGATTCTGTTTTATTCAGTATTTTTAGGCAAATAAAATTATTTTTAAAAATACCACGAGAAACATCGTACGTGCGATTATAAATACTTTTACTGATACCGGAGGCAAGACAAATATTTCGTTATATTCAGCAATACCTCGGGCTTAAAATAAAAAGAAACGATTTTGCTCCAAATAAGGGTAAGTGTTTCTTAAAAGAAATAAAAGAAAATAAAATAAAAGAAAACCTCCTAAGGTAAAAACATCATTAATGGCACCTTGTTATCAGCCACATTCTCTTCGCATATTATAATTTGCATTTTCTAGTTCAATAACTTCAAATTACCCCCTTTCGCATTATTGTCGCACAGCTTCCTCATAGAGGAAAGAATTAACACCCTAAACGTGTTCTTATTCAGAAATTGGCATTTACCTTCTTTAGAATCACATTATGGTACATGCAAACCGAACGAGTAGAGAGCTATGCAAAATTATGCAACCACTGCACAAGTGAATATCATGCCAAAACATACACATACGAATATAGGTACACTTTAATTGGATTAATGACATTAAAATCATCAGCATCGTCATCTTGGCAGTTCATCGTAGCAGTCGTTTTTGTTGTCTTTTAGTTTTTGTTCGTGGTATAATACTAGAGGAAAAACATACAATGAGGGGAACGACAATTGTTTTTAACAGTGGAGGTAAGAGAAATTGCACTTTTACAAGGGATTTATAATTTCTTTAAATCTATAAAATAGATAGATAGATCATTGACGTACAAATCAGTAAATAAATTATGTTCATGAACGGCCTATTTTAGAACTGTAGATATTTGCCGTATTTTGAAAATTTATATGTTTTCAACTTACTTTAACTCGTCATTACTTTCATAACTTTTAGGCTTACACAATACTCGCTGAACGAATTTTAAGGGATTACATAGGTTTATTCGGGGAAAAAAAGGAAAAGGAAACAGTAGAACTCGTGACAGGATCATCAGAAGTAAAAAAAAAATGTGTTTTAGTTAAGACTATAAACTAGAATTTGGACAAAGGGAAAAAAAGTGAAAATTTGGTTTTTGGCAGACCTTTTTACCAAAAAAATTCTAATTTTGGTAAAATTTCCTCAATTTTTTTTTAAGAATAGTTGTGATTGAAAAAAAATTCTTCGTCCTTCGAATTGTATCTCGAATACCTGTGTAAAATTTCATCAAGATCGGTTGAGTGGTTTTCGAAAACTTCTGACCTCATATAAACCTCGTGATTCAATTGAGTGCGCACCTTCCCAAGGCTGTATCTCCGAAACTTTTATTCGGAATGACTTGAAAATTTAGGTAATATTTTCGATATGTTGTAGAAATTAAGAAGACAATAAAAAAAAAATTTTTTTTGAAGCTGGGAACCCATGTAACCCTTTAAGTTTTCGTTGATATTTTTAATTGAACGTTGAAAGTGCAAGTCTTTGTGTATTTGGTAATTATTTTCTATTCAGTCGCCGACCAAAATAAATGAAAATGAAATGATTGAGGGATGCAAATTCAATTATTTCTATTTCTCCTCTGTAATTCTAGATGTTCAAATTTTAACAAGATTTGCTCATTATCAGCTGCTCAATCTGCATTGAAAACCTCAAGAGCGTCTTAGGATTTATAGTCAACTTCACGTCAGTAATTCAACGGTCAATCTGTTGTAAAATAAAAAGAAAATATCTTCGTCTTTTCCTCACTTTTCGCATACACTGTCAAACACGATTCTTTGGCAAGCGCCACAAAGAGCTAGCTCACTTGACTCGATGATGTACACATGATAGTCTACACACATGCAATAGCACTGAATATGCCTGCTGCGCCATGCACCACTGTTCTTTAGCATCAATTGAGCGCGGTGGCAACAGGGATGTACTGTGAAGAAAATTTTCTCTATAATTGGTTCATTGTTGACCCAGCGTCTAGCACTTCTCACCCGGCATACTTTTCACATCTTATTAATTTCATCTTATTAAAATAGAATTCGATTTGAGGATGTGCTTTCTCTTTAACAATATACTTTCGTAATCGTGTATCTAAAGAAGGGTGGCATTATGCATTCACCCAACAAGACGACTACCACGACGACGGCGAAAACGATACGTTACGTGCACAAGTATCTATATCTGTATCTCTGACAGATCAACCGACCGTTCGACGGCCAAATAGACTTATGTAAGTTAAGCAAAGTATTAATTATTGATTTAACCTTCAGAATATGAAAATACATTTTTATTTGCTAAGCAGAAGCAAGATGTCCGGTCATCATCGTGCACAGCACCGACCCACTACAATTTAATGAAGACAGGTAGGCAAACTAATAAAATAGAACAAAATGCAAGAATGATATAAAACCAAAAAAAAAAAAATAATAATAATAATAATAATTGTTTACATACTCATACTCTGCTCACTCTAGCGGTGGGTTATGAAATTATTTTCGTGTGCGGCAATGTTTTCGCTGAGTGCTATAATTAGACCCTACGGAAAGATGGATGAGATATTACATCTTTAGGGCGACACACGATGGCATATTTAGGGAACGATGGTTATTTGTTTAGATTATCCCTTCCGCAGGGCTAGTCAAGACATCATTTTGAGGGGGTGCTTTATCAACAGCATTATGCTCTTAGAATGTGGGATTTTACCTTGGCTATATGCCCCCGTGTGCGTAGCAGAATTATTTACAACTGAGAGTAATTTATTCGATTTTAAATTAAGTACTGAATTAAGAATTACAATGCCCTCTTTTGGAGCTCTTTTGAGGGATAAACATTAAGAGAATTACCTTATTGAATAATTAAAATGAAAATCGCGTTTGTCTCCGTGTGGGTGGTGACTTGGAACCACCACATTAAAATTCTGAGAGAGGAGGGGAATTTCTTTCGCTTTGGTATGTAAATTATGTTTAATTTACTCCTTCTTGCACTTGCTCCTTTTTCTTCGGATGGCACGACAAAACATTAAACTTTAATTCAGAGACAAGCCAGTGGAAAAACTTTGATGATTTTAAATGACAATCTTCGATAAAATTTGCAAAACTGACCTTTTTTTTCCATATTTACTTTTGGTATCCTTTTTTTTTTTTAAATTTTGTGAAGGGATGATGGCTTTTGTGTCCGGTCTCACTCGAAAAGGGATACTTTTATTGTAGCTTAAGGGGATGATATTGGGATTATATTGGAAATGGCTGTAGATTAGATGGAACATTTCGATGCTATAACAATCGGTTTAAAAGGTCAGGAAAAGAATGATACATTTTGAGATTAAATAAGGTCGAACAAAGACTGTTATTGTAGAGGCATTTTCAATAGAATATCATATCATTATGTTTGCATAAGAGCTGATTAAAACGTTACACTTACTCGTATACATTAGTATATTAAAGAGAGAGAGAAAGAGTTATTGCAATAGCGGTCAAAATTCGAATTCAAACCGTAAATAGTGATATAACAAAATTGAATAACTCTGTAGACAAAATTATGCGCGTAGTATAAAAAACATTGGTCCCATCACGATACATAGGCGACATTCGATCGTATCAAAAAGGCAAATATCCAAGAAAACATACTTTCACATATTTCACAAGATTGTTATGTTAATTGAGCAAGAGTTTGCAAGAATTTTTACCTACTGCCCTTTGTTTTCGTGAACCATTGAATGACTGCTAAGCGCGGCCATTTATTACAATTTTTAAAAAATCAGTTAATGAAAGTTATTTAGATGTTTAATGAACAAATACAGGACGACACTAGACTAAATCTTAGTATCCCATTTTGTCTACCCAGTCAACCTGTCTGTTTTAGTCGGAAAGTCAAGGCGATCAAAGAAATCTTGCCTTGGCTGAAAAAAAAACTTGATATTCGCTATATTCAAACCTCCAAATGGTTTTACGAGCAGTACAGTAAAAGTTTCGATCGCCACTTCAATATAAATTTTCCTTACAAAATGTTCGCATCAATATTAGAATATATATCAATTTAAATAAACCGGGGTTATCCGTAGGGTATCCTTTTATGCTTTGATACTACGGGAATACTACGAAATAGAATTCAGAGATGTTTCCTTACAAATATTAAGCACTTAACTCCAAACAGGCCATTAAAATTAATTTATCTCAAAAGAAAACTACGTTCTTTATATATACCTACAAAAAAAAAGATTTCAATGAAATCCAATAACTCTCTGCCGTATTCCAAGTGTTTACTCTCATTTTAATGGATTTCTTATTTAACGGCCAAACCCACTTAAACTTTATAATCAACCCTTCTTAAGAGCTATTCCTAAAGCTGACCTTAAAGTCCATCATTCTATGTAAATATTTTTCCAACGTGCCATTAAACATTATATTTATATACCTAACAGGTAATCCTTGAAAATCGCGCAAGTTAGTAATTTAAATCCCTAATCACCGTCACCGGCGCGAACCGAAAACAACCCTCTTTACAGTTTTCACTTCATTCCACTTCAATCCGCCTTCGGTTTTTTTGATTACCTACAGTTAAGTAGGTAACAACACAGTAAAAAACAAAACACAAAGTAAAATAAAACAGACTATTTTCGCACGAAGATATAACAAGAGTATTTGTATTGTCACCGATTCGCCGTTTGTCGTTGTCGTCATCGTCATTGTCATTGTTGGTTATGTGAAAGGATCAATAGACGCAATCCTATTTTAAGGACGAGCAAAATATTCGACCCAAAACCGAACCAGTGGAGTACGAGAGATGTATTGATTTTCAGTTAATCAAACGCTAACCCTCTCGGGCTGTGTGGTGGGTCTTCATTTTTACTGATAAATGACGAAATAGAATCTTCTTTTTGATGAGGAGACTCCACTAACCTTTCTTCCAATCGATTGATTGCGGTTAATTGAACAATTAACGAAGTCCTGTGGTTTCATCTCATTGGAAAGCATTTCATGTGATTGAGGTCTCTATTCTGCTGTGAAGCCATTTTAACATCGCTCGGGTGATAATATTCCACCGCAAAGTGGAAGCCCATTCAGCACATCCTCTGTCATTGTCGTTTTCGAGTCTTTAAGCAAACAAACAAAGGATCTTAAAGTAATTCAAGAGGAAAAGTAATATCTACGTGAAAGGGGTTTTCCAAGAATTCTGTTTTATCAAATGGCGTATTAAATAAATAACATCCGACAAAAACCCCACCGCATTTCGTGGGCGTATGTGGAACATATTTTGCCACTTACACAGTGCAGAACGTGGAATTCAATTTAGGTGGATTTCTTATTATATCTCCAGAAATGGAACAATTAGTTAAACATCGCAAATTTGGCAGTGTACAAAGTCTTGACGTTGCTGATTACTTCAATCCCCTAAACACAGCCGATTTTATACATGGTTCTTATTTTTGTAGTCTTCCGTCAAAATATTTAAACCTTACAGTTGTTTTTGAGCAAAGTAGTGATCGAGTTTCAAAGATACCGGTCTAACCGAAGAATTGCCTCAGTTCTTCTAGAGGTGCTCAGACAATTTTGTTTACATTTGCGAAATGCAGGCACAATTTTTCGGACTTCTTTTGGTATTCGTGAACTCAATGAATCAGTACTCCATCATAAAGATATATTTGTAACTTAGTTTAAAACACCCTTTTATTTTTTTTCTAAATGTTTGTTATCAGCATAATGGTCGTTTTTCCGTTTATTCTTTTGAGTACTTTAGATGACAGGTAGGCTGAAATTAAGAACATAGGCTTTCTAGTACCCGGAAATGATAAATTATAAAGATATTTAAAAAACGACAATCAAATTTATAATGTAAGTATAACAAAATATTTAGACAGCAATATTTCTCAATATTTTAGCCATACACATTTTTTGACATTGCGACTAAGGGTATGTTTGATCAAAATGCATATCAAGGCTCGTTCCTAATTACAAGCACTAAATCTCCGCTGCCCAAAAAACTGGGAACACCTCTAAAATTAGAAGTGATTGAACACTTTAGAAGCTTAAAGTGTTTGCCCGGTTCACAAAAATGGAGTCCTTCTAAAGTGTGCAAACGGTTGGAATCCAAAACAGCTGCTGAAATCTTTTTTTCAGATATATTATTGGAACCTATCTGTGAGGTTTAAAGCCCAGTATGTCTACAATTGACAAAATATTCCGAATAAGGCGGGTCCTGGAAAAAACTATCGATCGTTACTCCCCACCTTTTTATGTGCCGCATATGTCAACTTCATAGGGATAAGATATATAGAGCCATGTCTGATTTTGGCATCGCTGCCAAACTCTTTCATTCATATAGGATGAGAAAGCTCGCGTCAAAGCGAACACAGGAGTTTCAAAAGTTTGTTCAATTAATTGTAAACTCTGACGATACTGATATTACGCATATGCGAGTTATGCTGTCAACAAAAGCGATTCGGCCAGAAGGTCATAACTGACAGATATGACTTTGAGGTAGAACTTTGCCTACCTCGGCTTAGCTCGACTCTCAACAAGCGGGATGTCCGCTTTAATGATTTTTCCCTTATGCGTTATGTGCTCTTTTAAAGACACTTCATAAATATTTCCAAATATTTTGTAGCAAAGTCTTAAGTCTTAAGATAGAAAACATAATTTTGTCCCAAGTTTGCATAGTAATTTTGTTTTTTTGTGAGTGAATCAACTGCCCAGGACCTTAGTGTACTTTGCAAAATTTGAATTAGACTCCATCCCATCCAGTAAACGAAACGCGTTAAGTAAACTATGTCTGTGCATGGTTTATCTTTGCAGCTCATAAACTTTAAATACATATGTGATATGTTAAGTTTGGGTAAACTCGCCTGGGATCACTTCATATGCAGAAGAAAATTTTAAAGTTTCATTAAGGCTTCTCGTGTGTTATGAAAATAATTATGTAGAAGCTGCTTAGTTGCTTCAAATCATCTCAAAATCATTTTCTAAAATATAATACATGCCATAACACAATATCGTATGACTAACACACTTGTTAGTGTAAATATGTGAGAAACTGCCAGAGGGCGTTATGCTGTAGACCACCCATGTGACTTTTGTTCTAACGAGGACAAATGTGGAAAATTAGATTTTTGGTCGGATGTCGGTTTGTGGGGTGGTGGGAAAAGCGGATGCAGTCATAGAAAAGGCCACCTCCACCATATCAGGAAATTCCTGGACTCGAACATTGTGTTTTGTTAAATTAACGGAATTTAAATTTCGTTTTGTTTTCCAGAGAGATTTACCATTTTTGGAGATTTTCATATATGTAGGTATACTTTTGGTCGCCGGAAATAAAATTTATTAGGAGACAGCTAATTATGTTCCAATATTATTTTTTAAGGATAAATACGCCTGTGAGAAATATTGAGGTTGTCATAAAACTACATTGAACAATATTGATTTTTTTTAAAGCAGATAGTTTGCTATGCATTTTTAAGAGAGTTAGTTAGCACAAACACAAGATATTTTATGTTGTACTTAAAATTTAGTGAACCTTCGCCAATATTTGGTGTGTAGTCATCGTCCTGCCGGAGAGTTATACAAATATTTTGCAATTAATAAAACGTTGGTATGCGTTCATTCTTTAGTCAATGTAATATTTTAGCAGCTGTTAAATGGGTATTATTTAAGGGTATTTTTAATAAAGCTATATCTGCAAGAGTATTTAGCTTCAAAAATGATGAATGATTAGGTCATATTTTCAAGTAATAAACAAAATATTTAAGCATACAAAGTCGTACGTCATAATTTAAGAAATTGTTGTGTATAAAAGTCATTATTTTCTTCTGAACTTTATATTCTATGTAACGGGTGATCCAAGTAGAGATACTTTTTTCAATAGCCTTTTTTGACAGATCACGTGTGAGTCGTGTCATGCTGTCATGTTATTTTTGTTTAGTATTGTTTGGCATTTGATAATGGAAAGACTTACGCGTGAACAACGTTTACAAATTGTTCAACTTTATTATGAAAATTCACGTTCTGTGAGGAATGTGTTTCGTGCACTTCGCTCAACTTATGGTCAACATAATCGGCCTACTGAGCGTACTATTCGCAACACCATCACCCATTTTGAGACCCAGCATTCATTATTGGATAATATTCGACCGAATAGATTACGTCCAGCAGGCTGTGAAGAAAATATAGCGGCCGTAGCTCAGAGTGTACACGAAGACCGTAGAGAGTCGATTCAGCGCCGTTCACAGCAACTCGGACTGACGTATGGAACGACTTGGCGCATTTTACGTCAAGATCTTAAATTGAAAGCGTACAAAATAAAGCTTGTGCAACAACTGAAGCCGCTCGACCTTCCCAAGCGACATCGCTTCGCTCTATGGGCTCTTGAAAAGTTCAAAGAAGATCCGACGTTTTCGAGGCAAATTTTGTTTAGCGATGAGGCCCATTTCTGGCTCAATGGGTATGTAAACAAACAAAATTGCCGCATTTGGGACGAAGAGCAACTTGAAGAGATTGAAGAACTGCCACTCCATCCAGAAAAAACAACGGTTTGGTGTGGTTTGTGGGCCGGTGGAATCATCGGTCCATATTTCTTTAAAAATTATGCCGGTGCGAACGTAACCGTCAATGGCGACTGTTATCGTGCCATAATAACCGACTATTTGATGCCTGAAATTGAAGCTCGTGATCTCGGCGACATTTGGTTTCAGCAAGACGGCGCCACTTCCCACACATCGCATCAATCAATGGACTTATTGAGAGAACATTTCGGTGAGCACATAATTTCACGTTTTGGGCCGGTCGATTGGCCACCAAGATCGTGTGATATCACACCGTTAGACTTTTTCCTGTGGGGATATGTAAAGTCAAAAGCTTATGCCGACAAACCCGCTTCGATTCAGGCCTTGGAGGAAAACATCACGCGAGTCATTCGCCAGTTACCAGTCGAAATGCTCGAACGAGTGATCGAAAATTGGACTCAACGGATGGACCATCTGCGATGTAGCAACGGCCAACATTTGATAGACATAATCTTCAAAAAATAAATGCCAAAGAATGTTCTTTAAAATGATAATAAACATTCTCCATTAAATTTGAATTTTCTGTGTTTTTTTCTTTAAAAAAGTAGGGAACCTCGAAATGGATCACCCTTTATCTTATTCATTCTGAGTTAGGTTAAGTATGGTCAATTCAGGAAGGATGTTTGCAATACGTTTATGCCAATCAAAACCAGATGGGCCAAACAAGAGACCCATGGTCATTATCCTACTTAATATATGAATCTTTTGAGGTTTTATAGGGGTGTCTTTGCTCTTTAAAGGCAGGTAGCACCTGGGATTTCAAATCACCCCGACGTGCCCAGGAACTCATCAAAGTAGTACTGAGTAATGGCAGATATCTCCATGTGCCAAAAGGCATACACTAACGCATTTAGCGTTTATTATATTGGAGTTGATCGCTTTGAATGCTGCCTGCTGCCCGAATAAATGGATTGATTCTGAGTTGGAATAAATACAAATACAAACCCATAAACTAAATTTCCCAAATCTTTCCCTCAAATCTCGAAATTCTACATAAATATTAGGAGGCAAAGCCTTATTTTGACAAATTATTAATATTTTCTTTTAAATTTAAAGGCGATCTATCCGTCGAACTATTTGAGGCAACAGGAGATAACTCGAAAAAGAGCATTCACCGACTCATTTCCAATATTTGGTCAGAAGAATTTATGGCTAATGAATAGAACTTAACCATCATTTGTCCGCTAACTGTGACATTTATTAGGTATCAGTCTCCTAGACATCTTGTCTGCAGTATTGTGCGATCGCTTGAAACCATTTGTCGACGATCTGATTGCACCCTATCAGTGCGATTTTAGGCCGGTAAGTCCACAGTTGACCAAATATTCACACTTAGCCAGATCCTGAAGAAAACACAAGAACTTCAGATCGATACTCAGCACATTTTTTCAATTTTAAAGCCGCATATAACAATACAGTAAGCGACTTTGTCTACCTCTTTTCTGCTATCACATCGGAAAACGACATCTCCTTAGACATCAAACAAAGATAACGTTAGCCAATCGCGGTTTTTTTGTGTGACAAAGGCAACAATTATAATCTCTCGAACAAATAAAGAAATTTGATATAAGACCCTTATAATCCCAGTCGTTCTTTATGGATCCGAAATATAGACCCTTTCTTAATCGGATGAAGGCATTCTTTGTCGTTTTGAAAGAATTTTAAGATATTGATCCCGAATGCGTTGGGATTTCATGATTAACTGTAAGCTGTACAGCGACATTGACGTGGTCAAAAAAACTGTCTCAGACAAAATACAGAATGAATTTAAACTTTCAACGTAAAGTGGCATTCAAAATGGCCCTCAAAACCCCATTTTTTTCGTGGCAACGCTCCTACGGATGTATTGGGTTTTTCAATAGCTACATCAAAATACAAACACACCCTTCAAATATTTGAATGATCATGAGAGACGTTTTCAAATTATAAAAAAAATAGCTGAATATCCTAAAGAAGTTGGAGGGTAGAAAGGTCTAAATAAAATATTTGTTCCGACTTGCTATGTAAGATCTAGGAATTGGACTCATGTCTTTATCAACTTGAGTGGCTATTACTATTGAAATCCCAAATGAGCTCGAATTGTTCGACATCTTCTCTTTTCCTGTTCTGCCTGAAACACATGCTTACATAGGTTTCTAAATTGACTGATGTTGAGGCACTATCTCCAATCCAGCAAGTAGTTGAAGAGCGGTGAGATTTTTTATGCTTTTCATCACATAAATTCTAATCCGAATTTTCATTTCATTTCAGTCTACAAAGATTGTAATACTTTTCAAGGCTCAGACCCTTATATAACATAGAGGTACTGATAAAAACTAAAAAAACACGACAATCGTCCAATCGGAACAATTGAAGTTTTTCATCCGTTAGACATAAAAATACTAAATAAAAAAAAATGTATCTTTACAAATGCTGTATTTAACGAGAGCTAATATATATTTGCAGAACTAAGTAAAAATAAAAGAAGGAACAAATAGAAAACTCTAACCCACAACGCGCGTCCATTTCTTAATTTTGATAAAATAAATAGTGCTTAATTAAATAACAAGACTCGCATTTGCACGCACAAAATATTGATTGCGACGGTCGAAATAATTCAGTATATGCAAATGGGTCATGATAAAGGACCATTACCATATGGATAAAGTGGTTTAAAAACTTCTTAAAATAATCATCCACTTAAATGAAAATTGTGCCGGATATCCGCAATTTGCGCGGAGCCAAATGACGGAAAACGGGCACATTTTCTTGGGCTTATACGTACGAATTCTGTCAGAACTATTTAAAAGAGTCAGTTTTAAAGGTGAAGTTTTGAAAACCTATTTGACAACCTAAATACGGACAAGTTATTCATAGCAATCAATCTTTGAGGCGAAAATAAATCAGGCAAAACTGTTATTCAGATTTTATTATTTATTAATATTAATTTCTTAAAACATTGACGTTCTTTAAAATATTGTTTTTTATTCTACGAAATTGTCTATTTCCTTGCAATTTCTTATACATATTTCACGTCAAAGTATTAGTATAATGTTATATATTATATTTTTGCAAAAAACGAAATAAGAGTAAAGTGTTTTCTGGCAAGACGTATACTAACTGAAGCACAAACAAATTGTGTACGATTCGAAAATCGTTTTTTCCCAAAAACACGCATTTGGAAATAAATTTACCAAACAGAGATGAAATCTCGTACAGATAAATTTTTGTGAAATCTTTACATACACCTCGCTTTGTTTGCTCAGCTAATCCGAATTCCACTTGTGTACGACCACCAAAAATAAACAAAACAATGAATACATACATATATGTAATTCAAGTACTTTACAAACAAACTGAGCATCCGTTACAGTTCTGTAATCTGCCTGCTATTAGTGCAAAGTGCT
The DNA here is from genome assembly GCA_963576555.1 of Ferdinandea cuprea. Classification (NCBI taxonomy): domain Eukaryota; kingdom Metazoa; phylum Arthropoda; class Insecta; order Diptera; family Syrphidae; genus Ferdinandea; species Ferdinandea cuprea. The sequence continues at coordinate 4,358,381 of OY754958.1, forward strand.
TTCACTAAAGTTGTGAGCAAAAACCGAAATTCATCGAATTCTTTTCAAAGTCGGGTAGAGATTTTTGTAACGTAATAGCTGTTGACCCCCGCCCCATTTAAACAAATGAAAGCAATCACTACAATTTCTTATAGGAAATTTAATCAGGAGCCATGTTTATATATTTTATATATTTTTGTTTGAGTTTTTTGAAACCAATTCAAAGTTTCAAACGACATAATTTCTCTTCACAGTGATTCGGCGTCACATTCATACATACAATCAGCCCAAGCATCATCTAAATACAAACACTTTTGTTACAACAAATCTAAATCGGATCATTGAATTCTTAAAAGGAGACCAAGAGAAAGGGAGGCATACCAATGAAATCTTTGAAGTCAATGAACTGTATGAACTTTCTTTGTGCGAACATCGAAATCGGTAATCGGTTTAATGTCAGCAAATTCCCTGTGAGCTATCCTTGCCTGGGAAGTGGGGACTCTGGGTCTACCTTTAACCAAAGAGATTTAAATCAATTGCTAAATCAGTTTCGGACTCTCTGTTCTTCTATTTTGGGGGAGTCCTTTAAGTTTTTGGCATGCCGAGTTGATTTGGCCGAAGTTTATTTTGCTACTAAAATTCAATTTAAGTTTGGGTGTGAGCTTGTCATCGACGCCTACTCAGTTGATTAGCAGGCCAAACATGGTTTTCTTCTATCAGAAATACCTAGCAACTGCGTTGTTGTCGGATCACTCCAAACTTAGGTGAATCGAAAAACAAAGTGAATGTGGCACGTTTCAATATTTTCGAGTCGAACGTGAAGTGTAACGATTTACTGCTTATGCTTGTACAGCGCCGTGTACACTGACTGATACACGCGATTCAAAATGAGTTATGAGAATGGGAATGGGATACAGTTACGGTTAGCGAGTTTTTCCAATTCGTTCAATCAACATCCCCTAAGCTAAATTCAATTTCAGGTGTTGTCACGAAATATAATTCGATTTCATTTGCATGTCGTCGATGTCACTATATCTGCATGACACAACCACTACTACCACCGCCACCGCAAAAAGAAAAAGGTGTACTTTGTATACCATCGAGGGTGTTACGCCCTAATCCAATGTGTAATAATTTCGTTTTCTGCAACAATTCTGGACGACGACAGAGCAGAGTCGTAACTCAATTGTGCAATCAGTTGAATATCAATTGTCATAATCGTTCCATGCACTTAGGTCTGAAGTTTCCGCCGGGTGACATACGACTTGACAGATAATTTAATAAGTCTTTCCGTAGGGACGAGACACAATGCCAACTTTTGACTTTGCGCGGATGCTGTCTGGAGCCTAAATAACGTGCCTCGGTCACGTAGTAATGAGGTGCGTGCTTGGATTACATTATAGCCTGTGGCTTGGCTGGACTTTTTCATTCAGTAACTTGACACAATTGTTGGTTCGCATTCTCATAATCGCATTATGGAAAACGCAATCGAGGTAAACGGAACTTCTTCTATATATTTACATTTGTAATCGCTATTGATTGAAAACGCGTTGGCGAAAGAGTGAATTTGGGAATGCCTTTGATGGCAAAATGTGATATATGCTGTCAAGCATGCCTTTTTTGTTTACTTCCGAAGTTTTTTGTTCAACGTTGTCGTCATTGTGTACTTATTATGGCTACGGTTTCATCGCTATGTTTGAGGGTGTCACATTTTAATATTTTCATGAAAGCAAGTTTGCTATATTTTTAGTTAACACGTATTTTTCTGTTGTTGTTGAAATTCTTGGAAGTTTCTTAAACTAATTTTGATTGGAATTTGAAGAATTCTTTTTATACACAACAAAATTATTTGTCTATTTGCAGGGAAAAAACAAATTAGGAAGTATTTTAACGTAAATTAAGTCAGCAGGTGTCTCAGAATATTGCTTTTTTGAAGTTATACAAAAAAATTAAAGTCGTATGTGTGGATTTCCAAATGGCATCAAGGTGAGGCTAGCAAAACAACTTAATGCAAGCCTGCGAGTTCGTGGTTTGATACGACTGAAGATTTAAAAATAAATTAAATTGCTTCTATAGTCATCAAAGCTTGACAACTAAATGAGAAAGTTTTAGCAAATTTATTATTGATGTTTCATTCTGGAACTTCTTAATAGTAACACAGAGTTTTTCTTTATTCAAATACAGACCAGTGCCCATTGCCAATTATTCTTTTTTTAACTGAATATGCAATAAAACTCATTTCAAGTATGTAGTAAAGATTCGGAGATTTATCTACACATACGCTCATTAGCCAACAATGTTTCAACGTCATGGAAATTGTTGCAAACGGGAACCTATCGCCCATAGATAAAATTAAATCCATAAAGCTCACAGATCTATGGGTGACAGGTTCCAGTTTGCAATCTAATTTTGCATTTATCAAATGGATACCAAGCAATTTTCTGAATGCATCTTATTGCACTCAAAGGAAATGATATTTTGGTCAATCCCAAAAGTATTTCAATTATCATTCTAGCAACCACATAAATGTATGTTTTCCATCCGTAATCTCAGAATAACTAATGCATATACGTATGGGTATTATATGTTGAGTACTAGTACATACCTCATCTAATATCTTGCTCTTGCAAAACAAAATACACTTAAAAACTATAAAAGGGATAATGAAATGAAAACATCAGCAAAGTTCCTCCTCGCAAATTTGATGGAACTAACAAAATTGGTTACCAAAAATGTTGTGTCTCTTCTTTTAGGTGAACGCAGCCAGGCATAGGATGTTGGGGAAACTTCTTATTATTACATCATACAAGCAAAAACTTTTGCAACAATAACAAAGGAACTTTCTTTAGAATTCATCATCGGGAATACAAAACACGTATTTTCACATCCTTCCCATATGAAAAACTAAGATATACTACAATGTGTCCTATTGTCCGACATTTGAGGCCAGCACCAATGGCTTCCTCAAAATATGCATTCATACTACAGAGTTGCATTGTGTTGCCTCCGAATGTATTGAAATATCATATTGAAAGTTCGACAAGAAGTTCTTTAGTTATTCTGGAATATGTTGACTTTTAATTTTGTGAGCTCAAAACAATAAACAGTTTTTGCATTCAACGAAACAAAAAAACTTGATTCAAAGGAAAATTTTAGTTGGAACAAACAGAACCTTCTGTGTTTGTTGGTTACTTTTTACACTCAATATGTGAAATGACATCTCTACGAAAACTTTACATTCAAAGGATTTTTTATTGCAGATGCCAAGACCGCATATGTAGGTACTTATTCTGAAGTGTATACATAAAGGTTAGTTGGAGATAGCATGGATTAGGTTAAAGAGGTTGTGAACTTTAAGACTTCTAACTTCTGTTGGTAATGTGCAATAACAAAGAAGAATTGTAGAAGGGAGTTATCTAACATTGCTCCACTTTTATTTGTTTGAATAGCTGAATAGAGCTGCAGTTTGCCTGGCCAGTATCTCGTCAGCAGGTTCGTTTGCATAAACGTAAGTATGGAACACAAAACAGGGCAGCCTTGAACTGAACTGAATTCTAGCACTTATTTGGAGGTTATGTTAATTTTCAGACATTAGCCTAAATGGCCGCCTAGCTATCAATGAGTTTGGGTAACTTTTGTCTTAGGGCTATGTAAGTGTGTAGTTGAGTCGACGGCAGGTCTCGAGATGATAAGTAGTCCAGAGGATTTGGAGATGTTCTACGGTTTGACTTAATTTTATTAAATTTAAGAGTAAGGTAATTAAGGTAAATCCATTTGAACCTTGCGCGACAAGTATGGGCTGATGGGTAATTAGCACACGTCAACTATGAACGTCTTAAACATTTTTCCAATGCACTAACCTGCACGTATCACACTAAGAATGCAGGAAAACACCAAGGAATTAAAAGTCGCAACACACAAACTTTTCAACGACTTTAAGGCCCCTGCCAGGAACTCTACAGGGATCGCCGCAAAACTAATTCAACTGTGTCCCGTTTAGCTAAAGAAGATATGGTGCAATGTGTAGTTCGGCTCATCTGAACTCCCCATTAACTCACACGAAAGGCGCTATCTTTAACAGATCCGTCCAGCTACTTAAATGAAGAGGCATTCACTACTGTTGAAGAATAAATTAAACTAGTTGGGCTTCAACAAACAAGCAAACATCTGTCAACTGGCTATGATATTTAACAGCTTAAAAAAGGAACTTTGAGTTGGTTACCCTTCGTCGGAGTTAACGTTTACTCCGCAAACGTTATCTATTAGAGGTTCAACGAAGAATTACCCTAGGAAACCGCTGCTTCTTTGGTTTGGCAAAACAAATAGGTGCAAGACTTTTCATTCATAAGACAAAACAATCAGCCCACCAGTTTTATATAGTAAAAGCCAAAACTACATTGGCTCATCGAACGAATGGAAAATAGTGCTTTAGCTAAGAGGATGTTCGAGTCCCAGTCCCAGACCAGAGGAAAGAGCGAACCAAGAGCGAAGACCAAGATATCGCGTACGACAGTGCACTTGGTTGAAAGATTTCTATGTCTCAGACAGAAATTCTCTATCTATTCGCTTTTGCTTTTTAAAATCAAATATGCAATTATGAATATGAATATGCAATATGAAATAGAACAACAGTTTTTGTTTGAAGATTCATTACAGAGGAACTAAGTCAAATTTACTAAAATGCTTTTTTTGCCCAAAATGAGTTCACTGGAGGACTAAGTACTAGGAAAATTATTTGCTGTACCATTTATCGATAATCCGAATTAGTTTTGAACGAATACAAATTTTTGTCGTTATCTTTTCGTTATTGTTAGGGTAGGTTGGGTTAGGAGGGCCGTTTTGCAGCAGACGCAAATTTCACTCAGAGGCCGTGAAGGCCCATTGTGAGTACCCTATTCATACATGTAAGGACATGTGGCTAACAAAACCACTTCGATATGTTGAGGAATAGTTTAATGTCTGAGAGAGGTACCCTAGCCAAGTCGTCCAGGTTTTCGAAGAACCGTGCTTCCATGCATGCATTCTTGTAGAGCTGGTCAGTGCCATAGAAGATGTTCCACGGACTCTATTTCCTCCTCGTCTCTGCAGCTTTTTCAGAAGTCGTTTGTTAAGAGCCCTAGTCTTTTAGCCATGTTTCCTATGCAGCAGTGTTCAGTTAATACCCCGGCGAGCATCCGGATTTGGCTTCTATTAAACGATACTAGCGACTTTGATCATTTGGTGTCAACAACGGGCCTCAAACTACGGGTTATGACGCAACCTTTGGTGTTGCTCAATTGTTCGTTAGCGATTTTGTGTGGTGACGCCGTCAATAAAAGTCTCAGCTGTGTTGAAAGGCGGTAGCACCTCTCCATCTGCTAATCGAGTGTTCATATCAGAGCCGTATCTGGCCAATTTGTCCGCTTTTTCTTGAACCCCAACGAGTCCAGGAATCCAGCAGAGTAGAACTGAGTGATGACGTACAGCCCTGAGTGCCAAGACGTAAACTATAACACACTTCCATTTACAAGGTTGGAGCCGATTGCTTTAAGTGCTGCTTGACCACCCACACAGACGGTTATTTGCATTGCTGGTAGTCCCATCGAGAAGATAGTCTGTGCTGCTGTGTTAACCGCATAGATCGTCATCGTAAATATACTACAATTTTAAAAATTGAAAATTAATTATATTAAAAGAAACCTTAAGCGACGTCGTACAACGATAGCTTGAATTTTGCAGTGCCCGGGAATACGTTTGTTTAACAGATGGATGTTAATAATTTTTTTCACTCTATTTCCGGTCGTGAGTGTAGGTGGAGTAAATGTGGAAATGTATGAAATAGGATTTCAGAAAGAATAACAGCGTCTCCAAGAAGGGGTCCCAATATACCCCAAAGTTGCAGTGCACCAATAAATATTCATTATTATATGTAGTATTATTTATACCAATCGGGCCTTTTTCGAACTTCCCGAGCAAGTATTCAATATGAAGTAAGTAGCAATAAATTTTGTAGTGGCAGTGAATACTTAAAACTAATAAAATGTATCCGCTGTGTTAAAGGCGTCGTCGTGGCAATAACGTTGGTACTAAAAACGAAAATAAATAAACAATTACCAGTTAACAACAATACCGCCGCAATTGAGTAAAAATAATTTAATTGGGCGTTTATTGCCGACTCTTTATAGGTATCTCTTTAGCCAAATCCTTTAGTCATTATAGTAGAAACGAAAAAGTATTTTTATATATATTTCTTTATTTTTGTTCTTGTCCTTGTGCTTTTCGCTTTTGCTCTCGAATTCGATGTGACAGTAAATCAACAAGAACGATTCTGTTGCTTGTTTAATTGACAATAAGGCGAATTTGTTCATTTATCCTGTCATCCGGTGGTATAGTAGGACTTGGAACAAAAGCGATTAACATTTTGATAAACATCCGCACAAAAGCTTCCTATTAATTGTGTAAACAAGAGAAAGCTCAAAGCCGTATACAAAAGGAAATCTTTTATTGCGTACGATGACATTTCAGGGACACAATTTAAAAGGAAATTAGTAGATTAGTCCTTTCTAATGAACGACAATTAACCAAACCCAAATAGGAAGAGATATTGATTCGCTTTTTCAGCCTTTTTTTCCTTCTGAAGAAAAAGTTTTAATGACATGTAGGGCCAGTCACTGGTTCTATACGCGACCATTGGTTATTTATTCACAGGCAAGGCTCGGTTAAATTACCGGAATGGAAGCAGCTGAATGATGTGCTTAAATCAAAGTAAAAGGCGGGTCTTATTTATTCATCAGATACCCTTCTAATACAAAGGCTCATTTATTTTAATGTGTGTATTTTGTTTTTGTTTTTAATTACTGGATTTTTGTTCCAGGAATAATTCATGGCACAAAAAAAGGTTCAATTTTGGTCAATGCGTAGGTGCATAATATTTTTTTTATATATTCAAGGATCAAAGTTAAACTAAGTACCTTGTAAATTTTTTTATAACGTTTTAAGTGCCAGCAAACTATGAATGAAAAGAAACCACACATGTGTGCCGTATCATCTATCACGTAGTTATAAATTTGTTATGAGACAAAAAAATAAAAAAAAAACCCAACTCCAAGGTAAAGAACAAAGTCAAACAAGGACGGAACAAAACATTTCGCTCACGTTTTGACTACAATATGTGTGGGAAAAAGTTTATTTTTATCACTTTGCAGAGTTGCACGTAGGGGAAGAGTTTTATTAGTCAAGAGTTGCAGAGATACAAAGTAAAGTGATATTCGATTTTCTGATTGCTTAGGACGCGTAGTAATGAACATAGAAGGAGGGTTTGCTGTGAGCACTTTTTTATTGGTACTTTGAAATCGCATTGTGATTGCTTTGCGAGTTTTAGTAAACGAGTTTAGTTAGTAAATTCAATTGAGTAGTTATGAATTAAAAATTCCCATCAGTATAGGGGAAAGTTATTGCAATTCGAACTCAAATTGTGAACGAAGTATAAATCGACTTTAGAATAGTACTAAAAAAAGTTAGTTCCTGAAATTTCTTCCGGGTGTCTATACAGAAACCTCCTGCCGAAATGGGTAGACGGATCTGGTTTAAATTTTTGGCAATCGCTTAAAACTTCTCGGGCGGTTTTAAAAATTATTTCAACATTGTAATAGTGAAACCAGTGCGCTAATTAACACAGCTCATAAGAATGTTCTGCTAGAATATTTCAAAAAAAGAAACTAAGGATATTTTATATCGATAGGGTTATTATTCACAAGGATATTGCACAGTGATCTAGTAATACCATCAAACTCGTCTGTCAAGCACTTGCACCCGCCAGAATCCTTCCAAACGATTCTTGTACGTTCCTACGAAAACACACTCACATTTTAGCTTTGTAGAAGCAATTTTTTTTATCCATTTTTTAAATTTGTAAATATCCGAGGCATTGTAACGCACACTTCAAGTAGGTCCAAGATTTAAAAAAAAAAAAATATTTGCGTAAACGGCCAATACATGACCCAAAGCCTAGCTTCCCCAACCACAGTGTGTGGGAAGATATACTTTTTGGCACGAATGGAGTATAATGCTGATACCGAACGGCAATTAATTTTTGAGAAGCTTCTCATAACAGTTCTTACTCTTGGATGTTTGTCAGAGGCGGGGCAGCGAATAAAAACCTTCAGGTGATACAGGTCGGTATTTGAACCAGCGACCTCTCGAATACGGTCCCAGATTAGAAATGTACAAATTATTAGCTTTGTATTAGCATGTTAATCAAATTTTTCGCTAGCTATAAGCCAGCATTCATTGCCGCGGCAAAAACGGATCACGAAACAATTTCTGACAGTCAATATGACTCTTATGATCAGCTCACCTTAAATGACCATTTTCTTCAGAATATTAATTTGGAATGCTTTCTTTGAGCAAAATTAAAAATTCCTACTGAAAGAGTTATCACAGCCAAAAATACACACATGTCATAGTTTTAACCCACCGTTTTACTTGTTCATTAACTTATATCTTACTGTCGGCTGTTTCAAATGTCAAATTTCCTTAAGTAAATATTGTCTTTTGTAATAGTCGCCGATAATTAAAGTAGCCTTAAGCTTGACACACATAGCTTTTATCACATGCTTGTATTCGATAGAAATACGATAAGTTTGGAACAATCTAGTTACAACAAATATGCCCTTGAAAAGCATAATGCTTATTAACGACAAGACCTACTTACTTTTATGACACTATTCAATTAATTTTGTTGTATTAATTTAGCTCAAACTTCAGATATGTTACTCTATCTTTACCTAATAAATACTATTTATTTCACTTTTCACCGATCTAAGAAAAAAGATATGTTTTCAGTTTTTTCAGTATCAGTACGTAAACTATAGCTTTACTAGGACTTGAGATACAAATATGACTTAAAATATATATAAAATACATTAAGTTTTTAGGAAAGTCATTCAGTAAAGGTGTATCGAATATTTAATTTCCTTTTAAATGTAAGAGTTTCATATGCCAAAATAAATATTCCAGTTGAAAATCAAACAAACGAATAAATTAATGAATACCTGCCCAATAAATTGATGATTACTTAGAACGTATTTGCTTGGTATTGGAAACCACATTATGATTCCAAAATATCAATATCAAGACTAAATTATTATTGCACTACCATTTCTATCCTCACCTGCTTTATCCATTTGTCCCATTTCATGTATAATGAAAACAAACAAGTTTGCACTTAATCCACAAACTAATGTCACATAATCCTATTCGGCTTGTCTACAACCCATTTCATACTACAGCTGCATCCTAATATTGCTTGCATTCAACCAAATGCATTGCAGAATATCGCAATGTTGCATATTTGTTGTTCCAAAGCAATGTAAATATAATCAATAAACCTACTTTTATAGCAGTGTCCTGTAACGATGCAGAACACTTGCACTTTCATGCCCTCATTACATACAAACGCAATGCCACAAAATTTGACAATAGTCCAAAAATTGCGCCAAAGGTCAGAGCGTTCAGCTTCCTACGACTAACTGGGTACAATGTCTGTAGAAAATGTTCATACATAAAAAAAAATAAATGGTTTTGGTTTACAACTTAGTTGGGAGGACACAAGGCATACCCGCATTAACCCAGAGGAATTTCAAATAAATATATGCTACATCTTCCCTTCACACGGAGTCACGCAATCGTGTGTAAAAACGATTCTCAGGTGTGGGTGCATGTTTTATATCTGCCACAGACAAATTACTTTCTGTGTCATTTTAATGGGCATTCAGTCCCAGAACTGCAAGTGAGAGTAATGATTAATCATACTATGTATTTATTCATGAACTTGAAGAGCTATCTGTTCCGTGTTTCATCTCATGAGTTCTTCCCTAATCATAGGTTAAACTGAAAGGCAAAACATCCACAGCGGCTGTGATGTTATTTTGAACCAAATAGAAAGAAAACAGTGAATAAATTAGCCGGAAATGTTATGCCTAGAACCATTGCATGTCGGAATAATTGCATGCGTCACTGTATTTCAAAGAAAATTCTGTTTTGCTATTTTTGCCAAAATAGATTTCGCTTAATCCTTCACTGTGTGCGCCAAGATTTAACAGTTGAATGCGCGCCTACTCCATGGTACTTTGCCTCCTCTACTGAACCATCTTATCGTCGGATTTTCAACTGCATCTCATGCAAAAGCATCGATTTACTCCCTGGCACAGCCAAGCGAATGTGATCGCGAGTGTGTGTTTGTTGGTGTATTCCCTTCAAAATGAGGCTAATAGAGATTGCAGTGCGGAATATTATATTGCCCTCATCATTCTACTGAAAGGTTTCGTCTAATATCCCGGCAATCACTTGTGAAAACTTTTGTAATAAATGAATATTAATCACGTGATGCTGATGATATCCTTGCAATACTCTCTACGTTTTGTTTATATGCTTTTATCGCAAAAAAAGGGACATACATATGGATTTATATATGTATACATTTAAGGAGCAAATTTTACTGTCAGGTTGCCTTAATAACGTTCAGAACGAGTGACTGGAATGTGAGACGAGCGAACCTGCTAAGGAGATCAAAGTTTTATACTTTTTTTTCCACTTCAACTTGAATCATGGAAGTTAACAATTCATTCAGGAATTTTAATTCGTGGGTATCTTCTCAGAAAATTTATCCTCATACTCTAAAATAAAATAAAAACAGAAAAGGGGAAAAAAAATTAAACTCAGAATATGAATATCATCGGTGGTTGCATGTTTCTGGTTCTTTGCTGCGGAGTACTTAAAAGTTTTTTTTTTCATAAAATTTTAATTAAAAGAAGTATAGTTCAGAATTTTAGGATGAAGAAAAAAAGTCTTTGAGTCCTCATGGAGTTTTTAATGTGATTACATTTGGAATGTTTCCCAAATGAAGTACTTTTTTTTTGTATTTTACTCATCAGAGTTAAGTATCGCAGTGTGGTTCTGTGCTAGATTTGGTCAGCAAAAAAAAAAAAAATAAATTACTCATGAGTTAATGATGCGTCTTAGATTGAGTTTATCAGTCGCCACTGATGCGAAGAGGTTTTCTTTTGTATTTACAGCAAGATTTTACTTTCTTAGCACTCAATTTGGAAAAAATGAATTTTTTGCACGGTACAATGCCATGTATTCAAGCATTTAATTAACAAACATAGTTTAGTGGGAAAAACTTAATGAAATTTAAACAAGTTTTTGAAGAACATACTAGGAAGTGGGATTAAAAAAATAAAAACCTATGTGAATTGACTCAATAATTTTTTTTAGAAAAACTGTCATGTAGATCGAATTTGCTAAACTAAGGGAATCCCTCGCTCCGAAGTACTTTATCAGAAGAGTTACTGTACTTTTGATTTTTAATGACTTGTTTGTTAGTTTTGTGTCAGCATTGTGTCATCGACCACTGTGCATGCAGGAAAATGAAATAATAGTCTATTCTGACTGACACCGTGAAAGGTTTATTAACATAAATCATGATTTTATTTTATTTCTTTTCAAAACATAAAAAACAAAAAAATATCGTAACAATTGAGTTGGTTTGCATAGTTTTAAAGAAGCAGTTCACACAGAAATTGAAAAGCTCTATCGCCTTTACAATCTGGTTTTCGTTAAAATCATCTAGGAGATTATCGTAAGTCATTATCGAGACAAGAGCGAGACTAAATTCTTTTTTTTGTGGCAATGGACATTAAAGTTGCGTTTATATTTAATCAGACAGCATATTGATGGCAGATTGGGTAAAGTCTTGAATCTTGAATTACTTAGTCAAATTCACTGGATTTATTGATGTCTATGACTGGTTGCAGTCTATTTATTGCTTGAAGTCTTTCGACAGCTTTAAAAAAAAAATGTTAGTTGTTTTTATTATTTTTTAGATTTTAAATAGTTAAAAGACTAATGCAACCAAATGCGACTTCAACCAGGAAAAACACTTCCATAAATCGAATACATTTGAAAAGTTAATTCAAAGAACATACAGGATTTCAATCACATTCACAAAATATTGCAGCAACAAATGTACAAATTACAGCTCAACCCGCGTTTGGAATCGGTGTAAATGGATATTAAGTTTAGTTTGGCAATGAGTGTGAAATATCAGTACGCGCGTGTTATGTGCGGTGATTATAAGTACAAACACCCAGAAGAGAAGACAACGACTTTTCTATTAATTTGCATAATTCTTTCTATTTTTTTTTTTAAGAGTACTTGATGCTTTTAGTATTTTGCCCGCAATTGCATTTCACAGATTACAAGATTTAACCATAAGTGTCGGGTTCAGTTCATAACTAGGTTGCCATCTTATCATCTCTTCTGCTTTGTAAAAGATATTGTAAGCATTAAATATTCAAATGACTTTCAACCATTTAAAAGGTGACTGCTTATTTTATACAGATAGACACAGAACCAATTATGGTAATAATGTGCCAATTACTAAGTGCATAATCACATTCTAACAGTTTTGCAACGAAATTGATTTTTTATTTATTAAGTTTAAATTAATTAGATTATACTAAAGGTCGCTAAAATAATTTTATTAATTAAATTTATGTTTATTTGAAATAGTCTACAAGATATAGCTTAGTCGCGAAACACACGGCATTTGCGCAAAGCGATACTGAGAATTTACATTTAGATATGATAGTAATTTGTGTTTTGCTCCGTGATTATATTAAATATATATATATATAAGTCATACGACTTGTTGCCTTCCGCTGATTTGAAAGCAGGAGGTCGATTTTAATGTCAATTATTCCAGAGCAGCTTACTTGTATGTAGATGATGACTTTTGAAACTCTGAACTCACTTTGTATTTTTCAAAAAACTTGCTTAAATTTATTGTAAAAATTTCTCTATGTGTAGTCCGCAGTGCGTCACAAATTTGAAAGGTTTTTTTATTCAAGTTTTCTTGTATATATTGGAATTATCATAATGTATGTACTATCGTTGATGACTAATGACTAACGAGTGCGTCTGTCACTCACCCATAAGCAATGTATGTATATTCAAAAGAAACGTATGTATTAAGCTTTTTTGTGACATTTTAAGAATGCTGGGTTCGTAAAGTTGACATTTCAGTTAATTGACGCACGAATAATTGAAAATCGAATTTAGTATTTTAAAGCAGACACATTTATTTAGATTTGTGAAAATCCTTTTTGATTTAATTGCACTCGTGTAAAATTTATGTTTTACAATTAATTTATTTTTTATTTCTATCTCGAAAAATAATGATTCCCTTAAACATTGGATAAAACCTTAGCCAAACTAACTTCTGCTGCAACACGACAACTATTATGACAAAACTAAATCAAACTGACACTCTCTCGAAAAACTTGAAAATAAACTAAAACTTTTCCCCGCAAAAGGGAAGAATAGAAAATAATAATAATTGATTTCAAAAGTGGCATTTCTGACACGATGAAAACTTTTGTTAAGGGGTTGAATCTGATTAAGCAACACGAACAGCAGCAGTTACTGGTTTTTACTTCAGCTAGTCGTAGTTCCGTTGTTGCCCTTTTTAAATTACATATTTACATAATTTAGACACGGATTCAGCAGATAGCTTCAATTCTCTCTGTTTGTAAAAAAGTAAATTTTCAATTGAATTTAATATTTAATTAAAAATGCATAAATGTGAGAACGAACTTTAGAGAACGAATAGAATACTCGTGTAAAGCTGCTGTGCAGGGGGCACTTTAAAATAAAAATCCGTTCAGTTTGCAATTCATCAGAAGGATTAACAGGACAAAAACAGCAATCCTTTAGCCACTCCTGCACAAGTGTAACAAGAATTTGTACACACATGGTTCGATGGAATTTTTCTGTATATTTTATACGCCCCGAGGTTATTGGACCTGGACATCCGATGTGCGGGTGATACACAGAAAATATATTGCAGTGTTCTTCTGTGGATAGGATGTGAACTGAACACTGGGTATGGCTGAGAGAGGATTGAAAGGTAAACTGAGGAGTGAACGCGTTCATCCGAAGCCAATTAAATTGTGTCAATGCGAAAATGGATTTGTTGTTTTATTATCTGTTATCATTGCTTGGTTTGTTTATGTTGTTTTTTTTTTTGTTGCATCATGTGGGAATTTTGCTTTAAATCTATGCTTGAAGAGAAAATATATAATTGAGGATGGCGGATATACTATACGTTAAAATTTCATTGGAGAAAACATTTTTATTTTTTAAACAAATGAATATTTGTATTTATTCATATGAAATGTGTATTGAAATTGTATCTCTTTAAATGAAAAATTTTAATAATTAATGAATTTCAACATATTGTATGAAACGATTCGTGTATGTACACAAATACGCAATTTTTCATAATAAATATCCTTTGAATTGCTTTTATATTATATAGTAGGTAGCTAGCTACTTTTAATCGAAAAAGCATTAAAAAATAAGGTAATTTCAATAAAGTTAAAAAAGTTATTGGTTTGATAATAATATTTATTATTATTTTTTAACGGCCGGGGGGCTGAATTACGGCATCAGTTAGAGAGCGGACAATACCTCACTAAATTATGTGGGTTTGGGATGGTTGATTTATGATTGTGATTGTTGTAATTATGTGGTTTGTGTGGATTTTATTGTCACTGAAAAAAAAAACGCAGAAAACGGGTAGTATCCACCTAGTTTTCTTCTACCAATTAATAAATACATTCAACATAGCAATTAATATGGCCTTGTGTACTTTCTGAAGAACATATTGTATGTATTTGTGGTTTATTATACGTATACTGACTAGTATTTGTCCAGTTTAACATCTGTATATTGATTTGTAAAGCAAAGCGAGTTCTTCGTACCTTCTATTCGAATAGGTTATCATCAAGATTATTGGAAATATAAACAATCTACTTCCCACCCACTGGTCCGCCTGTGGAGCTTGATGGCTTGACCTTTAAAAATATATGCAGGACTTCTTATTTCATATTACTTTGACACTGTGTGCATTTTTCTCTCTTTCGCGCTTGTACAATCCCCCCATTCAACATGATAATACCAACCCAGTGGGTAGTGCTTAATATTTCTTTCAAGATGGGTTCTTTGACGTGAAACCTTCCTCGGGTCTTTGATCTTCTAATTCGATCAAGCGTCGTTGCTCTGCTGCTGTCACTTATACGTTTTGTACATTAGTACAGCTGCGGTATAGTGTCTTCCTTTTAGGTAAACGGACATTTTTCGGGCAAAGAATAAAGCCCAGTTTTCCTCGGTCATTCACGGTTGCTTCTTTGTTGTAGCTTTCCAGATACATATTTGAAAAGATCGTAAATGAGAATTACTTTTCCATTCAAGTAAATGTCTTCAATTGGTATTGGTCGGAGTTTTTTAGCAAATGCAGTTAATGAGAAAAGTACGGACACTCTGTCTTTTTTGGGCTAATATGATATGCTTGAAAATATTCACCTAAACATCAAGTATTTGGGAAATAAGAATTATGAGCCATTTGGACACGATGTCTCCCATATTTTTCCAAAACTCAGACCAACCAGTTGGATAGGATTTAGTTTAAGAGTATATGGCATCTTTTCCCACTTCTTCGACCGTAATGTTGGTTACTTTAGGGGTAAAAACTAGTTAACAGTGACTCCTGAAAAGTAGAGTCGGGGAAACTGTTCGCTTGTAGAATTTGTTCGTTATCCACAAGTAGTTGGCCTCGTGAATTTTTAAATATGTCCCAAGAATAAAGCATTAAGAACATCATGAATGACATTTTATTTTATATCCTACATACATACATCTTTAACTTCCTGGCGGTATGCTCCATCTTGCAGGAGAACCCGCGATTATTTCTTATTGTTCTTATCCGTTGAAATCTGATCATGCGTTTTTTTTTTCTCAGGTTGACCTACTTTAGACTAACGTAAAAAACGAATGTAATACAATTTTGTTATATATATATTTTTTGTTTTGGATAAAATCCAATTTAAATTTATTATGAAACTTTGTTTTTGCTAGATCACTATATTTTAAAATAAAACTTGTAATACTTTATTGTTAAACGTTTCCATCCGGAATATTCTTATTTGTTTTGTTATAATAGTGAATTTTCACAAAAACGCAAACGATATAAGGCGAAATTTGTACAACGCATAAATGCTCTACAGTTATCCTAACTTATTTTTTCAATAGGTGATTCCTAGTATAACATTATCGCAATGTGATTATCCGATAGTTCAGAAACGTATGGAAGTTATTCACTGGGTCACTGTCGATGTCATAATTCGGCGCCATGAATGGGATTTTGTTTCCATGAATTCATTTGCATTTCATTCAACAAACAACGAAAAAAATGGAATTGTTTTGCTGAAAAGGATTTCATGGAAATAGAATCATACTCTAGGCAGGCCATTTTCGAAATATCCATTTCCGCGCGTAGTCTTGCTGCTGAAGTGAAGGTGTGTATAATGGTCTCATTCTTGTTACTGCACAACAACGTTGTGCAAGCGCTTTTTCATGACTAATGTTTGGGAGATTTACCAATTGCTAAAATTCGAGAAAAAAAAACCTCTGCAGATAAACAAGGCTACCTTGTATTAATCTAAGCGGAGATGACATTTTTAATCAAGCGCCGTTTTTCTATGTCCCATAAACAATGTTAAATGTGGTTTCGAAAATACAAAAGATATAGTAAAAAAGCCTATCCACCTATAGTGAATGATATCGGTTTTAAGCTGTGTCAATGGGCCGCATTGTTTTCCAAAATGCTCCTTCTATTCCTGTGCATGAATTGCGTTATCGACCGGGTTTGTCTGACTTTCTTGCTCTTCCAATGGCAAACAAAGCATGTTATGGGATTTTATTTTTAACAGAACAACATTACAGGCCCCACAATGGGGGAAATATAAAAAAAAACCTCTAATTATAACCACGTCTTTTTTTAAACACCGTGCACTTAAAATTCGTTGATGTTGTATCTAACCTGGGTTTTTGTATTAATCGGTCGCTTTCCTCAGTAGGTCGTGTCTATGGTGGCCTATGTAAGTTGTTGTTTTTGACAATTTTAGTACAATGCGGACGAGGCTTCGGCTTATAAAAAATACTATTAGTTGCGTATATTGATTATGCATCTGCGGTTTACTGCAAATTTGATCCGCTGTTACTGCACAAATTAACAACAACAATGGTATGATACGTTTATGGCCTTCGTCGATATGACCACATATCTAGTTAAGAAGATCCATAAGAATATCCTCGGTTGTACTCTTTAGCAGTTTTTAAATATGTGATGTATTGTCTTCTTGCACAAAGTAATTCATCAGAAAATGCCACTATGAGAAACTTACGCACTCTGCACTTTGTTTCTTATTTTCTTTTTTGTTTTGATTCAAATTTTACGTCGTGAATATGCGATTAAATTTTTTTTTTAAATTATGTTAAACTATTCACTCCTTTGGTACCAACTATGTGTAGTTTCATAAATACTATCATGTAACCATGGCCTACAAGTCTTTCTTAAAGTGGTGCGCAGCAGTGCGCACTACTACACCGACTGAATAATGACGGGATAATGCCTATTAAGGAAGTCTTGCCTTGGCCTAAGAGGGATATTCGCCAAGGATATTATTTATTTCGCGTACAGTCAATCAAGTCATAGGAATACGTCTCCATAAACAAGATCGTCTCTTGTCAGATGACGCAGCAGTTTAAATTTCACTTTATTGAGCGCTCTGGCAAAAATACATTCGTGGAAATTTTAAGGCTGATTAACTATTTGTAGATTTTTAAGACTGGCCACCACGGATCTAAGAGATCTCACAAATGACTTTTTATGGAAGCCTCAAGTCACCACCGGACCGGACTAAGTCCAACAAAATCTCTGACACAACTTATAATTAATCGGTTATACTGAAATAATGACAGAACACAAAACTGATGCGGTTCAAAGTGGCAAAATTTGTTAAGTACCTACATCCACGAATTAGACAGAACGTCCACATAAAGTATCAGGTCCATTACTGGAGAGCAATTTAAACATGTAAGGTGAACACTACCGAACGCTTAAATCGACAATGGTTCCATATTTTTCCTTTAAATAAATATATTCGAATCGTAAACTCAACCTCTCCCGTCTTCACTTTCAATTTACTGCACTCAAAGGTTGAACTCCACGATAAGCCATCAAAAGGTTTCGGTTCATTTCCTCACGGAGGTCAATCAAATACTGGTGCTTTTGAATTTATGCTATTCAGGAGTTCACCGCCCAACCAATCGACAAAACATCGTCTTTCCAAACATAGACATCAATAAAAACATTAAACTTAACTCTTAATTGATTTCCAATAACTAATTCACTTTGACTTAAATTTGCAATCAACTTAATAGTTACACAAAAGTGCTGAGATGACCAGACCGTTTCATGGTAAAACATAAATCACGCTGCTTGAATCTTGCTTGTCTTGACGCCTTCGATACAAGGAAAATTTATTAGTCTGGCATAGTGTAAATATGCCAACTCTCCGTTACGAAGAAGGGCTGACTCAGATCAGACCAAGCCACAGCAATTAAATCAACGTTGTTGAGTGATGGAATATTTTATTTTGCAATTGCAAAGCCGTCACATTTAAAGTTGAGGTCCCATCATAAGGTAGTTATTCAACTCATTCCCATGCGAAATTAAATTATTCATTTACCCATTTCAGAGCCTTTTTATGACCAATCTGATGTGATCTCATTTGTTCATTTGTATATTTGTGTGGCAGACTCGACGTCTCCTTTTGACTCCTGAGAATTTTCAATTACTCCCCAAATTCTGAAGGCCATTTGGCTTCAATGAATGAAAACATGATAATATTTTCTCAAAGTAATATTGTTTGTCTTCCTTTAATGCTTATTATTCCGGACCAAAAAAAAAAGAGAGACGAGAAAGGATTTAACAAATATACTCAGCAGAGCACTATGGGTGTGTGTGATGATGAGCGTATCATTTGCCTCACGCATGTCTCATGAAAACCCTAATCACCCAAGAACTGCTTGGATTGTGAAGGAATTATCGTCTCTAATTTTGTTGGCTGTGTTTGGAAAAAAAATGGAGAAAGATATACGTAATTTTTCTCAAACATGAAACATTATAAATCTTAATATACGAAAATTCGTATTACTCATGCTACAAAAAAAAAATTAGCCGTAACCCAGTCAACATGGAATAATGAACTGCGATTACCAAATTAAAGGAGCAAATGTGATGAAAAATTACAGTGTATTTTTATAAAAGGATTTATTTGCAGACGTAGATACTTCTGTAGTTGATATGAGCGTGTCTTTCCTAGTCTTATAAATACCAAATTGATAGCCAGGCAATAGGATGACAAATAACATGTTTTGGAAATGTTGACACTGATATGAGTTGCCACTGATTAATGCTTCAAACGAATATTTTATAGAGTGAAAATATGTTAAGGTATGACACTTATAAGTCGACTTTGTCGCTTTTGTCGTTTTCCTTTTAAAATTTAGCTGGCAAAATATCTCAAAACTGGAAGAGCTTTAAAATATATTTTATTTCATTTCGCTCTTGAAAAAAAAAATATACAAATTGATTATTTCTTTTGAATACTGATTTCAGTGCTACCTATCGGATATTATAGCTATGAACCATTGTTAGGACTAATATCAGTAGTTCACAAGTTTTAGTGTTAAGCAGCATCTGTCGGAAAACTTGAATTCTTTTGAATTGCGTAATATTATATTGTATTGCATTTAGAAAGAAGTCATCTGAAGCCAACAAGCAGCACTTAGACAGCAAGTCGGCCCAAATAAACCACAGAATTTTAAGTTCACTTCGAAGCCTAAATTGCTGAATCTGCCTGTGATTTCAACAAGCGAGGATGGTGGGCTGGTTTAATTCCATTAAGATCACCCTCATGGAACAAGTATTTGCCAAGGCTATGCAAAAAAATAAATATTAGGCGTAAACGGCCCATACAGGACCTAAAGCCTATCTTCTCCAACTATTGTGTGTGCGAAATTATATTTTTTTGACACGAATGGAGGGACCTAAAGTTTAATGCCGATTCCGAAAGGCAATTTATTTTTGAGATGCTTCTCATGACTGTTCTTAGGATGATTGAACTTTCTATCGGCGTATCGCGAAACTCTCATCGTCTATATGACACAATGTTCTTCCACTGCATGCCAAACCTGAAAAAGAGCGACGGTACTCTGTGCGCTTAGATTATAAAAAATAAGTTCGATTTTTTACTTCCGAGCCTTCTAAAGCCGAATCTGCCGAAAAGAAGTCTTTCAAGGCAGCTGTCTAGGTCCTCTGATTTTCGTTCTTGCGATTAATGACTTTGGCAATGTTACCAAAAACTGCGGAAGACATGAATCATTTTAGGCATATATCAACCCCCGTAGACTCTCACCCTCTCCAAGAAGACTTAACGTATTTTGGCAAAATAGTGCTACAATAACTTTCTTGAGCGTATTACTCCTCGCTCTAAATTTCATTCACGACGTAACCGTTTTCCCCGTCACGTTTTGTTATTATGAATTCCGAGTTTAGTTTTAAGATTTACAGTTTAACTGAACAAAACTCAATTTTGGAATAAAACTAGTTTTGCAATGTGTCAATTATACGCACGTAGTTTATTGTAGATAGAAAGTTTTGCCAAAACTCCTTTTCCACTTAACTTTGTTCATCCTACCTCATCATACCTGTTCATGATGCATAATACGCAGTGATTGAATCTCATTTGTCTGGTTGGCATTGCAAATTCCAATACTCAGACTATATATTTCATTTTGATATACCACAGGTAAATTTACGCTGATTTTCGCCATATTTTAAGGGAATATGCAGCTCTCTCTGTCAATTTAAATATTCGCCAAACACACACAGGTACTAATAGAAAACGCATGCACGCATGAGTGCCAGTAAATTGCCACCACTGAGAGTACCACGTGCACCTTCATCTGAGTGAAAGCGAGTACCACCTTGCCAACCTCATCCCTTTCCATACATACTATGTATATATCAATACTCGACGATGCTCAGCACGATGAAGGAGAACATGCCAATATGCCAGTACCAATCGCACATAGAACTAAAGTGCCACACAGAAGGCACACGACTAGTACACGAGCATTCCGGCACCATAGGGGTACCACTATGGATTCCTGTATCGATCTATCGAATCGACAAGGACCAAAGGAAAGTCGAAACAATTTGCATATCCCGGCACGTTGTGAATGTATACGACACTGTGGCAGCACATTCACGAAAGTGAGATCTCGAGATTGTATCTGTATCACATTTTTGCATTGCTTGCGCATTCAAACTATACAATCAACTAGTTGGGTCGATAGAACCATTTGACCTAATGTCTTAATTACTGCTGCACACAGCCACACAAGGTTATTTTCAGTGAATGCAGCTGCAATCACTTTATGATCATTCGCCGAGTTAATGAAATCGTTTGCATCCGAGTGAGTCCCGTGCCAATTATACCAACTAAAAGCCGTGCAATCTTGAATATAATATAAATGTGCATCGTGTACAATAAAGAAAGTACTAGCAGACCATTTTAATCACTGAAAACGGGCTCTTTACTACTTAAGCTTTTATTTTATATCAATAAAATGGTTAAGAGCACGCTGAAAGGGACACAAGCAACCGTGAAATTTTCACTTAAGCCGGTGCAAATACCGAAACTATTCCAATTAGTTAATTTAATGGAGTTTCACGAAAACTACAAGAAAAAGTAAAATAAAATAAACTCTTCAGGAAAGTGGGTGCAACGGAAAGAATCAACAAAGAGGACGGCAAAACCTTTTACAAGAATTGAAGTAGGAAAATCGGATGCTCTTCTTTGTCGCTTTCAGGCATTATATACGGACAGGTTGGGGCATAGACGGGTGTTAATGATGAACAGTTTTCTTTATTATGGCGTTGAAAATGTTTGCCATCGAAAGAGCTGTGTAAAAATGCAAGGCTGTATTTTATGTCGGGACTTATAGCTGCAAAAGCACAAAAGACAGTGTTGCTTGAAGGGAGGAGTAAAATTTACTTCGGAAACGGAAAAGACAAGGAACATACAATTTACTGCACGACTTAGGTGGGCACTTGCAATTTAAGCTAACCATTGATTAGCCTTCTTCAGAGTTATTAATAGAACTATAATGTTGGTTAGGTTGCTGCTTTGATAGGAATGGTGCATTTTTTTACAAATGTCAAAGAAGACTGTGAAAATGTTAAAGCATTTTGGTTTCTTTATAATAAAAATCGGAGTTCATGGTTGTTAGGACTTAAAATAATTAAATTAAATTTAATATATTTATTGTCTATTCAGGGCCTAGATATTACCGATTTTTCACTGTAGATATGAGAAGCTTGCATGATAGTTTATATCCATAGTTTATTCACTAGTCATACTCGATATTCACACGGTCGACAGAGGGACTATGTCGGGGACATGAATAATCTGGTAGGCCATGGTCTAGTGGTAGGCCACTAGTCGTTAGTGCCAAAAGTCCAAAGGCTGGGAAGGCAGCTTACATAGGATTGAAGGATAATTTTATCTCATTCATCATTGATTTAGTCTGTTTAGGCAGGAGACATTGCGACGATGACTAAGAGAGTCAAGAAATTTCGCCAATAAATTTAATCGCACGTTTTTGAATCCCGTCCAAATATGTTATTGGTGCACCAGACCAGATATGAGCGTTATGCTTAAGTTTGGGGCGAATAAAAGCCTTATAAATTCTAGCCAGATCAGCCAAAATACTTGTGCTGCTGTGGTGCTGTCATCAGCAAGGGAATGGATTGGATTAGAAGTGACAGACAGGAGTTCATTGATAGAAATGAGAAAGAGAGTCGGAGACAAAACAAAGCCTTAAGGGACACCAACATTTATTTGGTGATTTGCGAACTTGAATCCGCCCAAAATAACTTGAATTTGTCCGAAAGATAATTTCTAACCTATTGAAGAAAGTATCATCGATTCCAAATGCACACATTTTGCAGTTTGATCCCAAACTCTGTCAAATGCGTTGTTCCTGTTTTTACAACGCCTGCACTACGCACCCTCAAAACTTTATTATAATGGTACTCAAAATCTCTTACGATCATTGGTATTACAGGATTTTACAAAACGAAAGAAATTAGACCTTTCCTATTGTATTTTATGTTACAGGAAGCTTAAAAAACGAAAAGTCAGACGATTACTTACGTTAGCAACGTTACTTTTAGGATTCCGATTTCGAAACTTAAAAAAAAGAAAAGAAAAGTGGACAGCATAACAAATTTAAAGAACTGATATTGTTGCGTGTTAGCTCTATGGAAAACAAAACATTTACAAAAAAAAATTCTTCGATTACCTAATAAGATTGACACTAGGTAATACAAAACAATGTTAACATCCCTTGGACCTATTTGTTTGAGTTTATCAACGTTAAGAAATGAGGAACAAATGGTTCGCTTAAATTTCAATTAAAAAAATTAAAACTAGACACAATGTCACTTTGGCGTTTTCAAAGAACAACAGAAAGAAAAACAAAATAAAATAAACATTCTCGTCAAAAACAGTTCCGCCAATTAATAATACCTCAAGAAAAACACTCATCTTATGTAGGCGTTTCATTTCCTGAATAAAACTGCTGTGGCATGTATATTCACATAGGAACCATTATTCTATACTTCCGCTTAAGAGTGAACATTTTTGGGAAAAATAACATGAAAGAAAAGCGAACAAGAGGAATCTTCAAAAGCTTAATACCCTCCAAATGCGTTAATAAAAGGATAAACATCACAGCTAAAGCATTCCAAAACATCAACATGCTCATTCTATCTTCTTTCTCGGTGTATGTAAACATTTGAATCACGAAACCTAATTGCATTTAAAATATTTTATCCATTTTGATTAAATTCCAATCTAAACATTATACCAAATCTATATATGTATCGACTTTATAGTCACGTATGGCACCCGTTGCGTTTAACCATGCCGTCAAGTCAAGTCAAGTGGCTAGCTATAATTCGCTTCGATCGGAATCAATTCATGGAAAAACTCACGCCAAGTAACCAAATACAGGATGTTGCTCATAATGTTGTCACACTTTCGTTAACATGCAAATAAAAACTTTAATGTATATTTGTGACGTTTTGTCGACAACAACAAACAAATTAAGTTGCACGCGATTCAATGATTTATCCTCCAACGAGTGCTCGTCTTAACAATGCGTCAAGTAAGAACGGGTCTATGTTCAGATACCAGCAACCCCACCCACTTGTCGTAAATTAATTTCTTCCAAAACATACAAATTGTGATTTGGCCGCAGATAAAAAATCTTTCAGCGCGATGCCACAAGTGTGTGTTCTCGAGAAACTGAATTACAACAACAGAGATTACTAACGGGTCAATTGAGGGTGCAAATTACGGGGCGAAGACCATTAATTTGTTGATTCGCACCCCACTCGAATGAAAGGCGTGCATCTGTTTGTGCGAATGTGTATAATGTTGATGATGATGATCGCCACGGAGAATTGGCGGTTGATTAGCAGGCGGTCTGCTGTATCTGTGATTGAGAATTTTTTTTTCTGTTTTTTTTTTGTTGTTGCCGAAACGTGAGAAAACTATGTAGTATGTGCATGTGATATGTGAAATGTGAAAATGCGGAGGAAAAACAAAATAAATAATAAAATATCTAAAAATATGTCTACAAGACAATCACTGTTCAAGGCAGCAATGTGTCTGGCTGTCTCCTGGATGGACACGGGATTTCTTTTAATTGTTCATGTTGAACAACGGAAGGAAATAGTTTTCGTGAAAAGCTGTTTAATATGGTTATGAAAGAAACAATATCACCCTATTAATAGTATTTAGCTTGTGTAATTATTACTACGGTTTCTCAAGTGCTTCCAATACAAGTGCCATAAATAAACTTAAGTTTATGGCTTAAAAATATTCCTCTCAATTGTTCTCACTTTCGCAGTCATCCAAATGAAAAGTAGGTATTCATGTGCGCAAACAATTCATGAAAGTAGACATAAAAAAAACTGAATTAGCGTGCGCCTATTAGAAATGGCAACGACTTGTGCACGCGCACACAACTTTTGAGAAATTAACACGCACCGGAGTAATAAAGAACTGTCGGATTTTTTTTCGCTTGCACAGATAAATGGAAGTTGAAATTAAGTATGTAATGTGTTTAAGTGACAAATAGTATTTTGTATTTAAAACAAACAAAATAAAAAAAAATTATTTAAAGAAATTGGGCTATCGTTTCGTTCGTCGTTTGGAATGGATATACTATGTATGTACCTAGAAACTCGTACTAGTCACGTATTTTTTTGGCGACTTTTAAACCTTACACATAACGAATGCGGTCTGTCTGCGGACGAATGACGGGTTTGTTCTAGGTAGAACGCGTCATGGAAATTTAATTATAGATCGATAGACCAAAGCTTTTAAACGGATGCGGTCTGCAGTCATAACATCAGTGCGTATTATGATTTATGTTTCCAAATAGAATTCGAAATCGGTTAAATTTTTTTTCATTTCAGATCTTTGTGTTTAGATTTTTTTATGACAGATGCAGATCTAAATCGTTTGGTGTGAAGTGTTATTGGGCGTATTTGGTTTGCGCTATTGGAAAGTAGGAAGGAAGCGATTTGTTTGCGATTTTTTGGGTCAATTACTAGAGCTTTTAAACGGAGAAGGAATTTTTTTTTAAGTTTGTCAATTGAATCATCAGTTTAAATAAGGAACTAAGTCATAAAATTGTCCAAACGACATTTTATCTTATCTTTATATTAACTCTTTACCTACATAATATATGATTCATAATATACATAACATACGTCAAACTTTAATAAACTTTTAAAGTTACTTATTTTCGCTTTCCCAAAGTTTTGTCGGATCGATTTATTCTCTTTTTCAAACTAGTTATTCAATGATGACATTTGAAGTAAATGAACACAGATTTTTTTTTTATTTTCCTCTTTGATGCGAAATAATAATTGAATTCTTTGTACGTGGTCCATTTAACACTCAACAACAAGTTGAATCACTAAGAACAAGAAAATATAATTTTGGGGCTTGTTGTATGTTTCGAGACCAATAATCAATAAAGTCATGTGGCTAGACACTACCTTAATAAAATGTTTGAAATGTATATTAGCACCGGAAAACTGCCTGAAGGCAGAATTTTACAAACTACAGTTTAGTTACAGTTTAAAGTAGAGATGAAAGGAATATCCGGTTGGTTTCCGTTATCCGGCCTATCGGGCACATTTTATGATATCCGGCCCAAAGCCGAATAGTCTTTGGTTACCGGCTTGCCACCGAATAATACTTGTAGCAAAAAATTTGGACAAGAGCACGAAAAAAAATATTCAAAGTTAGGGATAATGAATAAAAATTAAAATTTCGTTCTGCATTGTAAGGTATTAATGATTAAGTTTGCTTTCGAAAACAATGGTTGTTTTCAAAAATAGCCTGGCTATCTTTTTTCACTGATACAACCTCATAGTCAAAAATAGTCAATAGTCAAAATATTTATTTCGCCACTTTGTTCGAACAGTTCTAAAATTATCATAAGCATTACCTTCAATCATACATTTTTTTTTTACTGAAAGGAAAATCTGTTCGAAAATTCGTTATTTTCTAGTACCTCGTCAGAGCTGTTAGACTTTTCAACAATATATTTGGCACTTTTTTTGAAATAGCTGATGGGGCGTATGTTCTTTCTTCGAATGTGTTAATAAAAAGTCCAAAAAGCGGGTAGCATGTCTCTTAATCACCATGGGCTATTTAAAAAAATATAGTTTGTTTGGTTAACTTTTCATAGCAGTCAAGATGAACGACTAAAAGTTTTTGTGTAATATTTTTAACCGTCGGTTCAAAGGTAGAAAGGTGGAGAAAGTACATTAAGTACAAAATTTGTAAAAATGTTTTTTTGAGGAATCAAAGTATTCACGTTTTATAACTGGAAAAAATTAACGAGGAATAACTGTCATTTTTACAATTTTTACAGGATACACAAAATCATAATAAGTGAAGGGATTTTAAGACCTGAAACTGTCTTTTATCTGTTTTGTCAGTTAATCAGTTTTACCTTTGAACACACATAATGTTCTTGTATAGACAATGTACTAACCGTTAGCTACATACTAAGATATGCTTAATCAATATTCTTTTGTCTGCAGTCTTAATACGAGGAAGACGAGGAAGATAACAAATATCTGGGAAACTCCGAAGAGCGTCACAAATTAGTCGACGCTATGTGTCAGTGATCAAGGTAAGAGGTATACAGTGGTAAAATCACAATAAGGACACAAAGTCTAAGTATTTTGCATCGTCAAAAGGATATAAAATTTGAGTCACTTTTGTAAGCTCACATTATTTCAATGAAGTCGCTTTCTCTTAAGTGCCCGTTTTTATTAAAAGTAAAATATAAAAGGTAAAATATATTGTTTTAGTTCTCACAAATTAAAGAATCAGCAAATAGTTGCATTTTATTATTGGTAGACCAACTGTTTCGGGTTTGGGAAGAAGAAACATATTCGGTAAAAATATGTTTTTGTCAAAGTTATTTTCTAACCAAGGCTTTTCGTTCTTAATGCATGCATATTTTATATCAATCGATATTCAAACTAACATTTCGTTTGGCACATCCTAGCCATTCTAAGAAAGACGTGCTCCGCATTCTGCATTTAATTGTATCTGCTATTTCACTGTGCTGTTTTTTGAACATATTTTTTAAAGTAAGTTATTTTATCTTATAAGCCTAGCCGATTTAGTAAAATAAAAAATAAAATACAACTGAATTCAAACACCACGGGTCTGCTGGTTATTTTTAACAATATCCTTTTATAGCTTACTAAAAAATTTAACTTCATTAAATTGGAAAAAAACCTGTCAAATTATTTTGTTAATATTCTTGTCAACTGGTTTCTGACATTTTCGCAAAGAAATAATTTAACATCACCTCTGGCATTGAGATGGCAATCACAACTGGGAAACCCACCAAAACCCCAAGTGGCAACCGGAGAATTTAATAAAATTACAACGATAGAACCGGAGAGAAGTTACTACAGCCATCAACCAGTTACCCTAAACAGCGTAAAAAAAAAACCTAATAATGCCATGATATTCGGAGAAATACCCACTGAATTCCCTTACTTGCAGTTGCAAATCGTTTTGGTTTCATTAAGTTCGTCCGCTTGCGTCAGTCATCGCGCAAACTGCCATCCGAGAATTTAGACAGGGAGTCCGAGTGAAAACAGCACCCCCATTTCAAGCGCAAACAAACAGTAAATATATCTCAACACACTGTGCAATACACCCCAACGGCGAACAACCGCGTTGAATAAATCCCTCTAACAACTGGAATACCCACGGATTGAGGGTGGGGATGATGCTTCGAAGCAGTTTACACAGCGAACACAAATTACACTGGAAAGCTTCATGAATTGCGGAAAAATATGAGGGACGAAGCGTCGAGCCAGGGTGGAATCTGTAAAAGCAGCATCTCATCTGAATTTACTTGACCAGATATTGCATTCATAAAACACTTTCCGGGTTCAATTTGCACTCCGTGCCTTTTCGGATAGATACTATGACTATAAGTGCTCATGGCGGGATGTCGGATTTTTACACACAGTGTATGGGTTTTACCAATTAGAGGCAGATTGGCGCATTTTGGGTAGCTATTTTGGTGTACATTTTCATGTCTCCACTCTCTTTGCCAGATGCACGAGATATACATAAATGCTAATGGTGGGACGATCTGGATCTGGAGCGGGGGCCGTGCTGATCACACATTGGGAACACAATTTTTGTGTAAATATACAAAATTTCAAATGTAAACAAATTTTAAATTGAAAATTTATCGTTCCATGAGTCAACCGACAGACGACCAGTCCAGATCGATCATAGAACAATGTGAGCGGGTGGTAAATTATCGCTGATCTATTTCGTAGAGTATAATGATTGTGGATCACTGGATTGGCATGTGCGAATTTTACTCGACTGCAAGAAAACGCCTGACGTACAATTATGCAGTCTGAATTGTTTGTTTTTGAAAATTTATTTATTTTGAGGTGTTTTGCTTGTGTATAGAAATTTTGCAAAATGACTGTGGAGAGAAACGTTTGCCTTCAGATGGCAATATTTATCTAAATCGTTCATAGTTGAGCATCTGTAATATAGAAATTGAAAGGAGAAATAAAATAAAAAAGATATTTAAATTCAACTATATTAGTTTTTAAAGTTGTTCTTAAATGAATAATAAAGATTCATTTGTCATTTGACTGACTTCATATTAAAAACTTCTACTTCTGAATACTGTTAAACGGTGAATCCGATTCAACTAAAATAAATTGTAGATAACAACATCTGAAGTAAATTCTTACAAGCCTTTGACCAGCCTGTTTGTCATATGAACATGACTGACACAATCGACAACTATGTCTTTGAGGTATTAAGGGACTTTGTCCACTTCGGTTTGCTTTCACAACTTCTCACATCTCTTCAGTTATCCAATTGCTGTTTCTTTGGGCTGAGAATTCAACTATGTAGTAAGGTCCTCTCCTTAACAACTAAGGAAACTCTTTACTCTTCCTACTTTATGCATCTGAAGCACAGACTCATTGTAAAGCGAATGAAGATATATTTGGGCGAATTGAGAGAAAAATTCTGCGAAAGACATTTGCTTACCTTTGCGTTAATAGGATCTGAGTAGAACGACACCCTATACGAGCTATACAGCGATATCGTACAGGTCAAAATACTTCGCATTGGGCGTTTGATATGGCTATGGTATAAAGAGAAATTGTTACACCAACGCTCTAGCCCGCAAAATGGGGCAGCGCTTATTGCTTGAGGCTATGGTCAATCCCGGATAATAGCGTCCCTAAATATAAATAAGTTGTTGCGCGGAAGTTGAGTAATTATTTTGTTGGCTGTTAAACATTAACTTATTTCCAATTTTGTCAAAACCTATACACTGACAAAACACTTCGTAAAACATACTTGCAAATTTGTATTTGTATTTTTTTTTCTGGTTTAACAGCGTTGACAAACGAATTTTCTTTATCCCCAGAAAAAATAATCTAGTTGCCTTAAATCGCACGAACGAAGTGATCATTTTGTAAAATTAATTGTTCCCTAATGTTTTTTTTTCATTAAATTTAGTCCTGATAAAGCCACATGCCTGCAATATAAATGCCTTTCAATTGAAGCACGAAAAAAGGTAAGTAATCATATCTATGTAGCGCCCTGACTTTAATCATTTTTTCAGATAGTAAAACTCTTACAAGTTTAACCTTTTCAAAAAAAAAAGTCTGAAACATTAAATAGACAAAAGTAGAAGGAAATTTGCACTTATACTTTGCAGTACATTATTTTTATTAAAAAAGTAAAAAGTGCAAATTGAAAAGTGTTAAGTGAAAGGCCCTGGTTATTTTAAATGGTATTGCTTCTGAGCCCAACAAGGAACAAATTCAATAATGAGGAAGAATGAATTTTCAGAGATTATTACGGATATGCGTTGATCAACTATATGCGATCAAAGCACATAGTAGCAGTGGCACACCAACAGATGCTCATATAAAGAAATATATGTATTAACTGCCATAATTTCAGCCATCCATTTGATGTATCGTCCTTCGACACCACACACGATTGTCTTCATGTACTTATGACGTAAAATGTCTACAAATTCATCATACCCTACAACTCGCAGCAAAATTTACAACATGTCCTTTTTGATAATAAGTATTATCGGAATAAATACATCCAGAAATAATAAAAAAAAAAAGAAACAAACAGTATTAAACTGGACACTGGTTATACGATCTTATTTTACTGCCACTTGATCCCATGCCACTCATATGTATACTTTCTCCAATGGACACCGAATTGTAACACGATACTTCTCCCTTGAAAAACATCATCGTCATCATCACCATCGATTCTGTTTACGCACAAGTATTTTAGTTCAACTCCTACACCTAGTCCTGAATCTCGATACTTATTTGCAGAAATATGAATTTAGGTAAACATGTCGTAGACATCGATTCTCCACAAATTACTTGCCGAACATGGTACCTACTACTACACAGAACAAGGAAGGACACGCAAAATATCCCCCAGTTTATGGGCGAACAATGAAAAGGACGAAAATTGCCTTTCATTCTGATTTATTATTTCAAAAATTATTCAGATAATTCTTGTTGTGATTCAAATTTGCGGTCGGCGATATAATTTGAGAGCCATGTTCACTATAATCGACATAACAATACTTTGGTAGGTTTTACGCGAGGAGCGCTCTTGAATTATTCAAACGACCGCCGAGAATATTCACTGTTCAACCATCAAATTTTGGAAATGGAATCATCTTGCAGACTCTCGTCAACAAGACACCCAATCTCCCAAGGATCCAGGGCAATGAATATAGTTCAACCGAAAAAAGATAAATAAAAATAAATTCGGTTACATAAATAGGGAAAATATAATACCAGTCTTGGTCATGTTGAAGGTGATTTTTAAGGAAGGATAGAAAGATATACATAAACAAAGAAAACCATGAATCCTTGGCATAATTTTTGGGACTTCAACCTATTCTTCTTTATAGATTTGGAACTCGTTGCTCTTCGTAAGATTCTTAATGGAAAGAGAAAGAATAAAACACTATTCAAACTAAAAACTTAAATTCAGTTCGCAATTAAATGTGTGACTTTTTCTTGCGTGTTTGTTAGGTAAAAATCTCGTAAAATACACATCCTTGTGTCAGGATAACAACTTTAGGTGTCTCTTTAAAATAAATAAATCAACAAACACAGCACCTGATGCCTCTTCAAATGCTTAGAGGCGAACGTCTGTGAAACGTAGAGAGAAATAATTTTGCAGCATCACTGAACTGGAACTAATAAAAAACAGGTGAGTATATTATTTACGTATTATTTTTGTTTTGCAGATTTTACTGAACTTTAACATTTGCACGAGGTATACGTGTTTTTCATCCTCACTTAACAATTTACGACAGTATTGTAAAATAACAAATATGTATGTACGACATTCTCCTACTGTATCATGTTATTTGAGAAAAAAAATCCCTGGGGCTAACACGCACGTTAGCCAAAAATGTCGAAATAACGTCGGAAATGTCACTGAAACTGAAAATTAAAAGAAAATAATCCCAATACATACTTATATATATATGTACTTTAAAGAAGCAATAAAAGGTTACTCGGGGGTGTCGTTGGTTAAGTTGGTTCTGAACAAAGGGGACTTTATTAGGATGTGTTTTCACCTGAAATTTGAAGTTATATGCTGTATTCTACTATAAAGAGTGCATATGTCTTTAACAAAGACCGTATTTGCTAAAAAAAAAAAAGATCCGAAAGCTAACGTATTCGTTTATATCTCGAAATAGTATTTGCAACAAAATAGCATTTCGGAAAAATGTTGCATTATATTTTCTTATTCAAATATGTGACTCGTGAATATCCTGAAGAAATACTTTTAATATAATTACGTGTACGAAAGGGATTTTGGGTACATTGGGAAATGTGAGATTGGAGAGAAGAGCGAGATGCCGATAGACGTTGGGTCTTGAAAGTCTGTAAATTGTAACATGTAGAAAAAATGAAGCGTAGTAAAGTATTCCACATATGGGACACTAAAAAATGTATGCAAGATTTAAATTTGCAAAAAAATTCGTGGGTGTGTTGGCAACCAAAAAAAAAAAAAAATATTTTCACAACACTACACGAGATGAGCAATGGCCGTCGGCTCAAGCCGTTCAAATTAACACTACACTTCACTAAAGATCTACAAAATCTTACAAGATTTTAAACCATCATTAGACCATATTTCGTCTAAAATGAGGTTGGTCAAGCAGAGCCTTTACTGGTACTCTATATCGCGACATGATAACCGAGTACTTTCTGCCCTAATTGGATGATATTGATGTGAACGACATGTGGACGACATGGCACATGACGGTGCCACATGCCATACAGCCAGTAAAACAATTAAATTACTGCATGACACATTTTCTTGTCATGCAAGTACTCCAAAATTTAAAAAAAAAATAAAAAAACTTATTTCAAAAATCTAAGTGCGCAGAACATCATAAAAAATTGGAAATTTTCCAGACCGACGGACGACATTGGCGGACCCACTTTTTTTTAACTTCTCTATTGTCGTAACATCATGCCTCATTCTCAGTTTGAGTTCGAAATTTCCACGCGATCGCAATAACTCCCTCTTTAGTATACTAATATACATATACCAGAAAGTTAAAAATCTTAAAACATAACTATTGTATATTTGATTCAAATCTTGCGAGGAGTCCCAAAGTCCCTTTCATTACATGTTCATTGTGAGTTCGAATATTGTTCTCATGGTTAACTAATTATTCCTGGGAAAACTGGTGTTGAAGGTGAACTTTTAAATGGTTGAATGCAACTGGCTATTTCGCTTGAGCACTTATCATGACGACGACATTGAACATGTGATTCGATAGAAGGTTGGTTATCATTAATGCGCATACCGAGAATGGAAAGTCATTCTCTGCTTCATTGACATAAGATAGCAAAGAGGACCAATTGTTGTAAAAACCGTACCAGCGATCATTAAGAAGTTTTCGGCATTTAATATATTTCATAACGACTTCTCAGCGTATCAATGACCTTGGAAACAAGGAAAGTAGTTCGATAGGAGGACGAAGAGCAAAATTCCCCATATTTGGGACCGAAAGAGCGCAGGAGAATAGGACAGACAGAAAAGTTTACGCAGTGGTTTTACCAGCATAGAAGAACACCTTTTCAGAACGTAGGCGAAATAGTAGTTATTTCAGGAACGATTGAACTTTTTCCGATTTTCTTTAGTTTGTTTAACAATAAATAACTGAAAACTAACGCCTTTAACCCTGATAGCTTTACAGCCAGAGTCATAATTAGCCTTTCCTATTAAATGAAATTATGCCTTTCGTTAATGTCAAACCGAATCTACGAAAATAACAAATTTTAATTTTTCCATCACGTCTAACACTAGCAGCAGACGTTTAAGATGTGAGCCACACTAAACCAGGTTAAACGCTTTTATTATTTCACTATATTTATCTTTCTTTCAACCATGTTTCCAACTTCAACCTCTACACTTAATGCAAACCCAAAGTGCTGCTGGCACACACAAAAGACAAACAATCTGTCACAATGAAAAGCTTGATTAAGTTGTCATCTCCATTTATTTTTATTTTTTTTTTTATATATATATATATTTGGTGAATTTATCTCTTTGTCGTTGCCACCCAAAAAACAAAACAATGTACATACATACTATTTTGTGTGGTGGGAGAGGGCAAATAGTTTCCAACTAGTATTGCTTGGTTTACCCACGATGAAAAGTTCTTCATCCTTCGTATGAAGTACGAGTAAGTCTCATTTTGTCAACGACAAAAGATTTCAAGTAAGATTGACAGACAACCATTCCCCATGATAAGCGTCTCATATAAATTTAAATTTCCTTTATTATTGTTAAATCAGAAAATAAAACCCCTGACAAGGGTTTCGTTTTAAATTTACGATCTTTCTTCTCTCAGCTAGCATCCTGGGAGTTTAGACGATTTCCTGCATCAATTAAAGTTTTCCCTCTTAGTATCTATCCTTTCTTGGAATTGAAGGAAACACTTTTTTTCTTGCTATGCAGATTGATTAATGAGGTTCAATTGGATCGAAGTAATTCGAATTAAATTTAGAAAAGAAAAAATATATATATATCCTTGAAAGCGATCAGTCGTTGGATGCTTTATATAAAAAGGAAATTATGATTTTTTGATTAGTAAGACGAATGACTGTAACAGTATTCATTTCTATTTCCATCTCGATGAGTGCCCCCTGGAGGACTTGGAAAATAATTTATCAATCTTGAAATGAATAACAGTAGAATTTAAACCTAATCTTGAACTGAACTACAGGGAAAGGAAAAAGCACAAAATTAAACACAAATGCATTTACATATCTACAACTCTGACGTTCTATGATATTCGTAGATACCTTATTCAATAGTGTTTCATGTGCCAGGAAAACAAAATGAATGAATGGGCATGAAAATTCATTTATTTAGCGAGGGAATTTGCTTTGGCTGCAAGAATATAGGTGGAGAATATTTCATGAGGGCTCTTACCGCTGGATTCAATAATTAAAATAATGCAAATTAAAGAACACTGTCATAAATTCTTCTGATTTCTATCTAACAATAAAGTAAATGCAATTAATGATAAATGCTTTTTAAATGTCGAATATTAAATATAGGTCAAAACTCGATCTTGCGTAGTGAGGAAATAACCTACGCAATGTCTCAGCTTAATAATACACTCGCAAGGAAAGTCAAGCACTGGCTGATGGTTTTGGTGTCCAAATGCAGAATTTGCCAAGTACAGAGAATATTTAGCAGCATATTTAACTGGTCTTAAAGGGAGACCGTTATAGTGAGATAAGAGACACTACGTCCGGTCGATAAAATCGAGAGCACGAAATCTTTTTTAAACTATAACTCTCACTTACGAAATACAACTTTTTTGTCACACTTTACTTTTCCGCTACATGATATGATGATCGAATGATGTGTGTCTTTGAATTAGTCCTAAAAGGTAGTAAATAATTTTTTAT
The DNA here is from genome assembly GCA_963576555.1 of Ferdinandea cuprea. Taxonomy (NCBI): domain Eukaryota; kingdom Metazoa; phylum Arthropoda; class Insecta; order Diptera; family Syrphidae; genus Ferdinandea; species Ferdinandea cuprea. The sequence continues at coordinate 4,393,977 of OY754958.1, forward strand.
TATTTTATATTTAATACTGATATAATTTTGCTTTTCGAAGACTTAAAAAAAAATTGTTACATAAACTTAAAAAAGAATTATTTAAAATGAAATACTTGACCTCTGTTCGTGGTGGCAATCACAAGTTGCTGTTGTTTCATTCAACCATTCAATACGAATTTAATTTAAATTTAAAAAATGGCATAATTTAATTCCTTCTATACGTTTCCCAGATATTATGTCCTTTAAATAACATATGTATGGCAAGGTAACGGTTTTAAAGTGGATAAAACAAAACAAAAAAAAAAGCCTAATTGTGCCTGGGGCAGTATAAAAGCGTTTGAACAACTTCTTTGAGATGACATTTTATTCCGTTTTTTTATAAAATTCATCAAAATGAATAACATTTAAAAATAGAAGGCGTGGCTAAAAACTTTGTATGGATCCTGTTAGATATTTATGAAAAATTTGATTTTCTAAAACATTTAACATTAGAAATACAAAATAGTTAGAGCCGTTTTTGAGAAAACGAATTTAATTTAAATTTACGAAAATCGTTATATGAAAAAAAAATTATTTCAAAAATCAATTTACACAGATTTGTCGAACTTAACATCATAACAAAATTTTGGCGTTATTGGCGGTTTTATAAATTACCGTTAAATTTATATAAATGTAATAAAATTTGATTTATTTACCGAATTTTTGGCCAAAAACTGAGTATGCAGTATTTTTGGCCCCATCCCAAGGGGCAAAGGGGACAAAAAGACCAAGATCCTTGGAACCATTTTCCAAGAAAACTGTGATAACTGATTTTCACCAAAAAATTGAATGGCAGGTAACGTTATTTCAAACGATAAAATAAAAAAATAAAATGAAGCAAATCTCGAACCGTTTCGCCACATGGCGCGCGGAGAGATAGACAGATATTTCCAACATATATATATTTAAACACGCATATTCAATACCTGATTGAACCAAAAATATGTAGGTACTAGCATTAGTATCAGTTAACATTTGAAAAATTTAATTTTTGATGGTTAGAGTTAAATCCAAGGCAAATTCTGAATAAAATCATAAACTTAACCTACCAGGTCTTCCAGCAAATCTCTTCTTTCTCTTTGAAAGGTCGTATGCCGCAAATCATCAGACAAGTCTGGGTAGAAGAAATTCGTATTCACGTTTAAATTGGCACATACCAAACACCTAACTTTAAGGAAATGGTAAAACATAACCCGTATTATGTCAGCTGTTGGAAGATGTACTGTAGTCCAAAGAATCTTCGATTCACAGCCTACATGTTGGGAGCGAAAAGAAAGAACGAACCTTCTTTTGAAAGAGTAAGCCATCGCGAATGCCAGAGAGCTTGAACTGAAAACGATGTGCTTCGAATCGCAGAGAATGAAGGGCTTCCGTGTTTCCGACAAAGACCATTTGCGCTTAGGCGCGCTAAATAATCAACCTACATAAATTCAGCAGGAATAATTGTCGAAAATATATTTACAAATTAAGCAGAAAGGAATGCCATATCGGATGGTATTGCATTCCATTTAGGGCGTATTAGTACAGAAAATATTGAACTTAAACCTTTTGAACTCTCAATCAATTAAAGAATTTTCTGAAAAATATAAAAAGGGATTCCGTTCAATACAAATGATATATGCACATTTTAATGAATCCAACATTTTCGGAGCTTCCGATAAACTAATGAAAGCAGCTCCAACTACATTTTTATTTATCCATGGCCACACAATGGATAAAAAGGTTTTTAATTGAATTTCAACACTACTAAAAGTCAGAATATTTTAATTTAACCTATCAATATGGCGAGAGTGGTTTGCTGATTACATATTCGAAATGATTTCTCATTGAATTGAAATCAATGTCTGCTCGTAAAAGTTGGAATAATAAAATAAATAATAAATATCGTTTTACTCAAATGAATATCCATTGAATTCAAACCTGACAGGCGTTTGCTAAAATTCCTGATTTAACACAGTAACAACAGTTAAATTGAACGCAAATATGTATGTAGGTAGCATTATTAGCAGTGGTTGTGCCATGAAATAATTGAATTATTAATGATGGAAGGTATTGCTCGACTTCCGTTTTCATTGTGTTTATTTGAAATTTTCCTCATTTTGGCATTTGCAAATCGAATTTAAGTATAAAATAATTTGTATTTGTTCTAAAATAAATAGAAAGAGTATCTGTAAATCAAATTCTGGTTCAAAAGTTTCTTTTCCAAAAGTTTTTGTAAGAAACCAAACATAAAAGAGAGAGTTTAAAACTCGGTGTTCCACTCGGGTTAGGTGTTGGCTGGCGGGGCAATACATTATTGCTTTCGTCATTAAAAAGCTAGCTGAAAAGCTCTTCTTATTCCAGTAAAAAAGAGTCCTCCCGTGGGCAGTGGCAGAGGAAGGGTGTTTGACACCATATGCTCTGCATAGATCATTAGTGCTGAGAGTTATTACTTTTATATCGTTTTGTCCGGTGATGCCACAACAAATTATTTGTTTATTTGTAAGTCTCATGCTATCTGTTACAATTAAATTGTTCCCAACTGACTATTTAAAATTATAGGGAAGTATCAGTGTAGCTTAGATCAAGAATTGAACCCTTTCTTGACGCATCGTTAGCTTTGCTCTTGGTGCCTGAGAACCAATGAAAGTTCTACGTTTTTATGCGTACTAAGAACAGAACAGCTGTGGGCACTGCCAAGAATAGTTTGACGATATCGGTTGTAGTTATGTCGCCTGATTTTTGTCTGTACGTATATATAGATCGATATTGATTTTCTTTTCGTGAACTTAATGGTGCATTTTTTTTCTTGTGAACTGAACTGAATGTTGAACTGAAAATCGATTGAAAGTCTATTAGACAGGTATTTTTTTTATATGGGATTGGTAAAAATCTCGCTTAAATGAAAATCAACCATCTCAAATTTGAATGAATCTTTTTTATCATCTTTTGAACCAGAAAATGGAGTTAACATTTTTGACACAAGAAAGCGCTCGAAAACCAGTACAAATAATTACTAAATCTTAAGAGGTGCTTTGACGAAAGTGTACTTAAACAAATTAAATTTTATTTCGAATTTCCTTCTTTATTGTTATGTTAGTGAATTCCATAAATTTTAATGCCAGTTGACACATTCATCGAATAACAAAATCATAATAACATCTGTATTTGCTGACCTCGTTTCAAATAGATACATTTTGTATATTTAAACAGAAATGTGTAGACATTTGTCGACGCTGTTAAGAACAGTTCGACTTATTATTGTTTGCACCTGCCTTTGAGACATAACAGATTTGTAAAAATGTCAAATTAATATTTTTTTTCCGTATTTCTAAGTATGTTGTAGTTGTTTCAGTATTTTAAAAATTAAATAATTAGAGAAAAATACACGTATACTTATATGTAATAAACAAAAGGTTGTCAGAATTATCATTATTTAGGTAAATTTATTGTATACAAACGAATTTAAAATAATTTAAAATGGAGGGAATTGTGTGTTGTATACATTATATAGTAGAGGTTGTTTTTTTTAACCCAGTAACATTTTTAGTCAGTTTTGTCTATCTGTCAAATTGTCAGTTATGTCGGACTGCAAACTGTCAATGTCATTCTTATTCAACAGACGTTACTACATTTTAGAAATTTGATTCCAAAATCATGAATCTGTACCCAAACTTATAGAGCAAATGCACCAATCGAGGCTTGAAAAAGTGGTTGACTTTCATTCATAGCATAAAAAAACCATACAAATGGCTATTTTATGAAATTTCATGTGTTTTATTTAAAATCAATCTGTCTGTATATGTTGCCGCTAAATTCAAAAAGCAATGAAAGGATTTGCACTCGATTTTAACATTAAGGATTTACATTTCTCGAAAATAATAGAGAGGCTGAGCTTTAAGATTTTAAGCTGCAGAAAGGGGGTTCAAGACAAATGCTCTTCTATTTAAAGGCGATTTCATTGCTCTTGCCCTTAAAAAACAAACTGTTTTAAAAATAGGGTGTCAGTGTTTTGTCTTTCGTTTTTATGGGGTAATTTTGGAATTCCCATATTAATATGTTAACGCCTACCCTTCTTGGCTGTTCTATTTATACTCCGACCTAGGCGGCGGGTCAGCTACTACTAAACAACATATTTAAAAATGTATCCAGTGCGATGAGTCAAGCTTATTCAGTGATTATTAGGATAGCCACGTTCAAGTATTTTTTAAATACTTATTTGGATTCTGATTCTGTGGAGGAGCGTAAGGTGTTAGGATAATCGTCATACATATCATTTCCCTATACGATCATCCTTCACACCAAACCAATATTATAAGCCAACAATTGAAGAAGAACTTTCTGGTGCTAGTATTTAGTAGAAGTGGTATTTGTATTCAATATCCTTTTGGCGGTTCTTACAATCAACGACATCCCATGACATAATCTTTAAGACTAAGGCAATCTTCTGTGACCGAAATATGTATACAATTAAATCCATTGCTATGTCTTCTAAGGGAATATTTTGTAAGAGATTCACAACTGACTGCCATTCTGAATTTGGATACACTCGCAAATAAATCGAATGAGTATAAATTGGTGGAAGGCCACTGATAGAACCAAGACCACCAAATCTGGGCTAAATGACTTTGAAACTTAGGTCGCTTAATCATTGCAGAACAAAGGTAATTAATGCACACAAAAATTGTCGTTAAAATCAGGAATTAAATTGTTTTAAGGATAATTATCATTAAGAGAAGTATGTAGTTAGATTTATGAAATGCTACGAAACTACAACTATAAGCATTTGAAGCAGACAGCGTAATTGATGATCCAGAACTGTCATTCACTATTAAAACGCTGTCTCATTACAAACTTGTGGGTGTGGTTGACCTTCGTCTATTCATGGACGATTTTTAGGGAATTAAACGAAACTGAGTAGCACTACTAGCATTAGATTGTTGGTTGGGTATTTTAGGACAGGGTTGGCACTAACGGGAACTGGCGAAGCCCAGTGATATAACAGTTTATACACAACACAACAATTTTGCCTCCGGTGGTAACCTCCAATCGGACACTGGTCTATACGTACTTCATATGCCAAATTTATGAACTTTCTGTTGCTCCTTAGAAGGAGGACGTCGGGCGGATGAATTATGAACCAAGGGCAGCAGTCACAATAAACCAAAGTCGATTATTAACACCAGAATTTCCGAATAGTTATGACAAAGACAAAAATGGACTTAAACAATCTTAATCTGAATCTTGCAAGCCAAGACCCAGAAGCAACAACAATTTTAATGATGCTGGTAAGAGTTATTTCCAGGAAGAATTCAAAAGATCAAGATATCTGTTTCAATAATATATGTATTTTAATCTGAGGTATTGTTGTGTTTTTCTCACATTAAAAAAAAAAGATTATTCAATGTTATATATAAATAACCACCATTATCATTCAATTGCACTACCACCATAATCCGGAATCAAAGTTTGTACTAAAAATGTAAATTTTGTGCATCCATTAACCTAACAAGTAACAACCACCACAATCACCACAAAATTGAATAACCATGTCTCCCTACGAAGTTATGTCCGAGCTTTATTACAGAATTAAAATTTACATACGTACCCTTAGTTCCAAATAGATCCTCCAATTGTCATGTTCCTTTGCTATCCAAATTGAAATCCTTGTTGAACCACTACCACTTCAATACAATTGGTGTGATTCTGAACGATGATTGTTTTATTTTATTTTATTACTTCGTACCTCCAACTCGTATACACTGTCAATGTCGACATTTGAATCACAGTATCTATCTATTGGCTCTTTCCATCTGCTTCATTCCACAATATGATTCCAATCCAAAATGTACACACAGAGCACTATACTATTACTATAGCCACAGAGATGAGCAAAATAAAACACTCGGAGAACGACCGAATGAGCAGCAGAAATCAAACCGCACTGCAGCTATTTTAAAGCATTCACAGTTCAGCCGCAGCACCAGCAACAGCAGCAGCAGGAAAGGAGGAATACGCCACTAAAACAAGAGCCAGCAGACACTAGTGGCAACACAAAAGCAAAAAAAAAGCACCGAAAACGACAACGAATGAATTTATATGCCAAAAGAAAGAAAAATATTCTCAAGTGTAAAATATGAGGACTGCAGAAGACGAACAGCACGACACGAAGGGTCTGAGACTTGACCGACGACAACAATCGCTTTTATTGCACTAAAGTGACCGATATTATCCCTCTCCACTGGCAATCGTCCCTGTTTTTGCTGTACCGGAAGCAGTACACGCAGCTATTGCAGCAATTTTCGATATTCAAAGAACAAACATATCAACGCTTTCCTAAAACGTGAGCGTAATTCACAAAAACCGATTTGCTCACTTTTAGAACACAAACAACAGCACACAAGCAGAACCTTTAGCACGTGCAAAACTCACGTATCCTTATACGACCAACAAGAATATATTATTTTATTATAAAACAAAAAAAAACACAAGTGTGAGTCCCTGCAGCTGTTAGCCCGATTATCGCTAGCAGACCACAAATCAGTGCAAACTATTTTGGCCACAAATCCAATGGTTAGCCAATAAATAAAGAGATGTGCAAGCAGCGGCGCTGATAACCGAATCACAGATGCAGAGTAATGATCTTTGGTTTCGTGAAACACCGGCACGAGACACTGCCTTGCCGGATATTATTCTCGTATCTTAGCCGCGTTCGTAATGCTAGACCGGCTGGTGAGCCGCACGAAGAAGGACTGAAGTGATTTGTATCGCTGGTTTTGTAGGTACAAAGCTTTTTACTTGAAGCGGGTGTCGCCAAAGAGGGTGGAAAAGCTTTTTTCATTCACAAGTTTTTCTCTACAGTGTGGCCCGCAAAATGACGGAACTATGTCGTTGCTATAATAAAAATTCTTTCTCCTTATCTTCTTGTGATAAAATTTTAATGTTAAGTTTTTTAATCCCGAGACATAAAAGCGGGCCACCGAAAACATCCACCAGCGATAAGATAAAAAAAAATTACCGAAAAAATAAATAATTATCGGATTTAAACTGCTCGGGAAGATAATTATTTTTATCTGCTCTGAGTAATTAGTTTTAGAATTGTTTATTCTGTGGACTCTTCGCTTTAGAGTGCAATTGTGATTTTAAAGACAACCGAAGAAGAGTCAATCAATTTTTTTTTCTTTTTTAGAGATAACAGCGACGATGACAGTGATTTGCAATCGTTTTATTAAAAGATACCGACTTATTTGTTAGAAATTCCCTTCGACAGCTACTTGACTTCATGTCTATTTTGAGAGCAAATATTATGTTTTGATTCGATAGTGTTACCGCAATTAGTAATTATGAAATGGAATCTAAGGCTTTAAGGGAAGGCATACAAACTGAACGACTTCATCAAGAGCAATAAATAATATATCAGTAATTTGTTAGATAGTCACTTAAAGATATGGCGTAGAGTAAGATTATATACATCTGTCAACAATACTGGAATTGCGGAGTGTGGTGAGTGGGTAGGAATATGCGCCTTGGCGACATTAATAGCTGAAATATGTATTTTTATTGCGGATATGTACCACTTTTCGGATCATTGTAGATATAGGTAAAAGTTTATGTTTTTCTAGTGATCTAGAATCTTCTAAGGCCTCCGGCAACTATCTATCTATCTCATACAAAAGCTTAAATTGTTCTTTTTCTCTCCTTATCTTTCCACTTTATACTTGACGGCCTGTGCCATTAGAGCCTAGTATTTGTTTTTTAAATCAAACAGACATAGATAATCTTAGAGTGCTTATTCACAAGCTTAAACGTATTGGGTTCGACTTTTGCTGGTTAGACTTGATATCGTTGTAGCTTCAGGAACGCATTCAATAATTCAAAATTGGCTCTAATCTTGGCAAGGAAGTTATGTTGGAAACATATATTTTGTTCTTTGTATCAACAAAATTTCGTCCTATACTCGTCAATCTTCCAAAGACTTTCAAGTCATCACGTAAGTGACACATGGCACTTACATATGTGATGACTTGAAAGTCTTTGAAAGATTGATTTTTAATGTAGCAAGTTGGTGTAGTAGTAAAATGCACTTATAATGAAGCTGTGATTAGAGCAACGATTAAAGGAAACCTTTGCTCTCTGCTTGCATTTAGTGTTAATGTAGGATATCTGAAATTTTAAAAGAATAGCCATCTGAAGGTGGAACTGGAATAAAGATGTTCAGCAAAATAGCAAAGGGCAAAGCCGAACTTGAAAGGCCTTTGCTGGATTTTTTTTTTAGAAAAGTTAATAAAAAAACAATGGCACAGTCATTAATACCATATCCGTATTCCTATACTCCGCCAAGAAAAAATTGTTTTAAATATTTTCGTTTTCGGCTTAAATTTTTGAAAAATAAAAAATCTACATTTCCCCCAAAAAGACCTCAGAAAATGGGAGGTGACAAAAAAAATATTGTTTTAAAATAAATACTTTGTTGTCAGAAGTTAAAAAAAAAACCCAAAGAAACGCAAAGTTAAAGGATCAGTGTCTTCATATTTTGTAAAGAGACCTTAACCCGTAGCCTATACACTTAACATTCCGGGCCTCTAGGGAATATTTATTCCAAAGATCAAAATGACACATATTAGAACCTTCTTAAAAACGCGTAGCACCTGTGAAGGTTCCCAAAAACAGAATACAGTCAGTACTGCATAATATGGTTCTGTAAACATGTTAAGTTATCCTGAAATCAAAAAAAAGTGATAAATAAGATTTCGGACTTGTTCATCTCTTCTTCTATATGATATCTTGGTCGTAAACTAAAAACTTGTGTTCCACGAACCAGTCAACTTTTTTGCACTTTTTATGCACATTAGTAAAACTGCATAAATTTTGTTTAGAACATAGCGACGAAAACGTGTAACACAAGCGTGTAAAGGTGTAAGTCTAATAGGTTTAAACTGTTTTTTAGTCCTACAAAGCGTTGAGTGTCATATATAACATAATGTGTGGGTTTCTATGTTACCTGAAATTTAATAAAGTTATGTTTCACCTATAAAACTAAACCACAATAAAACCTACTTTTATCTTTGACATACCATAACGAAAACTATTTGATTTGATTGAGTGAAAATTTCTTAATCCGCGTGAAAGAGTTTGGTTCGCTGTAAAAGCAAAAAAATATATAACTTTTCCCCACTTTAATAAAGTTATTTCATTTATATGAAATAAAAAATTAAAATTGCACCAAGGACGTCCACCTTCAAGTGCGTAGCTTTCAATTCGTAAATGACATAATTTCATAAATCAAGTGAAGAATTAACCTTGTCAATCGCTGTTTAGGCTTTAAAGACTGTTAATTGGCGTAGCTTTTGTGCAAATTCACATTACATTAGTCGAAAAGTTAGTGATCTCGCTTTTGTGAGCAACTGGAGGTAATTTGCAAAAAGCTTTGCTTCCTCGAGAAGCAAATGGACTAAGCTTAAGCTTTAGCTTAATGCATACATATGTAAATTTTTCTTGTTTTACGATTTAAGTTTCTTAGAAAATTATTTCTTGCATTAAGTGTAGACAATAGAAACGGGGCTGACTCGATATTGGCTACTCGTGAGATATTTAGGTCTTAAAATGCGATGATTTGTTGTTGCAATAACATTCTGCTTAACAAATCTTGAAAAACACATTTCTATTAAAATAAATACCTGAGTTGGTTACGAAGGAGTAAGAAAATGGTCAGCAAAGATGATACTTATTCCTCTCAAAAATACCAACTTACTCTATCTCTTGTCTTGGCAAGAACAAAACTGAAACAGGTCCATACATTTAGACAGAAACCTTATTTAACTTTAGTTTAATTTAACTTTTCTTTCAGAAGAAGGCACTTCATTGATAAGAAGCTTAGATGTTTAGCACTCAACATGTCAACACCTAGAGCTTGGAAACGTCTTTTTCGAAATCGCCGCGAAAATGATATCATGACTTGAACTTGGTGAAAGTAGACTTTCAATTGTATACGCAGCAGAAGTTTAGGCAGGGATCACTATTTTTTTCTGGTTGATGCATTTCAGAATATGGGTGAGCCCCCAAAGGCATTTTGCGTACGTTCAGCTCAACCAGTCTTTCTATTCTTTTAACAATAAGGATGTTAGACTAATAGGCCTGGTATGTAATCTTAGTGATGGAGTAGTCATCCTCATCAATTTTTCAAAGTTTTCAACGTGTCAGCCGATAAATGATGGAGAATTACCACACTTTCAATGACGTCAAATATTAAAATAAACGCCGTGTCTTGCGCTTTATAGCACCAAATATAAATTTTAAATTTATTTGTTTAATGAAGGCAAATCAAACATAAAGTAAATTTATTAATGAAATATTTTCAAGTTTTTCTTTCCAGAGTTGTCTATCTAAGAAGAAGGAACATCAACTAGTTAGAAGTACCTACATCACCAAAAAAAAAAACTCCATCCTTAGTTATTTCCCTCATGTTTCAGCACCATCGTCATTGATGGGAAGAACCCTATAACAAACGACATTCCACTTGAAATAATTAAGTGCACTTCCGGTCCTTTTGCTCGACAAAAGGAGCTTTTTGAGTGTTTCCTCTTTGAGGGTTTTACAACCACGCATAAATTGAATTTGGTAAAAAAACCGGACAGACCGTATATAAAACACAACAAACCTGTTCTAGATACATTAACCTTTTGCATGAGTGAACATCTCATACAAATCTATGATTTATTTATCTCTTCATTAAATGATGAGCGCCACAATCCGCCCACAATAAATAAAAAATACATACCTACACAGAACCACACCAAATATAAATAAAATCGGAAATTGGTGGCAGTGCGTCGTCTGCTTCCAAAATGCGAAGCGACAAAGACCGCAAGGTACATTGTACTGTGTCAGACTCGCCATCAGCTTGACTTTGATTTACAAAATTTCATGACAAGCTGAGAGTTGAAAATACTTTATGACCCCCGGGCAATCAATAAATGCCATCTCACTCTCTGTTACCAGCCAGTCGTTATTTCTTTGGTTTTTTGGAGGGTGTCTGCCTAACCAATGCGTCAAGTTGATAGAAGGAAATCCATTAATTAACTACGAGAAGAGTTTGAATGACTTTTCGATAAGAAAATAATTGTTCCTCTTGATAAGTTTACAGCGCACAGGGTTACCTTTAATTGACGTCTAATTACATTGTCGGCTTTGTACACAATATTGCAAATGGGCTGCAGCTAATTCATTTGAAAATAAATAAAAGTGGAACTATATGGATTCACGCTAAGTGAGCGTTGCTTGCAAATGGCAAAAATATGATGCTTAATTATTGTTTTTTTTTTCCCTGGTTATTTGGCAGAGTTTACATATCATGTCGTCGACGAGACGTGAACTAGCACCTGTGCACCAGCACCATCATCGGCAGAAGCAGCGAACACCGAAAAACCAAAGCTCTAGGAATAAATTAATGCAATTTATGTCAGGTGTAATTTTTATGACTTTTAATATCAAACACTGGCAAATATAGACGATAATATTAATTCTGCGCACTCCATTTGACTGCAACGGATGCTGGGTGGCCGTCTTTCATGCGAAACTTTCATTTACAGATTTGCCGCGCCTCTCGAGTTCTGTTGGCCTGACCGGGTCTTTCGTGTCTTTCAGCAGCCAGAACACGGGTGTACATATATATGTAGGTACGAATGTGTTGAGAATGAATAAATTAATTTCAGACTTTATTCTGATGAGGGAAGTGTATGTCGTCAAATTAGAGGAAACCGAGAGTAGCGTTTCCTTTAATTGTACATTTTTCGATTTCAGTTGTGCATGGCGACTTTGGCGAAATAAGAAATCACTCAAGGATGTTTATTTTTTGCTGGGTTTGCTGTGAGTGAATGCACATTTAGATCCTCATCGATCTTTAAAACAAGTATGGATGTGAATATTTTGCGGCGCATAAATATATAAGTTTTTATCAAATATGCATGACCAATATGAACTATCAACTGATCAATGCTATCAGAAAGCTTTCGAAGAGGTCAGGCACTCAATACAAATGCAATGTGCTCATTCTTATAAACACTTGCGGTGAAAAGTTTAAACTTAAAACACATAAAAATGGTACAGGATTGAGTGTGGACACCTTCAGAATAAACGGCTGCGGTTACAGTGGAAGTGTATTTTAATGAACAAATATACGGAACTGTAGGTTTTTATGATATTGATTTATTAGTTTTTGCATTCGGTGGCGCTTAACAACAATACTTATGAACAATTTGACCGATTAATATCACATTTACACAACATATTTGTTATAGTTCATAACTTTATATCTATAGACCAAAATAACTTAAGTATATTTTCAATATATTTTGGTTTAGTGCCAAAAATATCTCAAAATCTATAATGTGAGTAGTGTTCAACTTTACTCATTCAGAACTTATAAGAGACAATTTTTGTTTTTCTTTTCAATAATTTTTAAATCCTATTTTTTTTAATCCAAAGCAAGATAAAATAAATAAACATTAGGCGTAAAAGGACTACAAAGAATCTTCTCCAACCATTCCCATTCTGTGTAAGGAGAGAGTACGGCAGTAAATGCCGACTCCGAACAGCAAATTAAGAACCTTTAACTTGCATGTTTGTCAGGCTTTTGCAAGAGGTGGGGGAGCGAAAAAGAAATGTACGTGGTACTTGGCCATATTTGAAACTGGCATCCCGTCACATAGTAGTGCAACGCACTAGCTAAAAATTTATTGCGCCACCTTCCATAAAGGGCCTCACGATGTTTCCCAGTCCAGCTAGTCTTATTATATAACAAAGCAGTAAAGCTCATTCTGTAAACACCTGTGCGTTAAATGTATTACTTACAAAATAAACTAACTATAAATTCATTCACATTCACATTAGTTTCTGGATATATCACTTCTATACGTATATTAAGCGAATAACGTATTTTCCTTCTCGCTTCTTTTGATTTTCTTAAATAATTGCCAAATGTAGGTACGCACTTTCGACGCACATTTTACTGTGACCGCAGGCAAAGACCCAGTTTCCTTGTTAACAGAATATCCACCTTGTCACAAATTGCTTACACAAATAGCGTTTCTGGAACATTACTCCGATCAAAGCAACGAATAATTAGGCTATCAAATATACTGCAACATACAACGTTGAGTTGCAATTTACAGAGCTATGTTGTACAATTCTTTGAAAAGAATTTTGAATTGTAGTTTGGCACTGACCAAGACAATGTTTATATCATTCATCATTGATTGAAACCGTACTAATCAATCACTAATCACTAAGTTTAAAAAAGGGTTCCAGGTTAAAATCCTATGACCAAGTTTTTCCCTGACCCAGTTATTGTGAAAGGACAACATCCTCCAAGAGTGTCATAAAATTAAAAAAATCTATTATTTTTATTCTTCAATCTTTCGACTAAAGTAGTAAGTTCCATGTTATGTTATTTCAAAAGTCACCACGAAAAGAACCTTAGAACTCTAAAGCAATATGATGGGTTATGCTTATTGGTTCCTTGTCCTTTCTTTCGCTGTATGGCAGCATATGTTTATAACTTGCCATTAGACTGCAAGGGCAGATTTGAGAACCTATCTACCGCCAGAAGTCAGCGTAAAATTGTAAATCACTTCAATACTTAAAGAATCTTGCCTTTGGCCCTGTTGGATACAATCCTAATTTACCACTTTACTTCATTTCTACTTTCTGCTTACTTGCAATATAAACTTCTGTGCAAGCATTCCAATATAAGTGATTAAGCTGTGAATGTTTAAATCTAGCACCATTTCAGCAATCATTTTATATGTGGAGCTAAAACAAGCATAACAAGGGTCTTCTACATAAGTATAGGTAGGAATACATTTTAAGTTCATTTGCAAATGTACAATTAGATACACTTCAATGTAAAAATTTCCACACCTTGTACCAAACCGTTCGACTTCTGAGGCAGTGGTAAAAAAAACTACACGAAAAAAAAGTGTACCTTCGTTCATTTCTCATCCGAACTAAATATTATTTTCAATTGAATTTTTTCGCCACTACAAACCATGATACTAAGGTATCATCCTTGAAGAAGAGATTTTCTTGCATTAACCTGCGTAAGATCAATAATGGAGATTGATATGAAAGCCCATTAAAGAAGTGTTACTCTATAAACAACAGCTTAGTGCAGTATGGAGATTCACCGAAAAATTGCCCTAGACAACGCTGTTACTCAGCTTGGCAAGAGCAATGGCTTCAAAACTCCTGGGAGTTCTGTAAGCTGTACCAATATGTAGAAAAACTCTTCGGAAACATTGACTAAAACAAATAGAGACAATGAACAAAAGTCCTCCAGCAGCGAGCGAGGTAACAAGGAAGACTGAACCTCTGTTTCAATGACCAACCCATTGAGGCTGCCAGAGTGATTGGCCTGGATAAATAGAAGCAGCATGCCATGGACCGTAGAAGATTTTAATAGAACTGTGGATAGTCAGAAATTCTCCACAAACCGGATGCCCTGTAAGGTAAGTAAGAACGCAAGAAGATGGAGCTGTGGGTGGAGTATACCGTAAATTTCGAAGAAATCCAGATACCATTATTAAGTCCGTGAGTAGAAGCAATTTTTTTGAACTGTAAGCATCTTCTCCGCTGAAAAGTATATTCAATACTGATCGTTATAAAGATTATGACAGCTAATTGAGTATATATTTGAATACCAAAATTTAAAGAATCTGATACATATATGTAAAACTATCAGAGAGTGTAAAATTCCGGTTAATATCTTCACGTTCCAAAAAGTTCTTATATTCTTGGACATTTTAGTCATATTCTCCTTTAACATATTGTTCTTCTAAGTTTCGTTGTCTGCTGTCTACCCGGCGAGCAATTTCTTAAATTAATATTTCTATTCTTTAAGAAGTACTAAAGTTGTCCTTGTGAACCACTTCTGTGCGGGGGAACACTTCGTTGTTTTCCATGGTTTAAAACACACGTTATTCACATTAAAATATAATTCTTCACTCCCTGATATACTTTAATAACTCGTATTGATTTTAATATCGTCCATTAGAGTTCCTCATACTTGCCACTTAAATATTGAATTGATACTGTTGACCGCCAAACACTAATTGGGCACAACTTCTTTATTGTTCTACAATCTGCTATAGAGTCTTGATGTTTTTTCTTACGACAGTCTGCTCTAGAGTCTTCACATTATTTTTTAAATGTTCTTAATCGTACATAATATATATAATTTATAAATATTTATGTTTCAATCTATACAAAACCTTCATTTATATCAATACTGCAGGGTTTTTCCATATCCTTTTTTGAAAAAAATAATTAAATCTATTACTTACATGATTAAACTATACAAATTCCTCTGCAAATATCACAAATAATAAATATTTAACAAATAATTTCCACAATTAATGAAAATCGTAAATAATCACAACAGAAACGTAAACAATCGTTCGAATACAAAATGTCAACTTGACAGATGGTTTGACAGTATCGGCAATGTAGGGTTTGTCTTTCGAAGATGGAAATTCGAAATCGATAAGATTGTACTAGCATTTTGTGGTTCATGTCTGAGATGAGGAAGTACTGGAAATTCTTGAACGGCCATCATTAATATCATTTGAATTATGAACGTTTTTTAAAATTTCGTTTTCTAAAAATGTGGTATTGCTTTAATATTAAATAATTTCAAAATGCCAAGACCTTAACGCAAGAAAGAGTATGGTAAATTTGGATATTTATTTATTAATGATTGTCACGATTTCAAATCTTCACTTTTCTAAATTATAGGTCTATAAGCTCAAAGCGTTGTACTTACATGTCAAGATAAATAAAATATTAGCATATTACCGCACTTTAAAACCGTACTTTTCTTATTTTATATGTTGCAAAAAGTAGAAGAATATTTTTTTATTTTATTTAAACAAACAAAAATAAATGGGAAATGTCTCTATAATAGTATTCATGGTAGAGTAAACCACCTTTAATTGAGAGCATCTTCAGCACTACAACAGATGTCTTTGCCAGGCAGCCAGGAGTATACTTTTTTGGCGGAAGTTTTGTACACTTGTTGAAGCTCTCAGTTCAAAAACTCGTCAATTACACTTTCAGATAGACGCTTCCTTTTACTTTAGTTTTTGCCCGACTTGTTCAAGCACCAAGTCAGTACCTTAGCTTTATTCCTAGTTAATGATATTTATTGTGCAAGGGGAGTGAACTCTTAATTATTTTTTTTGTGCATAGCATTCACAATGATAAAAAAATAGTAAAATGGTAGAAATGGGCTCTCGGTGAATCTTCTTAAAATTAAGGATATTCTTTTTACGAGAAAGACAAAATAGACGGGTTTATTTGAACTGGTACTGCAAAGCGTCACATTGTAGCTGTCAGGTGAAGCTACACATCTTGGAGTAATGCTCGATAGCAAACTCACAATCAGTGTGTTGTTTGACGAAATAAGTTTTCACGAAAATTTGTCATTGCTAATTTTGCTAAAATCCAAAGAACGGTGTGGTTAGGTATTCTAGATGGTATTCTAGATGGGTTGATGAAAATTCCGCCCCTTGATATTTGTATTATGGGAGCAACCCAGAAAACTTTTACCGTTTAAAGAATTTTGAAACAACTCGTACTTGAGTTCAGATTACACCGCGCGAGAACTATCCTTCGACCTCTGTCTAATGGATATGCCTTATGATGCAATTATACTAGGCTACGTGAAAATTTTAAGGCGACTTTCCTTAAAATAGAAAATGGTTTCAGCCTGCATCTGAGCGAGTCGAGAGATGTAATCGCATTTTCACGGACGGTTCCAAAACCTGTCAGTGTTTAGGTGATGGATCTTTCATGAAGTGTGAAAACGTTATGCTTTTCTTCTCGTTAGACATACATATATGCATCGATCTTTCAAGCGGAGATCTATGCTTTTCTAATAGATATGCATTAAATTGTGAAGAACAGGTAGAGGGATCTAATTAATTATGTCTGAAGTGACAGCCAATCTTTTTACCAGACCACTTCTAAATTATTGCTCCCACTCAAAACTGAATTCGGTCAAACGACTAAATCTTTGGTTCCGGGTCATACTGGAATCACGGAAAATTAGATCTTTGACGAACTTGCTCGTCAAGGTACGTTTCGTTTGTAAATGTCCTGCTTTTACTCAAACCAGGCTCCAGACTTTAGGTGCTGACATAGAAACATCTAAGCTCCTAATCACTGAAGTGTATTCTCGGCTTTCTTGAATTTTCTGGTAAATTACTAAATTAAAATTGTCTGTCTGAAAGTACAATGGACCAGTTAAGCGGGTGAACAAAGCTTTCAAAGATTTCGAAAAAAATCTGTACTTTGAAATTACCTCAAATAACCAGATTATAATTTCTCAATAAAATATAAAGACGTGGAATTAAAATCATCACATCTAATTGTAATAAACTCAATCACCTGAGGCGTATTCTTAACAACACAATGAGATCTCGAAACACTTCCTCTTCCTGCTTTTGCTCGTATCAGATTCCTTACGGGAAAAAGAGCGGACTCAATCTACTAATAGAGTCATTGCGGATGTAATATTGCGATTTATTTTGGTCTATTAGTCTCATAAAGATTACCATAATCGCCATGTTAACATCCAGGGTCCGTCAATCTACCTAGATACATTACACATGCATTTCTACCCCAACATACCCTTATAATTTCGATCTGAAAACTACGGCTAGCTTAGCTATATGTCCCTTCAATGTTGCGAGGTAAAATTTCCAAACTAAGGTACAGAAAAAAAAAAACGATAACACAATGCCAATGTTGAGGTAACATTGCAAACATCACATTGGTGGCTTTTGTGAATGCGTGATTTCCACATTTGAAGAATGTATTCCTTTGGTTCGTATAAATTTCACGCTTTGGCAATTATATAATATTTGCAAACACATTTACATTTACACACATACAGTCAAATGAAAACTAATTTTCTGCGTTTACTGGCATAATAATCCAGTTTCCTTTCTACATGCAGTGAATTTAACATTCAATTGAGGATAACAAGCAAATGAACCTGGGGATGCCTGTATTTCGAACAGGATAAAACCCCTAATCCACGCATGAACAAATGTGCAAATAAACGGTGAAGTTTTAACACGATCATGGCATTATGAAGACAATAGGAGCTAAGGATTCGTCCTTACACAATTAACCGGCACAAAATGAAAACATTCTATGGCTAGGCAAGGTACATACCTATTAAAATAGTGGATGGTTTTTGAAAAGCTCACAACCACCATCATAACCACTTACGTATAATGTACAAGTTTTGTGTGCTATCTGCGGGATTAGAATTGTTTCCGCTGGGCTAAAGACGTGTGCGCGGGATTAGGATTGAAGGATGTCTAGCTGTATATTTCAAAAGAAAAGCCAGTGTTGTTTAAAGTTCACATAATATTGAATAGGTGTTTACCTGGCCTGGGGTAATTGAAACTGACGTATGACTATGCAGAAAAAAGGTTTCATCGAGTACATTTATTAAAAAAATTTAATAATTAATTTTAATAAAATATTTCAATTCTACTGAATTTGATTATCGATTTCGTAAATCATGAATCTATTTTTATTATTCTTATTTACTAAATATTCACATAAAATAAATGGTTGCATGGTGACATAGTATCGAAATTGAAAGATTAACACCTCTGAACAACGTTGTATAGAGCATTGTGACCGAGTGCTTTAAATGGAGGAGTCTGCAACATTAAGCTCGCCAAACTGATAAAATTTGGATACAAATTATTGTAAAAATTAAAAATCTTAACATATACAGTTTCAAACAGCTTATTTTAAGGTTAAGATTTTTAATTTATTTTCCAAAGCGCTAATACCAACACAAAGCAAAACCAAAATATGATTGAAGTGATTGTTGCCCGGCTGAGATTCATCCACCGATTTTTATTTTACAGATTGCTGCAAATAAATAAAAATGTTCTCCTGGCAACAAGCAAAAACAGACGGTACGTCTAGTTCACATCAGAATATCACAGTGCAAAAGAAGCTTAGATATTTTAAGATAAGAATTATGTAATTCCGACGAATAAAACATGACATAGTAGGTGGGCCTGTTTACATTCCCAACATGAATGGGAAGCTTACAAAGTGAACATTTACGATTTGGAGGTACAACTACTTTTTTTTTAGGAATGGGGCTGATTAGCACTGCGACCAAGAAACATCTTTAGTAGGTAGTTTAGTCTGGCGACAATCCTAGGTCGTTGATGAACCTTATGATTGTTGAGGCCGATGATTCAGCAATATCCTGAGGTTCGGTGAGTCCTTGTTGAAGCATTTAAGACTCTTTTGGATGATTGCAGGGCATTCGCATAGGATGTTTTCTGCCGTTTCTGGTTGTTCTAGGCAGAGTCTACACAGATCTGTAGAGCTTTTTCCCATTTTCATTAGATGATGGTTCAAGGAGTAGTCACCTGATAGGAAGTCAGATACGATCTTAGCATCAAGTTTGCTCATAGAGAGGATCTGAAGGGAGCGTTCTTTGTTGGCGAGGCCAATGAATTTTTTAGCATGGCGTAATCCTTGGATGGAGTTCCATTGGGATGTATGCATTTGGTGTTCCCATGTGTTGAGTTAAAATTTGATATTCCAGAAGGGCTCTGGGCCGTAAGGTCTTTTCCTACTAGCTCATCGGCCTCTTCATTACCAAGAATTTCTTCGTGTCCTGGGACACAGTAAAGAGTCACTGTGTTATGGGACGTGAGTTGTTTTAGAATAGTTAGATAGTTTCAACCAAGTAGAGAGTTGAACTTGTGGGAGTTAAGAGCTTTGAGTGCTGCTTGACTTTCTGAGAGGATGTATTCTCTTGATGAGAAACTATCTCCTGCGCATAGTTCAATGCAATACACTTCTGCTTCGAAAATTGATGTTGTGTGTCCTAGGGGAAATGACATTTTGCAGTTCGTTCCCCAGATGCCTGCTCCTACGAGCAGTTGGCATTTTTGAACCATCCGTGAACCTGTTTAGCCTAGGATCTCCAGTTTTCCACACCGAGCGGTCAGGTATGGTGATGTGAAATGGTCGATGACCGTTTACTTTTGTGGTACAACTACTTAAAATCGTATACCTTCTGAACTAATATAAAGAGTTTTCCAATTGGGACCTGACAAATTTTATCTTTTACTGGGAACGCACACTTAAACCAATGTCCGAACTGTCAATGTCAAAACATTCAGTAAAAACAACATTTTCATTATGGTGATGTTTACGAACGAAGAAAGTCTACAAATAATTAAAATTTATTACCAAAATTTCGAGTCGGCTACTTTATGAGCTTTAACGCTAATTAACGTTAAAGTGCATTTTTGGCTAAAAGGCTTCATCAACAAACAGGCAAAACCCCCATATGCTTCAAGAAACACAACTTCGTATGGATTGGGCTGTATTTTTTTCGTTGATGAAAATTACCAACACGTTACAGTCAAAGCCATACAGCAGATATAACAATCAACTAAAAACTCAAAACGATGAATGTGATATATCGAGAAATGGTCCTGATCATTGGTCTATGCCAATAAGCCGGCATCGTTGGAACAGAGCTGGGAGCCAATATTAAACGAGAAATAGTGACCGTTTCCGTCAAAATATGTGTTCAAGTCGTTCAAAATTGGGTTTAACGAATCGACCGACATTTGTACTTCAAACCAATAATAAAATTTTCAAGATATCTCAATGTTTTGCGTTTTATTTAAAAAAAATTTATTTATATATTTTAGAGAAAACACATAGTAGTGCAAAAAACTGTGTAACTAAATTAACTTAGGGGCTAGTTATAGCTATCATTGAAATGCACAAACCACTGCTTCATTGCACAAACGTATTAGTAGAAAAAAAAAGTACAGTTTTCAATCGCTTTTAAAGTTTATCTACAAATAAAATGTTAAATAAGTCGCCAAAAAACTACCATCTTTTCATTGTCCTTCAAAACCTCAGTACATTTTATGGCTCATTCGTTAGCCAAAATTAGTTATTGTAAAAAAATACATCTCTTTTAACATTGATATTTTCGGTGTAATCTACTCAACTGATGAACTGAAGCCAATTTCATCTGTTTCTAAAGAGAAATTACACTTGAAACAACTGAAAAGAAAAAAAGATAAATTTAACAGAGGGCAATAAGCATGATCTATGAAAAACCAAATATATATATTTTTAATATTGCTCAGTTCAAAAAAAAACCTAGAATTATGAATTAGGACTTAAACTTGTCAAAGATGGTACCTTAATCTTATTACTGAAAACACTATTTTTGCGCGCATCTACTCCTTTTCAAAAACCTAAGTGTCCTTAAATCTGTCCAAAGAAATTTTAATTTTGTTTAATGTTATTAGAAATAAGAATTTATTGCTCGCTCACCTTCACCTCTAAAATAATCCGGTTATAATAATCGGTTTTCAATTCCACTACGTTTTTTACGACTGTTAGAGATCTGCAATTTCCGTGGCCACTAAGTTCGAAAATACCATTTTATAGATTCATTTTAAGTCCATGTTTGGCATAGTTAAGATGATATAAGAGCTTGAAACTCCTTGATTAAAAATTGGCTTCGGAATTTAACTTTGATTGATATATAAAATGTTTTGGTGAAGAACATAAATAAATTTTTATTGAAGTGATGCTTGTGATAATGATAGCTACTAAAAGGAGGCCTTCCTCTACTGCGTTGTCGAATTCTAGGGGCTGGAACGTTGATGTTTACTCGCTCAACATCTCCCAGTCGTCTCAAACGCCCAATACACATTTTTTTTTACCATGTCGATATCGCTGTACAGTTCATAGAGTAAATATCTTGCCGTAGAGACCAAATAAATGCGCTTTAGAAATTTAGGATATCCGCTTTAGAAATTTAGAAACCATAGAGCAGGACTGGGATCAGTCCAAAGAAACAGCGATTGGCAAGCGTCATTCTTCGCATGATTTCTGAGGAGATGACGTTTTCTCGATGTGATAGCAGGGCCAAGTTATAGCTATCGATTGTGACACTCTGACCGATTCGTCGATGTTGTTCTTGTTTTGCCCTCGTTTATCGCTAAACCCATTTTTGCTGCTGCTGTTTCTATACTCCCAAATGCACCAGTGAAAGCTTGCTGAGATTTGACTTTTGTACAATAATTTTAAGTATGATGTTAAAGAAGACACATGATAGCGCATGGCCTTGCTTGAATTCCTTTTTGCATCCTGTGCCATCATAATCTCATCAAACATATATATTAAATATTTACGAACCGACAGTAAAGAGAGAAGGCGTTGCTATGCGAGAAGCGTTTGCAAGCGATAAAACTGTTTACATGGTTACGTATGCAAGTGCGCAGAGTGACGCAAAAATCGAATCGATTCCATGTCACCTCTCACAAGCAAACTCTTCTGACCATTTTTCCAAGCGATTCGAGAAGTTGTTGTTTTTGCAGGGAACACATTTGTACGTTACCGCATTTCGTTACCTACACATTTAGACCAAAGAAATCAAATAAATTACAACAGATTTGTTGTCAAGAAGGAATGGGAAGGAGCTTTGCGAGGTATAAAACAAAAACAGTGGAGCGTTGCGCACTACGATTGGCTGAAAAAAATGAATACATTAAGAATTGTTAAGTTTCAAAGCATAACAATTCCACCGGCAAGCTATTAATATCTGATTGAAAGCGGATGCAATCAGTTCCATTATTTATTTGTGTAAATAATTTGAAATGATCCTCGAAAGCCAAAACCTTACCAGATTGAAAAGATTTCGTGATTTCATTTAAAAATGAGATAAATGCCGGAAGCCAAACCTTCTATATTTATTAGTTCTATTGTCTCTTTCAAAGGACACATCAAGAAAAAATCCGAAAAATTTGGAAATACCGGAAATCTGGTTCTTAGTACATTTTTCGAAAGAAGTATTTAATCGAGAATTGGAGAGAGAAATGCATTTCGATCAATTCGGATTGAGTCAAGGAGTTTGAACAAATGTGCCAATGTTGAAGCCATGGAAAAACATTCCGGATTCTACTAATATTCGCTACGATTCATTCGGGATCTGAGATCGCCTCTTCTGGAGAAGCGGATACATTGATAGAACGATCGCCTTCAGCTCATGCTGCATTGAAATTGCCAAAAACCTACGTGCAACATTTCAAAGATACGCAGAAAGTATTGCATCAGTATAAGATTATTGTCTGGGATGAGTGCATAATGGCTCACATTGGAAGCCCTGAATCGCACATTGAAAGATTTATGAAATGATAAACGACATTTTGGGGGCGCGAATATTTTGCTAGCAGGCGATTTTCGTCAAACGCTGCAGAGTTCTCAAAGCAATTGTTGACGATGGGCAATGTCGTGACTCCAGTCGACTTAGTCACCGGCCTGATTGAATATCCATCGAATTTTTGCCACTTTACAACGACGCCAAAAGAGATGTTTTCCCGAATATCTTTTAGTACTATGTTGACCACTAGAGTGCACGACCAATTTGGCTGCGAAAAACAAGAATATCGATCATTTATACAAATCCATCAACTCCGTGATGAATAAAAACGAATCCACCAACTATTCGATGAAGTTTTTGAATTTTTTGAATGTTTTATAAATTTAAAGTTGAAAGTCGGTGCAGTTATAATTTTGTTACCCAACCTCAATGCACTGAATCTTTATAACGGAACGGATTTGATTGTTAAGAATCTCAAGTCAAATTTCATTCAAGCGACGATTTTGAGGGGAAAATTTAAAGGCGAAAATGTTCTCCGAACGATTATTACGAACGTTTTGCCATTCGTATATAAGCGTCTGTAATTTTCCGAGTGTATCGCTTTCGCTTTGACATTAAGTAAGTCGCAAGGGCAATCGCTGTATGTTTTTGGCATAAATCTTGAATGCCCATGTTTCTCACATGGTCAATTGTATGTGGCGTGCACGTGTCGACAAACTTCCCGTAAGGTTCAGCGACAAGTCAATCATTGCTGTTTGATTGAAACACATACTTAAGTTATTTTCGTTGTATTTAATAGAACTTTTGAACAAAGAAATTGAATTTACCGAATAAGATGAAATAGTTTATTAGAAATACATAAATAAACAACAAACTAAAAAGAATGACTACTTTCTAGTTAAACCAAAAATTATAAACATGCAAAATACAACATACTTTGCCAGAAGTAAAAATTATTCTTTATCATTATGTTTCAGTCCAAAAGTTCTTCTGGCAAAATATATAGAAATCTAAATTATACTTTTGTACGTGTATAGAATGTTTTTTTAGAGGTATAGGACTTTAAAATGGTATAAAACAAAGTTGATTATTTTATCTGACATTATTATCTGGCATTCTAATTTAAATATCATTTCTGGCATATGACCGCCACGGCTGGATGGACGTACTCTAAGCTGGAGGTCCAATTGTCGATGACTTTTTCCAACACTTGTATCCGTACATCGGCAATAACGCGGCGAATGTTGTCATCCAAGTAGTCAATCGTTTTGGGCTTATCGGGGTAGACTTTCATTTCGTTCTATAAAATTTACAAAAAAAAAAATTTTAAAAACGCCCCCAAAAAGTGGGCGTGGCCAAAAACTTTGTATGGGCCATATATCGGAAACAATATTGGCTAAATATCTTGTTAAACATTTTTTCGGTTTCTATGAAAATGTTCACCACATTTTAGTCAAAAAGTAGGCGTGGCAACAAACTTTATATGACAAACTTATAAAGGTGGGTAGTACCCAAATATCTTGAGAAGGTTGTAACACAAATTTCGGAACCCTAGGGAGTATATGTTCCAAATTTTAGCTTCCTAGTATAAATTTAAAGGCCTCAAAAGTTGATAGGGACGGACGGACGGACATTGCTAAATAGTCTTAAGTTTTGGTCTACGATAAATATTAAGGGGTGTTACAAACTATGTGTCAAAATTAATATCGCTTAGGATAGGGTATACAAATTAAGTGAACTCCCTCTTCTTATGTCTCTCATGCAAACTAAGTAATACCTAGCTGAACCAGTGCTGTCGTCTTTCCATTTCAAGAAGAAGCCCATTTTAAGATTTTGGGGAGCCATTTCAGTGAAAGGGGAACCACAGAAAAATTAACCCATGAAGATGCTGGTAACGGTTTTTTTTTTGTCGGTGTTGGTTCCCTCGGTTTTCTTATTAAAAAAATTCAATAAAACAATCAAATTGGTTGCAGCATAACTAACGCTCTACGAAGAAATAAAAATCATTATGCAACTTACTTATCCATTTTAGCCAGACACAAACAAATTGTTCTTAGGAAAACTGTATTACCTATGCCCATTCGAATTTAAACGGCATATAAAGTATGTTTTTTTAGAGGTATAGAACTTCAAATTGAAATAAATTACAAGAAAATCGTTTTAATGTCCATCAGTTTGGCTTGGAAGGACAATTTTATGCCACTAATGTTTAAATATGATTTCGGGCAATGCGGCTGCGGCTGGTTCGAATAAAGACAAGTCTAGAGGTCCAATTTTCAACCTCTTTTTCAAGCATTTGGGGCTTTATGTCGGCAATAACGCAACGAATGTTGGCTTCCAAGTCCCCTAACGTTTCTGGTTTGTTGGCGTAGGCGAGCGACTTCACATATCCCCAACGAAAAGAATAAAGTGGTGTCAAATCACGCGATCTTGGTGGCTAATTGACAGGTCCGTTCCGCGAAATTATGCGCTCATCAAATGTTTCCTTCAATAAATCGATTGTGACGTGCGCTGTGTAGAGCCGTCTTGTTGGAACCACATCTCATCCACATTCATCCAATTCGGGAACAAAATAGTCGGTTATCATGGCTCTATGCCGGTCTCCATTAACGGTAACTGACTCTCCAGCATCATTTCGGAAGAAGTATTGCCCAATGACTCCACCAGCCCATAGGGCACACCAAACAGTCAGTTTTTGTGGATGTAATGGCGTTTCAAGGGTCTCATGTGGATTCTCTTCACTCCACATGCGGCAATTTTGCTTGTTGACGTAGCCACTCAACCCAAAATGACAAAAAAAATTTTGCGATGAAACTTCGCGAACTGAACCATTATTTTCGAAATAAATTTGCACGATTTGCAAGCGTTTCCTCGTTTTAGAATATAGCTCTCTAATAGCAGACGCCGAAGAAGCCGGATGGTCCAGAATAGATAGGGGAGGTATAGTTTTTATTTTTTATTAAAATCAAATTACTTGAGTGAGTAAACATAGTAGCTTATTATCTTATTTCATTTGAGCCAGCAGCTTAGAACAAGTGAGACCACATATCAAACAGTCTGCATTTGGCTATGTGTCTCGCATTATTGCATGTTTGGTTTCTTCCAGTAGACTATTGCGCCACCTACTTATCCTGCATAGTAGATTTGTGTTACATGGTCACACACACCAACCATAAACAGTGTTTGACATTGACAATGGATTTTATACTCGAAATAGAAACGTGTATTTGTTATCCAGTTTAAATAGAAGGCAAATATCTGTTTGTATTACGCATTAAAATGAACTTTACTTATTACTTTTCTTTTCTATAAATATAACATTTTCAAGAATTTGGGGAGCTATTTCGATTTTTAGGGAGCCCAGCAAAGGAGCCAAAAACTCCGGCAGCGTTGACTAGATCATGTAGTTTTGCCTATTCTGATTCGAAATCGCGAAAAACATTCCACTCTTGATAGGGATTTATCCTATAGAGTTCCATACTACGTGGGCTGATGTAATCAAAGAAATTTCTATTCCTTAGTTTAAAAAAATGTACATTTGATAAGCATTAAAATCAAAGTCTATCGCAGTGTTTGGCATTAAAGTCGACTGGTATTGTAACTGGAAGAAAGCCATTACGTCAAACGTGTGAATTTTAATGTTCCTAATAAAAAAAACCCAACATATAAAGGACGAAACATAAGCACTAGACTGTCGTCAGCAAAAAAAAAAAACTTTCCATTTAACGGTATAAGATTTTTTGATTGACAATGATACATTTCGTTATAATACTCAAATTCATAAGTATAAGAACGATCCAAGGCTTAGTCAAAGAATTCCGCCAATCCATCCATACACATTTGTCAATATTCATAAATATATACTTTACGAATGTACACGATATCTTAAAATTAAAACAAAGTCCTCAACATCTGCCCAGCTCAGCTGGAAAAAAAAAACAAAAATAACAAACTGAAAGAGTACACATTCGTTGATCCTTCGTTGGGACATTGTTTTGAGATCAATTTGATGGTTAATTGAAATCCTTTCAAGTAATTAGATCTTTTTTTGAAAATCCTTCACTTCACTGTTGCCGACTACCTGCAGCGGCGAAAGAACAATAAACCCTTTCTCATCTGTTGTACATTTGGTAGTCCAACACACAAATATCACCTCGCATCGTCTTTTGGTTACTGGAAGAAACACTCGCTCCAGTTTTGATCTCCTTTCAATACGAACGGGCGGTCCACTTTGTGGACAATGAGAAAGCAAATTGAGCTATGAAGATTTAAATGATCTCACAACAAAAGGGTGTAAGGTTTTAATGAATCCTTTTACTGACAGAAGGTAGTAGAGCAACAAGACGCTCTCGTAAAACAATTACACTATTGCAACCAATAATAAATGTGTTAAACCACAAAGCGTGCCTGTTTCTTTCCATCAGCATTTAAGTGACCGCAAAATCAGCTGCTGGCTTCAAGCCCACCGAAAATTTAATTGGTTATGCAGAGATGCAATATTTATCTTCCGCATTCATTGATTGAACTAAACTAAACTGTTGCAACTTGAACCAATAGAGCGTGAGATTTAATTTCTACGTGCACACAACAGCCGTTGGTGTCAATTGATCTATAAATATCTTAACAACCTTAGTAACTTACTGACACAGTTGTCACAGCTGTCACCATGAGGTACCTTAAGACATTGATTCTGCTACTACTTGTGGTATCTGTCGTTTCGGCTAAGAAGGAGGAATCCAGTGAAGAGGAAGATGAGAAAAAATACGGCGAACACCATCACGAAGAAAAGGGCCACAAGGGCGAAAAAGGCCACAAGGAGAAGAAGCACTGGGAAGAAGACGAAAAGAAACACCACGAGGAGGATGATCATGGTCATGAGTACGAAGAAAAAGGAGGCAAGAAGAAAAAAGACTGGGATGAGAAAGACGAGCATGGGGAGCACGACGAACATGGTGAACACAAAAAGGGTGGAAAACACCACCACAAGAAGGGGCACAAAAAAGGCCACAAAACCTCAGAGTACCATAAAAAGGCCAACAAGGACGAGTACTACAAGGAGAAGAAGTTCTACGATGATGAAGACAAAGGTGGCCATCACAAGAAGTATGGCAAAGGTCATGAACATCATGACAAAGAAGAAGGCGGACACAAAAAAGGAGAACACTCTGATGCGGCTAAGAAGAAAGGAAGCAAAGGACATAAGGGTGAGTATAGCAAAGGACATCACGATGAAGATCACAAGGGATATAAAGAGGAACACGGCCATGATGAACACTTCGATCATCATGAGGATTTCGGAAAGAAAGGCGAAAAGAAAGGTGGACACAAGAAAGGCTACAAAAAAGGACATCACTAGATGTACAAAATCTTTGAGGGGTTGTTTCAAATAAAATAATGTGTCTAAAAATTTGTTTGTTCTATATTCACAATCCCTTTCAAGACTCTAATTGTTTGTCATGGCGAGTGCCTCATGCCAGTTAAAGGATTCATTACATCCTTACACCCCTTTGTTGTGGGATCATTTAAATCGTAGCATAGGCCAATTTGCTTTCTCAACGCACACAAAATGATCCGCCCGCTGAAACAAAACGAGATTATAATTGGACTGATCACTGCAGGAGTCATATTCTTTTCATTTTAAGTTGAAGGTGCTGAAGGAGAATTTTGTTTTTATATGTAGTTCATATGCAGTTATTAAGTTATAGGGATTAAAAATTGAGCTAATTCACTTTGGTACCTAGTTGTTGGCTTAAGACTCTTAAATCTTGTTACAAATCGCATACCTACCGAGATCTAGAAAGGCAAAGGACCTCGAGAAGATCTAATTACTTGAATGGATTTCAATTAACCACAAATTGATCTCTAAACAAAGTAGGTAGCGACTAATGTCAGAATTCGTGGAACTCGGATCGTCTGGGAATGTTGAATTAAGGAAAAGAGGTCTTGCGAGTATGATGAGTGTTGGGTTAGGTCTGTGGATATTATATGAGTACCTATTAGGTACTATCAAAGAGTATAGAATTGCCAAGAAGACGGATCTCATACAAAGAATTTTGTATGGCGGATTTAAAATCCAATCCAATTGAAACCCGCTCTCACAGCTTTGCCTTATCAAAAACTTTCAAATCCGCCTATCTATTTAGAAAAAACTCAAATATACCAACATAATATCCTATATATAACCTGTTTTGATGAACGACGGTGATTATTGCACAGAAAAAAGAGCTTTCTCAGTTAATAAATATGTATACGATAGCAGCTAAATTAAGAAACCATTCAATGATCTTTTGGATTTACAATCAATGCTTATTTTCACCGTAGCATTTCTACTTTAAGATAAATCGATCAAGGAATATACTTTGTGTATCGCCTATACGAATGAGTTACCTAGGAGAAATATGTATTGGACAAAAAGTCAGTAGGGGAACACCATAAGGAAGTGTCCTGTCGCCACTCATAAAGATACGGGTTGACGCACCAGCTTTTGAAGTCAGCGCGTAGCTGACCCAGGTTCCAGGCGGTCCTCAGCGATCGTCTTAGCTACGTATTTCTCTTTGGTAACTGGGCCACAGGACGGGGACTGGGAGTAAACCCATCTAAGACGGATGTCTTGCTTCTTACCAGAAAAAGTATGATTCCCAACCTTCAGGACACCGAAAATGGGAGGAATTCATCTAACTATTTCCAGTTCAGGAAGATACCTGGGCGTTATCATATCTGGAGAGAGAATATAGAAGAGCATGTTAAAAAGGCGTACGCGACACTATACACCTGTTGAAGAATATTTGGCAGCAGGTGGAGACTTAAACCGCCCAAAGTACGCTTAGTTTTAATCCACAAACTACGCTGGACACAACAACAGGCATACTAAAGAGCTATGACCAGCGGTTAGAAAAAGAAGTTCAAATTTTATGATCGGGATAATCCACAAGGATATCCGGTCATACTGCACAACAGCTACTGCTGGGAAGCTGAAGAAATGGAATCCGCTCGTCAATTGTTACCCTCTTAGATTTTTGTAAAAATCGCAATGGTTCTAAGAGAGCGACACTTTGAGCCTCCAACAGTGGCTTCTTTTTGTATATTTTCAGGTGTATTTGTTCAAGAAAAGTACCCAAATGGACCCAATGCACCCAAATTACTGGTCTAAGTGTGCCGTAACTACCGTCGAAAGTGCATCCACCTACCTACAATACTTGGCTAAGGCAAGACTAACATTAAAAACTAATCTGCTGCTGAATGAATAAAAACAATTAACAAATTACGGTCCTTTTAATTACGGCTTGGTGGGATTTTAAACAGCAAGTTAATTTTTCAACTTGAAAGGAAATTACTTCCTTTCCTTCCATTAACCCCGAATAATGTCAATCTAAAACTAAATTTACAAACCAATGCTACCGTTAAACCAATCATACCCAAATAGCATTCGTCCTGTATTTCCCAAATTGCATTGCAAATATACCCAGGACATCTTGAAAACAAACCCTAAAAGTAAGTCCACGCCTCATTTAATGTCTGTCTACATGTCAACCATTTTTGAAAATGTTGCATCTTAATTGAGTCCCCCAAAATGAAAACACCAACATCATAAAACTAAAAATCAATATTTAAACATTTTTACACGGACTATTAGGATCGGTAAATAACGTATTAATATATGCACGCCAGCTATATTGCTGACATTCGGAAATTCACTAACAAACTCCTCTGGTTCTTGGACACACATACAGTAGGATAGGTAACTCGAAACCATAACATGTCAATTTTTCTTCCAAAAATGTTACTGCTTGTGTTTGTTCTCTTATTCCCTATTTCGTCTCTGTTGTCTCATGGTCTTTCACATTGCTTACCCATCTGAACTCATCGACGAAATTAGAAAGGAGAAGAAACGACCCTGGATTTTCCTTTTCGTCATCATCTGATATGGTTCTTTCAAAAATATCCAATTTGGTACCGTTTGGACCGGACCGCTCCTCAAAGTTTGCCCTCACAGTTGTTTGGATCTACATATTTACCAAACAATAAACAAATGAAACTACATATTGTCGCAGTCGTTGTCATCCTTATACTGATGATAAGGATGACAAAAGGTGTGCCATCAATATACACGTGTATTACTACAGAGCAAAGGAAGCAACGATCACTCCTCTGGAGAAACATTTTTGTGTTAATATTCAATCAACGGAATACAAAAGAATGGTAGGGCAGCAGCAGGATAGGAGGTCATATCCTAGAAAAGATGAAGATGAACGAACTCTTGCAGCAAAGCATGAAATTTCTCTAAATACACAAATGGTAGCAGATAGAACTTGTTACCATATGAATGCAAGCATTGGATGGGATTCGAAAACGATACAAAATTCCATTCTTTGACACTACACACGACAAAAGGGTTGAAGTGGATACATGGAATGTGGGTGGGGCGGGAGATGCTTTGAAGCAGGACATCTGAAATTGAATTAATATTTGATTTTTGTATCGGATAGGAGGCTAGACCCAAGTACGCCTCCTATATATGAATTTACTTCTTGTGATTGGAATCACTACGAGTGGTCATCATGTTATGAACAAAGTTGTTGAATGGAAATATAGAGATACACAACACAAGGGACGATGAATGTAGAGTTGCCAATTCTGGTTGCTATAAAATTAAAAATAAGAACCTCATTTATTGCGTATATAAAAACCAGTTAATAAGAAAACACTTTTAGAGCAGCTCCTTCTACTTCTCTTCTCTCCATTTAACGACGAGGTTATGATCAGGATTATAGGGATCGTAACCCTCCCACTTCACTTCATTCGTTCTGGTTCGCCTGTGGGGTTTGCCGGTTCGACCTCAAAAAATATCTGCAGGCCTAAATTTCGATTCGTTGTCAGACGAAAAACTATTAGCACCATCGACACCAACAGATAATGAAGATATTGGATGCGTTCTTTCACCAATTGCTGCGCTGACTTCAACCCTTTCTCTATCTAAATATTCAGCAAGCTCCCGCTATTCTTCATCGGTCACCTCTCGCTGAAATAAAGCATTGTGAACAATACAAATGCGCACTAAGTAATTTTTCAATTTATAATTGCTGTCTATGAAATCAAACCGCAACTGAAACTGAAATAACAAATTAAAAAACAAGTTGGAATGGATTTCAATAGAACATGCACTATGAAATATTGGGAAGCAAACACCCCGAAGCGCTATGTAGGTATTTTAATACTAAATTTAATTTTTTTATTGGGGAGGCGATAACCTTGATGGCTGTCTGCCAACCAAACATACACATATATATTATTTCTTTACCCGTTTTTCAATGCGAGTTGAGCTTGGGATCTAGAATTATTCCGCCATTACTGCATGAGGAAGAGTGTAATAAGATTCTCAGTCCAGATGTTAGTTATTTTCAATCAAACCTGGGCTGTTAAGACATCGACATCCTGTGTTCAAGTTATTCCATCTTTGGCCAGCCTTAATTGTGACACTTTCTAGTATAATATTCTTGTATTAACAGTAACCAAATGGCGACATTTTAAACTCACATTTCAGCCTAAAAATAAAGTTCTAATGTGATACTTGCTTCAAAATGACAACTGACTGACTGACAGATCATTATAATAATTAAGCTCATACCTACTTCAGTTCTTAGAGCAAGGTTGTTTTTTGAAAATAGACACGAAGAAATATAAAATAGTTATTGTGTTATAACCAATTTACCACGGGGGTGTGGAAACTTATCTATATAACTCAGCCCCTAAATAGAAATAAATAAAATATTGTAAATTTTCCAAAAGGGATCCTACGGCGGACAATTTTTGTAGTCGATGGTTGTACCACCTGAAAGTGGTTATTCGCTGCCCCACCTCTTGTGAACGTCTGACAAACATCCAAGAGTAAGAACTGTCATGAAAAGCTTCTCAAAAAATTAATTGCCGTTCGGAGTCGGCATTAAACTGTAGGTCCATTCCACTCGTGTCAAAAATATATCTTCGCACACACACAGTGGTTGAAGAAGCTAGTCTTTGGGTCCTATATGGGCCGTTTACGCCTAATATGTAGGTACTTCAAAACTAATTCATGAACCTTTCTTGGCTTGGAATCTTGGCTGCACAACTTTTAATAAATATATTACTCTAAGTAGAGAGAGTTTCGAGAATTATTCGTAATATTAATTAATTACTTACAATTTGTTTGTTTTAAATTGTTCTCATTAGTTATTAATAATATTGCTAGGCATGTTGTCTCCATTTCACATAATTAATCAACCCAAACCAAAAGTGGAAGGTATCCACGTGTGTTTGCTAATCATCGCACCCTCTACGTCTACATATATATGTAGCAAAAAATATTCGCGCACTGTGCTTTCCAAAACGTAATATCTCTAGACATAAGGCAACATGTACATCAGGTGTTCCAACAAACAAGTAAAGTTTAATAGTAACATCACTTACCCCTGGGTTTTGAATGAAATAATGGAGTTTAAGGTTATAACTTGATAAATTATATTTATTATTGCAAGAAATGTTAATAATGTCGTGTGATTTTATAAGTCCAGCAAAATGTTATGGAAACTTTTGAATAAATTAAAAAAAAAAAACATTTTTTAGCAAGCTGACATAATGAATGGTACCTAATAACATCGAAAAAATATGTAATTTTTTTCGACGTGGATTTCAAAAGAAATTTCTTAAAACAATTTAGAACTACACTGCAAATAAGACTTTTTTTTAGGAAATTTCAACTCCATTTTCAGATTCTGTAAATACCGCTCACGCAACTTCATATCTTCGCTGGGGTATGGCAAAACGAACAAAAAGGTTTTATTCCTTTCATGGAATTTTAAAGCTTAAACTAAAATATGTGAAATGTAAAAACTGTACCCTTGGGTTATGCCATCACTTACCTGAATGTAGGGGAACAATAACTATAACAAATAGACTACGGTTTCTTTAGTTCAATAATAGTTATGGCAATTTGACGAGTTGGACAAATATCAAATTGGTATGTCATGGTAGCGTAATAGGCAACACCGACAAATGCATCTTTGGCTGGATCAAATTATATTCATTTATTTATTTTAATTTTTATTTACGCAAATTGCGTATTTTTAAATTTTATTTAAAATTGAAATACATTTTTTTTCAGAAGAAATCTGAATTGTAATTTCGTTTCAAAATGTACACATGAACGCGTCTCAATTTATATTTGCACCAAGTGAATGTTAATGGCCGTGTTGCATTTTATCCAACGGTGGGCCAAAGTGAAAGCGCCAAGCACAAACTGTTTAATAATATCAATATTTTCCACCATTTTTACCACTCATTTGGTATTCATTTGAAATTTTATTTTATTGAAATACTGCCAGACCTGTTGGGACCAATGTAAATGCGGATATAATGAACAGAAATATATATATATATTTGTTTGCCGTGTGTGTGCATTTTTTTTAATTTAATTAAGGGGAACAAATTAATTTGAATGTTCAACGTTCCTTTCAAAAGAAGTGCTTATTCACCCACACCCATCTCTTTGTTAAAATATCCAATAAAAGGTCCTTTTGAATTCATACACATGTAGGTACATCCGCATTTTGGTACATGTACAAAAAGCTATAGACGGTCCAACATATGTATGGTTCTTATGTATATAACTCTGATATTTCTAGTTCGCCTTTCCATGGACGAGTCTTTCCTTTCGGCTAATTAATCATGAACTGGACGTTTGTCTTAATTACAGTACACCTTTGTTTCCAAGGTAGCTACCTACTCTTTACTTGTCCGGACGATTGCTATGTAGACCAGGAAAAAGCTCTTAGAAGACGATGTAGGCAAAATGGTGCCCAAGTGAATTAAAATGATATTGTATTTCATGACACACCTCTAAGGTGTTTGCAGTTCGTATAATGCTATACTGCTGGACTTTTGTGTGCTAAATCGAATATTAGTTTACCGATTAATCCTAATCCAAGACTTGTTAAATAATTCTAATCTGGTGTGAACCAGTAGTTTTTGAGGCTTCTTTGATTAGAAAGGTTTGATGTGGAACATAGAGAAGAAATTATAGGTAGTTAGTTATATATATATAGAGGCATATATAATGTATATTAAGTCACTATGAATAGAAAGATGTAAACATTTTAAACAAAGTTAATATACTGTGAAATAAATTCAGCCATAGTCGCCATTATAACATAGACCCATCTGACAATTTACCGTTGGCATGGTTTTTACTTGTCGCTATTGATAATGCCTCTACTGTTGTTATATTAAATGTTCTAAAGCATTACTGAATGGCGTTTGCTACTTAAGCCAAAAGCCAATCTTAAAACTATTCCGAATTTATGTGCCTACTGAGCATACATTAGAAAAAGGAGAATAAAAGAACAGCAGAAATATAAGACACAGTAGACTATCTTGTCCGCATTGAGTGAAAAAGAGAACGAAGAGTCAGTAAAAAAGTGTCTCGTTACTGGCCACCTTAAAGCTTGTGAATGTGTTCTATTGCCCCTGAATTTGAATTTGGAATCAATTCATTTATTCACTACAGACGTCGAAATTGATAACTTATGTCGTTTTCCATTGGACTTTGTAGAAACTAATCTGAAAATTCCGGACATTATTTTCTAAACAATGTCTCAACAACTTTGTTTTTTCCAAACAGGTTTTTCGAATAAAAGTAGATATTTTTTTCTGAAAATGCATCAAAATTTCATTGAATAATGACGTAGGAGAAAGTCACAATATTTGAAGAAGTTAAATTCACTAATAACTAATTTAATTTGCTTGTAAAGATGTATATATTTAAAAGATATCATCAATCAAAATACCGCAATATGTAAACACCAAAATGACACGAAAGAAATTTTAAGCGTTTCAAACGTTTTGGTGTTAGTGCGAGTACGTGTGAATCTTGCGTTTGAGATTCGCAGAAACTGGCCTGAATGTTAAAAAAATCAATTTTTTTGTACGAATAAAAAGTCAAAACTTAAATGACGGCAGTTTTGCGGAACCAATGGAAATCCACATTTGCTTAACACATTGCTTAAAAAGAAAACATGATATACCGTGTTGCAAATAATGAACTCAGTTTTTAAATTTAATATCCCTCATCATACGAGCATCTGCAGATAAGACGATACTCCTGAAGTTATATCATGTATCACTACCGTAATAACTATTATTTTAGAACGACAAAACAATGTTGGGCATATTGGAGACCTAATTTAATGAGCAAAAAATAAATGTAAGGGTACTAATCTCAAAATAATCATAATAAGAATAAAGTGCTAGAATGCGTCATACAAAACTTCTCGTATATACCCATCTCGAGTATACAAAGTACAAAACCATTTTCGAGAATATTAGTGATAAGTGACTGGCAGTTGGGTGTAAGGCAAGTGCTGTTATTTAAAACGATAAAGCAAAAAATAAAAATAAACGTCGTGAGTACCCAAAAAAGCTTATATTCGAACTTTAGAGCAAATCTGTCGAACTTTTTCGACATACCCCGGACAGACAGAAAGACCGATGGACGGCATTGGGGGACCTACTTTTTGTGGACTTCTCTATAGTAGAAATATCATTCCTCATACTCAGTTTGAGTTTAAAACTTTCGCATGATTGCAATAAATTTCTTCTTTCGCGCATTAATGTTAAAAAGCTTGTGATAATAGTTTAGCAAAAACTATTAAGATAAGTTTTGGTATTAAATAATATTATTATTATTATTAAGTATTTTCAACTTTAATCTCTAAATTGTGTAAAAAACAAGATGTTTTTGGAGTAAAGATTTTAAAGAAAATCACATAATTTAAAATGAATAGTTGAAAAACGCAATTTTTAATTTTTCGTATAGACCGCCGAATAAAATCGGACATAATTTTCAAAATTGTTACATAGTATGGGAACTTTAAATTTTTCTTCTATTGTGTAGTACTAAAATATCGGGTTTGCTTTGAGTTAAAAAAAGAAATTGTTAAACTGAAGGGTATACATTTAAAATGAACAGGGTTTGTCTAAAGCGTTACAGTCTTTGTTGCTTAGTCATCGCGAACTGAGTGCAAATCATACTCCGAATAAGAGTTCCAATTACTCATTGTGGAAAGCTATGAAAGACATAAAAATCCAAAAACGTTCAGAAAAAATAATAGCGACCGAGCGAAAAGCGACAAAGAAAAAGCCGACATATTTGCCGGGCACTCATAAACCCATGTCAGGAAAATACTAATCATGTTCGTTTATCTCATAAATGCTTTTACGTTCTACGACAATAGCTGAAATTTTAATTGTGGTGACAAGAAATCGTTTAGTCCGATTTTGCTTTTACCAGTTACCAATTTTCGTGTTAAGCGCGGTAACGATTACTCTGAATTCAAAGATATCCCTGTAGAAGTTCTTGGTCCTATCCTATGAAATGAAGCTAAATATTTCGGAATGACATAAATTGCGAAACTAAATTGGAATTCAGCAACTGCAACTTGCACCGCATTTTCTCCAGCGTCACCCGAAACAGATGGATCAGTTTTGCCGGGTTCCCAAATTCGGCCATCGCCATGTAGAGCTCCCGACTATGACTGCTATCATATGCGGCTTTTAAATCGATGACGAAAACGATGATGATTTGAAATTCGTTGGTCTTTTGCAAAACTTGTCCTAGTGTGAACATTTGGTCTATTACCGATTTACTAACCTGAAAGCCACACTGATATGTGCCGATTAGTGTGTTGCAAAGGATAGGATCTTAAAAATTTTATAATCGAGATTAAGCAGGAATATGCCTCGATAGTTTTTGCTTAACATAGGATCGCCTTTCTTGTAGATGGGGCACATAGAGCTTACAGTCCAGCCATTGGGCATGGTTTCTTCCACCAATACTTGATTAATGATTTGGTGTATGCAACCTATCAAACCATTACCGCCATATTTAAAGAGCCGTGCTGTTCTTTTTTAGCTTTTTAATAGCCATAATGACCTGAACTGAGAGGTGAAATTTCTACATTGACGCGGATGCGAGCTTCCATTTTTTTTTTTGGCTGCTCACAGCTTCTTTTGTTATTCAGACAGTCGAGCTCTGAATTTATTTGTTAATTATCAATTTTGTTGCAGGTTTGACCATCTAGAGGGCGCCTGGCTGCTTTATATGGGTTCGAAGTCTAAGAAACCAAGTTCTACTTATACACCGTTTTAAGAGCTCCTACAGAGTCTATTAACCAGAAACTGGTGTCATGTCGTGGAGGCTGGTCTTTCCAGCTAATCCACCGTTTTTCTTACCGATATTAACGTTAAAGTTCCCGAGTACGATTTTGACATTGTACTCCGAACAGGATCCGCAGACACCGTCCAGGAGGTCATAATCGATCGGGTCCTCAACTTTATCGTCAAATGATTCTTGGATCAATGACTTTCGATCTTGGCCGATTTCCAAATATGAATCTGCACCATAACATGGTACATCCTTTTATGGAATCTTAAATATGTGTCGCATGGTTTGCTTTTCTGGAAATTTAAAAATGTAAAATTATAACGCTTGTGGTTTTTTTATTTTCATTTAGGATTTATTATTCTTTGATTTGTTTTGTCTATACTTATTAAATACACAGTATTTCATATAAAATAATTTAAGTAAATAAAATAAAATTAAATATGTATGTATAACAAAAAAAAAATCTATCTTTGACATTAAAATTATTCAATTACATTTAATACTACTTTTTTATAGTTACAATTTGCTATAGATTAAGCAGGAGGTTTATTTTTTATTCTACTTATTTACACTTTTATTGTGATTATATTTAAAGATTACAAAATTTACATCCGATTTTAAATGATAATTTACTTTTCTATATAAGGAATTTCTTTAATTTATTTTTACACCTAAACTATATATTTATATGTTTTTTTTTTTTGTTTTTTTCATGCCATTTTGATTAAATCTAAATGAATTAATTTTTTTAGAACTTTTTACAATTTGTCCAACTTAAGGAAAATCTATTTACACTTTGAAAAACAGGATATGATAATTTTCAGCTCAACTCTAGTGAAGAGGTCAGCGAAACAATAAGTTTCCAACTTATGCCACTTCAAGATCTGACGATTCGTCGGCATCACTGAAATTTGGATCGGATTTGATTTGTATTTGGGCGGCATATTCTTCTGGCGAACATTTTAACGATCCACATTGCTCCTCTTGGAGTTTACGCAGACGTTCCTGTTCCTCGCGTTTTTGTTTTCGCCATTTTGCTCGGCGATTTTTAAACCAAACCTGAAAAACAGAAGAAAATCTTATAGTTAATATTTAATAAATAAATTATACTTATGTTAGTTAAAAATTAATTTTACTTAAAGTCCACAAAATGAAATGACTTAAAGAAAAATCAAAAGAAAATATTCTCTTCCTTGTATGGCTTCAGAAACACTTTCATCGGTTTTTCAAATTACATTTCCCTAAGACGAATTTTCAATTTTCCCCTCTTCTTTTCATAGAATCCCACTGCGACTGTACGTACAATGAATTCTTTTCCACTTCTTTTCATCCTCCATCTTCTTGAAGAACTTTTATTTTGATTCGACGGCAATGATAGGCTTCCTATATCCAGTTTAACGTCTATATACAAGGATGTATATTCTTAAGGGGGTTGAAAGTGATATTCAAAGAAGAATATCAACAAAAAAAATCCACACTTTCTCAAGGACTAATTAGGCGGTTTATTATAATTGTAATTAATTTTCATTTCAGTGTGAAGACAAAGGGAGACGAATTGTTTCAGTTTATTTTTGGTTTTTCTGCTCCCTCCTACTCTTTGTTGGATTCTTTTCGATTGGGTTGCGCTATGGGGATGGAGATCACTTTTTTCATTACATTCAACTGGCACTGGCAGAAAGGGTAGAGAAATTATTTATTTATTGTTTTTTTGTATTTCCTGTTGCGCCATTCCAAGTCCTTCTTGTACCCAATTAAAAACATATTAATTAATCAAATTATTGCCTTAGCTCCATTTAACATTTAAATCAGAAACTTCTCCTCGATTGAAGCTATTTCCAAACTTTTATTCCGCATGATACCAATGTAAACACATCATTCACAATCACAACATTTCCAGGGAAAGAGAAATCGTAAGATAACTCATGAAAAAAGGGTTAGAAATAGTAAATAACTTCGCATGTATTTCAGTTCAGCCTCTGTGTTTTTGTTTTAGGGGTGTATAAACAATTGTAAAACAATATTCAAACTTTGTTATTCAATAATTTTGAGAAAACAATAAAAATTCGCAATTTTGTTTCAAACCAGGGAGGAGGTTTATACAATTGGTATAGATACTATATCTCCTATAGAAAACGTAGTAGATAGAAATAAAATAAAACTTCATGGAATTGCTTTATTGTGCATCAGTGGATTGCAAGGCGTATTTTTGTTGAATAAATTGTATTGCACAATATTTGCAAATTTGTTTTAGGAAATTGTTTTGCATTTCGTTAAAAATACATAGAAAAGATGCATTTTTCAGAAGGCACAGATAGGGTCAGTAGAGACATACGGACAATTTGTGTAGGTAACTTCAAACGAAATAGATTTGCAGAGTAGTATTGCTAAATTCGTTTTCCATCTAACACCATTTGGGGATTGGTTTTCGTTATATTCAGAGTTGGAAAAGTGAATAAGTAATGACCTAAAACAAAGAAGTTCGATCGATTTAATTAAGACTAAAACAATGTAGCCAATCCAATGCGGAAAACAAATCATTCGAAAGGTGAAATGTTAAAAGTGAAATTTTCATAAAGTAATGGATATTTTATTAGTAAAGAATAAAGGTTCATCGAAGGTCCTCATTAAAGTACACATTTGTAGTATACTACTCAAAACAAATTTAATTATTTCACTCTCAAGTGTGTATGTGTTTTTTAAGAGCTGTATCTCTGTCCTGTCAAAATTGGTCACATCGAGTTGAATTAAACAACATTTTAAAACTCCAAGTTTCTAGTTTTGTGATCTTTTGAAAGCAATGGTTATTGCATAGTCATAAGAAATACCGCGAAGAGCAAATTTATTTCATTACGATTTTATATTCTATGACTTTTCCTTCATCAATTCGTTACTGAGGTATCCGACAGTAAATAAAAAATAGACTTTGGGTTTTATCATTTTACATACATACATATATATCTCAACAAACAATGATTCCACAATAATTCTATTTTTAAGACTTAATTAAAATTCCACCAAATACGTATGTTAAGACTAATGTATATGCCTCAAGAAAAAGGCATTAAGAACAGAACCATCCATCTATGTTATTTTATTTGCTTTGAAATTTGTAAAAAAAAAAGGAAAAAAGATACGCATGGCTAAAAACTTTGTATAGGGAAAAAATATTCGAAAAACTTTATGCGACAATATTGTGAAGGAGGTCAGTGTCTCCATATTTTGTAGTTTACCATCCGTCTAACCATGTTTTGTCATTTGTTGAAAAATGCTAAGTAAACGGCATTTAGAACATAAATCTTTAAAACTTAGGACTCTTTTAATTAGCTGTATTTTTAGCAGTGTTAGTTTTCAGCAAGGCATCATTTCATGATGTATTAATGGCGTTAAGAGTAGTTTTTAGAATTCATATTGTTTAATACTATTACCAGGTACCTATGTACATGTAAATCAAAGTGAAAAACGTACAACTATGTATGTATATCTACAAAGCTTCTTACTATAATGGTAAAAGGATGCTGCTAGTAGTTGTCGTGTCTGTACCTAATTCTTAAAGACCTAAATGTACAAAAGTAACATATCAACACTTCAGTCAGAAATAGGCAGACAAATAAAAATCCCATTCCGACATTTCAATATATGTAGGTACCTACATACCAATTTTTAAAAACTCAATTCAGGTACAATCATCTAAAACCGTAACAACAAATCAAAAGTGACAAGTTCACCGAATTGAACACATCAAATTCGTGAAACACAAAATTTCAAGAGATGAAAGTAATCTACAGTTGGAAAAAAACTTGCACATAGACAATTTTAGATCAAAGGTTCCCCTGGAAACAGGTAGATACAACAAAGGGTGGTTCCATGTCGCTTCTGGTTGGTTGAATTAAATTTACAATGCTCTATGTATTAACATCCCGATTCTTAATGAAAATTCAGTCAAAATCGTTATAGAATGTTGCTAGGCCTTGTCACATCTCTCATTAAAGGACGTCACAAAAATGCAAACACGAGAAGTAATTAAATTATTATTATTATCATTATTATTCTTTTTTGTTCTGTTATAAAAAAAAATTGAATGTTTCCCTCTTTTTGAATTTAAATTCCTCAAAAATAATACAAGTAAGTATTCCTAAAATCGATTAGGAATCCGATATTCATCTCATGGTTTCTTATACATTTCCCATGCATTTATTCTGTTCCATTTTATATAAAAAAAGAAACAAAAAAAGCGAACGTTGACATTGTGGTAACTTTTACGATTTCAATATGGTTGTTATTCTTAGAAAGCTTTTTCGAGATGTATTTTAAGTATGGATAAGGACTAGGAAAAGTCGAATAAAGGATTTCCATTGTGTGCTTAATATTAATATTATCAGTTTTTCAGATTTATTATTTCTTTTTTTTTCGCTACTGTTATTATTGTAGGGTTTGCTTTTAGAGTAGAAGGTTTGCCATCGGTGTATCCCTTAACATCTGCATGTTTCTATGTGTGGGGAGGGTAT
Organism: Ferdinandea cuprea; assembly: GCA_963576555.1. NCBI lineage: Eukaryota > Metazoa > Arthropoda > Insecta > Diptera > Syrphidae > Ferdinandea > Ferdinandea cuprea. The sequence continues at coordinate 4,436,917 of OY754958.1, forward strand.
ATATGTACCTATATCTACATTTCATTGGTTTCAATTGGATTGTTTACAAAAATAATAATCCTAAAAGTGATTCAGCAGACTGAATTATGAATTATACCATTATTTGAATTCGGGATAAACCACAAGTATGTGGTGGTGGTGCGGTCCAAAATGTGGGGTAATTTAAAAGCGATATCTGTCGTTATAATTGAGTGTGAGATACTGCCATGTGGTTGTTGAAATTGTGGAAAAATAAAAATCCACACACGTATTGAATTGTTCTCTGCAGTTGTAATTAAATATAAACTAGCGACGATTCATTAACTTCATAGAGTAATAAACAAAACAAAGACCGTCGGGAGATGAATAACATGAGAATCTAGTGTTGGCCAAGCACCTTTATCGGTAACACATACAGATAAAAGGTAATCTAAATTGGGTGCTACTAATTTAGGTTCTGTTATGCATTACAGGTTACTTTTTATAGGTTACTTCTTGATCGTTGGGCGAGTCAAAATGCAGAATTTAAAATATATTTTCTTTTGTATATATATATAGGTATATATGTATAGGCATTAAGGGACAATACAGGACCTTTAACCTAGCTGTCACAATCATTGTGTGTAGAAATACATATTTTTGACAGGAATTGAAGAGATGTACAATTTTATAGCGGTTCGGAACGGCAAATTAAAAATCTTCACATCTTGGATCTTCGATGTCACTTTTGCAAGAGTCGTTTTAAGCCGATTTAGACTAAAATATGGGATTTGTTTGGCGGTGTTGTGATGTTAATATAACAAAGATTCTGTGTAGATACTAATTATTGTGTTGGAAAAATCGCCCATATCGGTTCAAGGGAAAATAGGACTAAACCTCATTTATTTGCCATTGTAGGCGGAAATTGTTATCAAAGAAGTGTTACCTTGGCTTAAGTTAAACGTGTTACCAGGAGAGGGTATCCATATTTCCTCGGACAGTTAAGCTGCAATCAAGCCATTTTAACCAGTTTCTCTAAGCTTCATATTTACCTATATTTGATTTCCATTTAATTCAAAATTAATAAAACAGACTGTGCCTGGGAATAAAATAAGAGGAAACAGAATAAAGGACCAAGACTAGATTTCTTATATTTGGCTCATAGCCTGTGCAAAATCTACTCTCGGAAGAGATCGACTAAGTCCGGTAAAATTTTGAATAGTTAAAAAGATATGTTTTCATACTGCTCATTGTAATGCTCGTTCTTCAACATCTTGGGATACAAATGGATCGGTTTACTGTGACACTTTACTGGAATTTGGCCGCTGTTATGCAGTCATAAGTTAAGTAGAGAGAAACTTATCTTATCAGCATGACATTTATATCTTATAATATGTTCCTTGTATAACTAATACCAATCCACACTCTAAATAATCAAAATTGTTTCCTCCTTACTATCCCTTCATCCCTTTGTTCAACCCCAGCCGAATTCTTAAACCATAAGCAGGTGTTTATGCGATAACTAATACGCCCTGAAGGCATCGCACTCATACGAATAGGAATACTCCCTTTCCTTAGATAAGTATAGAAACGGATAGGTATCTTAACATAGATGTTGCAATACAAAATTCAAGTCCCACTCTTGTACACACTTCCCATTCACGCAAATTCAAACCATTATCATCAGGAATGTTAATCAAAAGGATTAAAGTAAATCTCTGTCGAAAATCGATAAATATACATTTATCTAATGTAAACAGATTTTCCGCTGAACATTGGACACACGAATTTTAATTATACCACAGGCCTTTATGTATATAATTTCATCTCATTAGTGGGTTTTTGTATTTCGCAGGCAAATTAACGAAAAAAAAACATAATCGCAAGGCTATGTATAAATTTTTGATGAGTTTTTGCAAAATTTTCCCTCTAATCCAATAAGTTCACCCTGCCATCCCGCTCTGCCAATCGGCAAAAGGGAATTTTATTAAAATAAACATCGAAAATTAAAACCATAAATCGCGAACAGCACAAAATACATATATGTGTGTAGCGGCCGTTCCCACTACCATAGCCTTAGAGGGCGAATATTAATCCAATCGACTGCTTAACGGATCGATTTTTTTGTTCGCTGGTTTTGTTCATTCAGGACCGCTGAATGGAGGGCCCCCAATGTTGTAACTTCGCGTAGAAAAACTCGCCGGAAAAAAAACCGCTTAAATTGCGGATTCGCCCTTTCGGTGTAATCAATTTCGAAAATGGATTTGTAACACCGCCGTTCTATACAAGGATGATGATGGCATGTATGTAGACCTTTAACCAACCGATGAAATCCATTTAACAAATATCCCAACAGCGGTTGGTTTTTAATTAACCCATGCTATTCGAGATGGTTAGGGTGGTATAGGTATACTATACACAGGGTGTAGTGCAGGATTCCCCGATGTGACCCGAGGCATTTTAAAACCGAAGAACAGCAAACAACGGATACTGCAAAATCCGCCCCACAAACACACTCACCAGTGTAGTAAACCCCTTTGTCGTTTGCATATGAATTATGGAAAAGCCAAAGAATTTTCCACACACACACACACACATACCAACCCAACGATAGTCTGTTCTGGGATCGTTTCGTCATTAATGTAATACGTCATCAAAATTGCATAACCTCAAAATGGATTAAACTTTTTCCAGCCTATCTACGGTGGCGCTCTGCTGAACGTATTGAACCTACGCTAAAGATGGTTGGTGGGGTCAGGTTTACAAACGTCCATGGACTTCGATGGGAAGTTTCCACGGTGGGTTTTTGTGTTTTGACTGCTGCAAAATTTTAAGCAAACATTGACCGTAGTCTCGTATCGAAGTATCTCGCCCTCTGTGGGTTGGTTGGAAGTAAGTTGCTTTTGCTACGGTCCCCTCTATTTCATATATGGGTAATCTTCAATATCCTTTGCAGCGTAGTAGGTACATGGTTGTGAATGGTGGCAATATGGCGGTAAAAATTGCCAGGTAGGTACATAGAGGTGCTTCCACTGACCGATGCGATGCGTTGCGATCCCTTGTGGTCATCAAAGTGTGATTTGTGGACATTCACTGAAGCGCATGTTGTTGCTATGCAGTAGGAACCAGTGGCCGCCGCCAACTTGGCAAGTCTCTAATTAGATTTTGGTTCCAAGGGCGATTTTTCCGTGTCATGGCGATTTTTTGCAATGAAAATGGATTGTTTGGGAAATATCGCGCGGCTATAACGATAAGGTAACATTGTACGTAGCTGCCTACCTATAAGGTGATTGCGCGATTTAAAATTCAAGCAAAGATTTTGAAACGCGCTGAGCTCATGCTTTCGTGTTTACTTAAGTTCAGATTGCAGCGAATTGCCACGTACCCATGGAAATTGATTTCATTAGCACGACTATTAAGCCTAGAGGTGGTTGCAACTTGAAACGACGGAAAGGAGAACTTAAAACATTTTGAAATGTCATCCGTTTAACTAGTTATTTTAAAGTGGAATTGAATGAAATGCGTTCAATTAAACCGAGCTATATCTAAAAGAAGATGATTCTACTAAGCCCACCTTTAAGAGCTGCAGAGGAAGGTCTTAAAAATATTCTTTGACGGCACGGTAAGGTTGATTGTCGGCTTCTTGTTTCTTCAACAGAACAATACACTCAACCAGTAATTCAAGTGATTACCCAATGATCGGATGCATTCACTCTCCATGTACCTATAATCTTTCCAACCTTCAAACGAACCGAATGTACGTGTGCACTTTACCGTCAATCACTCCTATTGTTATTCACTTGAGCGCTAAACTGTGGTGGCTATGCAATTTTTGTATCTCTAAATTGTTTTTCTAAGAATTAAAGGACGAGATAAATCCTCTGCACTTAATTTTTCCAGCTGTATTAGCAGAAATAAAGAAATCAAAATATCATCCACCCACTGTGCCATACTACTTTCCACAGAAGAACTACATTCACTCAGCGTTAAAATTGTAGAATAAATACTTCAAAATACCGCCTGGGGGACACTTACCACGAAAAGGGGGTTAAAAGAATCTTTATCCACTCTGCTTTTGGTAACGGACAGCGTATGTCTAAGTTTATTCTCGCATCAACAACAACAATGGTGTATTAGTGTAACGAAAGATAGAAGAAGAAAAAAACATACAAGTCTTTCCCGAGCAGGGGTGAAAACGCAATCATAACTCTGTCAAATAAGAGGCAATCATAATTTCGACACAAACAACAACATTTATTTTTGGGGTGGAAATCCTGAAAATCGCCCAGGGCGTTGTTTCGATGTTTTTTTCACTGTTCGTGTTCGCTTTTTAAATAATTACTCAAGCTTTCAGAGAAAATCTTCTGATTCCACCTCATTGCCATTTAATTTTGCTAATTCACTAAAAATAAACACCTCGCAGGGTTAACAAACACAGCAGCAGTTAGGTATGATAGGTATGTTCATTGTTTTAACCCAAAAATATCGGTCTCTTATTTAATTAAACAGAGGGTAGGTGATTAAATATTTGACTAAATGTAATTGGAAGAGTTAATTTCACTTTCTTTTGTTCATAAATATTTTCCAAAATTCATTGGATACCCACGCACGTGTACGAATACTAGGTATCTACTTCGAGGTATCTATATGAAAAATGTCAAAAAGTCTAGCATGTAATCCTTTTTTTGTTCAAATCATGTTTACAGTGATCTTAGCAAAAAAAAAGAATCAACGGCAAACCTTTGGCGGCATTTTTGTAGGTGTTCTTTATTGCTCAATTTCTGTTGTGCATGACAATCAAAACATATGATAGAGAAAACATGGCAACCTTTGTTGTGAACTTAGGCTTTGGAATATATTTATTTTTTTTTCAGTAGGTATCCCACACACTCTTGAAAACCCAGAAAAAAAGAACATGTTTGCAAGGATTAATTTGTCGACACCTTTAATCCGTCCTTTATGTTTTTACCAGCCTTTCTTTAACTAGCAGATGGGTGTCCTTTGTTTGGTAAACAGTGAATCAATTGCTCTTTTATTGGAAAATAATTGGTCTTTTGGCAAACGAATTACGAAAAGATCACCGAGCTGTGGGACATTAGTTTGAAATTTTTCTATTTGCGTGTTTTTCTTGAGCCCATACAATTCTTGATATTAAAAGTAATTTTGGTAAAACGCATGTTCATCTGTTATTATTTACAACTTTTAGGTACTGAACGGGGTCTGTTCATAACTTCTTGAATTTTTAAAAATAGGTAGGTACCATTCGAAATGAGATTCAAAAAATTGAAACCTCGGCAATATCTAATATATAAGATACATTTGACGTTGCTAGATGTGTACGACCTTCTAAGTATTTTCGAACTTAAGTATATTTTACTTTCATGTAGAGAGGTAAAGTTAGTTTGTAGGAAGTTAGCTCTTAAACTAATAGAGATCTAAAGGCAAGTTCCGCGGCCCACGAAACACGCGAATCGGAGAAAAGTGATCTATAATTTTTATTTTCTGTTAATTATTTTAGTAAGCATAATATAACATCCAATTTTACATAAAGATTTTACCTATTTTGCCATCTTGTCTATTTTGGCATCCTTCTTTCACTTTGATGACAGAAATGTTCAAACGCAAACATTTAATTAACAATTAAATAAAAATTATTTTATTGATACAGTTTAATGCAGAAATATGTCCTTTACAAAAATAAAAGCAAAGTTGCCGATGATCGAAGAACCACTAAAAAAACTACAATCTGTTAAACTTTAACTTTGTTTGGTAAAAACTGACTTCAACTCCTGATACAATACTTTATAGATAATAAAATCATTCAAAAGAATCAAAGAATGTAAAGAACTCGAAAAAGACATCGAATAAAATACAATCACTAGTTATTGCTTGATACTTGCTTGTGATTGTTTCACAAAAGAATTTAAAAAGTCCAGGAGTTCACTATGTATGTCAAAGTATTTAGGTGAAGTCTAAAGATTAGATCCGTATTCATAATCCGAACATACCTTACTTACAAACACCACTTTTAGTACGTGAGTAGGTAACATCCCATTTTAAATGCATTTGATTGGAAAACTATTAAACTTGCAATATACGAATTTGATCGTTTATTCCCATACTCTTCGAAAATACATACTTAATTATAAAAATTTGTAAACTTTTTCCCAAGAATATTTTGTTTCAATCCGACGGGGGTCATCGTCTACTTATTTGTTTTGTTTTTATTTTCGCACTTAAGTTTGAAAAAAACCGCAAGTATCTCTTAAAAAAGCACTCAATAGCAGATGTGAGATTTGTGCTTTACGAGCATATTCATATATATTTATTTGAAGAAGTTAAAAAAAAAGTTCTATGCGAAAATTGGGAACGAACCGTAGTTTTGGCTTGAGTTTTTTTTTTGTCTCATTTTAGTTAACTTAGAAAATGAAACAAAACCCTACACAGACTCTTATATCAAAGTGTGCTTAATCTAAGTATTTATTGTTGCAAAAATCTTTTAAAATGGGATGTTGAAAAATAATTATTCTAAAATAATTATCGACCAAAAGTAATATAACCATCTGTCCGTAGTTACTTTCGTTCTTGATATCAATGAACTTTAATCTCGAGTTAAGCAATTATTTAAGCAATTTGAGTATATACGCGCCTTCATTCTACCTAAGCTGATGGTTTTCAAACTATATATAAATCTGGGACACAAACAAAAATTAAACTGTCATTATAAATTAAGTACTAAAAATGTATGAATGTAAAAAGCAATTCAGAACTGCAAAATTTAAACCTCACTTGTAAATATTCTATCTCCAACCACCTCATCTGTACAAAAATAAATCTATACTAGAAGTCAAATTGAAATTACTCGACCGTTACTATGCATATGAAATTGGCTACCATGTGAAAGTTTGAAAAAAAAAAAATACATGTTCGAATCCACTTATTTACCACATACGATGTTTTGTCAAGTGGTAAGTGGGCACCTATAGTAGTATGACTAGTGAATTGATTACTGCCACTGACACTCATAGTAGATTGCCTAATAGCCTGACGAGTGGAATCTAGTATTATTTTTGCTTTCAAATACATCTAAAAATAAATACAATGCCTGATTCAATTACTGTGTCGAAGCACTTGCCATCATTAGCTTGTTTCGTTGTTTAAGAACATGTAAACAACTTAGATAGACACACAGATTTTCACATTTATATTCTACAATTAATGTTGTCCTTGGAGGTACCAAAGACATATCGACACATAACAAATCGAAAAGACTCCCACGAGTTACTATGACAATATTCAATTGTTCCAGACCAAATTGCAAATTATCTCTCAAAAAGTGTGTATATTTTACGAGTGAAAGTCTCGGTGAATTGCACACGTCGTTGTCGCTCACCTCCATCCATTCACCGATTTGTTAACTGATAACGTATAACTATATACACACACACACATAAACACATGCGTATATGTAGCTCTAAACAATTTCAATTGTCTAACACGCCATTTTGGTGTGACCAAAGATTTCACTTTGTAAAAAAATTTAAATTCAAATCTCCAACCAACTCTTCAAATTACCGATCTCACTAATATTCAAATTTCCTAAGCTATAAATTTATATCAACAATAACCGTCTCTGCTGGTCTTAAAGTATTTTGTCAACAAATTGTTAACCCATTTCATGGCTTCTAATCCAAAATTCCAATTTCAGCGTTCAACTCACAAAAACTAGCTTCATGCACTTGAAACCGAAGCTGTGAAGTGAATATTGTCAAATTGTGAAATTATTCCACTCTTGTACCAATCTCCGGTCCAAAATAGGTACCTACATACATACAACTTCTCTTCCCAAACTCTGGTCTGAATGAAAAACCAACAGAAAAAACAAAAAAAAAAAAATTATCTTAATTAAGTCAGTAGACTTATTATAATTTTCAAGTATTTAATCTAGCCAAAGCGACAATTGTCATATATTTATGGTGGCTTCTGTGATGCGCTCGTAACTGGCCAGTGTGTGTGGACAACAACACTATGAGAAACACTTGTGGAGAGCCCGCAGGGCCGCAGCTACTGTTTAGCATATACACATATGCCTTGGTAGACACAGTCTTAGCGAAACCTCTGCTCTGCCTAACAATGATGAGAAAATGAAATAAGTGGCAATAATTATCGAAATCTCATCTCGTTGAAAAACGAAAATGCAAATAGGTATCTATGCGAGACGAGGGAACCACAGCACAGCACAGTTGTGTACGAATGAGGCTGATAAGTGCCAAGAAGATATTTCAGATTGACCAGACCCAAAATCCAGCAGCAGAGCCACTTGAGGTTCCTCCCTGTCTTGAAGAAGAAACAACACAAAATCGCTGGAGGTATACCTATTTGCCGAGCTAGTATCTACATACATATAGTATATGCGAAGCGGACTGAGAGTCCAAAAATTCAAAACCGGTAGCTGTAGCTGCGGTACCGTCGGTTGTCAGTCTCAGTAGTGTCGCCTAAATTGAACGGCCACACACTATGCGTTATCGGTCAAGCGGGGAAATTCAAACATTCCTAATCCTTGCTCTCAAGTGATTGAGGTTTTTTTATTTCTCTTTGTATTATTATTTGATTGCGAGTGTAGGTAGGCATATTTATTTATTGATCTTGAAACGTCTTTGTGGTCATCGCCTATTAGTGACGCTTGCTGACGGTTAAATCATGGTGATTTGAAAATTTCATTACCGTGCAAGCGTAACAGAGTTTTTTTGGCGACGATTGGTAATCAAATCATAATAATTCATAATCACAAAACTGAATAAAAATTACCCATCTGTGTTATGAATTAAAGATGTTTTGGACCAACTGAAGAGGGCCAAAGAGGAAACACACGTAGTAGATGAAGAGGTAGGTAGGTATGGTACCTGCATGGCTACTGGAAAATCGCATAGATAAACTAAAGGTCTCAGCTACTTGAAGATGCATCTCAATTAATTGTGGGTATATAAGAAGTGGGCATTTTTGTATAATTAACAAAGCTACATAAGGTATATGCATATGCAGCACAAGATGCACAAGGAAGCCGAGTGAGGAATGTCAGAACAAACAGAACAGAAACACAGCGAGAGGCTTAAGAGGGAAACTGTTTGCTCGGTGTGTACACATGAGGATCTGATTCTAATTGAAGCGTGTGGTCCTTTTCCTATAGGCAGTGTCTGGTGTCCGGATGTTTACGACCACACCGCACCTATGTTTTTGTTTATGATGATTATAAAGATGATGATGATGCACTTGATGTAGAAATGATTCATTGAATCGATGTGTGTTTTGATTAGGGAGCTCTACTTGAAAAAAAAAAAAATATACATATACCTATGACTAAATGAGATTTTTTGATTATCGGCATTTTTTTGGTGAATATTAATGTAGACAGGTAAACAGAAAACCGGAGTTCGAATGATGAATGGATGGTCATTTTACTAAGCCGCTCTCAAAAATGTGTTTTTACGAAAAAAAAAACACACAGAATCAAACTGGTTGGTTTTTTTTATCGGAAGGCCAAGAGCGGTGTCATATTCCATTCATTTTTGTTAAATTCTTAAACTTAAGTTTTTTAAATTGAATATTTCCAACAGAAAAGTGTTTCCGTTTCTTGCTTCATTTACAGACTTCTACGAGACTCCGGAAAACAACAAATGTCAGTTCCATCACTTGCTTTAAAATTAAGAATCCAACTCTGAATCCCGTGTTCAAGAGCACAATAGTCAATATTTCGCCAATCTAGATACTAAAGGTAAGATAATAGAACTTTGGGTTTCAATAGAAGACCATATGTCTGCTACAACATCAGGCAGATTAAAAACATATTCCAGGAGTTAGGTGTAAGTGTTGGAAGTCAGAGAAGACACTCTGAATCACCATATGATGGTGATGATGCGTAAAACTTTTGAGTCTAAATATACGCAACAGAAAAATAAGAACATATTTCCTCGCATATTCTAGTAACATGGAAGATGTAAAAATATTTAATTGTCATTACATGCACAACTGAGAACCTTTTCTACTTTCTAATACTTTAAAATTTAATGAAAATTATACAATTTCACCAACCCCAGAATGAACCCAAACGGTTTAAATGACTTCCCCTGCTCCCAAGTCGGATTATCTTCGCCCAAAGGACAATCTTCACCTATTAGTTGTGTTACTCATCTTAATTATATCACCCACTAGCCTGAGGACTTAAGCAAACACCATAGTAACCATTAAGCCCGACCCGTTGCATTCCCACATAAACTACAAGTGTGTTCTTACTTAATTACAAGCAAATTGGTCTTTGATTTGACAGCCAGTCACTGTGATGCTGATTCCAGTGTCATAGCAAATGTCACCCCATTGTCACCCTCACTTTGGTTAAAGTGAAATAAATAAAAATTAAAATCACTCTTCTCGTCATTGCTAATGGTTAACATCCCAAACAAATCGTTTTAAAAGCAAATTCCATTCCAACCCTCCTCTAAATTCCCAATCTGTTGTAGTTCATACAAGCCTTTAGGGCAGACAATAACCCAGACCCATCTTTGTTTACACAATCATCTCTCTGTTTGTTTGTTTGCGCACAATGTACACGTATCCCTGGGAATCCTTCAAAGAAATAAAAAGTCCTTAACGCGAAACCCTTCAAATAACTCAACAAATACTGTAAGCACATGTCCTCAGTTTAAAATCTAACTTCTTTATTAAGTGCGGTGGCATGGTATGGCTTCTTAGCCACATGAACTCAAATAGAACACTCACCTCGACACGCTCCTCTTTCAGATCGACTTTAAGCGCCAATTGTTCCCGCAGCACGACGTCCGGATAGTGAGTCTTATCGAAGGTAGCTTCCAGCTGCTCCAGCTGTTCCTCGGTGAAAATTGTGCGGTGTCTTCTTTTCCGTTTTGGTGGCGGCCCATGTCCCAAATGACCCACATGATGGTGATGATGCGCCAAGGCTCCATGTCCGCTTACGTGTGCTTGCATTTGGGCAGCTGCCACGTGAGCCACAGCCGCAGCATGCATGTAGTTGGGGTAAAAGTTGGGGTAAGCGACTTAAAACGAAAGAAGAGAAAAAATTTAAAATTAAAATTTCATTCGACCATATTCATACATGAGACGACTGGTAAAACCCAACAAATGCAAAAGCAAAATAAAAATCTGACGGCAAAATGAATATTATTCACATTTGCATTAATAAGAGGAAAACTTAAAAGTTAACGCAGGATTTCGCTGGAGGATTTTCCAACTTCTCTTCCAATGATTTTATATGCATGCATTCACCCTTTTCTCCTGACGTCGGTCGCTTTCGCTTGGATTGTGATAAACCTTGATGAGATGCGACGGCGAAATCGATAACAAAAAAAAATGCAAATACAAACGGTAACACGGTAACATGATAATTTTATTTATTTTTTAAACTTTAATAAAGGATTTTTTTTATAAGTTCATCCTGTGGGTGGAAAAGTAACAAATTATGAACGCTTGATTTATTGGTAATACAGTTCTTTTTTTCACTTTTTTTTTATCCGCGTAAATAACCTTAAGGTGCGTTTTTTTGTTGTTGTTGTAAAACAGAGATACCCTCTATACTTGACAAGGATATTGAAATGTATTTTGTAAATGCTTAGAGATTTTCTCCTCTTCCACATCTTCGTTTCAAGGAATTTATGTTGAATTGAAATCCCCTAAGGAGCTTTACACACAAGAAGGACGAACGTAATAAGTGAATTGTTTGTGGTGGCGGTACAACTTACAAGGATTCATCCCAACGTGGAAAAAACGTCTTTGGAATTATTAAAATATAGAATTTTTTTTTCCTCTGCGGAAATATGTTTGGATTTGGCCTATTAAGATGTTGTAAGGTTTCTCAAATGACGAAAATCAGAGGTGATTTTGAAGTTTTTTTTTTATTGTATTCACGTGCCGTAGATAGCATTAGGGATGAAATTATTAAATAAAAAAGATTTCAAAAAGGAAATCTCTATACGGAAGGTGTGAAAGGTGAAGTTTATTTTTGATTGGTGTAGGTATCGAAATGGAGTTTTAAACGTAATAAAATCTTTCAAAAGTTCCAAAAAATAACTTGCTTTTAATACAAAACAATAGCGGTCATTATTGATCAAAATTCAACTAATTTTCTGTTAAAAAATCTAATTCTCGTACGTAAGCTTTTTAATCCAGTCGCCATCAAACCATCTTAATAAAGAAGACTTAAAAATGCAAACAATTTACTGGAAAATTGACGAATATCCAATATGCTTTGTTAGTACTAAATCAAAAATGTAAGACCTGAGATAAAAATAATAAGCTTGAAGCTTGGCAATGCAAAACTTGTCAGTAGACCGCAAGGGCATCACAATTAAGTTTGACAGAATCCACTCTTATATATTAACATTATTATTTATTATTATTATTATATATTATAATACTTGCATATAAAAGGTAAAAAAATTCGGTGACTAGAGACTTTAACACGTTTACAGCTACGCCCAACCGTTCTTTCTTTTTTTAAAAAAATCTGCATATCGTACGTATGAGTGGAAGCTTTATGATTGCCTACTCTGGTTCAACTTCAAAGCACTCATAAATTGTGAGATAGGTTTATTATAAATCAAGCTATTTATTGTATGTAACAAAGCAACATTAAAACAGAAGTTCAATAACAAAATACTATTTTTCACTAGTTCTACAACATCTTCTCTATACGCTCATGCCGATTTTCTTAATTCAGTGCCATGCCTTCAGTTTTATATTTTCGATTTAAAATCGGTTTGTCATATATCACATTTAATACATGAGCGTCTGAAAACAAGACACTATCAAGCTCTATGTATCATATATGATGCATGCGACATCACACATATATATTTACAAATAAAATTGCGAACTATCAATCAAATGCTGCGGGTGCAAAGCCTAAGTTGTCAGTAATTTAGATTACTAAAAGAACAACAAAAGTTGTTGCACAATGGCAACTCTTGCATAAGTCTGCAAAAACGAATAATCCATATCTACTATATTATCCAAGCAAAAACATAAAGCAGGGATTACGCAGAAGCACATTGTAGAAAATACATTAATATGTATAGTGGCTTTAAAGGGCTTAATCTAATATTTTGAAAAGAAGCAGTATAGTGGACACCCGAACCGACATATACTAACTTTGTTCTTTATATTGCCCGAAATTCATCGAACTATTCTTGCCCGAAAATATGTTTTGTACTTAAATCTGTAAAAAGCTTAAGAACGACTTAACGGAATAAAATTAACTATTTTTTTGAACAAGTTTAGCCCGCAATTACATAGGCAGAAAAATAATTGCCAAAACACTGTCTTTTACAAGAAACTTATTGTTGAGTTAAAACAGTTATTGGTTTTGAAATGTTGACGTATCAAGGTCCACTATATAGAACGTGGAATATTTCAAACAAACCAATTTTCTTACTTCCATTGCAATTATGTAAACAGATACAGTTCTTTTAAACTTTGTGTTAGCACACAAACTGCCAGTGTTCGCATATTTACGTACGTATTCTTATAAACTTATAAATAACCTAAATATGCATATTGCTTGTTGTTTCTTTTGTTCGTATATTGTACAAATTCATTTATAAATACTAATTCGTTCGTAAAATATACAAATGAATTCATGCGAATACAACGAATGACTTTGTTTATCTTCAAATTCTTTATAAATTGTAAATGATAATGTTCGAACAAGATACAAAATTTGTAGTCAGAATACTTTTTTAAAATAGTCGGTAGTTTTGCTTTTAAAGTTGTATGTTGCTTGTGGATAGTACCTTTGTGTTTCTTGTTCTGCAACTTTCATAACATAGTAAATAGTTATTCATTTAAAAGGGGTTCATCGAACTATACTTGCTCTTTGCAGAGGTACCTACATCTAGGTCGACTTTACGTAGGTGTTTAGGAAGTTTAAGATTCGATAATTGCGTATGAATCAGGTTGCTACAAAATATAGGTAGGTGCCTACATCACATGTTTTCTGAAACCGGAAAAGTACGGTACTTAATGTTTATACTTATTCTCTAACTAATTATACGAAATACTATAAAAAGCAACACAGTTGTGTAATCAGGTACAAATTTATAAAAAAAAAATAATTAATACCATCAAGTCGCGCCTCTATGCACGCACAAGCAGACAAGACCTAAATCTTTTGCCCTCATGCTGTGCAGCCGTCAACTGCCAAAGTGGTGTTCAAAAGGGATCAAGTGCACGCACAATTGCTTCAAATGTGCGGGCGTTTCTATTTGCTCTGTGGTGAGAAAGCAAATTGGCCTATGGTCGACTTTTAATGAGATCTTACAAAAGGGTGTAAAAATATTTTAAAAAGGGTCCAACTTCTTAAGAATTTCAAATACCTACTACAGGAGTATCTTTGTATTGTCTTAATGGGCTTACGATAATACCTAATGAGATCATTTGGAAACGTTCGCCTACCTAGAAAATCCGATGGTGATGCAGCGGCGGCAAATCCGGACGCTGCTGCTGCTGCCAAGTGTCCTAGATGTAAGCCAGGATGCTGGAGCATAGCGGGTACTCTTTGCGGACGGATAGGACTGGTGGCCGCTGAACTATTGCTGCTGGGTGACGCGGGACTTTCGGCACGCTTGAAATTTACTCCATTCCTAGAGCCAAGGATGCTATCGATGGTGAAAAGCGAAGCAGCCGATGTTGTTCCGGTTGATGATGAACGATGGATGTGGTCATCGCTTTGGGCTTGACTATCGTTTAGATGTAGTTGTTGCTCGCGCTGCTGCTGTTGTTGTTGTTGTTGTTGTTGTTGCTGTTGCTGCTGGTGGTGGTTTTGGAAGACACTTTGCAACCGTTGACCAAGGTATCCACAGTTTTGACTGTTTAACAGCATCGCTGTGGTCAGATAGCTGGGAGGTGTTCTGGGACTATTACTATTCGAATTCGTGTTGACGTTCATGCTTTGACTGTGCATCCCGCTATGCTGGTGATGATGTTCGATTGGACTGGAGCAGGGTTTAATAGACAGTCCAGTGGGAGGTGAGGCAGTTTCAACCATGGCTGGGTGTCCCGGTGGCGACGGGCTGGATGTGTGAATGTTTATAATTTTATTACCACTAAAATCGGATTTCTTCTCCAGGCCAAGCTGCGCTGGAGACTGCCACAGTGAGCTCAGAATGTTGACAAATTTATTTAACACACACACAATTGGAATAGAGACAATCACTAAAAATAAAAAAACACTAATGTCACTTTACGGCAATTGCTAATAATCGCTTTGGCACTAAATAAAAACTGTAGGTAGGTAATATCGTATTTCACGGGAAATGACGTATGATTAACGTAATAACGGCACTGAATCTGCGGATAAACTCGTAAATAACTCGTCTAATTGCTATCCGCTGGCTGTGACGGAACCCTTCTTCAACGAAAACCGAAACTATTTTGCTAACTGGTTGTAGACTCACCGAACTGGTTACCCTCAACCAAACCAGTTGGAGTGCGCGCACATAGGCCACACCTCCTGTCTCCTTTTCAATTTATATTCTTCTCATCATAGATACTCAGCTCACGCATACACACAGTCGGCCGAGCAGGATAGACGGCTGTGTGTGCTGAATATTCTTACAAATGGAGGGTTAATGCGTCAGGCCACGCCTCGGATTCTCCATTAAAAGACTCGCTCCTATTTCCTCTTGCCCTTCCATTTGTATCTAACAGATACATTTTTGTGTATTTAAATAAGGCGGATGATGATGATTATCTGTGACGGGTGTAGGCGTTTCGGAAACAATTTTTTTTCTCATTCACTTTTCATCTGCTTTGATTGTTTTTCTGTCTGTGTTGTATAGAGGTACTCTATAGTGGATTCTCTGGAGAAAGACGGAGTTGGCGGGTTGACGGGCGCAAGAAGATCTCGCTGCTTCTGGGTATGGGACGTACTATGTATGTATATGATGTGATGTAGGTTCGTATCTTAAGTAGATAATGACTAAATTAATGCTTTTATGTTGGCAATATATAAACATTATTATGGTATATTGTTGTTAGCTTTCGTATTACGTTTTTTTTTAGGTTCCTGTCATGTGGATCTTCACAGTTTATGTCTCTTTTTTTGTTTCTTATCTTTATATCTGCCTCGCGCATCCGTTTAGATGGAAATTAGGTTTAAGCACGTAGGAAGGTAGGTAAGAGAGGGAAACATTTTATTACCATCTATATGAAGACTGGGTATGTAGGTACCTATTGAATTAGAAATTAAAGGAAAGTAAATGTAGGTTTTTTAATGGGGATCATCAAACAGTGATTGTCTTTTGAGATTTGCACCATGTTGCAAATTGATTTGCAACTTTTGTACGTGGGTAGATAACTACATGTAGCGATGTGGAATAAGTTAAGAATTAGACGGGAAAGTACATTGTAGGTGGCTATGTCGAATAAGCTTCAGTTTCAAGTGAATAAATCTGTTAACGTCTAGTCGGTAGGATATGTGTGTAACCTACAAACTGTTAAAATTGGTCATAGATCAGTTTTGGAAATGGAGAAGGGAAGCCAGGTTGATGCGATTTACACTAACATAAGCAAAGTTTTATACATATGTAGTTATAGATAATTATTTCTTAAATTTGATAAAATCGTATCCGTCGGAAAGAATACAAATGGGAAGCCTTGGTTCCCCTTTTATTTTTCCAATTTATAAATAACTTGACTTTTGAATTATATATAAATAAAATACTTTTTACCTAATTATATGCAGACGAACTTAAGCTGTTCTTAATTATGAACCAAACTTAAGACGGACTTTTAATGCAACAATTCGTTGACTCTCTTCCTAATACTTATGTGTAATAAGAACGGATCGTCGCTAAATATGGAAAAGTGCAATACTTACAATTTGAATGTAATATTAAAAGCGGAATTATACTTGACAAGAAACTAACTCTAAAAACCACATTGACAAAGTACACTTAAAAGGTATGTAGATAGGCACTCTCATAGGTATTTTGTCTAAATAAAAGCAGTGCAGAGGAGAGGGGGACAAGAAGGACTACTTACGCTCTATACATTCATATCTCCAACAACAACGAAGATTTATATATATGTACTTACTTACTTAACGGGCTCCTGACCCGTTAAGAGTCCCTGCCTGAGATACGCAGACTTCCACCCTCTGCAATCCCGAGCACGCTGCTTCCAGTTCTCCAGACCAAGCGCTCTGGCATCCGCGATGGCTTGGTCTTTAAAACGGAGGTTCGGTCTTCCTTGTCGTCTCGAACCTGGGGGCTGGGATTCGAAGATCTTCTTGGCTGGAGCGTTGTTGTCCATTCGCTCGATATGGCCGAGCCAATGTAGTCGACGAGTTTTGGTACAGCTTATAGAGTTCGCGGTTGTATCTTCATCTCCATTCGCCCTCCTCGCACACAGGACCAAATATCCGTCGAAGGATTTTTCTTTCAAAAAAATCCCAGTATTAGCACTCCTTTCCTGCTTATCGTCCAGCACTCGGCGCCGTATAGCAGAACTGGCAGGATAAGGGTTCTGTAGAGCATGCACTATGTCCTTCGAGTTAGGAGTTTTGAACCCATTTGTTTTGCCAAACCGAAGTAGCATAGGTTTCCTAGGGAAACCTTCGACAGATCTCCACTAAGATGTCATTTGTGAAGTTGATGTTTACACCGAGGTAGATGAACGCCTTAACTACCTCGAAGTTGCTGCTTTCAACAATTCCATTTTGTCCTAGTCGGTGGACAGATGATTGTTTGTTTGTTGATAGCATATATTTAGTCTTGTCCTCATTCACTTCAAGGCCAACTAGTTTCGCCTGTTCTTCAATAGCTGTGAAAGCCTCTATCACGGCACGCTGGGATTGACCGATGATATCTATATCGTCCGCATTCCCCAGCAGTTGGACTGATCTGTTCAAGATAGTGCCTTCCGTGTTTACACCTGCCCTGCGCACTATCTGCTCAAGAACAAGATTTAAGAAATCACATGACAGCGCATCTCCTTGCCGAAATCCGGTGCATGTTTTAAAGAGTTCAGATGAGTTGCTGCCAAACTGCACATTGCATCGCGTGTTATCTAGTGTCATGCGACACATCTGGATCAGTTTTGAAAGGATCCCGAATTCGGCCACCGCCACAAAAAGCTCCTGACAATGAATGCTGTCATATGTATATATTTTATAAAAAGTATAAAAATATCTAAATTACTCTTTGTCAAAGGAATGCAAACATTTTTTTGTTTTAGCCAGCACATAAGGATCCCAAAAAATCTCTTGTACATTAATGTGGCCCTTAAAATTGTTCAAAGGTAGGTATACTCTCAGACCATCTTTCAAGAAAAAAAATATCAACTGAAAACTAAATCGAATTTAGTTCTGTTCCTATTAATAAACTTTTTAATTAGTTATGACTATTGAAAATTACATTTTGTTTAAACCTAAGCCACAAATTGGTTTAGTCCTTTTTTGCCCCCCATTCCCCTACAAAAAATAAAAACATTTCTAGTCGAAATTATAAATACAATTCCATTCCATTCAGACGAACACTGTGCAAAAATAAAAAATATGAGTAGATGTTAATTAATAGTTTTTATTTATATATCCTTGATTATCCTACGCCTGAGAGTTAAAGAATGTAATGAAGATAACGTTTTAATGTTTGCAATTATTTTGCAAAACCCATGCGCCTGTACGTGTTACTATATTTTATACGAAAAGTTTACTGCGAACGGATATCATATAGAGATATTATATGGCTGGCTGTTGGTTGCTCTCATTCCGTTTGGTTAGGTTAAGTTGTGACGAAACACTAGGCACGCAATGATCGATCCCTGGGATCCTGATCTGATCCCTGATCTGATCATTGAGCGACAGTTAGTTTTAAACTAATACGGATCTGATGAGACATGATTCCAGCGCCATCCACTTGACTGTCTGTATATGAATGTGACTGTCAATGTATATGATAATATAACTCTCGGATATCGAATCCATTGGAAGTAATTCCGTATCCTTAAGTGTGGCCAAAACCTTCGATTGGAAGACGGGATTGAATAGACACAGTTTGAAGGAAGCCGAAAGGAAATGTCCTGGCCTCAGCTGAATAAATACCGGAGCCCGTGCCGTCCGCAGTTTCTTATTATTTCCTATTAGGATCCACCGATGAGATGATGTGCCGAAATTTAATTGTTTCATCCGAAAGTGTATGATTTCCAGCATCTAAGTCGTTCAAAGAACAGTGAAAAAGAACTGTTTTCCGCTTAGTATTTTACCAGAATATCTTCTGTCATAAGGTATGGAGAAAAATGCCAGTGCCGCCGTAGGTGTTATGCGTAGCGTAAACCACCCTTTATGGCAACACTGGCAGTT
This sequence comes from Ferdinandea cuprea, assembly GCA_963576555.1. Taxonomy (NCBI): domain Eukaryota; kingdom Metazoa; phylum Arthropoda; class Insecta; order Diptera; family Syrphidae; genus Ferdinandea; species Ferdinandea cuprea. The sequence goes on from OY754958.1 coordinate 4,456,259, forward strand.
ACAGTTCTTAATAAGGCCGGCATGATCAAATTTATTTTTATAGCTTATAAAATGTTGGGTTTTTACCCGCCAATGCCCCATATGCGAGTATGAGTTAGCTAGTGCATTATTGCCGTCTCTATAGGTAATCCACTTATTCACTACTGTTCTTTTATAGGTACGCAAAAAGTCCGTTGTAGGCCTTTTTAAATTCTTTTCTTAGTATTCAGAATTCAGTTTTGTTTTCTATCAAGGATAATGCCAAGTTATTAAAAACATTAAACAATACTGCATTACAAAATCCAAACGTGTTTAGAGAAATTTTACACGTTTATCTATAAAGATGTTTGATTATATCTCGTTACCAAAACAACCACAACATAGTGATAGAAAACCGTAAGAATACGTTTTCTTTGTGTTTTATGTTTTGCATTAATTTGAATATCTATATTTATTGATCTAAATTTTGTATATATCTTTCACTATGTTCTTCATTTCGTACACAAGCGTTCTGAAGAAAAATATTGTTTACGTTTCCTCTGAAAGGTAGTGCGTTCCTGTAGTGTTTTTGCTTAACTAGCCCACAAAGCATAACCTATTTTAAAGATCAAATATAAAGCCTTACTTTTACTTTGCCTTTTTTTAATTTAATTAAGCTAAACTATTCTTCAAGTGCCTATGTAGAGAATTTATTGTTGAACGAAAATGTATATTGTTCACATAAAAAATAAAAGTGGCCTGCCTTTTTATAAAACGCCGACGGCTCCAAATGCAATCAAAACACTAAACTTTAACTCTTCGGCTCAGGACCACCACTGCACAGATAACTACATATTTGTTTACAGATTCCCTGTCTTATCACAACATTACATTGCCGATCATAAGGAATCAGCCAACAACAACAAAAAAAGGATTCGAACACTTAAAGTGTTTGATTTCATCTCGAAATAATTGTTTGAGTGAAAGGATTACCTACTCCCGACTCGGTAGCAACCTACGGTAGGCGATTCTTGTAATGTATCGTTTTAATAACAAACTCCAGCGGCTTAACAGCAAACAACTGCACCCAAGACAAATAACTATTCAAAGTTTCAGCTCGTAATCCTTGAGAAAAAAAGAAATAAAAAATGTTTGCTAGCAAAACATAAAGGCTGAGTAAATATATAAAGACTTACCGCTTCACCTGAAAACACTAAAAAATATGCGGTCTTTTACCAATTCGGTTTAGGAAGTAATACAAAAGGATAAGGCGTGTTTGTTTGTTATAAAACTTTGCTCATTTTTCTCAGCAAACCGTCACGAACAACAAAGAAAAAAGGTTTTAGTGAACCATTTCATCATTTTTGTGAAACGATCTTCAATTGACCATCAAAAAGCGTTCAATTCCCCGGAAACAAGTCGCCCATTGTTATGCCAAAAGGACTCATCAATTTCTCTGAAATAAACACCAGTGAGGATGAGAGGATCAGAGTAGATTTAGCCATGGGAATGAAGCAATTTTCATGTACGATTGCTCGTAGTACCTAGGTAAGGGATTTCTTAAAGGATTTGGAAAAAGAAAACATATTCAAATAAAAAAAAAAACGAAACTGCACGCTTAAAATGAAACACATATTTTTTCATCTCTGGCCGCACAAGAACTCTATTTGAATGTAAAAACAATAATTTCTTTATTGCTAGGCAGATTTTGAATTTAGTTTTTTTTTTATTTATATATTTTTTTTTTATTGACTCAAGCGCGGTTGGTCGGTTGGTCGGTTGTTCGAATATGTACGCAGGAAATGTAAATAGCATGCTTGTCCTATGCCCAACCCTCTGTCATGTTTTCCAATTGTATGAATCCGGAGCAGCTGGTTTAATATGCGCTCACACGGATTAATGTCATACGCAGATCAGCGTGCTAAACTGTCTTAATCAAAAAAATGAAATCTTTCATAGATTAACATGATCCTTTGATCCTTTATTTCCATCCACAGCTTGTTCTAGATTCATTTTCAACCCATTTGTAATGGCTTATTTATTTGTAGGTACATAGGTATGGTACATGTACATAAATTACATATAGCGGTGGTTTTGTTATGATACTCTGTCGTGGAAAAGGGTTATTTTGTGCTCTTGTTCGGATTGACAAGGGATTAGAAAAAAATAAGGAAAATATAAATTTCAGTCTGGTAATCCATAATTTTTGAACATAATAATCTTATGTTATGTGTATACATTAATAAATGTAGGTAAGTGTTAGGCTGGCAATAGGTAGGGTCTATAAACATTTTATCCTGCAACTAGCGATTACCAATCGTTAATATGTACCTATTTTTAAAATATACACAAAAAATGTTTCGCCTTTTTCCTCTATGTGGAAATGTATTATAAGTCCATGCAATTGCGTCATGTCAAATTGTGACACCTCTTCGATAAATAACTTAAATTACATTTGCCTTGCGAATCCATTCAATTTTGCTGCAAACTATTTTTAGCTTTTCAATACTTTCAATGTTATTATTTCTTCGGATAAGACCAGCTGTGTTATTTGTAGTCCTATATAAGGTCTTTTTTTTAATTTAATTTAGCCTTTGTTTCAATTTAACACTTAGCCCTAATTCACACGTCGTCCATTCTATACGAGTTATACAAGTATGCCGCTTTATCGAATTCGTGAAAGGAGTAGATAGTTAGGTAGGTAGGTCCCCAGAACCGTTTTGATATGACAACTCATGGGAACTATGGATAAAAGCCAAAGCCGGGAACCCGCCTAGGAGGTGAAATACGGGGTCCCTCTCATAAACGCCTTCACATCTGCGGTAGTGAGAGTTATGAGATATGCTGAGCCTTGCAATGTGTGTGCTTACTGTCCACAGCAGAGACAATATTGGGAAATCGTCCTTTATCTTGACTTTACAATCACCGAAGTGCCGTTAACTAAACGAATTCGAGAAAGAGGTTATTCGTGTGAATGGCGAGCTACTACGTCACGTACCTACTCGATAAAATAAACGCGAGATTTCCCGCATCGTAGTAACAAGTTCGGTTCGTATTCTGGGAACATTTTTACGAATAAGGGATAAGCACTGTGTAGCACACATAAGCACTGTGCAAACAATTTAATACAATGCTTACTACCGCTGCTGTATTCCACAATATCACGTAAACGGTAACGCCGTGTGAAAGTGGGCTTTTCATAATCTATCTTAATCTTATATATTGTTCTTATTTCATTAATTACTTGAAATGCTTGCGCCGCGTAATTAAGGGGTTAGGGGCAGTCAGAATTAAAAAACACATTTTTCTTTTTTTGTATTGTCTCAAAGTTAGTACATATCTTGAAAATATTATCTGAAAATTTCAAGAGAACACTTTTCGTGTTAATTAACAATGAACGGGGCTTACTGACGCTCGAGATTGTCGAGTGTATAACTTTTAACCCGGTTTTCTAAAAACAATGTTTCAACTGTCATTCAAAAAGCGCTCGGTGGATTTGAACGAAATTTATACAACTTTTTTGATTTTTTGAAAACTTAGATATTTTATAAAAAAAATTACTTTAATAATAAAATAAAACAAAAAAGCTTTGTTCTGGCACTAGGAATATATTATTAAAATACTATTTTTCTATTTGAAAGATTTCGGGGGAACCGTTGAGAAGTTATGATGCTCAACGCAAAGATCTACTTGTGGAACAGAGGCCGATACATATGCGAATTTTTTTCTTTTCAAATTTGGATGAATCAAGTTTAAACATGACATAATGAAGTAGTATTGTTAATTATATAAAAATATAAGTAATAAAACATTAAGAAGTAATAAATAAATAGAATTTCTATATAACTTTGTCGTACCTACCTAAAAAGCTTTTTCTTAGACAACTTAACCTAGACAAAGTAACAAACATACGTTTAGACCTGATGATGTAACAAACACACATATGCACCATGGATTTGTTAATAGCTTGTCTACAGTACCGTCTATCGGTTTGTAGTGTAACGACTACAATTAATGACACCAACAATTTTTGACACAATTTTTGGCACCCCATCATTTAACAGTGTTTTTTGCAGTAACCCTTTGTCCGAATAAGTCAATAACTTGCATATTTTTCTCACACTTCTGTGTCTTTAGTTCGAAGTCATTCCTTTTCTGTTTTGTTTTATAAGCGAAAATACAAGAAACTGAATTGGAATCGTACGTAGCGGAAAGAATAAAAAAAGCTTATAAGGTTTTTTTTATCTGCAAAAGAACGGTGGGAAAAACTTGGGACTTAAAACTTGTTATGATGCATTGGCCATACGGTGGTCGTTAGGCCCGTACTTTTATTCGGCTCACTAGTATGGTGGAAAGCAACCAAAAAGAAAACGAAATACGAAAAATTAGCGGTTCAGAGAACGGCCAGTATACGGGTATGCTCCGAACCACCCCAACCAAACTTGAGTCCGTCCTCTCGCTGTACAAGGCCGACATTAGCGCGATCCAGGAGATATGATGGATAGGATGATGAATTATGAAAAGACAAAATTGCGCCATTTATTACAGCAATAACAAAAGATTGCATGTGGTAGGACGCGGATTCGTCGTGGGAAATCGGCTTGGATCCAAAGTAATGGACTTCAAGCCGATAAGTGATCGCCTGGGTGTGATCCGCATTAGAGCTAAATTCCAAAACATTAGCCTTATATGTGCACACGCCCTTACCGACGCGGCTGAGGACCCTATCAAGGAGGAATTCTATGAGCTCTTGGACGGAACCTACGGATCCTGTCCGGAGAACGATGTCAAAATTGTACTCTGGACTTCAATGCTTAAGTCGGCAAGGAAAACATCTTCGTCCGATTAGTTGCTTACCAACAGCCTCCACGAAACGACAACAGATAACGGCTGCCGACTAATTGACTTTGCAGTAGCTTGTAATACGGTGATAAGTAGCACTAGGTTTCCGCAACCAGGGATACACACAACAACCTGGCGTTCTCCAGACGGGCGAACCATCAACCAAATCGACCATGTGCTAATCGATGTGAGGCACGCATCCAACAACTTTAACGTGCACACTTATCGACGGTCAAACGTCTACTCTGACCATTTTCTTGTTGCAGCTAGATTCAGAGTTCGACTTTCCAACGAGAAGAAGCTGCGAACTGCCCAGTAGAAGAAGTTCGATCTTAGACGCCTTACCACATCTGGAGTTGCCAGAGCCTACAAAAAACACTTCAGTGTGTCACAGCTCTCAACTGTGCATTCACCTTCAACAGTCGCCAACAACCAGTGGTCTCAGTATCGTGACATCATCAAGGAGGTAGACGAAACCACCCTAGAATACCAGCCACCCCAGAGAAAAAGCCCGTGGTATGATGATGCATGCGTATACCGGGAAGGGATGAGTACCGAGTCAGGAGAAGGGAGGAGAAGAAGATCCTGCGTAGGAAGAAAAGAGAGCACGGAGTCTCTCAGCTCAAGGAGATCGAAGAGTCTCGCGACGGAACCAACATCCTTGGTAAAACAAATGGGTTTAAAACTCCTGACTCGAAGGAAAATGGGCATGCTCTACAGAACCCTTATCCTGCCAGTTCTGCTATACGGCGCCGAGTACTGGACGATAAGCAGGAAAGGAGAGTTAATACTGGGATCCTTTAAAAGAAAAATCCTTCGACGGATATTTGGTCCTGTGTGCGAGGAGGGCGAATGGAGGAGAAGATACAACCGTGAACTCTATAAGCTGTACCAAGATGTGGATGTAGTCCAATAAGCCAAAACTAGGCGACAAGGAAGACCGAAGCTCCGTTTTAAAGACCAATCCATCGCGGATGCCAGAGCGCAGGGACCTTTCACGGGTCGGGAGCTCGTTAAGTAAGTAAGTTGAGCCATGATAACCGACGTTTAAACTTCCCTGCATGTGCATGTCTTAGAGAGAAATGAGTATCGGATTATCCCAAAAAATTAAGATGATATGTACTGGTCATTCTCTGACACACTGCGTCTTATTTCAGACATTTATTTAAATGGAAAGTAATCCCCAAGTACGAAAAGTACAAATATCTAGGTTCTAAAATCAACAGCCGATGACTACATCAATCATCGTAGTTAGCGTAGAGTGGATGAAGTTTTAAAGAAGCTAAGCTTAAAGGAAGTCTCTACACCGCGGGACAATGTATGAGGGCAAACTGATAGCAGCTAAATGAATTCGAATCTCAAAAATCCAAAACGAAAAGAACCAATCTCGAAAAAATGAATCACTAGCAGAATTTGAGAAATCCCAAAGGCGGACTTGTGCATAGTGAAAGTGGAAAGATTATGATTCCAATATATCTGATCATGACCTCTTTGGATAAAAGTAAAAAAGAATCGTTATATCTAAAATTGAATATCTTATGTTATCTTTCTATGTTTTTGTACGCAGCCATCGATTTGATAAAGCGCTAGATAAATGCCTAAAGATCTAGGTTTAATATTTATCAACCCTATAAAAAAAACCCATAGTTTGATAGCGTTTAATTACTTCCGCTAAAATTAACAAGACCGTTTTTTTTCACTACGAAATCACTTCTTTTACAAGTAGACAAAGAACACCCACATACTACCTACTTCATAATATAATCGTTTCAAAAATATTTTAATCTCATTGGCCTCTTATATTTTATGTAAGTAGGTATCTACATTATATCTCGCACAGAAAAACGTTTGAAATTCTTCTTCAAATCTAGTATATGCGAGAAAATCTGCTAAAACTACCCTTGCGCCATCTATGTAAAAAGTAAATGACTTAAGACTTGATCCTCTTTCCTTACGCTTATTTCATCTTCTTTTCCATTTAGTTACATCAACATTCAACGCAGAGAGAGCGCGCAAACAGAAAAGAAAATAAATCTCCAAGCCCTCACCTACCTACCTACTTAAACCTTAGGTTCAGTAAATAACAAATGTTTTCTTCTTGCATTTCCTTCACTTCGCATGGTCGGGGAAAAATATGGAAAATTGACTCCGCCCTAGCATCGGTATCAGTGTTGGCATCGGAAAAAGAAACGACAAGGAATGTGGATTTCCCATTGGTATTTCTTTTCTCCTTTAGTCAACTCGAACCCCAATAAATTGGCAAGTTTTTAAGAACGGCAGCCGACAGGAAGCTGGAGCAAATGTCATCTACCATCCTACAGCGCATATCTAGTCTTCGAACACATAAAGTAATTTGCACCCCCAACCCAACCAGAAGAAGAAAATCCTTTCGACTTAGGGTGACTGAAAATACATTTATACGCCCAAGTTCTGATACGAGCAAAGGACTTGGGCGAGAAATATTCAATAAAGCGTTCTTCTAACACACCAAAACTCACTCTCGCCAACGACGTCGACGACATTTTATTTGTTGTTGACAAAGGAAAGGAAAGCATATCTGGTAGTATACACGATATTTGTACAGACTCATCCTGGTCGTTAGCGGTTGGGATGTATGGAGTAAAAGAGAGCATTGAATTACAATCGCACCCCCATATACGAATATTAGTGCCAGAGAGATCATCCACGTATTGGAAGGGATAAAATCCCCAGCAGCTGATTACTCGGTGCGGTGGCGGCACTGCACAAGCACTCGTAGGACAATAGAAGTGCGATATTAACTTATGGTTTTATGAATTCGATATGTGAAACGGATTGGGAAGTGACTTTATGTTCTGTGTGCGCGCACCCTATTCCCGCAGTCCCCAGCTTTTAATTAAAAGGACCACAAACAAATAATGGTAAACAGGGTGAAATCGGAGATTCGCTGATTCTGATATACCAATCATCATTGTAGGTATAAACACTTTTCTTGCACTTAGAAATATCGTCATCCTGTCAGATGCATTCCTAGCTACTGGTGACGTGTGACTCAATTAGGCGATAAAAATCAACTGGGAACACACGTTGTTGGGCTTTGTTATTCAATTGACTTTTTAAATCATTTACATAACTATTATGGACAAATGTGAATAGCTGAGGAAAAGGAATACCAATTTAATTTAATTTTTTTTTCCGTTTTAATTTAAACAAAGGTATTATAACATGCACACCAACTAACTCATACATATTGGATGACAATGCTTAGTCGAAGTGCGGTCTTTGTAGCCGATTTTTGATGAAAACAAGCGTAGAGGTTTTACATTTTAAGTTCCTTCACGATATTACCAAAACAGCTAGGTATATACATACGAATAGAATATTTTTAGTCGGCTTGTGAGTTAAAACATAGCAAATTTCTGAAAAAATAACAAGATCTTTATCCTATCATTAGCTCAATGAAAATAATGGTTTATCATGCTTCTGTTGACCGTGTCATTGTGGCCATCGTCCAAGATGTCTTATAAAATACAAGGCCCTTAAAAATATAAATCCTTATAGTCAACACTAGTCATTTTTAAGATTTCGTAGTAATTAACCAAATCTAACAAAAGTCAAATTTAATGTAAGCATTATGATTCAATTTCACTTTTTAAGTTATTGTGAACTAGCAAAACAAACTTTGACAGCGCAACAAACGAAAATAATTGGGAATTTCTAATGATACGGTAGATCCAAATTTAATAAAATTATTTAAATTATTTAATTAACTGCGTAATCCAGCGTAAAGTTTCCTTGTCAAATCTTATTGAAAAACTTATGGAAAGAGGCCTTTAAATTTAAGCTAGGAAGCTGAATATGGAACATATACTCCCGAAATGCTAAAGTGCTAAAAAAATGAAATAGGGTGTGCCACGCCCAAAATTTAGAAAAAAAAACCACGCCTACTTTTGAAGTCGTTTTATAACAATATGTTGTTTTCATCGAAAATTTCTATAGAAAACGGAAAAAATTGTGGACAAGATATTGCCATATAAAGTTTTTGGTAAAAAAAAACGTTTGTGGGTGAAGTGGCTTAGTGGTTAAGTGCGTTGGACCACTAAGCGAGAGGTCGCCGGTTCAAATCCAGACCTATACCACCTGAAAGTTTTTATTCGCTGCCCCACCTCTTGCCAACGTCTGACAAACATCCAAGAGTAAGAAATGTCATGTGAATCTTCTCAAAAATAAATTGCCGTTCGGAATCGGCATTAAACTGTAGGTCCCGCCATTGGTGTCAAAAATATAACTTCGCACACACAATGGTTGGAGAAGCTAGGCTTTAGGTCCTGTATGGGCCGTTTAAAGTTTTTGGTAACGCCTACTTTTTTTTTTTTTTTTTTTTTTTAATTTCATAGATGCTATCCAACAAGTTCTTAACACTTTTTTCTTTGGTATATAGTATATAGGGATATGGTTCGCCCCAAGCGGACTGTAGCCCTTCCTTATGCTTTTCCTTCAGCTGCTTGCCCCAGGAGAGGGCAAAATCATTCAAGAACCAATACGAATTAGCGTGATGATTAAAATCATACCTTAGTTTCAGTTTAAAACAGATTTAGTTCTGAAGATGCTAGATTTTGGATAATCTCTTTGGGGTAATCACACTTGAGATCTTTTAACTGCAATCGTAAAGCAGATGCCATTATACACAACCCGTCACTTAAATCCACGTAAAACTAAACAAAATCATCCAGAAGAAATCCAGAAATTTGCGTGACTAATGCAAGCCAACAGATGCAAGAATTTTGCTAGTTTTAGAAGTCAAGTACCTAAACTGGTATGATCTTTTTTAAATTAAAAATATAATATCTTGGTTTCTATTGCGGATATTAGAGTGAATGCCGATTACAAGAGTTAAGAATATCAAACTAATTTTTCGAAAAACAGTCCCGGTTAAACGAATCTGTAACAAATCAATATATGCGTTATCGAATTAAAAAAAAGTATAAAACCATGTTCTAAATAAAAATATTAGATCACGATTTGTTTCCGCAATTGTCCAATTTTCCGTACATCGGCTTTGAACATTTTGTTTATATCCTCTTAACCCAAGTTTTCAGAATTATCTCTAGCAATATGCCTTCCAATTGAATTAACGCCTCCGCGTCTATGCAAAAGTTAAAGTTTTTTTTTCAATGAGTGCATTAATTTGAGTTCTACTCATATATTTGGAAATATGTTACGGGTAAGTCGAACTTGAATTTAACTAGACAACATAGTTTCGCGCAAAGGTGAAACAGCACTAAAAGAAGTAGCTCAAAGCAAAAACACAAATATAAATCATCCCATCTCATAATTCTGCGAAAAATTATAATACTGGAGGATGCTCATATCGACCCCTAATAGATCCTATTAAGCATTATCCTAAGCCCATTAAAATACCAAAATTTTTGACAACAATTACAAATATTGTTCTGCCTTTCTAACGGACTGTTCTACTTCGTCCTCTTTGTCAAGAAATAGTGTAGGCATGAAAGGAAGAAAATTAATTATTAGCACAAGCCTGCAGAAATATTTAAGCTGTCTCAATACAATAAAATCGGTTGCATTCACATTATACCCTTTGTTTTAATCTTGTCCAACTGATGTTCTGGAATATTTTGAATGAATTTGTTTGCTCAAGTAGTAGAACTCGCTCTCAACGGGGTACCTAAGATATTTAAAAAATTGGATTTATTGCCAAAAGGATTGTTGTGCTCATATTCATTTATTTGCTCGCAGGTATATAAGACTATCGTTTACAAATGTTTATTATTCTAATTCATGGTTGCTTACATTAATATCCATGCCTATAGTTAAGGATGACTTTTCAACGTATATGCCGTGCAATTTTCCAAACAAAATCAAACGACTATAATATGTTTAGATGCTTGAAACGTTTAACTGTATATTCGAATAAATTATAATTTTGTCAAAGTGGGTCCCATCATAATCGAGTGCCGTTACAGATCATTTTTCGCTTTTTTGTACAACTACCAAGAGATGTGTATTCCTTTTTCTCGGGTTTCCATTACTATACCTTTCAGATTTATCATTAAACTAGTTTTCTTGTGACTTCTTCAAATTCGTTCACATTTGACATACATACGAGTATTCGTTTAACCTCAGGGATAATTTGATTTTGCCTCCAGCATATCCATCACGCTTTCGATTTGGAGTGTCCAATTTTGGTGCTTGTATTTGCTGAATAATAACCCCGAGTGGCTAATAAATAATAAATATTTGCATGTGGATGAAGGTGTTACTGGAGAAATCGCTATAATCAGGTATTTTTTTTTTTTGTATTTTAGTTGATTGTATGTTGAAGTGAAGATGCGCTAGTAGGTACAACTGAAGTGCCATCATATTTTTTGTAAATATATCTTTACTTTTATGTACTTTTTTGGTAGCAGAAGCATGTTATAAACATGTGACAATCTTATACTGTGTTACATATCAGAGAAAGTGGGAAAACTTAAGGGTCCATCAAAGTGGTAAAAAGGTTGCACTGCAAGTGATAACATTTTGTCTCAATGAATAGTATTGTCCAATGTCCAACTCAGAAATTGTTTGAAGAATCCTTTCACATTGAAAGTGGTTTTAATGGTATATAAATTACCCTACTTATGTTTACTTATTGAGGGCAAAATAAAACCAGAATTGATAGTCAGATCTAAATGCATTCGCAAAAATATGTGAGTGGGTTACTTCAGTTCGTTGACATTAACTTTCAAGACTTACAAAAAGAAATCGTATTCTTATATGATATTCTTTTCTTTAGTTAATAAAATAATTATTTTATTTAAAGCTAGAAGAGACAGTGGCAAATGCGTTGGATTACTATGTAAGAGGTCGCTGGTTCAAATCCCGACCCGTTCCACCTGAAAGTTTTAATTCTCTGCCCCACATCTTGCGACGCCTAACAAACTTCAAAGAGTATTAATATATTATTAATAATAAATTGCCGTTCGGAATCGATATTAAACATTACCTCCCATTCGTTACCTTCTATTCGTATCAAAAAAAAAATACCTTCGCACACACAATAGTTGGAGAGGCTAGGCTTTGGATCCTATATGGGCCATTTACGCCTAATATTTATTTATTTATTTTATTTAAAGGACTCCATCTGCTGCGATCCCGGACACGCTGCTTCCAATTTTTAACCAAGCAATGATCAACAGTTACATTTTGTCCTAGGCTATGGACAGATATTTGTTTATTTTGAATAAATTTTGTATTGTCATCATTTACTTCATGGCCAACTAGCTTCGTCTATTCTTCAATAGCCGCGAAAGCCTTTCTCATGGCACGCTGAGAGCGAACGTAAGGCCAATATCATACCCCGATTAGTGTGTTGAAAAACAGTTTAAGACCTTCACACATTACGTTCGATAGGATTTTATATGCGAAATTTAGCAAAATGACAAATGGCATTGGGTGTGGACGAAAGAGAAGGGGTAGGTGATAACGGGGGTTTATAATATGTAAAAAAAAACAAGATTCATAAAAAATAAAGTTACGTGGTTAACGCTGAAGGGGACGGGATATCGAGCTGAAGGCCCAAAACACCTACGAGCTGCCTTTTATAGCTAAGACAATCTCTTCTATATTCATTGACAAGTCCGACTTTTCATTGACTGGACGTGGGATATATTATTTCCCTATTACTTTCTCGACATACGGCCCGCTAAGCAGCTGCTGGAAATATGGCTTAAATTATGTATGGGTATGGCTTAAATTTGATTAAATTTGACCCGCTCTTGGTTCTTTTTTCTTTCACACACTTCAGATTACCTAACGAGATCCACTAGCTTTACGTTCAAAGATTTGAATAGTCTACTTCCGCCTGGTTCTAACGCAAAAGCATGGGCAGTCTTTGACATGAATTATAAAAATATTAAATTAAAATCATAAAAATTGAGGTGCAACATCTAATTCGCGGATGCCATTGCGAGTATAAGATTAACCCTTACTATTACATAGGCCTAGCCGTTTTGTTGGACGTTCGAGATGGCTTGCTTTCTGAACGGAGTTTAGGCATCCTGAAATGGGAATGAGTTGTCATAAAAAGGTGGTATTGCGATCAAGTCTAAGAGTTTTCCAGTATCTTCGCTGGCATTCTGTAACGAGGTGCTTTAATTTTTGTCGCGCGATCCCAAAGTTGAAGAATAACCACACTGGTAGAGTTGCTATCTATCCATTGTTTATTTGTGATGCAGTTGGGTGATTTTTGTATCCAAAAATCAAGACAATCGTATTTAACTTCTTAAAACATATTTTCTTCTAACATATTTTTGTATATCTAACATTCCAGTTTAATTTCAATGATTCATTCTATGCTTACAGCCTAAGCAACGATCTATATGAAATTTTCCAAAATTCCCATGGCACATGACATAGACTAGGCAAATAAACTTCACCAAGTAGAGTAATCTGCTCCCCTAAAGGTCTCACAGGAAAATCTCACTTAATAATTAATCATGTGTGCGAAGGACTAAAGTCGGTAATAGAATTGGATTGGTATTCAGTCACTAAGAACTCAAACAATGAGCGCAATGAAAACAACCAGGGAGGAACAAAAAAAAACAATAAAAAAAGTTACAGGATAAGTTATATTATACACACATTCACTATGCCAAGAGATGAGGACCAAAGGAATCACAAAATTTAGCCTCAGGTTCAAAATAGCAGAATCGATTGATTTTCTAATAAAATCGCAAGGATTTCGATTTCGATGGGGATTTCTGAGATTTGGTGCTACCGGTGTGTGGTGAGTGGCCAGTGGGTTAAATTCTATTTACCCATGAAGCAGCAGGAGCTGTGTGTACATTTGACAAGGTTACACACAATGTGCAGCACATTGAAATTTTTGTTTTATTTACTTCCGAGGGTTTTTTCTTTTTTCAACTTGCGTCTGTATAGACGAATCTAACGAGTGGGAGAATGGATGAAATTTGTGAGTTTTTCTTCTTGGTTCTTTATTTCATCCTCAAATTGAATAGGAAAGTGCTTTTTGTTTTAGTTCGGAAATTGAATTTTAAATAAAAAATTAAATTAACTTTGGGTATTTGGGGAATGGAGCCAAAGGAATAAAAGGTTTTTCACGTGCATTTTTTTTTTTGCTGAGCCAAGAGGGAGGAATTGCAGTTCAAACTTTGGCTATTTTTTTCATTTTGGAAAGTTAAACTACTTGCACTGGGATTGCGTTGGAAACAAAGCCGAATTTTTTAGAAATGGCGGACAAAGGACTATATGTTATTTGCGTTAAAGAGTTGGCTGCAAATGTCTTTTGAATGTGAATCCGAGAAGTTGAGCTATTATCGAGACTTGAAAGGAAAAAACATTTTTTTAACGAAATTTCCAAAAATTCATAGAATTAAGAAATTTTATAATTCTTCTCTCTATTGAAATAAAGCTAACCGCTTAAGCTGGAAGAGCAACTCTGACCCGTAGTGAAAGTTTAAGGACAATCGTATGACTTAAGTCGATTTATTTTTCATCTATTAACTCTGATTGTCGATGCAGTTTGGTCAGTGATTAGTGCGTTTGACTAGTTACTTAGCCCCAGTACCACCTAAGGTTTCTTATTCGTTGCAAAACCTCCTGCAAAAGTCCGACCTGGACTTTTCTATAGTGAGAATTAAATTTTCTCAGATTTACTAATAGCAATTGACCGAAGGAAAGAACATCGCTGTCCAAGCTGGTTGGTGCTTTAACTGGACATAATTTTGTATGGATTTCATATTTGTAGAGGCTGCGGCAATGAGAAGCTTCACGAGGACACTCCTCACACTCTGTCACTTGAGGAATAGAGCACTTGGAAGTTTCTTCTTCTAAGAAAATGAGGAATTGGCAGATGTCTCACTCACGCAGGTTTCTGGAGACATTAGGATGGCTTGATAGAATTGAGTAGCAACGAGCGGAGGGAACGAGCCACAACAACGGCGTATCCCGCACTGAAAGGGAAGTACCTGAAGGACCTGAGTGTGGCAGGCAAGAAACTATTCTTCCATGTCAACCCATCTAACGTAACCTAACCTACCGATCAGAATCGACATTCGTATCACAAAAATATCTTCGCACACACAATGGTTGACGGAGCTAGGTCTTAGGTCATTAACGTTTAATATTGTTTTTTTTTATTGATTCTAGTTGAGAATGAACTGACTGTGAAAGGATTTCGGGATTTAGGGACTTTCATACCTATCCGTGATACTAAGGCGAAATTCTTGGAGTACTGAATTTAAGTTCTCAGGTATTTGTGTGGGTTCGGTATTTCTTCAATACTGCTCCGTCCCTTGCATTAAGAATTTGAATATCATACTTCAAAGTTATTCAAAGTTAGTACTCAAAGTAGTAGAGTCATTTACTTTTAAGAAATTTTATTGAGCTCATGTTTTTGCGTTCTTTTAAATGAGAATTTAAAAAAGAATTTAAATTATTAAAGAATTTATTTTCCTAAAGTATTTATATTGTTATTGTACAAGTGATTGGACAAAAAATGGAGGATAAAGCTTCATGAAACTAAGTCTACCCATATTAACCTTACAAATAGAAGAATAAATACTGTAAGAGTTAATATTGATGGAAAAGAAGTTCCGTATTCAGATACTGCTAAATATCTGGGTATAACACTTGACGCCAAGCTCAGATGGAAGGAGCATGTCGAAAAGAAAAAAGAGGAGCTATTAGACTCAGACAAATGCATTGGTTAATGGGAAGAAATTCCAAGCTATCAATTACAAATAAACCGCAATCATACAAGGAAGTCATGAGACCTGTATGGACGTACGGGATGCAGCTCTGGGGCTTCATCAAGAAGACAAAACTACAAATAATACAAACATTCCAAAAAAAGAACCGTGGTATATTAGGAATGACAACCTACATAGGGATCTACAAGTAGAGATTGTTAGTGAAATAATCAAAAAATCCATGCCCATGTAAATCCACAAATTGAAAACATCGTGGAAGAAAACAATAATACCATTAAGCGACTTAAAAGAATAAGACCGCTTGACCTAATTTCTTAACGAATAAAAAAATTGAAATAGTAAAAATTTACCAAGGCATACATATATTTTATTTACATACATAGGTATATGTATAACCTATTCATAGAAATTAAAACCAAATAAATTATTTCGGGACCAGCTACTGAGGTCCAACCCGCCAAAACGTCAATCAAATTACTAGATAAAAATTACTAGATGAGATGATGTTTCAGTTGTAATGCCCCCCCCCCCCCCCGACACAATCTGCCCTTGGTAGAACCGTCGGGATATGGGGCTGAAAGCAGAGGTGCTTTTAGTAAGGGTTTAAGTCCCACACTCAGGCTTTTGATGCTTTCTACCTTCCTTACAAAAAAAAAATATATAGTCGCAGCATAGGATTACATTTTCTGACTTTAAATACCAATTCAGCCTATTTTTAATATTGGCTATTAAATGTCTAAACCATTACGTAGCAACAATTAAACAATATAACACACGCGTCATAATTTGTGCTCATGAGTAATTATTGGACAATATAACAATAGAGTGATAAAAAGCAATTTCAAGTCATGTGATAGTTTCCCTTGAATGTTAAAACCTCTGCCGCAAAGCAACTAAACTAAAAACATGTAAAATGCAAGCTAAAACAAATAGATAAATTAAGAAATGCCTATATTTCCTAACACATATATAATTTGTGTCACCATCTAATCTGTCTCATTAGTAATACAAATTTTTTGCTTAAATGTCCATTCTTTAAATTTATTAAAACATAAAACCAGGCAAGCATTGCGTTTAACTTCTAACCTGGACAGTTCTTTTGTCTTTTACCTACTAAGTATAGCAATAAGGATTATTATTTTCTTTAAAAAAAAACACACTTTGTTTGTATGATAAAACCGCTCATCATGTCACACCTTAATCACACCACCCATGCACAAAGTTCTATCAAGGGAAAATATTACGCATAAAGTAGGCACATAATGTGCCTTCACAAATCCGGGAATGGATAAAAATAAAAAAACCTGACAACCATTTTCATTAATATTAGCTCTTCCCCCTTCCCTCAGGTCAAAGAGCCGAAGTATTTACCAGATCTGATGAAAAGTTGAACAGGAAAAAAAAGAGCGGACAATCCGTACCACACAAAGGTGCTGCGTCCCAAAAAGGACGACAAATTACATAATTATCCCCGAGGGGCATTATTTATATATACTTAGTGAGTACACAGCGAAACGACTCACCAAGTACCCTGCTTACCCAAACACCATAACAAAACAGCTTTAGACTCATTTGTATGCGATTTCGTATCCTTGTTGCTGGTCGATGTGGTTGTAATATAATGATGATGAAGAAGATGCGATGACAATGTTGTTCTTGTGTTGATGCTGCTCTCAGTCAGTGCTCCTGATCATGATGATGTTGTTCCTGATGACGAATATAACAATATTTCGAAATATCTTCCGGAATCTCACTAGGGCCAGTTGTTTCCGCCCGACGACGTCGTCGGCACTCATATAAGAATCCATCATCCATGCAACCACTATTGCTTTCTCTGTTACTCAGCGGGACATTTGTTCGCAATAAAACAGGATAAAAATATACCCTTGTCCAGGCGAGGCGATAGCGAGGAATGTAAATACACACATATGTTTGTAGGTATAGACGACGATATATGTATTGTATAGGTATTAGGTACCCATCCATACGGAGTGGATTGATAAATTATTGGGCAAAATGCTATGGTTACCATACCAGTTACCATTAGGTAATCCTGGTGACATTATCCCATCCACTGTTCAGCGGGATTTTGTTTATTCCAAAGACGATGGTGGTGTGTTTGCTGAGTGCAAATGGGGGTGCGAAAAACCCGGACTACCTTTACATATTCTCGATTCCATTTCGGATTAAAATTCAACAACTAGCTTCAAGAAAGTTCAGGAGCTATAAATATATCCCTGTGAACGAGTGTGCGGCGGGATTCTAAAGAGGAGCTTATGCTTATGCCATTGGGGGTATTAGGCTAAATGGGTGTCGCGACGACACTCACTAGTCGTCCGTATCTACTCAATGAGGATATGATAGAGTGTTAAGGATATTTTGCAAAATATGTGTGTACTTTTGGGATGTTTTCGTTTCGTCGAGTGGGTGTTTGAAAAGCTACGAATTGATAACCTAAAGCAAATACGATTTTAAATAGAAAAAAATATACACATTTTTTTAAAAATCGATGGAAATCACCACCTAAGGGTGAATTCACTTGAGATCATTTTATTGCCACCTAAGGAGTTGATATTTTATTTTTGAATAATTCATACGCTTCACATTACATTTGTCAAATTATATTACTTATATTCGACATTAATGACATGACTTAGTAATCATTTACCTTACGTTAAATTCAATGTGTTGTTGAAGGGGTGTATTTGGACTCCCAGACAAAAGTGCCTAAATCTTGTAACAGGTTCTTTCTCTTAATTGATTAACGACTCATGAATTATCATGTTTTCAAAAAAAAAATATAAAATTAATCGCGCCTCCAAAAGGCCAGAGAATCATATACAAAAAACTTTATCGTTTTGCCCCTTATAGATTTAAATTTACCTCTCATTTAGGGGCTTTTGGCTTAGTCATTTCAGCCAGTACATAATATGTTTCGGCGCTGTGTCTTAGCGGGTAAGTGCGTTGGACCACTAAGCGAAGGTCCATGTTCAAATCGGACCCGTACCACTTAAAAAGTTTTTATTCGCTGCCCCACCTCATGGACAATTCCGACAAACATCCACAAATAAGAACAAATAAGAACTCTCAAAAATAAATAATTCAAATTGGAGAAGGTAGGCTTAAAGGGTTACATGGGTTTATTCGGGAAAAAAAGTTATATTTTAAACAATGTTTTTTTTATAAAAAAAATAAAATATTTCATTCAATGTTTTACTCTATTAGAGATATACTTTTGAAAACGAATTTCTAAAATTTTCAAAGGAAAATATTCAAAACTCCGTCATTGTGAAGTCATTTCCGGTGATCCCTCGGAAAAAAGGTGCGCCCGCGTTGACAGTAGAACTCGTGACAGGATTATCAGAAGTGAAAAAAAAAATCATGTTTTAGTTAAGACCATAAACTAGAATTTGGACGAAGAGGAAAAAAAGTGAAAATTGGAATTTTGGCAGAACTTTCTACAAAAAATGCTAATTTTGGTAAAATATTACCAACATTTTTTTTTAAATAGTTGTGATTGAAAAAAAAATCCTTCGCCCAGATCTTCGGGATACAATTCACCTGTGTAAAATTTCATCAAGATCGGTTGAGTGGTTTTCGAGAACTTTTGACAACCGACTTTGAAAACACAGTTTCGAGAAAAACGCGTTTAAAGTTTGGATTGCCTCAAATAAACCTCGTGATTCAATGAGTGCGCACCTTTCCAAGGCTGTATCTCCGAAACTTTTATTCGGAATGATTTGAAAATTTAGGGTAATATTGTCGAGATGTTGTAGAAATTAATAAGATAATAAAAACTTATTTTTTCTTAAGGCAGTTTACGCCTAATACATATATTTAAGTAATACAAACTGAGTAATAGAATAAAAAAAAAATTAAAAGTTATGTAGCAGATATTTGCACTTTAATCCCACAGAACTATAACCTTAAATTGCAATAAGACTTGTCAGATGTCTGCTTATGGCTGGCTATTTAGGAAATTAAGATTAACGATAAACTTAAATACTGATAAGTAGACCCCATTAATCATACTCATATCGAGCTACGAGTTATTGACTTTCGAGACCACTCATTAGACGCCTCTTCAATTTTTATATGAAATAAACAAGTAAAACGAAGTCTGTGATTAAATAACGGTGAATACAAGGACGACCCATGAGTTATAGTACGCTTTTTGAGCCGCCTCTGCATATTTGGTTGAAACAAATAGACTATTCCCGTTTGTTATTTTGGATCAAAACTTTGGTGATGCTAGTGAATAAACCGAAGAATGTAACGACCTTAAGTGTGATTTTGTAGTTAATAATATTACTTATTAATTAATAAGTTAAGTTAGTTAATAATATTACTTATTAAAAAAAACTAAACCGAAGCCAGTGGCGTACGCGGTCGAGTATTGATTCACCCATTGCCTAACCGTCAGAACGGTGAGAGGACCTTTTGCGAACTAAAAACAACAATGAAGTGAAGATAGAAATACGTAAACTTGCCATAAATCATACAACAATTTATTTCCAAGATTTGGTAGGAAGAGAAACCACAATAATATAGCTAATAAAATTTTGTCTTTCGTATTATTCAAGCGCCCGAAACCATGGGTCAACGATCTGATTGAACCTTGACCAAATATTCACACAATGATAGATAAACCCCAGAAGTTCAGACCGATACTTACCAAGGCAAGGCGACGCGCTGTCATCAGATTTTTTTAACATCTTGGTGGAGAAAAGTATTGTCAGAGCCTTCTTTGCACTTTTCACTAACTATGTGTAAACATGTAACCGACATTACAGTTAAAGAAGTTGGAAAAGCTGTCAAATACACCAAAAAGCGAAAAATGGTTGGTTGGGCATGATTATTATCTTCAAGCTCATGTGAGTCTTAGGCAATCACTAGTGCTCATTGGATGACTACCACGTTACCAGGAACAATCAGATGTTGTGTAACAACACAATAACCTTATCGTCGCGCCAGCATGGGTATTCATCGGTGCCAAAATGGATCAGCTTTATAAGGTATAGTCAAACAATATAGACCCTGCCTTTGATTTTATTAGTCTTGATTCATGCATGGTTACATGATTCGGTAGATCATGGTAGATTCGCTCATCTGGGGATGCAAGAACAACGCATGTTTGTTCATTCACTCACTTCAGCAGCCAAGTTTGTCGCATCGGTAAACATGTATTCTCTCAATGAATGTAACTGAAATAGAATAGAACCTAAAACCCACATAAACTTTGTTATTTTGAAGGCTCTATGTACTTTATATTAACTTTTGTTGCATTTAATATTTTATTTTATTTCAAAACCAACTGCTAGCTCTCTACAAAATGTCAGCCTTTCCGATTTAGTACAATCATCAGCAACAACCCAAACCAATTCTAGTACAATTATCAGAGACCCACTTGCCGACTCGCATTATTCCCCTCCTTTCAAACGTCAAACTCAAAATTTGTGTTTGCATCCACTCGCCCGTCTCCAGTTTTACTCGATTTTCACAAAGTAAAATTAATTTTTCGCAATGACTCACATGGTTAAAATGGAAAATGGTACCAGCCAAACAATTTCCGAAATGCTGGGATGCATCGAAAGGTAAATACCAGCTGGCATTTAACAAATCAGTAATTCTAACCTAAAAATGCATTGTTTCTGTGCGCCAGGTACAACCCCGACCATCTGAAAACTTTGGAAACGTATATCGAGGAGCAGGCAAAGAACAACACCTACGATTTGGAAGCAAACTTGGCTGTCCTTAAGTTGTACCAATTCAATCCACACATGTTGAATATTGACATTACGTACACCATTCTTTTGAAGAGTCTGACAAATCTTCCTCATACCGATTTCGTTATGGCCAAATGCTTGCTGCTGCCTCAACAAGTCAAGGACGATACTGTTCAAACCATTATTCACTTGGCTGACATCCTAGAGAGAGCTGATTTCATTCTTTTCTGGCAGCGCGTCGACAAGAATCGCGAACTGTTCAAGCACATCAACGGTTTTTATGACTCAATCAGAAAATTTGTGTGTCACGTCATTGGAATTACATTCCAGACAATTGCCAAGGATCTGCTAAAGAAACTGCTGGGTGATATTGACGGTGAGTACAATGGTCACAAAAAAACCAAATAAATATTGTATGTGCTTTTGGCAATTTCAGAGTCAACACTGGAACAGTACATGAAGAAACACGGGTGGAAGCACCAGGGCAGCCTCATTCTGATCGCAGCACAGGAGGAGAAGATCAAGACCAAGAACATCACGGAAAAGATCGACTTCGAGAATCTTGGAGGTCTCATGGCCCAGTGTCTCTAATCTGATCTGTAATTATTATGAACGGAATTTCATTCTCAGAAAAATAAAAACGTATACAAAATAAATTTATGAATTTCGCAACTTTTATTGAAACAAATTTTAAATTAAGAAAAGAATGTGTTTGGTCAGAGCGCTGCCGCGCTACGATTGCTTCTTGAAACTTTTAAGGATAGGAAATATTTTGTCGAAGGCCTCGTAGATCTCCTGTCGCACCTTTGCCCCTGTCAACACCACCTTGCCGGAAACGAAGATGAGCAATACAATTCTCGGCTTCACCATACGATAAATGAGGCCGGGAAACAGTTCTGGTTCGTACGAGCTGAAGGTTCCGTGTGTGAGAACCAAACCCTCTAGTCGAATGGGAAACTTGACATCGCAGCTGCCCACCATGTTCTGAATCTTAAAATCTAAGAATTTTGCCTGCAATCGAAAGAACAGTCATTGAAGTGGGTGCTTGAGATGGGCCGATGAATAGATGCAGTACAAACCGTAAAGCCTAACTTCTGAATAATTCGCGCATACTTGCGCGCAGCTAACCTAGAATCGTCCTCGCTTTTGGCCCCCGTGCACACCATTTTCCCCGATGAGAAGATCAGCGCAGTTGTGCGGGGCTCACGTATCCGCATGATAACGGCAGCAAAACGTTTCGGGTTGTACTCAGCGTTTCGGGCATGCAGGGCTATTTTCTTTAAATCCAACTTGCAATTGAGGTTGACGGTGGACACAATATTTCTGAAATGAAACACAGAATCAGTCAACAGGATGAGGAGGAGTTCCTACTTACTGTAGCTGGGGAACAATGCCTGGATCAGCAGAACCGGGAGTCATTGGAGTCATCGGAGTGGCCGGGCCCATAGTTTGGTGGATGTTGCTGATGTTCTCAATGCGTTCACTCATCGGGACCATTGGCGACATAAGGCTTTGCTGAAGAAAAAAATAATTGCCAATTACCACAATAATATTGTGCTTCAAATGTTCTTCTCTGCTTACCGGTGTCTGAGGCTGCATAAGGCTCTGCGGTGTGGAATAACTCGGCTGATATGATTGCATTTGCTTCTGTGGTGCCGACATAAGGGAGGGCATCCCCATTGAACCCATATCGTTACCGTAATTGCCCATGCTGCCTTGTCCATTCCCGCCATGATTGCCCATGGGAGAACTACTCATTTGAGCGATTGGATGATATACGGGATTAGGCACTATCTGCTGGTCGGCTTCTTGTTGATGTAGAGGGGTTCCGATACTGGGTATCGAGAACCCAGGACTTAGCATTTGATCCATATTTCCAGAGTGGTTTTGACGCTGACTGAAAAGAAAACTTCGAAGCGGCACTCAATATTGCTTTAAGTTTGGGTTAATAAGTTAATAGGCATAATGCAAAACACACGCGTGCTATGAGTTATAATTTTTTGCGAGTTTAAATCGATTTCAATTGCTATTTTGGGCGAATTCGATTTTTATTTATTTTTTCGATGGCGGAATATACACACAACACGGCTTTCTGCAACGACGGATACGTTTTGGTTGTCAAAAAATGGGTGATGCCAAACTTTTACATTTATTTGGTGGAAGCATTCAGACTGATAATTATTTTATAATTTTGACGAAATTTATCATTTTTTGTTAGAACATAGATATGATTATGAGGTTAAAAAGGCGAACCCTTGCAGTAAAAGTCGTTAACATAACTTTCCAGAAAAACCTAGAATTGCCACATTGAACAGAAAACAAAAGTTATTTAGCTCTGCATTCAATACATTTTCTGTTACCGCAAAGAAACGCAGGATTATGTAGTATGTTGCGCTATAATTCCAGTGATGTATATTTTTACATTTATTTGCTTTATAACTGTAAGTTTATATATGTCAGCATTTTAGTTTAAACAATAAAACAAAAAAAAAAACAATCATACGCAGCCTTCTAGTAAACTTAGAACGTAAACAAAACAATTCTTAGTGGTGCGTTATTTTTTTAAATTAAAATTGTACTGGCAGAAAATTAGTAAATTCCAGTAAAATCAAAAGAAAACAATGATTTCGAAATGCAATGGAAACCGTTTCCAATTTGGTCTATGGCTTCAAATATATCTGTTCTAAAAGAATATGCGAATTGTAAGTTATAATTCTATTAAGAGCTTTTCCGAACCAACATACTACATTAACATAATAGAATAAATTGCTAGAAATATCTTTCCTCAACATAATACTCCATTATTTTCTTTAGTTTTATATGAAAAATTTATATTGAAAAAAAGAGCATAATATTCATTGAAAAATTTGTGAATAATTCGACTTAAACGAGCGTCTTAAGCGAGTCTAAAGCCTAGCTTCTCTAATCATGATGGTGCGAAGATATATTCAGTTCTTGCTTGTGGATGTTTTATTTAGGGTAAGATAAGATTGCATACCAATTGTTCACATAATGACCATTTCGCTGTCAAATGACAATATTTTGCAAGTGAAAACTGTCAGAAATGGCAATTGTATGTCTACTTGTGGTGGGGCAGAGAATAAAAACATTTAGGTGGTTCGGGTCGGATTTAAAGCTGTTTTTCGCTTAATAGTGCAAAACATTTAACATCTATTCGATTACTATCCTTAGTAATAAAAACGCAATTTACTCTGCATGTTTGCACTAAACATTTTTGTTTTTTTTTCGACGTTGTCGGTAAATACTCTGAACACCCCCCAAAAAATGTCAAATCTCGTAACTGTCAAATTTGAGAGAAAAGTGGGGGACACTTGCCCACTTGCATAAACTTTTTTCTTGCTTCTCTTAAAAAAATCTAAAGTTTTTCCAATAATATTGCAAAAGTATCAAAATTTTCCAACAAAACATAAAGTCAAAAACCCTTCACTAAAGATTGTGTAGAAATACTATTAATTTCTGTTCCAAATATTACTAAAAGTGATCCTTTCCACTTACTGCTTTCATCTTTTTTACTATCGTTTCGTGACTAATTGTTTAGTTTTTTGCAAAAACAACCAGCAATTTAGCAACAGCAAAATACGTAGAAACAATTATTTAATTGTAGATGCTGACAGCATAAACCATAAGCTCGTAGGTTATTTGCCAAAAATCGTGCACTTAAGATTATAAATATAAAGTTTTTTTTTTCCTTTATCGATTTATTAGATTTTGAACATCCCTCTCCTCCTCCAGTCGTCGGCTGGGAAACGATAACCCAGAAACAAAACAATACAAAAAGCCAACACAATGAGTGCAAAAGGCAAAAAGGAAAAAGTGGCCAATGAGTGTGTACAGGTGGTGGTGCGGTGCCGCCCTATGAGCAATCGTGAGAAGACGGAGGGCTCGGCAGAAATCATCACAGTATTTCCAAATCGAGGAGTTGTTGAGATTGCCAATGGACAGGATCAAAACAAGGAGGCCAGGAAGGTGTTTACGTATGATGCTGCGTATGACCACCTCTCCACTCAAATAAATGTGTACAATGAAGTCGTATGGCCGCTATTGTCGAGTGTGCTTGAAGGATTCAATGGTTGCATCTTCGCTTATGGTCAGACTGGAACGGGTAAAACCTTTACAATGGAGGGAGTAAGGGGTCACGAGCAGTTGATGGGTATCATTCCACGGTCGTTTGATCAGATCTGGTCGCATATTAACCGCACGGAGAATATGAACTTTTTGGTCGATGTGTCGTATCTCGAGATCTATATGGAGGAGTTGAGAGACCTTTTGCGTCCAAACAGTAAGCATTTAGAGGTCAGGGAGAGAGGAAATCTCGGCGTGTATGTACCCAATTTGCATTCAGTAAACTGCAAAAGCATCGAGGATATGTTAAATGTTATGCAGCAAGGCAATAAAAATCGCACGGTCGGTTTCACCAACATGAATGAGCATAGTTCCAGATCTCACGCAATTTTCATGATCAAAATAGAGATGTGCGATACCGAAACGAACGCAGTCAAGGTGGGTAAGCTTAATTTAATTGATTTGGCCGGTAGTGAGAGGCAATCAAAGACCGGTGCAAGTGCTGAGCGTCTTAAGGAAGCTAGCAAAATTAATTTGGCGCTATCTTCGTTGGGAAATGTAATTTCTGCACTGGCAGAGAATTCTCCCCATGTTCCGTATAGAGATTCGAAGCTGACACGTTTGCTTCAGGACTCCCTTGGTGGCAATTCTAAGACAATCATGATAGCAAATATTGGTCCCTCAGGTTACAACTATAACGAAACTCTGACAACGTTAAGGTATGCTTCTCGAGCTAAGACGATCCAGAATCAACCTGTGAAGAACGAAGATCCGCAGGACGCCAAGCTGAAGGAGTATCAAGAGGAAATAGAGCGGCTTAAGAGGTTTATTGCACCGCGACAACGTTCTGAACGGCGCGTCAAAAAGAAACAATCGAAAAAGGTCAAGCAGCAGGAGAACCGCGAGTCGCAGGAGGCACTGGTTCCAGAGGAAGAAGAGGACGATGAGGAAGAAGAAGACGAGCCGCAACCTGAGGAAGACGATCAGAAATCAAATGAAGTCCTTGAACGTGAGAGAGTTGCAACGGCCCAATTGGCTGCAAAACTTGCTGAGTTGGAAAGTCAACTAGTTCGTGGAGGAAAGAATCTTTTGGACACTTATAGTGAACGGCAGGAGGAACTTGAAAAAAAATTAGGTGAAATCGCAGAACGAAAAAAGCGAGAGGTTGAAATCCAACAGCAACTGGAGCTGCAAGAAGAAACAACTCTGGAAATACGCGAAACTGTTACATCACTCGAACAAGAAGTCGAGTTAAAGAAAAGGAAACTCTCCAAGTGTTATGCAAAGTATTTGGCTCTCCAACAAGAGCTCAACGATACGAAATATGAACACAATCAGGATTTGCGTGAGCTGGAGATGGCACAAAACGAGCTGGTAAAGGAGTTGAAGCGTCAACTTCTTATTATAGACAACTTTGTTCCAGTGGAAGTTAAAAATCGTCTCTACACCCAGGCTAAGTACGATGAAGAGCAAGAGGAATGGAAATTCTCGACACTGAGCATAACCGACAATGGTCACATGAAGCGTCCAGTATCACATTCCCAACGACGTCGTCCCGTATCTGAGTACGGCTTAAAAGAGTCTCTAAAGAATGTACCTACTTCGCTCCGTTTCAAGAGTGAGAACATAGTCAACTACGAACTCGATATGCCATGTCGAACAACACAAGAATATCGCAGCCCGAAGGTATCCGCTTCACTGCAGGCAGTTCTGGCACAAGCAATGCAAACCGGTGATGACATAGACATTGGCGAGAATACAAACAGCATTCGTCATCGTTTGGAGAATATAATCAATCAGAATTCCCAGTCAGTTAGCACGAACGGAGTAAGGAGTATTAAATCCTCAAAAGTCGACAGCAATAAGAGGTCCCAGTTGCAACCAAAAAGCCTAAAGAAACCAGCATCAGCTTATCCAAAATCAAGAGGACTAGTCAATAAATAAACTCCGAGTCAACTGCATTCATTGATTTCCTTGTTTGCCGCAATCCATGCCCCCATCCCAACACATATAATACTCGACACTTTCATATATATTGCATTAACAAAATTTAACTTAGAACTTAAGTAACGAAGCTAATCCTTTTCTTTACTTATTATGCAAAGCATAATAAAAACAACAAAACTGGTGATAAAACATAAAAGGCATGAACCACTCTAACCAAAGCTGCTTAATTTTAAATGTTTACTTCGCAATGCATTATGTTCGCTTTTAAAATATTTAGAATAGACTGGGTTAACACCTATTTATTTATACGTGTATGTTGTAGTTTTTTTTTTTTTTGTTTTGTTTCTTGGTAATTGTGTAATACATATTTGTAATATTTTGCATTTAACTAAAGAATAAAATATACGCATTTTCTTTTGTTATTTGTGTAAATTGATTGGGGTTTTATTAATTTACCAAAGAAATTATGATTAATTGCAGAGGATTCGTATTCCTCTTGTAGAACCTCATTCTTTGATGCATATGAATGTAAGGAAGGAACATGTTTTAATATTCAAAAGTTATGGTTTTAAGGAATAGCGTTAATTAATACTACATTTGAAAATTCAATCAGTGTCATTCAATCAAAGCAGGTTTGGAGGTTTGGTTATTTAACACGATTGCGATTGCGATACCAGATTGAGGGACTTTTTCGTTTTTACGGGATTTTTTGACCCGAAAGGGTTTCATTTCAAATTTTTGAAAAGTTTACACTGATCAAGGCTTTTTAGGGTAAAAAAAGTGGTGCTTAGTTGTTTAATGTCGTTTTCGTTTGGTAATCCGAAAGAGCTCTCCGATTCGGGATGCCAATCGAACAAGCAAACACATTTCATTTGAATTTGAAGTGTGTTTGGCTTTTTATTTGTGTATATGTATTTCCAACCGCCTCACTGCCAATGTGGTGATGACTCTTCGATGAAGAGGATGGAAGAAAAACAAAATTAGATATTGAAATATGTTTATATTATACCTAATATTATTTCTTTATTTGTTTAATTAAATTTGGCTATAATTTCCACCTAATCTAAGAATTATTAAATGCATCGGCAACAACAATTACATTTATCGATTTTGACGTTTGTGGTGTTTGGTTGTTTTAGGGCTTCTGGTTTTGATTCCGAAGAAGCGAATTTCTCTTCTTTCCAGGAGAGAAACTGTCATTTTAGTACCAAACGAACAGTTTCAGAAGAGTCCGGAAGTCTTCCGGATTACAAAACTAAAACGAAATAAGAGAGAGTCTTACTTCCCAGTTGACTTTTCAGCCCAAAGAAGCAGCTATGGTAATATACATCCAGACAAAGTCCTTTACTCAAGTCCTCAAAGCTAAGATATTGTTATTGTTCTATTCACTTCTATAACTCCAAAATCTTCCATTGGTTTTCTGGCAGATTTGTTTGAAATCTTCTCAAACTGTTTATTTATTATCCACAGAAACTATCTGCACGCTGAACATATACATATAAAAGTAATGCCAAACTCTTATTATAGGAGAATATACTAAAACCCTGCCACTGTGGTTCACTAAAATAAAAATTCTACCTTAACCAAAGAAGTGATTTTCTGGTAAAAAAGCAATTTTATTAGAATATTTAAATAATATGCTTTACATTAAAAATTTGTTTAAAATAACAAAATTCACATTTCGTACGAATGTAATTTCGTCATTATGAAATTTCACTTTCCCCGCTCCCTAAAAACGAGTAAACGTCTACTACATTCTTCTGTCATGCGTAAAATCCAAATTGACAGTTGCCTGCTGCTGAAACCTTTTTCTATTCAACGTAAACAAATTATTAGAAATAATTCCACATAATAGCCAAATATCAGTCACTTGCCAATTAAAAAATTACCCAAACTCGACTATGTTCATTCGATGTGCGAAATAAAATAAATTATCGCAGGTTATACAAAAGTCTTTCACAACACTGTTCAACTCATTGCATGGGGGTGGCAGGAGGTCGTCGCTTCCTTCTTCAAGTGCTAACTAATGGATGTTCGGGTAAAAGCTGAACCAGAAACCCATATAATTGGGTTAAACAATGGTATGCAGTATGTCCCATATGAAAACTTTACACAATACCAAATTATGCCACCCAATGTGGAACCACCTATGTATCAATATCCTAGTAATGGTTACGATACTCAACAACAGCAATACTACCAGCAACAACCGAACACCGAAGATAACCTTTACCATAGTGCCTACGACCAGAATTGCACTTACGAAGAAGTAGACCCAAATCAAAAGTACGAATACCATGAACCAGATGAGAACTTTATTTCCATCGATGATGCAAAAGTCCGCTCGTTTCTGCTCGACTTGTTGCAAAAAGAGAAAGAAAAGAAAAAGGAAGAGGAAGAAATCGAATCCAGAAGGAAATTGGAACTTGAAACCGATGAAGATAAATCCGAAGTACCAATTGAGGGTATTGCCGATGTGCAGGCAATGAATGAAAGCGACGAGAGTACAATGCAAGATATTGAGTACGATGAGGACGGTGAGATTGTTCTCTTGGACTCCGATGTGGATTATATTGACGAAAACGAGGAAGGTATTGAGCTGAATTGGATTGATTTGGAACAAAAAGCACAAAAGCAAACGATTGAATGTTTTCTTTGCGGGAAGAGTGTTGTTTCCAGTTATAATCTACGACGACACATGATGATTCATACAGGTTTGTTATTAATAATTGCATTTCGAGTTTTATACTTTAATACCTATACAAAGACATGAAACTGTGCTCATCCATTCTCTTACTTTACGTAAGTCTCTTTAAATTTGTTTGTTTTAAATATGAAGCTTTTGCTTTAGATACATGTGGATATTAAGACTTCCAGTTATAATGGAAGCCAACTGGAATCCGTTGCTCAGATAGAAGAATACACACTTTGTTATTAGTTAAAAGATCAATGAGTCCGGGGAACTTACTTAATACTTTCCTCTTTGCACATAGAAATAGTAAGACCAGATTTACTTTATACTGGGAATGGGCAGGGTATAAACATGTTTTTAAATGAAACTACTTTCGTATTTACCAGGCTTTTAAGGTGTTTTCACATTTGTTTCACTTTCTTATTTGAGTTCTTAAATAATATTGCTCTTCATGTGAATTGAGTTAATTTTTTTATTGTTATTTTTAGGCGAACGCCCTTACGGCTGTGACATGTGTTACAAACGCTTTCGCGAATTCAGTGACCTGAAAAAGCATCGTCGAGTGCATTCAACTCAAATGAACTTCAAGTGCATGGTGTGTCGCGTCAACGATCCCTCATCGTATGATCCGACAAAATGCGTTGCTTGCGACAAGAGTACCCCAGTCGATGGAACACAACAAATGGCTGATCTGTTACTGGATAGTGTCCCGAATGTTGCAACTCCAACTTTGGCTGGCGGCAAGAAGCAATTTCCATGTCCGATGTGTAATCGTATTTTCGGGACACGGCATAACCTCAAACGACACTTTATGATACATACTGGAGAAAAGCCGTTTAGTTGCAGCATCTGCCAGAAACCCTTTCGCGAGGTGTCTACGCTAAAGAAACACATGCATACTCATACCAAAGTGAAGGTATATAAGTGCGGCCACTGCTCGGAGAGGTTCACAGATTACGATTCATTTGTGGAGCACAAAGATACACATCCAAAGAAGAGTACGACCGTGAAAAGAATGAGAGGCTTAAAAGGACATGTAATACCAAGTAAACGACGACGCAGTGACACAGAATCGGCAGTAGCCGATGATGACGAAGAGTTCGAGTGTCCAGAGTGCGGTGAAAAATCAGCTTCTATCGAACTATATGCGGATCACATCAAGCAACACGATTCATCTGTTGAGTTTCAATGTTACATATGCAAGGAAATGTTTGAGTCTAGAGATTTGCTGGTATCACATTTCACGTTGCACGATGTGGACGACGAATCAAGTGCAGACGGTTAGTTTAAAGAACAAAGTTCGTTTAATTTCTTTGCAAAAGCATTCCATATTGATTAAATTGTTTTTATTTGTGATTTAATACAAGCAATAGTACTTATCCAGAAAACATACAAACAAGCCAATATGTGCATTCCATTTTGATATTGATTTTGAAAGTATAAATCCATTCGAATCTGTTCAACTTGATCAAAAGCAAATTACCATCACCAATGAAATACCTTGGAAATTAGAATAAGAATCCCTTAAATGTTGTACGCATGACAATTAATGTATGCATCTTTTTTTCTGTTTGCTATTTCTTTTTTTCTTGGTATTTTCAAACTTAAACCGTTATTTTGTGTGTCCACTTGCACATAATAATATTTTTTTTTTTAATTATTTTTTAAGTTAAAAATTTATTTTAGTTGTTATATATTTGGTGAACTTATTGGTAAAACCTTTTTTTATATCAAATTGTTTATTTATGAATAGTTCTTTTAAAGACCAACGGATCAACGTAAAAGGTAGATTGTGCAAAATTATAAAAAAAAACTTCATAGACTTGATTCATACATTCATGAGCCCATACATTCCGTACTTCGATGATCTCCATTTATTCGTTATATCTTTGGTTTTTTGATTTGGTAAAGAGGTATGTTATATTAGTTAAACAGAGTTCTTTCTTTTCTTAAAGTGGGATCAGACGGTCACCAAACTTGTCATCTGGATGACATCCTGACGTAGATTTCGATGACGTAGAATTCATCCTAAAGTGGTCATCCTGTCTCATATAAACAAGTTTTCTGATGTCCGAATGTCATGCGGATGACAAGTTTGGATGACCGTCTATCGCACTTTTAGACCTATTATATCCAGAAGGAGCCATGCTAATTAAAAAAAGCGAATATGGAGTTTGAAAAAGTGTTATAGTTCTTTGAATTTCTTTTTGAAAAATAACAACGTGGACGCTTAATTTAAGCTTTGTACAAACTAAAACTACAGGTACAAATCTGCCCCAGAACTATCATACGATTTTTGTGTTGCCCCAACTCTGGGCGATATACTACACATATATTTGTGTAACTGTTGCGCACTCCAAGTTGGTCGAGGCCCCTTTTTAGTTTTTCGTGCATTTAATGACAGGTTTTGCTTTACTGCATTGAACGCCTTGATAAAACGTCGTTCATTCTTTCTATATATCAGCAATCGTTGTTTGATGAATCGTTTCGTCCGAAGTACGATAATGCAAACTAAACTGAATATTAAATGAAGAATTGTTATATTTAAACAACCAAAGATATATTTATCCGCTTTAGAAGAGAGAGCCTTAATTAACTACGTGATTGCTATTTTATTTTCGTCTATCAATTTCTGAATATATATTTTGTTTTAAGATTTCAAGGCAAAGCTTAATAACACAAAATTATAGCTATAAGATTTCAAGGCAAAGCTGAGGTAGATAATCTCCTTAATAACACAAAATTATAGCTGTGACGTTCTGTCCGGTTTGCCGCCGTTAGATAATCCTTTTTGTTGAAAGCACAGCGTATACATAACTGATTTTGCCTGTCAACCGCTTTAAATGTAAATATCGAATGAAAACCAAAATTTGTTTGATATCATATTTTTCTAACATATTTTCGCTTTTTAAAAGCAGCGT
The DNA here is from genome assembly GCA_963576555.1 of Ferdinandea cuprea. Taxonomy (NCBI): domain Eukaryota; kingdom Metazoa; phylum Arthropoda; class Insecta; order Diptera; family Syrphidae; genus Ferdinandea; species Ferdinandea cuprea. The sequence continues at coordinate 4,489,143 of OY754958.1, forward strand.
TTATTAAGTTTTTTTTTGTTTTAAATACCGCACAGCAAGTATTCAAAATAACCAAAAAAGATTTGAATCGTTGGAGATGGCATTATTAATTTCAAAATTATATAATAATATAATTTTCAAAAACGTTTATACGAAAATTTAAAAAATAAATATTTCTGAGAGTATCACACATATTTTCCAATTGTAGTTTTAGTTTGTATGTATTTGTGGGAAAGTTAAAAAAAAAGGTAATACCGCATTTAGTACAAAAAGTTGTTACTAAAAGAGTCAAGTCCTATTTTGGAATTTTTCACAAAAACTTATTACATCTAACCGGCAATTCAAATTAACAGCAATATACTAGCCAGACGAAGAATCACAAAGGACTGGTTATTATTTTCTTTTATTTGATGGGGTTATGATCAAGAAAATAGGTAACATATTGCAACCCTCCAATCCACTGTATTTCTACCGGTCCCCCTGTGGGCTTCCGTCCAATATATACGCTGTGTGCTTTGTCGATCGTGACGTGAGTTTGAAGGTTATGGAGATGAAAAGTGTTGAAGGATGGTTCGCGAATTCCCATCCGATTCTCGTATTTTTCTTTCGACTTCTTTATTTTACTGTTTTTTCTGTACTTATGTTCTTTTCAGTCGGTTTGTTTTGTTTCAAATAAAAAGAAAGCAATCAACAATTAAAACATAAGGAAAGGCTATAGTCCGTTTGGAGCGAACAGTATGATACCCTATCCATATTCATATATGAGTCAAAGAATATCGCGTTAAGAACATAATGGATTTTTGTCAATTAATTTGTTTTCTATAAAATGTTTCTATGTTTTTAAAAATTTTTGTTATAAAAATTCCTAAAAAATTTTTTTTCAAAATTTCGAATAAAGAAATCGAAAGTAATTTAAAAATTAAAACATGTGTGTTGATACTAAACGAGTGTGCCTTCATAAAAGAGAATTAGAAGTATTATACGATAAAGTACAAAGCTTATAAATCATGACTAGGTATCTAACTGTCGTTGGTGAATAAGTGTACGGTTAGTGGTCGGTAGTTTTTTTAACGCGTTGCTCAACTTCTTTCGTTGGCTGGAGTGCGAATTAATTTTGGAGCAGCTATTGATCAACTAAAACACACAGCTGTGTCGATCCAAACCATACTATTTCAATTTTTCGGTGTTTATTTGCACACACAATTTTTTTTAAAATAAACTCTGCAGAATTTATCACAATTGAAAGAATAAATTCGGACAGCCCTTTTAAAGGTGTGGTTACAGCCGGCAGTTGCTGGGTTTGTTCAACAACTATGATGACTGTTTGAAAGCGCGTTGGAACAGCCGTCAAAAAGTTAGAGTTTGCGTTTGTGGTTGGGTTGGAACGGCAAAACAGCACTGCACATTCTCCTGACAGTTTGCTGATAGTTTGACCTCGTGTTGGAACAAAGTTATGTGTGCGGGTCTATTCTTTGCATGCATGATCAATTCATGTATGTTTAATCGGATTGCGTTGCTCAGCGCGAGCCACGTGATTGTGTGTGTGCTCTATTGTACGGGACTAAAATGTTGATTAAGTCAAATAAAGAATTGGATACAGAATGAGTTGGGCACGTAATATGGACAACTGGCATTATACAAAGCTTCAAATAGTTTTCTGAAACATTAAATTATTCAAATTAATTTTTTATTAAACCAAATCTTCTTTGGAATTTTTTTCGCAGTACTATGTAGCTGCAAGTTTAAGCAAAACCTCCTGTAAATAAATTCTCTCAAACCAAAAATGAATGCCATAGGAAAATACGTAGACAAAATTCTTTAATGCAATAACCTCATACGAAGACATTTGCCACCACTTCTGGGTCTTTTTTTACTTATATATTAAATATTTAAATTAATGGTGCTAAAATGTTTATATAGACCCAATTCCACATCCACTTTGTGCTATAGGAATATAAATGCCATATCCAACAGTTCGTCCAAGCGAACTTTATCTCTTCTTTGTGATTTTTCTTAACATTTTACGCTAGGCCTAAATTTGCCGTCCCTTACACTTCTATGTAAAATAAAATTTTCAAGAAGGGGATGACTATTTTAAAAATGATATTAAATTTGTTATTGGAAAGGCATATATTATTACGATTTTAATAGGAATCAATCGGTAGTTCATTTCGCCCCGGATTGTGTCGTCAAAGTAATTTATTAGTTCAATATTTAAAAAATCCTAAGTGATTACATATCTTCTGGTAAAGATATGTTGCAAGCCGTTACTTCTCGTTTCTCTTTATTTGGTCACTATTTTAAATATTCCGAGTCATATAAAAGTTTATACCAAACCGCATTTAATGAGACATATTTTTCACATAGCACACCTGCAAAAGTGTCAGTACAAGGCGATGGGTTGATCGACTTCGACTCTGAATCCTTAGGTAGACAAATCACTGTCTCTTTAGCAGAGATCTACGCGATCAACTGCTGCAATTGAGGAAAAGAGTTAAAGCCGCTGCCTTGTACATATGCTGCTCTTAAAGCCTGCTCTGCTGCTACTATTGTGAACTTACAGTTTAATGTTAAATTTAGGCAGTGTTTGCTACAAATGGTCTACAGAGAGACAGAATTCTCTCAGAACCCCGGCCCATAGAATCCACTGCGAAAGTTGCGTCGTTGTAATCTGAAGTTCACGTATTCATCAGCTACTAAAAATTTTTTGAATATTCGCTGCGAACATGTGATAAAGAGGGCGGAAACAGAATATAGTTCTGTCATGATATCTTTTGCCTTGGTGACAAACTTTGACCATTGTTCATCTTTTTATCATTTTTTAGAAAGGACAGAATTTAAAATTAAAGTATCGCAGTTTTGCCTTGACAGAAATATACATTAGATTACTGAAAAGGAAATGTGGCTCCCAAAAGTATATAAACTGTTGTATGTATATTAAAATTATTAAATGAAATTAATGGCTATTTCATAAGACATAAGTTACCCATTTATATCGATCTCCAATGTTGACCCGATGGCCTGGTCGTCAAAAAAAGACATTAATTAAGGATTAACATTTTTAGTTATAATACCAAACTTTTTCCAGTTTTATTTTCTAGCAAACTCAATCTATCTGTTTACCCTTACCCTACACAAATAATCACATCACTTTCAAAGTAATTATCTATTATTTGTCTTCCCAAAACGCTTCTTTATACAATTTGGAATTTCATACATATTATGTATTCATAGAATAAAAAATATTTAATTTGTGCAATCGTTACAAATATTGTTTTGATCCCATGTAGTTTCTATAATCTATAGTGTTGTCTCTACATATTTATTAAGTTTTCTTTCTTGTTTTATGTACATTAAATAAAAAAACAGAGTTTAAATACGTTCTTCGATTTTGCACTAAGAACACCATTATCACATTTAGAATAAAAGTAAATTTTAATGTATTAGGTTTAAAATAAAGTACTCAATGCAGATGGTTTTAATCTAGAAAATTGCATATAAAAAATTAGAAGATAAAAAGGTATATTTGTATCGTAAGAACCATATTAAAGAAGAAAAATAAATTCTTTATTGTAAACTTGGTTTTAGCAAAAACCTTAAATATATTTATTAGTAATTCCGAAAATTGTGTTTAATTTTCTTATTTTAAAAATTTTCAATGTTTTATAAAGGTGCAAATTTAAGTGACTTTTTGATGATTTAACTTTTACACCTTTAACAAAACCCTCATCTTTAACCAACAAGTTCTGAATTAAGCTGCAACAAATGACGATTGTATTAGAAATGGGCTTCTGGGTGAATCCTCTTAAAACCGAGATTGTTCTATTTACGAGAAAGAGGTAATCGAAGACCTTCTGTGGACCAAGCATGTCGAGACGAAGACAAAACAATGCAGCCCTTGATATTTTTATCATGGGAGCAACTATAAAGGCTATTTCTCATTTAAAAGATTTGGTTGCATCAGAGAAAGGATGTTACGCATACATGCATCGGTCTTCTAAGCGGAGATCTGTGGTATGATAATGACTTCATATATGCAATATTTTATTACAGCTGTAATAATTATCGGAATTTTGTGTTTTCATCATACCTGATCCAGACATCATATCTTTTGACCACACTGACTACACTTCTGTAGCTCCAATAAAAAACAAAAAAAAAACACAATTGACGATGTTGATCGTTGGTGAAAGTGTTGCTTCGATTCATATTGGGGGAAATTGTTTTTCAATTTTAATTAGCAACAAAAAATACTGCTGATCAGCCGTCACAAGCCTCGAAACAGCTATAATCTCAGCCTTCATTGTTCGTAATGGCAATCATAAGTACTTGGTGTTCCATTCAACCATTCGGGGTTTGATTACATTACTCAATTAATTACTCTTCTCTAATTTTTGTTAGGATAGGTAATTGAGACTGCGATAGCCGGGTTGTGGTAGCACAAACTTTCAAATTTACGCTAATTTTTTTATGATTTATCTGAATTTGACTTACTGCTAATTCTTCGAAATTTGACATGTAAAAATAGCGAATTACACGAAGAGTAGTTAATTTTTGAGACTGAAACGACGGGCCCCGTCAAAAGATCAATATCGACCAACATTGCTGCATTCGTTTGGCCTTAGTGAACGGAAGATCCCAAACAGACAGTCCCGTCGATACTTTTTTTTCTGTATAACTGACGAAAACCACACACGAACCAGTTAGGATCCACTTATTATTAACACTCAATCCGGACAAAAACTTTTCAGCCAATGTAATATGTAATAAAAGGACATTATCAAGTTTTCATACATTCTTTATTTCTTGGCAAACGTTTTACAATACCAAAGATATGCTTAAAACTTAATAGCAAAGAATCGTAAACAATCACGAATATCTACTTATATTTTGGCTTTTTAATAATTAATTTTCTTTTATTTAAAATACTTTCTAAAACATGTGCTAAATATTTATGTACGTACTTATGTATATTTATATCATTCTATCGTTTGCAAGTAGTAGTGATGAAGTATGTATAAACATAGTTTTGTTAAAGAAAGTCACACTTGGTGAATTTTTCTCCAAACAAAAAACCACTCCCTCCGCAAACACTTAAAAAAATCATTAAACAGCTAAAATATCGTTCGTTTCATTGAATTTTATTTATTTTTATATTTTATATATAAGTTATTTAATGTTAGAACGCAAATAAAAGGAAAAATTAAAACATATTAGAAAAAAATGTAAGAGGAGAGACTACAACTAAGCGCTTCAAATATTTATATATAACAACTAGACAAAAAACAACTCTACAAAAATGAGTTAAAAAACATCACAAAAACACACTCCATTTCTGTCCAATAAAGCTACGACTTCCACATTCATTTACACTTACCTACTGTCTAACTAGATGATAATAATTATATTGAAAACATTTCTTTTCGTTTTTATTATTATAGTTTAAGTAATATAATATCATTTAGTAAATATTTGTTTTAAAATAATTCTCTATATACATAACCTTAAAAATGTAGTTTAACCTTTACATTTATCGGCGATTCAGATAATACTGTCTGGGTTACAAATATTACTAGCATTTGAAGCCATCTCGTCGATTGGCATCAGTTTGTCATTCATATTTGCAGTAGATCGCGTTCCACTTCTGGTTGGGAGTTTATTTAGAAAATTTGGCTTTGGAATATCATTGGCGAAACTGGAGGTGGACGAGTCGCCGCTCATTGATGAAGATTCACTTTTCATGTCGTCCATTAGGGTGCCGTCATCGGTGTCAACTATTGTAGATAGTTTCTTTGCGGCGGTTGCGATATTCTCGTCGGACAAGTTGTCGAACGGGGTAATGGACATTGGTTCACTGCCACTAGAGGAGCATGTGTTTGTGGCGGGACTCGATACTGAACCATTCGACTGGATATCGATTCCGGCATCGAGACCAGGCGATGCGCCCATTGGGGAAGAGCATGCTGATGAGCTGTTTGTATTGTTGGTGCAGAGTTTAGAGATAAAAAGCTTTGGTGTGATACGGCCGTCATATGTGCCGGAATCTGGGCTGGGACAAATGGAGGAGGGTGATTGGCAAACAGGAGAAGAGCCGCGGCTGTTGGAAAAATGCGAGATTGATGATTCTTTACTTTTTCTGAAAGGCAATCAAATATTTTACCTCTCAGTGAAAATCTTTTTCACTGGTGGAGAATATACATTCCAATTGCTGGTGTCGTCCAATTCGAATCTTCGCTTAACTGGTCCTAGTGAGCTAGGACGCATTGCAATTGGTGACATAGAGCGTCTAGTGGCAAAAGTACGGCGGGTGGGTGAGGGCGACAGGCCATAGGGCAGTCGAAGTCCAGCTCTGTTACTATCAAAGAATGGAACAAGGTATAAATAAATGTGTTTGTAATAAATTGAAATATTAAAGCCCCAGTATATATCATATTTTGGCTAAGCTAGGCGAACAAGGTTTCGATGGCACAGCAAAGTGTTGGAGTTCCCATCACCACGATCATTTAATCGGTCAGGGAAATATTAAATTTAATTTTGCATTTTTTCAAGAATGATAATTTAATGATCTGAGCATGAGTATCTCTAAATGTTTAATGATAAAATTTTAGATGTACATATTTCAGAATGTTCTATATGAAATCATTCGTTATTCCATTGCAAACAAAATAAATACTTTTAAAACGGCAATTCCTAATGGGAAATGACAAATAATTATATTTCCAAATTTGTTGCGCACCATCGTGGCACATCGCTGGATAAATTTTGCTGACATAAGAAAAACTAACCATTTGGGTATAAAAATTATTCACGCTCACGCGCATTATGTCAAAATAAAGATTATTTACAATTCCACCTGTTAACATTGAAATTGATATTCTATGAAATTTAACCCACTACGTTCCAAGAACAAAATTTACCATAAATGGTTGCCTAACCAAAATGACTAATAAATCTAAAAAAAAAATGTATTTATTCATTCAAACTTAATCCCACGCCGCCACCTACCTGGTTGGACTAGGACTCGAGCAGCTGGATATTCCTGATGGCAGAGTAACCTGCAATGGATTGCTCATCTCATCCGATTTGCAAGACCAATTCTCGGCTACCAGAGTAAGATCCTCCCAGCTCTGTGACATTTGTATGGCGCTATGCACCTCACGCTCGTGATTGACCTCACGAGAGTTTAAGTCGGCGCATTCTTCTTGTCGCAACTGAGATACGCGTGGTGTCAGTCTAGGTCCAGTATTTGCTGCTGCAGCTGCTCCTAACGGACTAAAACTAGCTGAATAACGACGAGCTCGTGGTGCAAATATATTGAAAACAGGTGCTGGAGAAACTTCTCTGTGGGGCGAAAAAACATAACAAAATCACCATACTCATTAAAGTCAGACGTGCTTCGGGAAAATGTGTGAAAAATTACCTGGACGATGGATTAGAACTGTGTGGCACTGTAGTTGATGCCATTTTCTCAACTGATTGTGGCAATTCTTGCTTATGTAGCTCTTTCTTGGGAGTTTGTTGATCGATTGAACTCGTGGCTGATGGTTGATTTGGTGGTATATTATTGATGATTGGCACACTCAAACATCGCTTTAGTGACTTAGGAAGGTCCACATCCATTGCCAGATAAAATCAGTCAGTAATAAATTAGATTTTTACACTTAGTCTAGGTCTAATTTCCAAGTAAATCAACTAAAAAATGTGTCGCCTCGATACGTGAATTTTCTGTTGTCACTAACAAATGTCAATTTAACCCAAGTGCAGCAGTACTAGCAACATCGACTGTCATTTTGTATACTTATATATGGGCAAGTTTTTTTTTTCTTTGCAATTTTTTCTATTAAAGATTTCTTTGTTATTTTTCATGCGAACTAGTCCTAATTTATACCTATTTTCAATATTTCTAATTTATACTTTATTTGGGTATAGATTTTCAGTCGCAATTTATGCGATATATAGAATTTCAGGTGAATAAAAATTAGGTATCCTTTTCTTACCTAAAACTGCGATGAATAATTCAAAGCTAGTTTTCTCGATGAATATGGTAGAACTTTTAGTTAAATTTGCTTGGAAAACTTTGCAAAATATTTATATATTATACTTTTAACTGAATTTTAATCACACGGCTATGATTAATTACTACTTTTTGCCAAAGATTCTGTGAAAATTTTCAGAAAATTTCTGCTGACATCTTTGATTTTTCTTCGTGGTTGATCGGGGCAATGCTTCTCAAACTGTGCGAGGCAACCTCTCAAGGCAAACAATTTGTTAGATTCTCTCTCACTCTCTTTTAATTACCTTCCTGTCTCCTGTTTTCGTGCTGTGTTTCTTGTTTTATGGTAGGATGATGTTGCGATTGAGATGCAACAAAGGATTCCGAATCCCAATCATAGGCGATTCTTCTTATATATTGAAATCGATTGGGTCATTATTTTTCAGAAGGGTGTCTAGTTATAAATACACAATGCAAACTGAAAAGTATTTGTTAATTATTTTATTAAGACTGCGTATTTATTTTGAATTTCACACCTACGTTATGTGTGGGTAGGTAGGTAAAGGTATCATTCATTATTAACTTGTTGCGAATAAAAGTAGTATGTGTATCATCAGAAAGCGCATCATCATTTTCTACTGTTAGGAGTAGCGCATATCTGATTTTATTAAAAAATTTAAATTTCTTTGTGAAGATTTTTAAATTTCAATACTCAATTAAATATTTTTGGATAAGTGATGCCAAGTTTAAAATCAAGTTTAAAACAATATATTCAACAAATTTATTATTAACTTAGTTTTAGCCTAAAGGGGAAATTAATTTTCCATTAAATAAAATCTATAATGTACCTATACCTAACCTAAGTTTTAAGTCTTGAAAAAACTCCCGAAAGGTAGCTACTGCCGATATCTCGACTCAATAAAATTCAAATGCATGTTAATAAATTGTACTAGATGTACATCACCCAATATCAAATTGATAGACAAATTTGTAAAGCCCGTTGACCAAGAATATAATACTAAATAACTGTCTTAACAAACGTTCAAACACGATGTTCAAAAAGTGTGCGATCAAAGTATTTATTATGTAATTATGTAAAAGTGTAAAGATAACATTAGACTACATGCAAAGTGGTCAAATGATAACTATTTCACTGTCAAATGATCCTATTTTGAAAGCCAAAACTGTCAAAATCTTATATAATGTCGAATCTACCTATAGATAAAGAAAAAAATAAAAAATAATACGGCTTGGTATTTCATGAAGCTACCAGTTTGTTTAAAGCTTTAATTTCATAGATGGCTTGGATGCATAAGTCTTTGTCATAGTCAGTGTTTCTTTGTCCGCTATCCTTCCTGAATAATGAAATAAAAACTAAGAAAACTCAACAAAAAACTTACTTTTGACTATGTGAATGTAAACGGTTAGATAAAACTACTACTTTCTATGCGTTGTACAGAGAATATGTGAACGCACTCTTTTAAAACTACTTCGTGGTCCCAATCGTAGGTATCCGGTTATGTGTTAAACATAAATATTTGGATCAAAGTTTTAAGAAGTCGTAAGTATTGAATTTATGTTGACGATGTATTGAATAAAGGCTGTAATAAACGTTTTTCGGTTATAAAACCTACTTTTCACAGATAGGGTGTGCAGCAATATATACAAAGATGCTTACGAAGATAAAAAAGATCAACAACTTTCTAAAAGCTTTATTTATGAAAGTTCACTAAAAAAATTCTTAGCAGTTGCATAGTTATGCAGTGTTGAAGTATTTATTAACTCTTTATAGAACGTTGTTCAAATCCCTATTTATAAACCATTTTCCGATTAACATCAGTTATACTGGCTTTGTTTCAGACAAAGTACCAAAAAGGCCAAACTTATTACATTTAGTTGTCCATAGTGATACAACTCAGCTGTTTGTAGAAAAATAAATTTGATTTATTTTGTTGAAATTTCGAAATTTCCTTTTTTTGTAAATTCCAATCTGTTACTTAGACTAAAAAAAAAAATAATAAGTAGCCGTAAAGGCCTCTTAAAAACGTGTAAAAAATGTTGTAACTTGACTCAGTTAACTTAAATCTGAATTTAATTCAAGTAGAGTTGCTCGCACTCGATTTCTCAGTCTCATAATGGCCATAAAAAGGTTAATGTATACATGGCATTCTACACATAAATGTTATTTCATAAGTTTTGAAGACGATGGATGAAGACTGAAATATTAAGCCAGTACCTTTCGAAATTATTTTTGTCTTAACAAGTATGTAAGGAATCAAAAAGACAAGACTTTACTTTTATTTTCGGTCAATCGGTGCTTTCTTATAATCTTTTTATCTAATGTTGGCACGTGTGAAACTAAGGTCCGTGATATTTTTAGGTCTAAATTAACATCAGTTCAAGTATGAGAATCTTACTACCCGAAAATTAATATATACTACAATTATATAGGTATACAGTATAGCTTTATTTTCAGTTTGAATTTGAGTTTGAACTGCTTATTTTGATAAATAATTTAAGAAATTGACATAACGAAATTAAAATTGAACAAAATCACAATCGTAGCCTGAAAATATTACACTGTTATCGTTTTCGATATTTCACATTTCATTTGAATTTGAAGTGTATTTATCGTTATATTTGTGTATATGTATTTCCAACCGCCTCACTGCCAATCTGATGACGATAAGTGGGATTGGAAGACAAATAGTATTAGTCATTGTAATATGTTTATATTATATCCAATATTATTTCATTATTTGTTAAGTTAAATTTGCAGCAACAATATGACATTTACCGATTGTGACGTTTATGGTGTTTGAATGAGTTAGTACTTCTGGTTTTGATGCCGAATTCAAAGTCAGAAGCGAATTTCTCTTCGTTTCAGGAGAGAAACTGTCATTTGAATACCCAACGAAAAGTTTCAGAAGAGTCCGGAAGTCTTCCGGATTACCAAACGAAAACCAATATGTGAAAGTCGCAAGAGATTAACTAAAGAAGATTACAACGTCCCAGCGAAAACAAAATGGTTTCAGTACATTTTCTCTGCTCTTTGCTTATCTAGTTATTTGTCAATTAAATTACGTCAATTGCTATAGGAAAGTTAAAAGGATTTTGTGAATTATAGGAATATTGTTTGCAACTTTGTTTCACTTTATTGTTTTATATTAAAAACATTTTTTTTTTCCTTTTACTTTTCTAGAACAGGGTCTTTGAGAAATAACTCGACGGATGATGTGCACCAAAAAAAAAGCAGCAGGTTTAGTGAGGTTTTATGGCATAAACATGTTTATTACTAACATATTATACCAATATTACGTTGTGAATGTCAAATCTGTCTCTAGGCATTCATTTTATTCAAGTCCTTTTATTTTTTTAATTCAAAATAAGTTTATAATAGGTAACTCACTCACATTCAATCGACGAAAACTTAGACTTCCAAGTGGTACGTGTCGGGATTGAACCAGCAACCCCTCGCTTAGTGGTCCAAAGCACTTAACCATTAAGCCACTGCAACAACTCTATTATATCTATTATTAAATATATAAGGAAAAAAACTTTCAACCGATTAGTTTTGCGGCTAATTTGTTCTATCGAACGTAAATTAAATGTACTTCGTTAATTTCCACGCAAAATATGTTAAAAAGTGGATATTGTCGAAGCAAAAAATACATGCAAAATTGTTGGTATTAACAGCCTTGAAGTTTTTTCTTTATTTACCAACGAACAGTTGGGCACATGGGCAGTCAGAATGACTATCTGGTTTATTCCTGATCTGTGGTCAACAAATTCGTCGACACTGATAATGCAAGTGTCGGATCCTTTGCATGCGAATGTCATAACCCATCGAATGTGTTGAATACTCCTGTCCACGTACAGTGCTGACAAGTTCTGTGTTGGCGCTGCCACACTTCTATGCCACCAGTTTTTGTGACCACGCACGTGTGCATCGGCACTTAATGGTGAATTGCAGTGGGTCGCATTTCCAAGTATAAAACATGAGAAGCCACCTATCGAAGCATGTTGTGTTTAACAAATCGTGCAAAAAGAGAGAAGAAAAAACATGGCCGGTTTTCGAACTTGTAGAATTTTTTTTTAATTCTCTTTCACTATTGTTCTCAAACTTTATATCCATCAACGATGGCAAGTCGGAAATTAAGTACGCACATAATGAAATTCATCTGACGTTCTTATTGTGTGTACAATTTGTCGAATTCAAGTGCCGGAAACGCATCGAGTGTAAAACGGATGCAGAGCGCTATTTTAAAAAGGTCTCAACTTTCTGTAGTCGTTGTTTCAGCGTATTTCAATGCAAACTAATTCCAGTCAAAAAGCGATTTTCGAAACAAGATCCCAGATTCCTTTTGCTTTGTTGTAGGAGATCAGTTTTTATGAACTTATTAATCAAAGAATATTCGCTGTTTAGAAATATTTGGAACTGTAAAATGTTTGAGTAGTTTCTCGTGACATTCACATTAGGTGTATTAGCTAATAAAAACTTTAATAAGACGGAAAACTGTGGACCTCTTTTAATAGTGCAACTGCTGGTGGTGCAGCAGTTATGTATATACCCCTAAATAGCAGTAAACTGTTGTTTTCCTCAAATAAAATACACAAAATTTCTACGTCTCAGCGAAAACAAAATGGGCTTATTTTTTCTGCTTATCCATTGAGTTATCTGTCAAATTAATTGCGTTGGTTGCGCTTAAGTGATTCCAAACAAATGGCGGGCGTCTCCATCTTGTTTTCATGGCAGGTACTCACCCATTAATCTATTTGCAACGATCATATCTTTAGTTGAATTGCAATGCTTTGCTACGAAAACTGTTACTGTTGTCAACACCCATAATATACATATTTTTAAATCGACATCTGCGTATTTTTTTGTCTCAAAAAATATTCATTTACTGTTATAATTAATTTTATACTTATGATTAAGCCTTAACAAATTGTATTACTCTTCAGAGCGACTTTTCGATTTGTTATGCCAAAGCGTAAGCGCGCGCGCGAACAAACAAATTTGTAACACAAACTTGTCAGAAAATCCTCGAAGCATCATATACCGAGATGCGAGATTTTCTTTTGAAAGCAATCACATTTCTATCAATGAGATAATCTTCAGTGGATCACGTCTACGGACTACGGTTTATGCATTCATTGCATTCTTCGAATTAAAGATTTCATGAAATAAAAGCAAACAAAATTATTTATATTCTTAAAACAAATAAACATTTTATTTATATATATATGTAATTATTGAAATGTATACACTTATGAAAACATAAAAATAATTATTCATACAATCATTATTTAGGTAAATAATTTTATATTTAGTTACACTTGTTTTAACAACGATACATTAATAGCTACCTATGAATATATAAATTCACTTTAAATGTCTTCAATTTAAAAAAGTTTGAAATAAAAAAAATCTGTAAAAATTACTCCAAGAGTTCTCTTAATTTATTCAAAAATTTAAGAAACATATATTTAAAAAAAAAATACGAATCAATGTATTAAAAAAAATTATAAACGTAGTTTATATAACTTTCATAACACAGCTGAATTTCATGTAACACTTATTTTTTATCTTTTTCAAAATATCGAGAAAAAAAAATTAACAAATATTTGGCCTTTTTACATTAAGTTTAAAAAGAGTTTGGGCAGAGTTTTTGTTATATTTTCTTCATTTATTGTAAATTTGTTTAAAAAGTATGTTTGATTTTTTTTTAAATTTTTATGTTAAAGCTGAATATATTTTACAGCAAATTTTTCAATTAAAATATTATCTTTTTATCATGTAATCTCGAACAATTCCATTCATACATTGATGTATATAATATATAAGTAATATCTAAATACTACATATGAGCACGAAGGTATTTTTTTTTATTTTAATCCGAAAATTAATGTTTTTCTAGTACATACTAATTTTTAAATTTGTTGGATGGTTTTCTTTATTCGAGTTATGGATTTGTAAGATCCGGCTCACATATACATAAATCAAATAATAACACTACAAAACAAGGTAATATGGCAAAAATACCTTAACAAAGAGATCAAATGAAAGATGATTCTTAAACAAAAAATACAAATATATTGCAAGCTATTAATCAAAAACTAAGTGTTTGTGCTCCAGTTGTTATTTTTATTTTCTGAAAAACAAAATAAGAACAATGTAGTAGTAAAATGCAAATATTTATGATACTTTTTAAATATCGATTGTAATATCCATTATTATCAGTTGGAAAAATACTTTAGCTATGCTGTGTGATTAATTGCTGTGAAAATATTAGGAGTAAATAATTTGAATTTCTTAATTGAACCTGTAAGCGCAAAAATTTAACAACTCTACATGGTTATTTGCATTTATTACACGACTTGATTACTTTCAAAAAAGTTGACCGTTGAACGCTGCCAATGGAATGATGATGTTTCTCTCGGGTAAAATTATACGTGATAACGATTTCTGCTTATAGGAGAACTGACCGAAATTCAAAAAAAAATATATAAAATTTCAATATGCGGCCGAGATTGTGAATTAAGGACTGGTTCATAGTTGTTTTGATTTTAATTTCGTGCGTAAGACGGGTCCCACATTTAACAGACTTGCATTCATGAAAATCATTAGAAAGGAATTGGCTACTGATTTTTTTTTTTTTGAGATTTCGGGTAGAAGGATTTTCTTTGCACGCATTTCCATAGATTAAAAAAATCTAGTTAGTCTTTCTACTTGATTCAATACAGCTCGGTAAAAATTTATATCAAAATAAAATGCTCCCCATATTATAACCACTGACTTTATTTTAAGTTAAACTGATTGTCTGCGGCATAACCCTTCAGTTTACTCTAAAAGCACGGCGTGATGAATCTAGACGTTTTCGTTACAATTTTAATTTTATTTAAAATATTAAAGGAAAATACATTGTTGGTCATGTTCATGTAAAAAAAAACAAAATGTAGTTCCAAAACGGAAAAATGGGCAATTTATTAACAAAGCCCACTTTTGAAGATATCATTGGAAATACGATACGTTAAACGTGTACGGATTATTGTGCAAAGATATGAAGACGCAATTGGTCGTTAAAAACAATATTTTAATTTTATCAAGATCTTCGACAGACAAGACGGCTGCGAATCAAATAATTTTATCTGAATTTAACTCCAAAGCTTCATAGTCAAAGCATAGTAGTCAGAATATTGATAAACAGGAAAAGAAATTATATAATTTAGCTGAAGTTGTAGCTTTGAGGTGTGTTTTATGAACATAAAAATACCATAATGTTGATTAAAAACGTATTGCTTATTTTTTCTCATCACACTTTTACAATTGTGAATTGGTTATTGATTACTATTCACTTGTGCTATAGTGAACGAACTATTCCCATTTAATATTCGGTCAGTCTCTTTTTATTTCCTAAACAGGAAAATCTATTAAATAATCAATTACTAATCAATTGGTGATTCATTCCTTTAGACAATATTCGTTGACATACTTCGTGAAAAAAATGTATGAAAAGTATTCACATTTCATTTTCTTTTTTTTTAAATAAATAAATTAACTTAAAACTTTGAATTTTACATCGCTCCACTTCACTAACGGGGTTAAGCACGAAGAGACAGATTTTGGGGCCTAGTATTTGCCTATTAAAAAACACGTAAGTGCATCGTTACAGACATCGTTACAACAGACATTAAAAACAAATTCTTCGCAAAAAATTGAGAAAATAAAATTAGAAAAAAAAAAAAATTTTTTTGTAAAAGCATTTTTTTTAAACTCATCAATTTATTAATATTGATAATGATGCGAATGAAATAACTTGCATGACGATCTACCTTTCCATAATTTGTAATCAGAAACTAATGGATTGGCATGTATTATAGTTTGTTCGATTACAGTGAACAGATTTAGTAATTAAACACGAAGAGCAACTTTAATTATACTCTAATGTGCATAGCTCTTTGGTAGCCAGACTGTATGTAGAAATCATCTACGCATGATAATAACTAAATCAACGCAACTGGCACTCGTGCCGTAGACCCGCCATACATCTCACGGAAACAAAAACACTATTCATTTGATTTGAGTTTCTACCATTGTGTAAGCATTAAATTCATAAACGTACTGTGTGTATGTATATTTTTAAAGAGTAGATAATGTTATAGCTATATACAAAAGGATAAAAAAACTATCCTAAAGAAAGAACATTTAGCTTAAAGCACAATGAGGACCCATTTTATGGGAAACAACATCTACTCACATATTAAGGAAATTGCAAAATGTAAACAAAAATAAAATCGATGAGTAAGTATGGCTTGACCATTTGAATACTGACACGTATGCACATACAAAAACTTTTTTTGCCCGCAAGACATCAATTCAAATATTATCCGCAATATGGTTAAGTTTTAGCCGTCAGATAGCGCTGGTGTAACCCATCCGTACTTCTCGTGTGTCTTCACCAATGATCTAAATGCCTCCTCCGCAGATCGCCTAGAAGAATAAGAGAAAGGCCAAAGCATCCAAATTTAAATTTAATTTTCCAATTAATGTTATATTAAGAATCTCCTTCTCGCTCACCTGCTGAACTCCTTTGTACTTTTTGGTTTTCTAGCTACTCGACCTTGTCCTTTAACTAAACTCGCTGCGAATTGCATTAGTACGGCCTCGACAGTGTAGGCGCTTGCCCATCCGCGTGGTGTTAAGAGTTCCATACAGATAGCACCACCCTCCATGACGAAACCTTTTTCTATTCGTGGCTCGACGACCCGCATAAATGGGGGGGCGAAGGGAAAATTCTCCGGAAATACCAAATGTAACAGAATAAACGGAATGTTTAATTCAACCATGTCCTCGGCAAGTGGTGAATCCGGGTCGATAATATGCAAGCGAGCATACCACTCGTATAGGTTGTCGTTTACCAGCTCGACCTGTGGAATGTAACAAAGGGTTAATAAATGTAGACAGTTGATAGTATTGTTGAATGTTTGTGTGTTGTGGCAATTAGAGTTTAAGTTGGCTTTTAAGTGCATAGTGTGATGTAATGTAATAAAATGTTGGTCAACAATTGTGAAAAAATACATTTTCGGGGAGGGCGAAAAAGTGCAGGCGTACTATCAGCTCCCGAAAAAATTTATTGCAGTCGGCATAATTGCGGCAGGGATGTTATCGCTTGAATCTCATTAGCGTATGCTCTGACGTGCATTTCAAAATATGTATGCGTTATGTTAAGCTTAAAGTCCTACAACACAACAATTTTAGCCAATAAATGGTCATTCCAACGAAGTTTGTCATTAACGCACATATTGAGAATGGAAAGCCTTTCTGTTTCGATGCAAGTGCTATTCGTGTATAATGACAGAGTATAGAGGTTTCTTTTAAATGACAGAAGGCAGCAGTGTTTGTTATGCTGTCAAGGTCAGACTGTAGTAAGCTTAACAATCGTTGCCGTTCCAGCTCCACGCTTGAAGATGAGGGACGTAAATCCGAAAACAAATATACGAAGTTAAGGGTAACGTCATGTCCTGTTTGGGTTTGAATGTTTTGCCATAATTACAATAAAGCTTTCCAAAGAGTATTAAACACAGTTTGTTCTAATTTCGGTGCAATTAATTTGACCTGGCATTCATCTGATGAGAGGTTTTCGAGTTCCGCAAGAAAACCAATCGCAGAAGTGTAATATAAAGTCATGACTGTGAATTATAAATTGACATACTAATGAACTCAGTTGACAATTTAAAATGACCTCAGTGAAAGCCTTTTTCTAAGTGCACTCTTTTACAACCCAAAATTTCCGTAATCGCTATACTGCTCTACTTACTGTAAAAATGGGACCCATAGCACTGTTTTGCATTCTTTGTATTTCTCTGAACTCCTTCATAAGTCGTCTGGAACGAATTGTGGAATCATTAAGTTTCAAAGTCGATTTACTTGTAGCTGGTGAAACGCCTCTGTAACGAAACATAAAAAAAGTTACCATGAGTAATTGCCTTAATTTACATAAAAAAAATAAGCATTTTCCTGCACTTACCGTCTTAAACGTCGCCCTGGTGAACCTGAAGGACCACCATTTGCCGTAGGTGGTGGATTACCTTCTGCACCTTCAGATTGTTTGTCATTGCCTTTGAATAGTTTTCGTATAGCTGCAGCAACTTTTTCCTTAGATCGAGATGACATTATCTGGCCGAGGATGTCTCTTTATTTTATATTCGTTTATAAATTCCCCCTTTGATGGTTCTATCCAATCCGTAAGATTAGTTGAAATAAATTAATCCTGGTGCTAGCTGTTTATTGCGTTCTACAATCTTTCAGTTTCACTCTTCATAAGAACTAAGTAAGTTTTTATTCTGCTTAGCTTGCTTTTGATTTGTTGTTTTGTTATTTTTCAGTCTTTAATATCCTTCAGTTGTTCTGCGAAAATAAAAAGAGAAAATATTTCATTTAATATTTCATATCTGGTTGATTACATTCATATTGTTGTACTGTGTGCAATGATTACATGACATTTCTAGGACATTGTTACAAGTCCATGAAGGAAGAAAAGTTCACAATTAGTTCATACTTCTCCTTGCATCCAGTTTCCTCATATCCCGTTTGTTGTATCGATAAAGTCGAGGATGTATTTTTGTGGATTGCTTTGTAAAAAGAAGAAGAAGAATCTTCTTGGTTTTGAGTTTCATTGATTTTTATTCACTTCAGCCTTGACAGAGTGCTCTTTTTTGTTTCGCAGAATTCTTTGTATATATAAAAATAAACGTAAAAAAACTTGCATTTGTACTCTTGTGTTAAAGAACTAAAAAAAAACCTCATTGAGAAGGATGTCCCAAGTGATGATTGTGTTGTGATACAATTCGCTGTTGATTGCTCGAGGGTATATTCACCGAGTTTTCTATTGTGGGAAATGTTCATTTCAATATACATTATGATATTTTCCTAAGACCGACGCATTTATAGAGAATATTTTTTTTTCTCAAATTGTAGAACTGTGTCAATGTGAAAATTTACTTCGGAATTATGGAATGCATTCAGTTTTTGTTTTCTAGCAAGAAATATTTATGTGCGGTCTATTTTTCCGTTGTTTAAGTGCTTTGATAGATGCTTAGTTAGAAGAAAAAAACGTTGTCAAGAAGCAAATCGACGTGTGACGTTCTAGCACACCTTGAGTGTGAAAAGTCAAAGACTATTGATAGCGTCTAAATAAGAAACTTTCCACTGATGTCCCAGTATCAAACAAATAGTCAAATATCCCGTGCTTTTAATGGACTTATGGGAATAATAAAATAAGCTAAAAACACTTTCGCGAAAAACAAGTATTCCCTGAGCATGGAAATAAAAAAGGAGGGAATATTATTTCTTTCGAATGAGCTTCAACTTTATTCATCCTAAGTATGCTAAGTGGCAAATTGAGGACAAGATTTACCAAGATGTGAATTAAATCAACAAATAGAACCTTCGAATTCCAAGTTTTGAGTTGAAAAAGAAAACCTAACGTTTTCACCACTATCAATGCGTTCCCTACGTATGAAAAATATCACTTTTTTTTATGAAGAAATTAGGATTTAATAATGTACATATGTATGTTTAAAATATTAAGCCGCCGTGGATGGTGTCCAAGAGTGCAGAGAATGGTAAAATGGAATGAATAAATTAAAACCATAAAGGCTTTGCCAAATGGGATTTGATAACTTTTGAATTTTAACTGTCAACGCACCCTTTAACAAACAGTCAATGTCAAAGCATTGAGTAAAAAAAAACATTTTCATCATGGTGGAGTTCATGAACGAAGAACTTTAACAATTTAAACTGATTTTAAACTGATTAACAAAATACCGAGTTGGGTGGCCACTGCTTAAATCGCAAAATCATCTTTAGTGATGAAGCTCATTTTTGGGTAAACGTCTCTGGTGAAAACCTTCAAGTGGTTCAGAAACATTATTCCATTCTGTCGCTTTCCCATTTCTGCAAAGACTTGGAATCGTGCAGAAAATTGGTTTCTAATATCGGATAGAAATCTTTGATGTTAGAGTTCTTTTTATATTCAAGAATTGTTATTAAATGAATAAATTCTTGTCTAGCAATTTCTTATTAAAAAATGTCCAGCTTGTGAGGAAAATCAGACACGCTATGAATCAGATCAATATTAATTTCCTATTTCCTTGTAACTCAGATAAATATTAGAACATATTTAAAAAAAAAACTCACATCTACCACATTGCGATCATTTGTTATGAACTCCAAGTGATTCCTGCGTAACAAATAGAATCAAGAAAATCAATTTAAACATGTTCAAAGGAGCATGAACATTGAACGTTTGTATCTGCTAATCTGATTTTATTTTGGTGTATTTGGTTTTTGATTTAACGTCGTACCGAACATCTTCTTTTGACCCATTCATGGGCAGTTGTAATATGTTCGTTAAAAATGCACTTTGAGTTCGAAAATTAATTAGTAGCAAAAATTAAGCATTTTAATGTATTCTTTCCTATCATTTATTACACAAAAAAATATTCAACTCTGTTTGTCAAAACTCTGTGAAATTGTCTGTCATTACTCAGAATTCAGAGAATCCGCAAACGATACTCCTTCTAAGATAGGAATTACTTTAACTATCCTTTGTGTGTGATCTGTCAAAAGCAATCGATCGGAATTTATTGGAAATCTTATAACTGAAAACATGCGAACAAAGCATATCCATGCCATGCATTCCTGGCTAAATATGGTCATATTTACATAAATATGAGCACACATCGTTTGAAAGATATGAGTGATAGATAGATATTATGATGTATCTTAGCTTCAAGACGAGTTATTTATGTTGATAAGGGTTATCATGTTTAAGTATTCGCAAATAAAAGGGAAATTTTGTTATAGATTTCAAAATGCGAATCGGTATTTGTGCTTGATGACATGCGATCGATATTTTCTTAAAAGGGAATGATGAAATACAAGACAGACAGACGTTAAACTTAATGATCCCATTAACTAGAGTAAATGTATCGCATATGCACACAATACTCTTCTTAAGAGCAAACATTGACACTCAATTCTATTGTCAGACTCCTTAATGAGTAACCTTAACAATTGATTTTTATTATATCTATGTTGCAAACGGATCCATCACGACTGTCACATTATACTGTGCTCTACTATGCCCCTTTGTCTCGGGCGATGCATGTGATGGGGATAAAACTCCAAGAACCATAAAAGTCTACGTCAGCGTCTATTTTTGGAACTTTTATCGGAGGTAGTTTTCATAAGATTTGCCACCATCTTTTATTAGTTTCACCCACTCCTGTGCTCGAAAATATTTTGGGTAAATTCCCGAGGTTCCAGCCACACGTTTCATGCGTAACTGTGTGTGCACGTATGTACACTCGGGTGTCATAAAGCCCCAATGAAAGTGACCTTGTTCAATAAGGATTGAGTTGAACTGTAAAAGTACTATTTTTCTCTATGGCTCCTGTCCATTGGTGCTAGAAGTTTGCTGTAGGTGCATTTATCAACCCCCTATTCGAATGTCACTCACACTCAAAATGTCAAAATTTCAAATTAAATCAGACGAATTATCCAGCCATCTAGTAGGCATAGTTTATGTCAACCTCGATGTATACGTGGGAGGAAAGAAAATGACTCTGCGCCAATGGCATATAAAATACCTCGTAGTTCATGATTACTGTCACAAAGTTATATTTTGTGGTAGCTGAGTTGCTAGAAGGTGTATCCTTAGTGAAGGCTATTTAGATGTGACGCATTTAGGTTGTGGTGACATGCACACACACACAAAGGATGTCATGTTCAATTAGGGAGACACTTTTATGTAATCCTGACATTAGGTTGCAGATAAGATTCGCCTAAAGTGCGATAATATGTCAAGAAGAAGAAGTTATTTCGAAGGGAATGTAAGTGGATAAGCAATTTAATTGCTCGTGATTGTATTGAAATCTGGGGTTCCGTTAGCGTCAGCGAGCAATACTACGTTGAATTTGATGGGTTTAGCTTTATCGTGAATTGAGTCCGACTGCTAGACACAGATTGTGGTGTTGGTTGGGGTATTAGATATATTATTTTTTTCAAAGAAGTTGTTAAAAATAAATGAATACTTAGCAAGAACTGCAGATACAAGACATAGAGCTTAGCTTCTTTTACCATTGTCTGTTTTAATATATATTTTTTGACACGAATGGAAATGACCTATTAACTTCTTTTGAGAAGCTGCTCATGACAGTTCTTATTCTTTGCTGTTTGTCAAACATTCGCAAGAAGTTTGGCAACGAATAAAAAATGTTTGGTGGTACGGTTCGGAACTCCTGGCCAGGAACTCCTCGCGTATTTGACCACTAAACACACCATTTTCATATCATATTATGAATTGGTAAAAGGAAGTTAATTGCACATGTGAAAACTTGTCTGTTCGATGCTGCTCAATCACGATCAAACGCGGATAAGAGAATTTGGATTGATTTAATTTTTAAATCATATCAATTATAAAAATCTAAGTTTTGGAAAAAAAATTCATTCGATCAGGCACTAGTTGGATATGTTTTAACAATGTTGTATAAATTTCGGTTTTTAAATGACCGTGGTTGACGTAGTTGACTACGTTAAAAGCATGGTTTTGAGAAAAACGAATTTAAAGTTTTACACTCAACGCTCCCGAGCGTAAGAGCTGTGAATTTTCAAAAACATTTCCACTCACTGCTTTCAGACGCGATTCGGGGTTTAGATTATTATTGTAACTGCTAGGTGTTTTTGAAAAATTATCCACTGTTAACAATGAGGGTGATCATTTTGCAATAATTTAAATAATACTGCGTTACTATTTGATCCAGATATTCCCAATTATCATAAAATCTATGGACTCCTATGTAAAGTTATGAATACATTTTTTATTTATTACAATTAGGTTCATAACAAAGAGCAAGAAAACGATATGTTTTTCACACATATTTCGTTTCTTTGATCTTTATTTTACTTTTTTTCACTGATGACCGTATGATAATTCGTATCTACCCACAGAATCGTATTAAAATGTTATAATGGGCTGAGTACGATAGCTTTGGCGCGGAAAATTGAATTTTTTTTTTTGAGGGGTTAAATACAAGCATTATTTTGTATGGGAGGAGAGAGTCTACCTTGCCCCGTTTTGGCGGAAAAGAAAAAAATGGCTTAAAATCGAAAACAGTGTATTAAAACACAATGGCAACACTAACAAAAAAGTGCAATAGCGGTTTTTGAAAGCCAGGAATCCGTTCTATCATATTTGTTCTTAAATTCAGTTATTTCCATCAATAGTTCTTGAAAAAATGACCATAAAAAAATTAAAAATTCATATTGTAGGCTGATTTGTTCAGAATTGCAAAACCAATCCCTAATCGAACACAGAAAACCATATTGTCTTCTGTCTTCTAGTTTTTGAGAAATTTTAAATTTAACTGCAAGCTGCAAATTTCGTGCTTGGATTCCCAAATCTGGAAAAATCAGCCTTCAATGTTTTTTTTCAAAATTTTGAGTTTCTTAGGATTTACCCAAAGGCTATTAATGGAAATAACTGAATTTTAAAACAAAAATGAAAGGAAGAATTCCTGGCTTTCAGAACTGCTATTGCACTTTTTTTGTTAGTGTTGCCATTGTGTTCTAATACACTGTTTTCCAATTTAAGTCATTTTTTTTACATTGCCCCTCCCCCCCTCATATTCAAAACAATGCTTAAATTTAGCTCCCCTACAAAAAACTGTTTTCAATTTTCAGCGCCAAAGTTATGGTACTCGTGCCGTTATAATGTGTTGCTAGGCACTGAGCTGGATGTTAAAATTGCCAAGATTTCCCTTTTTATATACCCTATCTTAAGGGTATATTAATTTAGACACATAGTTTGTAACACCCCTTAATATTCGTCGCAGACCCATAAAAGTATATATATTTATGATCAAGACCAAATCCTAAGACTATCTAGCAATGTCCGTCCGTCCGCTTAAACAAAAATGTTTAACAAAATATTTACCCAATATTTTTTCCAACATATCGCCCATACAAAGTTTTTGGCCACGCCCACATTTTGGGGGCGTTTTTTTTTAATTAATAGAATGAAATAAAGTTCTATCCATCATCTTCTTAATGCTTTTTTCTGGGGGGCATATAGGGATATGGATAGGGTATCATACTGTTCGCCCCAAGCGGAATGTAGCCTTTCCTTATGTTCAATAAGAAACTTTAATCGCGGTGACCATAACGCGAAGTTGAACCACTTTGTTTGAGATGCTGAAAGCTGAAAATACTTTTTCTGTTGCGAAGGGGTAACCTAAAAATTTGCTCGTTCTTCCTCAGAAGTAGGTAAAATTACAATTCACATTATTGCATAATGTGTGTTCGGATAAAGTATGCATTTTGTGTAAGAGATATGCTGTAAGCAAAAAAAAAGTAGTTCAACTCTCACGCATTGGAATTGTACCATCTTTTAACACCAGCGTACTGATTCCAGAGTGATATGGGTGCCCCACCAACGTTCTTTGAAGTGCAAACATAAACAAAATAAATTACATTTCAAGCAAAGTATACGTTTGCTTTTCATATCAAAGTGTATTTCTCTAATCTAGGAACAAAACGGCACTCTAACTATCACATTTCATTCCAGAGTCCTCGACATTATGTCCATCTACCCTTATAGTGAATTCCCAAATGCTTAATTAGTACCAAACACCAGCCAATTAACCCTGTACAAACCTTAACAAAAAAAAAATCTAATATCAAATTTCTCATGATTATTACGTAAACATATTTTTCCTGAGACCTGCTTTAGAAAGTTGTTTTTGTGTTCTCGTCCTCTATTACATATTCAATGATAAAAATACATCTATATATATGTATATTGGGTCGCTGTGTATTATAATAGTTTCATCAACTGGGTTGAACCTCTGCCAAAGGACATTCCCTCGTGTACATGATTAAAATATGAAATTCTATATACATATTTTTATTTTATTTTTATTTGTTTTACCATTTCGGAGAGCAGCGCACAAACAAACGTAAAAAAAAATACTCCATTCTTGTTCGTATATCTATGCAAATGACCTGCGATTATTATCCCTGCAACATCTGGTTATGTTTTATCCTCGGTCTAGTGCCCAAGACCGTATTTTTTTTTTCTCACAATAATGATGGGCCACACCGTGAGAGTAAGTAGACCAGTGAATTTTATAATTTAATATTGCAGATGCAAGGGGTTTTTTCCGCGGCAGTCTACCTCATACTTGATTAAGAGGAAATCACATTAAAGTTTTATCAAAAAATTCTTCGATAAATTGAGGTTTTATTACGCATATATCCGCAAATTGACTTTAGTCACAATTTTTTTGTTTTGTAGACACATATATATGTTTACAGTTGGTAAATATTTACTCTATAAAGCCAGCATTAACTTCAGTTAGACTAAAAATACAATCAATATTTTAAGAGAGCACAGCCTCCACAATCCGTCCAAGTGGGTTGTTCTGCTCCTGGCAACGTTTTTGCTACGTCATTGTAAAGTGAGTAAAGTTTGTATTCGTAGAAAATTTAATTTCGCACAAAAACTGCCTTTAGCTATTTAATTGCATTGCTGTAGAAACGAAATGGGGAGAGGGAGAGAGAGAGACAGAGAGACAGAAAAAGAGAAAGGGGGAATGGTTATGTGACGCCCTTGGGGAGGTCATGCTGAGTGCTGCCGAATAACCTCCATGGATGAAAGTCCCTTTGTTATTCAAAAATTTTAGAACGAAAATATCATTGCTGGAAAATTAATTTCGTGGAAATAGCATTTTTAGTACAAGAACCCCGTTAGGAACAATTTTCAATTTCGATTTTAGTTGTAGGTTGTTAGTTTGAAAGGAAATGAGTATATTAAAATTGAAGAACAAATTTACAGTTAATCTTTTTAATAGATGATAAGGAAATGTAATTCATGCCAAGAGAATAATAGCTGTGAGTTGTCTACAAATCGTAATTGACATATATACACGGTTGGTTAAGTAATAAACTCATAACTTTGACCTTGCTTTGAAATTGTTTTTCGTGACTGTTCGACAATATTTCTACTCCTGGTATTTAACTTTAGAAAGGTAAATATATTTTTTAGAACTTGAACGGTAATCATTCGTTGTATCGACGAAGAAATATGAAAATGTAATTTTAAGGAAAAGTTATCAACAAATTCTTGTTAATGTTAAACTATATGAGATATATGAGAAGGCATATGAATTTGTTCTAAATGATGAAAGTTTATCTCTTTCTTTCTTTGCCGTTTTTGCGATATTTCTTTCTCCTTCATATACACTTTGTTACTTACAAAATTACATAGTTGAAATGGTTTAAGCTGTCAAAGGCTCACACACAAGATAGAGGATGTCTGAAAAAACGTGCAGCTGCCAAACAAGTACTTGTAAGCTTTTTTAATATGTCATGTGTAGTCATTGCAGGTATTTCAACACAGTGAGCAGTACTGTCCAACGAGATGGCGGCAGAAAAGCTGCAGTGATAGCAAATCAAAGCTCAGTGTGACCCTATTAATGGGCTGGTGGATAAAAATAACAAACGACAGAATATAGAAACGAAAAGAACAAACAAACTTGACCATGCTGAAATTACCTCCGGGCCCAGAAAAATGATGGCTGAAAGGCCATTAGATCCAGACTGCGATAAGACAAAAACTTCCAAAAGTAGGAGGCGAATATTACAAATTTAGAGACTAACACGAAATTGTCGACTCAAATTTGCTGTAATAACATTCTCGCAACAAATACTGATTGAACAAAAATAAAAAGTAACACTCTTGAGAAGATAAAGTTCAAAACCTAAACGAGTGCCTACCAGCACCAGAAGGGAAAAAAAAGAAAGGATTTTTATTTATTATAAATCATGCTATGTGAATTAATGTAGGGATTCTTTATTAGCCTGAATTAATTATTCTAGATTGTAGGACGCATCAGCAGTCTTAAGTAGGTAGGACTTTGATGACAGTGCAATATATAACAAAAGATTTTCTTCTAAAGTTTAAAGTGGGAAAAGGCTCAAAAGGCTACTGCATCTATTCGACCGATTGATTTTAAAAAAAATTTACGCGGGAACTACGCGGCCGATTTTAAACATTCTCGTCAATCAACACCTTTGGCGCCCGAGCCCAAGCGGCGGCCTGAAATTATTATCAGTCGCCAAAAACTTGTGACAGATTATCAATCACGATTTAGATGCAAACATAGTTGTATAACTGTCTTCCTGAAAGAAAGTGACGACTTTTGTTCAGGATGTGATGATGACTTGATGTCTTTTATGGTGCTCCCGGATTTTTGCAATGGTCAAATGCCATTGGGTATATCCTTTAATTATTTTAATCCATAAACTTAATTCTCAATTTTTTTACCAAGCTACTTAAAACTTGTAATTTAAGTTAGTCTTAACTATGAATTTTGTAACCCTTTGATCACCTGTATGAGTTCAAACTAATTGTATTCAATAAATTCCTAAATTAAAATTTGTTGTAAACCAAATGACTAACCCACAGGAGGCGTACATTTCTTAATGAACTTTCTTTAATTTGAAATTTTCACCAGTAATACCTAAATTTAACTTTATTCTTTGTCCCAACGCCTGCAAAAGTCAAACACCTACAGTAAAATAATCTATCATGACAAGCCTCTTAAATTTGCAGTTTCAATCAGGCGACGTATAAAAAAAATAAAACTATGAATAAATTGTATAGGTTTTCCATATTCGTTGCAGAAATCAGATAAATAATATTTCAATATAAAACTAAACCAATGTAAGGAAAATACCCACTCAAGGCAGAGGCAATATATTCCACTTAAGTTGTGGCCCTACCCTAATTTTAGATAACACGCGCTTCGAAAAGGTTACTTTTATTAATGATTTAGGTTTTTTTAAGCAGATTTTTGTTGTTGATTTTTGTAGCCTTCAAAAAGAATAAGCCTTATTCGTCTGTGTTATATTTTATATATTAAGAAACTCGAGTTCAAAGGTTTATTTTTAGAGAATATTTTTTTGTTGGTGTTTGTTTTTTCATTGACCTTAAACAATTTTAAGAAGTAGGTAAATAAATATACTTAATTATGGACAGGTGCGTGTCGTGTTTACTGTTCAACTTCTGAACAATTTTCACTTTATTTTGAAAATCGAATCAGAGATAATAAAGCAATGCTTTCGAAGAATACTGAAAGCTTATACAATGAAAATGGTTACACCGACTTTGTTAGAGTAGGAGATGTTATTGCAAAGCAACTATTCCAACGGCTTAAATTAAGAACCTAATGTTTACGAACCATTAAGAATGACCGATACCTGTCATACGAAAGGAATTATCCAACTAAACTTTACACCCTTAATCAGACTAACACAAAGATGTGTTCGACTTAAAGCGAGCAATCTATACTGAAGCGAATGACTGATTACATAATTAGTGTTCCTATCTTTTGTGATAGTTGAGCTTCCCCAACCTATCAACATGCATGAAAACAAGTCGTAAATACTGCACTTCAAGCTGCCAGTTCTTTTATACATATATCACTATATGTATTACTAAAAATATTTTTAACTGCAATGTAGCAATACTACATGCATTAGTACAAAACGTAGATTATCCAAATTGAAATCGGAATATTCACAATGGAAAGAGTTCTGGACCAGAGAGCTGCAAGTACGGAAAACACAAAGAAAACAATTGTCTAATAAAGTATATTTAATATTGTCCTAACTACATGATCAACTTTATATAAGAATGTTTCAGCAAAGCCCTAAAATACTAGGTTAAAACTCCTGAAGTTCATTGGAATTAAAATATTATTGGAGTGGTGTCGTGTCAACTTTCACTCGAACCTAAGTGGAACTGTTGAAGTCAGGATTTGCGACTTGTTGGTACATATTACTAAACAACTATAAGTTTTTAACAACAACATGTTTGTAAGCAATAACAAGTTGAGGCGTTATTTCGAGGAGGAGACATAATAGTTATTTGTTAAATATGTTGCACAAAATTGTAGTTTTCTGATACATGCCCCTGGGTGGTTGCCAAATTCACTATCATATGTTGTTGAAAACTGTACAAGCACGATTTTAATTTTAAATTATAATTACTTTTAGTACAAGAAAGTTATTTCCCTCTTGGTTTTACTTTACATTTTGTTAAGCTATTTCCCATCTTTACAACATATCAAATTAACACAACGCGTAACAGTTTCATCCGATTCATGCTTGGTCCTATGCAAAGGAAAAATAAAAAAATTTGGCTCCCTCAAAAATATCTGCAATCAGTGCTCATGGCTCAAATGACAAAAAATCGTACAATTCCGGTCAAATGATAAACCTAATATTTACAAATTTGTATATTCTACTTAGGTTTTTTTTTAATAATTGACAAACCTTGTATGCACTTTTCCAATTTTACATACCCTACCTAGCTGTATCGCAGTTCTGTGTTCAGTGGTTTAAGTTCCTCACTTTACCATGCCAACTATGTTCAGTTGAAAAATAATTTCTAATTTACTTTTAATAGAAAATTGCTATGTGCAGCGAAATTTCGTATTACCTACTTTGTGTTCCCTGTGCACAGAAATAATATTAAATTCCTCTTTTAACATCATAAAAATATCTAAACGAAGCAGAAGTATCTTTATGTGAAGGTTTTTAAGGAAAAGCTCGTTCGGGCACAAACACTTATGTTGTCTCATCAAACACGTGTATTCTATTATTCAAGAACAAAATTAATAACAAAGACGATTTTCGCAAAGCCTGCCGTCCAGTGCTGTTCTGCATTCCGTCTAGAGGAACAATTTGAAACGTATCTTTTCATAGATAACTATTGGTGCTGTTCTACCAATTAGAGATATAAAAGGCATGCATTGGTATTTATTTAGTCTAGTGTGGTATCATCGGTTCCTCGCAATTGCCAGAGTGCTCAGAATTAAAAGAGTACGTTCGAGAACGACAGCCCTTAACGATTCATTAGCAACATGAGCGACACAACGGACAGTTGGTCTCCATCATACACACAATTCTTTTAAAATAAATTATTGATTGCTATTATTCCGAGTCTCAAAGTCAGGACATGGCAAGGCACGAGGATGGTATTTTTAGCCTCCTTGTATGGGCTAAGACATACCTACAATAATTTGCAATTTATTTATTTAAACAAAATTATTTGTTGTGCTGCTCTACGCGGTGAACAATGGTAACAACTGGGCTATTTCCGAGTTAGATAGATGCATTTGTTTTTGTTTTATACCCGATAAACGATAAAGGAATGAATTGAGGTCTTCGCGCTTGGACGTCATCATGTCACCTCGATTGATGGTCATTAATGTCAGTAGTACACCTATTGGTGGATAAACTCTAGAGGAGCGGTGTATGATGGATTGGCCTTTATTACGTATCATAAATGTGCACACATTGCGAACTATTTATGGAAATGATGCATGTGAACTATATTAACCGCAGAAACGCCAACCAAATGTCAGTGTGTATGTGAATATCTGCAACAAGTGTTCTCGACATCAGTTTTGAATCTTGGCAGTGACATATTGTAAAGGCTGTTATGGTGGTTTTCTTGGTGCACATTAGTTAAACAAGTATTAAGTGCTGAGTGAATATACATTGTTTACAGGCTTGGTGGTTGGAAGTCACTCTTGGTTACAATCATCTGGAAATGAATGAAGCAAACCATTGGTAGATATCAAACTCAGTTTCAGAGAAGTATTGCGGCGGATTACTTGATAACTACTACAAATTTAGATATACAAATTTATACTAAACAACATGATAAGATTTGCAAAATGGATGGCATTTAGTATGTTATTTTGTATCTACGATTGCAGTATAAAATACATTTGACAATAAAAATAAGTCTCATTAAAGCGCACACCCACATTTTAGCTTTTCTTATAATTTAAATAAACTCATAAAATGCAAAATAAAATGTTATTTTTAAACGTTTTTAACGAGCAATTGAATTATCAAATAGTATATGGATGTATGGAGAGCATTGAGTCGTGACGTGAAAAATTGCAAAAATAAAATATTTTATTCTGATAATTATCAACATACATATGAAAAAGTAGCCAATCTGTGAAAAATTAAATTTTATTTAACCACTTAACCGCGTAGGTTGGATTATGTGCCTGTCCTAGTTTGCACCGTAAGTCTGTGTAGGTACTATACCCGTTTATGTAGGTATTTCAGTTTTTGTTAAACATTTTATAATGTATTGGCAAAGATTTCGGTATTCAAGATATTGCATATTGGTTGCTAACGTCCTGAATTCGTGTTGTTTAGATCAGCAAAGAAAATTGCGGTCTAAGTTTGGGCTTCTATAAACGATACACCATTGTTTTGTTTGCATACTAAAATTAAATTCCGGATTGGAACATTGGTTGTACTATGGTTGAAGTTCAGGTTGCTTGCTCCGTTTATTTTTCATTTGGCTTCAAGCTTGATCTGAGAAGGATTCGCTTATCATCAAATCTCCAAATAGGAAAATTGCAACAAGGTTCTCTTAAAAACGAAAACTTTATTTGGGAGCCTTTTTCCAGTATAATCTCGCAGATCTTTAAAATAATAATAGTAGAGGTGAGCTAGTAATCAAAAGACTATTGATCTGTTCCTCAAAACACACACACACACTTTCGGGGATGTACAACCCCAGAAAGTCTGCTACACAGTCCTGACGGCAGCCCCTCCTCATTTCCGGATAAAGAACTAGCTTTGTTACAAACAGAATAATATAGGCTCTTCAATCCTTCTAAGCGTACAAGTCGGCGGGACCGGACGGTATTATGTCTGCCATGCTAAAAAAGACCGGTAAAAAGAATTTTCCATGGCTCCAGGCAATCTTTCGTGGTTGCCCAACACTCGCACTTGTTTCTGATTGCTGGAAAAAGGTGAGGGTGGTCTTTATTCCCAAATCTGGGAAACCTAGTCACACCTTGCTGTACTAAAAACATATTATGAAATCTGCGTTATCAGAACTATCCAACTGAACAACGGTCTTGCGGATAGTCCGAAAAAGACCGAACTCGTTCTGCTCACCATGAAATATAAGGTATCTAATGGGACCCACAGAAGCCTAACGGTGTTCGCCTTAATCTTTCAACCGAGGCCAAGTACATTGGTGTGGTATTCACCTTAAATTGAAATGGAATCGAACATTGTGTACTGGCTGTACACCGCGATTGTGAGACTTATTCTTAACTACCGTTCAGCTGTCTGGTGAAAGGCGGTTAAAACCAAATCCTATCTTAAGAACATAAACAAGGTGCAGAGAATTGCTTGCCTGGGCATAAAACAGGCGCAATTAAATCCACACTTGCTACTAACCAGTCGTTTCGACTGACTGATTGCAGTGTCTTTCAAGCTGAGATCTATGCGGTTAAGAAATCAGCACAGTATATCCCATCGACGGGACTACCAGCAATGGAAAGAACCATCTGTGTGGACAGTCAGCAGCAGTCAAATCAGTCGGCTCCAACCTTGTGTAACGCGAAGTGCGTCACAGATTACCTCTTGGCACTTAGGGCTATACGTCATCACTCAATTCTAGTCTGCTAGGTTTCTGGACACGTTGGAGTGGATTGGAAGGAAAAAGCGGAAAGAATTGCCCAAACACGGCTCTGATATGAACCCAACACGAGCGAGACGGAGAGGTGCAAATGCCTTTCAGCACTCATAAGACTTTTATCGACGGCGTCGCCACACAATTGGCTATGAACAATGGAGCAACACCAGCCGTTACGTCAGAATCCGAAGTTTGTGGCCTGATGTTGACACCAAAAGATCAAAGTCCGTAGTCTCTTTTCCGGATACTTGTTAACCAGACACTGCAGAAGCTCCAAAAACGAAGAGGAAATAGAGTCCGTGGAACATCTTCTATGCTACTCCCCAGCTCGACGGGAACGCCGATCATCCTGCATGGGAGCACTGTTCTTTGAAAGTTTGGACGGCTGGGCTAGGGTACCTCTATCAGTCATAAAACTGTTCCTCAGCAGATCGAAGTGGTTTCGTTAGCCACATGTCCTTACATGTACAAAGAGGGTACTCACAATGTGCCTTCACGGCTTCCGAGAGAAATTTGCATCTGGCATTATTATTTCATAAACAAAGCCGTGTGACTAAAATAATAACTAGTATAACTAGTATAACTAGTATAATAATAACTTTTCCTTACATAACAAAGGTTTGTAATTGTAAAGCCACTTTTCTATAAAATAGCTCTTCCAGCAAATGTTTTTTTATATTTTTTTGAAAACATGCAAATATAAAAAAATAAAAAACAAGTCTTTGCACTTATCAATTCATGCAAACATAATGCAAGTCGTTAACCTCTTTTGACATTATATAACTCAATTCAGTCAACAACACATGCGCTTTCAATTAGCAATAAAACATGAAACCAGAAACTCCCCAATCATCAAAAGATCGAATGTACAATTCCATTCAGTATTTGTTTGTTCGCGTGTTGTTTAAAAAGATAAAAAAAACGTGTCAAGTTGCAGTTATAGGAGAGTCACCTATTTAAATTGCTCAGTAAAAAGTGCAGGTTGCGAACTTGGAATTGTGGAGGGGTAGGTGTATTATAGTCACAAGACCAATGGCCTACAACTTGTCTATGGCAAGCAGTAATGGTTCATTAAAATATTAAAACAAAACAACAACATAAATTAAATACTTATTTTAATTATAGTTCGACTCCATCCCCTTTCCTTTCATTGTAGAGCTCAATTTGCATGCATGTAAATGCAGATATTGTGGGACGCGAGAAAAAATATAGCAATCTGCGACTTGTTAAAATCGCTTGAAGCGTGAACATTTTCTTTTCTTCTGTTCATGTCGCAGTCGCTCGCTGGTGGAACCGTCAGTTAGAGCTTGAACTTTTGTACTCTTTGTGAAATTGAAAAACTTTCTTTATTCATCAATTCGCATTGTTTGATTTTTTAATTTACTACCATGATGAATCTTGTGAACCAATGAATGTTAAGGGACAATATATATATAACTTTTTTTTTATTTTTAATGAGGAAATAACGTCCTACATTTGCTACACCATAAATAATTTAAAATATGAGCATTTATTGCGTGTTTCTAGTTGAAAATGCAACAACTGAAAATACATTATGTACTCCCTCATTACTGTCAACCATCCAATTAGCTGGTTGCAGAGGTTGGACGCATGCGACACATCAAACAAGATGCCTCTTACCAGTTGACAGCAAATAATGCCATGTTATTTACGCTGTCACATACGATAATTTTTGTCGGCGCGTTAATTATTGTATCGATTTCGATTTGTGTTTGTTTGTTTGGTTTTTTTTTTGTAATGAAAATAGTCTCACACGTTGTTAATGGGAAAAATGTCAATTCAAGAAACCGAGTGTGTTCATGGACTGTCATTGTTTGATTTGAAAAATTTGTAACAGTATTTAAGGTGGCCTCTTTAGCCATCGAACAAAAAACACATTTCAAGGAAGGAAATTGTTATGTCTTTCTTAAGTTCGTTTAGTTGGGTTTTTGTTTTTGCTTTTTTTTTTCTTACAAAAATTGAACATGTAGTATTTTTAGACCTTATGGTAAAAACACGACTGGTACCGGTTTCTTTGTTCCGTCTTCATTTCGGTTTTGCAATCGCCTTTTCTCTCTCTCCTTTATGGTTGTTTTTATTTCAGTTTTTGTATCCCTTGCCTGCACATGTGCACATTCTTAATCTGGCAGACACTTTTTATTGCAACCATTGCAGAGGGTCATTAAACCAGTTCTTCGAACCACCGACAGAGGGAGGAGGCGAAGAAAACTTATTGCTCTTTTTAGCAATCGAGTTTATTTCTTCGAAGAAATTTCAATCGAACATTGGAGCATATGGAAACAGATTCCCAACATAACGTCAAAGTTAAGGAAGAATATGAATATATTTGTGTGCTTGTAGCTAACAAAGGAACTACAAGTGGTAAACGGCCTTTAGTGTATTAATAGGTGCTACATATGCGTGTGTATCTTTATTAATTCCTTGTGGGGCTTGCTAAAGTGCGGTTTCAGACCGATGATGCATCAATTTTCCTCGAAGAAGACGTGGCTCACTGTTTTTGTTTGAATTGATTCAGTGATGAGTTTGTTGACACTTCTTGTAGCATGTTCAATGATAATAAGTATTCGTCGTGTGCCAATTTTACGTAATGAGCCATCTCACGCAGTGAACAAGCATCTTTTAGAACCTCAGAGATTGGACATTTGCCAAATAATGCATCGGACGAGTGACTATTGGTATTGAGTAATTTTTGACGCTTAAGCATGTTTATCAAACGTGATCTTGGCAATCTCGTAAATCAATTATATTAGCACCAGCACGTTGTGTGTAGTGTAAACACGATGTACCCAAGCGTTTGATGTTTCATTGAGGTTGACATCTTTCCTTTTGGAAAATGTTTACCGTAAATAATTTGACGTGAATTTGATAAATATAAATGAAAATAATTCCGAATATAAAATGCAATGGAAATGTAAAAATGTTATCAAGGTTTTTGCTATTTTAATTCTCATGGTAGGGTGGCGTTCAAGAATATTGCATACTCAAATAAGTACTGAAATAAGACCAGTTTTCGTATAAAGGTGCGATTCTCATTTTGCCTTGCAAAAGTGTTTCAAGAATAAATTAAAAAACGAGGTAAACTTTAATAATTGTTAACTACATAATTCGGTTTTTTTACACCTTTAGAGCGCAAATTTTGAACCTAATATTAAGACTACAATTTTTAAAATTGCTTAAGGGTCCGAAATTACTCAATACCAATAGTTACTCGTCGGATGCAGTTTTTGGGAAATCTCCAATCTTTTAGGTACTGAAACACGAAGTCGAATGTGCAACAAAACATAACTAAAGTTTAACAACTATAGTTCGCTTATTTCCGCGGTGGATCGCAATCTCATACCTCTGCGCCATAAAGCTAGACCGGGATGAAAAGGGTGTTATATTATTATCTCCTTAGATGTCTTGTTAAACCAAAGAAACGGTGAATTGTAAGAATCACTTTTTGTTTCATATTATCGATGATATCGTTTGCTAAGTAACCACGGCCCTAAAGGATCATTCACATGAGAGCGAACCGCGAACTGCGAACCGGCGAACCGGCGAATATTCGTAAATTCTGACATTTATTTCATATGAGAAGAAGTACCCCCGAATCTGATTTGTAAATGTCAGCAGCAAGATTTCTCAATTTTAAGGTTATGTTCGAACGAATTTTTCATTCGCGGATTTGTGGATCGCGTCTGTATTATGTGGATTGTGAATAAAGAGTGATAGCTTTATAGCCGGATTAGCTTTTGTATAGGTTTTAAGAGATAATTTTTGTCCAAGCGACAAATGACGCTCCGCTTTCAAATGTCTGACATAATTATTTATTACTACACTCACACACTTCATAAAATAACATTTACTGAAGCTAAAAGGAAGTTTAATATCGACCGATTATTTGCAGTGATAGCCATAGCCCATCCCTCTCTATCTCTCAATCTGTTACTTTTGGATCTGGTGATAAGCCATACAAACAACTGGATCCCAAGTCTATTGGGGCATGCACGTATTCTAAATAAGTGTTAAGCTATCTCGATTCTGACTACATGTCTCTCTAGATCTCTTAGACTTTGAAAGGTTATTATCCTGCTCGTGGCTAATGGGGAAAAATGGGATACGAATGTGCTGCTGGACTGTTCTCAGAAAAACTAGCTGAAATCCTAGCAATTGCGGAAGTAGCAATTTTTTGGAAGATACGTTAGGTTAGACAGGTTGCAATGAAGACTTTATTTGCTACTGAAATAAAGTCGCTTTGAATTTGAGGGTCTTGGCTCCAGCTTAAGACGGATATTTACTAGGTTCCAGAGTACAGGGACATATCGGGTCGATAAGAAAATGCACTTCAATCATTCAATAAGCCACCACCGACTGAAGGCTAATCCCAAAGTGGAAGACATTGATTACATTGTGACATATCCAGCAATGTCGGACCAATAGACCTTTCCAACTGTTTTGAAGACCAAATCGCAAATGCCACAGCGTTTGGTCAACCCCAAAAGTGAAGCTATATTGTGTAAATTATTGTAAAGTGACTAAGTTCAATTTGGAAATCCCCGACTCAATTCTTGTTCAATTAAAGTATTTGTTCAGATCTTAAGTTATGTTGTTACAAGAAACAACATTGTAGAATTTAAGAATTGCTAATTAATCTCACTGTCATATATTTTTTTTGTCATCGACACATTTTGTCGGGTTTGAATGATTAATGAAATCCGCCTTCTCGCCTGTCGTCTGTCGAGTTGACATAATTCTCGTCCCGCATATTCATAGATACTATGTTCAATAACCGCCGTATTTAAATTATGCATTTATTGTGCGTGCAGCATGTACAGAATACAAATCAATAAAAGTCAATTGGCGTTACTGCTTAATTAATATTCTCTGTAATCGTTTACTATTTCCTTCTAGTTGTCGCACCTAATCATCATATTCATTTCACTTTCAAGGAAATCTAGCTCATGCAAAGCAGCTATTAAGACATTCACCATAATACTTATAATAATAACACCTTGAACACGTGACTACTCACAAATACAGCTTATTTACGTATGCCCTCTGCTCTTTTTATATTATAATACCACTTGGCCTGGCACCCCCTAAACAAGTGCATTCTATTCATTTTGCGCAAACAATCAATGACGAACGTGTTTCGCCTCAGTGAGTGACATGTCTGACTCCCTGCGGCATGAAACGACGCGTCGTAGTCGACGACGAATTCCGCAGTCTTCATCACATAGTAAAACAATAAAGTGTTCTCCTTTTATACAACAATCAACCACTTTAACTACTGCCGAGTTCGTAAATAGTGCAACAAAAAGAAAAGGTCCATTTCATAGTCCATCAGGCGGAAGATGCTCCTTATTTTATGTTGTTTTACTTTCATTCCGAGACACCAAGTAAAGAACTTTACACTATCTCCCCGTTTGCTACCGCTTTGTACTCGAATCACATTCATATATATACATCAAGTACAGAAATATTCCGGGTTCAATATATCTCTCTTCGTCATCATGAGATGTATTTTTGTTCTTATTTCTTCTCTTCTGTTGTTGTTTTTGTGCGTATTATTGTTGTTTTCTTGTGTGTGTCACGATGATGTCCGACAAGTGCAATAATAAACGACCCACATGCCCCCATCTTTGCTCCGAAGAAGAACCTTTGGTTGAAGATTTTTTCTTAATTTAGCTGCCGTACGAAGGGGAGCCCGAGAAGCGTTAGTGGTGGAACTGAAGAAACGTTCAGAGAGAACGTATTGCATTATCAATTCAGATAGACTGTGCATACTCTCGGTTTCCATTAAAGTTTTACAGCGCGTGTTTGTGAGAGTTGTTGGTAGTCAACAAAGGATGAAATACAAATAGTCTTGTCTTGTCTTGGGTGCGGTATTTTTAACAGACAAATGACTAGGATGTTAATAATGTTATTTAATTGTATTCGAACACGAATGGAATGAATAAAGAAATATTTCTTAAGTAAATTGTTAAGATAAGGCAAATCAAAACCTATAGACTTATGTCATGGAAATAAACGTTTTTCCACCAAGTCGTATTTTAAAAGTTCCTTTTCATTTTCATTTTGCGCATTAAAGCGACATACGCAGGTTATAGCAACACTCCAAGAATAACGATCAGAAGTTTTTGCAAAAGGTAAAATAAACGTGTCAACAGACCAAGATCCGAAAAGAGACCACTATAGATGAACAAGGAATCCTTGTAGTAGACACAATCAGTGTTGAGCATATGGAAAAAAAAACAGTTGTGCAGACTTTCGCTTTCTGGCAGAGCAAACCTTTAAAAATCCACTTAAGTCCAAAACGACACATACATACATATAAAATGAAATTCTTTAAAAACAACCAAAAATAGGGCACTGAATATTGCATATTACATCTGCCGTATTGTGTAAGCGTCCAAAACCAATGTCAACGTTCAAAAATTGTGCAAAACTCACAAAAATTTAAAAATTTGCCTTTGCAAGCATGGAAACAAAAGCGCCAAAATGTGTTAAAAGAGTAAAAATTATAAAAATAAAAAGATTTTGTATATGCTGGCAAAAGGAAAATACCCCACAAATACGTCACAGCTGACATACAAATATTTCATCTGCTAACAGGACAAGCGAATAATAACTCCAGCCAATCGCTTGTTTAAGACTAGCGCTGTGTGTAAGTATGCGTGTTCTGATCTATGAAACTGGATCATTTATTTTTTTAAAACGATTCAACGACAAGCGGTTCGACTTTTTTAGCTTTCAATCTGGGGCTCTAGTCTGTATTTCCAATCGAAAGATAATTAGATTTTTGAATTTCAGCGGCCATTGTTTTTTTTTCTCAAAAATCGGAAATTCGGCATTTGGCAACTCAATTTTAATACGTCAAAAACTCTTTCTAATTTTCATTCGTTGACTATTTTGAAGGCGAAAAGGTTGTGTTTATCGTATAATGTAAGTCACTTTTCAAAATCTTCATATTCAGTTCATTAACTTTAATGTTAAAGATTACCTAAATAAATGCTGTTTCCTTTGGTTTAAATTTGGAGTGGATCAGGAGTTCAAAAAACGCGAGCAGCATTCAAATTGCAAATCTTAATTGATTTCATGTTTCAACATCCAGATCTGGTAAAGCTTACATTAAAACAGCTGATGCCAAAAAACGTTGGCCAATCTCTGGAAGCGGTTGGCAACGGAACTGAACACTGCGGGACCACTTTAGTTTAGTACCTAGTTGCAATTCAAATTCGATTGGAAAATAATTTTCTAATGATTTTAACATTCGAATCGAAATACAGAGTAGGGCTCGTAGACTCTTTAGAATCAATTTGACTGTTTTTGAACGTCTGGAATCCGTGACTCCTCTTTCTGAAAATAAACGAAAGTGGCCTCCTATTAAAAATATAGGACGCTTTTTTCTAAAATTAATCTATAAAATAATAAATTGTCTGGAGCGTACTCTTCAAGTAGTCATGAAAATCGGTCACTCTACCTACCTGCCTATACGAATACTTACAAAAATTCTATGGATTTAACTCTTCATTAAAACATCTACCTACTTCACAAGTAAACATGGTGAAAACAGAACTGGAATTAAAAACTGGAAGCTTATTTAATGTTGTTCTTCTTCTATTTCTGCGACATGTTGAATTATTGTCTGGGAGGCGGATTAGTGTTTTTTTTTTTTGTTGTAAATCTGGGAACAAATAATTTCGCGCATTAATGTCAACAATAGTAAGATTGCAGTACTTAATTATTAAGGCGGGCAATTTAATAAACCCTTTGAAAGAGTATCTGTTCCAAAAGTTAAAATAATGTTTTCTAAATAAGCTCTGACAAAAATGAACTAATCAACCTACTTAAAGAAGACTCTTGTCAGCCAATATTCTCTGCACTAAATTTACTAGATAACCAGTAAGTCATGAACTCATGACTCGAATCTAATTTAGTCGTACATAAACAAAATTTCCAATAACTACATAGCTTGTATATTTTTGTAACTTTGTTTTAACTTAAATGAACTGATATTTATAAAAGTTCCTATAACATACTTCACTTATAATTTTATTTTGTCTTGGAAAGACTCTACGGTTAATAAATAATGGTGTTTTTTCTTTAAGTTTTTATCGGACTCCTTTTTTCAGACGGGACTAATTTTTTGGATTCTTTCTGAGACCCCTGGTCAAAAAATTGCACATTGAGGTTTTGAGATGGCTGAGAAATGTAGAGCCAACTAATACCAACGAGGCAGCAGGGAGAATTTTGGACTCATATCCGAAGGGACAAGAATACAAAAAACTTGAAAAAAGTTTTATTTTTTAGAAAAGAATCATATCTTGAAAAAACATTTTACTGTAGTGTTCCCGTTTTCCTGTAAAATTGTCATTTATGCAGTAAGCAGGATTACAATCTCGACGATATTGTTATGCAAGTGAATTCACATTGGCGTTCTAAACGCACAGCTTATGCAAATATTCAATTCCAATTACGAGTTATTATTTTTATCAATTAGGAACTGATGATGACTTTTAATTATCAAGTCTTTGTTTACAAATTATTGCATCTTAGTATACAAATGAATGTTAACTGATAGTTTCGTATCACAAATAAGCACAGCTAATTACATACAAACACATATCAATGCATATTTATCATGTAGGAACGTACGTTGAATATGTTATTTATGTACGTATTTATTTTATTTCAAGATGACATTTAAGATGGTTAGAATTTACATCTATCTTTGGCTTGATTACACATCTCAAGTGTTCCCACTCGTTTGACGTCCTATTCCTTCGTCCGAAAATCGATCAAAATACTTTTCTAAATGATGTCAATTGTGTCCACGATATGTACCTTTCCATACATAATTAGTCGAAATTCCTTTATGTACATAATATATACGGGGAAGTAAACACCATTAACTTGATAGATAGCGTATAACTTTAATGTTTCCCAAAGGGATTTGTCACCTAGTGGCGTCACACCCCGTCCTCTTTACATTAAGGAAACTCTTTAATATTCCCTGAATGATGGCAATCGAGAGCACCGATTGAGGAATTCATCCAACGATTTGCGTCATACCGCCCATTCCAAACACTCATCCACATGATTCACATTCACAACAGATTAGTGTTAGAGCGTAGAAACAGCGCCCACCTCCTTTATCCTCGAGTCGAGAGTTCTGATGACGAAGGAGAAATACAAGAAAAGGACTCACACTTCCAGAACCAAGGTCATGCACTCGAATCAACAAACGACAAAGAATTCGAAAAAGGAATTTTTTTTTTCTTCAAAAATAAAAGCAGAGGAATGGAAGCTTTAACAATTCGGGGGTAGCAGCAGTGACAAGAGAAAACATAATATCGAAAATATATTGAGAATTCATAATACACATATATAGGCACATGCTGTATGTATAATGGCGACAGCGACAAGAGGCCAAATTCACTACTGCTATTTGAACTCTAAACGTGTATGTTGCAAAGTTTAGGTTCACTCTGTCTATAGATGATTGTTTACAGATTTTTCTGTTGCGTGATGAAATTGTGGATGCGAGTCGGCAGTCCGACTGGAAGAATGGTGAATAGATGAATCGAATCAGCATATATGTACATATTATGTGCGTGTATAATGGAATAGGTGGCGTTTTGAGATGACTTTCAAATCAAAACATTTCACACAATAACGCCTTATGCATTGTATGATGTACGAAATTGTATCTTGTAGCACTTGATATGATTCACCGTCTCACAAAGGGAAAGACTTGTGTTTATTGAATTTTAAAATAATGTAATATCTCAACCTAACATTTAAAACGAAAAGCCGGTTGAAATAGAAAAGCCGGCATAATTGGATTTGCTTTTATTTTAGAATAGACTTCGTGGTACAATGACTTTAGATATCTTAAAGACTACGTATACCAATAAAAAGCAGTTTTAGTTATTCTACAATAATGAACTTTTCTTTCTACTTAAGGTGTAATGTCAAGAAAATCCAGCGAAAAGAAATGCGTTAACTTAATTATTGGGCATGTCAATAATGTGAATAAAAAAATAGAGAGGTCCAAGATGACAACGGTGGGGAACGCCTGACATAATTGGAACAGAATTTAAACGACTAGTAATTTTTAATTGAAACTAAAACTATAGCTATATTTACGATCTTTAAAGCCCTTATATATTTTATTTAATGTTATTTGAATATTTAACTCTCCTTTAAAATGTTTGGTTATTTTAACAAATCTGAAACACTTATTTAATTTTTTGTTTTGTTTGTAAAAAGGTCTAAGGTTTTATAAAAAAACATTATTCAAAGTGTATCAGTATTACCTATGTATTATGGAAACATATTAACTCTTCAATTTATCTAATTAACATAAAACAGAAATGCTACATGGGCGGACTGTTTCATACCATCTGCACTCATATCGCCCAAAGATAGTATAGCATTAAGTTTTAGCCTTACCTTTCAGAGTTTTTCTTGCTAAATAAACTAATAACTTAATGTGTTATTAAATTACGTCCGCAAATTTTATTAAGTACTTTGTTCTGATATTTTCCATTTTAAGTTAAACGAAATAACAAATTCATGGGGGAATTATTGAGCTGTAATAGTTTTTTCGGTTTTTTAATGAATTCATAAAAAAAAATTAATATATATAATAAATTCAAAAATATTTAAAAGCTTTTAGTTCCCTAAACATTTTCCTTTTGCACAAAATGAATCTAAAAATAAAAAAAATTGAAATTTGCCACATAAAACCTACACCACCAAACAGAAATATTAAAGAATATTCTCTTATACAAAAATCGCTCAGCAACAAAAAGTACTGAGATCTAAAAAAATACCTACATGATTCTAGCTTTTTTGTAAGCAAAGTTAAAGGGGGGTGTAAAAATGACCCGATTTGGTTCCTGTAAATAAGGGTGTAGTGCCAAGGTTGGAAGAGAACAAGCCTGGCCGTGCCCCTTAACATGACTTTCTA
This sequence comes from Ferdinandea cuprea, assembly GCA_963576555.1. Taxonomy (NCBI): domain Eukaryota; kingdom Metazoa; phylum Arthropoda; class Insecta; order Diptera; family Syrphidae; genus Ferdinandea; species Ferdinandea cuprea. Next base: position 4,532,686 of record OY754958.1, read on the forward strand.
AAACTCTGTCATATGAATGTTTGAATGTCTCATACAATTTTATAGTAGCTTGACAATGTCCTTTTATCCAAAGCCCTAAAGGTGGATTCGGTTATCTTAAAAACTGTTTTACATGGGCTTTATTGGAGTGTTATTTGAAATTTTGTATGACTTTGCGGGACTATTGTGACAGTGAATCTCGTCATTTTATGAAAATTTTCAAAAAAAGGATTCATTATTTTTTGTAGAATACAAAAAATCGGTAATAGGTTTTTATTAAACTATGTTTTCTTTTCTATCAACGTGCAAATCTTAAAATCAGTATGAGAGCTTACAGGACAGTTTGGAAAAAAAAATTTATTTTATTATTTCTCATTTTTCTTTAATAAAAATAAAAACTATAACTTTATATTTGATTTTAATCAATCAAAGCCACCCTGTTCGAAAGCATTGCAGCCAACGTCAATTTTGGAGACATTCTTCTTTACTATTATCTTTGTATGTGTAGGTATGCTGTTTACACATATACGCTACCGTATATTGCTTTCTTGTGTGCTGTTTGAAACAGCAAGAGTAAATAGTTTCCGTTCAGCGTTCATAATATGTAATCCTTATTGTGCACATGTGCATTTTTTTTGTTAAATGTTTAGATTCGGTTACGGATTAGCTGTCAAATGTTAGCGAATTCTAAGAAAGTATACCCGGTTTGAGGGTTTTTTGTTTGTTTATTTTTATTTTTAATTTCTGTTTTTAAGCCTAAATATAATTCCCACTACATATTACTTGATATTTTACAATATCTCCATTTAAAATTACAAGTGCAACTGAGAAAAATTTCGCAAGTTTTAAGTGAAACAAAATTCAAAATTGCAAGAACTCTCAAGGCAAACATGAGTCGCAAACAAATATATTATTCGGATAAATATACGGACGATGAGTTTGAGTACAGGCACGTTATCCTACCACAGGAACTTGTGAAGCTTGTGCCGAAAACGCACCTTATGTCGGAAAACGAGTGGAGGAGTATAGGTGTTCAGCAATCCCGAGGATGGGTGCACTACATGAAACATAAGCCAGAACCACATATTCTCTTATTCCGAAGGCAAATTTCAAAATAATACACTTAATCCGCAATTCTTGTTCCTTTAAATTATGTTATTATTATTCTATTATTTCATTCAAACAAATACATAGATCTTAAGATTGAAAAAAATATTGTTATTGTTGGAAATTGGTACGTATTAAATTAATATGGAATTCTGGTAAAATAAAGATTGAATTCTTTGGATCAATTCTTGGGAGAACTTTGCTGTTGCGGTTTATTTTGGTCTCGCGTAGTTTTGCCTACTCTGTATTGTTACCTCTGTAAGTTTTCCTTTAAAACTTTGTACTTTCTGTGTAATTAATATATTTTTGTACAGAAAGAAAATATAATCATTTCAAGCTGTGCATTTTTGTTCTTAGTTAAAACGGTAAAGTCTGTTTTCATTAGCCCACAACACTAAGAGCTGTGGTATCATTCACATTAGACGTAGTTTATTAAGAACATATAAAGGTTTTTCCAATTGGGACTTGATAACTTTGAACTTTCATTGTGATGAAAGTCCAATAATCCAATACAATGTACAAACTGTATATTTCAAGACATTCATTTTCATAGTGCTAAAAACTTAACGGCTTCGTCAGCAAACAGAATAAAATGCATTGCTTAGATATCAGTGTGGTTTTAACAGGACGGCGCCACAAGCCTTACAGCGGCTGAACAATCTACTTATTGAAAAATCAACTTTATGAATATGTTATATCGAGAAATTATCCTGTCGATTGGCCGCCTAAATCGTTTGATTCCACATCTCAAGACTTATTTTGAAGGGGCTAAGTTAAATCATTGGTCTATGTCAATAAGCTGGCGTCTTTAGAGGAGCTGATGACCAATATTGAACGAGAGATAGAGAACGTTTGATGACGCCGGTGGGCTTGGAAAAATACCCTAAAGGGCTCTCAACTCCCAACCCAATAAATATAAAAAATATTTGAATACGCAACTGCCCGTTTTAAGGGGACAACCCAGAGCATGTTTGTGTTTCCATAAGGAAAAATATTTTTTAGTCAAATTTACATGAAATTTAAAACATGCACTCTAAAATATAAATAATGAAGGTAGAAGTGTTTTGAGAGATCATTTAAGGAATTTTGAATAAAAAAAAACAATAAGTTATTGATTTGAAACTTTTTTGAAAACAAAAAATTATTCCATATGTAGGTAGGTACTTCAGCAACGCATTCTCTTCCTGATTTAAAAATCTTTGGCGATATTGATTATAAATTTTCTAAACATCGCCAAATATTTGTTTTTCTATTTAGGTTGTGCTTTTAGGTGGATACATTATCTACCTTTCCTTAAAAGTGTAAACGAATTTGTAAAGGTGTAATTTTGCATTATGATCTTTTAGCCTAATTATTAAAAATTCAAAAATATATCCAAATTGTTAGAGACGTTTTTAAGACTTCAATTAAAATTTAAAAACACAGTTTTGGTGTGAATAAAAATATATTTGAAAAATTTAAGTATGCAGACTTATTGAGGATAAAAAAAACTGAGTAAGCAAATCCGTCGAACCGTTTCGCCAAGTTTCTGGACGGGCCGACAGAGCGATAGACGGACATTGGGCCATTTTTTTTTGACTTACCTATAGTCGTTATATCACAAATCATTTTCAGTTTCATTTAAAATTTCAGCCAGTCTTCCTCCTTCGTTTACCATCTTATGTACCTAAACAAAAAAGTTAAGAAAAAACATGGATCCCACCCTTAGCAGATCAGCAACGCGAGAGCAATCTAGGTACAAGGTTAGATTTTATTTCTATCGCTGTTATTGATGCTTAGCTGTCAATGAAAAAATTAATATCAGGTCTTGCCAATATTGCAATCGACAAAGCTTGGAATACGCTACCGTAGTCTAGAAGTTTGACTGAACTAGAGGATCCCAGGATTTTGAAATAAAATGCACCAACGCCTGTATCAATCTTGTAGCCTTCTGTGGTTTGGTCTCGATGTATTCTACTGCAAAAGAAGTGACGAATGATCAATCAGCGGCATATTGTATGATGTGCCTGAATTATCGTCCATATGTTTGCAGCAGATTTCTGCATAAAAATCTTAAGGAATTAAGGTTTGATTATGGCTTTCAAAATATAAATAGTCAAGTTCTCTTATACAAAAATTGCTTTTGCCTAACAAAAAGGACTGAGAACCTCGTTTCTGCAGAATTATTAAAAAATTAATTTGTATTAATAGCAAAATTAATATAAAAAATAATAGGTTTGGTGCCTGCTGATATTTTAGGGATTCATTGTTAGTGAAGTGGGGGAATTTCTGTACGTACGATTATATTTTAAGATTTGCCTTATTAGATAAAAAGTGGTGATCCAAAGGCAAACTTATTCACGCTTGACCTAATTACTTCTTCACTAATCACTAACATGCAGTGAACAAGTACCTACAGATTACCAATTTTTATAAATAATTTCCAGTAAAATAATAACCTACTGTTTTCCACGAAACTCATGCAGCATCTCGTAGGCAACAACTCATTTCCGTGATGCTGTGCAATATCCGCCAATTACTGCGATTATTGACATAAATATAAATTTCCACCTTGAATTGACTCAATTCTACCTATCTACTGCAAACATAAAAAAATAAAATAAGCTGAATTCACCCAGCAACTAAGGGTAGCAGGGCCGGAGAGAATTATTTGACCCCCGCCTACCAATACAACAGCACAGCTTCAGTTTAGTCAGTGAATGAGAAATCCTTTTTATCGATTTTCCACTTTGTACCATAGAAATAAATGAACGATTCGTCTCCTACTCCTTTCGTTGGTGGATGTGGGTTCATGTAGCGGGTATCGGTTGACTGTCTTTTTGCCTTTCAGATGGCGGCACTTAGTCGCCCAACTCTAAGACAATGACCGTGAAAAAAGGGTTTCTAAAAAAATGTATATAACAGAGATATATTTTGCCATGGACGAAGAAAAATGCCCTCGGGCAACCAGAATACATCAATATTTCTTAGATACCATTGAATGGGTATGCATGCAATTGAAAATCCTGACACACTCACCTGGTGTCTGAAGTACAGGTGGGCGGATGAATGGATGATGCTCGAAATTGGAGGATCTCAAATCCTATTTCTGATCAGCTGCTACTTCCGCTCTTATTGGTGTAAAATTCCTAAAGACACAATTACACAAAGTACACACAATCTTGTTGCAGACACACACTATACCAGCAATTTTCTTTTCACTTTTTATCAATTTGCACTTTTTAATCGAACTAAACACGCATCGGTTTTGTTATCTTGAATTTTAAAACGCGTAGAAAACCAACAAAAACGATTTGTTTTCTTTTACTTTTAAATCAGTTTTTATACCGTTCTCGTGTTGTTTTTTTTGTATTACTGGAAAAATTGTTCAGCAACTCTCCACACCACTAACCACTCACGAAGGAGAATTGAAAGGAGACTGACGTTATGTTTTCGCCGACGAAGAAGATTACATACAAAGCGCAAAACGACAATGTATGCACGTTCAGAAAACCTAATCGCTTGGAAATTTTCGCGAGCGCCGTGGATGACTTGACATATGAATACTGGGATACCTGGTGGCGAGAAGCAGAATCTTAATCTTTTTTTATTATTTGCGACGGTCCAAGGGAAATAAGAGCACAAATGCGTTAGTTCAGACAGTTGAGGATGGGTGAATAAATATCGACATTAGAGTTTTGCTGTTTTTGTTAGAACCTTTACTAACTCAGAGGACAGAATTGAGAAAGTTCAAAGAACCTTTATATGATGTATGCCTTCTACAAACGGAATTGGAGAATCGCTTAACGAAAACAATACTATTATTCGTGTAGAAATCTCTCCTAACTCGTCAATCATTTTATATAAAATATTCCACTTGGCTAACTTAGCTAACGAAGGCATTGCGCCCTTAAGACTTACTGCGCGTGACCATTTTGATAACTGCTTTCTGTTTTATTTTTATTGCAGTTGCATTGAGTTCTTATTTATATTATTATTGAATTATTTTTTATTAAATAAACACACGTCACTTTAACTTACATCTCAGTGAAATATAGATTAAATAAAAAAATTTAAGTTAGTGACAAGTAATAAAGTAACTTGAAAGAATTCTTAATCCGGGTTCTTTTGCGACTTTAAGGTCACTAAAGAAGTGTTTGAGACATGCATATAGTAAATTTGATGGGGTCTTATATGTAACATTTAGCAGGGATAGATGTAGATGGGGCTTATGGAGCTAAATTGCCAGTTAACAGCAAAAATATCCCCTTCATAATATTCTGAAAAACATGGGCGTAAAGCCAGCCGGTAACTAATCAAATAATTTTGCGTTGTTTTAATATGATATTTACTTTACTGTTGAAGTCCAACATTTAAAATCAATTAGACTTAAGTAGGCTCTCGTATTATTAAAAAAATACACTTAAAATATGAACATGCTGTCCATTTACGCCACAATGTTTGAAAACTACAATAAAGATAAAAGAATCCTTGGACAAAATTCTTGTGCTTATTTAATAAAATATATGCAAATATAAGTTAAATGATAAGCCACTATAAAGGCTTACAACTTGAATAAGAATGCGAATAAACCCACCAACTTTTATTCGTCGGATCCCAATTTATTCCATGTTCATATATGTTTTTCTGCACTGTGATACATAAAAAAAGTATGTCAAAGAAAAAAGTCAAAAAATAGTTTAACTGTGACCATCGAAATGAAAGAAGGGTGGCCAGAATGCCAGAGGTTTTGTAAAAGGTTTTTGTTTATAATGAATCATGTCACCTTGGCTTGTAGCCATATAAATGGAGAATAAATCTTCAATGAAAAAACGTATCTGTGAATCAATCGAATATAAACACTTTTAATTAAAATACTTACCACTTTTCCAATCGTTGCTTTAATATTCCCAGTCGACGTTACCGAATTTTCAAATTTTTTTTTTTATTTTCTAATTTTATTCACAGTCATTTCCGTCTTAGAGAGTCGAATATTTTTGTGCTCTTTGGTACCTGTTTTTTAGTCTTCACTCTTCCAACGCAAATACACAAATGCAGATTTCTGTCAAAAGTGATATGGTTTTGGTATGAAAGTGGATTTTCGACGTATTCCTGGTACAATCTACTCTTTTCTTTTTGAGGCACATAAAATAGTATTCCCATGAACGTGTAGCAGATGTAGCCATGTACTTAATGTGTTAAAAAATGGAGTCCGACCATTAAACACAGAAAATATGCATTACAAATCTGTATAAACGATGTTGTTTTCATATCCAAACGTAGAAGAATATAGTTTGGGAGCATGTGTTGTATTTTGGTTTGTGTACAGGATGAATTAAGGTGGCATATAAGTAACTAACTGAACAGATATGTTATATTATAATCTTTTATCCCGTAAATATTTTATCGTTGATTTATTCTTTCTAGATATTTTTGTACGTATTCCGTTTTTACTTAGAAATTTAGTATATATTTATTTAGTCGGGTTATTCTTTAAAAGCATTTCGTTGGTAAGCACATCACTTGAGAGCGGCTGAAGCGATTTTGTTATTATTCCTGAAAAGTATTCGAAACATTCCGACTAAGGTTTTAACGGAAAAAAGGTTATTTGAACTCTTGAACATAATTTACTATTCCAACGATTGATTTGCACTGTTATTTTTCTGTCACTCTATCAATAAGCGTAATATGTATTTTAACGACGCTTTAGATACTGAGAATTATTGATTATTAATTAGAATTATTTAAAGAGAATTTTTAAGTGCAAAAGATGTATAAATCATATTTGCGAAACAAGGTTTTGTTTGTGTGGCATAAATACAAATAGAAAAGTTTGCATTCCTATTTGTAGTTAAAGTTGCCGTTAGAAATTGGTCAGAAAAAAGGACACAGAAATAATCAAATATTAGTATCAAAACAATTTAATATATATATTTTACAAACAGCCAACACAAGTTTCTAGAAGTAAATGTAATAGAATCGCCTTTTTGGAAACTTCTTTATCTGTCTTAAGCCCTCTATAGCTTGTAATGGACAGAAAATGGTTAACAAATAAGATTTAGGCTGCATAAATACTTCTAAAAATACTCCTTAGACGCATTAACATAGCCCCACTCTAAAATATTGTAAAAAACTGAGCTGGAAAACTTCGTGGAACAGTAAGTGACATAAGGAACACCAAGTCCTGTACTTTTATGATTTACGTCTAACTAAATCAACTTTGAATGTAAAACTGCGTAACAGCTAAACTCAAATCCATTATTAGTTTCTTGTGTAAGTTACATCAGCACGGAAAAACTGCGCACAAATATGTAACCATTTTCAACGAGATTTCTTATCTCATTATAGTTTGTATATTTTCAAATTTAAAGTCATATATCTGTGGCAAATATAAAATCTTAGAAACCCTCAACAGTTTTCAGTAAGGAGTACATCGAAAGATTTGTTCAAAATACTTTGATGCTTTGAATGCAAATGGTTGATTTATTGCAAAATCTTTGCTGGTAGAACAAAATTGAACAACAAAAACACTTTTTTGGGTAAATCTCTACATATATTTTTATATTTTTTCTCTGTCGAATGAGATTTATTTTTGTTACATTTAAGTATCTAGATTTTCATAATTTGAGTGTGTGTGTTAAGAATTTTTTTTTGGTTGCATGAATATTTATGTTCTTAAATACATATCGATTAATTACTGATTTCTATAAAGGTTTTTAGGTTTTTTTATTCACTATTCTAGGAGTTACAATAATGGCGTAGTATGGTCTTTTCGTTTCTTTCTTCTTCTTTTTTATTGCTGAATATATTGGTTTACACTTTTGTTGGTAGTTTTCTGTGATACAATTATTATTAGTTAACTATTTGGAGAAAATAACTCCTAAAAATGACTATTGCTTGATTATACTTTTATCATAAAAATTAAAAAAAACTTGTTTGTTATCTATCATTAAAATTGTAATTGATTTTCCCCTCTAAAAAAAAGAACGGTTTTTTGTATTTTGTCTTTACTGATGAAAAGTATTTTAATGATGGAACATTTTTTTTTAACTTTAACTTCATTTCTAATCGGTCCCTATATTCGATACTTTTTTTTCATAATTATTGAACTATGTAATTAATAAAATTGTATATGTAATTTTAAAGCCTTAAAAACAGGAATGGTTAAAGAATTTTAACAAAAAAAAATAAGTTAAATTAAATACATGAAAAAAAAATTGATAGAATATTAATTTTTATTGTAGATATATAACCATTCCTTAATTGGGCCCTTTTCTAATACTTAAGAAATTTTATGCAATAAAATTGTTTATAAATGTTTTATGCAAACGATTCTACATACTACTGATATATGAATTTGTTTAACAAAATTTTTTTTAACGCTCTATCTTTTCTAATTGGATAAGTATTTTATTTGATCCTTAGTGTTTTTTTTTTGTTTTAACTTAAGGATTTTCCACTTAATTTTTGTTTTTTAAGTAATTTCACAAAAAGTTTGTAACATTCTTGTGATTATTCGGAATCTCTCATTGCTTGGAAGATAATTTACTCTAAAATAAGAAAAATATATGTATATAGTTGTAATAGCAAATTTAACATTCATATTAATAAAACAAATTTATCTAATAAAACTAAGACACTTAATATGGTACATAAATATATTCAAAACATTTTTTTTACAATATAACTAATTGCTTAACAGAAATATGTGTATATACAAATCAATATCAATAAAATAAAACTATATAAAACGAATTAAATTAATTCAAGTCCCCCAATAAGGTAAAAATAAAAAGCTGCATACATATGTTATCCTGGACACCGATGAAATAATGACAGATGCAGTTTTTGTAAGCCAATTTTTTATTTATTCTTTAATAAATCTCTTTAAATAAAAACTAAAATATTTGGCGTAAACAGCCCATAGGGCCCAAAGCCTAGCTTTTTCAACCATGTGTGTGCGAATGGCATTTTTTTTTTAGAAGCTTCTCATGACAGTTATTACTCTTGGATGTTTGTCAAACTTACGCAAAAGGTCGGACTATATTTTATTTTTAATTAATCGCGACCCTATTTAGCACGCATGGGTATTGGGTAAAATTCAAAAGCCTACGTTTTGGCTGAACCTGGTAAATAGGCGATGTTTTAACTTGCTTTCACAGTTTTCGGTTGGTCTGCTGTTCTGAGATTTTATGAGGGACGAGTGTGCTTTCGTTATTTATAAAGAACACAGATATTCTCATTCTGATATTTTTTATGAAAGCTTTTTATTTAAGGATTTTTTAAACTTTCTAGTTGATAGCGATGTTTGCTTGACCTAATTTGAAGACGCAAATAGAGGTCTAGCTATCGATAGGAAAATTAACTGCGTTGTAGTTCTATAACACTTGTCAGATGAGCTTATGGCAAAATGAAAAGCGTGAATGTGGATACTTGACAAAGTGATCCATATACATATAATATTAAATACGTTAATCGAAAATGACTTTCAAATGTGAAAAGAAAATGGTAAAAATAATTAAAAGTCACACCAGCGGTTTTCTTATCACACATGCAAAAGTTTTCGCGAGGGTAAATTTTATTTCTGTTGTCAATAGAGAAGCAATTTGCTACTTTCCTTACCAATCTTAATGACATAAGAGCACTTCTAGGAGGTGAAGATATGAGTTTTTGCTTTGAAAATTTCGCGCTTTATGTTCTTATATCTCTAGTATAAATCTCTTTTACGACTTTAAAAGCAAACAAGCTTCAAATGATATGTAACAGGAAACGCGTTCTAAAGAGATATCGAATTGACCTTTCGATTTCCAAATATTACTTTTCGATCATGGCAAATATTTGAGTCGACTTTCGACGTGTGAAATATCTCGCGCACGAGTTTACACGTAAAAATGTAAGCAAACCTACTTAACATGGTAACGTTTATTTGTTTTTGTTTAACACCAGCTCAATGCTAGTGCGGCGAGCATACTTTACAACGAGTTCAGTAAAATAAAAATAGATGCAAAATATGCTAAAATAAACTATGTTCATTGTAACACCTTTCACATTTTTGCAAACATTTTGCACGGGAAAGCATCGTTTAAAGTAACAAAGCCAGTTTCTATCTGACCAAAACAAACATCCAAAAATATTATACCTTATTCAAACCGCTTGGGTGTAGCATTTACTTTTAACTGCAACATATTCAAATTTGATGCCTAATCATTTGAAATTATAAAATCTGAGATAAAAAAAAGCTTGAAGTTAACAGACTCTCATCTTGTACAAGTACGTGCTATGTAACGACAATGAAACTGAGCAATTGAAATTCAGTGCTTGAAATAGCTAACGAAAGTTGAAAAAGTCCACATTGGCTGTGGTGATTATCACTTAACCTAAAAACGACTGTGACTGATTGTGTAGACCCTTTAACCCTTCGAGGGCGTGTTTGGCGATAATGTTCTTCATATTTCGTATTTTCACAGGTTTTAACGAAACATGTGTTAACAAAGCATTTGTAGGGAAAAACATAATCTTGAAAAATAAAAACTTGAAAATAAACATTGAATTTAGAAAAATAATTTGTTTCTATTTATTAGATAATATAACATTTGTCTATTAAATGAATAAAAAAAAAACATTATTTAGTGTTTTCTTTGTACAAAATGGATTTTGTTTTTATAAAATTTTGATTATAATCTTGGACAGAAAATACTTAAAATAAAATTATAAAAGCTAATAGTTAAATTGTTATATTAAAATAAAACAATTATGGAAACGTTTAAGGATAAAATATATATAAAAAAAATCATTTTAAATTTATTCTCTACACTGAGTATGTTAAATTTATTTCACATATTGCTTTCAAAATATTATAAAGGAACAACCGAAGCAATTTATACTCATCAAACAACCCATTTAATAAATTTTAAATAAAATTAAGGTTAACTCTAGTAAAAATGATTCGAAAAAATTTATACATATTTCGTTCATGTTTTTTTCACATATAAATTTAACTAAAGTGGATATGTTTCAAATCAAAATTCGTTTTGTTTTAAAAAAAAAAACAAAAAAAACTTATTCAGTTCTCTTAGTGTTACACAAAGGTTTACTTTACAAGAATTTAAATTGATCGATTTTTCTTAAAAGTTTCCCCGAAAAACAACAAATTTTTTATACCCGAGTATGTTATGTGGTTGTGTAAAAATTATAGGAGAGGAATAGGTGAATTATAAAGTTATCATTTTAACTAAAAAAATTTGAAGTTAGTCTTTCAAACATAGTATAATGTAAAACTAGTGAAACAAGTAAAAACTACTTAAACACACGAACGGGAAGTGAGTAGCAGCACTCAGTCCGTTGGACGACAATTTTATAAGGAGACTCTTGGATATGGCATTGATGCAGAGTTGCTGCGGCAAAAGCAATGAACACGCATAATAAAACTGCTATAAAATGATTTCAGCAGAACGCATCATTGGATCACAACCAAACGCTTCGGCAGCGATAGGCGAACGCTTAGCAGTTCGCGGCATGCTGTTACGGTGGTGGTGGCCATGCGCATGGTGATAACTCGTAGTAGTGGTGGCTGTTGTAACCACTGTACTAACACCGGTATTAACATTCGAGGCAGGGTGAATGGTGGCAACAGCAACAGCAGTAGCAACACTCGTACTACCCAGATCTGAGACAGTGATCGACGGTGTGAGAGTTAGTGTGGAGCTGTCGTCACTGCCACAGGACGCAGTTGGATTTGGTGCAACAGACAGGGTCTCATGTATTACAGCCGATTTTCGAATGGTTTGCTGCAGCAGCGAGTTTACATCAATCGCTGGCCACGCGACCAGCGAAACACTTCGTCATAAGACTGTGTCAAAGTTGCCGTCGCTCTTGTGCCGATGGTGTTTACTGTAGTGTTTGCATTGCTTACGAGGAATTGCCGGTGGGCTATGGATCACTGATATTGGCGGTGAGCCGGGAGATAAGCCTGCACTGTGAGATGGAGGCTTATCTGAGGACAACGAAAAGTATTCTGATTGCGAGATTGACGATTTGCCAGCCATACTAAAGGCATCTTCACCATTATCATCTTCAAATGGACCTTCGACGGGAGTCGAAACATCCGACATTGTGGCTGGAGTACTTGTGCTTGAACCCTTTTGAATTGTATCACTCTCATCACAGCTGCAACTGCAGTAGCAGCGACTAGTGGAATTACATGAACAGAAACTCTCTGTGCTTTGCTGACTACTACTTCGATCAGTGTCTGCTCCTTCTAGCGCAGGCTCATCATCACAACGTGGACAAATTTCATCGTCCCCTTCTATACCGTCATCATCTCCTCCAGCGCTGCCGCAGTTAGCCTCCATATGACTGAGACTACTACTAAAACTGCACGTCTTTTGCAGCTGGCCATTTTCGCCAAGCTCTTGGTGACAGCAACTACAACTACTACACTTGCTGCAGCTACTGCAGTAGCAATTTCTACTAAGATTAATGAATTGTTTGCGTTTAATTTTTACACTTTCGTTAACACTAAGTTTACAACAATTGGCATCACAGCACGGTCGCGCAGTGTCACCCTCGTCGTCCTCCTCCACGTCAGCGGCTCCATCAAGCGTCTCCTGCCGTGTGAACTTTTTACCCTTTCGCAAAGGCAATCGTTTGCACTTTCGTGCTACTACAACCACTCCATTAGTTTCTTCTGTTGTACTGGTTGCCGACGTGGTTGAACAAACAGAATCAATACGACTAGATTGCTCACATTTAATGTTGGGTTTGCTTCTCCTTCTCGGATGATGATGATTATGTGGGTGATGATGATTGTCACCGCTGCGATGCACAAGAATGTCCTTGCTGTTGGCCGTTTCGTTGGCCAGTGCAAATGAACGATTACTACTGCTACTGCAGTAGCTGATGTCATCGGTGAGTGTGGCTGCATCGATTTCAATAGCAATCTGTCCGCCAGTTGGAATATTTTCTGGAAGTCTTCTGTGATGAAGCCGTTGTGGGTGGCGATGCAATTGATGAAGCTGCCTATGTCCACACTCTTTCTCTTCTGTACTAGACAAAGATTGGGAAGACGCTGGTGGTAGGTGTTGCTGCCTACAAGCTGGCAACTCTGGAAGTTTTTTCGCCGCAATTCTCTTTTTCTGCTGATGGTGATGCCGATGATTATGCAGTTGTCTCCGATTGTCAGAAATTCCAGGCGATTTCGATGTGCAATGGCAATGGTGATGCGGATGATAATGGCAGTGGCAACAATAGCAGCAATAACAGTAATACTCATATCCAGCACCACGATGATGTCGCTTCCAATTGGAAAGTCCAAGTTCTGGTGTTTGAGTGGCATTGTGCCGTTGTGCTTTACTACGATGATGGCGACAGGTGCGCTCTGCCACAAAGATTGCATTGAGATCATCGGGATCTGGAATTGAGATGGCAGAATCAACTGCTGCTGTTTTGAGGCTAACGCAGTTAGTCTTGTCATTACCGGTGATTGTGTGTTGGAAGGCTCTGTTGTCATAGTCATTCATGTGTCGGATGTCGGTATGCGATGCTAACAAATGATCATCGCCACTGCTTGTTGTATGAAGAATGGAATTAGTGTGCTGTAATTGGGGATGATTTTGCTGCTGTTGTTGTTGTTCATCGGGGGCAAACTGCTAATCTCCACGGTGGACATTGCGTGCTTGTGAATTTTTTCGATATATGTAAACTTGAAGGAGGATGGCGATATCCAAGCTGACCTGGTTAGAGAAAAAATATATGAAAAATTTAGATTAAAATTAATTTTCTATCTGCTGTGATGATATTGCATTGTCATATAAGACGTAAAAAGTTAATTGAAAATAGGTTTAACCCAAGGCCATAGCAAAACACCAAGCCCTGGAGATTTTTTTAAAGGTAAGCACATGTTTAGAAGGGAACACTATGGTGCAAAAAATTGATCTGGGAAGATAAAGGCAATGACAGCAAACATTCAAGGAACTAGAAATGTAAAATGCTTTGAACTCAATTAGATGTGAAGGTAATATGTTGAACGAAGTCAAAACAACATTAATTCTTGAATATCTCTTGCAGTAGGCAGTCAAGCTGCGCATGGCTGGATTTGGGTCGATTGCATCAAAAAATTGTCATCATTACTTATTTCTTAGTAACTTATCTCTTTGATAGTTTTATCAAAATTTGCCACGCGGAATTAAAAGATTTAAAATATGTTTTTTATGAGCTTCGCTCACCAAACTTAGTTTTCCCCCTCGGGTTTGTAGGTGTGTTTTGGAGATAGACCGTCTTTTTCTAAAAGATATTTACTCAGTCTTGACGAGAGATCAAATTATTTGGGCGATTGTTTATTTGGGTTAATAATTTTATTAATATTTTGGCGTTCCAACATTATGAATCTGTTGTTTGGCTTTAGGAGTTTGTATCGTCCTGACAAGGGAAAAGGCCTACGACAAAATAAAGGCCGGTCATCTAAGCGGCAAGCAGGATGATCAGAAATATCAATCTAAATATCTTATATTAGAGAAACAGAATTCAAAACATAAAACAGAAAGGATACTCTAACTATAACCACTTATGGAATACTATGACGTCTTAAAGAAGGACCTAAAGACTAGCTCCTCCAACCATTGTGTGTGCTGAGATATATTTTTGACACGAATGGAAGGGTCCTACAGTTTAATGCCGATTTCGAACGGCAATTTTATTTTTGAGAAGCTTCTCATGACATTGTTAGACGTTCACAAGAGGTGGGGCAGCGAATAAAAACTTTAAGGTGGTACGGACCGGGATTTGAACCAGCGATCGTAAAATAAATTATTTTGACTATATTGGTATAGCAATAACGCTTCGCTTGGTCTTCCTTAGTTTCAACCTTAGTTAACCTCAGCCTCAGCCTCATACAAAATACGATTCTCAAACTGACTTTTTTTTTTGAAGAGAACACTCAGTCACATTATTACAATATTGTCCTTCACATTTTTTTTTCATTCAAATGTAACTCAACATCACCTCTATTTAAATTTAAATTGTATAAAGTTAATTATGAGTCACATAAACAAATAGCCCTCAACATAAATACAACAAAATATCCTTCACCCCCGACCCTTCTACATCAAAAGCATTTCACTTCGCATCCTTCGTTCTAAAAGTATTATTTTACTGGAATATAGCGCAAAGTATATGTGAAATATCCTTAAACCATTGTCACCACTTACCAGCATGTGCTGACTGTAATTTCTGTTTTCATGCTTTCAATGTTTAGAGGACGTTTGTCATTTATATCCTGTAACCGATGTCTGAATCAAACGGAAAGTGTCGACTGATATGTGACAAGGACACTCGAAGCATAAATGAATACATTGCCAAGCAGATTATGTCACTCAGTATTATTTTTTAATGGAAATTTAATAATTACGATCGAAGGAGCAGGAATTGCTTCGACACACGAATGACGTGGGTATCTTAATGAAGTTCATATTGAAAAGATTTCAAATAAAAATATGTAACCACAAAGGTGCTCACTCAAGGCGAAAGAATGTTATACAAAATTTTAAGGAATACTAACCTGCAGCGTACCGCAAATCCAGAACTGCGATGGTGCTTTTCTTAATATAAAATAAGCAGTCTTAAACATATCACCAATTGTCCACATGATCACCATGTGTATACTCATTCCATATGTTGATTTGTTTTTAAAATTTCGTATAAATTGCGGGGCACCTGCCGGAATAAATAGGAATTATAACAGAAATTCATATTGGTAATTGTTTTCTAAGCTTACCCAACATAGCCTCCGTGAAGACGGCAAAGAAGCCAACGGTCTCCATGAACCAATCAATTGACAACATCAGATATGTAATAGCTGCACCAACAGCCCAAACTACAAGCATAAAGTCCAAGTACGACTGAAAGTCCGTCCACGCCCAAAAGTATTTCATATCGAGATCTGAAAGGTTCAAGCAAAAAAAAAACATGACATACATGATTGGTAAAATGGTTTTGGTGAGTAGGTGGATTTATGAAGAACCACGGAAAGCATGCAAAATGAATTAAATATTGAATAAATCATATTTACGATTCAACGATGAAATGTGCTACTATACTTGGAGTCAATGTGAAATGTTACCCATACTCCATAGTGAGTGAGAATAAAATGCAATTTCGCCAAAATATTTAATGAAAATGGGTTGTTTTTTGTTTTTGTTTGTTGAACGATAAGAACTCTTCCAGAGAACAGATTATATTTGAATTAATTAGAACGGCAAACTGCAATGCACAACTTTGTGCTGGGTGAGTATAATGAGAAAATTCGTGGTAATATTGTGCTAGTTTGTTGCTCAGATCCTGCAGGAATTTGGTTATGTTTGCTTTGCTGTTGCACCCCTTATGAGTGAGGGTTGATAAATATGATTCCCTTTAAAGTTTTGTGAAATTTTCAGCTTTAGTTTGCGTCCTTCTATGTTAAAAATCGTTTTAAGAGTTTCATTGCTATTTGTTTTCTTCATGATGTATGGCATGATAATATATACGATACCAATTATGTAGTTACCAGGATTATTAATTAACTTATCACCGAAGATGTAGGCACTACAAACTTATGCAAGTTTCATCATTTTATGTCAGTGACATGGTAATTTGTCCCGTTAAGTGTTAAATTTACAAATTTTGTTGCAGCTCTTTAGTTGCAGTCAAGTCCAGGTTAAAGCCGTTATTTGTCGGTTCAGGCTACTAAATAAACAAAATTAAAAAGAAAATTTGCACGGATAGGTTTTACATACATTGCTATGACTAGTAGCAAACAATTCGTCCCTGATGGACCCAGTTCACCACTTCGTCTTTGCCGAAATAAGAACAAGAAGCTAACAAGTCGAATGAAAATGATTAAAGTTCATAGCGGACCTACAATCAAGTCCTACAATCAAGTGAGAATATAAGAGTAGTAAATATTAAAAATAGAAGAAGAACGACGGTGGCAGTAAAGACAAATGCTTACAATCCTTTAGAATGAAACATTTATAAGAAATAGGTAGTACAAGAATGATATAAGAGAGCTCAGTTAACTATATCGATGAAAATGCTGTTTATATAATTGTTGTAACAAATGTTGCAGCATACAAAGTTCACAATTACAATTGTGTTAATTTCCTCCATCAATTTTACATCCATTGTACCCCTGGAAGGATTGCCACACCGAATGGGAACAAGCGGATTGATTTTACCAGATATTTAAATATAAAAAATGTCGAAAACAGTTGTTTTGCCTCTATATATTTCCTATGTAGATATCGGGATTTTTAAATTGATTGATTGTTGTTGGTTTTTCAGCGAAGACTAGTGACTAGTGAAAAAATAATCAAATCTTTTGAAGTTCAATTTAAAGGTCCATTACGGGCAATGCTATCGACGTCAGATTGCCCTTAGTTTCATCCAAACTGAGATTTAAAAATTGTAAACTAACAAATCAAAAATATATATATATATTGACCAGTTTCTATGCTACCCTTGAAGGGAGGGTTAATTCAACATGATCGAAAACAATATCTACTACAATTGGGATATTCTTCTTTATTTAGAAAATTGTTTTTGTTCGTTAATATGCTTTTGTTGTCCCGTTGGACAAGTATGAATGTACGTGATAACATTTCTAAAATAATGCTTACGCATTCCATTAGGGTCATGACATTTGCCTCTTATATTTAATGCAAGCGTTTCAGCGCATATCACTGAATAGATTATGGGAAAGAGTACATTGTGTCGTGTAAGCAAACACTTTCCCAAATCGATGAAAATAAGCTCAAATGCTTAATAAGATGTCACGTCACGATGTCTGCAATGGGGCGAGGAATTTTTATAGAAAACATTGCGCAAAGTGTAATTGCAATTTCATACCATTGTTTTTCCAATAATGACGTCAAATGGAAATAATTTGAAACTAAGATAACACTTCTGGGCAGTTTTCATCGACATGACACGTGCCTTTTTCTAATGACAACAATTCGGGTTAATGAAAATTAATTATGCATCTACACTTAATTGCTGTCATATTCTTATTTTTGTTTTTGTTTTTTTTTATAGAAATCCTTAACCATTACACTGTCTCGCCTCACAATCAAATACTATTCCGCTGCCTTGTTCTTAAATGTGTCCAGCTCACCCACAACCATATCATAGCTATTAATCAAAACATATAGCACATGAATATGACAGTGAATGTCACTATATCGTCGGCCCAACACCAATAAATTGGTTTGCCCCAAATGTCCATAATAACATTAAACTTAGTTCATATTCTATTGCAAGGACCGAAGGACTGGATTTAAACAATTTTTTCTGCTGAGTATAAATTGATTAGATTCCTATAAACAAATGTAATTGATTTGAATTGTGAAAGAATATGCAATTGGTCAATTAAACAATTAAATTAAATTGAAAAATTAGATTTTGTTTAAAGACTTACATAGGTTCGGTTTCAGCAGGGGCTACAAATACGTGCAGCGTGAAACCTAGTGACCTACCCGAATCAAACCGCCCCATCGGTTTATCTAATAACAATGGAAAGGATTATTGATGTTCATCTCAGAGATAAGATGATAAGATGATGGTGCTCATGCACCATAGTAAATGGGTCGATGCTTAAAAGTGGCTAACTGACTTTAGTATCAGTTTCAGCGGTAAGCGGTTTTACCATTAACATACCTGCCGTCATTGATCTAGTATTATGATGAGGCAAAGAGGCTTACGAACGTAAATAAAACGCTTCAGACCGTCAAAGACTGGTGCTACAGGGAAAATCTTTTCATAAACATGTCATAGGTCCATTTACTGCATGAAGAAACAATAAGCATAACAGTTCTAACAACAAAATTGTTGAGTACTCCGACGGTAATAAGACTATTACCCTTGCACTTATGTAGAGACAAAGTTGCATTACGTGCTTAGCCAATCAAACTAAAGATAAAGATAATGGATAAGTCTTAGTCTTGGCAATCCTGGACTGAACTCTTTTTCTGGACCCCAAAAAAATTATTCAATTTATGTTTTAAAATTTTGGGAGCATTCGTAATGTTAGTCAGACTATATCTCCAGTGCACTTTTTGCAGACGACATATCAATAAAAAGTTGCAAATGTTTGAAATTGAGTAAGATTTCTATTCCGGCTGTATCGGTGGTTGTTATTGCTTTTGTTAATTAATTCGGCATGTAAATCAACCGCAGGACCGCAGTCTTTTGCCATATGACAAATCCATCACTAAAAGTGGATATGAACACGGAATATGTGGGTGAGCTGGACACATCGGTTTATCTAATAACAATGGAAAGGATTATTGATGTTCATCTCAGAGATAAGATGATAAGATGATGGTGCTCATGCACCATAGTAAATGGGTCGATGCTTAAAAGTGGCTAACTGACTTTAGTATCAGTTTCAGCGGTAAGCGGTTTTACCATTAACATACCTGCCGTCATTGATCTAGTATTATGATGAGGCAAAGAGGCTTACGAACGTAAATAAAACGCTTCAGACCGTCAAAGACTGGTGCTACAGGGAAAATCTTTTCATAAACATGTCATAGGTCCATTTACTGCATGAAGAAACAATAAGCATAACAGTTCTAACAACAAAATTGTTGAGTACTCCGACGGTAATAAGACTATTACCCTTGCACTTATGTAGAGACAAAGTTGCATTACGTGCTTAGCCAATCAAACTAAAGATAAAGATAATGGATAAGTCTTAGTCTTGGCAATCCTGGACTGAACTCTTTTTCTGGACCCCAAAAAAATTATTCAATTTATGTTTTAAAATTTTGGGAGCATTCGTAATGTTAGTCAGACTATATCTCCAGTGCACTTTTTGCAGACGACATATCAATAAAAAGTTGCAAATGTTTGAAATTGAGTAAGATTTCTATTCCGGCTGTATCGGTGGTTGTTATTGCTTTTGTTAATTAATTCGGCATGTAAATCAACCGCAGGACCGCAGTCTTTTGCCATATGACAAATCCATCACTAAAAGTGGATATGAACACGGAATCTGTATATGCTACTACTTGGACCCAACTTAATTTTCAAATATTAATTTTTGAAAATTTAGTTCCAAATCATTTACAATGAGAACTCAGAGAATTGGTGACAGAGCCGCACCTTGTGGAGAGCCCCAAGATATTGTCACCTTCAGCCGTGTGTCTCCTAGCTTTGAGGTTGATATGTCTGTTTTTAAACAAGCACATTATGCACTTAGTGCGGTTTTCTTTTATGTCTACTAAACTTCTTTGAACTGAATTGTTGAGTCATCTTCAATATCCAGGTACACCTTTAGTGTTTTTTCCACAGTACTTACAACTCTGTGGACTGCTGTTTCTGTTGACCTGGAAATATGACTTCCGGCAGTTTGCTTATCATGAAGATGTCAATTAACCTTTCAAATATCTTCAATTGAAATAAAGTTAGGCTATGCCTAAAGTCTTTAGCGGAGTTGTGACTGGGATTGAAAGCTTAAGATAGAAATACCACTTAGGAATATGTTTTCCAGATGCGTAGTTATGGAATTTACAAATTTTTGAAGCACCGTAGGAAAGATGCCGTCTAGCAAAATGGTGTTAAAAGCCTGTTTTATTCTTTCACCAGATGTGCCAGCTAGTGTACTCACACTGATAATGAAAATAATCACTATTTTCATGTGGCTACTGTCTTTAATCAAGGCTAACCTAAAATAATTACAGGTACAAGCAAAGAATCGACCATTTTATCCGATTTCATGTTATAGCTTAGCTTTCTAAATGGAATTGGCACAAAGGGGTTTAAAGAGAATCGAACACAATACAAGTTCAAAACACATTTTTATAAAAATATCCTTAAAAACATTCCGAGGTCTTATTGATAAACATCAACAACAATTTTTTTTTACATTCCATTTTTACACATCGCTTTGCTATAGATGATTGTTTATTTTTGTCTATGGAATCGTCCACAAACTTTGCATGTATTTTGTGGAGAGTTGTATGGACAGCGAATGTTGTTAGGCATATGTTTTGTTTTTTCTTTTGCCTAAAAAACAAAACAGCTGACAGAATGCCACTTTTTTTAACCATCCTTGTTGTTTTCATAAGGCGTATCAGGATTTTGCTGTTGGTGATTGCTTTGAGAGGAGATTTTTTTCTCAATGCTATATGTGTTTTTCTTTTAACAGAATGCATTTTAACAACAAAGGATAATTGCAACTATGAAAGCAAGTGTACGCCACTGAGTATAGTAGAATGAGTACTCATTGAGACTTAAGTATGATGTCAATTGGTATACTTCAGAGATTTTGTCCTGTTAAGTTGCTGAACTGAATAGAGGTTGATGTATTTTGGATGGTTTTCTTTTACGTTCATTTATAGTTAGGGTAGATTTTGTTGTTAACCCTAATAAGACGCCACTTGACAAGAAAATTGCAATCCGATTATACTTGGTGTTGTTCGAGAAGCTGTGTTGCATCTGTGAAGTTCTTTAAAATCAATTTTTCCAAACAATCTTTTTTTAAGCAAATAGCAATGCCTTTGTAATATTATAATATAGTAATTGACACACTTACTTCTATTGGTTTTTTTTATATGTACTTAAAATAACAAAGCCGCTCTGTGAGAAAGAAAATCTCCTCAAATCAATAAAATATCAACCAATTAAGTGCAATGTAGTAAGTGTTTCAGTGATTTGGATTTTTTTTTGATTAATTTAAACCAAACACATATAGAACAACATAGAAACGTTAATGGATTTTACGCCCTCAAATAACATAAAACAACATTTCAGTCATATCATAAAAAAACCCCACAAAACAAAATTAATGACAACAATGACTATCTTCAATTTCGTCAAATCGATCATGAGGACACACTGCACACCTACCTTTACTAATGAATGCTTTGCTAAGGTTTTGTTAATTAAAATGACATCCGCTTTAGCAATTTGTCCTTCGTCCTTCGGCAGGTGGATGAGTGGGTAAAAGATATGCAAAGCCATTGGCAGAAGCGTGCTCAAAAACTAAACCCAGAGATCATCAAGTAGAATGACTTCGAAGAAATAGGTCACAGGATATTTACTTTCTGCTCCATTTTAATTGAGATTTTGTGTTCTTTGTAATTGATGCGGAATTTGACGCGCCAGAGGCAATATCTGATGCAAACAAACACGAGGGTATTCTTACGAAATTGTGCAATTTACTCGTTTTTAACGGGGTAGAACAATGAAAACGAGTAATTAGTGTGAAATGCAAATATTTTCCAGGAGGAAGGGGCTCTGCCAAAGTTACATTCATTCTAAGCTCATTAAGGTATTTTTTGCATTTTGTATTCACAGGTATTCATTTATGTAATTAAAAAAATCCGTAAGGGTTTTGCACATAAAAAATGATTGTTTAGGTGCAATGTTTTGGTGAAATATTTTATTAGATCTAATAAACATATGTATGTACGCGCCCGAACATTTGCAATAAGTCTGTGTCTTTCATTCTAACACTCGGGAGAGTCGACCGCAGGCTGCTTGCAAGTGTCCTTTCGGTCTACCAAGCATTTGCTTAAAACTTAAATGTGTTGGGCCATCTGTTCTTCTCATGGTGAGGTTATGACACAACAGAAAACTTCCTGTGCAGCTGTCCTGACTTTATCAGGTGGTGGGTTTGGTGGTGAGAGAAGCATCAGAACAGAACTGATGTTGAACAGTTCAAAATCGTGTTATAAGCCAATAAGGGGATTAGAACGCACTTTAATTCGAAGTTTGTTGGTTTAACACTGTATTGCTGGGTCATTTAGCTTAAAGATAAACAAATAAAACTTAAGCTCAGTTCCTTTTTTTGGAATCATTTAATTTTCGGGCAAATACGATACTTATTTCCCTTCAAAACATCCATCAATACATAAAGAGCAAGTTTGCTCCACACTTATGATGGCTCCATCGTCAGCAAAGAATAAATGATGTGATTTGCTGTGTCCCTCAGAATAACAGGTATAAAAAGCAAATTACTTGAGATGCACACCAACTATGATTGGGAACTCTTCGGGGGAGCCAGAGGAAAATATACATGTGCATCATCATCTGTACGTAGATTTTAGAAACTCCTCTTTGTCTTAGCCCACCCACATCCTTTTTTAAAAACTAACGAACACCATTCGAAAACTCTTTAAGGAATTACAAGTTTTTTTCCATTATGACCCTTATACAAGGTGCCGCAAAAGCCATCACCCTATTCCAGGGTGCTATAGTTTTTGCAAATAAATGCATCGTACTGATTGTGACTGAATTGTACTGATGTCAACTAGGCAGGAATCAGAGAGACAAGCTGGCATTGAAAACTTGCCGGTAGGCCGTCAACAGACATTTTTGTTTGTAAGGTTTTTTGTAGTCAACAAAATCTTGAAGCCCTCAAAGAGAATATCCGTCAAGAATGCGAGGACCCATCGCCGGAAGTTCTGGCAAGAGTGATGAAAATGCCAAAAACTGGTCATTAACCATCATCATCATCAAACTGGCAATGGCTACTTTTACCCGATAAGATTTTCTCGATTTAATATAAAAAAATGTAAGACATCAGCTAAAAATAATATAAAAGCAGAACCAACGTTTTTCATTCGCAACAACTCCGGGTGACAAATTTGCGCCACGACTCAACGACTTCATGGTATGTAACACCAGATTTATAGAACGATAGTTATCACTATCTTCCTTTGCACAAAAAGTGGTATATATTGTTCGATTACCTTTTTGCGTCGCTTTAAATTAGAGTTGAATATACACAAGCGTTGAATTATTCTCACGCCAATATTATTTTTATTTTCCGCCAATATTATATTAATATAGTTAAGAGTCTAAAGGTTGCTTTAGGAATGGGGACTAAGAACTACCAAACAATTTGATATTATCAATGTAATGTATTTTCTTTTAATTAATTTACCAACGGATTCAATGTATACATTTATCATAACCAGCAAACTTTTTAACCATAACCAGACGTTACTGGCTGACGATATCTGTAAAGGTTGCGGTGACAAAATACTAACGAGAATACCTCTCATTTTCTTTGTGACTGCCCGAGTTTCTGCCATTTGAGGAACAGAATTTAGAATCTACTATTTTTTAAAATACTGAAAATTCTGATGTCTCCGTACAACAAGTTATATAGAACGTCGGGTGACCATGACCTCCCACCAAAGGGTATAGAAAAGAGCCTAATGCTGCTTCACCAGTTCGTTAACTTAACCTTGCCTATTCATCGTCGTTGTCGGACGGAGTGTTTCTGCTTCTAAAGCTTATTAATTTGTTTCCTCATATAAAATCACTTAGATGCAAGTGCAGCACATACTTATCACTAATATCAATGCAAATGTACATATAACCATTTTAATAACCGGTCATTTGCGGTTCAACGTTGCTTTCTTCACAAGCCGCCATCCTTTTGGCACTTTACCAAATTACATTCCCTGGAGTTTATATATATATATATGTAGATACCTCTATACGCATAAAAATTGAAGAAGAACATTACAATAATGGCTGGAAAATGAAATGACACGTTTAAGCTAAGTAACACACAATTACTTTATGTATGCATGCAAAACTATAAAAAGAAAAATAAACTAATGACTAAAAATGGCCATACCCCAACAGAATAATGAAATTGTACACAACAAATAAAAATGTGACTAAACAATGACGAATATCTCGAATATAACAACCACGATATGAATACAAAAATTACAACAACAATAACAAAAAAATGGTCTCTAGTAGATAAACGAAAAAAAAAGAAGAGAAGAACCCTTTCGAGTTCAAAGAAGTTGAACACATACCGCTTAAGTAATGTCTAGAGCGACTGCGTTTCAATGCGCCAGCAGGAGAAGATGAGGCACCAGCACCAGTATCAGTGTCTCCAATTACCTTTGGCAGACGAAGATCACAGTGGTCATCACCTTATGTATAGCGAATAATATAGTTTTCTATTTATAAATTGCATTTAAACGTTTATTTTTGTGCAATAGAAATATACATAGTGTACACTACTTTATAAGCTTACTTTAAGATATCTTTAAATATCTTTAATTTCAGTAGAAAGGACATATAGTTACAATGTTTTTAAAGAAGAACATAGCCAAACAATTATACAAACCTGAGAATTCATGTTCCTGTATCGATGGGCCAAGATTATTTCGTTTAACCTTTACGCATAGATGAATCATAAGGAACATGGTGACATTCATTACAACACTCTGGACAAGAAGAGGAAGCTCATAGCGTTTGGAAAACCTGAAAAAAAAAAATGTTTAATTAGTCAAATACTGCAGAGCAAAAACATTTATGTATATCCTG
Source organism: Ferdinandea cuprea (assembly GCA_963576555.1). NCBI lineage: Eukaryota > Metazoa > Arthropoda > Insecta > Diptera > Syrphidae > Ferdinandea > Ferdinandea cuprea. The sequence continues at coordinate 4,558,084 of OY754958.1, forward strand.
CAGCAATAAAACAAACATATCCTTTTATTAAGTGGTCTTTATAACAGGTCTTGAGTCCAGAGGCTACAAGTCATTTGTTAACCAAAAAAAAATAAAAAAATAAATGATTGCCTCCGGTCTTCTTCGTAGTGGGACTTCCAATAGAAAATTTTTTGTGATATTCCATTCGACCGTGGCATGACGGAAGGGTAGAACATTTTCATTAAACAAAATGGTAATGAATGGAAAAGGCAATAGAAATAAGTTACAGTCGTATGCCTGGGGACATAGTTAGTAACACAAGATCTGTTATAATGATGCATACATTTTACAACAAATAACAGGAGCTTTAACTCAGCATTATGCAAAAGTACGTGCGAATACGAAGCGTTCCCTCAGGCTATGCATGGTTGCGATCCTGAGACGAGCAGACATGCTCCGGTCAGAGAAATTCGGTCTTTAACGAGTTAAATAATGCATAGGCTGAGGCAAAACCTAAGGTTTGCAAGTTGGAACGTTCGAAGTTAGGGGTAAGACGTCTTGTGTGCTCCGAAAAAAGGCAAACACCAGAAATCTGGGGAGTCTTTTCGTTAAAAGATGTGCCTACAAGAGTTTTTACTAAGAATAGAATGGTTTTGCTATTATCCTTGCACGTCGGGAGAGCCTACATGGGGCTCTGGCACTGCGGCTCCAAATGGAGCTTATTGTGCCTTCCCTGGCGGGGTCCTAGAGCAATGGGTTAAGTGCGGAGGACTTGGGGCAGAGTTACTAAGCAGCGTATTAACCATTAAAAGTCCAGTGACCGTTTGATGTCTCTCAAACTGGTGTTACAACGTTAAATGTGGAATACTGTCATTCGAAAAAGATGCATTGTAGTAAGATGTTCGCAACCACATCATGAGAATGCCATCATGTTTGTTGGCGGTCAAGAATGGAGACTGACGTGGAGGACTAGGACACGGCATCTTGAATTTTTCTGGTGAAAACATTCATACCATGAGCAAGTCATACGGTCTAATGGTGCTATAAACCATTTTCGTAAAAAAAACCCGGCTCGTGATCGCTTATAGCAGTGGCGAGTAAAAGCGTAAGGTAAAAGATTTCAAAGTGATCTTAGGAGAAACGATTACTTGACAGCAGCGTCTTATTCTGACAAAAATATTTATGGAGTCCACTCAGGAGAAAGGAAAACGCGAAAAAATTATAAAAAAAACATGCGAAACTATCTTCGTAACAACATAGACACTAAGTTAAGGATGACGAGTGCTGTGCACAAGATACGTGGATCTGCAAAAGAACTAGGTGCGTTCGACAAAAAATAAAAAATTAAAAAGAGCATCAGTACGAAAAATTACGCCGGCTATACTTTTCAGGCGCCAATCCTTTTAAAGAAGATATAACCGGCATTGCAGTCGATGAAGTTAGAAAATCGGTCAAATACTCCAAAAAGCGATAGGCGGTTGGGCCGGACCCTCTAAGTTTTGGTAGAAGATGGAACAGATCGGGTCAAGGTGGCTTATGATTCTTATCTCCAAACTCGTGATAGGCGATCCAATGTCCAATCAGTGGAGGAAATTTTTACAAAACTGATGTTACAAACCTATCGTTGAACGGGGTATTATACAAAATGTATGTGGGCAAATTGACATCAATAGAGATGAAAATGTTTAGCAATACAGCAGGAGTACCTAAGTTTGCTAGTAAACTAGAAGTTCAGACATTCAAAGAGGCGTTTGCGTCAAAAAAAACTCTTCTCGTAAATATTGAGGACTTCAGTTGGTATTCTCATGTTCAAGGAATAAACATTATGAACTCCGTTAGAAAACGAAAAAGTCAATCAACGTTTCTATATTTAAGTGGCAAAGAGAGGCAGGCCTTAAATCTCCTGGATCACATTAAGGCCTAAAGATATTTCTAAGGTCAAACTGGCGAACTCCCCAGGTGGAATTGTTGTGAAGATTTTGATATAATGACCTCGTCGACAAAAGGAGAAAAGAAGACGATCCAAAAAGGCTCTTTGTGAATTTAATTGTTGAACATGGAAGGACATGTGATTTACAAAATCTTTTTGATCTATCTCGGTGTTTTGACAGAGCTGTCGCTTTCAAGGCGCCCAAGAGGGCATCGCTTAAGAGCATCACGGTTGATCTTCTACTGAATAAATGTGAATTTTTGCTCATGTAACTTCTTCGAAAATCATTCGGTAACTCTTAGCATTTTAGTTTAGTTCCCAATGAATTTTTTCCATACAAATCGAAAGAATGAAATGATCAAATGATTCCATTTTTCAAAAGTTGGTATTATTTTCTTAAAAAAAAAACAACAACATAACACAGCTTAAAATCTAACTTTGTTAAGATATTTTTTTTGTGTTACACACCACTTACTTAGGACCCATCCGATTCTAAATAAAGCTTCAACTCGTTGACGTTATATCAATGGTCACTCACACCCCAAAAAGTACAATTTCCGAGACATTAATCACCGCACTTGAGTGAGGTGATTTTGGTTGGAATTTATTTCCTCAATACAGAAACAACAAATATAAACCACAAACCACTCTTCTTCACGGCCCTAAATGGCCAGCGCACCCATCCACAGATAAAGGAAACGAACAAAATGTATATTTCACTGTGAGATAAAAAAATCGATTTAATATCCTTCCACTAGGTCTGTGGTCCGCCTAGAGTCCATTAACTATCTGAGTGTGCTGTTTGATTTTATTCCACCTCACATACGAGTAACTATATGTTAGAATATCGTGACATTTCTGCACACTTAAGTGTGGGGCTATTGATTTTTGTGCTCAACTTTGATGCGTTTGTCCTTTTAACATAGATTTCTAAGGATGTTGCAACTAATCATCATCACGTAAAAGTGCTGTTTAAGACTGGTGTAACCATTAAGTTAATAACAAACCACAAATGCCTACATAAAGCTAAATACGTACTTTTTAAGTCGAATGGGTTCAATTAAAAAGTAAATTTCCTTGCCTTAGAAGGGCACGCGGAACACGATAGCAAAACATTGATTAGAATTCGATTTCAGACAGATTAGAATGAATTACTCACTCTTTTCTGTTTTTCTTGCGGGATAAGGAAATAGATAAAGTATCGCAATAGCTCGTCTTACATAGGCTTTTATATAACCCCTATTGGAAAGGTATTTGACGGCCAGATTACGATAAATTAATTTTAACAAATTGTTAAAAAAAAAAAACATCTTTATGCCAGATTTATTTAATAGTTGACAGCAAGTCGGCATGAGCGTCAAAATCGGCTTGTTTACATTTCACGTAAGCTCCGTCTTATTTATGATATTTGCCTTTAAGGAAAAGATAAGACTAATAAAAGCTTTATATGTCATAGCACATTTTATTGTGTTATTTACGTGCTTATATTTGCATAGGTGTGACTGTTTGTAAAACAAATAAATTCACAAACATTTGAGACAGATAATTGCTGGAAGTGGGCAGAATTTTACGCTTTTTGACGCTTATTACGCTTTAGACGACGTTTTCAGACTTAAACATTTAGTTACACATAGCAATTGTTTTATAATTTGCCAGCTTAATTAACTACTTTGACACATATCGTTCATCAGGCTGCAATTAGAATTTCAAAGGGAATCATTACAACTTATCTAACAAGATTAGTCAATTACTAAAGAGCGCTTTCTCGTGCGAACTTCACTTTCAGTGCCAAATTTTGTGATAGAGGGGTTCTTCCCTATGTAACGATCTATTTATCCTATCCAATTTTAGAATGGATATAACGCGAACTGTTTTACGAAAAAAAATTTCTTATGTTTCCCAATTATAACTTTCATTTTAAATAGCCTTCTAGTTAGCAATCTGTGAAAAAATGGATTCCTTTTAAGCTCCTTCCATAACAATATTTGTAACGATAAATGTTGTAAGTGAAATTATTAAAATTCCAATAACAAAATGGTGAACATTTTGTCTAAAAACCAAATCACTTAATTTGGTTGCGTCATGAAAATTTAATACTGGGTTTTGTTGTCGCCACTCACGGGACCTGTGCGATAAGAAGGGAATGTGGGAGTATGGATTTAAAGCGGAATTGGGAAAGAAATTATATTATTAAATTCAATGCCTGAGATATCAGCGAGGTCATCAAGTGTGCGATATCCGGCTAAAACTGAACACCCACAGAGAAGATGAAGTACTAATTCGTCCTCGTTATCGTCCAAGCAACTGCAACAGATGGTACTGTGGGGAATGCGAAGTTTGGCCGTGCGAGTAGCTATCAGCGATTGACCCTTACATATGGCCCTTACATAGTGATATCTGCACGCATTCTACGTATTAGGATCTGTGTCTTAGTTTTGTTTTAAGTGGGCCACATATTCATGGATATGACGCAAGTGGTCAGGACTTAGCCATTGAGAGAATATGCAAGAATATTTCTTTCTTCACGAATACTAGCGGGGGATAGACTTGCTCCGCTACTGATGAATGGAGAGCAGAGAAACTTCTGCACGTCGGCCTTCTCACTTGCCTCTGTATTTTTTTTATCCGAAACCCCCACGAGAGTGATGTCGGCATTAGCCGGGCCATTGTATCACTGCAGTTGTCGATAAGCTTAGATGTAGTCAAGGTGCAGGACTCCCTGATAGCAAGGACTTCTGCCATGAAGACAAAACGATTTATTTGTATTCAGTTGAGTTGATAAAAGGCCGGCCCAACTCTCTCGGCAATCATCCAATTCAAATTGTAATGGGAAGATTGCAGACACCCAACAATGGTTCTCTGGATGAACACAGCCGTGCTGTGTCTAATTCTCACTTACTGCTGTGCAATAAGACATAGGGAATCTATATAAAGGGTCAAAAATACCCTGCGGGCACAGCAAAATTATACTTTTACTAATATATAACATTCAAACTAAAATCCCATAAAACTTGACACACAAGTGGCGCTGTCATTGCCCTTTTGCGAAGTCATTCCTCGTAATCGGCCGCAATTTAAAACCTTCTCGCCAGTCAATTGAAGAACTCAATGCCACAGATATTGATATAATACCCAACACATTCTATTATCTTATCACGTAGTAATAGCCGTCCGAAATGTATTTTATTTAAAGAAAATATGTTTTTCAGAATTTGCACATTACATGTCTAATAAAATTTATTTATTTCTGTTTTGTTTTCAAAATAAGCTTTGACATTCATCCTCACAGTCAATGAACTCTTAATGTAGGCAACTGTTTTGTAAAGTATCTTAATACTAATTAACTTACACGGTCTAATAATCCTGTAAGCCGCAGGTGACTTAAATAAACAGTGAATGATTATAAAAGCAATTTCAATTGCTGTGAATTGTTTACTAATATCGATGTACAATAAAACATCTGAGCCATTAAAATAATGTCAAGGACGCATTCTAGGCAAACAAATGCGGGTTGCATATATATATACATACATTGTATCAACAACACAAAGCAGAAAGCCTGGCGCATATACATAAATTAGAGCTCATAGCTCAAGCATTTGAATGGTTATACATTTCTTTTAATAATATCGTAGTGCTACGAAAAGCATTGCACGTCGACAAGTAATCAGTGCGATACAATTTTATCAATTCACAGGGCAATGTATGTACATTCTGAATATACGACTGCCAAATGTTCCACATACGCCCCCGAAATATTGGAATTTACTATGAATTTTAGCGATTGGAAAATGTACCTACTTGAAAACAATTTTTACAAACCTTGAATTGAAATAGAAAAGAATAATTTATACTTGATATGTATGTATTTCTTTTATTTGTTTATAAAGTACAAAACCGATTAATGGATCATAGGCATTCTTTACTAAATATATAAACGTAAACACAATAGCTCAACAAAAATCATATCTAATGTGTTAATCACTTTGGTATATACAAATAACAACTTAATTTCACCAGCATGAGTGCGGGGAATGATAATTTACGATTTAAAACATTTATCTAGAAGTCCATAATGAATATGGTGAAGAAATCTAAAGAATATTTTTACAACTTCTATTAAAGTATTGTTTTAGTAAACAATGTTAGTCTTTTTGATTAACAAAATTAATTTTGATTAGAAATGGCAAATAAATTCATTTTTATTATCGGATTAACGTTACTACAGCGGGGGCTGAAAGCGACAATAAGTTTTTAAACATGCCCTTTCCATTGCACTTGTTCTAAGGAAATGCCAGTTTATGCAGTGATACCGGATCTGCGGCTGCTTTAAAAATTTAATATCTACTTTCCACAAGTTCAAGTACTGATTTATTCGTAGTTTTTCTCCTCGTTAAGCAAATATTGATTCCAATCGGATATCTATATCTAATGGATATATGTACATTATAGTGTTAAAACAGTGCCTCAACTTAAGATCTCTTTGAACTCCGACGGAAGTCTGAACACCCTGAGTCTTGTTCGTGTTCTGGGTCGTACTGAAATAAGGGGAAATAACTCCGGGTCTGTCGTAATATCTTGTAAGGGATTCTTTTGATGACTAGGTCTTCTATAGACACAATATGAACAGACGAAACAAGTTCGACCGTTGTCTCTGAAGTCTTCGACTCACTAATAAATGACAACGGTATTCTGACAGGCTACCACGATTGTGCCAAGCATTTAAAAGTGATAGGCTTAAGCGATACAACTATACAACTATACAACTCCTCTATGAATGTCCTGCCTTTGCTCGAACCAGGCTCCAGACACTTGGTGCTGATGTGGTGAGAGCTGAACATCTTAGCTCCCTAACACTGAAGTTATTTTTTAAAAAAGTCGGTTAAGCTACTGTCTACAGTAGTAGGTACAGTACAATGAACCAGTTTCTGAGTCTGATAGCTTCAGCGAATGTAAAAAGCTACCGCAAAAAAAAAAAACTACGAACCTTAATCAGAGAAAACTTCTTCTTTATGGCAAGAAAATATGTGGTGTTCGACGGCTAACTTCCATCACAAACAAATATTTGACAGGCCTCTAATCATATAAAAAAAAAGTATCCTAAATATTAAAATGTATGTGAGTTTCTTCAACATGACAAATTGTAAATCATATGCTTTCAATACATACTATTCATAAATATAACGCCACCTGTACGTCAGGTGTTCCCAGTTACAAAAAAAATCCTAAAGTAGATATATATTTCTATAGTTTAGACGAGAAAAAAATGGTCCAGCAGTGGGGTCTACCATCACCTCACCTCAAGTTATATTATACATTCACGTTATGTGGATATTTCACATTTTGAGGTTAAAGTACTCTAAATACTATAGCTTCAGAACTATTAGACAAATCTAAAAAAAAGTGGGACTTTGTCTTCGCACAAGATTGTGTTTAGGAGTAGTCAAAAGTATTCCCTGATAACCGATAATAAGTGAGGGGTTCCCGGACTCGAAAAAGGAATACTGCGATCAAGTACTAGCACCATAAATTTCACGAATATAGGATTTTACCGAATGTGATCTATCTAAACAATTTAATAGAAAGTTTACGAACAACTGCAATATTCCATAAAATCACGTATATCATATCGAAGAAAATTAGTGTCTTGTGAATGTAGGCTTAGGGTTTCCAAACCATTGCAATTTTTTCGGTTGGCATGTTAGTTCGTTTTAAGTGTCTGATAGTCCTAAGTCCAAGACTATTCAACAACGAACCCTTACAAAGAGGATTATAGAGAGAAGAAACATGAATTTAAATTAATTAATTATTTTCAGCAAAAAGGTTTAAAAGGGACTCCAAAATGTCTTCATCTCATAGTAAAGTGCTTTTCAACGAGAAAAACTAAAACTCATAACTAAATTACGAACGCCTCCCTTTAAAAGCAATTACTTCGAATGTTACGCAGCGAAATCAATAATTCATGCCATTTCACAGTCAGCCGTAACTGACCTCTTATAGTGGTGCATATTTTATAAAGCTTTCACTTTTATTAACAATTTTTTTTTTTAAAAATTTCTGCCTCTAAGAGTCATGCTGCAAGATGTTGCCTTAAAAAGTATAAAATATACATTAATGTGTATCTTTCTCTACACCATAAAAAGTTAATAAGCCAATTACGATGTAAACGATTTCACACAAGAGAATCCCAAAACCGTCAACCATAACCATCTAGTGTTACGCTGAAAATGTTCAACGCACATTCAGGACGATTCTTTCAACAACATACTTTACACGTTTCGCTTATTTTCATGGGAGTCGACTTCGAAACGCTTTTTTTTCGTTTCAGAATCAGCAACGCGAAATAACCTTGAAAAAGGCATTGAAAACGAAAAGCGACTTCTCCACATTCAAAGAGAATTCCTTCCGCTTGACATATTAAGGGGAGTTTTCATTTATGCTATGATTGGCAAGATTGGGGGAATAGCATTAATACAACAAGCAACATCCAGTTTATTGCAAAGGGGTGCCGTTGAAACTGATAGAATGGAACACCTATCGAGGCATTCTTGAAATCCCTTTCGTTGACCATTTAACATGCTAAACATTAGCCGCTCGTAAATCATTGGACAATTATCCCATTTTCATTTGCAAGCATTAACATAACGTAGAAACAAAAACTGCAACCCTGTGCAGAATGTAAACCGTTGCAAGCTTAGAAGGTAGGTCAGCAACAACCACTAACACATACACATATTTATACTAAGGGATCAATAGAATTTACTCATTCATGTAATGATTTCTTGTCCACAATTGCAACGCGTCAGCAGTAAGTCAGATTGTTGTGTAAACTTTTTAATTACAAAAGAAACGGAAATTGTTTTTATAAAGTTTTCCAGGAAATTCAACGTGTTTCCATCCAAGTAACGTAATTGCTATCCACGCTATCAACATCTTCCTCAAATGTTCATCAAGAGGAGAAGTAGTATCAGAGGGTTTTATTTTTCATTTCTCTAGAATTTTACAAAAACTTTGCAAAAAATATTCTCGGTCTTCTCGAACGGAAAAGCTGTTATGCTCTTCATAATTTCAAAGGATAACTGGAATGAACTGTGGTGTTGCTTCAGCTAACGATAGCTATGACCTCGACTGAAGGAAAATATTTCCGAACCGGCAAGAAAGAGGAACATTTTCCTCAGAAATAAATTAGTTGATGCAAATGAGGAAAATATTTGGCTTTTTTTTGTGTGGAACTTAATTATAGAAAGTGGAAGAATAGAGTTTCTATGATAAGTGATTGGATTCAAGGACGTTACTACCTGTTAAGTGGTAAATTTGAAGCATCATTTATATAATCTATTCCGGTTGAAGGAAGTTCCATAGAGAAAAACGAATGCAATTTAGAACTTCTTGTTTGCATATTTGATGCGATTGAAGACTGTGTAATGTGTTAAAGCTGAGAAGAGGAAAGTAAATATTAAGATTGGGGAATTTTATTTACATAAATGTTTGTAAATTGTAAATTTAATGAAGTGGAAGAAATATTGGACAGAGTAATAGATTTAGTGGGAATAGAATAAGCCAATAGATCTGGTTTATTATGAATTTGATTACTTTAGGAAAAAATGACTGATGTAATAACTAAAACGATAAAAAAACCGCACATAGCATAAAAATAAAAAAGGACCCACAAACTATAAAAAGTAAATAAACTTGTGTAGGTACACACGAATTACTTCATATTTTGTCTGCTCATCGCTTATTAAAACGATCATGTACTTTTTTCCTGATCAAAAAATATGTTTGTCTAATGAAATAATTACAATTATTTCTAAGGTTGTTTGCACATTTTTTCTTGATTAACTTTTGCCAAGACCTAGTTTTCATGTTTTTAATCAAGCTTGTATTTCCGCTGACAAATTGTCTGATCCAGACAGCGAGTGCATAGTTATTCATTATTCATTGCGTCGTGCAATGTATGTCAGAGTTTATTTATGAATGCTGAGTCGAGTGTTTTCGCGACCAATCATTTAGAATATTTTGGAATAAATTATAGTGGTAGATGGCAATGATTCTCCACGGATAAAACTTGTCCTTTTTTTACATTTGCGTGCTTTTGTTTGTTTCACAGTAGCAATATACGTATGTAGTGAGGGCAGCCTATCTGTAGGCGCATACATACTTTTAAATGATCTACGTTGATTTGTCAAATTGGGACTAGATTAACAGATTTCCGCTCCATCTGTTTGGCATTTTCAAAACTCGAAAGGGTCTGCATGATTTCTTGAAAAGCATTTTATTCAAAAATTATATTTCGTTTCAATGCTTTTCTTCACAGGTGACGTTAAAAAAGTTTAAGTTGAATATTAAATTTATACTTAATCTGCTTCACGCGGAAACACTTTGTCCAAAAGGAGGTATTACATTTTCTAATAAATTGTTTTTATGTTTCTATGCTCGAGTGCAACGGCTTAGTGGTTAAGTGCGTTGGACTACCAATCGAGGGATTCCATGTTCAAATCCGCCCCGTACCACCTAAAAGCTTTTTTTTGGTGCCGCTGACAAACATCCAAGAGTAGGAACCGTAGTGAGAAGAATTTAACTGTTATTAAGGTCCCTTCCATTCGTGTCAAACAATATATCTTCACACACATAATGGTTGGAGAAACTAGGGCCGTTTACGCCTATTATATGCTCGAATATATTTCGAATCGTAATAAAAACAACAAAAAAATTATGTTGAAATATTAAGCAAAAAGCAGTTTCAAAGTGATAATTTCTAGCAACAATTATAATAAATATTTTCTACAAAAGAAAGTAGCCGTTGCACTTCTACCAGTGTTGGGAAAAATGTAATTGCAACTAATACTAACAAGTACTTGTAATTGATTTGCTTATTGTGTAGATTTTAAGTAAATCAACCGCTATTCATCAAAAATTGATGGAAAGATCAATTTTGCATAAGTAACTTTGTAAGTTTGAAATAATAACACCCCCTATCCTCTTTCTTATGAATTTTTTAATTACAATAATTTTCTATCTATAATTATTATTATGTTTATCAGATCAAGCCCAAACGATGCAGCGATGAAAATGTAAATCATTTCTTTGAAATGTATTCGGATAGCACACGCTGATAAAGTTTAGGCTATTTTAGGGAGGGCGTAGGGATATGCACATGGGGTATGATAACACGTGAAGGAATGAGGGTGGGAGGTGTAAAGGTTACCTCTGTAGCTACCCGACCTTTTTTAAAATGAAATAAGCGTCGTTATGGTCACTTGATAGATATTATTGAAGGATATTTTTAATATGAAATAATAGTCGCAGTTCGAAATTCCATGTTTGTTGAAAATAATGTTGAACAGTACCTACCTGTGTGGCACACTACATGGGCCTTTTAGAGCATAACGGGTATAGAGTATTATACACTGAAGGTTGCAAATATCAAGTGAAGTTCTGTTTATGGTTGTTCTTTCCGTATTTTGTGATATTTTGTTTTCGGATTTTTTTCAGATATTCACTTAAAATTTTGGGAGAATGTTCATTCATTTTTGGGTGATTGTACTTTTTTGTTTGTCTGTTTTACATTATGTACCGTTTTTTTGGGTTTTGAATTTTTGACAATGCACGTTGTCACTTATAATTTCAGTGGCATTTTATTTCCTTTTCCTATAAAAAAGTTATTCATGATTTTTTGACACGCATATCGCTAAGTTAACCAACAAGGTAAGGCAATGGTGCGTTTTTACGAAACGACTTTTCTTTGACCACCTTGACCCGAACTTAAAATGCATGGAAATGTGAACAAACGACCATTATCATTGAATGAAACAAGGCAATCCTATTTTATATATTAATTTTAAAAGGTATCGTTTAAGCGAAAACTATAACTACTTATTTATCTGAAAACACTCAGATATGCTTCACAACCATTCTACCTAAATGTGCATATGGTTGGTGGAACACGAAAGCCAGATAATTGTCGACTTTTGAGTGATGAAGGGGAATATCATTGTCAAAATTTAAGCTCTAAGTTTCAAGTTTTGGGATCTTTTAGCGGAAATTATGAGACATTATGTCTTATATTTATTAAATTTGACATTCAAATGCGGAGTTACCAAATTTTCTTACAAAGCAAACAGTATGTCCAAGACCTTACAAGTATTCCATCTTTACATCCTATTCTTTTGTCATTAATTTATTTAAAACATTCCATGTGCAATTACATACATTACTTTCAAAATACTGTTTACATTCTTTAACAAACGAGAGCATGACCCCATGCTCTAGTTTAAAATAAAAAACAAACTTTAACAAAAAATTCATCACCACACCAGATCCCATTTTTGAAGGCCACAAGTTTTGCACATTTTCATTAGAAATTCGTAAGTATGTCATCGGTGAGAGATGAGGGTGCAGATAAGCCCGACTGAGGGTGCATTGATCAAGATGCAGGCGACAAGAGGGATTCTCTCTGAAAAGATGCTTGATTATAACGGTGACGATACATACGCCAATGGATGGGGATGAGTCGTTTGCTTGGGGAAGGCTATTAGTTAATCTGGTAGTTTTATAGAACTTTGCACAATAGAACAAAATGATGCACAGACAGCATGATGTTGTATACAGAATACTATATACAAATCTTATAAGTGGATTTGGCTTTATTTTCTATTTGCATAGAAAATTTTGAAAATGTGTTCGACATCAACGTCGTCGTTTCGATTCATTTGTTTCCCTCGTTTTGTGTTTCACATTGAGACAGTTTGCTTTTGGTTTAAGGTTTATTGTTGTAAGTTTTATTGGGAAATTTTTTCACGCAATGTTATCATTATGATTCAGACTATTAAGGAGATTTTTTTTTGACATTGACAATTGTGACATTTTAACATATTTTTGGCCAAGAAGTCCTTTCAAAACCAAAAAGTAATTCACACACAAAGCTTTAGAATACAAAATGTATCGAAAAAAATTAGAATCGCAGTATATCGAAACAATTACTAAGATATATCGCAGTAGGTGTTTGTAAAAAAATTTGAAAACACATTTTGCAGTAAATATCTATCGCTTTCACAATCGCATTAGTGTTACAAAACTTTTATAATCCGACACTTTCGCGGGCCTTTTTAAAATGAATTCCCACAGTTCTCTTCTTACCGGTCAATTTTTTTCCACTTGTTAAAGATTCAACGAAAATCTACGATAGAGACTTATTTCCCTGCAACATTCATCAAGCACTAAGATTTAGCTTTAAAGATGTATTGTCCGAAATTTTGCAAGACCATCAAGGAATATTTTTGTCTCATTGTCAGACCTCAAAAAAAGTAATCTTTAAGGTTGCTTATTATTTATGTTCAATTCATTATAAACATCTTTCAAAAAGTTACCTCCTGATATTTCTTCAGAAATGCTTAACTTTACCAATTTTCTTAAATTGACTTATTTCTGTTAAATTCAATGAAGAAACAAACAAAATTGTTATATCCTCACGGAGATGTTAATGGAATAATGTGATTAAACACCAATCTCTGTCAACCGTTGTATAACCACGGACAAATTGAAACCTTCAGAACCAAATGCCGAAATTAAAATATCAAGCAGTCTTAACAAATTTTCTTTCACAACAGGAGAACAAAAGAACTTGAAAATACAGTTATAAATAATTCATAACTCATTTATATAGTGCTGGTGACGATGAATACGAAATAACAACGCATGAAGCCAAAAGGTACACAGACACCGAAACGGTGGCTGTGTTATGATTTAATATTTGAGCAGACCATAACCTATCCAACTGCGATGCGAAGCGGTGAACCTTTCAGTCAACATGTATGCATATCTATGTACCTTGATATAAGCGTTCTACCTAGGTGAATTTACAGTCTTGAATAACTAAAGAATTCATTTTTAAAAGGCAACAAATTTAATAAGCAGAGGGATATATGGTTGAAAATGTTTTGTCCTTGTGTAGAAGGAAATCCGAATGAAAATTTTTATGTTTGATTAAAATTGAAGCTGCCTCTATCCAACTGACAATAAATTTCGAAACAAAGTCTTTTGCCATTAACTTGGTCGATAAGAACTCCTCCATATTTCAAGGACGCTAAGCACGAACGAAATGCAATGTGTTTAAACAAGAAAGGATATATTTTTCACACATAATCCTTACCCACGCGTAAGCTAACAAATGAAATTAGAAATTCCAGATAGTACAAGTTCCTTAGTTGAGCTGCTTGAAGTGTTTTCTTTTAATCATCCAAAGGTCAAGTGTATATATGTATATTTGACGGGTTCCTTTCGAGTGGAATTTATTTGCCGACAAGAAATAACACAATGATATACATAGTTTTCCTTTGGATTTTCTAAATTAATTTTACTTTGTGCAAAATGTAGATGAGGTTTCTGCCTAGTAACCTACAAAATAAGTTGCAAACATTTTTTTAATTGGGGTACTAGAACGTGGCTTCCATAAAACGGCGAATTCATTTTCCCCCATAGTGCAGTTAAAGAGACATTAATAAAATTTTAATTACAAATCCACATGATGTTCGCCGCAAAATCTAGAATGCATGAGCATTTTTAACCGCATCACCTAGTCGGATGGATTTTCTTTCGTAACGTGGAGCAAATACATTAGATGCAGTGGAAATATAGAATAGTGGATGATGTGTTCTTTGGGTAATTTAATATGCAAAAGCGCTATCAACGCGAGAGGATTAGTATTTAAAGAAATTTACGTTGCGGTTTCGAAGATGGCTTTGGAATTTAATTTCACAAAACTATATTACACTCGACAAGTATCAAATGTTTATGTTACGTAGTAACTCGCTAGATGTGCAGTGCAGTAAATATAGAACTTAATCGTTAGAATAATACGTTGTGGGGTAACAAAATTGCACACACATTCCTTTATCTGATAATTCTAAATAATAAATAAAGTGAAATTTAATAATAAATAGTACTTTAAACTTATTAAAGAAAAAATTTCGTTTTTTTAAGCTCCTCCTTTGTCCATTGAAAATTGAAAATAATCGTATGTATTTAAGTTTCCAACTTCCAATAACAACAGAAAAAAAATTATTTCAAGCTTGCAACATTCGTGTTGTCATATTTTCCGTAGACCTTGTTGAGACATTTTTGTGAATAGAGATTTTTCTTGGTAATCAAGCAGAAAGTGATGATGATTATTTATTTTTCCCAATAAGCTCCTTAATGCATTTTGTATGTTAACTATTAAGTTAACAATAAAAGACTATTGAAGTTGAAAGTTATATAATAGCGATAAAAAAAAATGTATTTTCATCTAAAATATTTGCGATCTTTTCAAAATCAGAGAACATTTTAGGATCTTTATAAACAATAATAGAAAATAAATTGAGCTTTCAAACTTTATGTATTAAGAGAAGGGGTATCCCGTGATTATGTAAGGATTTTTAATATGTAAATCCTCTCGTTATTTTCAGAACTATCAGAAAACAGTGTTTCTGTTACGTCCTCTGGGTCCAACCAGAGAACGTTTAGACGTAATCTGCGATGGAATTTCTTCCAGAATCTCCAGAGGAAAATGAATTACAAAATTTCTATTTTCAAATCTGGATCAAAAAGAAAAGTCTCTAATTATAGGCCAATATGTTCAATATCAGTCATCCTCAAAGTGTTCGAAAAATAGTGTGTAACATGCTCAACTTTTGGATTATGGATA
Source organism: Ferdinandea cuprea (assembly GCA_963576555.1). Taxonomy (NCBI): domain Eukaryota; kingdom Metazoa; phylum Arthropoda; class Insecta; order Diptera; family Syrphidae; genus Ferdinandea; species Ferdinandea cuprea. Next base: position 4,573,659 of record OY754958.1, read on the forward strand.
CGTTCAAAGTACCAAAATTATCAATTCTGTACGGCACACAATATTTTAAACTTGGTTATCAGAAACATATAATTTTCAACGATTTTGTCAGGGCTTTCGACAGAGTGAATCATTGAGTTGTAATCCAAAAGCTGAAATAAATTGTTGGCGACTGTTATTTGTAATACTGGCTATCCTCGCAACTTCAGGATCAAATTCAATAAAGTCAAATCGAACGCACGTATGGAAGATTGTTCAATTCTTCAAAAAGATTACGAACATTTAAAATGCTAAGCCTTAGTAGGCACAATTGGATTAGTGCTATTACTATTCTGCAATTTATTCGATGGTCTATTTCATTGCTTTTATAAGTTTTGTAATTAACTTTTTGGACTAAACGCAGTTTCTCTTTTTATTGCATTTCAAAGCTATCAGTATTGGTATTTTAATATATTTATTTTCAAAATTTGTTTGCACTACTACTATACTCTATATTCTTTAAAAATGCACAGTTAACATGGGGGCATACATTGAAACATATTTGGAGTTTATAAAAATTTAAAAAAATATTAAAATAAAACTCAACACTTAAAATCAAGCAATACGAGCAATAAATCATGAGGTTTTTTATTTTCAAACTATGACAAAATCAAAAAAACCTTTTCGAAAGTCGAGATTATATAGGAAAAAAGAAATCAATGTGTCCTACTTATCAACTTCCATCAACGCATCTACACTATCTCCATCAGTCACACCGGTTTCACTCCGAAAACAAATCACTTTAATGCTACTTATTATTATTATGAAAGCACTAAAAACGTTACCAACGACAAAGTGTTTTTGCAAAACTTTGCCCGCATCTGTTGCCAAAACAAAGTATCACTTGAGGCAGACAATTTCTAGCCAATTTTAAGGAACACTTCCTGCCCCAGAAAGTTTAACAATTTCCACTCTAGTCACGTGTCGGCATTATACTTTGTGCAATATTAAAAAAAAATCAATGTCAAACAAAATTGATTGTGTGCAAAGATTCCACACACCAGTCAATATCATCCTTCAATCACATTTCTGAGATAAGTTAAACAAATGCAAAGTAAACATATCAGCGAATTTACATTAAAATTCAATCACAGAGACTTATTCGAATATGTATGTTTGCCTATGGCAGTGTGTCTCCCCAATTTGAGTTCACAGGAATGCATCTGCTTTGATTTATTTATCAACATCATATAAAACGTAAGGCTGCAGCATACAGATGAGCTATTTAATTAGGCATTTGGAAAGCGAGCACATTTCAAACGATGCAGGCTTTCCTACTTGAGTGGCCCACAATCTGAAGGAAACTATACAGTTGTATTGTGAGTGGCGGCGACTGCTTTGGTTTAGTTGAAAACTTTGTATGCAAAGGTGGTAATTATTCGAGTGTATGCACTAATTGTCCGGAAACTGCTTTTGGCTCTTAGGCTTTGTTAGGTGTAGTAATTTAACGGATTTAGGTCAGGTGAATATGGTCGTGAACCTCATATTGCACATTATTTGTGTGAGGAATGCACTGGGGAAATGCACATATGCAAATTTAGGTGAAACCTAAATATGCACATATGCAAAGAACAAACTATGTATGTACCTCTGATATCCCGAAAAGCGAATGCTTTTTGGCATTTAAAGCCAAGTGCAGATATTATAAACGCGTTACATCTTAAGCTGCGGAAGTTTCGCTTTGAGGTTTGTATAAAAATTCTGTAAAAAATTAAGTTTTCAACTTTTACGGCATGGTTTGGTTTGGGAAACAGATATTTTGAAAAAATTGGCATGGGAATGTGGGGTCTATTCTCAACACCCATGAAGTTATGCGGTTTTAAAACAAGTAGGTGCCAATTATAATTTATTACTTCTAGCGTATTCATTTTCTTATTGTTTGATTTTTTTATAAATTTTTGGAAAAGTGTATTAAGCACAGTAAGCAAGTATTGTCCGGAAACTGCTTTTGGCTCTTAGGCTTTGTTAGGTGTAGTAATTTAACGGATTTAGGTCAGGTGAATATGGTCGTGAACCTCATATTGCACATTATTTGTGTGAGGAATGCACTGGGGAAATGCACATATGCAAATTTAGGTGAAACCTAAATATGCACATATGCAAAGAACAAACTATGTATGTACCTCTGATATCCCGAAAAGCGAATGCTTTTTGGCATTTAAAGCCAAGTGCAGATATTATAAACGCGTTACATCTTAAGCTGCGGAAGTTTCGCTTTGAGGTTTGTATAAAAATTCTGTAAAAAATTAAGTTTTCAACTTTTACGGCATGGTTTGGTTTGGGAAACAGATATTTTGAAAAAATTGGCATGGGAATGTGGGGTCTATTCTCAACACCCATGAAGTTATGCGGTTTTAAAACAAGTAGGTGCCAATTATAATTTATTACTTCTAGCGTATTCATTTTCTTATTGTTTGATTTTTTTATAAATTTTTGGAAAAGTGTATTAAGCACACTTTAACTTAACAATTTTTGAGCGCCATAGTCTACAAATTCACTACACAAATTTGTTCCTGAGATAAAGTTTTTCAGCTACAGTGAAACCTTGCTCAAACGCATACCAACTATTGGTATTTGTCCGTTGACGGGAGGTGTCTAGCGAAGGGAGACGATAGCATCTAAGCTCTTCATCACTTCTTCGAAAGACGGGAAAACTAAGTATGTACATTAATGTAAGGTGTCTGACTGGTAGTACTATGGACCTGTAGTTGTTTCTGATAGGAGCAACCTCCGGCAACAAAAAAAAAAAGGGAGATGGTACATGTTTCTATTTAACCATCTTATAGTTAATAGTTTTGATCTGAAATGTAGTGTCCACGTCCGTTCAAGGGAATAGTATTAAAATCGTCGTTCATCGGTCAGGTGTACGTTAGAAGTTAAATCTGTATAAAGTTTTGAATTAATCACCAAAGTAACACGTTTATACAAACCGTACCACTCTGTTTTTTTTTAAGTTAATATACATTTTTCAATCATTATTATTCGCAACGCTTTTAATTAAATTGTGTGCCTCCTAAAACCTATTCATTTCCACGATTGACTCACACAGACAAAATAATTGCAAACATAATTAATACATATTTATCAATTTTATGAACCAATTTAAATATCCTCAATAAGATATTCTTATAAACTTTCTTTTTAAAATCCTAATCTTTTTGCAAAGTTTAATTTCCTCTGTGAAATGGTTCCATAACTTTTCCCTTCAGAAACTTCTGCTATCCCTTAACAATTAACTATCGATTTCTCCATACCCAAAAGAAATAAAAATGAATGCAAAAACTTGCAATTTTCATGAGTAAGGAATATCATTTGGACAACAAATAAAGTGCACAACTGAGTTGCATTCAAGTTTACTCATGCTAAATGCGAATAGTTAAAATATATCATCTTTAAGTAAAATTACATGAACTTCTTATGGCTTTCTAAGAAAATAACGAAAACGAAAGTGAAGAGTGTGACATCAGGCACCCAAAAAAATGTACGGTATTTTCTTCAAAATTATGAAATTTTTTTGTTAATTATTATTAATGTTCTTCGTCATTAAAATTCAAAACCACTTCAAAAAAGACCTGTTACAAAACTTAGTACCTGCATTAGTTTAAATTTATGACTTTAATAATGTGCTGTTTATAGAAATCGAATTTATAGTTGAGATTGATTAGCATAATATTAACTTTACATTTCCTCCAATCAGCTAATTGTTGTGAGAATTCAAGTTAAGTCATTTATCAAGGATTGCTCCTTAAAATTTAATCTCATTAGAGTACATTTGGAAACTACTTTCAATGGAGATAGGTCCTACATTCACTAGGTTTTCTTAGTGAAATGTACTAGAACGGTTTGTTTTACCACTTTATAACGTGATGCATTTGTGATGATCATGCAGTATTTACAATTTCTAGCTTGTGTAATAATGGAAGCTGAACGACCATCGATTGCGCCGAAATCGTGGTAAATGGGCCCAAAATCAACGGTTTAAAAGTAGTTGAAAAAGTTTTATCGTGTATGACATTCATCAGATACATCGTGATGGGAATATGCCCGAAGTTATGTTTTAAATACTCGTTTCACTCATTTGCTCGACATCTATAACAATTCCAACACATTGCCTTAACGACAACGCATTAGAACCTCACCCTTCTGTGTGAGTAAATTTTTTTCATTTAACATTACAAAAAAAGTAAGACAATGCTTCAACACTTTGAACTTTTCTCTCAATTGAAACTACCCACTCTCCGCTTAAAACTTATGGCTGAGTGAAATTGTAAAATAGTTGCAATAATGAACAATAAAAGGACACAATAGAAGCACTGTAGCTTGAAGGATGTAATTTATTCCCTAGTACCATAGTTTTTTTCGTTTTACTTTGCTGACATTTGTCTTCTTTTCATTTATTTCGCTTTTCGCAAAGCTGAACGTCCTTTTTGTGTAGAAGTTATTCTCTAATTTCATGGGTCAAATTGCCTTCTGTTCTTTCAATGAAAAATGATCTGCAAAAGAAAGGAAAAATTTCGACAAAACATGAAGACAGGAACACTGCGGTGCTTAGTGATATTTCATTTCTCCAAATGAAGTGGATGTACATAGGTAATATATGCGCATATCAAGTTTGCTTGTAATGAATTTCGTTAAGCTGAGTTCATGATTGGTGCGGTCATACCTCTAGGTACCATTAGCAATGTTTACTATTTGCCTAATATAATTTACCACGAGTGGCGTATGTGTCTGTTTAGTTCTTTATATGTTTTTGTTTTTAATCAGAAGTCATTTAACAAGTGCCCAAGGGATGGGCATACGACTATGATATATGGAAATAAAGAACGAAATCCATGCTTTAATAGGTAAATAGACCACAAGGACACGCCATATATCGTGCCAATGAAGAATTTTCCTATTCCCATTCTGTCTATGGCAGCTCTCATAAATCAAAAGGAATGAAATTTTATTAAAACGGATTTTGCTGATTCGAATGCTAGTATGATGTATGAAAAAAGAAAACATAATGCAACATGACTCTCGGTAAAAGTAGTAACCCAAGTGGACATGTAGGTATAAATAATTATAAGAAAAAAAACTAGTAATAGAATTGGTTCTGGTTGAGTGGAGCGCACTCCCTTAAGTGGTGGCAGTGGCACCAGTGCAGTTTCTTCCACTTAAGTAGTCTTTACTGCAGCTTAATGCCAACATAACATCGCCTATCGGCTATTATTAGTATACTTTGTGTCAATGTCAATGGAACATTGTGTCGCATATGTGCTCTGGCTGCCGGCGGCGCAGTCGGTTAGTCGTTCACATATCGCATACCTTTAAACATGTTACCTATATTAGTGAGAACACGTTTTACCGCTTTTAAATATAAGGCACATTATGCGCCGATGACATCATAAAACACGAGCACGAGTGGTACTATGTTTTTTTTTCTGCGTTTTTCTTTAGTCTGTACATGCTTGCTGTGGAAGTGGAAGTTGCCAATTAACCAAAGCTTGAATGTCAGCGTTGACATTGGCCAGGTGATTATTTTTGAACTTGGTTACGTAGGAATTTATTCAAATCGATGAGTCAATTATTGACATTCTGATGAGGACACAGTGGTTTTTTGGTAAGTGCGTTGTCAACACCTGGCCAAGGGGTCTTAGGTTTAGATCAACTTATTCTTTATTTTCACTAAAAGGCTGCGATAAATTGAAGAACAAAAACCTTTACAAGAAGCTTCACAAATTTTCTATGTATTTTTCTAAATATATACATATATATAGCTTCGCACATATGTTCACAGAATTAAAGAGCTTATAAGTCATCTATCAACAACTAGACAAAACTTATAACGGGAGAAAGAAAAAGATATTAAAATGCGATTGCCTATGAGGGCAAACACAAGTGTTTTTGTTTTTTTGCCAAAAGTTTGGTGTTTGCCCACCATCTTCCTGCTTAAAACCAGATTCTATTGCTTTTTTCTGAGTTTTGATACTTCTGTTTTTGGTCGGCATATTATATTGTTGAATGCAGAAATTGAAGAAACGGATTGTTTTCGAGTATTTCTCACAAGATTGCAAATACAAGAAGAATAGTTTCCGCCTAACACGATATTGGGATGCACATATGTTAATGTGTTCAGCTGTTTCGTCTTCTTTAATATAAGGTCGCACTCCAAAGATTCGACCATTTTCATTTAAGGTAGCCTACTAAGCTTTTGGAATCATGCCGACTTAGATTTAAACCACTTTTGGCGTTGTTGTTGAAGAATTACCGCAATATCCCTATTTTCATTTGCTCTAGGACTTAAGGCTTCAACTTGAACCCGGCTTTATGAGCTGCGTAATGAAACTTAGTTCATATATAAGCGCAGAAGTGTTAGTCTATGTATTGTTTTGACGTAGTACTCAACGCGTGTGTCGTTAATTTAAAATAAACATACGATTATTTGTGTTGTTTTATTATCTAGATAAAGGTATCTGTACCTTGGTAGGAGATGGGCTAATGTCCATATATACATGACTTTTGTAAAAGCCATCTTTTAACTCAAAAACGTGAGACCAATGATCTCAGATTAGCAAATTTACTGGATGAAAATGACTTCGGAAAAAAAAATTTTCTTGAATTTGTAACAGATACTATCGACTTACAAGTGCGATCACAAACCCTGGAGCGTGCATTGCTATCTTAAATTCGAAACTAAAAAATTAAAAAAAAAGATAAGATAGTTTGTTTACAGTGGAATACGCAAACCACTTCCTAGAAATTAGAAGTTATTACTTATCAGTAAACATTTGAAATATTTCTCTATCAGCTTTTATTTCACAATGCGAAAATATGTTCTACATACTATGCAACTTGACTATCACAATAAGTCCATCTTTGAAGTTTATTACATAAGAAGAACACACTACATACGAGTTTGCAACGCTCTTCTACAAAGAGTAAATGCTTTTGTATACGTATCTCTTTCCCAGCTTTCGCATTAGTAATGCAAATCAAAATTATTTGAAACTGTTTGCTCGCGTCACAGAATAAGGATTCTACATTTCCAAAGTGAAGCACACATACTCAAAGAGTGAAGTGCTCCACTCGTACACATCAGTGAAAGAGCAAATATCCGTATACACATGCTCCGGGGATTTTATTGATTTCTGCCAATAGATGAAATTTCACATTCGATTCGAGTACATGATTTCATCTACTCACTATCAATACAAATTAGGTGTACAGATATGCATGAAAGTTTGGTTAGGTTAATCGCCCACTAGATGCATACTTAAGTATGACACTCTCATCGATTGGAATGGAATTCCTATCAACTTCAAACTCCCCTTTGGCAACTTATTTGTATACAAAAACGATTAACGATGTCATTGCACATATTGATTAATATTATGCGATTTCATAAACAAGTTCATTAATACAAAATTTTCTAATTTAAGACCCCGAGTGTCACAAATCAAAAGAAATATGTATGTACTTGTCAAAATACAAACAAGATCATTTATTTGCGCCATGATGGATTTTTGAAGAATTACTCAATAAATACTTTCTCATTGTTGTCTTGACGTTGGCGCACTTAAGCTGCTAAAGGCCATACATCAATTAGCGTTTTCAAAAATGTATTGCCTACCTGTCATTATGGAAAACGATTTAAATCAGTTACATAATAATTGATTGGAAATACGGCTGGCAGGCACACATGTAACTTCGTAATAAAGTTCACATTTCACACAAAAATTGATTAGAAATTCAATTAGCATTACGTTAAATCACTAATTGTTGGAAGTAAATTTTAGAGATTTATATAAACGTCATGATGATCGTAATAAATTGAGATTACTCAGTATAGGCCCTAATATGGTATTTTCGTGCTCGAAATGGAAGCAGTCCTATTAAAAATAGGTGACTAATTTTGCCCGGTTTCAGAATTTATATCCGATTATCTCATTCAAATATGACAGCACCATAGTTTTTGGTATTCATATCATGATTGCTTTGCGTATGTCGATGAATCAGGAAGTCGTTGAACTACCCACTCACATCGAAATAAAAGAATGTACATAATTGAATTGAATTCATATTTGAATTATGAAAAAGAGCAATTATTTTTTTAAATAAATATGTGCAGAATATTTCAATATAGGTAGGTTTTGCTGCAGGTCGACTCAAACAAACATGTCTACTTATCGCCTTTTGTTTATCTTAAATAAATATTCTGACTTTAGTGCTGGCGTTCCAATTAGCGATACTTTTTATAGGACCAATAAGATTTATATTATTACTTTTTGTTTTTAGCAATTCACGATGATATTAGAAATTTGTTTACAAATGCTTTACAGAAGTAAGATGTCATGTTTAGATCAGTTTAATTAATGGCTTTCAAGAGTTGACATGACAGATGTCGTAAAAGATCAAAAACCAACAACAAATAATATACACAAAAGTTTACTGTAAATCTAGCATTATTAGCATTATTGTAAATTGGAAAAAGATTTGATGTAAAAAGGCAAGTTAACATCTTGTTTGTTTAATAAACAAAATTTGGAAGAAACCTAAATCGGAAACAGCGCTAGGATCTCTCAGAGTGGAGACATGGTCATGTCTTAACTTATCTTGCTTAATACCAAGTTTCTCAGACAAAGCCGGCACCTGCTTACATAATGGCGGCAGAAACAAAAAAAAACAGGTTGACTTCCAATTTGTAGCCAGTTCCATGAACCTTATGGTAAACGATTAAAAGTAGGAAAGTTGATAGCCAATCAACAACGTCTTCTTTTGTAGCGAAAAAGACGTCTAAGAAATGCTTTGGATTACCTTTATTAGGGACAAACCAGGCTAACGATAAATTCCGAACAACTTAAATAGAGTTAAACCTATTGCTTGCTTGTGTATATGAATGCATTTGGGATTGATGATACCTTTCTGCAATGGACTAGAAATTATCTTTCGGAACGTTCAATTCAAGTTGTTTTGGACGGTTTCAAGTCTGCTCAGCAAATACATGCTGGTGTTCTCAAGGCTCCGTATAGTCTCCGACTCTTTTTTTAATTATTATTTTTTATAAAAAATGATATCCATATCCTGATGACAGCATCCTCAGCTTTTTATATTCGTTATCTGGCCAACGCCCCACATCGTCGGGATCTTTATAATCCGAACTTGACAGCATACTTAAATGCGGTAAACCAACAGAGTGGCCCCCAAAACGCAATGCTGTCTGCTGACATTGAAGCGAAACCCTAACTCTCTGCCATTATAGATGAATGACACTTGCATTGTTGAAAACGAACGAATTTCCATTCTCTAACAGACATAGTTAATGACAACCTTCTTTGGAATGACCACATATTCGATGTCGCCAAGAACGCTGCGAAATGTCTAGGCTTCCTCAAGCAATGCAAGAAATATTTCACCTCTTTTGATCTGTCATTTATTCGCCCCAAATTTGAGTACAACACTCATATCTGGTTTGGTGCCGTTCTACACGTATGTGGAATGCTGTCCCACGCTTCGTTTTTCCTGCACACAGTTTACAGACATTCAAAACCGATGTGCATCGGCATCTCCTAAATTTCCTTTATGCACGCACTGTGTTAAATCATAACATAACATTAATTATAAACAAAATTAGTAAACCCTACCCTTAACCTGGTTGCTAAGGACTGAAGAGTGAACACACTGTTCAGTGACCCTAATACGAAAAGTCTCTTTCTGAGAGATAACATTCAAATTCCAATGCAAACAATGAGCTCCGTAAATATCTCGCAGTTCGGGCCTTTGTTGAGCCACCGTGGTAAATAAACATCCTTCAATATTTTCTGAAAATCTTATCACGAGGGGTATATGGTATAATGTATGAACAATGAAATACCAATGGTTGCTATCTTTTTGTAGTTTCTGCAATGTTATTCAACTGATTATTTTCCAGGAATTGTCTTTATGTGGAAGATGACTTACAACGACAGCGTTAAGATATGTATGAGATAAGATGCCATTGTTCATTGTTCCGTAATTTAATTTTGATCAATGCTGTACGCAGATCCATATGAGCGTGTTGCATTGTACTAGCAAAACGAAGACGTTTACTTAGCAGCCATGAGTTTGGGAGTTTGAATAAGTCATCTATGAAATAAATTTAGATACACCAAATGAAAGGTCTTCTGAAGAATGTTCAAATTTATATGTTTAAACATTCGATGAGCTTCTGAAACACCATCAAAGATTCTTTAGGATTATTATTTTAGTAGTAAAATTGAGCAAAATGATTTTATATGCAATCTTCTGATTTATCTTTGAAGTTGAAGTAACAGATTTCTGTATTTTTTATTTGCGCATACTGGATTCCGGCAGATCAAAAGCATTCTGTACCAAAGGTAATGATTTTATTTCTTTGACGCAGGTGAAATGGAAATGCCTGTTGTCAACAAAAAAAAAATTGTTAATACCATTATCAACAAGTCCAGTACGTATTTCAATAAAAATCAATCGATAACAACATTCTTGCAGTCTCATGGCGGCAAAAAAGGTATAAATCGTGAACATCACGCGATAATTAAATGCCGTGTATTAGTTTAATGCTGACATGATGGGCCGTGAAGCCCTATATAATGCATTCAACATAGCTTGAAAAAAAAAACACACACAACATCACATTAAGCCACATACACACCCCGAAATGCAGAATTGCTATAGAAACATCTACCCCAGAACAGGTTGAACAGAAAGCTAAGTGGATAATTTACCAAAAAGGCACTCATTGACATTTCTAATGCCATTTCAACACCAAGCTATTTTTAAAAACATACAAAAACGGCTGAGCAATTCGAGTTTTATCAGAAACAAGATTCTATCGGAAATTCAAAAGAGACTTGAACATTTTACTGTAGGTAGGTAGGTACTATAAAGTGGAAGCAATTTATCTAAATGTGCTTTGGAATTAATTATCAAAATATGAGTGAGGTTCTTATCTGGAGTGGAAAATCAACCGAGAGATTGTGTAATTTTTGCAATTGTTTACGCTCATGCGGAGAGAAATAATGAGGTATAGCTATTAGCAAGAGTGCTATAGGTAATAATTGCTTTCATGTTTATTAGCTTGTGTGTTCAGTGATAATTTGCATTGGGAAAAGAGACAATTTGTATTATTTAATTTTTTTGTTTGTCGTAAATTTGGTTCATCTCTCTATTTTACTTTTAGTATGTAATTTACGAGACTTTTTCAATCATGTGTGATGCTCACACATAACTTTCCAAGGTCTGTAGCCTGGTTTGAGCAAATGCAGAGCAATAATTATAACTCTTCAGACACAGAAATTCGTAGATTTCGCACAGAAATTGTATTATAGAAAGGGTATTTCGGACTTAAATTATTAGACTATACAAAATTCGAAAAAGTTGCTTTAGTATATTTGTAAGTTTCATCAGTAGCCATGAGCGAAAAAAATATTCGAGCGTTATATTTTCGAACTGTTTGCCATTGCTTTCCGACAAAGGAGAGTGGAAAGAGAGCGTAAATTAATGCAACAAATGCTACAACTGGAGAACCACAATCAATAACATTTTTTCGATATTTTCTTTTGGATTTTCCAATCTTTCTGTATTGATTTTCAGGAGTTTCGCCACTCTTGTAAAGTCATTATTGACTCTTAATTTTAGCAATTACAATGCTAAAGTCCAATAGAATGCAATGTTTTCGTATGTTTTTTACTGAATGCATATAATTATTTGTGGTTGATGTGTCGAAAATTGTTTCAATATAGAATTGAATACACTCAATAGCTTTGGATTATTATATTTTATGTCAAATATTCAAATCCCTACCAACTGAACGTTTTTATTCGCTGCCCCATCTCTTGCAAACATCTACATTCAAGAGTAAGAAATGTCATGAGAAGCTTCTCAAAAATAATATTGCCGTTCGGAATCGGCATTAAAATGTGGAATAAAATGGAATGCAATGGTTGGAGAAGCTAGGCTTTTAGTCGAATATGCACTGTTTACGCCTTATATTTATTTTTTTATCTTAATTGCCATTCGATGATTCCTTTGCTGAGGCGTTAAAATAATTTTATTCGATATTGCAATTTTGTACATTTCAAACTTTCTTATTGCATCCGTAAAGATTATGAGAAATCCATATTCCTAGCTTTGTATAGCTCCTTACTAAACCATAACCAGTTTGTTTTTCTCCAGAAAATATAAGGCACGCATTTAATTCAATGTCTTTGGTCTAACATCAAAAACTACGACATGACTTCTCCAGTTGAAAAAAACATGTATCTTTTTAATTAAGTTAAATAAAATTAAAAATCATCTCATAAATTATCTATGACGCATATAAGTTATAACAAGTCTTTTATTATAATGATGTAACGAATATAGTTTCAGAATATTGAATGACTGCGCTTGTCATAAAATGCTCCTTTTTGACTCACAATGCATACCGGGTCACGTATTACTTCACATCCATTTCCATTAAATATGTGAAACGTGCAAATATTGTCCATGAAGTTCGACAAACTTTATAGAAGAACATATAAGCACTCGTCATTATCTAAGCCAAAATGATTCAACATCAACATAAATCTTAAGACAAAATCAACTGCTCTTTTCTCAATCATAAAAGTTTAAAATTTAATATTGGAAAAGTGAGAGATAATAATCATTCTTTAGCTATTAAACCCTGATGATATAATTTATTAAAACTTTTTAGTTATAGCTTATGGTTACCGGTTGCCCTATAAGAAAAGACCCATTAGCTTGATTGAATTTAAAGGGCGAGGTTGGTGCATTTAACTAAGGGTATTTTTTTTATGTTATGTTATATGACAAAAAAACCTCTATTAATAATGTATAATGATCGATGCTAATCTGTTGTTAAACAAAGAGATATGAAGACGGCGCTTTCTTTTTGTTAAAAATTAAGGGATAATGATTTAAAATGTAAATTAATGACTTTTTAATATATAGTTCATAAGAAGAATCGGGCAAGTATCCAGCCTTTAACATTATGGAGATGTAAGAGAATAACAACACGATGTTCTTGACATAAACAAATAGTTCGGAGGCTCAAAGGCATAAAAGCATAAGTCCACATCTGTCAAACTTTAGTTTTTGATACCAAGTGAATCTATTAATTTCATATATGTTTTCACGTTGATATCTTCAAATTCCATCACCAAATAAAAGGTGGAAGTGACTTCTTCTGCATTGCCTTTACGCCACTCTTTTTTGACTCTTTGTCAAGAATTGTTTTTCCCATTCCCTTTTAAAAAATCAATTGGTTAAAATTTGTGGCGAAAATAAGTTTGTATCTGAAAAAGGTAAGTTCAAAACTCATAAAGGGTTATACTTAACTCTTCAGTGGAGCAATTGCCATAAGCTATTTCCCTAATTGAAACAATTTTGAATCGAATGAAATAAATTGTGCTGACAGTAGATATAAGCTATTCCGCCCACACACTCTGTGGAATTAAATACTAAACATTTATTCGGCATTCAAATGCCATCGATTCATAGATCCAAGAAGAATATCAAAGGCCATTTTAAAGAAACCTATGCTGAAGTTTATGAGCGCGTCATTCATTCTATGACGGTTTTTTGTTAATGCCTAATCGGATAGATACACACCCCAATTACTGAATTGCGTAACAATTTTTATATTGTCTCGTGAATGACGAACATGAATGACCTCATTTCAAAACGTGAACCCCCAATTTTAAAAATAACCTTTTTGCTAGCCGCGGCAGGTTGCAAGTAATAACAGTTCGCGAGTTTAAGTTTAAAGAGTAATTTATTTTCATTCACCTGGTCCCCCCAGTAAAGTTTAATGAATGTTGTAAAATTCGTAGCCAACGAACCCGAATCTACCCAAAATTCAGGTTAATCTTGGCAACTGCAAACATAATACGATAGGTTTGCTTGCGCTCTGCTTAAGAATTGAACATGCACAGCAAAGTACAGCCATTGGTGTGTTTGTTTTTTTTTAATCTTTGGAGGCTTAAATTGGATATGTAGTGCGGAAAGTAGAATCAGTGTTACAATTTTACGTAATCCCTCCGTTTATTTATTGATTGAAGTTGCAATGTAATCAAGAGGGATAGAAAGAGCTTTCCAATCGATGCTGGCAGTATTAAAATGTAAACTTTATCAGCAACTTATGAATTTGGGTAAAGCACGTAATGCCTCTGGGAATAAAGTCCGTTTGAATTTTCATATTGAAATTTCGAACTGTCATAATTATTATTTGATTTGTTCTGAATACAACATTAGTATCTGTCGCAGACACTACCCAAATTAAACTATTAATCATTATTAAACAGATTATCACCATGTTAATCCAACCCCTTTATTGGCCTGTGGTAATACACAAAGTACAAATCCGTAGGTTATTTACAACTTAATGAAGGGCGGGAAAATCAATAACCACAGAGTTTCTCTTTCTACCCAAAATCACATTGTCTGTGGCTGAATTAAAATATTTGAGGCAAAATAAGCGCATCCATGTTGGGATTATTTCCGATATGCTGACTATGTTCAACTGCGCTCTGGCAAATAAATTTAATTTAATCAAACAAATAGATATCTATTCGGCGAATTAACAGACAAAAAATAACAACGACAGCAACAGAGGCACAGACATCCAATCGACCACAAACACAGCATGGAATCCCATTTTGGAAATTAGATTAACTTAGTATTAGAGATGAATTACTTTGATGTGATGTGGCACATAGTCGATGTTCATGCCCATAAACGACAATTTTCGTGTTGTCCCCACTCGGCGATAAGTTAAGTGACGCCAACCGCTGTGTAGGCTGCCTTAATTTCGAGAGGGGCAAGTCAAGAGGGCTTGCATTATTAAAGGCATCACGTTCGAATACCATACGGATGGCGGTCGGTGGTTATAAATCAAGAGGCAGTCATGAAAATAAAAAAACAAAACTAGCAACAACAATCGAGCGAGTTTATTGATCGCAAATCCAATATTTTCATATTCGAATGCCGGCTATGTTAGATGACTGTGCACTGGGTGCCACTTGCAACAGACGCTGATTCGACTGTCAGGGTCAACCGGCAGAACACTTGAGTCACACAGGGCCAACGTCAACGACACATACCAAATGTAAGGAAGTGCACACAAGTGTGCTTGCAGCTTTGAGGAGAGAGTACTAATCTCGATGCAGGCCAAACTCTATGACACAAAGGCCACTGACCAAGTAATTGAGTTTGAGTCCCTTTCCAGCAAGTGTTCGGTTTGTGTACTTGGCACACGTTTCACATCCACATGCGCTACCATTCCAATTCAAGTATTGAATGAATTTATTTTTACTTTTAAGTCAAACATCGATAGCAGGAAATGAAATCGTAGCTGATAAGGTGGAACCTAGTGTCCCATTTCGAGAATAGCTAAGTAATTGAGAATCGTAGAATCGCATGAGTGTATATGTGGACATAACAATAAAGATAGAGAGCACTTCGTCTAGAGGAGAACTGATAATGCCACATGTTGCCAAATGTTGACTTTTTCAGCGTGATAACTCTCCTAAAACGAGGTAGTAAAACAATGGCCCCTTAAATTGGTAGTATTTGCGGTCTCACAGATAAGATCCGCAATGACGCCCGTAACTATTTCTTGTGGCAATGTTTTTTTTTTATTTTTATTAGCCAATGTGAGAATAGTTTATATTTAAAGCCTACGTTTTAAGCAAGACTGTATCTGGTAGGAAACTAAGCGATAAGAATTAATGACCTCAAAACAGTTCAGAGGCTTGTTAATGGTGGCTATCGCAAAACTAGAACATAATAATAGGAAACTGAATGTCAAAAACCTTTGAATAAAACCAACCTTTGCATTCGACTGTAAAAGTTGCAAACAAGAGGAAAAAAAAACAACTAAATGCCACAGGGAGCATTTATTGCGGGCACACCCGCGTTAAAACGGGGTGTGCTTGTAAACTCTAAAGAAATAGAAAAGGTAATCTCAATCATGTTATGGGAAAAAGGTCAGTAAGTTAGGATATGGTAGATAGATAGGTGGAGACAACACCTAGAACTATAAAATGTTACTGAAATGGGATACTTTGAAACTTACTTGGTAATTGATTTAGTAAATGGGATTGCTTCTGAGTCAACATATACTCATTTAAGTGCAAATCAAGACGACGGATGTCAATTTTGCACTGATGTCATTCGAACTGAAGCTAAAAGAAATGCATCTTAGGAGTTTATTCATTTAAACTAAAAAAAATACCTTAACCAAAGGAATATTAAAAATAACCTATGAACATAATACGTTTTTTTAAGTAATCATGGATGTTGAAAAATCGCGGAAAAGTGTGGCTTTTGTAGCCATGATAAGCGGTTTATTGTGTTAAGATCTCTCTCAGTAGCAATTTTTTTTGTCAAGACCTGGTTGCTGCAGCCATAAGCTTTATTACGTCTGTGCGACAGGAGGTGATCGATCTTACCCGTACTTCAAACTTGGTTACAAGTCCGAAGATTTCGATGTGCAGTAATGCACGTGGCTAAAAGTTTGAGTTGAATAAAAAAGTGGACACAGTTAGTTGAATGAGTTGGACCCGTAATGTTCGACGAGCATAAAACAACTATATTCTAAAGTCTTTTCATATCATTTATATAAAGATGAATAACAATGTCCCTAGGCATTCTTGCGGTACGACAATGCCTAGGGATGTTAATACCAAGGTGCACTACCTTGCACTCCGAGATTGTTTGTTCGAATTTGTCTTAACTATGATTTCTGTCATCTGTCTATAGGAACAATACTTACTGATAATAATCAGCATTTCGTTTCTTCTTTGGAGAGGGTAAGAACGTGTTAAGGTAAGTGTGTTGGCTAATGACCCTGTAGTTTCAGGTTCAATTCCTAACGGGAAAGAACAATGACGTACATTGTCATCAATAAAAAAAATAAACAACATCAAGATTCTTTGGCAATATAAAAATATAAAATATAAAAAGTATATATTTATTAATCATATTTTGACATCAATTTCAGGTTATATCGCAAACAACATTATAACAAAATTTAGAATATGACCGGGGTACGACAAAAAACATAGATTTTACTGTTATATGTTTTGCGGTCGCATATATTTATATATTTATATATTTTTATTTTTTTTTTCTCTTGTTGGCAACTTTTACAGTCGAATGCAAAGGTTGATATTATTCAAAGGTTTGTGACATTCAGTTTCCTATTATCTTGTTCTTGTTTTGCGATAGTCACCATTAAAAAACCTCTGAACTGTTTTAAGGTCATTAATTCTTATCGCTTAGTTTTTGAATGCAAAGTTTTAATACATAAAGCAAACATCTATCACTATAAGGAGGCATTACACCATATACATTTTCTAAGAGCATATCTAGCAAAATTACATTAAATTTCTTCATCCCAAGTTATACATGCATACAGATATGAATCAGTAAAAAATTAGAATTTCTTTTAACGAATCCCAGCATTTTGTTTTTCTTTGATATAACAGTTAGTTGATAGAAAATTAGCTTTCAAAGTTATACTTGATATTTTCTAAGCTGAAATCGTTGATTTCTTATCATCCTAGGATGCGACATCAGATTGAAGTTATTTACAATTTTGTATAGATGATACAATAAACACCTTGAATTTGTCATTCGAACTGAATTGTCATCCGAAATTATTAATGAATACGTAATATAAAAATCAGTATTCCAAGACGGTTTCCTTGCGGAACTCCCGAGTGATTATAAATAACTTTGAATGTCTTTGAACCGATAAAAACCATATTGGTTGCCTCATGATAATTGGATGCTCACATAAAGATTACGAATGCTTATTTAGCATAGTCAATCTTCACTTACGTCCCTCAACTAATCTTTGTGTTTGCACGATATTGAGGGATTTTTTTTAGCTTAGATAGTTCAGCCGGGGCACAGAGACATTCCTGGGAACTGTAAGGCTGATGAACTCGCTTAAATGAACCAACATACGTATTTCATCTGAAAAATTTGATTTACGCATTCCAATCATGCTACATGGTGTATTCTCAAACGACTGACGTTTGCAGAAACTGTGCGGAAGAAAAGGATTAGGAAACGATCCCCTCTCTTTCTACGTGCCCTACATGTACAAGCTTATCTTAATCTTAAGAATATTGTGATAAAAGTGTTCTTCGCTTCGTCACAAAAGTCAAATTGTTCAACGAGAAGTGAGGAGATTTATCCTGGATCCTTATGGTATCACAACAGACAAATACTGGTCTGAGTGTGTCGATCTTATACCAACAGCCTTTTTAGCCAACATCAACCCAAGATTGTTCAAAAATCTATTCACAGTAAGTTTTGATTTATATTGTTTTTCACCCAAGAGTGAGAAACGAATCCTTTTCTTTAAAAACGAAAGCCATTCAAGTCTTTATTGCAACATTTATCATTAAACTCTTAAATATAAAGCAAATGTCTTCCAACACTTTAATATAAATATTCAAATAAAATGAAATGACGCCGTTTAGTGAACGAAATCAAAAGACTACAAATCAGTATACGTATCTGAGTTGACTCACAATACAACTGACAATAAAATCGTAGAAGCTTACTATTTATGACCTTCAAACCGATATCAAAGAAAGAGAAAATGGAATTTCTGGTAAACAAAATGTATCTGGTCTTGCTTAAGCCAAGGCCAATAAGCAATGAACGGGATTGTTTCCAAGTCTACTAACAACCGGTTGTCGATGGAGAAGAACAAAAGCATTAAATCGAACGCGTATCGATGTTGAGACAGAACGCAAATAAATTGCAACGAACTATTTGATATACGAGTGTTTGTCGTTGGGAAAAATAATCGCACCTAAAGATTGAAAATGGAAAAGGTCTTGATCTGTCTGCACTTAAGGGCGCTACTAATGATATGTACTTCGTTCTGTGTTTTTTTTTTTTTACTGTGCAATATATTCTTACTTTTCAATTTTTCTTACTTTTTTCCATTCATATTATTACTGGTCTAACTATACCTCAGCTGTTATTACATTGTATAAGAGTTAGAAATATGTGACCATAAAATTCAGTAACACAATCAACTTACCAGAATAGAATCCTTAAAGAGTTCGCTATTAACAGAGCAAAGCATACATGCAACGAGAACCCCTCTGCGTCCTGGGTCTTTTTAATCTCACGATACTGCGGCACATATGGGATAACCCCACCGACGACCATTGCCGATGCCGCAGCCCATCCAACCAGATGACCCACAGTGAGTCCCAGCTCATCGTTGATTATCCAATCCATTTTGTTTGTTTCTTTACCCTACTCCTTCTTCCTGCTGAGTTTTTCGCTTTACACAATCCGAATGGAGATAGGAAGGTATGTAAGTAGTATGCCGAAGAGTTTTTGCTCTGCAAATGCCTTCCGGAAGATTTATACGGCTCTGTGGATTAAAGTTCGGCAAAATGACACATGAACGTGTACAATGCTCTCGTACGGAAAAGCGGCCCCCGAAAGTCAAGGCTGCAGACTGTTCGCCTTCCTCTTGAATATGTCTTCTATTTGGATGTATTTTCAGATGGAAAATTCTGTATCTATTGAATTTAGTGGAAGCTCACGGTATTGTGTGCGATACAATTTTTTGTTTTCATCGAAATATATTTGTTATTCTTTTTTTGCGTAACGAGACACGTTAATATATATGTATGTTATTTATTTTATTTATCGCGAAAGAGGCGTAAAGACAGAGAAAATGCACTGCACACAAAAGAAGACAGACACCAAGCAAACCACCAGGAATTTTTTTTTTGTAGCTTATCTAACTAAGGAAACGCTCTCCTCTCCATCGGAAACAAGCACACGACGACACAGACGAAATAATCTCGAGAGGAGCAATGCATTTGCTTTAGTTCGGCGACAGAATTACTTTCCACCTACATTTTGTGGCACACAAAAACTTGGAAATAATTCACATAGACTGCATTATTTTAATTGGCACGGGAAAAGCGAGGGGGAATTAGAGTTTTGCAGGTGATTTGTGGATATTTTGCGATTGCTTATATGAGGAGCGCTTGGGTTTGCTGCGAATAACGTTGACGTGTTTTGTACTACGCGCGACTTTTATTTCTGTCAAACTAGCAAAAGGGAAAAATATTTTATGCTCGCCTGCTAAGATGACACATGGAACGGAGTGAAAAATTATAAGACCTTTTTTTGTTTTGATTGCAAAGTGAAAGAGACGAATGGCTGAAGCGTGGGTGGTAGTTAGAAGGAGATATATTGAAGTCGTGTTTTGTTCATGGTGGATAAACGGAATGCAATGGTGCGTGGAACAGTGGTGTTAGTGATGCCAAGCTTATGGAAGTATTTGATGAAATTATCTTCTAAATACCTCCAATCAGCAAAATAAGAAATGTTGGAGAAGACACAAAAACTGTATATTTATTAAAGTTTAACATTTATTTGAATTTTTTTTTCAACCCAATGCTTGTTTTTGGCACAGACTCCTATTAGAAACAGTGCATTTCAATTCGTTCATGCAGTATTTTAATTACAGCAGATACAGTGTAAATATATAACAAAGTTAATTTAAAAAAAGGAGGAGGTATTTATCTTTGGTAATCGATATAAGTCTTTTTTTTAACCCTCTCTACATAGAATGAACGCATGTTATTTTCAAAACGGCCATGTTGTCCGCTTCAACCATCTCAATAAACAAAACAAAAAATATCGAATTGAAGTGATTACTTACTCTTTTATTGGATAAACCACAAAATGTAGGTAGAAAGAAATTCCGTCTCTGAATTATCGAAAAATTGTTCCTTTCGAGATTGCGAAGTTTATCAAACTTCTAAGAATAAGAATGTTAGTGTTAGTGATGCCAAGCTTATGGAAGTATTTGATGAAATTATCTTCTAAATACCTCCAATCAGCAAAATAAGAAATGTTGGAGAAGACACAAAAACTGTATATTTATTAAAGTTTAACATTTATTTGAATTTTTTTTTCAACCCAATGCTTGTTTTTGGCACAGACTCCTATTAGAAACAGTGCATTTCAATTCGTTCATGCAGTATTTTAATTACAGCAGATACAGTGTAAATATATAACAAAGTTAATTTAAAAAAAGGAGGAGGTATTTATCTTTGGTAATCGATATAAGTCTTTTTTTTAACCCTCTCTACATAGAATGAACGCATGTTATTTTCAAAACGGCCATGTTGTCCGCTTCAACCATCTCAATAAACAAAACAAAAAATATCGAATTGAAGTGATTACTTACTCTTTTATTGGATAAACCACAAAATGTAGGTAGAAAGAAATTCCGTCTCTGAATTATCGAAAAATTGTTCCTTTCGAGATTGCGAAGTTTATCAAACTTCTAAGAATAAGAATTGTTATGAGAAGCTTCTCAAAAGTTAATTGCGGTTTGGAATCGGCATTAAACTGTAGACCCCATCTATTCGTGCCAAAAAATAGATCTTAGCACACACAATGATTGGAGAAGTAGAGAAAAAGAAAACGATTAAGCTGTATTTCCTATCGAATGTTTAGAAACATTTGTGTTCATAACATCAGATTGTAGACCTTGTTAAAGAGAACAATGCTAAGTTGAAAGTAGTTGATTTGCCTTAAACGAATATGTGTATAAGGAAAAATGTAATATTTTTTGGGTAGGAATAAAGAAATCTTCTACGAAAGGCTTATTCGATATTTAATAAACGTACTTTGGATTAATACATACTTAAGCCAACAAATTGGAAACAATTCAATGATTAATTTGCAGAATCGTATGTAATAAAGAAACAATTCGAAAGTTGTCTATAGGACCTATTAGGTTTGTTCCCTTCCTTTTTTCGAAAAAAAATTGTCAAGATTGTCAAAATCTCTAAGCTCTCAGTACCGCTTTACGCAACGGTTGTTTGTTGGGCGACTAAGCTTCATCTACCGATCATCATCTTATGGACTATTTCAAGTAATTACAAAAATAATTAATTTAAAGTTAATGAATAAATTGACTTTTTAAAATCTGCTCGCGACAAGCAAAAATCAATTTCTTTGCTAAATTCATTAAATGTGCTTATGCACCTCGTAATAGGCTCTTTATTACCATAAATAAACATAACGAAAGTTGCATGGCGTCTTAAACTTAAGGTTTGAAGACCAACTAAATTGGACCTTCTGCCATAATTAGGAAGCTCATCAAACATATTTATTTTACGAACCGCTTACCTCGTGAAGTTTTTTTGGACTCTTTCGAATTTAAATTCGTGAACTGCATATGGCGAATCCCAAATTATAGAACAGTATTCTAAATAAGGTCTGACTAATGAGCAATAAATAATTTTAGCTATTACGTATATCTCGAAAGTCTTTACTATTACGTTTAAGGAAGCCTAACAATGAGTTAGAGTTGGAAATAACAAAATCATAATGCAAAAAGAAACTTAAGTTATTTTCAAATATGACACCAAGATCTTTCACTTCATCAAAATGCTGAAGTCTAAGATCATTAATAAAAAAATTATGCAAAATTGAAGTACTAATAAGATATGTTGAAAATACTTTACATTTAGAAATTTTAAGCTCCAAAGCATTACGATTGCATCACTCCGACAATCTATTAATATCTGATTGGAAACGAATGCAATCAGATACATTTTTTATCGAAAAAAATAAATGCAAATCATCCGCGAAAGTCAAAACCTTACAAAATTGAAATATTTCACGAACATCATTTATAAATAATATAATAGCAACGGGCCCAAATGACTGCCCGGTGGAACACCCGAAGTAACTTCCATAAGGCGAGAAGTCAAACCATCGACTTTAACCATATGCATTCTATTAGTCAGGTAATTACTAAACCATTTTAGAATTGAAGAGTGAAAACCCAAATACTTTAGCTTAGTCAAAATAAGTGTGTAATGCACCCTGTCATATTTATATTTTTACGTGTAAATTAAATGGGAAGACTCTAGGATGTGTGCCAAAGTCCTATTTTAAATATATATAATTTAAGGGTCTTAATAGCTGCCCCTGCAAATGTCAATGGGAACGATATGCGGAGTTCACTGTCTGGTTCATTAATCATCTGTGACTTTGAAATTAATTTTATTTGTTCGTAGCTGTATAATTATGTACTTGAAATAAAAGCCATGAAAAAAGCTATGGAAATTAGCAAACGGATTTCTTTATCTAGGAGTGCAGACGAGAAAAGACGTTCCTTAAAAGAAAACAGAAGAACATAGTCATTGTATATGAAATCTAAATCATTTTGAACCAAAATCATAACATATCATATCATAAGCAACTTTAACTTATGATCATAGCATTTTTAATCGAAAAATAAAACACCTAAATTGTTGCAGCAAGTAAATGTTTTTAGTTGCCGGTGGCAAAACGCTCAATATACCATCGTTAACAGTTAACAAAAACTTCACTGCTTTCTTATCACTTTATTTTATATCAAAGGCGAATGGAGGGGTTGCAGGAGAGGGCAGTTGCCCCCATCACCCTAAATATTTTTGGTGTTCATACAAATTTTTATTTTTGGTAAAGAATTAGGTATACTATTAAAATTTAAAATTAAAGTTTTTTAATATTACGTTGTATTGTACTGGTTTTTGAATGAGTTTACCCCACTGATAAAAATTCTGTGTATGCCCTTGTTTTATATACACATATATATAACATGATAATGTGGTTCATATGTATATAAAAACAAATCATTCCAGAAGAAGAATACATTTTTTTTTATCCTTTCACATGAAATACAAAGGGATGCAAAACAAGATTAAAAAATAATCTAGAAAAAAAAGTAGGTTTATATGTAAGAATTGGCTTGGAAACACACTCAATACCAACCTACTATACTTGGATATGTCAAAATTGTCGTTGGTTGTTGAAAATTGAGAGCGAGGAAGCAATTTCACAACCAGATGTGGGACATTTTGTGCGCAAATTTAAGAGCCAGGGAGCGGGTTGATAGAAAACTACTATGTTAATCTCGGTTTTTTCAGTGGAAACGTGTAAAGATTTAATGTTGTGCCCTTTGTCTATAATCTCGGTTTATCTTTTGATGGAAATAGAGCATTATTTTCCTTCACAAATGTTTCCTATTTTCAAACAAATTTACTTAATTAAAGTTCTATAATAGCTTTCGTACATATACAATCAAAGAAATAATTATATCTTGAGAGTAATAAGTAAAGGACTGAAATAATTAAGAAAGTAAGTAAATGAAGTGCTGCATAACCACATTTAGGGGCAAAAAAATGTTGTACTGTAATACCGGCATTACTACTTTTTAAACGCAACCAAAATATTCTTAGTGCAGTGATGCCAATCCACAAATCATTTACAAATAGTTTGAGTTGCCAAAATGACAACTGTCAATTTTGTGACATTTCTATCGGCATTTTACAAAGATTTTTAATTTTTTTATTTGTCTTATTGGAATTTTATATAATTGTTTTATTTGTTTTTGTTAAATATCTCACAATTAGTTCCCATCATGTCCCATCTAGTCTTTCTGCGGCAACTTGCTGCACATCCGAATCGGGTATTATTTCCCTCTGCAACTGCCTATCACCTAAGGTTTTATTCCCAACCTCAACAAAAACCGCGGTCTGGAGCATTAACTGAGTCTAGCGGCCGTACTGATGTATCCACTGATGTACGACCATTGGGCGAAAAAATCAAGGAAAACACTAAAACCGCCAGCTACATGGGCGTTATTCTTCTTGGTGTTGGGGTAACTGGTGCACTCTTTTACGCTATTTTTCGCGAACTCTTTTCGTCTAACAGTCCAAATAATGTTTACTCTCAAGCTTTAGAGAGGGTTAAAGAGGTGAGTTGAGCAATCAACATGATCACGCAGAAATGAAAATACAAGATTTCGTTTTGTAGGAACCACGAGTTCAAGATGCATTAGGAGCCCCTATTAAGGGTTTTGGAGAAGAGTCGAGAAGAGGGCGACGCCAGCATGTAGCAAACTCAAAATTCGAACGAAACGGAGTGCCTCACATGAGAATGCAATTCTACATTCAAGGAATCCGCAATAAAGCTACTGTACACCTCGAAATGAAGGAGAATTCGTCGGGAAAATTGGTGTACAGATATCTATTTGTGCAGCTTGACCACTTCCCCCATACCACCATTATCCTGGAAGACAACAGGCTCTCGGATAAAGAAGCCTTAGGTTCCAGCATGAGCCTTAATCATTGAAATACATGCCGAACTGATTTTTTTTATTTTTATTGTTAGCCATTGGCTTCCTTCTGTTACATTAGACTAAGAATAAAACAAAAACATGAATTTTATCTAATATAGTTTCTTCCACGGAATAATCTCCCAGGACCGAATGATGTGTCGGCCAAAGAGGAAGTCTTTTGTCTTGTTCATTATGTAGAAGGAGATGCCAAAGAATGAGGCAAAGTACAGCCAGAACTGACCAAGGCGCTCCCATACGCTGAGATGGTACCTTGCAGGCACTTGCACGATGTCCATTTGAAGGTGGATGGATAGACCGTCTTCGTCAGATTCTTTGTAGTAAGTTTCTGATACTTCGAGGTAAAAAAATGCAGTATTTGCTTGTATGCGTTCTTGAATGGATTCGACTTGAAACAGATCCATGCTAGATGCGTTATGCGGAAGAATTTCTTCCCGGAAATGGCTTTTTGATTTCCGCCCAAAGAACGGACAGATAAACTCTGCATCCTGCCTCAATGTGAGACTGCCTTTCAAAACAATAGTTCCTTTCGAAAGAGCCCCATGAGGCATGTCCAAGTGATGAACTAGGATTGCTGGTGGAGTTAACTTGCACTTATGCCTGAGCGTTGCTTCGAAAAATAGAAACAAGTCGAAACGTTGTATTTTCTCTTCCAAAGTATCAAAGTGGATTTGGAAGTTGGCCCTGTCCATCTGTGAGTCATGATTCTTGTCCACTGATGAAAACTGGAAGAACGATTTGGTTTAGTTGCTTTGAAGTCGAATGTCTTAATCAATCTTACCTTTGCATTGTCGCAGTTCTTTTGCAAATTATTCGTTCGACTGTTAAAGTAAGGAAATGTGCTGCAAGCTACTGTACTCATTCCATCCATGGACTCGCCAACAAATATGTACTGAAATGTGAACATAACTTTTGGCTGCTCATAAAGAACTCGACTTTCTGAGATTCCCGAATACGGACTGAGCATGGTGACCAGGAGAATCGGAACCATAACGGATAGCATGATGAATACGAAGACGACAAATGTCGCCGACGAGCACAGAGCGTTTTTATACACAATTGCGGTGTTTTTGGTGTGCAGCGGTATAAATTTCATCTTAGTGGAGTGAAGATTTCCAGCAAACTGTTGTTTATGATTATTTTGGAATTTCCGAAGAACTCGTTGCCGTAGTAACGGTTCGGGTCATTTAAGAATAAAAGCCATCTAACGGGGAATATTTCATAGAAAACATTTTAGTTTGTGTATGAAGTGGACATACAAGGGGGAAATATAGCTGGGACACATGGTAACCCTTCGGAAAATATTATGGGCTTGTGTATTAACTTAACGAATAATAATTTTAGATGTTTATTAGAAAATGCAAACTTAATGGCGCGGCAATCGGTTTGAAGAATAGTAATTGCATGTTGACAACATATAAAAATAAAGCACACTTTTAGGAGTAACAACCACTGCTTGTCGAGTTCGTGTGTCAATTGCGGACATGTGTGCAGGACCATACAGGACCTAAAAATTAGCTTCTTCACCATTGTGTGTGAAGGCATATTTTTTGATACGAGTAATATTTATTTCGGTTTGGGCTGGGTCGTGCGATTTGACGCTTTTAGGTGGGGATACATCAAATCACTTGGCAATGCGATTATATCTACAGCTTGCATTGTAGCCTTGATAGACAACATTACTCGCGTAAGCCTATATGCTCAAAAAGTGACTCAAAATTTAACTGTCTCTATGGATCACTTAAATCGTAGTTGTGGTTAAAATGTATATGAAATAATATTTCAAAAGAAAATGGCAAGCATATCAACTGAATTTATTATAATTTTTGTATACACTTTTGTAATTTTCCTGTTGTTGATAATTAAGAACCAAACGCTTAAAAAGTCGCTCAGTACTTCTTCCCTTTCGTTAACTTCATACATATATCTAACGAAGTTATGAATCCAATAATGTCAAAAAAAGCAAACTTTAAACCATTTTTAAGATTTGGCTAAAAATCCACGTCAGTGCATTGTTAGGCCCGTGAAATCCAAAATCGACAAAATATTTACACTTATGTAAGTCTTGAAGAAAACTATGACTTGCAAAATATACGACTAATCCAATTGTAATCCTTTCTGCTTATCATCCGACATTCGGCGTCCTTTAGTAGAACTGGCAGGATAAGTGTTTTTTAGAGCATACATTTTGTCAGGGTAATTCTCAGTTTGATTTCCACTATGTTATCATTCGTTGAGTTGATGCTTACACCGAGGTAGCTGAACTCGAAGTTTCTGTGTCTTAGGGTCATCATTTACTTCAAGACCAACTAGTTTCGCCTGTTCTTGAATAGCCGTGAAAGCCTCTATAACTGCACATTGCATAGCATCCGATGATGTTAATATTGTCCACAGATCTTTTAAAGATAGTCCCTTTGGAATTCGGGATCCCGTTATGGTTTGGAAAATCTATAATTCCAGATTATACAGGTTAAGAAGTGAGGGATTTATCTTATTATACCTATCCATTCATGCTGTATAATAGATATGTTCAGACCAGATTCTCCAAAGGAAGACGGTCTACGGTCTACGGTCGATGTTCATGTTTTCGGATAGGTTTGAGATAGTTCTTGCCTTTATCTAGATATGGCATATATATGCGCACTTCCAAAACGTTACCTCCGTATTGGAACAGCTCTGCTGACAGACCACCAAAACCGGCGCGGCTGTCTTGTTGTTCTAAAGTTTTTTTTTTACAGCGAAACTAGTTTAAGTTAGTGGACGTAACTATATTTTAAGACAGAGATTGGGTTGCGCTATTAACTTTATACATATCTTTCCGGTTGGGGTTTTTTTTGAGAATATGGTCCAAGTTGTTTTAATTCACATTTATAAATAAATGGAGCGTTTCCAAAGCCCCAAATAAAAATGAAAAGAGAGATATAGAATGTTATGCCGAACAAAACCGAAATTGACATAAAATGCGCTTGATAACTTTTTTTGTTAAATGAACGCAGTTACGTAGAATATTATTTATATTAAAAATAAAGCCATGAAGTTTCTGATGAAAGTACAGTATACTCTCTCCTTATACCTTATTCACACCGACAGAAATCGGAGGTTTCGCGAAGTTTCCTGAAATAACATTTAAAATCGGGAGGTTTTCCATACATTTTTTTCAGATTCCATCTCGTTGTTCCGATTAAACCTCCTCAGAATCTCGCTGCAAGAGTTGTCGAATCAAATGCACTTCTTAGCAAATTCTACAATTTCCGCAAAGTAATTGACGAGCAGTTGACAGATTTTCAACTGTTTACACTGATTACAAGTCCACTGCTAGTAACCTAAGAGTCAGCTTACCTATTACTTGAACGGTGATCTCGCGAATTATAAGGCGTTGTTAGATTATAGTGGACTCGCAGTGCACTTGCAGCTTGAACGCAATAATTGCGTATTAGTTTTTGTTTTCGATGGCTGACAGGCACCCCTTAAAATTGGACAGATTTCAAATAACGGGAAAAAAATTTTAGTTTTTCCAAAGAAATGACACAAAATTTCATAATCGCAGAAGATTTTCGCTCTCTCTCACGCGGAGAAAATATAAATGGAACACGGTTTTGTGTTGTTCTGTTTAATATTTTGCGCTGCTTAAAGGAAAAAAATAAAAAGGTCTTTAGTTTTGAGCTAGGATATGGAACATATAATCCCTAGAGTCTCAAAATAGTTAAGTGTACAATTTTGTTTACCTTGTTTACACAGTTATTTAAGAACTTCTTCAAGTTATTCATTTAGACCAGTTACTTATAAGCGGAAACCTCGGATAAGCGGAAAAATTTCTCGGTGCAATCAGTTGGTGCTTATGAGAGAGCTCACTGTATTGATGGAGTTATTTCCATTAATAAGGGTCAGGCTACACCAATGTCGAGCTTTCTTAAATGCTTGGTAGCTGGAAAAAAAATTACTAGACATTTTTTTTTAGGAATATGTCCACAAATCATATATGTAAGTATGGATATTTTGAGGTAGGTAGTAGAGTGACTGTATTTATTTTTCATCAGCATTGAAAATATCTGCACTAATATATAAATTCATCCACATATAAAAGTCTATTTAACTCACCGATAGTTGCGTATCAAAATGACAGTGACATGGATTTCAAGTGTCTGAGATGTCTTTGGAGAACTTCATGTTTTAAAGACTTTCATCGATTAAATTCATTGGCCGGTATGACCAACAATGTAACCTTCAATAACAATTTGTGGTATCTTAATGACTTCTGGCCGCAGTTGTCAATACATTGTTTGTCATACTGCTTATTTCTCCATACACATAGCCTGCACACGACCAACACAATGGGGCAAAAAGATCTTCATGTCACGTAAATTCAACGATCAATTTCCTTTTTCTGAGGTAGGCACGTAACCAAAACCTCGCGACCACCCGAATCAAGAAGAAATCGCAAAGAGAAACACACAAAATGTAATCAACAAATAAACGCGAAAAGTAGAAGCGCACTGCAATAAAAATTGAAGTATATGCGAACAAGTTAAGAGGTTTATTGCGTTTGAAAGTGTCGTGTTGAAAAATATGATGGTACCCCCAATGCCCCTTGAGTCTGCACCTCTACCTACCTATATATGTATATTACTAAAGATGATTTCTTAGCCCGGACAACACGGACGACAACGACGACAAGGAGAATTTTTAAAAAAGGGCCGAGAGAACAGCAGCAGCAACTGAAATATCAAACCGCCACCATTGCCACAGCAGCACCAGCAGCAGCTTTATCAGATTATAATCGGCCAAGGAGAAGAAAACTTCTTCTTCGTCTGTGTGCCGAATGGCCATCTCAAGTGTTTTCAAATCGACAAATCGATTGTCCGGCGTCTGGACCGTCATCCCACTACCAGCAGCAGCAGTGTCACCAAACACCGAACACCAGACGAAATGAACAAATATCCCAAGCCCATCGCAACGTCCACATTCACGACGAGCAACGAGCTTATCGACCATGTTCATCGAAAGTTATTGATTGTCGTTTTTATGAGCGAATTACAAAGATTTTTATAACGTCATTATCTGTCCGATGTGCGATGTCCGAATGCGATCCGAGATGCAAAAGAATAGGGATGGGGTTAAAGGCGGATGAGCAGTAAGCACTATGATCTGAGCAGCCAGCGCGCACCATCGCCATCATGGATGGTATACGATTATTGGGTGACACACAAAGTGGTGAATCTCTGGCTAGGTGGTGGCTGTGGGCAACGATGGATCTCAAAGCACGTTAATCCGCCGATGTGTGAGAGCATTTTGTGTGTGAAATGTCACCAGAGCTCCGGCGGCTCAGTCGTATCGATTTTGGTAACAAATTTAACGATTAAGACGTGTTAAATTGTTAACAAGCCGGCAATAAGCCTTAAATTTACGACGAACCTCGTTGAATCGCAGTTGAATATACTCTTCGCGGTCACCACAAGTCGGTCTTCGAGAGTCGACTGCATTGTCCAAATGGTATACCTACTTTCCGGTTCTCGACCTATAATAACCGTGTTCTTATCTTAAATGAGAATGCCGTCGTGCTCGTGCATTGAGATCATTGCCTATGAATCATGCATCAGCTTCAGATTTCAGAGTGTGTCAAAATAATCTTCAAAGTGGCATCTGACCGATTACCTGCCGTCACGGGCCTGATCAAAGAATCAATAACATTGCAGCGGCGACCGACACGATGTGATTAACGAAAGAGAACTGAACAAATTGTATGTGGGTCGATATTAGCGGATTTATATGTCGAACATTTTACAGTGCGCACAGTTTATACCTACCTAAGCTGTGAAACGATAAAAAAAAGCGAGTTTGGGAGGTGTTTTAATCGTCGAAATGGAGTTGAGGTAGTTGAGAGTTGTTAAACTCATTGAAGATGTTTGCCGCTGTCTGGCGGTTTGAAGTGGTTCATTGATGGTCTGATAGTCCATTGTTTTGCTATTGATTAGGTACCTACCTAATTATGATGAAAGCATCTGTGTTTTGTTACATATGTATTTTGTGAGAAACGCAACTTACATTTTCACTTATTGTTAGTTCTAAATTTTGAAGTTACATGGCTATATTGGCATATATTTTAATGTCATTGAATATATAACTTAAGTAGGCAGCTATACTATACTTATTAAAGCCCAAAGCCATTTTAATTGCGTTTTACAAACTATGTGGGTATCTCCCTAACATTGAAACAAAGCAGTGGTAAGCTCTGCAAATGTGTCAAAAATAGGAAAGTGTGTAGACTTTACAACTATGGACTACATTCTAAGGTCTAAGCGGACGGCGTGGGATGGTTATATTTTCGACTTAAAGCTGAATAGACTGCCCGTATGCCTATGAAAAGTGATATAATAAGCAAGAAATATGAAACAAACTTTCCATTTTTTCATAGTTTGACAGTTCAACCTTACATAATAACAATTAATTCATACATTATTAATATTGCAGTTTTACTTAGGCAGCTCTACAATAGTCCGGGGCGCTACAATCCTCTCCAACTGTCGCGGTCTTTGACAGACTCTTTAAGGTCCTATACTGAGTAGTCCCTTCGGATTAGAGTCAAGGATTATAGGAGCAGGAGCGCTGGATTTTATGAGCTCTACGTGCCAAGCAATCAAGCCACATGAATGGAAGGAGCCTATAGTTCAATGCCGTTTCCGAACGGCCATTTTTTTTTAAAATATGTTAATGACAACCTTCGTTAGAATGACCACATATTTGATGTCGCCAAGAACGCTGCGAAATGGCTAGGCTTCCTTAAGCGATGCAAGAAATATTTCACCCCTTCTGATGTGGCTAGAATCTACAAGGCGTTTATTCGCCCAAAACTTGAGTACAACGCTCATATCTGGTCTGGTGCACCAATAACATATTTGGAGCAACTTGACAGGATTAAAAAACGTGCGGTAAAACTTATTGGCGATCGAGAAATCGCGAAATCCCTTGACTCTCTTAGTCATCGTCATAATGTCTCCTGCCTGTTATTGTTTTATCGGTATTTCCACCACAAGTGCTCAAACGAAATAACCAGTTGCATTCCACCCCTGCAGCAATTCAACCCAATACTCGCCATGCTAGGAATGCACATCATTTTACCCTTAAGCCTGTATTCGGACGTACTGTGAAATATAAAGATTCCTTTCTCAACCGTACAATACGAATGTGGAATGCTCTACCACGCTCTGTTTTTCGTGCACATTTAAGACCAACGTACATCGGTTTCTCCCTTTCTCTAATCCGCACTTGCAACTTTTAGTATCGATCTTAACCTTCTGGGTTTAAGCAGGGTCTGCCGTTGTATGAATATCTGGTCAATTGTGGACTTCCTGGGCCATATTATAGGGCCCGATCGAATCGTTGACAAATTCTTTCATACAGATGGTTTAAGCAGACTATAGTTGGCCGAGTTTAAATTGCGGTCCACGAAGTTAAAATTGAGGTGATCATTTTTATTTGTTAAAAACTAAAAGAAGACTCATCGCCGAATGGGCTTTGACTCGAAACTCTATTTTAGAGCGATAGGAACTTACAAAAAAAAAAAGATAAAGCGACAAATTCGTAAGCTTTCTAAACGAATTTGGTATATGGAAAAAATAGTATTGTAAGGGGATTAAACTAGAAACAAATTTTTAATAGAAAACTAAAACTAAATTTTTGTATAAATGAGTTAAATGGGAATAATTTAAAAAAAATATGTATTTCAATTGAAAGTCTTTGGGAACTATTTCAACAAGAACATTCGTGACTAAATTGGTTTTTAATTTACACGAATATTGGATGCAACATGAATACTGCATGGGTACCTACATCGGTGGAAACAGCTTTGCATACGTTGGTACGCTCCATCGAATAGTCCCTGCATAATAAAGAGTACACTATGGTTGACTTCCTGGACAAAGAAGGAGCTTTTAACAATGACAATACATCTGCGATCGCAAATGAACTGTCGGCTCTGAAAGTATATGAATCAATTCGTTTAACAAGTAGGAATATCAACTAAAAACTCGCTGGATCATCTGCGGAATGAGCTGTCAGTAAAGGAAACCCAAAGGTTGGTGTTCTATCCCACCTTCTTTGGAACTTGGTGTTAAATGAACCTTTACCATGCCTCGAAGCGGTTAGTTGCAATGTTTCCTATTCCCGTCTCAAGCAAGCACCTCAGCACCTCAGCAATCACTTCTCATATTGACCCTCCCTCCACAACTTTCTCTGAAAAACCGAAATATGTGGTTCTGATAACAGAACTAGAGCTAGAATCCCAATATCCAGGAAAGAATAAAAAAAGCTGCAGTAGCACTTTTCTCGTGTAAAAAAGCCATTGGAAACAGATGGGGCCTTCCACCCCACATCACTCTATATATTTCGGTTATAAGACCGATACGAGTGGCTGTCTGGTGGACTGCTTTAGAAAAAGCGACCAATCGCAATAAAAGTCCAAAGCTCCAAAGCCTGTCTATGCATTGGAGGAGCCTTACGCACTACTCCCTTCGCTGCTTAAGACATTCTGTTTCACCCGACCCCTTAATATTTTAAGCAGACAAACGGCAGCTAACACAGCTGTTCATCTCAAAGCTACGTCACAATAGACCGATAAGGCTATTGGCCATGCTTGCATCCTGAATATAATAGGGAATATCCTTAGTAAACTTACACCATTCCCTAATTAAAATTCAGAAAATCCTTTCATACCGATCATTCTGCGAATTCTGGCTCAATTTTGGAGCATTCTTCTAAGACACATGTGACACATACTTTAATTCTTCTTTGCTGCATTGTAAGAAACTAATTTGCGCGATGAATAGGAACCTAATTAATGTATTGAGGTTATCTACTCTCCATGGAGAAGCATAGACGTATTTTCGGACAATTAGTATTTCTGATTGGCTATATATCCAATTGCACCATAATGTTAAAAGATTATTACTTGAACCTTTCATTAAAACATTATGTGCCACATAATGAAAACCCCTCGCTAAACTAACAATTAAAAATCGAAATCCCTTGTAGCCAAATTTTAACACTCAAGCCACCCCAGCGACTAAACACTCCACGAGGATACCACAGTAGATTGTCTTCGATCTTCTTCAAACATAAAAACTAATTTCAAGTGGATTTTCTTCACCACATTAAGCTCAACAGAACAGAAGTCCTCCCGCACCGTCTACCGCCCGCCCCCAGCACATCCAACTATGTCCAATAATCCCTCGGCTATACAATCCACTTCCTCCTCAAACATTAGATAATTAAAACGAAGATTTCACTTTATTATACAAGTCGATTTCGTATATTGCCAGAACCTCCCCACCTCCAGCCAGCCACCATTGGAATTAGCAACAAACCTCGTATTGTTTTCTGCAAATGATTTCCAAAGCATACTGACAACAATTTCCTCGGCATTTCTAGGTCTCAACTCTGCGCCTCACTGGCACACTGGGTTGTAGTCTGTATGTCGTCCTTGTTTCTGGCCTAATCACCGCACCGAGCAGAGAGCGATTTGGTATGTTAAACTTGTGGTGGTAGATGGTGCAAGTGGCAGAGAACTGCCAGTGTTTCGCACAAAATCCTTGCAAGGATTTTCATTTCATTTTTATTCGGAAAATACGAAGTGCTAGGAATATCCCTAGTTGGGTGTTACAATCTAAATCTTTGAATCACATTTGCAAGGATTTGTGCCCGTTGCCTGGTAAAAGGGAGGATGTGGAGAGCTTCCTGATCCACTTTCAGTATATATAATATAATATTCGATACTCGCACAAGAACAAGAAACAACACTACTATATTCAAACAACAGAGCTGTGTGCAGAGTAGTAAAGGATCTCGATTCAATTTAAGAGGAATTAAGTGTAAAATTTTACGTTTCCATTTCAGAGTCAGAGAGTTGGAGTTTTATGGGAATTCTATTCGTTGGGATTAGCAACGGAATTAAGGCATTTCAATATTAGGAAACAAAATGGTTGGTAATTTCGACGTTGAATTCTTGAAATGGATGAAATCATTGGGTGGTTGTTGGTTGTTACATTGTATGGTAGAAATGTGAGCAAAGGATTAAGCATTAAAAGGCTATGCACATCGATTGTACGTTTGAGTTTTCGGTTGGCATAGATTTAAGAGAGAAATCTGTAGTTTTAATTTTAAAAATATTACCTACTTATGAACTAATCTTTTCGAAAAGGAATTACCTTCGAATTAGTTGCTTACTTTTCTACCTTATAAGATGCACTTAATAAGCATGACAGGGGTATTTGTGTTCAAAAATCATTTGCAAAATGTAGAGTTGAGAAGTAATATATTGATTAGTTTTAATTGTGCATTCATAAAATATTATTTTAGTGGATTTCTGTAAAAACTTTTGACACAACTTGGAGAATGTAGCAAAAGAAGAAGAACAGAAAGGCACGTAAAAGTAAAAAAAACATTTTGCAACAACATTTTTTTTAGAAAGAACTGAAACATGGATGTTGTTACAAGTTGTAAATCTCCGTTTTAAGCTCAGACGTTTAAGTTCATACGTTTAAGCTTAGCACAGTTTACGACTGTTAAGAAAGGAAAACAATTTACAAAAGTTCTTAAAATGACAATTCCAGGGGTGTCTGTTCCACCATCTTAAGCAATAATAAAACTAAGGAATAGTTGGTCCTATTTGGTTTTTCAGTGTTTTATATTCACGCATGATTCGTGATATGTTTCAAGGTCAATTATACTCAGTTACCATTGTCATTTCATCATGGAAAAGATTACATGTGACGAAGGCTTACATGTTATTAAATTTTATTATTAAAATTCGTGACCTTTATTAGATATTTTTCGGCATTTCGACAAATGTTCCACTGATTTTACGCCATTGAAAGCCAATGAACTGCTTATGCATCAATTCTATTTTTTTGTGAAAATCACTTATCACTCATTTTGTCGAAGATGGTTCCAATGATTTTTTTGTAATATGGATACTTGAAATGGGGCCAAAACTACTGCATACTAAATTTTTGGTAAAAAAATCTAATATCGGTAATTTATAAAACTGCCGCTATCTCAAAAACTAAGAAAGTGAATTCGGAAATATTTTATTATATTTTTTATGATGTTAAGTTGAACAAATATCCATAATTACATTTTTGAAATAATTTGTTCATATAACGATTTCCTTAAATTTAAATTAAATTCGTTTTCACAAAAACGGCTCTATCGATTTTGATAATTTTTTTATTTTGAACAATTATATTAATGTGCGAGTAAATGAGTAAACGGCAAATACATATTTTATACGTTATTGCAATTTCCCTGTGTTTTGTTTTTGACAATTAAAAACAAACCGCTTAAAAGAACCCACTATAACATAAGTTAAGGAAACCCCGAAAGAAGGTTTGATGAGGAAGCATCCTGGGTAGAATCCATTGAGTATTTTTTAATTGATATATGTACATTTTTCATTTCAATTTTGCACAAAAATAAAAATACGCTGGACGTCGAGTATAAAATAAATAAATATTAGGAGTAAACGGCCCATAGAGGACCCAAAGCCTAGCTTATCCAACCACTGTGTGTGCGAAGATATATTTTTTTACACGAATGGAAGGTATCTACAGTTTAATGCCGGTTCTTTCCGGCACTTTCAGGTAGTACTCGTCGGGATTTGAACCAGTGACCTCTCGCTTAGTGGCCCAACGCACTTAACCACTAAGCCACGGCACCCACACGTCGAGTATAACGAAATATATAATGTTCGGCTCATATATAATCGAAATTAATATTTTCGAATGTTAAAATAATTTAAAACTCATATTTTGGAATGTTAAAATAAGTTTCTATTTGCCGAAGTCGACTTAATGCTTGTGGTTTATCATTGTTATCCAATGAAACACCGGTCTGCACTAAAATTATGAAGTGTACGTTTACCTACATTGTTACCTCAACCTACCACAAACTTCAGCTCAACTCAACTTAACAACAGCGCTTTACCCACACTATTACCTCCATCTATACAGCTGGTTGGTTCCCAATTACCAATAAATGCTAATTAGCATCTGCGTTCTTCACACTTTCTAAAGATGTGACAAAGTATGGCCATCACTAACTGATCCAACGGCAAAAGGATGGATGGCTTCGATGTTACTGCGTGCCTGAAGCATACATAATACAACTTAAGCCCACCCCAGCTTCCACATCATGTCGTGTCGTGAAACCAGATCCATACATTTCCATTTAGCAGCAGTAACACTCTCCCTATCCTTGGTAAAATAAGATGCATCCAGTGGTGATCGCAGCACTCAAAACCGATATTAATTATAACTAAGTAAGCCTCCAAAAGTCCGGATTTCTCCTTCTCTGGGTTCCACTTTAATATTTCATAAGCCAGCGGCCGGGCACACACAGTCACACAGCCAAACATATTTATTACACAATTTATGATCAGGGAATTGTTTGACAATTCTTTATGGCAAAATTGTCCAGAGAGCATAAACATAAAACTCTAGGTGGTCCACTAGATTACACACCTCCTCAGGTGTGTTGAACATGCAACGCAACCAGAGGTGACTCGAACAGCAAGTCCTCCTCATCCTTCTCCTCCTGCACTCCACCTATAGTTCAGCCGACAGAACTGAATGAACCTAAACCCTTTACATGGATCCAGGTAAATGGTTTCTTCCCCATTACTGGGCAGTGTGTATCTTCCTTATTCCAGAATCGATGTGAGGGGCTAAATGTAAGAAGAAGTTATGAACCTCTTACGGCGCGCAGTGAACGCATCACAGTTCGAGATACGGATAATTTTCATTCATAATTTTGTGGCGTTGAACGTAAGAATGTTGCAGCGGTGTTGACGGGCGGATTAGTGACGGCGGGACACTGTTATAGTAAACCTTATATGTGAGTAAGTGAGAGCTTGTGTGAGTTACCTAGGTGTTCGTATGAACCTTTTGTGACTTTAGTCTTCGTATGAAAATAAAATTTTTAACCTTTTCTTTGACCCTTTCCACACGATGATCTGGTTATTTGTGGACCGGTGTCATCAATTCAAATTCAAATTTTGTTGTTGTGATGGGTCAAGAGACACTTAACGGTGTGTGAGATGCCAAACTATAATCTCTCCCCGTGTGGATGTCTTTATTATTTGTTTGATAAAACGTTTATGGTTTGTTTGTTTGAAAACAACTTGTTTTGAGTTAATAAGTGTTGTGGTGGTAAATTAGGATGATCTGCGCTTATGTGCGAACGTTGGAAGTCAGTTTAATTCTTACGATCTTAATGAGAGGATTTGTATTTAAATTTGAATATTGATCTGATTCAGGCCTGTTATTTTTGGGTGTTTCTTAATTACGTAAATACTTCACAAGTCGCGTTACGCGTTACGGAAAAGAAATATGAATCTATTTGGAGAGCAGATATGCTTAGGAATGTAATCTGAATTTTAAACTCTGTTCATGTTGCTAGAATGGTATATATGTTGGTAGAGAAAAGATAAACAAAACTTTTTTCATATGCTTGTGATTATCTGGTTTTCAAAATAATAATAAATTGTTTCGGGCCATGCATTATACTTGCTTCTTACAAAATTAAACAAATGGTATGACTAGGTTTCACTAACGAGCGGAAAATGGATCTTGGAGATCTTAAAAAAGTGGTTACATCTAGCCTAATACAATAATAGGACGAAGGCGGTCGCAGGGGCCTGCTCCCGGAACATATGTGTCTATATGAGAAGGAAGTCTCAGCTTAGCGTTATAGGAAACATTTCTTGGTAGAACGCTAAATAAATATAAGTTTGAGTACTTTCTTTTGACAAAAAAAAAATTAATGTAGCATAAGCAATTTGTTTCAGATATATTTCAATTTTGTTCATTGTGTAGGTAACTTATCTTAAAGTGCACCTGCACAAGAGATTCAATTAAATTCAAACAATTTGCCTATATATTATGAAGCAATTTTTTACTTCAATTGTTCATTATTTCAAATATGGTCAGCACACATGTCTCATTAGTAGCATCGTCGCAAAATTGTTGAAATAAGCCTATAACCAAAATCGATTGATTTACCTAGCCTTGAGAGTAGACGGTTAAAGCTAACATTTAATCTCATCTCGATTTCATAAAGACATTTTCTAGTAAATAAAAACTGTTTTTTCAAAAGAAAGGTCAACTTATAATAAAAAATTTTAAACAACAAAATTAAAAAAATAATTGTTTGCTTATTGCGCATAATAGAAACCTTAGCCACATGTATTTTAAGTGTGACCCAAATTGCTTCTCACGAACCGGTATCAATATATGTTGTAGATGGATATAAAAGCTTGTTGGTTACGCATACAATCATAAAATAGTTTTTATCTCCTTCATATTGTCCGAATCCGAAAATATAGGAAACCTTCCAAAATGTGACCACATTTTGCTATCAAAGTCAATCTCTTTCGATAAATTATTCTTTGTAACTGCCAACCACAATAAGCCACTCTATTATCTCTCCAACACTTTTATTATTTACCACCAACGAAAAATGTTCGTGAACAGTCCACAATTCATAATTCACTTCAATTTAGCTCCACACTTCCGAAAGGGTTGGCATCCCTTCAGAGTTATTAAGTCTATTTGCCAAATGCCCGAACATAAAGTTAATCGAAAAAGTTATGAAAAACTAGAGGCGGAGAGGAGGGTAAAATGTGTATGACAAAGGTCTAACAAATTGCTTTCATTTTCCACAGACACCCAAGAGGGTTGGGGTGCAAACTGATCAGAGGGTTGGCGGAAAATGATAAAAGATGCTACAACACATGTATTTCTATCACATTACAATTTTACAGCATCAAAACTGTGCGATGGGGGAACGAACACCAAATCGAGGGAGTGTTTTAGGGTTCAAATGACTCGTTTCCGCTTGGCTAAGGGTGGGCGGCGGTGGTGGCGTCAAATCATCCGAAGGGTGACTGAGTTGTGTACACTCACAGATTAAGTTGTGTTGAGATGACATAAAAATTATGCGAATTAGATGACAGTTTATCTTTCGGTGATTTTGCTGAAGAAGCTGGAGTGAGAGGCCACAAATTGGTTTCGGGGAGAGGTTAATTTGTTTGACTTTGACAATCAAATTTATTATCCAAGGGATGATGATTTACTGCAAGGAAAACAATTCTTGTGTCTTGTTGGAAGATTGCTGGTAAATTATTATTGAAAAGTGACCTTTCGTAAAGCAGCCTCATTCTTCAGCGCATCGGGAATGCGTGACGAATTGAGCTACTTGTCTGACCCATCCGGTGACTAAACCCATACTGATAGTGACTACTGTGTGATTTATCGAAACCTTAATCAACTTCAAAGAAAGAAAATAAATAATTAATGCGGAGCAATAATTCATTGCTACACTCGCCACCGTATCTCGCTCTGCCTGCGCACACACACTTGACTTGAGCTCATTTATCCACATACCGCACCCATTTAACCTATCCTACGATGGCAGCATAAAGCACACATACTATCCATATCCACGCCCCGCCACCATCTACGTTGACGACAATGACTTCGACGACGACGACAACATCGCATCGCTTATCGGTTTGCCTCTGACCCTAGGAATCACTGCCACCGTCACCGCCGACGACGCTTAACCTCCCCTATCCAACCACCATTGCCACGACCACCGCTTCCACTTCCACTTCCAGTGACAAAAAGTACGAAATCGAAATAAAACGAATGAATATCTGAGGCATGCCTTTCCTCCACATTGGACGCTGAATGAGCTGCAGCAGCGCTCCAATATTGTGTGTTTAGAGGGGACAAAGAACCATTTTGTATCTCATTTCATTTCGGTGGTATTATACTGTGGTGTACAAATGCGGAGCTCTTGAGAATTGAAATCGAGAAAAAAGATTTGAAAACAACCACAAAGCCACTCCAGTTGGAGAGTGGCTCGGTTTCGAACCCCATTGACAACAAATCAAACAACAAACAGCATCCGAAGGTAGCATCACCCGTGAATGACCACAAAAGGAAAAACGATGAAAACACCGCATTAGTCACTGTACCAATCGTTTTCCCTTAAACCCTCCATCTAGGGTAGACTTGGTTCGGTTCGGTTTGGCTTGGCTCTTCCTCATCTGATGGTGATGTCGCATTTAGAATCTCCGAAACGAATGCTTCGGTTGCTGGATGTGAAGTCGTTTGTTCTTGTTTTTTTTTAGTTGGCGGTTGACGGGTGATCCCCAGTGGATCAAAAGCAGCAGTAGAATCAGACACACAGTGAGCACTCGAGGTGAGGCGGATGATAACTCTTTTAACGCCGCAATGACTTGCAAGTGCCAAATAATGTGTCACTGATTGTGTGGTCGGCTTCTGGAGGGCAATACATCGCTGCCATCAATGTTTAAGTCGGAAGCTTTTATTTTGATGCAATTGATAATTTTTGTATCGTTTTTTGTATCGTTTTTGTTGTTTGTGTTAAGCTTAGTTTTTCCAAAGTAGTTTTTCTCAATGGAGTTTGAAGTAGGAAGATAGTTAAAGTTAAGGGTTCCCATAAAAATGTTGGGCATAAATAGCAGGGCACAGCGACTTCTAGAAGCATTTGAAAAGCTCCAAAGCATGACCCATTCATTCCTTTCCATAGAAGTGGAAAATTGTTCTTAATGTTTCTCAAATCACTAGATAACATACAAAATTTTACATTGAAAACGCAAGATTAATAAAGTACATGACTGCGTCATAGAAAAATGCGTTTTTGAATAGTTTCAAACAAAATGGTAACATTCGATTGCATACCAAATTTGTTTAAATCTCTTTCTATGTTTCTGTAAATTGGGCAATTGAGTTAAAAGTGTGCAATGTGCCAAATTACATTAGTGATTAGTAATTTTCTTAGGAACAAATTATATGGCAGGTACCTTTATTTAAAAAAAATAATTCTGGATATGTTACCGCAGAAACTTATAGGAACTTTGAAGCAAATTTGTCACAGTTTCGCCATACTGATCCTGGACAGATAGACGGCATTGGTGGAACACTTTTTTTGACTTCTCTATAGTAATAATAATATTGACAGTTTGAATTCGATATTTCAGAAAGATTGGAATAACTTTGTACTAAAAACACCTACCAACCTACTAGTGTATACATACGTGAAAGTTAAAATATAATCTAATAAAAAATATTTTAATACTAAGCAAATAAGTTCGTATGTACGAATATGCGGGAAAACACATTTAACACAAAAATTACACTTGGAAATGTCAAAACAGGTGTCGCGTGCGTCGGTTGCTGAGAATTGTTAGCGTTTAGGCAACATCATTTACAGCGAGCTGTTGGGCATTTTGTGCGTAAGAGCGGTTTGAGAAGAAAGCTCTATATTAAAATACTTTTTTTCGATGTTAAAGCTTCAAGATTAAGTTTTAATCGTTTACTAATAATCTACGTAGCACGAAGTTTAAGCTTAAATATCTGCCATATATTCGCCTTAGCTCATCGCGATTTCAATGGTACCAAATTTTTACTCATTGTTGATGATGTACAAAGACCAAAAGCAGTTTCGCATATATCCTTATTTAAAAAGCACGTGGCCTTTTCTTAAATCGCCTTTGTATCAACGTATATATATTCGCAAAATTCGAAGGTACACGTTGAAAACATGAGGTAATTTTTTGTCTCTTTTCTGTTTTTACTAAGTTTCAACCTTATCTGATATGCCTTAGGGGTTTTAAGGAAGTTACCTTGGGAATATACCGTGCTCACAGTGGGTAAGCAGTTATCATATTCTTTTGGAACCTTGTTTTTTGGCATAGAAAGGTTAAATAGGCAAAATATTTTTTTACCTTAAAGACGGCTTATCATCAAATGAATTAAGACACTTACCTGTTGCCTACGACTGTGATTGGGAAGTATTCGGTCAACAGGTGGGGCATCTTAATTTTGTATAGCCCCTCGAAGATGACCATAAACATGGTAATGCGAGTGATTGAAACTGCTCATTGTATAAGTGCCAACCACAATGTATCGCTTGGTTGTGTCCAATATGAACGTCTTTTAAGGAAGTTTTTTTATTATGATTATTTTACCTTGGATTTACACCCGAAGCAACTTGAAAGTGACTTTTAAGGTCGAACCCCACGAACCCAAAGGCGGACAAGGTAGCTATTTAGTAAAGCCAGAGAGATATGATATCTACAATCCTAGCAATTACTTAGCCGAATACCGCAAAAAAGGAAATGAGATCGCTAATTTTAATAATAACAGGAAGGGATCGATTGCAAATTTATCGGACAAGTGGATACGTTCCATCTTAATATTTATAAAAAATGCATAACTCACAAGTGACTTGTCAATCTCTTTTTTTCACTTTATATAATTTATAACAGTATTCCTGTGAAATGAGGTTCTCCGCATTTTTTTAAAACTGGCCCTTGGAGGATGCAGGAATAACACCTAAAAGAAAAGCTAATAAGGCGAACTGTAAGGCTATATTAAAAAGAATATTAATGTAGCAAAATAATGAAATACCAATTTCAGAAGTTTTCGACTCAAATATTATTTCCAAAACAATTGCGGATATTAAGGTATGCTTAAAATATGCAAATTCTTTATTCGTATATCCCATATGTTAATATCTTCCATTCATATGCAAATCTATCAATTGACTCCATAATCTCATAAGTGAGCATCATGTCTAAATATTTTTATTCTGAAGCCCTTAAAGTAAACACGTCTTATATTATCCACTAATTTATTTATTTAAAATACGCTTTGCCGGCATATGACACCAGAAAAAAAAACACACCACCGATGAACAAAATAATTGAATACACAAACAGGATGTTGTGTATTAATCTAAATCAATCAGTTCAACCCCCACGAGTGCTTAGCAGATTGCCAATGAAATTCCACGTCACCCTATACATTGTTTTCAAAACCAACTTTACTTGTGTCAAAAATTAGTAACATCTTTAACATTAGCAGAGAAAGAGAAAGAAACTGCGGTCAAACGGATATTTACCCTTCGCGGGCGTTACATCAAAAACACACCACCACACAATATAATCCATAAATTAATAATGATCATCCCTAAGTAATGAGATAACCTCTACCGAACAATGCGCGTAGTATTAGTATATATTTCACCCTGCTACTAGAAAAAAAAAAAAAAAACCCGAGAAGATTGAAATCAACAAGGGATGTAAGCGAAGACAAACACAATAAAATGCTAAACCACCCTCGAACATATCAACTCAATATACATATACCCAGTTCACTCCCTGACATCTCTGATGGTGGCATGCTCTTATTTTTCTGGCAAGTTGCGAAAGTTAATTCAACACCAATTAGGGATGATCAAGGGTGGTTCTAATGTAATACATGTAACCAAACAACAACAACAGCTAATTTTCTCAAAAGCTTTGCGATACAACTTGTACTCATGTCAAGGATGTTA
This sequence comes from Ferdinandea cuprea, assembly GCA_963576555.1. Taxonomy (NCBI): domain Eukaryota; kingdom Metazoa; phylum Arthropoda; class Insecta; order Diptera; family Syrphidae; genus Ferdinandea; species Ferdinandea cuprea. Next base: position 4,618,294 of record OY754958.1, read on the forward strand.
GGGGATGAAAACGAAAAGTCATCTCCTTCAATAGGTAGATGATGTGTTCAGTGAGTGTGTTCGCTGTTGTACCAGCAACCACCACCACCACCCTCTGCTGCGGCTAATTTCTCTTCCGAAAACATTAGAAAACATGAATTATGAATTGATATCAAGATTGATTCTCTGTTTACTTACTGCTGCCGCTGGGTGGTGGTGGCGGCAATATAGGAAACAGTGACGGGATGGTAGGCATGCTGAGTAATTGTGTGTTATAAGAGGGCGCGGTTGTGGTTCGGTGCGATGATTTGATTTCCTGAGGAAGAGGAAGAGTTTTGTATTGTTTACGTACGCATATAATTTTTCTATCTTAATTTTGTTATGGGCGATTTATTGCTTTGAAAGGGAAAATTATAATATCATTGAGTTATATGACGCAGATATTCAAGAAGGGGTGTGTTACCCATTACTGATAGGTAATTTCCCGCACATTTATAAAGGTTTTGATTTGTATATTGGTTCGCATTAATCGAAGTGATTGCCGGTGGTACCCAAATTATGTGTATGTACCTGCATTATATGGTCTAGTGATTAATTTTGTATTTATTTGACACGATTTAAAGTTAAATCAACCGAATAAAAAATATTGGTTTTAACTGTTTTTGTAGTATAACATTTTTATTATTATTTAAGATATTACACAATACTATTGGGACACAATTACGAATTTCAAGCTCAGTCTTGATTTATTTTTTTTTAATTAGGTGGCTTGACTAGCAAATTAAAGTTAAAAATTAACAAATCTTAAATGGTAGCCCGTTCGCCATGTTCTTCCGTTCGTTACTAGTCTTAACGCATTTAAGGGGTTACATGGGTTTCACAGCTTCAAAAAATAGATTTGTTGTATTGTCTTATGAATTTCTCAAGAATGTTATCCTAAATTTTCAAGCCATTCCGAAAAACAATTTTGGAGATACAGCCTGATGAATCACGAGGTTTATTTGAGGTTATCCAAACTTTAAACGCGTATTTCTCGAAACTATGTTTTCAAAGTCGGTTGTCAAAAGTTCTCGAAAACTACTCAACTGATCTTGATGAAATTTTACACAGGTCTTCGAGGTACAAATAACGAGAACTTTTATTTAAAAAAAAAATGGTCTCAACTAAAACATGATTTTTTTTTCTACTGTCACCTTTCTCCGAGGGGCACCGGAAATGACGTCACAATGGCGGAGTTTTGAATATTTTTCTTTGAAAATTCTTAGAAATTCCTTTTTAAATTCATATCTTAAAGAAAGTAAAAAGTTTAAATAAAATAATTTATTTTTTTTATATAAAAAAAAATTGGTGAAAATAGACCTTTTTATCCCCGAAAAAACCCATGTAGCCCCTTAACGCTTTATAAAGGTTAGAATTGATTAAAGAAATAAATATAAAGAGAAAATGGCCCATACATCCCTTACGGCATGTGGGTTCGAAGATATATTTTTTGACAATGGAAGGGACAAACAGTTTAATGCCGATTCCGAACGGCAATATTTTTTTTGATAAGCTTCTCATGGCAGTTCTTATATGTTTGTCAGACTTACGCAAGCCAGGGGCAGCGAATAATAACTTTTATGTGGTACAGGTCGGATTTAAACAGACGACCCTCCGCACTGCACCCAATATTCCAGTAATGTTTCAAAATTCGTCTACTGATGCGTCAAGAATTAAAAAACAATATTAAATTTATAGGTGTTTTTTTTTCATTCAAAAATGACTGTTAAATTGTTTTCTTGATGCTAACTCTCTTTATTTGAAATTTTTTTAATTATTTGATATTTCCTGTCATCCATAGTTGTAGCACCACAGACAGGACAATAAAGTCTGTATATTCAATTGCTACTATTTACTTCGTATGCGTAAAGAAGAAAGCATTTTTGAGTTGCTTTGCACCGTCGTTAGGCCTTTCAAATTAAGCTTGAAAGCTGAAATTTTGACCACATATTCCCTAGGGCTTCGAAATAGTTAAGTGTAAAATTTTGTTTAATACTCCCACTGGCACGCCTACAATTTAAAAAAAATAGTTTTAAAGCTAAAGTTAGACAGATAGAGTGTTACCACCTTCACAAGATATGTAGGCACTGCCTTCCTTTATCAGTTTAACACATAAAGTTGTTTGCCACGCCTATTTTTTGTGGGCGTTTTTCAATAAAATTCTATTTTCTTCCAAATTTTTCATAGAAAGCGAAAAAAATTCCTAGCAAGATATTTAGCCAATAGTTTTTCCAATATATCGACAATTTTTTTTTAAAATATAATAGAATAAAATAAAAGCTATCCATCATCTTACCTATTAATCCTTTTTTTCTTTGGGGCATATAGGGATATGGATAGGGTATCATACTGTTCGCCCCAAACGGACTGTACCCTTTCCTAATGTTTATACCCTATCCTAAGGGTATATTAATTTTGACACATAGTGTGTAACACCCCTTAATATTCGTCGTAGACCCATAAAAGTATATATATTTATGATCAGGACCAAATCCTAAGACTATTTAGCAATGTCCGTCCGTCCGTCCGTCCGTCCGTATCAACTTTTGAGGCCTTTAAAGTCATGCTAGGAGGCTGAAATTTGGAGCATATACTCCCTAGGGTCCCGAAATGGTAAAGTGTTAAAAGTTTTTAAATCCGCCCACTGCCACGCCCACAATTTAGAAAAAACCGTTTTAAGGCTTAAGTTAGAGAGATAAAGTTGTAAAACCTTCACAAGATATGTAGGTACTGCCTACCTTTATAAATTTGTCATATAAAGTTTTTTGCCACGCCTACTTTTTGTGGGCGTTTTTCACTAAAATGCTGTTTTCTTTGAAAATTTTCATAGAAATCGAAAAAAAATGTTTAACAATATATTTAGCAAATATTTTTTCCAATATATCGCCCATACAAAGTTTTTGGCCACGCCCACTTTTTGGGGGCGTTTTTTCAAAATAAAATATTTTTTTTTCTATAAATTTCATAGAATGAAATAAAATGCTATCTTTCATTTTCCTTATGAATTTTTTCTTTGGGGTACATAGGGATAAGGATAGGATAGGGTATCATACTGTTCGCCCCAAGCGGACTGTAGCCTTTCCTTATGTTTTTATTTTGACTTTCTAATTTTTTTTTGTTTTGAAAATATACTATCATGTTTATATTTCATAATAACGTAGATGTGCGTTTTCACTTTTTTACAGAGTTCAATGAAAACAAAAATATTAAGAGGCACGGTAGTGCCCGGCAAAGTACTCTAGCAACTTCGATACTCTTATTTACAGTAACTAACTCAGGCCATTTTCACCCTCCTATCTGGCTTCGCTTACAACACAGTTGGAATCATTAAATTCTCAGGATTTGTTGTTACGCATACCAGTAAGCTCCACAAAAAAATTAGATTGTTTAACATTAGCAGTTTTTTGGGTATTAACTGACTCACTCAGTCACTCACTCAGTCACTGACAGATCCTCACAACTATGGAACACTTCCAATCATCGTAGAACCTTGAAATTTCGCACTATAAAAGCATTTGCAGAGTAGAAAAAACTAACATTTGTGATTTGCCATCCAGGGGGCGTGGCAGCCGCCCACTTCTTTTAACTTAGATTTTTTACATGAGGGCTGTTTTTAAGTACAAACACCGAAAAAATAAATTATTGTTTATTTTCCACTTAGTTGCTCAGCAAAAACTTTAAAGAAGGCGCGTCAACCGCCCATGAATGTAGTTCAGTCTACAGTTATGAAATTTTACATCACCGCAGTTATTTTCAAAGCAAGGAAGGATCTATATAAAACGAATCGTATATTCCTTGAAAAAAGGGAGCATACGTTCTATCAAAAGTCTTTCAAATTTAATATATTAAATGCAATTTTCATTTAAAATAAATCTATTAAAAATGTATACTATTTGTGAACTTTTAAAAAATTAAAATATAAACTTGGCGTTCTTTGTTTTGGATATCAGTAGATTTTGTGGATGTCTTTTAAGGCAAGAGCGATTTTTGTATAAGAGAACTTTGCTCTTTTTTAACATTAATGTTTTTGGTGTGTTTTACATTTATATGTGCGAACAAAATTTATTTTGCACACTACTGTATGTAATTTCTTATAAATATTTTACCTAAGGTATCTATCTACTGATCTATTAGAGGCTATATTTTCGCACAGTTTATAGTTTGTTCTGCCGTCATTAATTGGTAAAAAAAATACGTAGTCTGCTAGTTTGATATTTAAAAACAAAATAAACTAAATTATTTCTAAATTTGGGTTTAGTTGTTTGTCTAGTGGTCACATCACAGATATATTAATTTTGAGAATAGGTAACGGAAATTGGATGTTACTATTATTCTTATACAGTGACACCTGCGTAAGTTGGCCAGCTGTGGTGCAAGAATTATTGGCCAACTTAGACAGGTGGCCAACTTATAAGGGTGCCTATGTCTTTTTTCAACACTTGTTAATAAAAAACTTAGCTTTTTTTCATATTGTCCTTTTAATAAAAGCAAAAGAAAATCAACAAAAGAAGTTTTCAATACATATAGTATTTTAAAAAAAGCCATATGATCTTATTAAATACGTATGTGCATAAAACGAAGACAAATTATGTTTGAGAATATTTATTCAAATATTTTTATAATGATTTATTTGGTTTATGATTTTTGATTTGCCCTTATGCTCCTCAATTTTTGTTTCTTGTTTTTTTCCTAATATCCCACGAAACAAGACAAGATTTAATACGTTATTTTACCGCTATGCCTGTCTGCACATTTTGTTCAGTGTAAACGCACACACAAAAATGCAAACGCCACCATGGCGACCAGCAGACAACTATGTTGCTGGCCAACTATCGCAGGCTATTTTGTATGGAAGATGTAATAATATATGAAAATGTGCGACCAAGTCCAAGATAGACAGGTGGCCAACATACAGTGGTATTTGGAGGAACAATTGTATACAATTTTTTTGGTGCTACTATATGGCCAAGGGTGGCCAACTTGGCAGGTTTTACTGTATAAAATTAGACAGAACACTCTTGTGTTCGCTTCTTAGTAGTTCATATATAGATTTTCTTATTTTTCAAAGTATTATGTTTAAGAAACAAATTTAAATATGTTTTATATTTGTCCTTGGAGGAGACTTTAAAAAAAAATTAAAAATCTATGTAGTTCTTTTTACTCTAAAAAAATTGGTAAGAATACAATTAATATTTTGTTACAAATTAAAAATCATAATTTATGTTGTTATATTGGGTTTTTCAATAAGAGCGCTACAAAAGATTTTTTAAATAAAACAAAAACGGTTTTTGATATCAATGAAATTTTTTATTCCTGTGAAAGTACGTTCGATGCCATTATGTATGGAACTCGATTTCTTTTGCATGGCCACCACGGGCACGCTTGCAGAAGTCCAGACGCTGAACCCAATTTTCGACGGTTTTTAATCATAAATCGGCCGATACTGCTGCAATTTCACGTTCGATATTCGTACGAAGTTCATCAATCGTCGCTGGCTTGTTGGCATAGACCATTGACTTGACATAGCCCCACAGGAAATAGTCTAACGGCGACAAATCGCACGACCGAGGCGGCCAAACGACTGGACCATTTCGTTAGATAACACGTTCTCCAAACTTGGTTTTCAATAAATTGTTTGTGACATTCGCTGTGTGGCTTGTGGCGTCGTACTGTTGGAACCACATGTCCTCCAAGTCCATATCATCCAATTGGGGCCAAAAATATTCGGTTATCATTGAACGGTAGCGGTTCCCATTCACAGTAACGTGCCGGTCTTGATCATCACGGAAGAAGTACGGCCCAATGACCCCGCCGGCCCATAAACCACACCAAACCTTAATTTTTTCGGGATGCAATGATGACTTATGGAGTACGTGTGGATTGCTGCCTGACCAATACCGCATATTTTGTTTATTGGCAAAGCCATTCAGCCAGAAATGAGCCTCATCGTTGAAGATGATTTTGATGAAAATCTGAATCATTTTCAAGTTGTTGCTCAGCCCAATTCACGAACATACGACACTCCTGGTGGTCAAGCGGCTTCAGATTTTGCGTCAATTCAATCTTGTAAAGATTTAGGCCAAGATCTTTTCGCAAAATTCGCCACAACGACGTCACAGAGATGCCCAACGCTTGAGACACATTTGGGCTTTCTTCAATTGAAGCCTCAGCGGCAGCAATATTCTCGACACTACGGGTACTTTGTCTCACTGGCACGGGAACATTTTGTACTGTGCCTGTGGATTCAAATTTTTCCACTAGACGCTCAATTGTTGATCTGCTAGGACGATTATGACGACCATAAATTGGACGTAGCGCTCTTAACGTTGAGGCCACTGACTCCGAATTTCGGTAGTGAATTTTAATAATTTCGACTCGTTGCTGGCTCGTATATCTTTCCATTATGAAATGGCAAACCTTACAAACGAGAGCCAAGTTCCCTGTCGCTATACTTTTGTAGCGTTCCTGTTAAAAAACCCTGTATTTGTTAATTTTTGTTAATTTTTCTCATTTTGTTAAAATGCACTGGGAGTTGATAGAAGTTTAACAAAATTAGAAACGCTGCGTATAATTCAAAAACAACTTTTTTAGCAACAACAGTATTGTCAAGCAACTGAATATTTAACCACCATTACATTTACTTTAAGTTAGAATTATGAGTGATGGTTAAATATCGAACATTTCTATTACTATCCACTATATTAAAGCAATTATGAACAAGTCTTAATAACAGGTCACAACAACATTATCCGACAATTTGAAAATCTTTGTTTATATCTTTGCAAACAAAGTTTACCTACATGTATCCACCATATACATCCTGAAATAAAAATAAAAAGAAAAGTGGTGTAAACCACTGACACCCAATTTTAAATTCAACTTCAAACAAAGAAAAACTACCCCACAAACAACACAAACCTCCTAACACCCTGGCACCTATTTACAATTGCAAATATTTGTATTTTTCCCCAGGCCACAAATGTTATTCGCTCGTCGGTCCTCCTGACCAACCGACCTGTCCATCCTCGCGTTTCCTTCAACACATTACCAACACAGATACAAATTAAGCGCCCCCGCCAGCGAAAAGGGGAAAAGTGAATGTATCTTTGTCCCCATCAACAAGATGGCAACTTGCTTGCTCTCATAATAACTGAACACGTTAACAGAAAATGTGGGTTCAACAATAAAAAAACGGCGTTATACATTACGTATATATGTACGTAATGCAGATGTGTATATGAGAAGTGGAAAATCCGCGCCATCATCTCCCCCCATCCCCTTGGTGGTGTTCCAAGTCGTACACATCCTCATGGTCACCAGGGCGTGTAATTGAGTGCTACAAGACCCTTTTTGCCATTTTTATTTGCGCATTAGCACAGGGGTGGAAAGTTCGCCCGCACACAAGTATCTCTCCACATACAGAAACAAATTACAAATGGAGCTGGAGCAACAGCGAAGCAGGATCGCTCGCAACGTTGAAGACGCACATAAACAATTTTATGTCAGCCAGTGTGGTTGGCGCGGAAAGAGGGTGCGAAAGCAAAAAAAAAATCAAGGAAACTCAGCAATTTTTCACCCTCAAGGATGGTGGTGCAAGCGGCGGGCAAAAGCTGCCATTTTACGATGGCTTTTATCATGGGTGAAAATGTGTGTAAAAGTACCAACCATCCACCCACCTTCTAGTACCAAGGCCTGGACCGACTGTGCAAGGGGGTAATTTTAAACATCTTTCCATTATTCAACCAACCTCCAACACCCTCCGTGTCGGAGAAAAATAAGGGAAAAAATGAAGAAGAAAATAAATAGATAAAGGTGGTAAGGACACAATGGTTTGCTCTTTGTATACTGTATCCATGCAAGTGGGTGGGCTGGGAGGCGCAAAAAAAAGAGATATCTTTCTTCAATTTTGTGGGTTTGCCCTGTGCCACTTGTGAATTTGAAAAATAAAAACAAGAAACGGATAAGGAGAGAACAAAATGTAGCACCCCTACCACAGGTTGATGGGGGTTGGTTTTTATTTTTTAAACCCAAGGGAGTGAGGCAATTCGATTTTTTTTTCCTTTTGTTTGTTTTCATCGTCGTTATTTAAATTTGTTTTTTTTTTTTGTTTTTTTCTCACTGACAGGACATGACCATATGTTGCACGCCCTTGTTTGATTGATTTAACGGGAACGATTTAAGGATTACGACGAGTAGTAAGTACACTGCTGTGCCGAGGGAAGTATCAAATGAGTCAATTTCATAATAAAGCCGGCTACGCCAGCAGGAGGGTACGGAGCAGCAAATTTGTTTGCGTATCAATATGTAAATTTTATATAATTTCAGCATTTGCTTCGAATCACGTGGATTGTTTTTGTTTTTTCGAACGCAAGATATCTAAATAAATACTGTTGTGGTAAATTATGGCGGATTTTAGATTTCCTTTATTTGCTTTGTCTATTTTTTTTTTCTAAAGACAATTCAATGCGTGATTGAGAAGAAGCGTTCTGCTTAAAATTAATTTGAAATCTAAGGTTGGGAGTTTAGATATGTAAATATGAATACAAATAGGAATGGTAGCTGTACGAATCTTTGAAAGAAGTATAATCATTTGAGAATAGGTTTTATAAATTAAGGTAATTATATTCTTAAGCTACTTTGGCTTGGAGCTACAAATAGGTTTTTTCAGAATTCCTAATTCAATACACAAAATGTATGTACTTTACAACTGTTTTCCTGCCAGTTTTGCTATTCGACGATAACCTGGAAAAGTTTACATATTATAGACTTTTTAGAAAGTCGTTCTTTGTTTCTGTTATGGAAATATAAATTAAAAAAAAAAAACTTTCTATAATTACTAAATATTTAAATATCCCTTTAACAAAATAAATAAAAATAAATAATATGTAGGTACCATCTGTCAGTGGTAGATTTGCTTGAGAAATATTGTTTGTTTTTTAAAGATTTTTGTATATTTCTGTACCTAAGGATTTTGCAATCTACATTTCTTTCTTCAAATTGGTTCCAATTCTTTTATTTCATTTTTTTTCAAAATCATGGAAATGTGCCAAATGGGAAGAAACTTTTGAAATCCCTGGTGTGTTGGATTGAGGGAAATTCAAAAATACATATTCATAATTACTATAAGAAGAGTTTATAATCTTAGTAAGTCCGATAATAAAATACGCCTAAAACGAATAATTCGGACTGAATCCAAACATACAAAAAATTCGTCTCCAATTATTTCATCCCCATCACCATACAGTTTCAGTTTCTCATTCCTGCCGTAGTTGGTCCTTTGAAAATGACTTAATTAAAGTTCTACACGGCGTAAGTTGTGGCTACCTCCACGAAAGTTGAAGGCAATTGAAGACAGTAGATCAGGGGCATCTATATGCCCTAATAAAAGCTGATGAAAGAAAACTATATCACTGTTAAGTCTTGGCTAAGAAAGAGGTATCATTTGGAGAAGTTTGATAGGCTGACTGTAGGGAGGTAGGTTATAAGGCTCATTACATGGAAGACCTTCTAGGGCAAATCGAAAAAAAACGTTAAATGGTTTCTATTTGATTTGAATAGACTCCGGACTCCAGACTAGTGAAACATACTCTAGATGCGGACGGACGAAGCAATTGTACAAAGACTGAGTAACATAGGGGTCGTCAAATTGCTTGGTCTTCCTCTTTATATAGCCAATCATAGAATTTGATTTATTCACAATGTTTATATGCCCTATGAAGCCTTGAGAATTTCATCAGTCGGCATTTAGATGGGTTCAGAAGCACAGCAAATTTCGAAACTATTAATATCGGTCTAGAGAAGACTTCTGTTATCCTGGGTGTTGGCAGATTTAAAAATGTTCATGTTATTAGCCAATATCAAGATATTGTTGGTTTTATACATGCTTTAACATCATTAATAGCGATAATGAACAAAATTCGGCCTATGTGACTTCCCTGTGGAAATCCAGACTGAGCATTGAATGATTCAGATGATACTCTTGAGGTATGAGTTAATCCATTTTACGAAACCAGGTGGGAAACCATTAGCCTTGAGTTTAAAGGCAATCATTTAATGGGACAGCTGGTCGAAATCCTTAGAGAAGTCAGTGTATATACAATCGACTTCATTATTATTTTCTAAGAAATTGAATATATTTTTAACAAACCCATGTTGTTCATTACATATAACATTGCGACAAAGAAATATTATTTTTTCGCAAACAATTTGCTTAAAAAGGAATATATGAAAGTTTAGAAATTTGTCTGTAATTAGTTCACGTTCACCCTTTTTAAAAATAGGGGTGGAAAATTTTCCGGTTCTAATACACAATTCAAACAAATTGTTAACAAAGGGAACAACCCTTGACTGCATTTCTTAAGGACAATCGGTGCAATGCCATCGGGTCCACATGAGTAGTCGTTTTTCGAGGGGGATACAAATCTTAAAAATGTTTCCAAGTCGAACGCAATATTACTAAATGTTATTTGGGAATAACAATTCAGGTAACTAAAATTCTGGTCATTTATATGAAGAAGGGAGTCACTGAATGACTTACTAAAATAGTCATTAAATATTTTACTTGCAGCATGAGATCTATTTGTAATAAAACTTTTATAAGAAAAATTAGCTGGATAGAATACATTTTTTCTTAGAGTTTACAAAGCCCCAAAACTTTTTTGGGTCGGTTCGTAAACAACGTTCCATATTTCCGTGCAAAGCCTGAATGAAAGTGTCTTGAAACCATTAAATAATGTGAGATATTTTTGAAGTCTGATTGGCCGAGGCTTTTTATGTAATCCTTCCAAGTTTTGTTACGTCAGTTTCTTATCGATTTCTGCTCTTAGTATGCTAATATTTCAAATTAGGAACAAATTTAAGTCAAAGGTACTATAGTGGGAATAAAGTGGGAGTCGTCCTCAGACGGTTCCCATTCTATATGAGGCAAATGAAAATCGCCAAGTACATAATAAGATAATACTGTCATTTAATATTTATTCCTAACGGTAATTTTTATACAAATAAGTTCTATGTGAATATTGAACGGGAATTCGATTTTATATGAATCAAGGTGGGTGCGAACAGCAATTAATCATGCTTACATGTTTTTTTATACAGCCATGTCCAAATGGAGACACGCGTCTAACATAAAAATTGCCATTCAATTTAAAGTTAAAGTGGTCCAAATTGCATGATGAGTAAAACAGTTGAATCCATAAATTTCAAACTGAATCACAACTAGAGAAAGTATACAGAAAAACTTTATGTAAAAATGTTGAAAAATATTTTAAAAATTTAGGCGTAAACGACCCATACAGGACCTAAAGCCTAGCTTCTGCATTGTGCGTGCGTGCGGCAATTTAATTATTTGCGAAGTTTCTCAAGACTTGGATGTTTTTCAGATTTCGCAAGAGCGAATAAAGACCACTTAGTAGTCGAACGCACTTAACCATTAAGCCACTGCACCCACTATTTAATTTGTTTTATTTTTTAGAAATCGACAACACAAAAATAATATTTTGAATTTTATTTGAAAGATACAAAAAGCCTTTTCTGTGTAGCAACTTTCACGCTGAAAAACTTAAAGCTATCATTAATGTCAAACTGGGCTTCAAACACTATATATGTTTATAACTGGTGATCCAAGTAGAGGTACTTTTTTCAATAGCCTTTTTTGACAGATCACGTGTGAGTCGTGTCATGCTGTCATGTTTTTTTTGTTTAGTATTGTTTGGCATTTCATAATGGAAAGACTTACGCGTGAACAACGTTTACAAATTGTTCAACTTTATTATGAAAATTCACGTTCTGTGAGGAATGTGTTTCGTGCACTTCGCTCAACTTATGGTCAACATAATCGGCCTACTGAGCGTACTATTCCCAACACCATCACCCATTTTGAGACCCAGCATTCATTATTGGATAATATTCGACCCAATAGACCACGTCCAGCACGCTGTGAAGAAAATATTGCGGCCGTAGCTGAGAGTGTACACGAAGACCGTAGAGAGTCGATTCGGCGCCGTTCGCAGCAACTCGGACTGACGTATGGAACGACTTGGCGCATTTTACGTCAAGATCTTAAATTGAAAGCGTACAAAATACAGCTTGTGCAACAACTGAAGCCGCTCGACCTTCCCAAGCGACATCGCTTCGCTCTATGGGCTCTTGAAAAGTTCCAAGAAGATCCGACGTTTTCGAGGCAAATTTTGTTTAGCGATGAGGCCCATTTCTGGCTCAATGGGTATGTAAACAAACAAAATTGCCGCATTTGGGACGAAGAGCAACCTGAAGAGATTGAAGAACTGCTACTTCATCCAGAAAAAACAACGGTTTGGTGTGGTTAGTGGGCCGGTGGAATCATCGGTCCATATTTCTTAAAAAATTATGCCGGTGCGAACGTAACCGTCAATGGCGACCGTTATCGTGTCATGATAACCGACTATTTGATGCCTGAAATTGAAGCTCGTGACACCGTTAGACTTTTTCCTGTAGGGATATGTAAAGTCAAAAGCTTATGCCGACAAACCCGCTTCGATTCAGGCCTTGGAGGAAAACATCACGCGTGTCATTCGCCAGTTACCAGTCGAAATGCTCGAACGAGTGATCGAAAATTGGACTCAACGGATGGACCATCTGCGACGTAGCAACGGCCAACATTTGATAGACATAATCTTCAAAAAATAAATGCCAAAGAATGTTCTTTCAAATGATAATAAACATTCTCCATTAAATTTGAATTTTCTGTGTTTTTTTCTTTAAAAAAGTAGGGAACCTCGAAATGGATCACCATTTATCTATATCCACAGGGTATATGAAAGTCGACTATCTGTACATCTGTAGTAGCAAGGTAGTCGTTTTATCTTACGAATAAATATTTGTTTGCTTCACGTACTAATAAAATGTTATTTCGAAAAGGTAGGTAAATAATAGTATTTTCCAAGCTGAGGTTCTGGTAATCGCGTAAGCGGCCTTCACAGTGTCAATTTTGGTAATATCGTGGACTGATATTATCATGTTCATTGAACGAAATAAAAATCGAAATAAAAATCATGTTAATGCCGGTTGACTGCCGACGCATACCGCGTAAAGCTCTTCTGAGTTCCCGAACACAGGGACATAATCGGCAATGAGATGACATTCGAGCTACCTAGGAAAGGATCCGTCATAGATTATGACCGGTCACTTATGTCGTGCAAACCGCCACCTTACAATCTTTTAGAATTAGTGGAACAGTTGACCAAAATGCAATGTCAAATCGCCCTCAAAGATTTTAAGGAGTTCTGACATTTTTTTATTTTTTTTGAATTTGTTTTTGCAAACGATATCTGAAATATGAAATTCACTAATCCCCAAGTTGTAATCCCTATTACAACTTTAAGTACCTACCAATAACAGAAAGGTAGGTAAGTACAAAACGTAGCCAAACAACTTTATAAAATCGTCACTACCAGCCATAAAAGGTGAAGCCTTAAATGCGAAGTCTCTACATTCATTGTCACTGAGACAATCAAAAGATAAAAATACACTTACGTTTCAAGTATGAGAATTCTTTCTTAATAGTTATCCATTTCGTTTTAAGATCATCGTTTACCTAACGACACAGACTCATGTATAAGAACCTCTTAATTTCAATTAAACTAATGCATCTGTAGCCAAATTAGGAGTGAGCCAACATAACGTGACCATTGCTACTCTTAGCAGCAATCTTCTACAAAGTGTCTCATTAACTATCCAATATGTACCGTCGAACCAACTTGATGATGATGATGATGATGAGCCATAGTACCTACCTCGTACCTACTTCAAATAGCATAGCATGCTGATGACCTGGGCCGGTCAACTCACTCCCCTATTTTGCCAATATAATTAGAAGCACTAAAAACAAACACTTTATAGGTAGGTGAAAGACGCGTAACCAAGAACATGAACAACAACAAAACAAAACAAAAACTATAAAACAATGATATAAAATGGGTTCTCCTCTTCCAATTAAATAACACTGTCATTCGATGGGATCGGGATGCCACGGTAACAAGCGGCGAATGACACACGCAGCAGTAACAACAAGCCACAGTAAAGACTGGCCTGGCATAATGGCAATGGCAATGGCAATGGCAATGGCAATATATACGAAAGGCAAACAGAAACAGTTGGACACACCGAAACAAAGATCTAATTATCCTAATGGCCCCTTTCATTTAGTGGTCCGACAAATTGCTTCAAATTGGATTCGACCAACACCAGGATCATTTGGCGTTTCACAATTTTCGTACGCATAGCGGTTTATGGTTGTGTGTCGTCATAGTCGCCTCCTGTCCTTCTGTCAGTTGGATATTTTCTAACGCAAGGACGTTGAGAGGGTAAAAAGTGTGTGGGTACGAACAAAAAAAGTGAATAAAATAAAACAGAAGAAATAATAGAAATTATCCTTGGAACACTTAAATGAAACGAACACCTTTTTCACATTAGAGAGGATGGAGGATGATGATGATAATGATGATGGTTGGTGGTGTAAAGGTAGCATGCAATCGCAGAAACCGCAAACATGAAACCGTTTCCAGAAAGGTGGCTTCTTGTTTCTGCTCTTCCATGTGAATAGTAATCCCTAAGGGAAGAAGAAGGCAAGGGTATTATAATATTAGTGAGGAGTTTTACTTGACTGAAGTCTTAGAAAACTGTCATTGGATGGAAGTGCCATCTAAAAAGTAACTTTTCCTACGCTGATCTGGTGTTAAATGCTTATGTAGCCAACCCCCTTTTTCCAGTGTTCTAGAGTTCTGTTCGTAATTTTAAAAAAAATGTCTTTAAGGAGTAAATCTGCATCAAGAAACACTTCAGTCTTAAGATTCAGCACTACCTCAGGCTTTTAAGACATCTAGGTAGATGCAGGAAGAGTAGACACTAAGTTCAATGCAGAAACAGCGCACCACCTTATGTTAAATTACATATGTACTTCTTTAAATCACACGATTTCGAGAGAGAGTTTCGATCTCTTTAAATAGGCTTGAAGCAAATTGTCATTTGACATCGTTACTGTATGCACAATTGGATGAGATTGGCAGCGACAGAAAAGATATACATACAAAATGACGCTTTTTTGTCCACCTACAACATTTTTCAAGTCATTAACTTAGTCTGAAAAGATACTGGAGCTGTACGAAAAGCAGCGATTCTCGAGGTTGAGGTCAAGAACCTCGTATACTAACCCTTAGTCCCAAAATGACCTGGAATTTCGATGATAGCGGCGAAATGAAACATAACAGCATTCGGGATGATGTAGACTTAAACGTCCACTTATCACACTTTTTGAATAAATAAGAAGCTTATAGAGCATTATGGTCCAACAAAGGCCTTGCCTGGCAAGAGCCTTAACGCTATCGTTAAGCAGGATACCTAAGGATTTAAATAATTTGACCGCATAATCAGTAAAGTAGAACCTCCTATCCAGTCTGTTCAGAAAGGAGCCGGCCAACAAATTCCCCCAGGTGTTGAATAGAACACCCTCGGAGTATGACTGCGTTGGACTACGTAGCGAAACGTTGCTGTTCCAAATCCCGGCCCGTACCACCTTAAAGTTTATATTTGCTGCCCCAGCTCTTGCGATCATCTGACAAACATCCAAGAGTAAAAAATGTCGTGCGAAGCTTCTCAAAAAATAAGAAAAATTGTCGTTCGGAATCGGCATTAAACTGTAGGTCCCTCCATTCGTGTGAAATGGTTGGAGAAGCTAGGCTTATTTATTTTAGTACACACATATTAGTCGAACCTAAATGAGTAACGTTCGTATTAATTAAACTGTTGTTTAGGTTTCATACTCTCATAATTTATTAAAATAAAAAAAGTCTAAGGGTTTTGATTTTTTGCTTTATCATTTAAAATAACGGTACCTTCCATAAAAATTTTTTTTGTGAAAATCTATTTTTCTCGAAAGTGGTTTTAAGGATTTCGGTCTTTTTTCGTACTAAGGATATTTAGAATGGGGTCAAAAATTCTGCATACTCAAAATCTGCAAAAAAAATTTTTTATAACGATTTTGTGAAATTTAAATTAAATTCGTTTTCTCAAAAACGGCTCTAACGATTTTGATAATTTTTTTGTATTTCGAACAATTATGTTAAAAGTGTCCAATGTACGAAATTACATCAAAATCGTTGGTGCCGTTTTTGAGAAAATCTAATTTTCGAAAACCTAAAAAGTTGTTTAAATTCATTTTCGATTCATTTTGCGTTTCAAAAACGCATTTCATGTACCGAGAAAGTTTCGCATGACGCAATCGTGCACTTTATTTATAAATAAATTAGACTTTCTTTCAAGCTGTAATAACTTCGACCTCTATTCCAAAAGTAATCTTCTTCTATAGCAAGTTTACTCGACCCGTATATGCCCCAAAAAATTCATACGCTAACCAATTAACCTCACGTTGCGTGTTAGATGCATTGGAACCCATTAAATGGTTGCTACCTTTCGATCCGTTCACACAATCGACCGAAAAATATTCCTGCTGATTTGTTCAAAGGACCTCATCAAACGGGTTAACTTCTCACGCAATAACAGCCAGCCGCAATACTGCTGTTAAATTCAAACGTCTATTAAAAATGTGTCGATTCGCTTCGAAAGCGTTTATATGACAATTTCAAAAATTCCAACCCAACCGCAGCTGAAATGAAGTGAATTCATGAAATTACGATAATTATAGGTATCGATAACCAATTTTCGGTGCAAAGTGGTGCCTGTTTACTGTCGAAATATAGTTTGATGGCAAATGACTCTGTGAGAGGTTTTTACGAAGTTTTGACTGATCAGAAGTCATTATCTTAGCACTTTTCACATGTGTCACAGTCACAGGAGGGAACTTAAGATGTAGTAACAAATATAAAATTAGTCATAGCTGATCGTAAAAAAATTGTATCTTTATAGCAGTTTCATGTGTTGGACTTAAAACAGAAGCGTAAATATTTTGTCAACCTCAACCCCACTCATTAATCACGCAATCTGTTCAATTAATGAACAAAAAGAATATAATCCCATATCGCTCATCCCTCGGCTCGTAAAGTAGTATAAAGCAATAAACCCTTCTCTTCGTTCGGCCTTAAAAAAAAGAAGAATGAATTAACATAAAATAAAGCAGCATCCTCACAGAGGCACACACCACAAATTATATGTCGTCGTTAATTTCTCTGCTAATCTACCGCAACAAATATGATTTCTGTCATAAACTCAATATGTTTGTATATAGAATTTGTGGTGGCGGTACACGGTATGTTGTGACAGTTGCGAGATGATTGAGCGAGTTAAGGAGTATTTTCAGGCGTTTTTCGGTAAATTTTATCACCGCCGGCTTATAATCCCCGGCGTGATGGTGATTGTGATGTTATGGCACTTTGTGTCTCCTGCTTGCTATCCCTCTAATCACTATCAAAATATGATGACTTAAATTATGAAGACACATAAGGGGTTGCCGCGGAGTGGAAAAGAAACACACGTGAGTGAGTCTCAATGACTTTGGATATTCGTTTTTCGATTTGTTACACTCGTTGTGTGCGATGAATTCGAGTAAATCCTTTGACCATAACAAAATTAATATTAAAAAAATATTGTGCAGCCAGACAATGTTGCCATAAAGGGGCAAAAAGACGCATGAATTGAATCTGCCGGACTGAGTTATTGATTACACATAATTGTATTAAAAAAAATGCAAAGGTTTGCATTCAGTCGATGGCCAAACACTGACGCTTACAGGTTTTCCAACACCCGATCGGTAGAAACATATTTTAAATGGTGGCACGACTCCATGTTGACGTCTGTTTGACTGTTTTTTCAATTAAATGATACCAAGCTAAATTGTTTTCAAAAAGTGGTTTTCAAGCAACATATTCCAGTTGAAATCGTTGGTTTCCAAAACAGCAGCTGTTCTTGACTTACAATGGAAGCTATCAAGACCTTGTAACAAGCAATGGACAACAAATGGAAATATAGTCCATCCACTTCTAATTGTGTAGCTCAAACTGCGATACGTAGCATTTCGACTGGCTGTAATACAAAACTCCAACTGTTATACGCCTCTTCCTCCTAAAATGTTTTGGGGTAATCTGCATCTGACTGCTACTTCTTGTGCTAAATGTAATTCTAAATGTGAAATTGATGCGAAGTATAGCAAAATAGATCACTACTATCAGATCTTCAAGATTGTCATGCAAAGAAGGTGTAGGATTATCTCCTCTTTCTCCTCGTCCATGCAATCTCTGCAAAAGTCATTTGAGTACATGCCAAAATTAGTAGTAGGCGTGAAGTATTTTTAGAGAGATTAAACACTTACAGCCGTATTTATTAGTTTCCTTAAAACACCTCTCAGAGGTTTGCAACGCGTAAGTATTTACGCAACCCTTACCCAAATTCGCAAATTTGCTGAAATTCTGATTGATAAAGGATTTTCTTCTGTGTTATAACTAAACGAGGTTTGTGTCTAAATAAGTTAGGACACTTAAAAAACTAATAGATTCTACTACATTTTGCTTTAAGAATGCAGAAACTCAGCTGCATTTGACAAATTTTTGTTTATTTATATTGAAATATTTTGCGTAGTATGATGAACTCCCAAAAAAAAAAGAAAAAGTTCGAAAAATTGGAATTCTACAATTTGTTTATGAAATATGATACAATGGCACACATTTATATAATCAATTATACGATTTGCATTGTCTCGGGTTACTTTGTTGGCTGAAAAAATTAATTAAATCGATATTCTTCACAAAAGTCACGAAATCAAATGGCATTTTTATATCTATTTATACCTTTTTACAACTTTTTTGTTTTAATGAAAATATAAAAATGACATTTGATTTCGTGACTTTTGTGAAGAATATCGATTTAATAAATTTTTTCAGCATTAAAAACAAATTTTACACATACTCTAAACGCAAATTTTGGTAAAATTTTGCTTTCCAAAAAAATATTGATTTATTTAAAAAGAAAAAAAATAATTAAGTTCTATAAAAAAACAAATTACCACTGAAAAATGTTACATTTAGGTAGAGTTAAGTTTAGAGCGTCCGCATAAGGACCAGTAAGCTAGCATAAGTTTCCATTTAATTTTTTTAGATTCCGCATACATATCAAAATCTTTTGAATTTAGAAGATTTTAATGAAATCAACTCAAAATCTTCGAACACTTTCCAAAAATAATAATAATTCAAACTATTCTCTCTTACATATATTAAAATTATTTTTATAATACTGATTGTAACGTCAAAAAAAAATCTCGCTGATTGTCGGGGCGAACGCATCCACGAGATGCGATTTTTAGAAATCTTTTTGTTGAATTTCGGATTTTGATTCGATACGAATATGCTATTTGACCTATTCATAGTAATATAATATTTTATATAACTTAAAATACCTACCCTACAAATAGTCATGTAGAATTTAAAGACATTTTTAATTTGCCCTTTTTAAGACAAGGTTTTAAGCCTCTATAAAACCTTTTGTGAACACGATAGTACATATTTTTTTTATTTCTTAATGCAGCACATAACTTTATCGAAACCCAATATATAAGTTGATCTTAAATTCCATCAGCGCAGTACATTTTCCCAATTCTGGACTGTATTGTCTGTTTTCTAATATTATTTGCTGGTTTTTATACCCTATCCTAAGGGTATATTAATTTTGACTCATAGTTTGTAACATCCCTTAATATTCGTCATAGACCCCTAAAAGTATATATATTTATGATCAGGACAAAAACCTAAGACTATTTAGCAATGTCCGTCCGTCCGTCCGTCACCAATTTATAGGCCTTTAAATTAAAGCTAAAAAGCTGAAATTTGGAACATATACTCCCTAGGGCCCCGAAATGGTAAAGAGTAATTTTTTTTTGATACGCCCACTGCCACGCCCACAATTTAGAAAAAACATTTTTAAAGCTAAAGTTAGAGAGATAGAGTGTTGTAATCTTTACAAGATATGTAGGTACTGCCCACCTTTACAAGTTTGTCATATAAAGTTTTTTGCCACGCCTACATTTTGTGGGCGTTTTTCACTAAAATGCTGTTTTATTCGAAAATTTTTATAGAAACCGAAAAAAAATGTTTAACAAGATATTTAGCCAATATTTTTTCCAATATATCGCCTGTACCAAGTTTTTGGCCACGCCCACTTTTTGGGGGCGTTTTTTCAAAAAAATTGTTTATTTTTTATAAAATTTATAGAATGAAATAAAATTCTACCCATCATCTTCTTAAAGTTTTTTTCTTTGCGGCATATAGGGATATGGATTGGGTATCATACTGTTCGCCCCACGCGGACTGTAGCCTTTCCTTATGTTTTTTACTGCAAACGAAATAAAATATACTAAATAAACTAGACTTAAGCCAAATAACATAAAGTTTAAATTAATGAATCGTTGAAGATATTGGAGGCTTCGTATTATTTTTCTGTGTGGCAGTTTTTGCTGAAGAAGTAGTAATATAGGTCAAGTCGTTGCTCCTTACCAACAAAAGGAGCTACTTTGAAAAAGTTAAAGAAGCCTTAGCTTATTAAACCTTAAACACATGTGCCTTAAGAAAATTGAACATAGTTGGGTACTGAATTCGTTAGAATTAGAAGCTGTTTTTGACGAAGCACTTTTTGGCATGGAAATCAAATCAATCAAATCTCAGCCGCTTTACAAAATACTTGAAGGGAGAGCGAGGTGAATGAAGAAACTCGAACCACCAAGAGTTGAGTCAAAAAGAGATTCTAAATTATGAAAATATTATATATTATGATCAATTTTCTCGATGATTAATTCTTTTAATATTATTTTACTTCCGAGTCTAAACATAGATACATAGAAATTATGATTTAAAATAAATACCATGAGTGTACTAGCAAATCTTTTGCACTCTAGTGTAGCACGTTTTCTATATGTTGTTCTGAATGCACTTCGATCAAATTCATGCCGCCGCCGTCAAATGCCTCTGCACGTTTTTCTTTCATCGCGTAGCAGTGCCGCCCTGTAATTAAGTCACTTGCCACCGACACCTTATTTCGCCCATAAAATTGAAGCGGTTTATAGCTTTGTGCTGTGTGACCCCTATTCTCTCAATACTCGTCCTTCTGCTCTGCGAATCTCCATCGGTCGGCGCGTTAATTAACTTCCCAACTCTACACTACAGAATACAATATCCTCCATGCCCCGCGCCAGCCCAGCCCAGCACATAACATCACATCAATAAAGAACGAACCAGCAAAAGCAATAAGTAGAAGACGAAGAAATACCACAAAATGAAATCAAAAACGCCTGCCAACGCCTCGTCGTGCATAGAAAATCAGAAATCAGGAGCAATCGAGACTCATCCAGCCTCCACTGTTCCTTCTTGTTCCTCAGTGTGCCGAAGCCAAGTGAGTGACTGGTGATGGGTATCTACTCGGTTAAGTACATGCTGTTCCAGAGCTATGCCGCCCCAAAGTTAATGGCTCCCAAGTCTTTCATTAAAACTTTCGGCAAATTATCGGGTAACATATGCTCCAAGGCATCCTGAAAATTAAACATTTCGACTTGAATTTCAGATCAGCAGTAGCGCGGCGGCGACAAACCAACCCTATATTGGAATGGTGATGCTATAAAGCTGCTGTGCCTGTGTGCAGCTATTTGGTTCGTTTTTAGCCCTCTGGGGCATAGGCTCCATTTGTCTCTGGCAGTCAAGTATTCGTCTCACGTAAACTCTTTTATGTATCCTCCCCAACTGGCAAGGATATTCGAAAATTCACCCCTTTTTCGTTCGTTTCAGTCTCAGTGTGGTTTCAGTGGCATTGTCTCTCCCTGTGTACCCAGTAGTCTCAGGGGAAATTTTGTGAGATTGCGCCCTCGATACGGTTACTCCGTTTTCTTGAGTAGCATCTCACCCTGCACCTCCTGGCCAACTTTAGCTCGTTGTAACAGAGAAGGAAAACCAAGGTTCAACATGGTCACGCTGATGTAGGGTACACACATACATTGCGCTGAATACAGATACTGTCGGTCCATCCACTATCCTTTTATTTTGCCTGTTTTTGGAAAACCATTCGGAAAGTATGTGATGACACTTCGTTGTATTTGCCGTAAGTAACGAGATAGACCATGGCGTCGTAGTCGTCGTTCTCGTTCTCGTCCTCCATTTAGTGTATTTGGTGGTAGTGCTCTCGTGAAAATTTGCCACTTCAACAACTCCTTGGAGGCAAGCCTCTTCCTCCTCCATTGGCCGCTTGGCTCCATCTTCGCCATCCCTATGGCGAATTGATGCTCCGCAGAATATCAAACAGGGTGAAAGGATGAAAATGGTAGTTTTCGCAGCTTCTTTTCTGCCTTTTCGTGTGCTTTATCGGGTTGTTTTTTCCTCCTCTGATACCTCTGCTCACAGGACATTATCGATTTTTTTCTCACAAGGATACCCATTTTTTTTTTCTTCATTTTTAGTTTCAGAGTTCACCTTTAAACTAGTTTAGGGAGAAATGAATTTAAAAGTTCGTTAGTTTTATACAGAAGAGCAAAGTTTATTGTAAGGAGAGTTTTTTTTTTGTAAGTTTTGAAGAAGAATTACGAAATATAGATTGGGAAAGTTTTACAACGAGTAAGAGGTGGGTGGGGGCCGGTGGACTTGAACAGATTTTTAGGTGAGCAAAGTTTAAAAATTGGATTTTCTTATGAAATGATGGGATTTTAATTTGAAGTGAATTTAAAAATAAAAAAAAATGTTTTTAAAAGTATATGGGAATGGTTTCGGTTGAACTACAAACTGCAGTTATTGGATTTTAATAAGAAAAAGATAAAAGGTTGCTATAAAGAAAAAGGTGCATATATAAAGACTGGTGAGAAGACTGCATCGAGGGTCAGTTTTGCAGAAGCTTAAGCCTAGCTTTGACTTTTTTGTTAACTTTAAAAAAGCGTGTCCACTTCAAGAGGAATTAATTAGAGATATTCTGTGTTTAAAATGAAACACGGTTTCGCTTTCATTACGTCAATATAAGTGCGACAGATGATATTGAAAGGGATGCCAAGCTTGGCCGCGTGCGTACCAATCGGCCAGTCAACCATACACCAGCCCGGTGATTATGGTGCATTTTCTAAATTTTTTGCATCTTCCTGGATATGACGCAAGTCGTCATACTAAATCACTTAAGCTCAGCCATTGAGTGCGAGAAGATTTCTTTATTAACGAATTCCATCCTATAGGTAATATCCAGATAGACTACAATAATGATATTGGCGATAACATTTACGAAGTAAAACGAAGTTATCAAGAAACAATTAACGGGCTTTATGTTTATAAAAAATTCACGAAGGATATCGTAAACATCAAAACGCCAACATAGTAACAACTCTGATTCGATATTTATTATTAGTTGTTACCTTTTTTATGCTTGGAGGAAATTTGTACTTTTTTCATTTGGGTATATTTTAAATGCCTTAAAAACTTTAAAATGAAAAACTTGTTAACTAAATATTTGCTAATAATTTCGCTTTCAATAGTTTTGATAAACGGTTGCAAGTTTACGTACTTTCCACCGACTAAGCTAAGCCTTGACTAAAATGCATCACACCCTACTTTTGGCTTTTCAGTATTCAATGTTAAGATTGCTTTTTAATCCTCGACCCGTGTACTGTAACATTTTGATTTATCGTGTACTTGGGAACTCAGTGCCCTATACAGTAAATATGGAAGAAAATTTCTATTTCTTATTAGAAATCAATACAATATTTTCTTATTTAAATACAAATAATGTATGCCTGCTTTCAAAAATAGTAAAATACATTTTTGTGTACTTAGGCATTGTATGCGCTAAAAAACTATTTCTTTTTTGCATGTCATCGACCAATATGGACGTTAAAATTAGATTTGAAAATTCCTTTGACCACTCACTGCCCCGTACACAGGTCGAGGGTTAATTACCTGACAATTGAAGGCAAATGGTCAAAGTCGATGGATAGACTTCTAGCGTTATGGAAGTTTCTTCAGGTGTTCGATTTGGGCCCGTTGCTATTTATATCCTCGATATAATAGCCAAGTCAATTTTCCGTCCTCTGCACCGCGGGTCTGTCTGACCCAAATTTACTCGGAAACTGTAAGGCCTACTAAGCGGAAATCGGGAATACAGGTGGAATAATATATTTTCTTCTTTGTTTCAATGCTGCGGCTACTTATAAGAACTTCAAGTTTTCAGCGCCGTCTATATTGGTGAATTGAAAATTCCTAACGAATCATAATGGTTGTGACATAAGTCAAACTTACACATAAGATATAGCGCTATCTGTATTGGTACTTAAAAGAGAATTCAGAACTAAAACCCGTAATTAAAATAAAGAATCGAGGCTAAATGTAAGGCGCGTAAAGGCGCCTGAAAAGCGGCACGACTTTATTGATTTTTTTTGTATAACCCCTAAAACCCCTTCCTGGATCCGCTCCCGTAAGGGTGTATCCCCAATTTTGTTCCCAGTTACCGAGGATTTAAAGAAAGTACACCAACACTGTACCCTGCAAATAACTCCGTTAACGTATCTTAAACTTCTTGCAGGGCTTTATTTTTAGAGGAAATAAAGTTCTCTGTAACTATCTATATTAATATCATTCATTCATGACTACCACTGACACACATATGTAAACATTAATTTTACGAATGCAAACTTAGTGCTAATGCGGCGAAGAATTCCCTTAGCCGTTTCGATGAGCCTGCTTTTCGGTTTTAAGACGGCCAGATGCCGTTGCTTAATTTTTTTGATATACCTCCGGATGTTGCTCCGATTTCGACGCAGGATCATTTCAGGCAGGATCTTCTGATTCTGGCGCAATATCCTTAGCTGATCAAAGATAAATTTATCTTTGAAAGAGCGTACAAATTTTATACAAAATGTCTGGCCAATTCTTCATTTCTTTCCTGTGAAAGGTCGTTGTAGGCGGCAGTCGAAAGAAAGCAGGCGGGAGTGACATATCACTAAGACACTTCCTACTGCGATAGATCAACGGTGGCGTTCACAGCTACAGCAAAGTCGAACTAATGATATCCCTATGTAAGCTGTTTTGACAAATTTTAATCCCAGATCAATGTTGGAAATGAGTTTTTGGCGGATAAAACCTCAATGGACCAACAAATGACTGCTGGCTTTTTGACCAGAACGCTACTTTTCGTAGGAAACTGAGTCACCGACGCGCAGTACGTAGGCCCACAGCTCTGGTTGTGTATCTGCGGGGCACATCAAAATAAAGGTGATGTAGTAGGTTGCATGCACCAAATCATATACCAAGTTGGGGTGGAGGAAAGCATGCCCGATGACTGGACTATCAGCTCCATACGCCCGATCTACACGAAAATCGATCTTATGTCTTGCAAGAACTTCTGGGGCATTTGCCTGCTAAATGTTGTATACATATATAATCATATACAACGTACTGTTGAGGGTCTCAAACCCTTTTGCAACATAATCGGCGCGTGACAGGTTGGTTTCCGGCCCGGCAGATCAAATGTAGTACAAATCTGAATACTAGGGGAAATCCTGGAAAATACCAACGAGTTTCAAGTCGAGCTGACAGAATTCGGGATCCTGTAAAAACTGATCCGGCCTTGTCCAAATCTATAAAACACGCAGTGGAAAGTGCAGTTTGGCAGCTGCTAATCGGAACTCTTTGAAGCATCAACCAGATTTCCGCAAGGTGATGTCCTGTCGAGTAATTTCTTCAATTTTCTTCTTCTGCAGAAAGTGTGCAGCGCAGGCGTCAACATGGAAGGGACTATCTTCAACAGATCCGTAGACCTACTGGGATATAACCGTCCTACTTCTCTGCATTCCTACTGGTCCGCCTGTGGGGTTTGCCGGTTCGACCTCAAAAAATATCTGCAGGCCTCTCGATTTTGAAACACTTCATCATTGAGTGATCCAGAAGTTTTTCAAGATGGGTTCTTTGGCTTCCTCGGATTTTAAAACTTCTACTTTAACGGTTGCTTCGCCGTTGATCTCAGATATTTGAACTTTTCACACTTGGGAACCAGCACCCCATTCAAATAAATGTCTGGAATGGGTTGGCTTGCATCAGAGAATGGGCAGATATGGAGAATGGTACAGGTACTCTGTTCTTTTTTGGCTAATACGATACCCATTCCCTTCTAAAATATCTACTGAAGCATCAAGTCCTCGTTGCAGGAATCAGCAAAGAATAACTGATGCACTTTAGGGACGGCCAAGCAATTCTAACCTTCGACATATAAACTAAAAAAAAATCAACAATAATCTTAAGCCTATATGTGTTTACATATAAATAGGACATGGCATTTTACTAAATCCATATCCATAAAAATCCATTAATACACGCAAATTAATACCGAAGAACGCAATATGACGATAGGTTAGATACATTAGATATGTGTCTACACTAAGTGGATAGTTCTAGTCATCCACAGCATAGCCATAAAATGGCTTAGGTCTATGTGAAAATAGTTTTTATTTAAGTACATGCTGGCTACTACTAGTTAAAAGTCTTAAAATTTATCTCATAAATTGTGTCTAGAGGAGTATAAAATATTTAGGAATTCGCCATAAACCACGTAGTAACTCTTAATGACTGACCAAACTGCGTTACATTAAAAGTGAACAGACTTGCAACAGTCTAATGAGATGTCCATTCCCTCAGCACAAGTCAATAAAACTATTCAAGGGTCAGCTGTAAACTATAAACCATGCAAAACAAGTAGCATTAACATAACATTAACCACATGATATACCCAACCATGCCATATGTGTCCGGTTTTGCAGTCCCTCTGTCACATGACTGGCATCGATGAGCAATTAATCAATTGACTACCAATAACCCTTCTACTATGGTTAACCACAAAACATGTCGCAAGAATTCACCAGCTCGAGGCACGGGCAGGAAAAATTTCACACTTAATTGATTGAGTTTTTATACCCTTGTTAACTTTGGCCCGCTCTAATTGCATTTTAATAATCCCTTCTTAGCTACCGTTCTCTTCTCTAAATTAACCCTCAGATCCATAATGTGGTGTTTGGCAAAAAAAAATAACTATAAAAAATTCAGGATACCAGAGCTACAGACCAGTATTGACGTCAGATCACCATCTGTCATAAAAGTTTTCAGAGAAGCAGTTCTTAAATTTCCATTACCCTTACCCCAAGAGATAGGGAAATTTTCATTGTAATGAAAATTTGAATTTAATTGAGCGAAAAATGAAACAAAACCACATCTAGAGTCCATAAGCTAGAGAGCTAAGAAGGAAGAACTCTTAATCGAATAATTACAAAACGGGAGTAATAGCTTGGTGAAAGTTTCACCACTCGCTGTCATAAGCGGGGATAGAATGAAACTGTCTAATTCGTGGCGATAATAAAATGAGTTCATTGACATATTGTGGTACTGAATGGATTCGTATAGTTAAAGAAGAAATGAAGAGTCGACATACAACTCGCAATTTAAAGCTAAGTTTTTTTTTCTGCTCATTAATGGATATCTCCCTGTTGCCATTTTTTATTTACACACACGAGGAGGACATTTTAATCTATAGGATTTGCTGTGCCACTTCAATAGATCACACTAGATACTTTGGCATCGTGCAAACCAATCCGATCGCAATCCATTCCCAATGCGGCGAACTTAATGAAGATTTACTGTAACTACATTCCGATTTGGTAAAATTCAATTGGCAGAATGCGCGTATCCTACTGCTTCTAATCCCAATCTAAAACTTGGTAATGCTATTTTTATACCCCACACAATAGCGCCCATTGCAATGTCCGTACCGCCCAAACATTGTTCGTCCTCCCGCTCTAATTGCTTGACTGAGCAATTATTTCACTTGTTTCCAAAGTATCTTCAACCATAAATCAGTTGTCTTTAATCCGATTTAATTGCCATTTCTGGGATAAAGTGACCATTACACACTTATGGCCATTATAATTCCGTGGCAATTCGGACAGCACGGACAAATGCACAGATATATATATAGAAAGAGAGAGAGAGAGCCACGTATTTGCGGCAAACTGAACCAAAAGCAATGCCAATCGTAGAAAAAGAGTATTTTATGTGGACTTCCAGAGTGCAATGCAGTAACCACCATCACCATCACCATCGGTAGTAACAACAATAACAACAAGAGCATCAGCATAGCTGTAGAACTGGTAAGGACATTAGTCCCAACCGGCGACCGACAATATCCTTCTGCACATATGCCACTCATTTAAATTCATTCGATTTTACCAATAAAAGACAAATGGGAGCCAAAACTTTGGTTTATTGTTTTTCTACGTTGCGACGAGCACAGGAGATGAGGTCCAGCAGCTCCAGAGTAGTAATCCCGCCACTTGGTGCAGGGACACCCATTTTGAGAATGTAAACTGGCCATTAATAGTCGGATCCCCTAGATGGAGATTTTATTGCTTGTAGTCCTTGTTGGATGTTCCTACAAAGAGACTGTACCTACCAGTCAGTGGACTTTGTAGCATATACATACATATGTATGTGCAACATATGGAACCGATTGCTCTTGCTACTGCAGAGTCCTTGAGCTGTAAAACATCTTTTTTATGCTTTTGCGGATAGCTCTCTATTGAGCCTGGGCTGGGCACACCAACCTAATGTGCTTCTCTGAAGAGCTGTCATGTAAATGGTGGTCGCCGCCGCCGTCGCCCAAAAAGAACATTTTCATTGCGATATGTCTGGGCCAAATTGAATTGCAAATGTAAAAAGGACCTAACCGGGATTTATAGAGCCAAATTTCGTGGGAACATTTTTCTTATACAACATACGGCAATGCAGACTTGTTGACTTGTGGTGTGAGTGTCGAGCATGTCGTTGTAATGATTATTCTCCCCCGCCAAACCAATTGATTTTCATCCCTTGAGGCGTAATATGATGTGTGATGTTTCAATATTCGAATTTGGTATCGATATCCTTGATAAAGTAATAAAAGTGTGTTTTTTTCTGGCTCTTTGCAGCATACACACTTGACTGTGTGGCGTGAAAATCACCCTCGAGGGAGATGTTTTTGACGAGTTTTTATGAGAAATTCAACAGAAAGCGCACTTGTTTTTCGCTAAGTGTGCGGAGAATATAAAAGTTGCAATGATCATCAAAATGGGTCCTGGAGTGATGGGAAAATATTGAATTTGACTTTCATTTTGCTTACATTTGGTGTTTTCCACCTTTTCAGAAATTTGACATCAAATAACTACGCGAAACAAATTGACGTCAAATGCAATTAGGTTGTTAAGAAATTAATTAAGTATCCAAAATATTAAATATTCACAAAGTTCGATAGATTTTGGTTGTGATTTTCCAGCACAGCTAACGCACTTCTGATGTGAATTTTAATTCTCAAAAAGTCTGCAGCTCGAAATCGGCATAAAATTTCGAACTTATTATTTTTGTTTTTATAATGTACGCGCACTAAAGGGACTTTATATACCCTTGTAATGAAGTGACACAGTGCGGGCATTAAGAAAATGAGGGATTGGAAAAAGGGAGATACCGATGGTTTTTAATGCTTGAAAATAATACTGTGTAGAAAAAACAGAGCGTGATAGAGCATTCCACATTCGTATTGTACGGTTAAGAAACGAATTCTTGTATTTCACTGTCCGTCCAAATATAGGCTTAAGGGTAAACTGATGTGCATTCATAGCATGGCGAACTGCTGTGGAATGCCACTGGCTATTTGTCATGTGACGCTCAGGGTGCATTTTTCGATAACAGAAACAGAAAGCGGTGTTTTTCTAAATATTAATCCACCAAAATTTCATACCTACACGATGGTGGATGTTATCATCCACGGTTGCTTCTCTGCTGACTATAGTTGCAAGAATGTACAATGGTCATTTTCGGGCTAATACGATACACATTCCACTAACAAATATCCGACCAAATATTAAGTGCTCTTTGAAGGGAAGTATACTAGATGGGAATCTTACTCATGCCTTTGCTCTCTCGCACCGTACATGTCGATGATCATATGTACGTAAGCTTCAGAAACCCCAGACATTTTTTCTAAATTAACCAACAACATATGCAAATCCTTTAAGGAATCACAATGTTTTATATTTATGATTCTTATTCTTGGCATTGCATCTGTTGTTGAATTACCTACGATAAACCTGCGCTGGTCATCAGAAAGACATATAATTTGTGGTAGTCATCTCGTCCGGCTCAATCGCTTTTCCCCTTTTCGTAAAGGAGTCGCTATCCCTACTTCTGTGATTATTATGTCTAAAGGTGCGATCAGACGGTCATCCAAACTTGGCGTAGAATTTGTACTAAAGTTATCATTCATTATAAAATCTACGTCATAGTTACGTCCGGATGACAAGTTTGAAATAGTTAGAAATTGCTCTTGGGAAGTATAGAAGGGGTAATTCCATTTACAATACTGCCGCCCTGGTTCTAGTTGCTTTGTCGTAGCGCATATCAGAATGTAAAGAATATACATATGTATATTTTCCAACTCATAATAAAGGCCCTCGATACAATTTGTATGAATTTGTCTCTTCTCCGCGAGACCTTTGCAAAGTTTGTATTCCAAATCAAGCTCTTTATAAAGAAGGCAGGGAATACCACTTATCTTGTGCACTGCAATTGTCAATAAGAGAGTTTTACATTTTCCTAGTAAATGCATTCCCTTCTTCTTTGTTCAGATTTTACCAAATGATTATTGGTCACCAAATGCCTCGGCTTAGCAAAACAAATGGAAAACTTGCGAAATAATGCAGCTCTACCAAGCAACCATTAACTACCTCTAGGGAACCTTCAACTTAAAAATCAACTGAATACCAAAGACTAGACGTTCAGTTGTCACCAAATAGAAAGTGCGTTATGACATTTTAAAATAAACAGTATACCATCAGTTTTCGTACTCTTAATTGCCTTGAGGCTCCTTTTCCCATTTGGGGAGCTGCTCTACATTTGTGGTCAACCATACTTTTATCATTCATGCATGTTGAAGAGCACTCTTCCGGTAGCTGAAAACAATCAGACAAATGACTTTTAAAACCATCTCTCAACTACTGACATCCATCAAATTGTGGTTTCCACAGTTTTGACAGATGTATGAGGAGCACTGAGTGAACATATACCTCCAACTTTCGATTTGCTCCAACTCAAGCATCTTCTCTAAGTGTCTTTCAATCTCGTGCCATGAAATAATTATCCTCCCCAGTACATACCAGTCCGCTATCATCTTACTGCTCGTTCTTATAGCCTTGCATGATAATACTCTGCTGCACTCTGTCCGGCTTAGACAAGAAGTGTGTATACAAAAAAAAACGAGAGAAAGGAAGCGACTGGAGTGGAAGTATCTTATCTTAATTATACGAATGATTTCCACATCCCGCCAAGAAGGAAAAGGGCTTCCATGCAGCAAACTGTGGCCCACGAGATGTGTTCACATCTCACACTCTCCCCGCAGCCTTACTCTTAAGAGCTCAGTGAAGGTCTTTATTAGGTAAAATCGACGCGAACAGTGTTGCTGTATGTGCTGTGCATGCGCCGCCGTCAAGTGTCGGATATCAAATTACCTACGGGCACTGGCATTTCATCGGATTGAAAGGGATAATGACACAAAGGATGCGTTTCACTATATA
This sequence comes from Ferdinandea cuprea, assembly GCA_963576555.1. Lineage (NCBI taxonomy): Eukaryota > Metazoa > Arthropoda > Insecta > Diptera > Syrphidae > Ferdinandea > Ferdinandea cuprea. The sequence continues at coordinate 4,649,888 of OY754958.1, forward strand.
GTTGCCCTCTGTGCTCTTAGCTCTTAGCACTCGCACTCTCAGATTGAAGGAGGATGTTCAGGGTGCAACTAACACTGTACAGCAAAGTCTTGGGTTTCTACCGCTGTAAATTGAGATGTTGCATTGTCCGGATTTATGTTGAGTATTCACGTTCCCCTCTAGCAGCAGAGTGTTGGGGTGCCCCGTCCATCGTCTTCTTCGTCGTGGTGCAAGAGTTTTTCCGTGAGGTATAACACAAACATCAAATCCGTGCCTCATTGAGGTGGTCCAACACCTTGGGAAAATCAATCCCATCGGCCATTTACAGGAGGGCCCTACCCTCTGACGGATTCATTTGTCTAATGCCGCGGCATGGCTAAATAAATTCGTTACCTCAGCTCCATACTCTATACCCGGCGGCGGCGGCGGCGGATCGGTTACATTTTTTATTTTCACCATTCAGCTTTGGCACCTCAGCTATTTTATTATGCGTTCAGGTGTAAATTTTAGTGGTAATAAAATTCACCTTACATTTTCACATTTTCATATTTTCATGTCGCCATGTCCTATAGGTGCTTCGAGACATTCCAGTTCGTCGTCATCTGGAAGCGGGGCATGTGTGGCGCGCAGACAAGGCGAAGTACTAGCTGCTGCTGCGTTAATATGAAATTCAATTTGAATTAATTAGACACGCAAACTATTTTGTTATCTGTACATGTATGTAGGTGCGAGAGTGCGTATAAGGGCGCGAGAAAATGTCGCTTTGCTCGTAAATTCTTGAAAAAGAATACCACAACACCTTTTGGTATACAATTTAGCACAATATTTCATATTTTATGTGCGCAGTGTTTAACGACCCCAGAAATATGTGGCGTTCGTTTTAGAGGTTTTAGTTCATATACGAATTGAAAGCACCTACAAAGTGTGAGCCAGAAGGTGCGAGTAAGCTGTAAATCAATGGTCACGGATGTGTCCACTTTTCACGATGTTATCTGTAATGGTTGAGATGCAATAGTTATTTTTTGGAATTATGTATAGCCAAGAGCTAAGTGCAGTGAAATAACGTCAGGCTTGCAAGGCGGATGATAGTATGCCGTATAAGACGTAAGCATAGTTTGCCCAATCCACAAGGAAGGAGATTTTGTAAAACAGTAGTAATCAAACTCAAACTCAAACTGGTTAGTGACAATTTTTTGCCTCGAGTATAACAAGGGCCTCATCTAAACAAAAATTGATGTTCGTCGGATTTTGATGTGGTGTGGTATTTGTATGTTTTTTTTTTTATAGTCTGGTTTATTACCGGTAGGCGGCGTTGTTCGCAATTAACAAAATGTCAAAAATACACGCATTTTTTAATGACAATTCGAATATCGCATATTATTGTCCATGTATATTACCTTATTGTAACTCTATTAACCGGGTATGGAGATTGGTTATAGACATAGGGATTACGGAAAATTGTTTGGGCAGATTCCATTTTGAAAAAAAAAACAAGAAAAGGCTACAGTTCGCTTGGGGCGAACAGTATGATACCTTATCCATATCTTTATATCCCGAAAGAAAAAAGCATTAAGAAGATGATGGCTAGTATTTTATTCCATTCTATTAAATTTACCAAAAAAAAATATTTTTTGAAAAAACGCCCCAAAAAAGTGGGCGTGGCCAAAAACTTTGTATGGGCGATATATCGGAAAAAAATATTTGCTAAATATCTTGTTAAACATTTTTTTTCAGTTTCTATGAAAATGTTCGCTGAAAACAGCATTTTAGTAAAAAAAGCCCACAAAAAGTAGGCGTGGAAAAAAGAATTATATGACAGAGTTATAAAGGAGGGCAGTGCCTACATAACTTGTGAAGGTAATAACACTCTATATCTATAACTTTAGCTTTAAAACTGTTTTTTCTGTGCATCGGTTTCTCATCCTTTCTTCTAATCCCTAATTTCCTTCACGCCCGTGCTGTGTTACTATAACATTATAAGGGTGCAATCCCTTTTGCACGTGCAAATTATAAAAAAAAAAAAAAAACCCTAGGGAGCATATGTTCCAAATTTCAGCTTTCTAGCTTTAATTTAAAGGCCTATAAATTGGTGACGGACGGACTAACATTGCTAAATAGTCTTAGGTTTTAGTCCTGATCATAAATATATATACTTTTGTGGGTCTACGATGAATATTACGGGGTGTTACAAACTATGAGTCTAAATTACTTTACCCTTAGGAGAGGGTATAAAAACATTATCACCTCACGGTTATCGATTTTGTGTTAATGTAAGGTGCATGGCAAATATGGGGCGAATCAAAAAACCAATAATGGTCCACCGACAGATTGCTTTAATTTATACTTAAAAAATGAGTACACTAGGCTTGGACGAAAAACAATATATTTCTTAAGCTATTGAACAGCTTTATAGGTTTAAGGCGTTGAACTACATCTTTCTTTTTAACGTAATGTTTACGAAATTTTAAAGCAATTTAGAGTACTGATTTGATATCGCTCAACGCAAATGATGTGCCTAATTGAAAACTATCAACACGACATAGAGAAGATGTTAAATATGTAAGAAGGAAGCGGCATTGGTCAAATTGCTCCTCTTAAAACAGATAATAGACATCTGCAATGAATGTCTTCACCTTTTGGGTACTTTATTAATTGAACTCACATCTTGGAAAAGAAAATGAATGAATAACCAGATATTTGATTACTGAGTGAGCATTTCACCCATTGGCAAAAAAACATTCAGTTCAGTGTCCTCACATAGAATGGGGTCCACTCATTTTGAATGAATCCACTCAGTACTTAATTAACGATTGCAGGGGAAATGTTATGAAGTAATTTTATAGTTCGATGGCATTGGAAAAGTGTGTTATGGAAAAACTTTATGGAAAAGACCTCAAGTCCTGCCATACAAGCGTCTACTGGCCCACATGCCTGTAGTTGGGCGTTCGGTAGCGGACTTTATATGAGACTTCCAGTAAAGTTTTTTATCAAGGGTGATTCCAAGATATTTGACTTCATTGGAGTAACTCATCACGGTGTCCTTTATAGTAATGTGTTGGAGTTTGACCAATCTTTTCCTAGTGAAAGGCACTAGAATGGTTTTGGTAGGATTTATGGAAAGTCCTTCCTAATCACTTTATTTGATCCTATTCCTTTTGTCGTCCCTATGGGAAGGAGTCTTAGAACCAGAAAACAAATCATACTGCCAATCTTTAGTTTGAGGTCCTTTTTTGAGGCCTATGAACATTCTTGGACATGGCACGGATATTGATATTCATAAAATGTTGCACTGAGTTAATCGTGCCAACGTATTACTTTTACATAATTGTTCTTCCAATTTGTTTCTTTATTTCGAATAGTGACAAATGTTTCCTAACTTCACAGAATTTGTCCAACATCGATTTGTTTTTAAAAGAGGTGACCGAGTTGCATTGCCATGTTCAAAGAAGGAACCATGCGTTGCCCGTCAATAAATGTTCAAGCGAAATCGTCGATTTGCCTTATTTTAACATACGTTGAAGTGATACAAGCCATTAGTGAATATATATTCTACTTTACAAAAAAAACATGCTGAATCCTTACTCTGATTCCTTTATTTTCCATTGTTTTGGTGTTGGAATCTTTAATGCTTTTGTTTAGTGACTTTCATTTAGTTTGCCTTGAGTCAAGTGATTTAATTATTTTTTCACTTTGCTAACATATTTTAGTTTCACCAATGGGGAATCATTTTTTAATTCATTTACAACGAAGCAAAGGACGTTAGTATGTTTTACAAATTTACTGATAATATTGCAAGATAAAAATAGTGAATGGTCTGACTATGTATACCTTTTTAACGCCAAATAACAGTTAGGAAAAATTATTACCTCAACCTTATTTTGTCCGGTTCATTTTTTTTTTCCAATATTCGCTTTTGCCTAATTGTGGGATTTTCAGCACAACTCTCCAAAAGATTTTAACGCCACAACGAAGTAGTAAAGCTATGTTCAGACGATTGCCAAAAAAAAGTGCCATAAGTCTTACAACCGTGTGAACTTAAAGGTAGGTTAGGTAATTATCAGACCGACATCATTGTCAGGTATCTGCCAATCGTCTGAACACACAATTGTAGATACAGTGGGTGCTAAGCTAGATGTCTCTGGCTTAAACCCCGACCTGCATTACCTGAAAGTTTTTATTCGCTGCCCCACCTCTTGTGAACGCCTGAAAAACATCCAAGAGTACGAACTGTTATAAGAAGCTTTCTCAAAAATTAATTGCTATAAAACTATTCGTGTCAAAAAATATATCTTCGCACACATCGTGGTTGGAGAAGCTAAGCTTTGGGACATTTGCAGACTCATTGGCTATTGTCAGTTGTGCTGTGATTACCAGACAATTTTGTTATTGTCATATAATTATTTTTATATTCGAACAAAGAAAACGAAGTTTCATTGCTGTTTTATTTGCAATTTTAAAAAAATTGTGAATTCACTGCCCAAATGCATTTTGGAAATTGCCACAGTTTGCTGAGTTTGTTAGAAACAGATTCCCAGGCCTTCTTGGCGTCTAGAATTGTAGAATTCTAGAAGAATGTATTTCTTCATCTACAGAAAATTTTTGGAAATAAATAAATACAAATACAGTTAAAAATCGTTTTCTGTGCATTTGTGCGTAAATATGTGTAAATTGAATTAGGTAATAAAATAAATGAACTTAAGGATAATTTTCCACGAGCACATTGTATATTATATCCAGAACATCACGATATCGTTGAAACAGGAAGGCGGACACAGGACAACGAAAATGTTCGCCGGTAGCTAGTTATCGTAGAGTCAAAACAAGCCGCTCAGCCGGCCAAATGCTCGCGTGCTTATTAGTTTCTTGTTTTCGAATATGTGAAGTTATCAAAGCAAAAAGATCATTGAGTTGTTTAGAATTTATACACAAAAAATAGCGATACAATTTGGCTCCTCAGCTCTTAATACCACGAGTGATTTAGCGTAGCAATTCTGCTGTTGACGGGCCACCCAAACCTTCGTCCAAACACGCTGCCAATACCAACTCGCCAAAAACAATCGCAAGTGCGATAAAGTTGCTTTTCGTTAAGTGTTTCTACTATTTTGCGTTTTTTAACAGAAACTTGTCTGACAATACCTATCAACGGTACAGCAAATATTTTGTAAACAAACATTAGCCATCCGTGTGAACTGGCAATTTAGTATTGTAAGGTAGTTTGCCATTGTCAGCTCATTATTAGTACTTTGGTAGACCTGACAATATTGTTAGATCTGGCAATCGTCTGAACATAGCTTAAAATTAGTGCCCGAAACTTGAAAAAATCAATCTAAAAAAACTGCATGTCATGGCTTTCCCAAAAGAGCAGCAGATACCTACCTCTGTCTTATCTACCAATTAGAGCACTTTCTAATCCAAATTATAAATGAAATATTTAAAACACATTCAAGCACCCATTTCACTTTCACAGTTCGATTTAATAAAACCACTCATCTCACGTTTGACTCAATCCAAACCACCATGGCGGAATAAACAACCATGCGAGTCGTAAAACTAAAAAACTGGAAAATTAATACAAAACTTAAAATCCAAACAAGGCACTAAAACACAAAGTCCAACAAATAAACAGCTAAATAGAAAATTGTATTATCAAAAAAAATGAACCTACAAAAAAGAGAACTAATAATCCACGCTTGAACGATGAAAAATCTTTTTTTAACACTTTCTCGGTCGTTAAATATCCCCATGCGAGATCGTATATCATCGGCTTTTTTATAGTGTCCCCTTCGCATTCGTTGCCTAGTATACGGGTTGTTTATTCCCTAATTCCATAAAAATGTATAGTTTATTTAAAAAAAAAATCTAATTTACACTAAAAACTCAAAATTTTTTTAGGAGGCGTTGGCCTTTTTATGACATAACACTTTATTTCGTATTCATAAATGCACCATTTGCCGTTCTAACGCCCTTATCAGTGATGGAACATCTTAAGTGAATGCAAGGAAACCATCAAACCGTAGCCGACTTCACAGCAATATTTTTTGATACACGACTCCATTTGTAGACAAATTTCCTTGACAAATCATCTCAAATGTCAAGAACGCCGACCAGATGTTTCGTCAAAAGAAACATTAAATTCAATGACTTCGCTGGAAACCGCTAAGTAAATTCATAATCTGTCAGCGAGAATGAATATAAGAAAAAAAAAATTACGAGGAGAAAAAAACAAATCCTTTTCTTCAGATTTGTTGTTTGTTATGACAAAAAAGAATCACTCTGATCTTTCTAATTAGGATGAGATTATTGTTTTTTTGATCGCTCACTGACATTTGGATTGGATAATAAAGTCGATTTCCGAATGAGAGTCTTTTGACATTTGAAACTTTGACAGTTTGTTGGTTGAGTTGTTATTTTTGCGTGTTCCCCCGACAGATAAAAAACATTTCAAATTATTTACTTTGTTTGTCCTTGGGTAATTGAGATGGCATGGCACTTTTGCATGTTTCGTCCAACTTGATTTTTTGACATTTCCACTTTGAAAGTTTTCTTATTCAAATAGGGGGACAGAGTGCCCCCATTTCCCCTCACCCACAATAAGTGTTAATTTCTATTTGTATTGTCACAATGACAGTTGTCATGTTTCTGACACTCTGGGTGGTATATTAACATGTCAACTACTGACATTACACGGCAAATGGCAATTTTCTTGTCTCTCAGGTAATTTTTTGTTTTCGGTGCCAGGATTTACCAGGATAAAAATAAACAATTTGCTCCAATGTTAAGGAGTATGTTGGAAATATTGAAATTAAGAGTCCATGCCACCAACATGCCAATTGCACATTAACGGTCTGTCATTTGTTTCTGGGTAGATCTTCTTCGCACCCACGCTGTCACCGGTGTGCTGTGTGCAAATGGTAACGCGATATCTCGCGATGTAGCCACAAACATATATGTACATATAGATACCTGCTCATCATCATGTCATGGCAGACAGGGAAGCTATAGTCTAGGCTGGGAGGTGGTATGCGATGATTTCAGGAAAACACAGTTTAATTGGAAATAAATTGACAGATTTGAATGTGGCGACGGATTTTTCGGAGTGGAGATTGGAGACACACGTACCTGGTGTGTTTGAAGAGTCATTAGTCGAAAGGACGCGAGTTTTCACGCGGATATCGCGCTCACGTTTTCTGTCAATGCTATCATTTATTCAGCTCAGCTCGCTAATGGGAATATAAATGACGTGGAACCGCGTACGACGACGGGCTGGAGTTGTTTTGACTGGTATTTTGTTTGGAGCATAGAGGTCAAATGGTAATGGTAAATGGAAGCAACGGAAATTCAATTTTGATAGCAAGACTTCAATTACTATGTTTTTGATTAAAAAAAAGAAATCTTTCTTCTTCTTAAAATCTTTTAATTTTATATTTCTACCAATCAGAATGCGGAAGTGTAAAAGTCACTGATATGCCATCGAATTGGTTGAAGACTTAGGATCCATAGATGTCTTGCAAGTCTTTAAAGTCATAAGTAAATGATTTTTTTGAGGTCATTATAATCAGTGGGATCAATCAATTGGTTTTTGAAACCATAAAAAATATATTGGAAGGTAATACTTCAAACGATGTCAACGAATTAAAAGCAGTTAAAATGTTAACATTTTTTATTTTAGCATTGCAACTCTTCTCAGCGGTGTGGGTGAATATAGTTGTGAAGCACTTCTTATGTACAAAGAACTGCCAGTGTTACTATCACAGAGACATGTTTCTAAATCTTTTGTTCTGCAGTAGATATTCAGGAAAAATACAGAGCAGGAGTAGTGCGCTATGTCTTACTTATCAGAAGCTGCAGCGTATTGCATGTCTCGGCATTCCAGGTGCGATGTGCTATTAAGCTTCAACTTTAATACACAATTTTAAATCAGAATTTCAAATCATCTTAAGATACTTAAAGCAGAGAATATTATTTGGGTTAGGGAAAAAAGTTCCGGGAAACTAATGGAGGTAGAAATACTAGGCAGTTTGAAATTGGCCAAAGTTGTATCGGAACTGCATCCAAAAAGATAAAGTCTGGTCTTATCTTACCTTCTTCTTGGAGAGTCACTACTAGATCGAAATGACCGGGCGAGTCATGCAGTCATAGAAAACGGAAAGATAACTTTCTACCGATGGTTCCTGCTGGGGATTGTTGTGTGAAGCTCTGGGGTTAAGGATCTCTTTTTGGACTATAGACAACGTTTTTTAAGCTGAAATAGCTGCTTTAAGCCCATAGCCATACGACATGCAAGAAGACATTTAGGCTAACAGGGTACGAGTTGCACGTTCTCTGGCTCTATAAAAACTCTGCTTTGCTAACTTACAGGGAAGGTTCACATGAAGTCCAAGATTGGAATAAATGTACGATGAACTAATCTCGAGACTTGCAGGCAAGCAAAAGAGCAAAGGGAGACTGGCGACAGTTACTTCTCTAATAAACTGTAGAATCTGAGAAATGGAGATCTTAAAAATGTTATAAGATATACATATAGGTATATCAATTCTAAAAAAAAAGCGAGATTTCCGTAATTGGACAAAAGGCACCCATCTGATGGTCTTTGCTAACCTAACCTATTTGGTAAAAAAATCGGAAAGCGTCATTATAGCGACTAGTCAGTGATGAACCCTTTTGGTTGGTCACAGGGTGTCAAATACAGAATGTAACAGTTTGGAAAAAACCTGATCTAAAGAGGATTTAGATATGAATAACGTAAATTTGCATCCTTTGTGAAGAATATCTTCTTCGGGAGCATGCCAGCAGACTGAGGCTAAAATAATGTGTAAATGTGATAGAATCACTCTTTGCAGAATGTTACATACTGAATATTACACTTTAAAAATTTGGAAGATAGAGAAGCACAGTAAGCTGTTTAATTTTTATAGGCGAAAAAAGGCCGACTTCGGGAATTTGGTAGGTAGGTTATTATTAGCGATACGTCTTAGTGGTTCTACCAAAAATCCCGCTGGGTGCATTATTTAGTCTATAGGTTATTTTAACAGAATGGATGTTTTAACATTGCTTAACCTGACCTAGCTGACATTAAGTTACAATCGGGGGCGTCCAAGTAAAGCCCACAATCCATAATTTTCTTCGTACATATCGTCTTCGAAACTAATTTAGTTTGTAAACTAAGTTTTTGCTATATTAACCTCCGATTCGACCTACCTTTTATTTATCATCCACACTCTAGGAGATCTTCATAAGAAATCAGAATTTCTCAGAAAAAAGACGATAGATAAAGCGATCATAAATATAAGAGTAGCAAGTAGACGCCTACTTTGAGAGTTGAAAACCGGCAATCTTTATAAAAAAGACTATAAAATTCTTGTCGACAGTAAATTCCAAATTCTCTCGTTAGTCGGATTAAAATAAAATCCATTATTTATCTCTAGGCAGAGTTTGTGTTCCTGTCACTTTGACTCTTCGTTTACAAATCACTCTGTTAAAGACACATCAACCAACACTCAATGCAGATAACCCTTTTTTCTGAAATCTTCATAAATAGTGTGTAAATGTTTGTGAACATCCTACAACATTAAAGTCCCCAAAAAAACAGAAGAGCTCCTATTCTAACGTTAGATAAATCAAACTATCGACACATACATACTCCTAAAAGTACAAATCCTGCGTCCTGTCCTCCCCTTCGAGTCATGGTGAAATCCTCAAATTCATTCTCACTTACCAGGGTAGAAGTAATTTCCATGAATCTACTTAAACTTTCGCACACAGCCATTTTTATTCAGCAGGGCGGAACCACCTCCAATACAACTAAACATCAAAATGTCCTGGGGAAACAACTTTCACTCGTCGCTATACATCACGAGATGAAAATTTTCTCATTTTCACTATACTTTCCTTTCGCACCATCATCGCAACCACTCTCGCATACATACACAAAGCTTCATGTATCTCAATCTCGTTGGGTAGGTAGTTATCCTTTTTCGCAGTAAATATATCTCTGGCAATGCTTTTACACATTTCGGTGTTAATGCCATACTTACCACCCACCATACCGCCCATAGCCGGAGAGTGGAACAGGATGTGAATACTATGGTGATGGCATTTACTCAACACATGCTTTGGTGTGGAAATCTGCGAGTGTTAATGATTTTCCTTTGGTCACTATACAGGGATACATACAAATACAGATTGCTATATGACAACATATTATTTGCAGCACTTTGTCGGCATGGAAATCGTTTGCTCTTTATACATTGTGGTTCATCAAAATGCAACATTTTGAATTTAAATTACTTCTGAGAATGAAGTGTATCCTGCAACATTGCCGTTAATAGCAAAATATAGAATTACATGGAAATTTGTGAGTGAAGCGTTCCACCACAACGCCAATAAGGTTTTATGCCCGCGTTTTACGTTTCCTGTCGATGAAAAGTGTCACGCGGCATTAATAGGGGAGACACTTGTAAATAGCGACAAAGCAACATTTTTGCATTTTATATGGCAAAATAGGGCTAATCTGTATGAAAAATTCTAGAGAAAAATGTATTTACTGCATAAGAAGGTATATGTAGGTACTTAAAGGCGGTATTACAATGTGAACAATTCTTGGAACCAACTGGGAGAAGAGAAGAAGTATTTCTATTTGAATTTTATTTGTCAGTTTACTGATGCTAATTTTGAATGAAGATGTATCTTTGTGAAAAAATAGGCAAAGCTTAAAGTTTCTAGTTTCGAGAACTTTGGCAAAGCATTTTTCTGGGCTATGGGATATCATACGAAATAGCGGGAGACATAAATTTTCAATATTTGTTTTAAGGGTTACCATGGAAGGGTGTGTGGGGATGTGTTTGGCTAAACGATTGCATTGGTCAGCTAGACAATTGATTCATTCAGATTTTGTGGGCGGTCATAATTCACCCTTGCTTCAAGCCTGAATTTTGATATACTCTGCAAGAAATCAAGAAGAAAAGTGAGTGTGGATTAGATGTGTATGTGGCAGTCCCCTGATGATCCCAAATCACCACATCTGGGTGAAACGTCTTTGAAACTATAAGTCGCAAAAATTATTCATTGATTAAATTTAGTTCTTTTTCGGTCCCTCTACGTGAATTCATATTCAAATTATAGAACATTAATTATAAGGAAAAGGTATTATGTTTTGTTAGTAAACCTTTACAATTATTGTCAAATATTGTAGAGAAGTGTATAGCTGTTGGGCTCTTTTTAACAGTTAGTTAGTCCGAAAATAGCGACTAGAATGTTGGCCTCTGGCTCGTCCAAAGTGGATGACTTGTTGGCGTAGACTGGAGACTTGATGTAGCCCCAGAGAAGTTGCATGATCGCGGTTGCCAATTTGAGATTACCCAGTAGCCAAATTTCTTATGCACAGCTTCAAGCGTTGCGTCGCGTCGCGTATAGAACCAAAGCTCGAATATATCTGTGTTGTCAAGCTTTGGCCGCAGAATCTCGCTTAATATTACTCTATACCTGAGACTATTGACGGTAATGGTGTCTTCTTCCTCATGTCGAAAGCAATAGGGTCCAACTCTTGTGGATTGTGTTCATTCCAATAAAGGAAATGTTGCTCGTTTATATAGCCGCTGAGACAAAAATGGGAGTCGTCTAAAAAGATGGTTTTTTGGCCAAAATACGTTTCCATCACCAAATTAGCTAACTGACTGCACCGTCTGTGTTCGTCCAGCTTCAATTCTAGGGTCAACACAGTTTTACACGGTTGAAGGTCCAAGTCCAAATGCAAAGTAAGCCGGTGCGACTCTCTGGTAATGACCTTTCAGTTGATAGGCTCCGAATTGACATTTCAGGCTCTTCTTCGTTACTGGCCGCTACGACGGCTATGTATTCTTCATTTCGTACCAATCTCTGTCTGGTTGGGAACCTGAAGTCCACAGAGTCTTCTGACGCTCAAAATATTATACGGTGCCACGAAAGCCATGATGACAACCGACCTCCCGATGAAGTCCACGTTGCGTATTTACAACTAAGCCGAAATTCCCTTAATAGATTTTATAAAAATTTCCGCAACATCGGCGAGCGATGTATGAAGAAAAGGCAAACCTTCCTGAATATTCAGACAGCTGTATGCAAATCAGTTCACAGATGTGGGATGAGTTACAATGAGATAGAGGCTCAACATATAGTACCATTCCAAGTCCCCTGGCACCAGCGTTACCATAAAGACACACTTGAATCAAATAAAAAAAAATCTTTGCTTCCGTTCAAATATCAATACATAAGTATTTTCGATTTTTGTTAGCTTTTTAAATTTTCTTTCAAAATTTTCTAAATTTCCCTTTTTGGGATATATTTTCCATATTTTCAAATAGGTACATTGTTAAATTCTGCAATACCAATCTTTTGGTATTTTTCATAAAATTGGCATTGATGTTCTGGGTAATTCACGTACTGTTCTCTTGCTAACATCTACACTTACAGTTACAGTTGCTCTGTATGTTACTATCAAGACCTTGGAGTGTTCTTTTCCGGTGGTGCTGTGTTTTTTGCTATTTAAAATAAGTAATATAATTTATATAATTCTAGTAAAGCCTATTAAATAAAAGTTATTTGGTAGACTAGAAGCAAAAACAATCACTTGACCTGTCTATAACTTCCTCGCATCGAAAAAATGTAAAGTGTACGTCTACAACTGCGTCATTGTTTCAGAAATGTCACACATTCTACATCTCCAAAACTGACCAAAACCATAGATGTCGCTATCTGGGATACGTGACATATATCAAATATTTTTGCGGCTGAAGATCCAGATAAAAGTTTCGTAGGACCTACTCCTGCGCCTTACATTTTCTCGATGCGAGAAGTTCTAGACAGAAAAAAAAACTTTAGTTCCGAAAGTGAAGATTCTCACGATGTTGATGAAGCGCTAATGCATTATTTTACTTCCAATTTAGTTATAAAAGTAGAAATAATTGCAGGGAAATTCTGGTTACAAGATCAAGATTGGCAATTCTTTTTTTATTTGCTGCAAAAACAACTCCTTGAAATCTAATTACCCACCTTAAATGCCACGAGTCATCGGCCTTACATACAAAAATTAAAAAACCGACTTATCGGCTATGATACATTTGATACAATTTATAATCTGAAATTAAGGTACATTTGATACATTTTTCAATAAATGGCACTGAACTGGCCTCTAAGACGTGTAAAATATCGTACACCTAATTTTCTCTCTTAGTTGTGCAATAGGCCTCGTTGAAACTCACCTCATCTGTGGATACGACATACACACACACGCGCGCCTCCCTGCACCGTTGAAAAAGGTTTTCATTTAAAAACAATCGTTTTTTTTTAGATTTTGCGTCAACAGAGTTGGGGTGGCCTATGACTTTTACACATATAATGTACGCAACTGAAAAAAAAACATCGGAACGTGATCTGGAAGTGACTGATAACACATATGTAATCTTAACCCTTGAGCAGACGTACAAACCCATTTGAGATTCGACTCAATCATGCAAATACTTGCACAAAACAGAAATAATTCGATCCTACTTTAAAATTACCAACTAAGAAAAAACTTACTAATATCAATAAATATTTATTTACTAAAATACGACCAGCTGTTCGCTGTGTAGGTCCAGTCAAAAGAATTTCAACTTTGATTTACATTATTAGTGATGATGATGATGATGATGATTATATTATTAGTGATTTTTATCCAAAATAATTACAACCAAAACTTATTCAGCAGGTTTTTAACAATCACACCAAAAACAAAGCAGACAGCACAAGCGCCAATTTCCGATCAATACATTTCTATTAAATGTTTTTGCTGCTATTTAATATTTTTTTTGCGCTGTATTAGTTTTTAATGTGGACGCCCCAATATGAAGCCCGATTTTGCATTAGTAACCTTGAAAACTGCTCAAACAAAAGAATTGGAAAAACTATCTTTACTATATACTCACCCTTTATGTTGCTACCACTTTGCCTAGAGGCAGTAAGACCATAGCTCATTCGGATATTGGTTAGTGCATGTTAATATCTTGAGTGTTTTAGTATTAAAGTATCAACGTATTTTCAAATTTTAACTCTACGTCATGTTTGTCTTTTGGCGGGCATCTGGTTTGATACTATCTTTTACTTATCAAGTTATCGTTGTTTTCTTGTTGCAAAATAAGTCCAAACAACATATTTAAGCTTGTCGAAGTAAACTTCTGAAATCTGCATTAGACTTTAGGTCGCATGCACTCGTGTAAAAAATAACATGTGTTCGCATGTACAATAGTTGAAAAGCTTAGCGTTAGTCGTGTATGAGACGGATACGCTTGATGTTTTGGTCAAAAACCAATCCACGAAATTTCAGGACGATTGCATAAATATTCTTGCACTATACCTACTAAAGTATACAACGAATTTTAAAATATCTGCAAGGTTTAGAAGTAAAACCGGTGTCGAAACCCTTTATAGGGTGGTGATAAATATGTTTGCCATCCTTAAAATCATTTAAATAAGTCCACATGTAACCTTTACAATCCTCAAAGAGTATATTTTTTAGAATGGTTAACTCTTTATTCCTTCTCCCGCCTTATCTTATATAAAATATTGCTTTGGAAGGTTTCACAATTTCAACCATGATATATTTTTTAAAAACAGCAGAGTAGGTCTAGAGACCCCGACAGGCATTCAAGGGTCTCGTGACATTTGAGGCGTCACAATATTTAGCAGGTAATTTTTTGTTGGTGTGAACATCTGGTATACCGCTAAATATTTGTGGCTATGTCTTTAAAATACTTTTAGCCTCATAGACGTGCTCCTTTTACAACTATAGAAGTGCTTTTTAGTTGGTTTTATGAAATTCGGTTCAGTTGATTTCGTGTGATTGATGGGTGGTCTAGGGTATATATAGTTTTTCCACTTTTATTGCAAAATATATTATCATATCATTAAATATAAGATGCTACTAATTAGATATTTATATCTCGCAATCGCCTCAACAAACTTACATATGTATACTGTCTGCCTTTTCTCTCACCATCAACAGAATATTGTTAAAACCTACTACGGCCGGGGTACATATCTAATTTTTATAATTTGCTTAATTAATTTTAAAAAAAACGTAGGTTGTTCCTTTGAACACAATTTTTTTTATAAAGTTCCTACAGTTTTTATCAGCGTCCATTTTGATAATCATAGTCACAACACATTTTAGCTTAATCTCAACCTAAAGATAGTTGTAAGTAACCAATTGTTCACGATAGCTGCACGTACTGTTCTAAAAATTCATTGTGCGTAAAACATTGCAATACAACTCATAATCCTAACTACAATCAAATCTTAGACACAGCATCATCCCTCTATGCTCCTTGTATACCTATTTGCCCCTGATATCCGTGTTTCAATTTCCCAAATGGATTAACATTTCCTGTAGAAAGTGGGTTTTCAATTAAAGCAGGCCATACGGAGGGGATTATGTAGAATTATGAAAGTCATTTCATTTTGTAATTACATCCACAGCTACTTTTTTATACTCGCATCTGCGTAACTGCAACACATCATTCATTAATTCATTATCAACAACTCATTCAAACAAGTTGAACTGCAAGTTAACTGATGCTAATTGCCGATCACAACTTACTGACAGACACTGCTGTTAATTTGCAACTTAAATCAAAATGCTTAACACCCATACACTCATAAACTACAAGTAGTAGCAGTATGCCATATACTGGACGCGACGATAACGCCTTTAGATTAGTATCCGTAGATTAATTAATTGCTGCGCTAACTCTCCTCGCGCATGACACGCTAATTAGGTGTTTGTCCGTCGGTCGGTCGGTATGTTCTCTTACTCTGACTCTGACTCTGACATTCAACCTTTTCTTTTTTGCCTCTCCCAGGTGTTTCACTATGTAGTCTGTTTGGTTCTAGATATCTGAGGTGGTTTTGTTTTTCTTTTTGCAAAATCACTCAACATTTAACGCACGTGTTAACAATTTTATGGATCTTAATTCTTCAATGAGAAGTTGATCGATGGCAATTACGAAACTGGGTGCCGCCAACACGTTGAAATTCCATAATGGAAACTGTTTTGCTGCTTTGCATATGGAAAAATGGAAAAGAGTCAGCATTTCTGACCTCCAAGCGAGTAGTGTAGAATTTTATAGAATTTCTTTGAGAATTTAAATTTGAGGTTCCTGTGTTTTCATCGAAACTACCCGCACGTACTTGAAGATCAAAGGCATAGATTCGGATTTCGATTATCTGAGTGGAAGAGTATATGAGGCATCAAATCCATTGAGAATGTTATCGAAATTTAGATGCATGAATCGCTTGTTCTGGTATTGAAATTTTGACGTTAGCACGCTGGTGCGGAAGTTCCAAATGGATTTTTGAAATGTTCGAACATTAGTTTAAGTGATATTTCACAAGAGGTATTCGACGAGTCTTAAAATTATGGCGATGTGCTAAGATAAGAACATGTTTGTGACTTGCTGTTTCAATGAACAGATTGCTTAGCAGCAAATTGAGAATTGAAGACTTGAGTAATTGTAGCTCGTGCTATTTGGGGGGGGGGAACCAGTTCTAGGAAATGCTTTTGTGGACTTAAATGTTGTTGGTGTGATCAGTATTACAAAGGATCAGAAGTGCCACAACTGATATGTGTTGCATCCGACCATTACCACGAAACCGTTGCATCAATTAAGAGCAGGGCATCAGCTTCTTCGGAGAAAAAGCATTTGCAGCAACCAATCGAGTGAATCGAAATTACTGTCGGAAGTTTTACCAAAAGGTAAAATGAACTTGTCAGGGTAACAAGACCTGAATAGATACCTGTATAGATGTAGAGTATGTACTGGAAATATGTAAACAAAACAAAGAAGCCAAGAATTTCATTCACACGACCGACGAACAATTTAAGGTGAATGGAACCTCAGAGCGCTCAGAGAGCGTCTCTATTGCACCAACTATAACCAATTCAACCAATTATAGAAATCAGTCTTTAAACATCACGTATAAGATATAGTCTGTTATATTTTGTGAGTGCTGTGAGCTGTGAACTCGCTCTGTGAACGATGTTATTGGACCACGGCACATCCTGGAGAAAGTGTAAGAAGTTGAGATCGATACTCACCACCTTTTCATCTATTTTTTTTTTGCCGCATATAAATACAGATGAACTGTGCAGACCAAGGTATAGTTTTGGCATTCCTGTCCGTTTGTATAGAACGACGATGGAGAAAACTCGATAACGACTAAAAAACCGTGACTTTTTATGTCAAAAAGGATTTAGGCAAGGTAACGCGCTGTTATGTGACATGTTCATACTCATCATACTTGAATGAATTGTAAAAAATTCATAAACCGGCACTTGAGGCACGAACTTTCAAAACCCTGAAAGGCTCTGGTACTATCACATCCGAAAACGAAGATAACAGACCTCGATACTGCTTTGAACTGCATGAACTTTTTATAAGGGCGATATTTATCATTGTTTGGTTTTAAGAGAAATATTCTTTGTGAGATATTTGGTTACGTTTGCGTTGACGGGTTCTTGATGAGACAATTCTGCGACGAACTTTACGAGCATCGACCTAAGCAAAAAACACCAACACTCCAACCCGAAGAAACTTTTAGTCTAATCCTAATTCGGAGGAACAATGAATTGTCTTAGGTGGCGCGCAAGTGGAAGCGGACCACAACCAATTTGGAGCACATAACTGGGGAGAGTTAGCCAAAGAATGCTCAAGTAAGTACAAAGATTCACGTTAGAGAGTAAGATATTTGTGATCAGTACGGATGGTACCAATCTGAAAACCTAAGGAGATTTCATTATTGTTGCTTGCACCTAGGTGAGTACAAAGCTTCACCTTAGAGGTTAAAGTATAAGATATTTGTGATTTTAGTGATCACTACTATTCCAAAGAGCTCATTTGCGTTTGTAGGTTGTAAGGTCTTGGCTTGCAGTTTTGCAAAATTATTTTGAAATTAAATAATATTTCAGAGACTAGCCTAAAGCAAAGGTCTCCGTATACGATCTCTATTAATGTTCTTCATCAGCATCAAAGTAACTCTCTCCTCGGCACCAGGAAACGAAGGAATTCTTGGTAACGAAACGGCGAGCTAGCCCGTAAAGGCTTTGAATTACATTGGCCCACATCCCTGCTGTGGACTATGCCAGTAATATCAAACTGGAACGTAATACATGAGAACACCAAATGCGTATATCCCAATGGAACTCTATCCAAGCATTACGCCATGCTAAAAAAAATCTTTTGGCATTGGGGGAAAAAAACTGCTCTTTAATTCCTCTCTCTGAGCAATTCTGACGCTAAGATCGTAACTTACATCCTCAAAGGTCACTGCGCCCTGAACCATCATCTCATGAAAATGGTTCGTATAGACCTGTGTAGACTTTGCCTTGAACTGCCAGAAACGGCAGAACACATCCTATGCGTTCGCCCTGCAACCATCCAGAAGAGGCTTAAATGCAATAACAAAGGACTTACCGGACCTTAGAACATTGTAAAGTTTTTGGCCTCAACAATCGTAAGGTTCATCAAAGACCTAGAATTGTCCAAATCGCTCCAAGGGAGCACAAACGATTTTTTTTTTGGTCGCAGTGCCCAAATTTAAAAAAAAAATGTTCTTCATCATTACAATAAGATGGGCTCGATAAGAATGTCAAAACATTGATTTTTTTATAAATGCGGTCATATGCGGTTTAAAAATTGATGAGTATCGAATTAAACCTGAACGCTTAGGTTCTCTGTAAATATTTCGTCGATTCTGTCTGAAAAGGTCCTACAACCTGACTATAGGCAGTTTCTGACAAACCGTCTAAGGCGTCCGAATAATAAGACAGACACGACCTTACCAACAAAGTTATTCCACATTTTTTGTTGTATGCCAATTTTGTCAAATATGCGATAAAGCTGCAAAATAAATGTTTCATTACAGAACATGAAAGAGTAACAAATTGCGCCAAGCATCAAACAAATTATATGAACGTTTAAATAAATGAACACCTATGGATGCTTATTCCCTACATTTTGTCATTGAAGTGCAAAAATCCAAGAACAAGAGTTTCTTGTATGTTAAGTTTCATCAATAAAGGGCATATTGAAAGGCTGCACACAATTAGAAAGTCAACCTCATTATACTTTTGTTCATAAAAACTTAATCTCTTTTGCTGAAATCAAATTAAAAAAATAATAATAATTTAAATACATTATCGAATGTGGGCGTGACAAAATGACATATAACTTACTCTTCCGAAATAAGAGCACCTTCCTAGACCCCCAGCAGGCAATATCATATAAGTTAACCCGGAATGCAGACACCTAAGGCGACCCAATATGACATACAACCAACAACAAAGGTCTTTCGAAAAACAAACAAATTGATTAAAAAACCTAAAATAAAATCTCTCATTAATAAATGTATTCCTTTCATTCAATCAACAAATATTTATCAAATTTCTTGTATTGTTTCGAAATGCGCTTAGAGGCAGTTGAATGAATAGACGCTCGCCGAACCCACGATATGGCACTAAAGGTGTTAACAAAACAACACTTTGACAAAAAAGGCTCCCCCGCTGAGCAGTATTTATTCTGAATGGGAAAGTATACACTCACTAAACTATGATCATCTTGCTGCGTCGATAGCCATCGATATACTCGCTGATGTATCCAGTTTCACAGTTTCCTATAATTTAAATGCAAATATTCGATTTTGTATTTAACATTTATGTAAATACCGCTCGGAGGCACTAAATTACCCAAATCAATTGGCTTTTGTAGGCCCGTCCCCTTCAATACCCACGATGACAGTTAGTCCGAGTTTTATGAATTTAAAAATGCAATCACAAAGAGGTTAATTACGGAATCTAATTCGCATAAATATTTGAACGAATGAAGGGGATTAACTTTTAGATTTTATGGCAACATTTTTTTGTTATTTTTTTATGGGGTTGTCAGTTTGATGGCGAAATCGTAAACTTGCTCTGTTAATTGAAGTTAATCGCGTCAGTTCAAACAATCAGTAGGTACATACTTGGTGTAACTGAAGGGCAATTTCGAACAAAGTCAACGATCGATGATTAATTTGTTACAATTTTGTTTGTCTCTCAATTAACTGCTGATAATTTATTCATATGGCATGTACCTACTTTTTGGGGAACGTTTTTGGTTGTTGTTTTATTTTGTTCTCGTGACTTGAAAGCAGCAAAATTATGAACCGAACATGACTCGACAATCACCGCCGAGGGGAACTGTTTGACCCGCTGAATAATTTCAAAGTTATTAATTAGACGGGTGGTAGTAGTTTGTAAAACGTCTTCATTAGCATGGCTCGCAGGCATGGAATAGTTTTAGGCCAACAAACAATTTCATCAAGATTGATTTGAATTCAAACTGGGAGTACGTAGCAAAACGGAGACGGAGCACAGAGCCAGGGTGCATAGCATGATCCAGTTGGTGGTAATCTTGGGGAATCTGTTATGGCTGGAATAGCACAGTTTTGTTATTTTTTTTTCCAGATCACTGTGGGGTAGATGACTCGGGGAATTGATGTCAGATGACTTCAACCGATAGCTATGCTAAGCAGTTGAAAATGGTGTGTTTTGCTGTTTTAAAGGTGTTTACACGTTAATTAATCAAATTGTCATAAATTGGAAAGTCATTTCATTATTATTGCCGCAGTGGAAGGTCATATTTTTCGATGGTCATTTGTAAACGAGATGGCCGTCAAGTACGGGGAACAGAGAAAACATTAGGTAAATTGACAAAATTACTGAGAGTAGGTACCTGTTGTCATTTGTCTCAGTGTTTGAAGGAATATATTTTATATAAAAATAGGTGCATACAGATGTATTAGACTACGAACTCATAAAAACGTATGATGCCCATGATTTTGGTTGTTTAAGAATATGGTACCTTTCAGTAATGCTCTGACTCAAACGACTTGCTAATCGAGTATCAGAAGTCTAAGACTAAGCAAGTAACCCATCCTCGAGTGGGTTACTGGCACCGGAATTACCGGCCTACTGTCCTGGGGTCGAGGCCAGGGTAACAAGTTCAGCTTCGTCGGAATGGAATTTTGTTGTTTATGGATACACTTAAATCGGCAATCGATATTTTTTTAAGTCTTAACCAAAAATTTATTTTAAACTTGCACTGTAAGACTGTGCGTACGACTTAAAATTTAAATTTGGCATAGAAATTTGGTTAAGTGGTGCAAAAGAAAGTTAATTTTTTTGGACTTTATTTCCATTAATCCTAGGCAATACCAAAATGGCTTAAACGGACTTTAGACAATTCTTTCCTGAGTATTTTAAGCTTTAACTCTGCTTTTGAACTGCAGGTATTCAGAACATAAAATAAATAAAATTTGAAATAGATTTCCTATAGAAAACCCTCCCATTCGTGCTATATCGTTAGACGTATATCGTATATCGTAAACGTGCAGACGTTAACGTTAAATATTTAATTATTTATACTTTTTTAGAAACATTTGTTTTAAGCATTTAATCTATAGAAAAATAAAAGAAAAATGTTAATACAGATGTAAGGCGGGTAGCTAGTAAAATTCTAGGTTATCCCCGTCCAAACAGTTTGTTTTCAATTGATAAACACTTTAATGTTGCTTGAAGTATAATGTGTCCGGAGAATGAGTCGAGAATATGTGCCAAATCAGTTTAAGCATCAGCAACCACTAAAGTAAAATGTTAAAGTAAAATTTTAAATGTTACATGCCACAAAGACTAAAAATAACCTAAATATGTCATAATAAAGACTTACACTACTTTTTCGGAATTAAAATATGGGGTGAGGTTTGTGAACGTAGAGAATCAAACAGAACAAAATTTTGTATTTAGTAAACGACCTGATTTGTTTGTCACATGGCCGGGTCGTAGCAATAGCTCTGCCATACCGAGTCATAGCGAATTCCAAGTTTCTAGGTTAGCAACCACACTATTGTCTTTCGATACATCTTGCTGTATTATTAAAGAAAAGCCAAAGAAACCCGTTTCGTGATGAATTGGTTTGTTTTACTTTCAAAATTGTATTCTCCACCCTTGGAACGCCATTGACCACCCAAAAGCCAAGCACTCGTAGAGTATTTAAATATTTGTCGCAGACAATTGCTTTACTAATAACATTCCCTTCCAATTAACAGATGATACCTTTTCAAAAGTTGTCCAATAAAAACGTCTCTCAAGGCACTCCAACTTACAGGTCACAATATCTGTCTTCTTAACTAAATTCAAGTGAAATTTTCTTTGCCAAAAATATATTATTTAAAACCGCAGAGATGTCGATGATGGAAAATTTACAGCCTTTAAACAACGGGAGACGGACAACATATCCTCCACATGAGCCATCTCGATGCACAGAACTTCTACATATATACGTACAATACATACATATACATAACATAGTTTCAAGCTGGTCAAGAATCAGGCAACAAAATAAAAAATAAAAAACAAAGAATAACTAACAAAAAACCGTAAGCGCATACTACACCTTCTGCTGACTGCAAAACCATAAAAACACATTTTGACGAATAAATCGCTCACCAGGTCACAGCACGCAGAGGGTGTCCCTGTGCCAAGGATGCGCGAAATCCAGCACACTACCTCAGGCTCAAACCAGCGAGAGCGCGCGCGAGAAAATTGAAATATGGTCTGGACAATCATAAAAATGTCAAAAGCCTGAAATGTTTGAAACACGCATATTAATTGGACTTGCCTCCAACGACGCTACACGGCGTAGTCATGGTAACGACACACTGGCAGGGGAGTTGTCCATGGCCAAGCTGGATTCCAGCTGGAATGAAATTTTCTGTTTGTTTAGCCTTATCGTCGTGCGTCGTCGTCGTCATCGTCATCAGCATCATCATCATCATCATCATCAGCATCAGCATCATCATGGTCACGATATGCATTTAGCAACAATCTGCACAATGACGACTGTGGATTGTGAATAGTTAAGATTGCGAGTGCATTCTGCAGCCAGACACTCTGATTTCACGGAAATCAAAGGGCCATAAATTGGTGGCTTATTGGTGGAACTGTGGGGGATTAAATGCTGCTAAGTGACAAGTGTTAAATTAGCTTTCTGCCTTTTCGACACGTTGTTGTAGGTATGCTGTGGTCCCGACGGCCTTCGTCTTTAGTGTGCCCTGATGCCAAGTGATTGGCTAACTATGCCTGGGAAAGAATCATTAAAAAAGAGGTTTATGACGGCGAAGAGTTTTGTGAAATAAATGAATGTTATCTAAAGGCAGTTCCTATATTCCTATATATGGCCATGTGGGCGTTATACTTGGAGTAGATGTGCTTCGAATAAAGGTGATTTTTAGTTAAATCAAGATAGTGAACGTATTCCTCAGAAATGTCGCATTTGTATTTAAATTAAAGCGCACAGAAACATTATATATTCGTTGTGTAGCTCTGTTCCTACGACAGGAGCTATTTTCAGGCCTAAACATGAGAATTACTATAAAGTTGAGAAGGGTAGCCGAGGCGAGGAAATAATAATCCCTGCGTACGAAAAGAGAAAAACATCTATTTAAGCCTAGAGACACTGGGTATGTTCCTTCAATAAAGGATTAAGAAAAGTGCGTTACCCAATCACTAATTTTGATTTTTCGATTTACTAGTACGAATGCATACATTAAATCTCGCAAAATTGTGCTTCTTTATTTGAAGCTAGAATTATTTATATTTGTTTACTTTTGCTCTGCTTTCTGTAATACAATGAGGTAGAGTCTGTTTGCAACTTTCGGAAGAATAAAAAAAAAATGTAATTTGAAATGTGGATTTTGGTTATTTGAGAAAACTAGGAGACATTAGGTCCCCAAAGAGTTCCATATCAAAGTTGGTGTGTACCTTTCCTTATTTTGCTGTCCCAGTCATAAGCTCTGTATGCTAGTGCTATAGTTTTAAGATTAATCTATTACTTTTATATTCAGTTAATAAATAATAATAATAATAATAATAATAATAATAATAATAATAATAATAATAATAATAATAATAATAATAATAATAATAATAATAATAATAATAATAATAATAATAATAATAATAATAATAATAATAGATTGCTGTTCTTGATTATCTGCTTAAAGGAGAAGAGACGGACATTAGTTATTCTTTCCAAAACGAGAATCAAACTTTTCTGCAATGAGCGCTTGTAGTTTGGGTGGATATTTTGGAGAGGAACTGCCCAAAAAAGCCAGAGAATTACTGTACTGACTTCGAGGCGTTTAGAAGAGGAAGCCAATTTCGAACGAAAAATCATCTTAAGCGACAAGGTTGGTTGAGTGGCTATATAATAAAATTGTCGTATATGGGATGACGCCAAACCACACAGGTGGCAATGCATCAACAAAAAGTTACAATTTGGGTCGCATTTTCGGCCGGCGGTCAAAACGGCGAAAACGACGTTGGTGAGGTCATTACTATTAGCGCAGTATATCACTTCGCATGCTGCGAAAGCCACAGTTGACATTCTGCATGAACGATTATCTCTCGCGAAGTTGACGTGACCAAAATTTTGGTCATCATGGAATGACATGTTGGTTTTAGGCGATTTGTTACGGTGTTGAATTTTTCACCAAGATCGTGCGAACCCGTTGGACTTTTTCTTTTAGGGTTTTCTGAAGTAGCAGGTCCATTCCAATAAGCCGCTGTCGACAAATGCTCCTAAAGTCCACATAACCCAAGCGATTGCTCAAATTTAGCCGGAATTATGCGTCAGAGTCATTAAAAATAGAACTTCTCAAATCCATGGCACCGCTCGAAGCTGCAGCGGACATTTAAAAGATGTAATATTCCTAATACATAATGACATACATGGCTCATTCATCCTCAATAACCACAGCCTATTCAGACTTGGATAGTTAAGAAAATTTTATCCGCTCCTGATATTGAAATTGAACAGTATTGACGTTAATAACTTCAGTGATTATCCTTTGCGGGAAAAACATAGTTTATTGTCATTTAATCGAAAAAAACAACATATAATCCACAATTTTGCAATTGAACATGGCGACTTGCACCTTTTCTAAAGCTTTTATTAACATCCATACTCCTTTGCTGCCTCACCACCTTCACATAAAATTATGAAACATGTTCAAACAAAGCACATTCCCTTTCTGCGGCAATCTATTTGCAAACTAAATTTGTTTGTTCTGTCACAAATTACCTTCCATTTGGGTGTAGGTAGGTACTCTCTGAAAATTGAACGCATAAAAGTCCGACACACTCACTTGTATGCGCACTCTTGACTATTTCGCTATACAAACACGAACACATCAATCTACATTCAACCAAAGCAATCAAAGCAAATCAGTGCGTCCTATCCGACTCATTTCAATTTGATGTCATTAGCTGCAATTTGTCACCAAAAGGTCGTCTATACTGCGACCAAGTTCTCCCTGTTTGCGATGGGCGACATTCGTGACAAATGCGATTTTTCTTTTGCCTCAATCAACTCTTACTCGTCGCCGCATTCCAATTTAATTCAATTAAATCAGTGAATTGTCATAGAAGAGAGTTACGTTCACGTTAACGTACAAATACAAAAACAAATACAAAAGTTTATACAATGTACGTGCAGTCCCAGCAAATAGGTTTTGGTTGGCAAATTCAATTCGTCTAAGTAGGTTGGCTCACGAAGTTCTTAACTACAGACCGATATGATAAATAATAGAGGGGAAAAAAGACATGAACTACTAGTCTCGGTCTGGTCAACGGAACTTATATCTCCAAAGGCATATGCTTACTGCAGACCTATAAAACACTCGACAGCCGCAGCGAACTGCTTAACAACTCAGCAATTAGTCGGCTTAGAGTTGTTGTTGTTATGAGTTTGCTGGCAATACCGCTCTTAGGTAACTAAACACCGCACCACAGTCAAGAGGATATAGGCATGTTTAGACCATGTACTAATTAATAGGCACCATGTTAATTAAAATAAGAAGCCATCAAATCAGCCCACTCCTTCGGTGGATATGATGTTGTCCATACATCATGCAGGCGACCCACGATAGGTGGGGAGACGATGAGTTGTCGTTTGCGCGCAGACTCACATCGGTTCGATAAATAACGACGGCTTCTAATTTATCATTGTTGCGAAGACCTGACACCGGTACTGCGGCAGCCTCCTCACGCAATGGGGGATCAGCTGCAGAGCTAAGACGCCACTTAATTACCCGGAAACACAGGACGAACCGGTCTATGTGTGCTTGTGCTGAAGATGATCGTTGGAAAAATTCTCATCCACCTACTCATTCTCGCGAGAGAGTACATTTGACCCCAATGTGTTTCATAAACTTGTCACTTGTTCCCCATCTGTCATGAGTGGTACTGGGCTGACCATGAAGCCCAAGCACCGGCCATAAACGAGGATCGGTGATCGTGTGGTGAGAGGCCACATTAAACATTATGTTGCCAATGTTTTGCGATGTTTTTATAGCAGCCAACATGGCCATTGGAACGCCAACACTTGTGCACTTGTGAGAGAAGGAGGATCATGGCGATCCTCTACCGATCTCATGATTCTCATTCTTCGGGTCCTTCATGCTGTCACCAATCTTCTGCGGCCGGCGCGGACGGCGTTGGGTGGTATATTTTTTACAGTTTTCCGCCGTGAAAAGCCGATTAGACCTGCGATTACTTTTGCTAGTCACAACAGTCGACTGACCACACCTCGAAACAATATCGGAAGGAAAAATTGATTCAAAATTTCAGTAATAATTCAACGATCAGCAACAGTGTCCCCTCTCTCGGATAAACGCAGTCACTTACTCGGGGTAGCTTGACCCAGGCTCGAATGGGGGTCGCACTTGGCCAAGAACGTTCGTATCGTATTGACAATGCGTCTGTGCATTCCGGTGCAAGACACATTTATTGGCATGTCTTCCTTGTTGTTGGTTGTTGCTTTGGAAGGCTCTATCCTCTTTACTGGCTCCATGGAATAATAATGGCTTGATCGTAAACCAAGTGGAAAAGGTGTGTTGCGTAGTCGCCCGCTGGGCATTTGACAGTGGCTAATAATGTTATGATTAAGATTGGAATTAATAATTACCGCAGACAGTCGCAAATTGATTGAGATTCATGTGTGTTTGTGTGTCCATGTATGGAGCAATAGAAGCGTAAAGTCATTGGACAGACTGGATGCGTACTATCCGTCGATTTGTTAACTAATAGGACAGGAATTGGAGAATTAGTTGTGTGACAAGAAATTGCTGAATCACTTTGGATGGCATTTTGTCATTGGCAGATATTGCCAATAGATTGGCCGATGCGGTTTTATGAATAGAATTAACCATTTTTCAATTGGTTTGTTGAGGTCTAAATGGAAATAATGTACGATTTGTGTATAATTTCGTAAGGAGGAAAGAATATTGAATACAAGGCTTACGAAATACGTATTCACGATTTCCTCTCCTAGTAAAAGTACTATCTTTAGAAAAAATTATACAAAGAGTATTATAGAACTTTAAGTTGGCAACACTATTTCAACTGACGGCCATTTTGTCAGCTGTCAAGTGATTTTTTTAGTTTGGCATTTCTATATGAATAGAATGACGCCTGAACAACGCTTCCAAATTGTGCATATTTATTTTGAAAATAATGGTTCTATTCGAAATACGATCGCGCGAATTTTGATCAGCGATGAAGCTCACTTTTCGTTGAATGGATAAGTCAATAAATAAAACTAGCATATTTGGAAAGATGATATTCGTCAAGTGTATGTTGAGACACCGTTACATCCAAAAAAACTGAACGTTGCAGTCAATGGTGACCGCTATAGAGCCATTATTACTGACTTTTCCGTTCATCAATTGAACAAGCATGATGTGCAGGAGCTATGGTTTTAACCAGACCGCGCAACATGTAACACAGCTCGTGCCACAATTGATTTATTGAAGAAAACGTTTGGTAACCGCATAGTTTCATGTTACAGACTCCAAGATCGTGTGATTTAACGCCGCTTGACTATTTTCTGTGGCGATATGTGAAGTCGTTAGTCCTCTATTGACCACTTAGAGAACAACAGTCCTTTAATTGATATACGGCTACAAATGTTTAAAAAAAGTCATCTAAAATTAGACCTCCAGATTAGACTACGTCCGAGCCAGTCTTGGCGGTCATATGCCACAAATCATATTTAATAAATTTAAATAGTAAATTTCAGGTTAACCTCTAAAAAAACACCCTTTATATACAACTAAAGGAATACCTAATACAGATTGTTTGCCTATATTCTTTAAGGTGGCGCAGATCTACTTCCCCCGTTTTCGAAAGTGGCACACTTACTTTGTGCACGGTGATACGACTTTCTGGTTAAAAGGTTGGTGACGCGATAATACGAGTAGAGTCTCGACTGGAGGTTTGTATGCTGAACATACTCCCTTATATGGATAGAAGTTGGTGTTCTGTTTCTGGGTGGCATCTGACGTATAAGTATGAAATAATTTGTGGCGTTCATAGTTCCACTTAGGTCGAACTAGTGTTATTGCAATATGAGCTGTTTTGACGTATTTCGATGAATTTAAGGTATATAGAGATTTCCAACACTAAGCCACGGTAATAGAGTTGGTTGCAGATTGACCCTTTATGAATTGTATTCCTTAAAATGGTTAACCGGCTCCTTCCATCCAAAGGATCCCCGCAAGGGCCAAGCGCTTCGAGTTACGGATTTTACGTGCGGGGTTAACTGGTGCCTAGGATAAAGATGAATTCACGATTGACAATCTTGCAACTGCGATTCGAAAAACCGACAACGATTAAGCAGGTCGGGCGCAGCTGAATTATTAGCGGAGGCCCTGTGCTCCCAAAAAGCGGGCACTGCCATTTAGGTTATGTGTTTGGATGAGTCGGTCAAGGGAATACCTAAGAAATAGAACCCCTGCACCGTTCGCCCAGTTCAATAAGAAAGGCGACCCTCTAAAGTGTGCCGGTTAACTATGGAAGTATTAGTCCCCCAAACATCGCATATCTGCCGTTTAATGCGAACTCCAGGAACTATTTGTCAACTGATTGGAACCTATCAGTGCAGTTTAGGTTCAGTCCAAAATTGATCAACTACGGCAGCTCCTGAAGAAAACTAAAGAAGTTTAGATAAATACTTAGAACTGTTTTTGTCGATTTGAAATCATTTAGAGACGAGCTTTTGCATTCCTGTCAAACTCGTCTGTTTGTAAAAATGGGTCTAGCGGAAAATGAAGTCAAAACAATATACATGTTGTCAAGAATTAGAGACAGAACGATTTTCTTCAATTTATGTGTTAAAATAACTGTCACAACCCCTTTTGGGAAAATCATGAGACATTCCGTTCGGAATCGACATTAGATGGCATTGAACCTGGCTAAGACTGAGTTACATTTTTTTTTCAAAAAAAATGGAAGTGCATAAATCACCTTCAAACTAACTTCTTAGTGCAAAGATATATTTTTGACACAAATGGATGGTACCTAGTTTATTACACTGCAAAAAATATTGATTGCAATGTTGACAATCGGCGGTTATTTGCTGGAAATTGTTATATTAATGAACAAATTTGTCGAAATTATAAACATATTTTGAAAACCTCAACGGCTTTTAACAACCAAATAGTTAAAATGAAGAATTGGCAGTTGTAAATTTTTTGTACTTCAAATGATGAATCAAGTTGTATGATTATTATTGCAGTTGTCAATATGAATTCCCAAATATGTGCAGCATTCAAAATTTTAATATCAACAACCGCAATTATTAAATTGACAACCACGAACTTCAATATAAAATTTAAATATTCAAATTATTACACTTAACCACTAAGCCACTGCACCCAGTTTCAGTTTCCAGGTAAGAGTAAAAGGACACAACAATCTGTCAAATTTGAGCAAAAATACTTCTGGAAAAGTGCCATCAACCCTATGCTATCAAGCATATCTGTATCTTATTTAGCACAAAGTTCTTGGGAATAGCTAAAAGGACACCACCTTGCCTCTACCGACAACTCTTCTTGTCCACATGGTTTGAATTTGACAATCCGAAAAGTTAAATGTGTATAAAATCATCGATGTATTTTCATAACCTTTGCAGTAGGCACGTTGATTGGGCGATAGCCTCGTATTAGAATTTGAGCGTAAATGAATATCGATCAGTAATTTTTTGTAACAAATGATTATATACTTATGGGTCTGAGTCCAAACCGTCCAAAATTGTTTTCTAAGCATTCGCTTCCTTTACAGTCCCACTCAATTTCTTGACATCCTTTCACCTTAGGCCTCCTTCTGTTGTTTACGTCTGACATTCTTTCCCATTCTATTAAATTCATCACATGTAGCTCTCTATTCAATTTTAAATCAATATTTTTCGTATACATTCGTCTCTTTATTTAGTAAGAACTTTATTTAATTTAACACTAATATTGGGTTTTCATAAAATTAAATCTACATTCATAGCTGATGGTCTAAATTTGAAAGATTTCATGTCGAATCTGTCTTTTTGTAAGAGAAAATGTCTGCTTTGGTTAAGCAAATGACACATTGTAATTGTCAAACTTGACGCTGCGACAATGAAATTTACATTATAAAATTACTGTTTAGAAATTATTTCGTCGAATTTTTAAACATAGTGAAAGTTGTATTGTATGTATTATTTTGAATGGCAAATCTGATGTCCCGAATTTCGTAAATTTATTTCAAACAGAAGAGTTGTGCCGCGAACGCGATATTCACCTCTGCGCATGTGTTTTAATCCAGCTGTATGTGTCATTTCCTTGTATTGATATTCTGTTGATAAACGGTCCTGACACTTTCATATTAAATGACTTCCCTAATTGCCCGTTTTTTTTACAAGCTCGCCAATTAGCTGTTACCTACATCTTTGAAACCCGATAGCCCCAGAGCGTTTAACATATTTTCTCAATTTCTGAAATGACACATGAAACACACTTCGAGCGTGTTTTTCCATGACACAGTATCATATCGTCAGCCTGCGATCCTCAGCAGCCAGTTCGAGTTCGAGTGGGGTGCGACCGGACACCGGACAATATAACCTGTTCGCCACACTCTACTCCTTCTCCCCGGATCGTTGTTGTTTCAGTCTTTATTACATTTCTTATCTTCTAACTTCATCTCTTGATCATCGGATTCTGTTAATTTTATGATGTGCGATGATGATGACGATGATTTGCGTCGTTTTGGTTAATGACCATTGTCTTGGCGTGTTCAACACAACCGACGACCGACGGACAACCACACACCTTCCAAAAAAAAAATACATACATATGCTAATTCGTTCACTTTTGATTTTGATTGTCTGTTGAAGTCATTAAAGAATCAGATTTTAGTGTTTTAACCATCGCGCTGCTCAATAAAACTGAGAAACATATTCCATTTTGATTGTGGATGTCAATACGACATCGACATGACAGTATTTTGGCATTGTTAGGTACCTACCTTGATACGAACTCCTCTCCCAGAGATTGCAAACGGAGACAAGAACGACGAACGCAGCAAGAGGTAGCTGCCGGCTGGCAGGTTCGGTTCTCCAACTGGAGAATAGGAAACGAATCCAAACTACTACTCAATTCGATTTGAATAAATTACGAATTTTTATTGGGCTGCCATGTTTGACATTCTGCTTGTACATGTCTAAAATATGTTTACAGATTATTTTGACTGTTGTTAACTCTTGTTGGGCAATAATTATCGGTCCGAAATGTTCTCGCTACGATACGGGACAACAACTGGGATGATAAACGATTTGTATGCTAATAAAATTGAGTTTTTGATGTTTGAA
This sequence comes from Ferdinandea cuprea, assembly GCA_963576555.1. Classification (NCBI taxonomy): domain Eukaryota; kingdom Metazoa; phylum Arthropoda; class Insecta; order Diptera; family Syrphidae; genus Ferdinandea; species Ferdinandea cuprea. Next base: position 4,681,648 of record OY754958.1, read on the forward strand.
TATAATTTATGAAGTGAATGGATGGGATTTTTCATAGTTTGGTGGTCTGATGGCCGAGTGTCTGGTGAAGACGAAGATGATGAGATGCTTGAGAATGGCTTGGGCAATTTATTAAGTAATTCTGGACTTAAATTGAGTGGATTTTATTCGGAGTTTGAAAAATGGGCGTAATGTTTAGATGGACAATCGAATCGGTTCTCGGCTCGGTTTGGGGGAAAACATTCCAATTAAGACGAAATGCCAGAGGGTTACATGTTTGGTGGTCTATTGTGGGAATACGTTTTTATTTTAAAATATAATAGACTGTTGATCATCAGACACCAGCTATCGGGTGACTGTTTTGGTTTTGGTTATTTGATTGAAGGTTTGTTTGTCGAAATTAATGCTTGGACTGTTCTTTTCAATGGATCTATGAGTTATAGTTTTGGATTGTTAGTTAGTTTGGTTTTTAGATTAAAAACTTGTAAGTATGATGATATCGAGGTCTGGACCGTTCAAATCAGACCGATGTTCCGGGTAAAGATAGATGAGGTATCTTCCAAAGTCGATGTGTGGGTTTCTATAAAAAAAGAAATATGTGCTACCAGAACAATTTTATGCAAGGTTTTCAAACACAAAGGCTACCTTGATATAAAAAAAACCAGCATAATCACAATAAGGAAAAAACGTATAGTATCGGACTATACTAAAGCAACTAGTCGGTTTTAGTTTTTAATATACTTTATTATATGGGAACATAGAAGTGTTTTAGTAAAGTAGTAAACTTCAGTAGGTCGATACTCCTGAAGGTAATAAATTAGTGGTATTGTAAAGGGCTACATATTATCTTGCTAGGTATAACTACTATAATGCCTATAACTTTCGAAGTACTTAAGCATAAATAACAAGTTGGAGCATTTTGGAGACCTTATTAAAATTTGATTTCTTGATTTCTTTAAACCTCTTACCTTTCTTGGTTAACCTCTTACTATACAAACTTACTCTCCGGAATGTACCCCGAATAAGAGTAACAACAAGGATATGTTCCACTTCTCACTAACTATAATTTCAGTTCCGGAAAAAGGTTACAAAGGACGACAAGATAATCTAGGCAATAGATAGCTTCTATCCCTTGGACGGAACATTTCCAATTATGCTACAGAAGACTAAAACCATCACTTTTTTTTGCAATCAATCAATAAGTCTGCACGTAGTAGAGGTTGTCTTCATTATCATGGCAGGGACATCTAGTCACACCAATGCCAAGATGTCTGACTTGATGATAGTAAGAACATATCATGATTCCAACATTAACTTGTTTCAAGGTTAGCTTGTGGACAAAACAATGTGGTCTGTGGGTAAATCCCTAAGAAACCGAGCTTGTGTTGTTCACAAATAAAAATAACATACCACAATTCAAACCACCACCTATCGAAGGAATCCCTGTAATCCCTGTGTATTTAATAATATTGTTAAGGAAAGCAGCTAATGCATTAAATGCGTTTAACCGCGCCTTCGGTATAAAGTCGAGACCAAACTCAAAAATAATTCTGTGGATATACACGTCAAATGAATTACCGACACTCACATTTGGCAGTAAAGTCTGTTGGCAAGCCCCAGACAAATCAACCAATCTTAAGATATTATCGAAAATACAGAGACTAGCATGCATAGGGACAACCTTTGCAATAAGAACGACATTAACCGCTGGTTTGAAAGTAATTCTAAATTTACTAACGTTGGATACTTTGAATATATACTAGAGAGCTGCATGAATGGCAAAAAAAACACGTTCGAATGAACAATTCCAAAAATGAGTTGAATGAAATAGAATGCGAAGCCGAATATGTTTAAGTGAGTGAGTGCGGTCAGGTAGAACTCAGACGCACACATTCAAACCACAGAAAACGAATTTTATGAGTGGGAATGCGTTGGAATAAGAGGTTGCGTCTCGAATGGATTCGAATGACAAAACGGTTTTTTAATTGTTGTTGGCTTGCCGCACATAAAGAAAAAAAGAAAGGAAAAACGAAAGTCTATGTAACTTCTCTTCGTATTTATTTAGCTTATTACTATACACAGTAATATAGTATAGTATAGTAATATATTAAGAACTAGCTGACTTCCTGATCACAACAGTGTACTGTAACAATGGCAAAACCACGACAATAACAGTCAAGCGACCACAAAATGTTAATGCTATTGATACAAAATCTAAGATGGTTCATCGTTGGAGCTTTAAGCATTTGGCTCACATTGAAAGGTACAGGTGTAGGGTCATCGAGCTAGCCAGAAAAGTTTCAGTAATGGATCATGAAATCAATATAACGATAAAACCGTCACTCAGCAATGAAAGAGAATGAGTATGAATGAAAGCCAATAACCACATATACAATATTACGGAAACTATGGCCAGAATACCAAAAAAAAACCGAATACCTAAATAGGTTTTGATAGTACGACAGAGCATCAGCGTCTAAGTTGGTAGATGCTTTTAATGTACATAATTTTCTAAGAAACCACAAAATGAAATTAAATCTTATCGATGATGAAAAATTCCACTAGGACACACCACTGCCACTGCTGTATTCCAGTCTGGTGGTTTTATAAGAAAGTCAAGTAAAGTAAGGCTGCCGACTTTAAGACCGGAACGCAGGCTCTTCAAAACAGTGAAGGAAACCTAGTCCCCGTATTTAAGCAGCCATTTAACGGATTTCATGTAGAAAGTGTAATAGGGCAGCAAGAGAACCCACATCCAGTCAATGAAGAACCAATCTACGTATAGTTTGATCGACTATCTAATTTCTTTGGACTCATAGTATGACATTTAACAACTTCTCCAGTTTCGCCATTGCGCTTTCTTTCAAATTAAGTGGAGACATAAGACAGACTTTAACAAATTTCGACTCGCAACGTATAATAACTCTCAAATAAAATAAGTCGAGATTATACTCTTTTCCCAAATGTCCTTGTAGCCACTTGCCTGCTTAGTTCCAACAAACCATGCAATGGTAAGTCTGCACTGCCGTAAATCTTTGTCAGTTGGTTTTACTTTCGTACATAACACTTTTTAAAATTAATACCATCATTAGGTGTTGAGGTACACAAGGTGTGCATAAATCATCTTGATTCACGAACATACGCGCACATTTCATGAAAAAATGAAATAAAATAAATAAACCAAAAAACATACAAAGTAGTCCTTCAAGTGTGTTACAGAAAAAGGTCTTTGCACTTCTCAAAGGAACACGCATGTTCGTACAACACAGTTAAATGGCAATAATTATACCACAGGTAGATAATAATTAAAAAAAAAAAAACAAATCACTCATACATGCACACATAAACAATTCAAAAAACATTTCTCACATTGTGCCAGAATTTCCCCCCCATTCAAAGTGGAACGCGGCAAGTGTAAAGCATTTTAATTGCACGCTTTTTTCAACAGCTGTTTAATTAGTTCAAGTTCCGTCTACACTACATCATTCATGCAATTTGCAACAGCAAAAGATATAAAAAGAAAAGAAAATTAGCCTCACATCAACAGTGTTTCAGTGAGTGAAACTCAATAAAATTTACAGCATTTGGCCACGATATGCAAGCACGAGTAGATTATGCCATCCTCGACTGCATCTGAAGCAATAATCGATTTTGACATTTGCAAATATTGCAACCAGCTCAAGAACACATGTCCTTCAAGACGACACAACTCGTTCCTCCTGATTGGTAGCATCCACAGCCCTCAACACATTCATTCGGGGAATCAGCACTTGCATTTACTGGCTAATTAATGACAACACTCGATTCGTTTGACTTTTCGCAACGCAACGAAACCAAACGAAGACGACTATAACGATGACGATGACGACGACGACGATAGCGAGTTAAGTTAACGCACAGGCGCACACGGTCAGGATACAAATCGTTTTGTGTTCTTATATTTAGCTTGGGACAATAGGCACCTGTGCCTGTGACTTGATGTAACCCGAGATGGACATCGTCCATCCTGTGAGTAATCACCTCTGATCGATTGATTTATTGATTCATCAAAACTCGTGGTCGAGGAAAAGAATCCACGTCTGAGTCTAACAACCGATGAAATATCGTCTCCGCAGGTGGCTTCCGCATAAATCACCCCCAAAGTGTGTGCGCACATTTTGAGGAGACCCCTTCGGGTCAGCCTAGCGATTAACCTTTCGCAGAAGTCCAGAGGTGCTGCATTCAAAAGTCCTCCAAAAAAAACAAAAAGTGCATTCTCTCCTGCATCTGGGAATGACTTCTAATTCAAATGATCCTAATGCCTCGAACTCTGATGGAACGATTGGTGCCAATGAGTGCCAGGCATGACATCCATCATTTCCGTCGGCCGTCACAATCGAATCTGGTTTTCCTTCTTTGAATTCGATCTGGCGTGTCCGTGTCCCAAACAAAGTTTTTGGTGAACATTTTCCAATTCTGTTTTTTTTTCCTTTTCATTTGGGTTTTTTTTTCTCTAAGACTAAGACATCAAAGTTGGAGAGTTAATCATTAAAAATTATCGATCGATAGAATTCGCTTGGAGGCTCCACGTTGCGAAGCAGAGGATGCGTTCCAGTCGCTGAGTTGACACACTCCAGCCATGCTAAGAATAATGAGCTGGCGAAGAAGATTAATCGATTTGGTCATGAGTTGACTTGGAGTTGAGTTTCGGATGCCAGTAACGACGATTGCGATGACGACGACGAGAAGAAGGAGGAGTAGTGCGAGAAGCAGTGGGTCAGTCTCTAATAAATGATTTTTGAAAAATAAAAAACAAAAAAAAAATTCCTTGCCGGCGCTGGCGCTCGAAGCTGGTGGTGGTAGCAAATGGAATTTGGAAACAACAAACTGCCGATTCGTCATGCTGGATGTTGGAAGAATTTATTAAAACATTAAATTAACTGTTAATGATTTTGTTTGACTACGAGTTTAGATATTTACTTCGTAATAATTGATACGCGCTGCTTTGAGGTCAGGCGCTGAGATTTATTAAAAATTCGACGCGGAGGACTTATCGGACTTTGATGAATCGATAGATGGCGAGGAGTCAGAATTGTATGAATATGCGATTGTTACGCTTACAATATGTGTATTTTAATTCAATAGATTCTTTGAATTCATCGAAATTAAATTCGATTTCTAAACATTTCAAAAATGATTTAATGGTTTTGTGAAGCAGAGAGTTATTTTGTTAAATGGCTATGGTAGTATAAATAGTATAGAAGTTTTAATGTATGGCTAGCTTTATAAAGGGTGCATTTTCAGTGTTTTATTTTTGGCAGAATTGTTGACCTCATTGAAATGTAATTCCAGCAAGTCGGTGCTACATTCCACACAGCACGCGAGCCGATAGACAAACTATGTTTTCGCTCCTGTTGACTTTTTCTTATGCCGAAAATTCAGCGTCAATTGATAGAGTGGTACCAGCCAAAATGCTCGAAAAAGTGCTGAGAGTCCAATGGACAACTGAAATCAAAGTCATGGTCATCATTTACATGAAATAATTTTTAAAAAGTATTGATTTCTCAACTTAAATAAAAATTGTAACACACTTCGCAACTTTCAGGCCTTTTCTGATGTTAGATTATATTATATCGCCTTTGCGAAAAGTTAATCCAATTGTATCATGTTCCAACATCAAATAAAGTGGAGACACATTCCAATTGTGAGGATTTTATTGTTCAATCTAGGTCCAATTGCAAATTTTATTTTTTATCCTTAGTCGGTGAAACAAAAATTTTCGCTTTCGTGATCACAAAATCGTCGTTTAATAGTCCTAATGAGTTTTCAAAGTAGGCAGCAGACATGGTTTTTAATTTTAAGTAATGTTATTCGGACTCATTGGGGTAGATGAAATGCTCCACACTGACACATTTGGAGTTTTTGGTGCATATTTTTTTTTTCTCGCCGTAGACTTCTAAAAGTATAATTTTTCCAAACAAACAGTGTCCTATGTCATTTTAACAGTTTAATCTCAAATCGGTCAAACTACAGGACTATTTCGCGATCAAACACATTCATCGAACTGAGTTTTCAATAAGTTCATTGTTACACTCGCTGTGTGGCTTGGTATTGGTAAATCGGCGAAATTAATATATCGTGTTCTTATGAATAGAACTTCATCATTTTGCAAATAACCATTTATTATGTATATATTTATGTTTTACATATATACTTGAAACTATATGAATGGGTGAATATGAGAATACCCTGAAGAATGACCAGTCAATTCAGCAGCATAACTTAACTCTTCTCAAAGTTTTTGTATGCGCTCTAGTACATTCACTACATTCTTCAAAATTCTTTGACGGTCTTGCTCTGCTCGTCCCATGTATATTTTTATAATCAGTCTTATCAACTCAAATTATCTTGTAACGCCTTGTAAGACTTAGCCATCATTCATAGACTTGCATAAGCCTCTCCCGTTTTACACTGGATCTATTTTTGCTTCTTAAATATTAAGCTCTACATCTTCAGTTATTTTTTCTAAATCCAGTAATTGCTGATTTTTTGCAGCTCCGGTAACCAATTATAAAATAAAGGACAAAAATGTCAATAATTGAAATTGGCGCAAGCTTGCTTACAAGAAAACAACAAAAAACTCGACAGTGTTTTTCGATGTATTTAATAAAAGTTGTCTCAAATTAAAAATTAACAATTTTTTTGCAGTTAGTTCGACTTATCCACGCATTCTAGACATCTTATTTAAAAAGAAACACCCAAAATTGACACACTTTTTACAAATTCAACTTGATTTCTCATACCTTGATTTTTTATTATAAGAAATAGGAGCAATAGTAGCTTGTGCGCAAAATTAATTAATATAAACTTTAATTTACATTTTATAGAACAAAAATTTATTTAATATCACAATCCTACGATTAAATGTTTACGATTTTGTAACTATTGCATAAGTTGTTATATCGAAATAACTTAAAAGCAGCCATAATCCATAATATACACAAAAGTACCGCTAAAACTGTTGATTTTTTTTATTTTTTACAATGGGTCTTCCAACTGTGCACCGTCTTGTTAAAACCGCATATAATTAATGTCTAGTTTATTGACCAAATAAATAACATTGTAACATCTCTCTGTAGCGCTATCTATTGACTACAATGTGACGCTCATTTTTCATGATGAAGACGTTCAGCTAAAACTCCACTTCTTTACTGAAGATGATTTTTTGCAAATAAAGTTGCCAATTTCGGTAATAAATTTTAATTATTTGTAACCGTTCTTCGTTCGTAAAATACACCATGATTAAAATATTGTTTATGCCCTATCCTAAGGGGATATTAATATCGCGGGAATTTAATTTATAATACTAAAATCATATATAAATAAAAACACAATTTTTAGGCCTTTAAACTTAAGCTAGGTATCTGAAATTTGGACCACATATATGAAATGGTTAAATGTAAACATCTTTTAATATGACCATAATTTAGAAAAAACCGTTTTAAAGCGAGGGTTACGAAGATTAAGTGTTAGAATCTTCACAAGATATTTAGGCACTGAATATAAATTTTTTTGTCACGCCTTCTTTTTGTGTTCACAGTAAAAGTTCAAAAATGTCAAGTCCTAATTGAGAAAAAAACCCTTTATTTTCACTTATTTAAAATTGCATCACCATTTGAAAGAAATTGCACAAAATTAACATTTTGAAAGTGAAAATCCATGTAGCTTATATGGTAAATATGTTGCTTCGAGTCATATGAGTTCAAACAAACTGAACGTAAAGGCAAACAACGAAATAAAAAACAGGAGCAGACATAAAAATGCAACAAATAAAAAATCAGCAACATAATTTAGTGGAAAAATGTATTAAAGTATGAAAGCGTTCATTAAAATATACGAGTCGCCTTAAGGTAGGGAAAAGCAAGTTTAAGATTGCACTTTCATTAAGACATCAAAACGTATATAAAACTACCAGTTTTACTATTCATTTTGATGAGCCAATTATTTTATTTCTTAGGCCAAAGTCGGTTAATGTACAGAAATTCATTGCATTGCAATAAATATTGTTCTTATACCTATTTGAATTTTGCAGCTGTTGATGAGGATTGATTACGCTATCTTTCAATTCAAGTTCATAGCCTCGACAATAAAGTGTTTGCAGTGGCGTCAATGGTCTATTTAGGTACATGGTACATTTTTAAAAGAGACCTAAGATTGTTGTTGTTAGTTTGACCATAGTTGAAGGAATCCATATTCGCAGTATCTATAGCTTTCAACAATAAAATTGTACTTCTCGTTAGCATCACATTTACTTCCTCATAATTATACATATTTCGATATTACGTAGGATGCTCATAAACCGTCAATTTTCAGTAAATATTCATTCACAATTCGACCATCCCTTCCGCCTATATCAATCAAAACCACAATGACAAGTCCAATTCTGTCAATCATTTTGTGACAAAAGAGTTTTGACACAAATTGATCGCATATTAAATGCTCGTGTCAAAAAATACCAACCACAAAAAGGACAACTCACCGCAAGAGCATTTGTCGTTTGCCACCAGATAAAACATATATGCATGTGTCTATGGTTGCAAGTTGGTGCAGCTGCCATTCCATCATGTTTGACAAAAAAAAAACCAAAAAGTTGCGCACACACACATGATCCACTATGACATTTAACATTGTCATCATTGACACTTTACCACAAACATCAAATTGTTAAACAAGAATCTATGAATATGGTCTAGCGTCACATTTTCGCTCATTCTTCATTCGGGATAAACAGATGATCTTCTAATTACGCAACGATCATTCATGTTTGTACGTTAAGTGACAATAAATTCAATCTCTCTATGTGTCGAGGAGTGAGAACGAGAAGGACGACGACATGCATGCATAAATCCCGGCAGAGATGTCAACTGCTTAAAATAGAATGGGCGAGTGCGGTGTGCCGCAGGGAGCACTGTCATCTACCGATCGTGTCAAACTCCAATGAATGAGGAAAATTTATGCCCGCGCAAAGTGTGTGGCCCTGCGCTATGTTCTCTCGCGACTTTGACAACCATTTAATTAGGATCACTTCATCCCAGAAATGTTTTCATTAAGGATTGCGCGCGTTCTTCGTGTCTTCTTGCGTTTGTCAATTGGCTAATTAAAACATTCAGCATCAGATAGAAGCGGTAACTACTTGTTTGTGACGCAGAGATTCACCTTTGACTGCGCACCGTCGTCGTCGTCGTCAGTCGTAATGGCGGAGTTGACTTTATTTTTACATTTTTACCCAACAAAAATGCATTGTAGCAGGAATTCGGTGTGAATCCGTTAATTGGATTCTATTCGAGTTTGAGAGTTCCGGGGAATGTGATGTGCCAATGGATGGCAAGCAGGCAGTTAGCCAATTTCTTCGGTTCGTCAGTCTTCAGTGGCGGTAAGGAATTTTTGGCAAAAGACATAAAGTTGTCACGTCGATTTATTTTTGGTGATCGGCCAACGATCAACAAACAAGAAAGTGCAATGTCCATGCGGAGTTACGTAACCGCGCATTCGAGTTGAAATGGCGCTTCACTCAGCCTGTGACTGATCAAAGCACATACAATCAAAACGACCATCAATCGCGCACGTCAATGCAATTGGGCGGGGATCATATCGAATTGGAATTCCGACGTTTAACTGTGGAGCCACACAACTTCATCAATTCAATTTGACGCGGTGGCGCTGGCGAGATACTACATAGGTGCCATTGCTTACCCACCTTCCAATTCCAACGCGGAACGTGCATTTGATTAATGGTGTTCATCTTATCTCATACGCATGGGTATAATGTTTATTGTTTTGGAATTAAAGTTTGCATTTCTTTTTGGGAGAATTTCCACCAAAAGTCGTATCTACTGGAGGTCCTTTGGGGATTACATATCATGAGTCTTGCACTGCACGTGCAATATACCTTAGAATGCCATTAAAGTGAAGATGGGCGTTGGTATGGCTGGTGTGGTTAAAGGTGCAATTCACTTGACACTTGAAGTGTGATCAACACGTGTGCACTCGGATGATGTTGCAATCTTTTACAAATAACAAGAGGATTAGTTGGAAGTCTTCCCTTGTTTAGCTAATTAATTTCTATGTGTAGGGTAGTTTTAATGAAGGAAATACCAAATCGGAAATCAATCGCAGACAATAGCTTGTTAATTTAAAAGGTTTCACTTGTTTCAGTGCGATACGGGATTTTGTAGAAGGTAATCCCTGATGGTTTGCAACAAGAATTCTGCGGTGGGAAGTTTATTACATTCACTCTAATATGTCAATCAACGGTTTCCTTGTGTGTAAGTAAACCTTAAAGTTAAAATGGATCTAGGTATACCCAGCGGGAAAAAGATTCGTCCGATATGCATTCTGAAGCAATCCTAAGAAGCAGAGAATGCATTCCCCTAGGTTGCGCCTATAATTTCCTTTTTATTAAAGCATGTCCGCGAACGGAATACAAAACTGGTTTTCAAAATATCTAGAACAACTGACTCGGAATGTTTCTTGAATGCATCGCAAGAATCAATCCAGAATGAATCTGGTAGACGTATTTAGAATGCATCCAAAGGATGAATCCAGAATGTATTGTGAGGATGAACTTAGAATAAAGTTCCAGAGAAATAACAAGTGTTTTTTTTTAATTTTTATTATTTATAAAATTATAATATTGAAAATATTATCTAAATTGACAATTTTTAGAAGGTTGCTTCTCCCTTGGCAGGATCTATAGAAAAATTAAAATATATTTTGAAATCAACTTATGACACTAAGTTATATATGTATAATGTACTGACCTTTAAGTGGCGTGGCATCTGGGGAATAGGGCACAGTAAACTTAGTGGCTGCATTAAAGCTAAAATAAGTTGTAATAATTTATAATTGCTATTAAGTAATGAGATGGGAAATCATACTGGCGAATTTGATCACTTTAAATATTTTAAAGTACATTTTTTCTGAAAATAAATGAAAAAAAACATTTATTCTGCAGTTTTTCAGAAAAAAGCTGTATGTTATAAGTAGTACTTACCAGAAAATATTTACTATCCAATATTTTTAAAACTTTAAGATTATTTATATTTTAATGTTTATAACACAATGAACAACAAGCCAAGCAACTGCGCTTCACAAATAACACTGAAGTAAATCGCAATATCCGAAAGTCTTAATAGAATCCAGGCACAAACCGGTTGCGCCAAGTACGCGACAGATAATAATATGCGTTAGCAAAAATTCTACATGTCCAAAAAATTCCGTAAACATAAAAAACTCATTACAGGGAATTCTTTTGATTTAACTTTAAGGGTAAGTCAGCGATTTCTTCTGAATGCATCGTTAATACATCACAGAGCATGTTTTTCTAAAAAACCTATTGCATCAAAATAACTTCTATGAGAACGTCTTCCCAAATTTCCCGCTGGGTATGGTTTAGCATACGTATTGTACGGACCATAAAAACAAAAGTCTTGTACCGAGATAAGTCTGATGTAAAAATAGAAGGAATTAGTTTTTATTCTATTTGTATAATTCGTAAATCGTCTGCGACTTGGCTCATGTCACTTACCATTGCCATTCTGCAATTTCGTTTGCCAAGTCGTGGCAAGTTCAACCCATTGATAGCTGTAAGCTTTAAGATAGTATAGTTTTAACTCAGCGTTAAACCCCTTCGCGCAGTTTTCTTTCTAAGAGATGACAACGTCTCTGAAGAAGTTGCTCGGTTCTAAGGGCTTTCAAATATGTGATACCACAGGCCGTATTTTATTTTGCTTGTTTATAGAGAACTTAGTTGAGGGGTCGTCTTATGAAAACTAGTCAGTACATCTATATACTGTGTTCACTATTTGTTTCAGCCGATGAAAAAATTCATCGAACTATGCATGTTTGTCGAAAACAAAAATCAGTTTTGTCAAGGCCCCCGCTTGCTCTTTTTAAGGAAGGGAAAAATATATTTACTTCGGATTCTTGAGGGTTTTCAAAGACCTTTCCTAATTTAAGGGGCAATTTTTTGCAAGAAGCTAGGTTATGTTAGGTTAAGCAGGTTTGTAACAGCCCATAGCGAGCCCATCTTAATCCTTAGGACAGCCGACTTCAAAATTCATTAAAGAAGAAGAAACCAACCTCAAGACAAAATCCTACACCATTTCCTCGAAGCAATTTATTTCCCTGCAAAAAAACTCGCCCACAACAGCTAAATCTTTTGTTGCTGAAGAAGTAACTTCACAGGTGTTTGTTTCACAATATGTCCTCTGTTACACATAGATCGTCACAAAATCTACACGCATCAGTAACCGAACGCCCTAATCTCTTGGCATGCTTCCCAGGGAGACAGTTTCCTGAAATGATTCCGTTTAGGCTATAAGGCTTTCGTCACCTGTGACCGGCCATGATAGTCCATCTTTCAGTTGTCCTGATGACGCTTTCTGATCCCTTTTCCTTAACCATGCATAGCGGTGGTTTTATGTCAATATCCAATTTTTTTTTGTTTTAATCCCCCCCCTCTCTATCTATCCGGCTGATCAGCTCCCTTATTACCGTCTATGCTGTAGTGCCCAAGTACCCAACACAGTTTTAGGCGGTTCTGAAAGCATACTGACCTTATCATTCAGCGACAGTTCCAAACTAGCTCGGATCTGTTGACGCATGATTCCAGCGCCCTGAACGCGTCCCAACTTTCAACGTATTTGGCGATATTCTGTTCGGAAATCGTCTTCTCTGGCACCACAGTCTTAAACACAGCCGGAACCTCCGATTGGAAGACAGTGCAGCTAATAGGAAGTTTAGTAATCACATGGTTTATAAAATTTTAATTAATTGATGGTTTGGTTGTTTTGTATGGGGCGGTTAGCACTAGGGCTTATCTGATAAATTTGAAGTTTCTATAAAGCTTAACTAGGTTTAGAATCGTTATTAAACATACAACCCATTCAACTCTTTATGAAGAATCTTGCAAAGGCGCGCTCAGAACAGACAGAAAGTGGACCAAATTTAAAAGCCTTTAAGTGATTCGTAAATTCGTAATGTCACTACCGGTTTAATAGAAACCTAATTATGAGCTTGACAAAGTTTCCAAATTGTCACACCTGACACACAGGACTGCATTTTTTCCAGCACTCTTATCAATGGCTTGCCTATTTGTACAGATAGTTCGGAAACGTCGGGGAGGAAGCAACCAATTTTTTTCTATCGGCTTATTACGTGTGTCTGTGTGGATCCCGTGTCTTCCAAGCTCAGTTGGATGTTAAGATGGCTACTCCGACGTATTATTGAAAATAACCATTTGTGTGAACTTAAGCAACTTAAAAGCGATACCTTACCTTCATTCTGAAAAACGCGAAATTTGTCAATAAATGAATTATGGAGCTCAAGAAATCTGAGGCAATAGTAAAAAGAAACTATGTGGCTGTATCTCGACTGCTTAGATGCGGCCCTGAGTTCGATTTACAGTTTGCTATATGTTGATACTACTTGCCTTCGACACAGCTAAAACCTCAATTAAAAGCAAAACATAAGAAAAGGTTACATATACCAATATGCCCAAAGAAAAAATCGTTACGAACATGTGAACATTATATGTAAAGGAGTTCAGTTTCTACATATTTTGTTAAGGATCTAACTCATTATCTTTTCAACTATAGCTTTAAAACGGTTTTTTCTACATTGTGGGCGTGGCAGTCCTTCCAGGCGCTTTTCGTCAGGCAGGAGTTCATGACAACAGTTTTTTTTTTGTGAATCAAACTGTACCCAGGTAGACCGATACTCGGGACTAAGTTATTTCCATTTAAAAGATCACAAACTACATTGGCGTTACTTTCGATGTTGATCAATGATCAGATAAAAGAATGTTACCGATTTAATCACTTTGGAAAATAATTTCTGGAAAACTTTTTGAGCTACGATATCTCTAAAACGTAAAAACTTTTTTATAACTATATTAGTTGAAAAGTTATAGCAGTGCTACCATAAAATCAAAAAAAATCATTCTAACAGCAAATAACTAAAGAAAATTTCAAAACCATACAAGGTGTTTTACTGATGTTTACTTTCTTAAGATGTACAGATGGACAAAACTCAAATAGGAAATTCATATATCATAATAGTTACTGAAAAGAATATTATGTTCTCTAAAAACAAAGTATTTCATCAAGTTTCTACTGCAACTACTTGCGGAATTATATCAAATAACGTGCGTAAAGGTGCACCAAAATAAGGCTTTCTTAATACATAGAAGACCCTTAGTTTTGAAAAATTCTCCAAATATGTCCATTTACCATTAAGAAAGTATATAACTATAACTTTGGTAATACCCTGTTTATTATACTTGAGTGGGTCTGCATGGACCAACATTAAAAATTGGTCTAATTGTAAACTAAAACATGCATACATTCACACATTTAGAATTTAAAGTATAAATCAAGTGAAAATAAATCATACAATTTCTGGATAAAAAACAGAACAAACCATTTCGATTTCTAAGGATTTAAGGTTGTGCTTATACTGTTATCGAAATCACCTTAGGATTTTGCCGCACTATTTTACCGTGGTGCTATATTCCTTATCATGAAGTTAAATGCATATATGACAAGGATAAACAACTTTTGCTATTCTATGCTAATGACAAATTCAACATGGTAGTGAAAAATATGTTTCCCATCAGACCAACAACTCATGTACTATATCCTTTCGAACTCAATCACGCATCATAAAAACCGCCTCCGTTTGGAAATAAACAAAATTTTATAAAAATATCTTTCAAGCTAAAAATTAATTTCTCACTGCAAAGCCACTGCGAACCATCACGTTTCTCCTGTCGAATCGCAACGGCCTCCTGGAAATTAGATCACGTTCATTAACATTGAATCGGGGCGAACTCATCTCAGCTAAAACGATGCCTTTGCACCCAGAGCACGATCCCCATCCTCGCCATCCGTCATCCGCAATCTTGCGTCTGCGTCTGGTGCACCGCAGCACACATCCCCGACAACAACAAACATCAAACGCAACCCGTCCCGCTTATATGATTTTTTAATAGCCAGCAATTTTCTCACCTCGCAAAGTGTGAATATTACAGTGTAATAGCATCAACGGGCCAAGCCTTCTTCCTCTGGACTTGGCCGCGCAACGCAACCAGTCGTCCTTCCATCCTCTGCGACAGCGGCATCGGCATCAGCATCGGCAGACTCCTTTTTTGGTTTCGGGTAGCCAAAGGTGCCCATTATCGGACATGGAGAATTATTTAGAGCGTGGATAATGTGATGGCGAACTCTGGAATATGCGCTTTGATCTGTGTCCAGCGCGACTGTGCTTTGATCGAGGTTGATGGCATAATTTCATCGCAGCCCCCAGGGCTTATTAGTGCTGAAAGAAGTGGGCACACACATAGCAGCGTTACGCTGCCGGGGCGACTCCTGCGCTGAGGAATTCATCTGTGGCGGGAGCAAGAAATAATTACACAGTCTCGAGTATCGACTATCGAAACGTTATACACAGACCTGCTCGATGCCATTGTCTCGAGTCCGCCCGAAGGCGTTGATTGGAAAATGCAAATTTTATTTTAAACATAATTTATCCGACGCTGAAGCTGAAGCTGGCAACACGAAGAATGCGCTGCACAAATATGTTTGCCGCTCCACAGTAGCCGCACAGATGTCATTTTCATTTCACGAACTCGAAGACCCCGAGATTTACATCCCGACTGTGGAAGCTGTATGCCGTTCGATGCTTTATTGTTATTATGTGTCATTGTAAATGTCATTATTTGAGGGCTACTACTGTTACCTGTGTGGCAACATTTCTCGCCTGCGGTGGCGGTATCAGTATAGCAGTAGCGGTCGCTGGAGTAAGTCCAAAGCTGCTGCGCAATTAAATGGGATAGAAAATGAAGATTGAAGAGGTTCCAAAACCGAGGAAATAAATCCCATCGATGCGACCTCATAAAGTATGTTTGCCCTACCTACGACCTGCCCTGCCAGTGTAGAGCATGGCTCCCACGCATAAAAATGTCACAGCGAAACCTCATTCGCGTAAATTTTGATGTCGAAGTCTGAGCAGCGATGGCGCTCGAATTATTTACAATGCGCGAGGGATGGGGTGGTTGGCGCACACATTCTCGCCCATTCGCAGGACAATAAGTAAATCACGCGGTAGCGGTTGCATCCGCATCTAGTAAATTTCATTGGGGGAGGTGATCACCCATGAGATGGGGGTGATTTATGAGTGAGCGGTTCTCATCGAATGGTCACCAATACCGCGGGTCGATAAATAAAATTTTCAATTCAAGCAAAAGTACAACATGGATGTAAATAAATCCACGAAGTGCTGTTAAAAATAATCAATTTAGATTGGCTGCATACTATGAGGGTGGAAGGGATTAAAATGTGTCTCTGGCCAAAACATCGATTTGAATCAATTTAAGCGCGATGGACTGGAAGTGAGACATATTTAGTGTGGTGGTCATTTCGAGTCGGTAGAGTCGCATCCATGACAGTCAAATCAATGACAGATTTTTATTGCTATTTTAATGTTAGTTATAGAATTAGGTCCAGGGGTGAAGGGGGCGACGCCACGGAAGCTGATGTAAAGCGTTGGTGATTTGTTAGAATGGCCAAACAATTTTAGGTTTAGCTTCTGTTTGGGTAGATCGATAGGATTTACAATGGAGGTAGTGCAATATTTCAAAAACAACTACAAGCTAGCAGAAAAAGGACTATAATAAAGTTGGTGTACCTTTCCCTTGATGTGAGGTACTCATAATTTTGCAGTTTGTGTGAAATTCAAGATATTATTATAAATGTAAAATTCACAGTATTTCATTGTAATTTCTATATTTTCTGAGATCATACATTAAAACTGGGAATAAATAGCTTGACATTTTGTAAGGTGGGGTTAGTCATACAATGGATTAAATATTAAAAAACTTTTTTGCTCGTTAAAAACAAACTACTCCCCTTTATGCTCGGAAATGTAAACCATGAAAACTTTTAAGGGTTCAATCTAGGCAAATTACAATTATATACGCTTTAATCAATTAAGATGCACTGATTGACTGTTTCAATAACACGCAGCCTAGTGTTAGAGTTATATGAAACTTAGAATGTTAATTCCCCTTACTCTGCTGAGACGTCCTTCTCTGTCGCTTTAGAGCGTCTTTCTACGTTAAAATTGTGACACCCTAAGGCAAAGTATAGATTACTCAAGGAGGGGACGTTTAGAAATGTAAAGGCCGGAGGTTTAAAAGTGGGTGGAATATAGGATGAGAGGGCTATTTCTGGAAATAGTCTGGATAATGATTCAAAGGTCTAATGGTCTAAATCAGTACAAGGATAGATCAGGAGGACTCAAGCGTTATCGAAAATAATCCTCCATATAATAACCTATATCTAATCTATAATATCTATAATAATCTATATAATAACCAAGCCAATTTTATGTCCCCTGCACTTAGTTTCAGCCGGACTCAAAACTCGGACTCAGAAACTGGAAATTTGGAATATATGTATGTAGATCATGTCGTAAAAAGGTACAGGAATATTTTTATACCCTATCCTAAGGGGAATATTAATTTTGACACATAGTTTGTAACACCCCTTAATATTCGTCGCAGACCCCTAAAAGTATATATATTTATGATCAGGACCAAAATCTAAGACTATTTAGCAATGTCCGTCCGTCCGTCCGTCCGTATCAACTTTTGAGGCCTTTAAAATTATGCTAGGAAGCTGAAATTTGGAACATATACTCCCTAGGTTTCCGAAATGGTAATGTGTTAAAATTTTCAAAATACGCCCACTGCCACGCCCACAATTTAGAAAAAACCGTTTTAAGGCTTAAGTTAGAGAGATAAAGTTGTAGAACCTTCACAAGATATG
Organism: Ferdinandea cuprea; assembly: GCA_963576555.1. Classification (NCBI taxonomy): domain Eukaryota; kingdom Metazoa; phylum Arthropoda; class Insecta; order Diptera; family Syrphidae; genus Ferdinandea; species Ferdinandea cuprea. Next base: position 4,699,494 of record OY754958.1, read on the forward strand.
TAGGTACTGCCCACCTTTATAAATTTGTCAACAAAGTTTTTTGCCGCGCCTACTTTTTGTGGGCGTTTTTCACTAAAATGCTGTTTTCTTCGAAAATTTTCATAGAAATCGAAAAAAATTTTTTAACAATATAGTTAGCCAATATATTTTCCAATATATCGCCATACAAAGTTTTTGGCCACGCCCACTTTTTGGGGGCGTTTTTTGAAAAAAATATTTCTTTTCTATAAATTTCATAGAATGAAATAAAATGCTATCCATCATCTTCCTAATGCTTTTTTTCTTTGGGGTACATAGGGATAAGGATAGGGTATCATACTGTTCGCCCCAAGCGGACTGTAGCCTTTCCTTACGTTTTTTTTTAGTTTCAAGGCCGAGACGACTTATTAGCACTTTAAGCTACCAGCGCCATTTATATTGGAGTATTTATAGATACCTCAATAATAAAAGCCTATAGTTTCTATGTCATTAATAGAAGGTGTGTGTACTTGCTAAAAAGCGAACCATGTTTCCATGTTATGGAATGGGTTTGCTCATCAATGAACATGTAAATTATTTTACAAAATTAAGGACGAAGAAGTGTTACGTTAGAAAAAAAATGTAATACCGGTGATGACATGAAACATATGGCTATATGTAATATTTGCAAAATTCAAAATCGCTATAACGATATTCTCTATCTAGCGTTCAGCAACAGGGCGATCGCGGTCCATTTCCGGTTCCAACCAGGGACAAGTCAAGTCAAGTTATGGAGCGTTTCTGGCTACCAAAAAAACAAGTAATCTCCTTCTTTCAAAACTTGGATACGCAGGAAGCAATGAAGTACTTGGATTTCATAACAAAAGAGCGCTATGTAGTCGATGTGGACATTTTTTAAAAAAGATATTGAAATACATGAATTTATTCATTTCCCAACAATTCTTCAATATAAAATGAAGAACTCTTCAAGGGCTAGGCCAGGTATTGAGCTAGTAAGCATTAATTATTTTTGAAAACTGGTTTTCTTTAATTCGTATTTAAGTAAGCTCGGTTTTATAAAACTCCTGCCACCAAGGCATGGCTGGGATTCGACTGCGCAGTTTTTTACCGAAATCGATGCTCGAATAAGCTGGTATAGTTTTTTTTGTCGGAGGTTGCTACCAGTGCTGTCACTTCAGAACATAAAAATGTTGTAAATTAACAGAAAAAAGAGTGGGAATTAAAGTTATTCAATGGTTCTTCTTCTGGTTCTGAAAATTAAATATTTTGATTCAATTCTAACAATTTATTAACTTTTTGTGCTTTACGTAGGATGATAAACTTTTAACAATACACCATGTTCAGAGAAATTTGTAATATTGTACTGAATTGTGATTAAAATTCCAATACACACAAAAAGTACAGTTTTTTAATAAAAATCCTTTCAAACATCAGAAAGGCTTTGTGCTCAATCGTTTTCAGATTGAGAAGCACGGACAAATCTGTTTAAAGCAGCTTGATAAATAGTGGTAGAATTTTCAAGCACAGTGGTAGAAGTGGTAGACCCGATAAATATTTCGATTTTGTGGTAGAAGTGTCAACACTGTTGCTACTATCTGATGGAGCGCTCAGACACAGCTACAGGTCCATTGTACTAGCTTGTATAGTTAGTCATTGAATTGTCTTCTTTTGAAACAGTCAATGCAAAATGCAACCAAACACAGAATTTTTTCACTTGGAAATGTATCTTCATGAGATTTCATATTCACATCTACATCTATGTTCAGACGATTTAAGATTCAGTTTCGGCCATGTGGCGGGCCTTAAGTGTATCAAAAGATGATAAAAAACTCGACTTACAAATTTAGTTTGTCTTTTGCAGAATTACTACCAGTGTAAAAATTTAATCTGTGGTAAGCCACTGGGGCGAATGCCATTCAGTTAGTTTGTTACTCATAGAATTAAGACAAGCCACAATTGGTTGGATAGGATTCCATACGCCCAGGTATCAATTTTCTAATGCTGTAGGTAGAGGCTTAGGTTCTTATATCTATTTAATCTCGGCTTAGTAAGTTAGAAAAACTATCATAGCATACCATTGCAAAAATAGCCACAAGGACCACTATGCTGATTAAAATCACAAAGGAAAACTATCTGAACGACTGCATTCAGTTTCAAAAGAAGACTGAAATTACTCGACTAAACTTGGGTTATTGCACCCATTGATTGATAACCTGAAGTGAATTCGCTTTAAAGCTGCACATTGTTTCAAAACTCAAAATGTTCTTACACTATAGCAAAGGATATCTGGCAGCTTACTTCATGTCAGTCAGTTCACTTTGTCTCTAAAAAGTCAAGTCATTGACTCATAAGAACTTTCATTAAATGAAAAATCACTTCATAAATCAATTGTCCAGAAAACACAATCATACTTATCCGAAATTAAGCAATTAGCATTCCCCATCCCCATCGAGTCATATGACAAAACCGTATTGAGTCATCAAGCTGTCACCGTAATCCGGAGAAATTACCTGCTAAGAGAAAAATCCGTTTTTATCTCGAAACACTACTCAAAAGGACTTAAGTCCAATGTCACCAATTATACTCCTCAACGGTAAAAAATTACCGCACTTCGTCAATTTCATTTGGAAAACAGCAAACACACACACAACAAGGATATCAAAACGTCAGTCAGAGCCCACTATGGAAACAGCCACCTGCGGCTATTGCGGGGGTGCAGCAACCAAATCCAGCTCGCGCAAAAGGATTAGGACCGAAAAGTCAAACAGATATAAATAACCAACAATAACACACAAATAAACGATAAATTATATTTTGTTTCGGCGACCATCGTTAAAGACTGTTCGGGCCAACAATGGTCCATCACTGTGGCACTCACACAATGGGGAATCCCGAATCGAAATGAAAAATCCACACACAAGCCCAGAAGAAGAGGACAAACAACAGCAAACCATTCTGCAGCTCTGTCCCGAAGACGAAGGAAGAAAAATACCAATAACCAATGAATAAGATCACAGCAGGACATCTTTGAGTTCAGTCAACACTCGGCGCGCTGGACACACCTTGGCTGTTACTTTTACACGTTTACCCTCATGAAGTGCAGCTCCACTGGGACATATGCGCACATATGAGTTACGATCGAATTCAAATGATCGTAAATATGTCAATCGAATGCTCCGTTGCTCCCCGCAAGATCATTAAGGGCGACACTATCCGCTCTCGACGATCGGAATTCGTCGATAATTTGGTGGACGATGCTTGGACTGAACTGCACTGGACTGGACCGGAGTCTACTTTGCGACTTGGAACATTTCCAGCGTAAAGATTTAATTAATTAAAATTATTATGAACGGACCACGGAGAACGGAGAGGATGCGTTCTTTTGGGGATATTTTATGGTTTATTGCCAAGAAAAAGAACAAGAACAGAAAGCAATCTCAGCTTCAGTTGAATTCGAGTTTTATAATTTATAGCCCGACTTGTAGTCGTAGTGTCAGGAGGAGGCTGGCCCAGGTAGTTAGCGCGCAGAAGAGGTGCGAGAAAAAAAACCAAAGTGATGACAGGGTATTAATGTTTCATAATTTTCATAAGGTGACGCGTTATACATTTGCATAATTTTTTATTTTTTATTTTTTTTACTCTCGAAGCCGCGAGATGCTGTTTAGTCGCGCTGACGCATCTACCATATTATAGAGTCAGCATTTGGGGCATTTAGGTAGCGGGGACGGATTCAAAAAGAGCCAGGTTTAAGAATGTTATTTTCGGTGGAACGTAACAGAAAGGCATAAATAAACAATAATTCTTTCAGTGGAAGTAATTTGGGAAGAAAAATGGCACGAGTTGAGGATGCGCCATAAATCATGGCTTAATACCAGTTGCAGACACAAAGCCAATTCTTGGGGGTGGTCATAAATAAGTTGATGGTCATGAGCTTATGAGATTGTGTTTTTTAGTCCGTGGTTTGTGGTGGTGAAAAGGTTTCTCAATACATTTAAAACTGTTGTTCTGGGTTTAGGTCTACCAAATGTGATTTATGGATATTTTGAAACTATTCATAAGTCATCAGCAGGCGTGTAAGGCGGGAGATTGGCGATTTAATTTAAGCCCCAAACGAAGATTTGGGAGTGAAGACAGCAAATGTTTGCATTTTGACACAGTGTTGGCTCTGACGACAGACAGCTAAGCCTGAGTTAATTTCCTCAACAATCGGCGAATACCCAATTTTATTAGCTGCGTGACGCTGTGTCCTAATTGCATCTGGGTGCATGCATGCACCATCTATGACACATGTGTCATATTCTTAGCCCAATACTTGGACGACAAGAAGCCTCCAATGTAGAGGTTGACATGATTCCAGCAACCAGCTAAGCGTTAATTTAAAAACATAAATTTTGATTCCTAGGTCAGTTTTTTTAAGGTAAGAAATGTTGCAGTTTCTACTGCAATATTCAGAAATCCCTCTACATTTTGGCACACCTAACAAGGGGATGGAATTAACGGAGACTGATTGTAGTTTGACTAAAAAAACTAAGGGTAAGCAAACTCCACATGTTTCAATTGAGCCAATATTTGCACTTGGAACACGCTACAATAGACAGAATGTCGGAAGAAGCAACTTAAGTTTAGTAGGACTAATGGACTCGTTTTTGGTAAAGACTCCTGCCGGAATAAATTAAGGTTCATTTTATGGTGTATGTTGTATTCTACAATTGGGTCCTGAATTTATTTCACGGAATTGTTTTACTTTAAGTTAGTTTTAGGCAGCTATCCAGTGAGGTAATGCAATGTTGCAGGCCTAGAAGTAGGTCCAATGGTTTATTTGATAAAAAAAATTTACTTTAGCGTTTTTAACTCTTTATTAAATTAAAGTCTGTCAACTTTAATATTTATTTTGAATGATACCCATACAGTCGCTTCTGACGATTACAGAAAGAGAGTAAGTCAATATGTGGAATTTTTCATTTTGTTGATCTGAGGACTAGCTCGGTTCAGCCAACCCATAAAGAACAGCTCAAGTCGTAAGCTTCTTAAGAGCATATCTAAGCAGTTCATAACCCACCAATTTCTATAGAAGATATGAAAGGCCCACCCATCTCAACAATCGTGCATTTTCGATCGCAGATGTGCCAACTTTATAAACAGTTCTTTTTGTATATAGTTATTTTTTTATGACGAATTTGAACAAATCTGCGTACTTCGGTTTTTAAAATAATTTTTTTTTGTTGAACGATTTTGTTTAATTTAAATTAAATTCGTTTTCGCAAAGAGGGCTTTGGGATCGATGTTACCCTTCTTCAATGGATTAGAAATTACCTTTCGGACCGTTCAATACAAGTTGTTTTGGACGATTTCAAGTCTGCAACTCACCAAATAAATGCTGGTGTCCCTCAAGGCTCTGTTTTGTCTCCGACTCTCTTTCTCATTTTTATCAATGACCTCCTGTCTGTCACTTCTAATCCAATCCATTCCTTTGCTGATGACAGTACCCTCAGCTTTACATATTCGTTTCCTGGGCAACGCCCCTTATCTTCGGGCGTTGAACTGGAACGGCAACGTATGTTAAGCTCATTGAATTCCGATCTTGACAGCATTCTTAAATGGGGTAAAACCAACAGAGTGGAATTTAATGCTTCCAAAACGCAATGCTGTCTGCTGTCATTGAAGCGAACCCCTAATTCTCTGCCATTATCTATGAATGGCACTTGCATCGCTGAAACCGAACGACTTTCCATTCTCGGTATGTGTGTTAATGACAACCTTCGTTGGAATGACCATATATTTGATGTCGCCAAGAACGCTGCGAAATGTCTAGGCTTCCTTAAGCGATGCAAGAAATATTTCACCCCTTCTGATCTGGCTAGAATCTACAAGGCGTTTATTCGCCCTAAACTTGAGTACAACGCTCATATCTGGTCTGGTGCACCAATAACATATTTGGAGCTACTTGACAGGATCCAAAAACGTGCGGTAAAACTTATTGGCGATCGAGACATTGCGAAATCACTTGACTCTCTTAGTCATCGTCGTAATGTCTCCTGCCTGTCATTGTTTTATCGGTATTTCCACCACAAGTGCTCAAATGAAATAGCCAGTTGCATTCCACCCCTACAGCAATTCAACCGCAATACTCGCCATGCTAGGAATGCACATCAGTTTACCCTTAAGCCTGTTTTCGGACGTACTGTGAAATATAAAGATTCCTTTCTCAACCGTACAATACGAATGTGGAATGCTCTACCACGCTCTGTTTTTCCTTTGCATTATAATTTACAAACATTTAAAACCAACGTGCATCGGTTTCTCCCTTTCTCTTATCCTTCATTTCCCTAATGCCGCACTGTGTCACTTCATTATAAGGGTATCCAAAGTCCCTTTACTGCGGGTACATTATAAAAAAAAAAAAAAAAAAAAAAATTTTAATAAATTCTTGTATTTTGAACAATTATAAACGATTTTTGTGGTAAACGTGTTACAATCACAACTTTTGGTAATTGAACCGTACTTAAAAGATCAAGAATACGGAATGTGTCCTTAGCCCATCTTGTTATTCCAGAACTTGATGTACGAACTCTCTCGATCAGTTAAGAATTAAGGAACCTTTACGGGTTGGCTGATGGAAGATTTGTAATGGCTGCAAACATAACTATTAACCTTCTCGTCAAACAGGCATAGGCAATTGGTAGGTCGTACATATTGAAACCTCCATTTTTTTAGTGGGAGTCTAATAGCAACACGTCTAGATATTAATTAATATCTGAAGACATTGATATATCCTTCATCGTTACTGAGAAAGCACCCTTAACCTAAAAAAAACCCTGTTTTTGATGTTGCGATTGAGCAACCACGCATTCTTAAGTCTAAAAGCAAGAAAAACAGTCTTTACAAGCACAGAAAAAGGCAAAAACAAGTAAAGTGCTTGCAAAAACACCCTTCCACACCAAACCCACACTGTTACGAAACAAGCTCGTGAACATAATGTTGCAGCTGTTAAATGTATATATGATAGTGAATAATATAACATAACGATTCATTCGACTGCAATTAAATCGTCAATTTTTTATAAATGGCAAAACTATCTCGGACGCTTCTAGGTGCAAAACAAAACATAAACTCAGGACTACTAGCACAATAACCCAGATTTGAAAACTATTAAAGATAAAATTACCTGATTTTGAAGCACATTCTGAAAATAATTGTGAAAATTATAGTTATCATGATAATTAATACTTCTATTTCAGCCAATAGAATTTTCGAATCATAGCCCGTATGTTTGAAATGACAAAATAGACTGAACCTTCATTTTATAAGACCAAATGCCTTTGCGGAGGACAGAGTGCTTGGGTTAGATACAAAACTTAAGGCAAGGGCGAAGGAAACCGCCGACTTTTCATGGGGCAAAATTAAAAACGAGTTGATTTCCCTTAGTTCCTACCTAGTTGTATAGCTCATTCAACCAGATCGCAATATAAATTCAAAATCAAAAACAGAAAATAAAAATATGTCACCCTTCAGTTTGTTAAGGACCATTGCACTTTTGATTTATAGCCGCCGCCTTGAGTTCATTTATTAACCCATCAAAGTGAAGATGCAACAAAGTTACAACCACCAATCTTGACACGTTCCGCGCACCCATCCCAATCGCGGACAATATTCTATTCGCGCTATCTAATTAAAATTGTTCACACTTTTGCTTAATTAATTGTCAAATCGCTAAGTGCAGCGCGTCACAACAATAAAGCACCGCACGACCGACGTGAACCGTCCTTAGTCGTTGAGCGTTAATTATGAGAAATCATATTCGATGGCCTTTGTCTGTGCCGCGCCCCGTCCAAAGCGGCCACGTCTTAAGTGGTGGTGTGCAAAATTTATGACAAATAGTTGCGTTGCATCTCTAAGGTCTCTAGAAACCGTTGAAAAATGATCATTTCGCGATCGGCGGCGTCGTGCACATGTGCATGCTGCACACTTGACATATGACATTCTCGGTCTTGACAACTCAACAGTCTGAGAGTCACAAACGCGCCTCGTATGAAGTTATCAAATAGCGTGCGATACTGATGGGAAGTGCTCACTAATTGGCGTATTAATGCGCGCCACCCTCCTCCATCAAGTGGGATGCCTCGCTGCCAAACATCCATGTGACAACTATACGCAATGAACGGGGCGGGAAATCGACGTTGTAACGCATCATCCTGACATAAATCAATACGCGCGCTGGCGCGTTTCTTCATCGTAGATACTTTGCGAGATATTTGAGTTGTTCGCGAGATAAATCTTCCCTGAGCCTCAGCCACCGCCAATAGACCGAACTTCATTCATTAGACAATACACTTGCAGCAGCTTGTCTTACAACCAACATTACTGGCATACGTCAGAGCGAGAGTGAGAGCGAGACAGAAGCATGGCAGGATCATCTTGTCAAAGTCATGTAATTATTGCAGTTAAATGCCTCCAAGAGGAATGGAAATAAATCATTCTGTCCCGGGAGTTATTTACGAGTTTTAAAATAAGTGACGTGGAAAATTATGCATTTGAATTTTCCATTTGTCGAAATCGGGGGAAAGAGCACTTGTAAGGTGGGCGCAGAGGGTGCGTGTTTTGTTCGATAGGCGCTGGCAGGTTTTGTCAAATTGAATTCATAGAAAGATTTCAGCAAAAATGTGCGCATATGGTGCCTTTAGAAAACTGGCAAGTGGTGGATAGTGATTATCGTTTGGAATGAATTTTAGAGTTGACTGACCAACTTAGGATGCAAATTTGAAGTTGGTGTAATTAGAATGAATTTGGTCACTAATGACATTTTTCAAATTGTAAACACAGCACATAGGACAAAGTGTCCACAGATGGTGGCATGAAAAAAATTAATGTGCTATGTAATCTGCAAGAGGAGCAACGATTTTAAGTGTCAGGAAGGATATCGAGGACTAGCTCAACATGATTATTTTTAGTTGGTTGCTCTTTTAAAATAATTTTCGTATTTAAGCGGTTGATGATTTCAGAGGATGTGGTAGAATAATAAATATTTGAGTTGATAATTTAAAACCTTAGAAGGAAAATTTGTTGATCCATTCGAAGTTGTCAACTCTGTAGCTGCTCTTTTGCATAAAGTCCAAGTTGGAATCAATGATGATGATATCTACAACTTGACCCTTTTCTACAGTGAGAGCTGTATTTGAAATAACTACTGCTCAGCGATTCGGTTTAAATGAATGTTTGTTTATTTAACATTATAAAATTGAAAAAGCAAAAATCTTGTCACCGAGGCAAAGGGAAATGTATTTTAAGACCTTTTTCATCAGCTGCTAAGCGAGCAGTATAGAAGAAGAGAAAGCGTGACACCAGAAGACTCGCGGTGCAAATGTGCAGTTTAGAAGCAACTCATCTTAACTCTTTCGAACATTTATTTTTATTTATTTATTTATCTACAAGCTAAGACTAACAGATTTTAGAAATAGTATCATACAAATATTTTGCATTCTAACAAAAAGAAAAGAAAATAAAACAAATAACAAAATAAATTACATCAATAAAGAAAAAGAAAAAAAAAAAAAAATTATTAAAATGTAAATATTAAGACAAGTTTAGTTTTTACCAAATCTCTTTTCAAGCTTAATTCAATATTTTGGCAAACTTCATTGCTTTTAACGTGATAATTCAAAATATCCCTCACAAACTTTATATCATGCATACATCTTCTTGATTCCATACCAAGAAATAAACAACGCGACTTATATTCCGGGATAGAAGTCTATTTCATTTTATAAAATATAGATTTTAAAAAAACCTCTTTGGGCTTTTTCAATACGTACAGATAAAGTCTGCAAGGCTGGGTTTCAGATAATATCCGCATATTCGAGTAACGATCGAATTAGAGATATAGGTACACACGGAAATCAAAATGTGTGGGTCACAAAAATCAATACAATTTCGCTTATTGAGACCAAAAAGTAAATTAGCTCTTTCAATCATATCCGCCAAATTACTTCTTTTTTTTTTTAACAGGGCGCAAAACAACGAGTGTAGCTTCGGCTGTGTGACACGTAGCGCCTTCCTATTGAAAAAAAATGTTGCCTCCTCCTCCTCCTTTTCAATTTTTGTGAACAAAAATTCGTTCAAATCGCCCGATAATGATCGCCATAGACTGTAACGGCCACTCCTTGCTCATGTTTGAAGAAAAATGGCCCAATTATGCCGCAATATTTCCCAGCGTTGTTCAAGCGTATACACAACCATATTCGTTCAGCGGTAGGATAAAACTAATTATTTGTCAAATCAGACATGAGCTAAGTGTTACCATTCGCGAAATAAGCACTAGTTGAAGAAAAAAAAAAACGTTAGATGGCGGACTCTTTAGTCAATATGACTTTTGACAAGAAAAAGTTGTCCAGTATTACACCAAGGTCCTTAATAGTTTCTACACGCAAGAGTGGGTCATAATAAATTTGGCAAAACAAGTTTATGGGCGTATGAATCTTATAGAATGAGATAACGTTGCATTTTTTTATGTTTTATTTTAACCAGTTCAAATTAAACCATTCAAAAATTCGATATTGTTATAGGCGGCAATCATCAACACTTTTAATTTTAAGGAATAATTGCAGATCATCAGCATAGATAGGCAATGCGAATATTTTATAATTGATGTTATATCATATATGAAAATATTGAATAGAAGGGGGCCCAAATGACTACCCTGAGGAACATCCGTATTACTTTCAATACTCATAATATAACACCTAAAAAGGAATTTATTGAGAATAGAAAATTTGTTTCGCAATTTGCTAAACTTAGCATAGTCTACCTCATTATTTGTTTTTTTATATTTATTAAAAGCTTGAGCTGGATTTCAGCAAGGAGATGGATTATCGCGTAAGTTCTTGAGCAGATATACATACATAGAGGCGGTACATTATGGTTATTTAAGAACTGTAGTTGGCCTTGGAGTAACTAGAGACAAGCCAAATATATGCTATTAACAAATAAACATAAATCTGTTTTCGACAAAACCTCACTATTGATAGCAGCAAAGGTATTTAAGTCGGTTTGAAGTTACTGGAGATAAGGCAAAGAATAACCGCAGGAAACCCCTCCTACTTTAGTTTGCCAACGCAAATGGGTTTCCATTACAATATTTGTTTTAAAGAGAATTTATCTCAGATCCGAGATAAAATGAACATGAGGCGTCAAGTTACTTGGACGCCTTGAACACCTTTGAGAAATTGGCATTTACTTCCGACAACTTTCGATTGTAATACAGCAAAGACTGCTCCAACAGCAAAATTAGTCTTAAGATTGATATTAATCACAGTCAATCCACCAAAGAGCCACCAGAAAAAGGACCAACTACTACTACAACTACAACAACAGTGGTGAAGCTGATCACCACGAAGTGATCATGAAATCATGTTTGCGACACAACTAACAACTCTCCCCGAATATAATTGATGAAGAACCATTCTGCGAAACATAAACCAAACATGTTGCAATGTACACCGTGTTCACCGCGTCGCGTCGTCGGCCCTTTTCCCTGCGATGCAATGCGATCATGTCATAATTTTTAACGACAAAACGCTGATCCTTTGTCCAAAGAACTTCGATCTCTGTCGGTGGTGCCTCCGCTCGCGTATACCCCAGGTAGAGAGTAATGATGTGTGATGTGTCCACCGACCGCATGCTGAGCTAACAACGTGGACAAATTAATACACAGATTGTAGCATATAAGCAAAATGTTGCAAATGCACACATAGACAAATGGTCTATGTATTCTGTGTATTCTATGTATCCGGAATCTGCATCTGCATCGTGATGGCAAACCATTGGCATTGATTTAATTAATAATCGATCGGAGGTAATTGCTCCACGACGACGACGACGTTCTCATTCTCAATTTGTTCGACGGTTTGTCGATATTGAAACCACGCTGCCGCTGCACTCTATCGCTCTGCCTTAGAGGTGAGAAAAAGAAAAATCACTGGATGATGATGATGATGATGATGATGATGATCATCATCATCGTCAGAAGAAGGAGCACTGGTTGCGTCCTCTCTCTCGCCCTGTCCATCTACACGAACAACTCTTTCGTCGGTTAATTTTTGTAAGTTAATTACAGGCCGGCGCGTCTAGAAGATGAAGCAGAGGAAGAAGCTGGCGAAGATGTGGCGGCGATTCCGAAGGAGGAGGCTTTTTAATTCCCACTTTTTCGAGATCACCGCGAAAGCCACCACTATGGCATCATTATCATCATCAGAGTCGATGTTCCGACGACTTCAGCAGCGGGTATCAGCAGCAACAGTATCATCATCATAGGGCGCAGGCGAAGAGGTAATCAAGAATTTTCTCACCTCCACGAAGTCGGCGGCGGCGGCGCGGTCAGAATTGGGGGCGTTGATGTTTCTGAACGATCCGCCGGTATCTTCAGTTGCGAGAGGGCGCAGGTCGGTACCGATTGATGACCTGATCCACTCTGAATCTGTGTGGAGGTTCTTAATCGATTTTAAATCGCTTTTGATGATATTTTGATCGCAGTCAGTTATTTTTGTTGTTTTTGTTTCTGTTTGGTTGAAGCACTTCTAATGACGACACCGAGGTGGTAATTTCGAGGTGCATTGCCCGCAGGACACAAACACACAGATGAGACCGATTCCCATTGATTTACCGCCCGGAATTGCTATCTTCACTGAGATTCATTGATTCATTCACTTGGTACCGATTTCATGGTGATAATCAGATTCGTGATTTATTTAGCGGAACGATTTCTTGTTTCGCACCCTTATGCAATGCACACACTGAGTTCTTTCCCCCTGTTGTATAATAGTACTAGTCCTTCGGAAAGGGGTGGACTTCCAGCACAGTACCAGCAACGATGATGATGAGTTTAGACTTTTGATGCGGTGTCTCACTGTATTTGGGATGAGTTCGCGCGGTGATGATGAAGCAATATTCAATGCAAAGGGGTTCGAATCAGGAACTCTTGCTGGATAAAGTGTGAAGCTTCAGCGCTTCAGGAGACGACAACGTCATTCGGTCGTTTATTTGTTATCTATGGTCTCATTATCATTGCCCGGTGCAGTGAAGTTGAAAATTAATTTTGTCACAGTTGCATGAGGCGATTGTGTGTGAGATTGGGTGTTTGATACGCTTTTTTGCACCCGAATCAGATATGTAGGATGCGCTGAATTTGACTGTGTTTGCTGGTCAACCCACGCCCATGGAATTGAAACAATTCGATGCGCCTAGTGGCTTATGGGATGCAATTGGGAAACCTCTATTACACGCTGCATCATGGTATTCAATTATTAAAAACGAGAACCTAACGATGGGAATAAGCTTAGTGCGACAGTTCTTTTCGTATTAAATTTGTCACAGGCAATAATTTAGGATGATCCTGTAGAGTGCTGATGGTTTAGTGGGAAAATCAACTTAAATTAGTTGCGCTATATATGTATAGATAAACGGAATTCTTCATGGGATAGAATTGCTGGCTGAATTCTACTATTGAGGTATTTCGAAAATAAACAAACAAATGCTACCTACTGCAAAAAGCTGCCAATTATGTACTTCTTTGATGTTATGATGTGGTAAAATTGTTCACAGTGATATTTCAAACATAAGACGAGGTCTTTCTTTTCATTTAGTTTTTTTAGTTTATTTTTTTTTAGTGGGCTCGCATCTACTATGGGAAACAAATTGACATATTTCTCAGTAAGAGTATAGTTATTTTGCATGTGGCTCAGATTCCCGATAATTGTATGTAGTAGAGAATCTCCAGATAATGGAACAAAGTAGGTGTCATAGGTGTATATCCCACCCATAAGATGGGGGTGCAGCGTAGCGACCTCAGATGATCCTTTGTAATTTCCAGGATGATTTAATTTATGTGGTTGGGATCCTAATTACGTACCGAGGATTTAATTATTGATCAAAGTTCCAGATTCAAAATCAAAATGTAACACCAACGATTTTTCTTACTTCTCCGAAAACCAGACAAACAACAAACACATTAGTTGAAAAATTACTTACGACGTAGCTTCTCCAACCAATATGTGCGCGAAGACATATTTTCAATATTGTATTGATTCAGAATGGCAGTTTTAAGAAGCTTCTGATGACAATTGCTACTCTTCCATGTTTGTCAGAATTGCGCAGAGAAGAAAAACCGTTGGTGATATTTGAATCTTGCACCGGTATATATGATAATTAGTGATATGAATACTCACACCTCGAACAGTCTTTCTATTTTATTATATCAAACATATCATAGGGGCAATAACCGCTTATCTTTGAAACTTATTTTTAATAAGCAACGTCGAAGTTGCTGCTCTAAATAGTTACGTTTATTTCAAAATATTTTAAGGCCAATTAGTTTTAAGGCCTTTAAATCCTCTATCACGGCACGCTGGGACCGACCGATGATTTCTTGGGTCACGCGACACAGCTGAATCAGTTTTGACGAGATCCCAAATTTTTTCAGCGTCATGAAGAGCTCGTGATGATGAATGCAGTCACATACGACTTTAAAGTCGATGAAAAGATGGTGTAGCCCGACTTGAAATTCGTTGATCTCTTTCAGAATTTTCTTTGGATTGAAAATTTGGCACATTTCACAAAAGGAGTGATTGCAGTAGCTTCAATGTTAGTGTACCACAGGGCTTACTGCTAGGTCCTATTTTATACCTAAATTTTATTTCTAACCAGAACCAAAAAGCATTTAAACCTGGTCTTGCAGATGATATTAGCATGTAGATACCCGCTTTCCCAGTTCTGTTCTTAACTTAAAAGTTTTACAAATGTTCGGCGTCAAAGAAAACTCTCTCTCTCTCTCTCTCTCTCTCTCTCTCTCTGTAATCTCGTGCCAAAATTACAAGCAAGTTAACCTTTATGCCGTTTGAATTTCTAATGGGTCTAATTTTAGCCAGACACAAACTATGAACAGTTTGTTTGTGTCTGGCTAAAATGTATAAGTGAGTTGCTTAACGATTTATAATTCTTTGTAGAGCGTTAGTAATGCTGCAACCAATTTGATTTTTTTATTTGAAATTTTTAAAAAGAAAACCAAAAAATATCTGCGCAGACACCACCGACCAAAAAAGATTCGAAACCATTATGTACATGGGTTAATCCATTAGTCGGATAATTTTTCGTTAGTTCCTCTTTCACTCAAAATTTCCTTTCCTTTCCAAAATATTCAAATGGGATCCTTTCCTAAATTAAAAAGTGACAGCACTGATCGGGACGAACCAGTATGCTTAGATCCGCTAGACGATATAGTGTAGAAGAATCACTTTTCGCGTTGAATAGCGTGACATTTTCACCGATGGTTCCAAATCCTTCACAGTTCAGGTGCTTTCGGTGGGGAATGTAACAACGAAAGGCCGATCCAAACGGAGATCGATGCTATTCTACATATGGGCTATGAATTATAGTGTAAAGAAAGGGTGGAGGGGTCGGAGTATTTCTGTCTGCTGTGAGAGCCAAGCTGCACTTAAGGCTTTGCTCAATCCATTAACCATTTCTAAGATGGTGATCCGACCTAAGAACTCTTTGAATTCGGTCGGAGATCTGAACAGTGGGAGGCTGCACACAGACCAAACAAGTTCGACATACTCGGTGGAAAGTCTGCGGCATTTTTTGTTTTAATAGCGAGAAAAGA
Source organism: Ferdinandea cuprea (assembly GCA_963576555.1). NCBI lineage: Eukaryota > Metazoa > Arthropoda > Insecta > Diptera > Syrphidae > Ferdinandea > Ferdinandea cuprea. The sequence continues at coordinate 4,715,122 of OY754958.1, forward strand.
CTGTAGGTGCCTAGAGCAAGGTATGTCTCTGATGGATTTATAGATACTGAAGAAATAGTGAAGAATTGACGCGAATGCTAAAACTAGACCTACCTCTTATCCTAGGCCGAAATGATACATTGCACTGCCTTTGCTCGATCCAGCCTTCAGACAATGGGTACTGCAAACATTTTTTTAATTCTTTGAGAAGTGTACTAATCACTGCAGTAAATGGACCCGTATCTTAGTCTGAATATATCCAAAGACATACAAAGATTTTGATAGAAACAAAACTTCAAAGCTAGCACGATTTTTTTACTGTAGGAAGCCCCTACTTTCGAAGACTCAAACTTGCTCGATACGAAAACGGATCACCATCCACTGACCAAGTAGAAGAAAACTAATTACTTATATATATACGTGGGGTATCCTTTCATTTATAACAATTAACAGTCTCATTATAATTGAATAGCGCGGACAACTTATTGCTATTAAATTGACAACTTCTTTTCGTGATTTACAATTCTGAAGTAGCAATTTGAAAGCTATTTTAAAATACCAAGAAATTTGTTAATATTCATCATCAATTCGTCAGTTGAGAATGACAAGATCACTCATGAAGCAAGTGTGAATTATGGCCGCCAGCAAAATCTTGAGATTTGAGAATAACATTTCGCAATTTACGATTCTTGAATGTTGTTTTATTATCCACGTAAAATTAATAAAAATTTTGATCGATTTAATCATTCAGAGGTAGCAAATTAGCAAATATTTTTCGGAAATTGAGTTTAGTTAATACTGTTGGGTTGGTGATTGCACCAAAATAGGCATATTTTACTATTCACAATCCCATCTCAAAATATAAAATTTTTAGCGGCAATCAATCCAAACCAAATGTAACAGATTGAGATGTTTTATGCATTAAATTAGCTTACTTTTAATCAATCTTAGAGCAAAACGTCGTTATTTACGAAATATATATGAAATGTGAATTGCAATTGATACTTTTTAATTGTTTCCGTGTACCTCCGTCACCGCCATGGACCTTGTCACTTGAGTAACAGAACACTAAGCTACACAAAGCTTCATCAGAGAAGAATATTTTCTTGGACAATCAGCCTAGCCTCCCTGCTGCTCCAACACTTTATAATACGCTGCCAATAGTCACTGTGCTTTAGTTATAACAATGTAAACAGAATGTTGATGCCCGTACTTTCAATTTAGCGGTTAACCGTATGTGGTCGTTGGGATCATCAGGGTAATACATTAAATCCATGCTTGCTTGGTTCCACTTACATAATGCATATTCAACTAGTATACATGTACCAAATAATTTTTAGAATTTCATACGAGTCTAACAGGCAGGTTTTTGAAATATGCCAAGAAAGCCAGAAGTTAAGCTCGAGTGTAGCGAAAGGAGACTAAACTGTAAGTCGGGATCTTCGGTAACCCTTTTACTTGCTGAAGCAATATTTTCGGTCAAACAAACACCACCATGGTGTACAGGTCTCATTCAAAAAAGAATTTAATCAAAATTGGGGCTACAAAACTAGATCATGATCATAGATCACGGTATGCAGTAGTTGCAACCCAGAGCTTATTCATTAAAAACGAAGAAAACAAAAAGAAAAACAACAAATTTATGCTTAGGATGGCTAAAGATTCTCCATTGCAATGTTTTTAAGCGGCTTTTATCAATTTGTAACACCCATCATCCACATCATCACGTTAATAACAGCCAACGGGCTAACATAGCACTCTCACTCCTTCATCCTTCATCCAGTAGTTGGCTTCTTATTTGATTCGATGTGGTCTAGGAAAAATCTCCACCTCTTCATGTACAGGACAAACGATTCAACCACAGCACCACTGTATAGCGCAATTCATCTCGGCAACGCCTTGACGTCGACTTCCACTGAGGCATTCCAACTCCAAGTGCCATGGTATCCACAAACAGAAAGGAATCTCGCCCTCGACGAAGCATACCACAGGAGGCTATCGCTTATCGTCGGTCGTCGCGTCGTCGTCCTACAACTCTTTCTTGCGTTATATCACGTCATGGCGGCAGCATAGCCCCCGGAGTCGACGAACGGGTTGCACCGTGGCGCAAGTAGATTTATGAGCGTTTATTAATTATCATACAAATTGAAAATTCGTCACGCTCCAAAGTGCACACCACACACTATCGATTTGCAACTACTCAACGTAGCTACAAGTACGATACGAAGAGTACTCAACTCATATGTTAAGCTAACAGATGTCTCCAGGAAGTCGAAGGAATCGTTTTACATTTCAATGTTGTGTTAACCTCCTCCACAAAGCGATTATCAGAGCGCAGATACAATGAAAAGGCTGAAATGACTTACAGCTTACTTGGAAGGCGGGCGGTGACGGAGAGTCACAGTACAATATGATTCGGTTGGGGTAACTCAGGGTGCGGCATCCTCTTTACAGTTGTTCAACATCAACCTTCACCCCCATATCGATGGCTATGATTGTCATGTCACAACCATCAATGCATGACACAACCGAATGACCTCTATTGATTTCCTGTGTTGTTTAATCGACAGACGCTCGCTGTTCGAAGGTGCTAGATGATCGGATGGATGGATGGAGCGAGTAATTTATGAACCCCAGCACTGGCTTTGACCCTGCCGGCCGGTCTGTTGGCTGGCCCAACCCTTTACTCACTCGAATGTAACACAGATGCGCGAGAGTGTCTTAATGATTTTTCTGGTGTTGAGTGCTTTGTTCAAACGACTAACTGCCCGTGACAAAAGTGTGAAGTTCTGCAAAAGGCGGAAGTTGTCACACCGACTGTCGAACGGGTTTAATGACGTACGTTCCGAGTTTGGCCGAGTGATTTATGGCCTGATTCGTTTTATTAGCACGAAATTGCTCTTAATCGAAGGTGCCTTCGTGTCTGGATGGGAACGGCCGACGCGACGCAGAGTTTATGGGAGCTAATTTTCAGCAAAACCAGCGATGTTCCGAATTACTCGATTTTACCTTTTCTTTTTTGCTTGTGTGTATCGGGCATTTCGTCGACGCAATTACCGAAAAATATGATAATTAAAGGGCGGCACTGCTACAACGAAGTTAACACTTCTTTTGGATCCAGGGCGAAGGTCTGTGTGCCAATGCAGTGTTGTGAGTGTTTGACTGATGGCTGGTGGCATAAAATAACTCATCTCCCTGGGAACAGTTTATGGTAGCTTTTTTGAGGGTCAGTCTGCTGAATTTACGATGATCGGTGAAATTTCGATAAGAGGTGGGTTGAATTTAATTTTCGCTGATGGTTAGAATGAGAATTATTATTTTATGGTCATCGGGCGATTATACCATTTGCATGCCATTAAATATTGGAGCAGAAAAAAACAAGTTTGATGTGTTTCAATTTTTGTTTAACAGACAAGAGGATGGGCTGCAGTAATGCTAAGTATTGACTTTTGCAATTCAAAATGTGTTTTTAGCGACGTGGTAAGAAAGTCATGTTTCAGTTATTATTATGGATTATTATGAGCAGCGTAAGATTTTTGAGAAATGTGTTACTCAAAGTGTACCCACAATATATGTTAGTAATCGTCGGTTCAAAGGTAAAACTCATTAACTACAAAATTTGAAAAATGTTTGAGTTTAAGCTTTGAACAGACGAAATAATAGTAATAAAATATGTAGGGTGTAGCACACTGCGACCTTGTGGGCTAATTGGCCCCCTACTTATACCTTGGAGAGATTTGTAATTCACCAGGAATTATGATTAAATATCTATGCTCTGACCTTATCCTTGGCAAGGAAATCCCACTCAGAGCGTATCATCCAGTGCAGTTTCTTTAATGAATCTGATAATGAGTAGTGGATCCATTGTTTGTAGATCCTGTATCCTGTATTTGGTGTTTTCCCAAATGTTTAAACATTTTTTTGGGTCAGTGCCACGCAGCATTCATCTGAAACACGTATTTTTCTTAGGTTTTGCCTGAGTTTACAATAACCAGTTAGTATTCGTAGGTAACTTTTTCTTAATTTTTTAAGCCTTAAATCTTTTTTCCTTTCCGAGTTCTTCACGTAGGGTGAACTCCCTATCCCGCCGAGCGGTTCCAATGATATGATATAATGCTGGATACTAAAGGCCTTGTAGTAATTTCCAAACAATTTTGGTTTTAATGGCAAAGGAGTCCAGTGCCTTAATGGCTGCTTGACTATCTGACACTATTGCTATGTTACAGGTGCTGTAGTTTTTCTTGAGATTGATTCGAAGGCATCTTTCTATGGAACACATTTCCACCTAAAAGAAGCTGATACTTTTGCCTATAGATTCATAGTGTTTTTTTTTTCTTGGTCCAAGCACTCCTCCACCAGTTCATTCTTCAGTTCCCGATCCGTCTGTATACCACTTTATAGTTGTTCGATTTACCCATGCTATTGCACCGTATACCTCACGATCGCTATGTATTGTATATCTATCGCAAAATGTTAGGGATGCATCTTAGCAACTTTCCCGATGTGCCCTTACATATCATAAGAGCACGGATTTACACAATTTGTTACAGGTACAAGGTATGTAACAGAAAACATTTTATTTAATTTTTAAAATATTTTAAATATTAATTCTATGCTTAAAAGCATGAAGATCATGAAAACAAAACTGATCCATTGTTGGTTGTTTTGATCTTTTAACAGCTTTTTTTATAACAGTTAGGTTATATGGTAATGTCTCTGGACTTTTATCGTTGGCACCGCATTTTCACCTGCTCAAGTCTTTCAAAACATCATTTGGCTAACTCATTTATGATTTCCGTATTACTGTTACGTTCATGATAAATGTTTGATATACATAAATTAAAGTAAAAAATTGCATGGGCAATATAGACATAACTGACTCTAAAATATCTCAAGGCATGAAGTTTTTGCTGAAGCTATTTACGGAGCTGTAGGTATGTTGTGGGATCAGGATCAGTGCTAAAACCCTTTTCGGATGATTGAGTGCAGCATAATTATAAAAAAACGTGCAGATCTAAGACATAGCTTTATTATTTATATCTTTATCGCTTTATTCAGCACTTTTCTGTTTTCACTTGAAAACACATCCAAAATTGGTACAATTTACAGCAAATACCATCCACGATGTTCCTCACACCTAAATACTTAAGTCATTGAAATTTTTCAAACGTTAATTGAATTCCGGTTTATAAAATATCTAATTACTTTGCATGTGGGTGCAGGTTTCGCTTTTTCACATACAGACCCGTACCATCCTAAAATTTGTATTCGCTTCCTCACCTCTTGCGAACTCCTGACATACATCAACGACTAAGAAATGTCATGAGAAACTTCTTTAACATAAAATTGCCGTTCGGAATTGGCAATAAACTGCAGGTCCCTTTATTATATGCCAAAACATAGTCTTCGCACACACATCGGTTGGAGAAGCTTCTTGAACATTAACTCGGAAAACCCCTGTATAGAAAGATATAAAGCCAATATGAGTGCGTAGGGAAGTTAAATTTTAAGCTGTATTTAGTTTAATAAGAAACATAAAAAAAAATGTTGGTTGAAGAAATTTAAAAACATTTTTTAGACTTCGAAAACAGCGCCACCTACTATCAGAGCTGCAATTAAATGTACACATTCCCAAAGTTTCATTGAAATCGGATGGGTGGTTTCGAAATAATATCGAAATGTCATGGAGGACCAAATGTTGGGTTTCTGCTTGTCGTGCCTTGACTTTATTAATACATTCTGAGACTCAAACATAAATGAAACTCTGAAAAAATTAAAATCGGCCAAAACTGAAATCAGTTCCTTTCAGACACCACCGGCCTCTGAGTTTCATACAAAATGAATGAGTGTCATATATCATATCACCTATGTTAAATAACTCAAAACCCAATGAAGAACTTGCTTGACTTCAACCTAGGAGATTTAAGAACTCAAAGCGTGGGAACTGAATTTCAGCGCGAAAATTACACATATGCATATCATCCCTTCCCAATCAAAGCTAAAAATGTCCCTTTTTCACATCGTTTTCGATTAAAATACAAATATTCACACCCTCAATCCACTTGTTCTCACCACGTGCAACCCTTAGCTACGTACAGTTTATTCATTTTTTTTCCAAAAAAATCGCAATCAATTGATTCGCTTCGATTTTCTCATCTCAGTTTCGCTCAAATTCATGTAAAATATCCACGACATGTGTACTCCCTTGGGAGAATAAATTCATTCATTTTCCACAGCTCACCATATACACCATACACCATCCTTATACCGCACATAATTAGCATCTCTGTAGTTCGCCCAGAAGAATAGAAATTTCCTGAAAATAGGGTGGAAAAAGTCTCCAGGCTCTTCCAACCCTCCACCCAACACCGACTCAACGGCTCCTCTGATAAGAACATTTTCACGATCGTTAACTTCTACGTAAAATTATCCCTTTTTTCGTCGTTCCAAGTACTTTGTAAATTTGATAGTCCACCATCCCCAACGGGGGTAGTAAAATACAAATTACACTCCCCCAGCACTCCTCTTCCACGTCACCGCCACACTTAGGTTTTATGTTATTACATGGCAACAACGAGTTAAAAGACTTTCCTTCAAAAACAAAAAAAAAAAAAACCAACCAGCATTCCCCCGCACCCGAAGGAGCAAAACTCAACCCTCAACAACGAGAGAGAGAGTGAAGTAATTTTTAAGGACCTTTTTACAGAAAATTATCTCGGATTTATCTACTTTGCCGCACGCAGTTGAATAAAGGGAAGGTCTATCATCTCTGCTCCGTTCTACCGGAAAAGTTTCGCTTGGTAGTCTAATTCATGCCCCGAAGGACGTTTTGCATCCCTTTTTTGGGACCGATATGCGGATGTGGAAAAACTCGAAATTTATATTACGATAGAGAATTTTATCGAAAGTTTTTGTGCCAGGCAACCCTTTTAATGGTATTTCCTCGCACCCACCCGACTCGAGTAGATAATACTGAAAGTTACTCCAAGAACAATAAACTCCAGTCGTGGGAGACAGAAGAAACCTATCCGTTTTGAAAAATTACCCCAGCGGATTGTCCGGAAAGAACAAGTGAAACAAATGGACATCACTTAGGTTTCTGATGGACACTCAACGACGTCGGGACCATGTTCCCAGGAATTGCTTGGGATTAGGCCCAGTGCTAACGAAAAAAAATAAAAAAGCAAATGAAGGAAACCCTCGCGCATTATTAATTTGAAAACATCGCTTGGGCGCAGAACACATGTTTCACAGTGTGTTCGCTCGAATTATGGAATTTAATCCGACTTAATCTCGTTGCAAGAAAAGTATATTCAGGAAAAAAATCAAAAAAAAAAACATAAACCGGGCCAACGAGAATCAGTCAGGTCTCGCTAGATGTCTGTCCGTCTGTCTGTTGAATAGATGGATGGAGTTTTTTGTTGTTTTTTTTTGTTTAGGGGTACCACAGCTTTTGTGGAGTCATCGAGTTGACGTTGATTGAAGTGGAATTGGAATATGAACATTTTCAAATTCCACAGTCGTCGGTCGTCGTTGATCGTTGATTGTTGATTGGTGGGCTGTACCATTTGACATTGTGCATTCAACACACATTTGGGTGTGTGTTTGACTACAGCAGGTTTTGGGGCCATCATTAGCTATTTTTTATTACAAGAATTAGCCTCGATCTCCTGGAGTTTGATATACACAAACGTTTAGCATCTTAACCTGATCTTGGCGCTTTAAATGGTATCTGGCTGTACTGCGGCTGTTGCTGCTGCTAGTGCTGGTGCTGTGGTAGAGTATATATCTCACTGATCCATGAAATATTAAACGTTAATCATTCTTAATGATGGATGATGAAATTCGTTGTTGTTGCTGTGGTTTTAGCTGGTTTTAATGATCCTCACATCCGGCGGCGTTAGTCGTAGTTGTAGTTGTAGTCGCAGCAACCGATTGGTGTCAGTTTGAATGGATTCGAATCGTGTGGGTATATTTTATATGGTGAGAGATCGTGGCAAGTCTATCAACATAATTAGCGAAAAAGCGTAATAGAGAGAGAGAGAGTGTACCTTACCTACCTACTGCAGTAGCATTCTGGTTTTTATGTGGGACTTGGAGTTTAGCGCGGGCAATAACTGTAGTATCTCTGCAATTACTTAATCTTATGAATTAATTTCTTAATTTTATAGAGCCCAACCAAAGTAATGCGAATACTTTCATTTTTATTGTTCGAAAGAAGTTAAAGTTAAGATTGATGTTACCTGTTTGAATATTTTTAAAATTCCTTAAGGCTTTAAGAACTTTATGTCTTAAGAGTAAGTATGGAGAATTCTATCCTTAGGCACTTGTCATCAGTAATTTTTTAATTCAAGTTTTACGATGGGATGTAGTGATTCCGTGGAGTGTGTTTTGTATTAGAGATGTAACGGACAGTGATTTTGCAAAATACCGGATACCGGATATTCGGCATACACTTTGGCCGGATAGCCGAATATCCGGCGGCCGAATATAATATATACTTTCGAGAGCAGTATACATTCATAGCGATGCATTCTAGTTCAAACACGATACGTGTACAAGTTGTAACTTGTTTGGCTCCGTTATTTGTTTGTACGGCTCGTGTGTTGAATATGGAGAGTGCTACGGAAAATCAGTAGAACAGACAGTTGGCATAAATTACTGGTCGAAATAAGGTACTTATTGATTGTACGTTTGCGAGATTTTTGTGTTATTTACATTTTTGTATTCCTTGTTTATTACGTAAGTTATTAATAATGAATAAATATTACGATAGGTACTGGTACATACTTATTCAACTTTCCTGTAGGAAATAAAGTGAAATGGAACCGCTGAGCAAAATATCCCCATTTTCGAATCATTTTGAAATCTGTGAGAATGACTGTAAGTTTGCTGTATGTTTGCTGTGCAAGTCGAAGATTTCTCGTGGCGGAACAGGAAAAAAAGCCGGTACGACAGCTATGAAAAATCACATTAAATTCAAACATGCGGAGAAGCTTTCTGAAATCGATGCCAATCCGTCTACAAGTGCATCATTTCTGTCACAAAAAAAGGAGCAGAAACAATTAACTTTGGCAGAAACTTTGGAAAAAAAAATGCTTTGGGACATTAATGATTCAAAATCGAAAGAATACCACTATTTGATCGCGGAAATGATTGCTTTGGACAATGAACCACTATCTATTGTGGAACGAGTTGGTTTTAAGAGGCTTATGGAGAAAGCACTGCCTCGTTATAAAATTCCTTGCCGAAATTATATTCAAAATTATTCCTGACATATATGATCGAATATATTCTAAAATTGATGAATGTATCTCAAAAACTACTTTACCGGTTAATGCAGAAAAAATTATTTTGATTCATCATAATCTACCTTTAATTAATTATAAGTACTAATTTTGTTACTTACTTAAGTACCTACTGTTAATAAAAAAAAAACTTTCAATCGACTTCTTGTTTATGTTCTATCCGGCAATCCGGCCAGATAGAAAAAAAGTGGCCGGATAGCCGGATAACGGATATTAACCGGATATCCGTTACATCTCTACTTTGTATGTCGATTTTAGAAATTTTTTGTCTATAACACAAAATTCGGGAATCAAACACAGTTCAATCCGTTTTATTTTCAACAATTAGTAATTAGGCTTTGTATATGTTGGAATTCCCGGGAAGGGACGGGATATGATAAGTAGGTACGACAGTTGTCATTCCTGGCGACAAAAGGAGAGATATCACATTAGGATTACTGCTACCACCCCATTTCTATGCATGCGAGTCTGAGTTAATGCGACTGGTTATCACTAGAATTGTAAAAGGAAAAGGATTAAAAAGCAAATAAATAACTGTTATAAAAGGCTTTGAGTCGTACTTATGAACGAGCATTTAATTGGCCTTAAATCAGCCTGCCGCGAAGACGATGTGGTCTATTTTATACTTGTCTCATAATATTGTTTCTATAATGTATGTCTTTGCCAATGTGGTTTTCCATTGGCCTCTCTCAACTTTATTCTTCTGCTCCTTTAATCGAAAATAAGTTACCCAGTTATAGATACCAACAGTTTTCTGTTCTAAATTTTCTGTTCGGATATCAGCGAATATTGTCATTTCTTTCGAAAACTTTCTTTTTCGCTGTTCAACTGCTGAAAATTTTCGACCTGCCAAAGTCGACATTACTTTTGACGAGTTGACCTGTTTCGGTAGCACGAAAAATAATAGATAATAAAAAACTGATGCAATCAGAGAAAGAAAAATAGTTATATATAAATATTATCAATCACGTTAGTTAATATTATTACGTAAAATAGTTATTTTTACTACTTTCTCGTCATGTGATGTTTTCTTTTTAAATCAACTATTAAATGTTATTACTAAACTAAATAGTTATTTTTGACTATTTGGAATGTCAATCAATTCTAATATTAACATTATACAGTCAATGTAGTTATTGAAAATAGTTGAATATGACGTCAATTTAAATTTTTTGTCAATCGACTTTTTCAAAAATTCTACAAAAAAATTTTTTTTTTTAATTTTATTTATGACTTTGTTTTCAAATACATAATATGAGTTCATAAAGAAAACTACAAATAATTAACCAGCTAAAACTAGAAATATTTAAGTCTAACCAATTTTTTGTTAGATATATAAAAGAAATGTAAAGTTGTTGAGAATTTATTTTATTAAACTTAAAAATATAATAAGTAACATCTCGCAAATCTAAATTATGAAAAATAAACTTTAAGAAATGTGAATTAAAGAAATATTATAATTTTAAATCAGTGTTGAATTTTTTGGTTACAACTAAGCGAAAAAATTTAATAAAGGAATTCTGGTCGTCTATCAAACAGTTTTATTGCTTTTTCTTCATCGAAACTTCGAGAGAAATCATGATTTATCAATTAAAAAATAAAATTATATTAAGAGTGTTTGGAAGGTATTTCTATTTTTTTTAAAGCTTATCCTGTACTTAAAAATAAATTATAATTAAAAACATAACATGTTAAACATTTTTTTCCGATTTATATATGAAAAATTACGAAAAAAAAGTAGACGTGGCAAAAAACTTTATACGACAAACTTATGAAGGAGGGCATCAAAATCTATGACTATTTAGAAATGTCCGTCTGAAGCTCAAATTTGGAAAATATCCCGAAATGGTAGAGTGTACACATTTTTCTGATACCCCCACTGCCACGCCCACAATTAAGAAAAAAAAGGTTCAAAGCTTAATTTAGAAAGCTCAAACCTTTACAAGATATGTAGGTACTGCTCTCCTTCATAAGTTTGTCGTATAAAGCTTTTGTCACGCCTACTTTTTGTGGGCGTTTTTCACTAAAATGCTGTTTTTCTAAAAAAAATTCCATGGAATCGGGAAAAAAATGTTTAACAAAATATTTAGGCAATATTTATTCCAATAATTTACCCATAAAAAGTTTTTGGCCACGCCCACATTTTGGGGACATTTTTTTCACAAAATATTTTTTTTTATTAATTTTATAGAATGAAATAAAATACTATCCATTATGTTATTAAGGCTTTTTTCTTTGGGACATATAGGGTTGTGGATATGGTATTGTTCCTTTTGTCCCTTGTTCGTTGTATTATGATTAGTCAGTAAGAGTAAGAGTTAACAATCAGATAAGGCTGCTACTTTTTAAATTTAGTTTTATTTAAATAATGAGTAGCTAACTGGATTTGAAAACACTTTCCCTCTTTTTGCAGAAGGATAGATAAATTATGATAAGTATCTTCTCAAAGGAGAACTCACTTAAAATACCCACATGCTGATGTCGCAGTTTCGCGAAATATTTGTAACTCACCATTTTTGTAGAAAATCCATTGGTGTCTACCCATTTTGGTAGGCAGCTAGTGGATAAATAGACTGAAGATGAACTCTTTCTTTTGGCTTTTTTATATAATTTGTATAAGTGCAATAACTTTCTTTTCAGTTTAAAAATTAAATACGAGAAAGTTAAAAATGCCAAACACCCTAATTTCAATGCAAATAATACTTAAGGTCATACCTAATTAAACATTATTTATTCTCTCATTTACATCCAAAATGGAGTGCCAAAAATATAGTTCTCACCTTTCCCCCAACAACCACATATGTATGCTCCATAGTTATCTTCTTGGGCAATAAGAATTCATGATCTATGGACTTCCTATCATCATTGCGTGCAGAAGGTATAATTTGTGGACACAATCCTTAAAGACATTTTCCACAAGACAAACAACAATACTAATTCTCCACCGAGCCCACATTTTATGTGATATAGCTAGTCTTGCTCAGAACTATCATCAGCCAAGAACAACGGCAGCAACTCAAACGCACGCACAACATATGGAAAACCTCAAGAAACCTGAAGAAAATTAAATTGAAATGCCCGACCACAAGAACTGTCGACCAAGCGTAAACACCCAAGCACACACTTGCTAATTGAGTGACCCTTCTGCAGATGTTCAACTGCTGGCCAAATGATATGTGGTCCACAATGACACACCAATATCTATTTTATGTACATATGTGTGTGTGTGTGTCGTCCTGTTCAACATTAACTCACGATGTGACAATAATTATTATCCTTGGGCCTGATAGGCGAGCATGGACCACAATAATTTCCTCCACGACCACCACCAGCAGAGTAGTAGTCCCCATAGCAATTGTGACATCATCAGAGCTGACCACCACTACCACTGCTACCCTGCCACCCTGATACTCTTGTGTCCTGCTAATGACCACAAATTATGACACCTAACTACATGACGAGCCTAAGTGGCCCACTGCCACCACCCCTACGATGAGAAAATCTGCCAAGACAGTTGATATATCAAGTGCATAGCCAGGGTTGAGACTTGAGAGTGTGTGACTCCAGTGAGCTTGGGCATTAATAACTAAGTGCCGGTCGGTCGATAAAGGGTTGACTCCGAGCATTGGAAAGGTCTCTGCGGTCAGGTTTATTATGAAAGGGTGGCGGTTGGCCAGTGAAGATGTGGACACAATCACATTTTGGGGTCTAATTTTGGAAGAAGCCTTCTTCTACAACACAGTCCCCCACCCACAGTCCATCAATCATTCATTGACAAGGTCCCTAATTTGATTGAACCCGATAGTTTGTGTGCATGGCTTGGAGTTACCCTGCGCACCTAATGATAGATGAAATCCCAGTGATTGAGAGAGGCGTTTGGCTCATAAATTTTTGAAGCAATCCTGATTTTGATATGGGTTTCCGCAGAGAGGGACTGACAAACAATTTACACTGCAGAGCACGTTTACGAGGCATTCACATGCAAATGGCTTCAATAGCGCGATAATTGCGATATTTCAGCGCTGAAATTTGCACCTGTCCACTGATTGCTCACCAGCTAAAGCTACACAAATAAAACCCAAGCAAGCGAGGCTTCGCAAGTAATAAGCCTGTAATTAACAGCGCTTGATATGTTAATTAATTACCCGCGCACAGTTGGCTTAATTAATTCTTTTCGTTGCGCGATGCATCGCACACAAGAAGGGGGGAACATGCCATCTCTGTGTCACTGGGTTAGGCCACAGAGTATCGCCTACGCCTGACTCACAGCTTATCCCGGAGATTAGCTGAGGTCGTTTTAAAATCGGTAGTGTAAGTCAAAGTATGACAACCCCCGCAATGCCCCTAGCCAAAGGTGATAGCTACAACTCTCCTCATGCATCCATCCATTCGTTTGTCGATTTAATTATTGTACATCTATGTTGAGTGGTTTACCATCCGGAACCGCGAGAAATTAACTTCATCAACTCATCTCTCAATCGTGCGAAATTGTTAATCGGGGCGTCTTTGCATTCTAAGATGTTTACCTCTGCATAGATGCCGTGTTTGTATGTCACGCTGTGTTGCACACCTTTTCACACAACTACACATCCAAGAGACCGGTACATGGCTTTATTAAGTGATAACATAGGAAAGTTGCATATACACACTTCTTTCTCCCTCAAAGAACACAAAGTCCTGACATTATCGCAGTCCAGCATTATAGTACATCTAAAGCTGCATTTCGAATTGGTCTGATAATCGACTGAAAAAAAATAAAACTAAGACTGATGTCGGCGCAGTAGCAAAGGTAAATGATGTGTGGAAGAGTGATGGGGCGGCTGGCGGTTTTTGTCTGGATTCAGAAGAGTCAAGTCAACACAGTGAGTGAGGTGCATGCAGTTCATGTATCATGCGAAACAATCATCACCAGGTCGGAAGGTGAGATAAAACAATGTGGTAATTAGAGTCGTTAGTGTAAATAAAATTTTTATGAAAATTGCCGCTTCTCTATCCTATTATGCCAGGTTCGACCTGTGAAGAATTTTCAAGATGCAGCTGAACTTGATTTTGCGATTGAAAATTATTGCTGGGCTAAATGTTTCGTTCATAGTTTCGTCATCTGTTTCTCTGATTGTTTTTAATAAAAATGAAATCCTTAAACCTTCTCTTCCATAAATATTTTTAAAATGAGCACTAAAAATAGAGCTTTACCTACATACTTATGTAGCTATAGGTATCTATATGTAAGAACTTCAAAGTACAAAAAAAAAAACAAATTGAAAGTACGATTCTAAAGATTAAAAAGAAGCGTAATTCACTCACTTGATCCGACGAAATTCTATTTATCATATAAAAATCGACATGCTCTAGTAATATATATTGAAGCCATCCACATCAATACATGCTTGTAAAATTGCTATTAATTTATAGAATATACTCATTTGTTCCTATTGAGGGGAAACAGCGGAGAAACTTTAAGTGTACTTGGGATTCGAGCTCGATAGTCCAGACTGTCAAAAACTTAAAATTTAGCTTTAACATCAGATATATAAGTCCCACCGATGCTTAAATAGAATAGACTTTATTCGTCTAAATAAGGGTTGAATCCAAAACTACTTATTTATTTAACGTGCTCCCGACCTGTGAAGAGTTCCTGCTCCAGACACGGTAGCTTTTCATATTCTGCGATCCCAGGTACGACGCTTAATGATATCTACAGCAAGTGCTCTGATATACGTGATGATAACTGTTTCTTAAAAAAATCTACTCTAAATCAACTCTCTATTGAGGATGTGCTCGTCGTAGTGTCATCACAAGAACATAAACAACAAGATATAACAAGATCACATCACAGATCACTAAACGGATATACTATTACCTGCGCTTCAGGCTTCCTTCGATGTTTAAGAGATGTATTCCAGTCCTAAGAACTGCATTCGGTTGCTTGACTTTCTCATAAAACCTCTAAATGTTGTTTCGATCGCGAGACTATTTTATCTCCCTTAGCTAGGTTTTTTCACATAATTTTTTCTTTCTACGTAGGACAATTTTCGTCTCCTTCTCCTGCCTAAGTGATTTGCTCATGCTACCCTTGTTTTACGCTGCGGTGTTCTTATACGTGCATCTTTCATACATTATCATACCACGGAATAGTTTTGTGGGGTGACTGGTGAAATAAGGTGGTTACGTAATTGATGTAGTCGCCATACAGCGACCACTGGTTAGTTTCGACGTTTGTCTATCAAGATGCATTCTCCACATCGATTTGATTGGCGATTTCTTCTGACTTCAAGCTGCTGTGAAATCAATTAATCTGTAGCCGTTATTTGTTATCATTTAGTGGCGACTGTGATTGTCAACTTACCCGCAAAAGATGATTTCCTTAAGTGTTCGTTTGAAGAAGGCTTTCTTGGAAGCATTTTATTGATTTATTGACGCGATGAACGTGACTTATATCCTTATGCATGCCAAAGAAATACAAATACAAATTAGCTCTTCCAGCTGAAATAGTAAGTGCTTGGATTGGAAAACGCTTTCGTATAAATTCGGACACAAAGAAATTTTGTACAATTTTAATTGGGCAGCAACAGTATTTTTATTGCCGTAGGCAAAAACGTAGTGATGACTCGTTCACGGCAAAGCTATATTTGCAAAAGTTCTGGAAATTAAATTTTTATGTTTGCATTTTTAAGTGGAAAACATTTTAAGATTTATTTTGAATTGACTGAAGCTTTTCGCAAGTCTTTTCCTGCAATTTTATAAAATCAGAATTTGACACTTCAAGGCGTTATATTTTCCTTGAATATAAAAGGTATACAAGTCATATTTCCATTTACATCAGTGTCCGCCAAACCGATGAATAAAGTGAGTGACTTTATTGTATTTGACAATAGGTTGGTTGCAATCTACCTCATCGTCTTTTCATAGTTGTCATCTGCAGTCAATCTCAAGGAAAAAAACAACCTCTCAAAAGACTTAATATAAGGCTGTTCCACCCAAGGCCTTTGAGAAATGCAAAGATTTCTCCAACCATTTGTGTCAGGCATATGCAAAAAGTTCCAAGCATATGGCTAGGAAGCATCTGATCTAATTGTAAGAGTCATCCCACGTCACAGTGAAATTGCCAGGTAAAACGTTTTGAACCCTTTCTCACATTGCCATTGCAGTATCACTGACACGGCTAATTTCCAGGCAAATTAAAGGCTCATTCACAGTAGAATGTGAAAAAATAAAAAAACGCAAAAAAAAAGAAGAAAAACTTAGCGCATAATTCAGAACAAGACCAAAGGAGTATATGGGAAAGGGAAGCAATAAAAAGAGCACACTATGACGACCATAATACAGAAAGGTTTCAAGTGCATTACACCACAATCGGGCATGCATCCGTGTTCATTGTGCAAACTTGGTACATATATTGTTGGTACTATTTGCCAGAAGCTCACGGCTCACCGGTCTGTCCGGCATAGTACACCGTTCAACAGTTCAACTTTCCTCCGGTGAGGTAATGAGAGATTCGCGTGTTGTGATAAATGAAAAAAATTTCATGAAAGAATTAAAACAAACTTAGTACCTTTTTGCTCGGTTTTTTTTTTTTGCAATATTATTTTCGCGCATACCCGTACTTAGGAGTGCGCTGTTGCCGGTACGCCTATGATAGTATAGAGAGGTTTACAAATGAAAACAGGAATGAATTGCACAAAAAAGTAGGTTACAAGTGCAGCAGCATATCATAACTGATTGAGGCGTTCAGGTTAATTTCACTCAAGTCCGGTGTTGAATACAGGTTGCTAATGAGAAAAATAAAATGGAAACACTTCCCAAAATGTCATATTTGGCATAGGTACATGCCAACATAGTGTGTGGGTAAAGGGAGTATACTTTACAAATCATCAGGTGACAGAAGTCTTTTTTACCTCCAGAGTCTGCGCTCTTACGAACTGCATCCTCTTTTCAGAGAATTTTCAACCCATTTCATTTGGAGATTTATCCCACATCATGAGAGATGAAGAATCTCAACAACAATGGCGTCGAAACGTCGCTTCTGCACAAAAAAATGAATCAACGAGAACATAGTTGGCGAAAAAGGCATACCACATATGGAAAATGAACTTAACCCAGACACAGCGTATCGATTTTTGTTCCCTTGATTAGGGTAGTTCCGTACATGTGCACCACCCACATAGAAGTTCTATCCCAGTCTAGACAGACAGAAGGAATTTCAGGTTTGGAATTCGTAAAACATGACTTCTGGTACCCAATTAGCTGTGTTTCACTTGAACTCACACTGACAGATATATATCCCAGCTCCTCATCACACATTTGGATTATTTATTACCATAAACGGAGGAGATCCGCATCCGAGATCCGGATTGGATTTCACCCTCACTTGGCTTGGCGGCGGCGGCGGTAGTACCCGTGTTTTTG
The DNA here is from genome assembly GCA_963576555.1 of Ferdinandea cuprea. Classification (NCBI taxonomy): domain Eukaryota; kingdom Metazoa; phylum Arthropoda; class Insecta; order Diptera; family Syrphidae; genus Ferdinandea; species Ferdinandea cuprea. The sequence goes on from OY754958.1 coordinate 4,732,815, forward strand.
TTCTGTTTTATTTCTTTAAAGCGCCTAATTGACACAGATCCTGACATATGTTCGGATTTCTCCCCAATGACATGAGATTTTTTTCCCATTTCATTCGGTCCACTGGTTGACACTTGGAGGCACAATCTACTTACATCTTGTTCTTTTTCGTAGTGGTGATGGTGTTGCGTTGTGAATTTTAATTCAGGATATTTTGTTTTTGTTTTGGATGTTTTTTTTTTAACATTTCATCGACCGCCCAGGATTTTGTCGCTTTTTTTGGTGTTTGGATTTTTGGTATTGTAGTATCCTTAAGGAAAGGACGCATAATGTATAAATCACAGTAAGGGTGATGGTGGCGCACAAAACCTGAAGCGTTAAATGATGTGTGAAATAAACGTATCCGTTGGGATTGATGCCCAGAAGGAGAGTTGCTGTAGCAGGTAACTGTTTGTATACTCAGCTTGACTTTATCCGCATTGAAATGCAAATTAGGCGACATTTTCAGTGAGTCAGCTCAGCTAACAGGTCATAATGAATAGTCCTAATGGGATTTGCAAATCAGCGAAGCGTTTGTATTCTTTTTTTTTTTTTTTGTTTGAGGAAGGTTAACACTTGGGATTGTGACATACTAAGGCGAGAAGGAAACTTTCAAATGACAGACAAATGGTTTAATTTCGATTACGTAATCTTTCCGATGTAACTTCTTGCTTGTAATCAGAGGTTTGTATCTAATCAATGAAAATCCGCGGCTCATGATGACGCATTGGAACCGAAATCTTATAAATATCATCATTTGCTTAAATTGTTAATAATGTACAGAATCATCTCTGATTGTTCTGCTGTTTTTCCAATAAGATATCTGAGATGTCCTAGGTAGATTTAGCGGCTTCAATTTCAATTCAATTCAGTGAAATTATGAATTAAATTATAAAAATTTAAAACTAAATATTAAATTAAAAACTTACTACTGCAATGGAAAAGAAATAGAAAATTTGGGAATAGAATTGAGAAAATGACAAAGCTCAAATCAAAGATGAGACAATTAAAAAAGGGTAGGCGAATAGGATACAATTAGGAAAAGTGTTTAAACACTTCACTTTTAAATTGCTTGCGTGAACAGAAAGCAGGCTGAACGAGTTCAAATATTTAAAAAAGGGCATGATAAAATTGAAAGTTCTCGTCGACTAAACAAATTTTAGTTTTTCAAATAAATACAGTGGTGATTGATTATGTAAATGTAAAGATTTATGTAATTACTCACAGCATCGTATATCAAAAAATTTAAAAATTAACTCCCAAGGATGTGCTTATGGTAATGAGATACATATGTGGTTGCATATTTTTATTCCAAAGGCGTGTCGAACCATATTAAGCTACAATTAATTTGTGCTGGTAGACGGAGTCTAATTTGCATTAGATAACTCACATAATCAAAGATCGACATAAGAAGGACTTTTTCACTTTTTCAACCTTGGCTAGGTGTTAACGTTGGGAACAGTAAGAAATTTCGGAATCCTAAATGAATAGGCACTAGTAGTTAACACGATCAATGGAGAAATAGGACTGTAGAACAGCTATTACTAGACAGGAAACCTGACGGCAAATGTGATAATAAATTAAAACGGTGGAGGTGGTTGAAAATCCAAGAATATTTTCAAAAATTTTACATTCACAAGACGAAACTCATATTGGACGAACATAGGTGACTAGTATGGGTTTTAATAGTCTTTTTTCAACAATCCGGAAAAGTGGAGGAGATACACTGAACGAAAAAACATTGGTTGAATCAAAAAAGTTTAATTTAAAACAAACAGGCTTAATGTCCGACCGAGCACAATAAACACAAAAGTTGTTAAACTATTACGAATATAATCCAATTGACTTTTTTTTTAAAAAAAAAAGTAACGACAATGGGGGTTAATGGGTGTTGATTGAAGACGATCAATATTTTTGAAAAAAAAATTCAAAAAACGCTAAGAAACGTCATTGACGAATCACAATCAAAAAAAAAATAGGATCAAATGTATAAAAAATATAATTATGTAAGTAAAAATGATTAATTTGGATCCAGCATAGACATTGTTGAAGAAACACAAACGTTCTTAAATTACCACGAATGTGTAAAATTGTCAGGGTTTTTTTATTAAGGTAACGACAAATGTATCCTCCCTAGCAGTGGTAGGATTGTGGCACTTCATGGCCCTTCCACTGCTGGTACTAACACCCCTAGTACGTCTCGTAGTGGAAGTTCGCGACAACGCACTCCCTCGAGGTCGTACTATAAACAACGACGCGAGGCAATACGGACTCTGAAGGTCTTTGGAGCTATTCTGGAGACCAACAGAACTCCTAAACAGGTTGCCAAGCTGAAATGGGCCGAAAATTTTATGACCAAGGACAAGGAGACCAGCGGTGACTTTACGTCTAAGCGCCAGAGGTCGGTGGAAGAAACCGCTCCGGTTTCAAAACGCCCCAAGGTGCATAACACCAGCACCTCCGCCGTTAAACCTCTCAGGTCCTTCAGCGATGTCCTCAAAGACAAAATCGTGGTTGCTGTCATTGATCGTAGCGACATAGACGGCACGATATCTCCCGAACGATGGCAAACGGTCAAGCTGAAGCTCTTAAGTAGCTTTCTACCCTTCATCAGGGCAACCCCTGGACCGCCACCGAATACTCAAGATGCTGGTTGGCATCAAGGACACGTCAAGCTAATCGCTTGCGCGGACATAAGATCTGTCGATCTCTACAAGTCGGCTGTAAGCAGTCTAGGAGAGGTTTGGCCGGGTGCTAAGCTCGAAGTCGTAGCAAAGGAGAATATCCCTAGCAGACCTAGGACTCGCACCTGGATCCCCATCGAACCACCATCCGCGGATGAAGTCCTGGAAGTCATCCAGCGCTGCAATCCCTCATTACCCACCCATGACTGGAAGGTCGCTAAGCTGGAAGAGCAAAGGGGTGCCTATAGATCTGCTATTATAGTAATCAACCAGGAATCCCTTGCTCCTTTGGCGCAGACCAACGGCATGATAAGTTTTGGTTGGGAGAAAATCACTCTGCGCGTCTACAAAAAGGATGAGTTAGAGACTGGCAAACTGCCTCCTCACCCCTTAGACTCCGATTCCGCAGCCCCTGACCCGGGTACATCCGTATCCTTTCCTCACATGGAAGACGATGTCTCCGCAGACCAGGCTACCCCAACCAGGCCCACTGCCTCTATTACTGACACGTTGTCGGACATGGAGACGGAGGACTGCCTAAACAAGGTTCTTCTTCTTAGTGAGGATGAACTTCTTGGTTCATCTTCGGAATCAGAGGGCCTAGATAAGACCGTGGTGGAAGTGGTTCTGCCTAATTGTAGCAATTGATGCTGCAGTTAGTACAGATAAACCTCCAACACTCCAAAAAGGCTTCGGCCTCCTTGCTTCTCCGTCTTTCTCAAGATAGAGAAGATATCGTCCTGATCCAAGAACCATGGATTGTCAACAACCTGGTTTGCGGACTCAGGACTCCGGGATACTACGCACTTTATGTATCAGACAAAGGTAACCCTAGATCCTGCATATTAGTGAAAAGTAGTCTTAATGTATTTTTACTACCTAATTTCAGCGGACGAGACATAACCACAGCGAGGCTAGAGACGGCCAAAGGCACGTACTGGCTGACTTCGGCCTATCTCGCCCATGATATCGTGGGAGATCTCCCAGGTAAGACCCTGGAGGATCTTGTAAAAGAAGCTGAAAAACACAACACTGGACTCATAATTGGATGTGATGCCAACGCTCATCATTCAGTATGGGGCAGTTCCGATACAAACTACAGAGGTGAGTCACTTTTTGATTATATTTTACACACAAATCTCATTGTTTGCAACAGAGGTAGTGAACCTACTTTTATAACCAGAAGTCGACAAGAGGTCTTAGACATAACTCTCGTCTCTGATTTCATCATTGAATTGATTGGTAATTGGAAAGTCTCGTCTGATCACTCGTTTTCGGACCACAGGTACATTCAATTCAGTCTAAATGATGACCCTCCCCGCCAATCAACCTTCCGGAACTACCGCAAGACAAATTGGCTCCTGTACAGAGATTCACTTTGGCATTCAGTGAGCTCTATGCTATTATGTCCCCCTCATGACACCAACGAGCTTGATAATAAAGTCAGGGAACTCACTATGGCTCTAAATAAAGCATTGTCCTCCTCATGTCCTCTCACTAGACCGAGAGGCAAGCGTAAGCCGCATTGGTGGACATCGGAATTGAGCCCACTTAAGAATGTCTGCAGGAAACTGTTCAATAAAGCCAAGGCCACACGAACAGATTCTGACTGGGATGCCTACAAAGTATCCCTCAATTCCTATAAAAAAGTATTGAGGAAAGCCAAAAGAATATCGTGGCGACTCTTCTGTAGCAAAATAGAGGATACCTCCGAAGGTTCTAGGCTAAGGAAAATCCTCTCTACAAATCCAACGATGCCCAGCTGTCTCAAAAAATCGGATGGCTCTTGGACTACGTCTAGCGAGGAATCGCTTAATCTGCTATTAGATACCCACTTCCCAGGCAGCTCCCATGTTATAAGTAGTACGAACCCAAACAGGGCAAGGACTCACATAACCAACATTAATGATCTAATCACCAGGGATAGGCTACTTTGGGCGCTACACAGCTTCAAACCATATAAATCGGCGGGACCAGACGGCATTATACCAGCCGAATTACAAAAAACATCAGATATTATTCTTCCGGTGTTGGAGTTAATTCTGAAAAGTTGTATTGAACTGGTCCACATTCCGCTGTTATGGAGAGAAGTGAAAGTGGTTTTCATACCCAAAGCTGGCAAATATTCCCATGTCACTCCGAAAGATCTCAGACCCATCAGTCTATCATCATTTCTCCTAAAAACTCTAGAAAGATTGATAGATATCCATATTCGTACCAACATTGACAAAAGGCTGCTGTCTACCTCCCAACATGCCTATTGCAAAGGCAGATCTGTAGAAACAGCCCTACACTCGTTAGTACGTTCAATTGAATATTCCCTTCACCATAAGGAGTATACAATGGTAACCTTCCTCGATATAGAAGGCGCCTTTAACAACGTCAATACATCCGCGATCTCAACTGCACTGTCGGATCTAAAAGTGGATAACACACTTAGCGAGTTCATTAATCAACTACTAACCAGTAGGATTATTAACTCAAAGCTGGGTATGACCTCCGCCAGAAGATCTGTCAGCAGGGGAACCCCGCAAGGAGGAGTCCTATCCCCACTTCTTTGGAATCTTGTGGTGAACAAACTGCTTGTTATCCTGGAAGGAGAGGGCTGCAAAGTGATTGCCTATGCAGATGACGTTGCTATTGCCGTATCGGGGAAGCACCTTAACACCTTAAAAGAACTCCTACAAAATGCTCTTAACAAGCTAATAAGATGGGCTGACGGTTGTGGTCTGGGCGTCAATCCCCACAAAACCGAACTTGTCCTCTTTACTAGGAAATACAAAATCCCACGAGTTGACCCCCCTTCAATCAGGGGTACCAGCTTAGTCTTCTCTGACGAGGCCAAATACTTAGGTCTCATCCTGGATAGGAAGCTCAACTGGAAATCTAATATACAAGAAAGAGTCCGGAAAGCTACGGTGGCACTCTTTTCTTGCAAAAAAGCTATTGGAAACAAGTGGGGACTACAACCCCGAATTACTCACTGGCTATATATCTCGGTTGTAAGACCGATACTAACGTATGGAACAATTGTCTGGTGGACTGCCTTAGAGAAAGCGATAAATCGTGATAAACTGGGCAAAGTCCAGAGATCAGCATGTTTATGCATAGGCGGAGCGCTTCGCACCACTCCCTCAGCTGCACTCGACATTCTGTTCCATTTGATACCCCTTGACATCTTTAGCAGACAGACGGCTGCTACCACGGCCACTCGCCTCAAAGCAACTTCTCAATGGGCCGATAGTGAAATCGGCCACTCTGCAATTCTGAACATACTCAGAATCCCTTCTAGGAATATAGACTACACCACACCCCAACTGCTGTTCGACAAAAACTTCCAGATAACCATCCCCCCTAGATCCTTTTGGGAGGATGCCTTGCCGGAAGAAGAATCAATCCATTTTTACACGGACGGTTCAAAAACAAATGATGGAGTGGGTGGAGGTGTCTTTTCAGACAGGCTCAATCTCAGTCTCTCCTTCCGTCTTCCTAATCATTGTAGTGTTTTCCAGGCGGAAGTTATGGCGATAAAGGAAGTCTTGTCCTGGCTAAGAAAGAATGTGGTATCCGTAAAGGATATTCGAATCTTTTCGGACAGTCAGGCCGCCATCAAGTGTCTGGACTCTGTCTCTATTAACTCTTTAGTAGCCCTAGATTGCCGTTCATCTCTAAAGGAGATGGCTGAGCAGTTCAACATTCACCTTTGTTGGGTGCCGGGGCATAGGGACATTCCGGGTAACTGCAAGGCCGACGAACTCGCCAAACTTGGAACTACCCTCTCAATCTTGCCTGAAAAGGGCTCCTTAGGCACACCAGTTTCCACGTGCAGGCTCTGGTTTAAACTGGATGCATTAGAAAAAACTAATCACAGATGGACAAATGGTACTACTTGTCTGACAACGAAGCAGATTTGGCCTAGGCTAGATCCAAGACGCTCAAAGAGCTTGATTACCCTTAATCGATCGCACATTGGTGCTACAATTGGTGTCATAACTGGACACTGTTTGTTAGGCAGGCATGCAGCAAGGCTTGGTGCCTATTACAACGACTTCTGTAGGAGCTGTTTGGACGAGGAAGAGGAGGAGACTACTCTACACCTTCTCTGCGCATGCCCTGCTCTCTCTCGAAAGCGAAACCTCCATTTGGGGGCCTTCTTCTATAATGATCTTAATGATCTAAACTCAACCGACCCAAAATGTCTCTCACGCTTTATTAGCTCCTCAAAATGGTTCAACGTGTAGGCAGAAACTTCAGATCCACGTGGTATCACAATGGACCTATATTGGTCTAAGTGAGTCAGACTTCTATCTGACTGCCACTTCAACCTAACCTAACCTAACCTAACGACAAATGTGGCATCGCATAATGCAAACATTTTCAGAATTCAGTTGAAGAAGGAAGAGTGTAGATTAAAGAAAAAGTATTTTTTTTTTTTCAATCTGCACAAAATAAAGAGTGATATTGTATGTACTTAACTACATAAGTGATAAACAACAGCTTTCTATTTTAATATTTTTTGACCCACCACCAATTAGAAAGGAAATCTGTCAATAAGCTTGTACAACCACTTATAACTTTTCCCTGCCAAATTTATTTGGAAAATAAATTAATATACCTATTTCAAAGGCTTCAGATCCATGAGGAACACTGGAACGAGATAAAATCAAAGTGGAGGTAGGCATTTGCAGGGAGACATGAAGATGCCACTAGAATTTGCAATAGTTGTCTTACACCAGTTGCTTGTTAAAGAGTAACCAATTAAAATAACAAATATATGGCTTACATTTTATAAATAAATTCCGATTTTGATATTTTATAGCCCCGCAAATAAAACTGCTTAATAAAGCAATGGGATGAAGGCTTTCATAATTCCTGTCCTCAATGTAAAGATGAAATCCCAAAATTGCAAGGAACTTTTCGAAAGGTATACGACTGTACTCAATGTTTTTCATACTTCCTTCATTTCAAGAACGAAATACGTTTAAATCCTGAATTTATTACATTATATTCTTACTCCACCTGACAGGCGAAACACAATTCGGAGTTAAGAAGGATCCAAAAAACGAAAGTTCTATAACCTAATAACAATCAAGGATTTACAACAATTTCCAGTCATTTATGTCAACGAAGCCAACGATTTTAATTCGATCCCCATTGGATCGTCTAGCGAATAAGGTAAAAATAAAAATTTAAAAATAATAAAATCCTATGAAAATAAATTTTATTAGGTAAAAATCGTTGAAGCTTATTGTACTGGAAAACTAAAACTACACAAACTTTTAAAACTATGATAAAAATTAAAGTGTACCAGAAAAATATAAAATTAGAAAGCATTTAAAAAGAAATAGCGTTATTATTTATTTTTTCTATTTTTAGGTGGAAAATTACAAGTAAGTATGAGTATATAAAAAAATGTGTTTCATTACGATTTTTTTTTATTCAATAATGGCTGTGAAAAAGTAACAACACTTGTAAGATGTTATAAGCACGGACATATTTAAACAAACATAAATAAATTACAATGTTCTAATTGTTGATTAATAATAATCATACTTTAGCAATCACTCGCCTATAGTAATACAAGCAGAATCAAATTAATACTAACATAAATATTTTGGAACAATCACTTCATATATAAAGCAACACGGATGTCTTGTTACTATTGTCATGAATTGTGTTACCTTGAATATAAAAATGTTGATGCTAAACATGTAGTAGCTTAAAACCGAAATTGACATATTGTAATGTTTTTCAGAAAAAATTGACAATTGAACTTTGGTTTTAAAATTGTGTTGATTTCACCAACGTTTTTTTTCGGTGTATTTATAATTTATGGAGCTTAATAAATGTGGAAGTATTATTCTTATAAAATGCAAATCAATTCCATGCTTACCAATCGCGTTTAATTTTAAACCACGAGTCTGCAGATCTGCATCGTGGAAGTGATTTGGCTTGGCAGATGCGGTGTGCACAATTGAATAAATTTATTCACTCTATATCCAAGCGTGAGTGTATACATGCATAGTGATTGTATGTACTAATAATAAAATAGGCTTCAGCCGAATGCACCAACCAATAATGTCAATAATTTATGTGTTAGAAAGTTTAGGCCTTAATATAATTTACGAAGGCAATTCATACCGGTAATCAATACAAAATTTGCTTTCCGAAATTTCGTGAATATCAATTGGTGTACGAGGCCCGTAAGGTACAGTTGAAGCAGTCAAAAGATTTTCTAAAGGCTTAGAATTTATCTCTTACTCAGAATATACTTAACAGCTAACGCATTTAACTTAGTAGCCAGGAAGTTATATATATGTTATGCTTTTCAAGTTTGCCATTAAGCATTAAATTGGTATCTACTACGACCTTACTTTGAACTCAGTAAATATTTGCACATTCCAGACAACGAAATCTTTATTAAAATATATGTACATGTCTACCTACTTACTACGTTCCCCCAATTTTGAAAGCTATGGAATACAAAATAAATTTCGACGTACTGCCAATCTTAAGTAAGTGTTTCGAACTCTCATACTTATGACCCCAATATGACATAGGAATAACCACAGTGTCACCTTTTCAATTTCTCCTCAAAAGCAAATCAATTCCGCAGCCAAATATCAAACGAATTTATCTTACACCTCTGACTTTTGATTGAGGCGCAACCAACAACTATTCCAATCATAAATATATTCAACCTTAATCGGAGCGAAGCTCTTTTGTCTATCAATTTCATGACGAACGACCCGAAATGATTTCCTCACCCGTGTCGTTTGGGTAGTAAGTTTCCCGGGACCGAGCAAAAAAGAAAAACCATCAAAAATTGACAAAAAGACTAAAACATTAAACATAGCAAAACTGCAACCACCACGACACCACTGTCACCGTCACCGATGACGTGTCAGAATTTTCATATGCACGTCAATTTTCCCTCAGCACACCGACATACAACATGGATTTTTCTTTCGGTGGCGGCCCTTTGTTGGGATTACTGGACGGAACTGTCATGTCAATCCAAGTAGTGCTACTCGTTCCTTTAGTTATTATTATTGTTGTTGTTGGAATTTCTGTCAATCTTCTCTCGTTCCGTGTGATTACCAGACCTCAAAACAAGCGACATACAACCACTAGTTTACCACAATTACAAAACACTACCACCAGTCCAGCCACCAGACCAGAATTATTGTAGCGCAACTAACAATGAATCCATTTACGGAGGATGCGATGGATTCGTTCCAAGAATGGTAGCAAGCACATGACAAAAGTTAACAGTTATGTTACGATGTGATCGTAACGACGACGCCGATGGAAATTTGATTTGATTTGACATTGACGAGTGGAACGTCCTTTTTACCGCCTCGAAACTGATATTCCCAATGCGGTGTATTGTGTGTGTGTTTACTGTGTAGTTTGCGCCTGCCCTCCCCTCTGAGTAAACACTGAACAATGCGATATGTTTGGCACAGAGATGATGAGCAATTGTATTGCGTCCTGTGATTCAAAAATGGACCAATTAGGCATGTCTTTCACTGAGGATGATGAAAATTAGTTTTCCATTGATTTGATGTCGCATATATGTACCTACCCAGCTATACTGTTGTAGGGAAGCTTGTTTCAATTGTATGTTTTGTCAGTTCTGTCTCTGTCGTCCTGTCATAAGGTCTTGTGAACTAAAATTTTCTGGTTTAACGATTTCTTGTTTTAATAAGAAAATTATATTTGTGAGAAAGTCAACGAGCATGCAATCACTGGGAAGGAGATGGCAAAAACTACGAGGTTTCACTGTCACAGCATCCTTGGTTGAAATAGGTTTACATCTGTCAAAATTAAAAGCATTGCCGTTGAAATCATAAAATCAACGCTGTTTCAGTTCCATATGAATACAGCATAAAGATATACAAAAAAAAGCAACTGTTTTGAGCTTAAAAACTACACTTAGAACACCATAAAGAATCGTGATGGTGGACGTATTTTTTTCAAGGGTAGGTGGGAAATCTTCCATGAGACATTATGAGGACCTGGCGAGCGTGCCAAGCGTGTGAGATTCTCACTCACTAAAAACACCTCCCTTCAAAACTACAACTATGTTATATCTAGGATTTCCCATTTCCGTTTTTAAACACGTTTGGCAGGCAACCTCCCATCGGAAGTGACTGCTAATACCGCCAATTGCTCGCGGTTACATCTTATTGCGCTAGTTCAAATGGTTTTATACGTTATTGCAGAGTTCATTAAGGCGAGTCTCTGTTGCTGATATACCACGGGGAATTTACAATTCTTCTTAGCACTTTATTTTGAAAATTTTGGTTTTGGTACAACCCCGAAGTTGTGCGTCTAAACTTGCTTGTACAAAAGCAGCTTCTTTGGCATGCTGAGTTTGACAAACCGACCAAGCAGCCGTCTTTTTACATGCGATTTCTATTTAAGTTTCGCATCTAATTTCATTTCCAAATATTTAGCTTCGTCCACTGAAAAACGCTGTTGATAACTCGTTGGAGCTTGTTCGTTGCTAATTTTAGCTTATTTTTCAATCCCGTATGCGTTACTTTATCAAAGGTCTGAGAAATGTCGAGAAATGTCAAAGAAAATATTTTTCTCCTCTAGAGCTTTTTCTATTTCATTAGCATTTCATTCTATAAACCTGGTCGATTGTGTAGTGTTCGATTCTGAGCCTGAATTCGTGATCAGGGATTAATCGGCGTTTTTCACTAATCGGATGTAATCGCTTCAATGACATTTTTTTCAAGACTTTTGTCATTATTGGTAAAGCGATATCGGTCTGTACGATTTCTTGTCATATGGGGATTTTCCCGGCTTCAGAACCGTTATGACCTTAGCTACTTTTCATTGTCGTGAAATTTACAATTACCTAAACAAAGCATTTATGAGATAAATGAACATGATTAGTGCTTTCCTAGGCAACTCTTAAGGACCTTGGACTTAGTGACAGTAAAATAAAGCGGAAAGCGGAATTCTATGCTTGCTGAAGGTACATTTCTAATAGATTCGGTTGTGTTGGAATACCGACGTTGTAAAAGTCTTTAGAAGAAGAAGTGCACATGCATTCAAACATGCAGAGCCGGAATCGTGAGTTGGGCATATGTTATCTTATCTTATCGCTGGTAAATATGAACCAAAATACTCAAAAGCTGAGAGAATATCACTGAGGAAGAGAGGGAGCAAAGCAAAAGTTAGATGTTCTACTGGAGTCCGCGAAAAATTTACAAGCAAGGAAAGAAATCGAGCCAAGTCTTTGTTATTTGTATTGGCATATTGGGCGATTTCTGACAAATTTTGCTCGTCTTTTTAATAGGCGCGTTCCTATTAAAAGCTTGGAACCAGTGGTAAGGTTAACTTTGAGTAAAATGGGACATTGATATCCTCAAACACAAATGACCCAACACATGCTTCCTTTTTAAGATTTTTTATTTACTAATAATTGAAATTAAATTTTATCAATTTATGGTTCCAATGGGAGTTCAATTTGTGGTTATCCAGGTCAAACGAACCGAAAAACCTGAAACTGCTATAAATCCCGTCAGCCTTTCTATCTACCACTACCTTAAACGAAGCGCAGTTTTAAGTTTTAATGCCTCAAAAGTATAAAACTACGAAGGATATGCTGGATTGCTAATAGCTATCGCAAAAAATGACACATCCCAGTGTGGAGCTCGAAAAGCACATGATTTTACAAAGGAATCACAAGCACTTAAATTAAACGGTATTTTAAGAAAAAGCAAGAATACCCAAGGGCATCATGTACGCAACGGTCGTCATTTCAAAAGAGATAAATATTGATTTATTAAAGACATGTTAAGCAGTGCGTCTCAAACTGATTTACGAAATAACGCCCAAACTGATTTGTTCAACGAAATGACATGAAAAATCTTAACAACGAACCGCAAGGAGTCCATGAGTCCTATCTATTGAGCACGACTAGGATTATCAAGGTGTTATATAGGTTTCCTTGGTTTTTAAGCGCAAAGCAACAGTCATTCTACCTCAAAGTAGTAGCTGTTGATTGAGACATTTTGTCGCTTCGTCAAGGTTGGCTGTCTTTTCTTGTTGACATAGTGTACTTTGTTTTGCCGTCGTTAACAACTAGACAACCTGGACTTGGTCCAGGCGTATAGTGCATTATTATAAATCTATGCACAAATGTTTAGTGTATCTTTGTTACTGCGGAATCCGTCCAAAAAATTTAATTAATTTTTTTTTTTTCATTTAATTAATTAGTTTTATTGATAACAGTTTGACTTACACTGTAAGATACAATATCTTTTAATATAGCGCAAGTTTCATTATTAAACAATTATGTATTAAACAATCTTATTAACAATATCAAAAAAATTGCATTAATAATCAAAATATAATAACAGAAAAAACAAAGAGAAGAAAGAACAGAAAAAAATAATAATAAAAGAAATATTACTAAAGGTTTATCATCAAAGCGCCTCAAAATATTGCCTAAGTCTCATCTTGACCCGAGTGCTGCATCCTAGCATCCTTATAATTTGGGGGAGGGAATTCCACAACCGAATAGCGTGTAAGAGTAGAGTACAGGAGTTAGATCAATGGAGCGAGGAAACTGAATTCTATTATAAAGGCACAGTGGTTTCCGTATTTGCAAGATTTTATTGAGCGCTATTAGGGTCCTAAAAGCCAATAAAATTTCAAGGGTAATCCTATTCATCATTTTAGAATATGCGGAAATATGGTAGATATTCCGTAGACCGAAAACATACCTTGTCACACTATTATATAAAACGTTGAGTTTTCGTTTGTACCTGTTATTACTAAAGATTTCGCAACCATATAGAAGTAGAGAGATTAGTAGTGACTTGGCAAGTATCATTCTTGTTTTGGTTGGGGTTATTCTTTGGGTGGTCCATAGCATTCGTAATCCACCATACACTTTTCCGATGGCCAATTGTATGTGAATTGTCCATGTAAGCGTTGTGTTAAATATGACTCCTAAATTTTTCGCTGACTCAACAAACTGAATAGGTGTGTTATTGAGCAGTATTTGAGGAAAATATTATGTTTCTAAGGGATTTCTTAAAATAATTAAGCATTTTCTCTTGGTTGGATTTAAACAAAGTCCATTTGATTGGGACCAGTGTCAGACTTTACTAAGATCTTCATTTATCTCACATGCTCCATTTTCAATAAGTCCCAGAGAACGACTATACCGAAGCTGAACGTACATGTGGAAGGACGACTTGAAACCAAGCGACGGGAGCTCATTGATATACATGGTAAATAGCAGAGGTCCCAATATTGATACCTGCCGGACACCTCTGCTTAGGGGAAGAAAGGAAGACTTTTTATCATTTGCAAGTACTGTCTGGTACCTAAAAGATAAATAGGAGGAAACAAGTTTTGTTGAAGTTGATGCGAACTGGAACTTATCCATTAGTTTTCTGCATAAAATATGGTGGTCGACGTTGTCGAAAGCTTTTGAGAAGTCTAAGAGTTTGAGGAAAGTAACATGGTCCTTGTCGACATTCTCCCTTACTTCTTCAACGGCATTTATAAGAGCTGTCGTGATAAGGTCGATCCAAATGTTCCCTTATCTGTGCGTTGAGAATTTTTTCAAAAACTTTCGATAGAAAAGGCAAATTAGAATAAATTCTTTAATATTAAAACTGATAACTGGAATAAAGAAACAAGAAAATGCCGTACAGTCTCTTATGTAAATCGATTTGTTATTAGCCATTTGTTATGCACAGACATTTAAAAATATTTGAAGAATGTCCCCAGCCTCATCCCTACACTTCGCTTTCACATTCCGTTGCCATTCAACTAATCATTATCACATCCGGACCACCTAATTATGACACTTTTCCTCCACCGACCATTTAAAGTCAAAAACGCCTAATAGAATTCCTAAAACATTAATATGACTCCATTAAATCAGCCACCCAGGCCAATTCTACTGACTCTAGTGGATTGACAAATGCACATCCACCCCGCAATAAACAAGAGACAATGGGTCCAACGAGGACACAATGCTGTTGTGGTCCCCGAAAAAAATAACAACACAAAAACAAATAACAACGTGGCGCCCTAATTTATGTTCATTCGTATAAATTACATGAGCCGGCTTCTGTGGTGGGCTCCCCCGCTACACACCCCTCAGAACACACATACTCACGATCACTTCTAGTGTCTGCATCATCATCATCTCGCGGTAACATCGTGAATGGTGCTATGCGAACGATTTATTGTTCGCTTGTCGAAGTGTGAGAAATTTTTGATATAAATTTCCCTCTCATTAGAGATGTGTCACCGGCGAACGAAATTTTAATGAGATGAAAACTCTACACACAAACACACTCATAAACCCAGAAACAGACAGTATATGCGCGTGCTGCTGCTACTGCTTCTGCTATCACCAGGAAGCGATGACTGAGCTCGCCTACTGTGTGTGTGGCTTTGGGGCCACCAACGCGCTGATGATATGCTTGCTGCTGACGGTGGAATGCTGTGAGAGTCTGATGATTCCCTAATTTGATTGCGTTCAACATTAATAATGTAACGATTGTTGTGACATATGTAGGAAGTGTATTCCGCTTCTGGTGTTATCAGTGGCAGAGTCTCTGTAGCGTTGGTTGTCCTGTGCGGATGTTAATTAATTTTACGAAAATCCGTACGCCTCACTGACTGAGAGCTGTGATATGTTGATAATCCTGAAGGGAATGCAAAAGCTTTATCGCTGATAAGGATAATTTTCTGTTTTACTGATGCGCTGGATTGATGCGATTAATTACTGGAAGATAAATAACGTATGGGTGGGTTTGCGTGTGTAAAAAATGTCTCTTTGAATATGCAGGAATAAGCTTAAATTATAAATAAAGCTTGGATATTGTACCTGTAATGGTCTACTTTTGGACTGAGATTTTAGGAAGAAGATTAATAATAAATCTTGAATGTTTAAAATAACTTGCCATGGAGGTTTACTCTCAAATTGGCTATTAGGCTCTTTAAGGTGTGCACAAAATGTCCATCAGCTTGTTGTGTTGTGAAATTTTCTACCAACCGACTTAGCTTTTCACAAATCGATCTCTGGCGAATTTGTGGAGAGTGAGTTCACAAGCATAGTTTTAATTTTCAGATTTAGAGTGAAAAATGCGGAGTAGTTAAATTTTAAACAGGTTTCCAAGGTTACACGTACAAAACCAGATATGTGCAATTTAGTTCTCAAGGAGTATTAAAAGGAAAAAACTGACAAAAGAAGTAATTTTGCCCTTTCTTTGCCACGTTTATAACATTAAAACGAAATTCTTAACAAAATCTGATTATTGGAGAATGCAGTTACTCGTCATCTATAAACTTTCTCTACTTGTAGCGAGCTAAGAAAACCAAATAGTTTTGATTTCTTTTTGACCTGATTTCGTATCCCTATCCCTATCCCTATTGGTTCGAAAATTATTGTTGTGACATTTGTACGCCATAAACAGTTTACTTCCACTGTCACTTCCGGCTGTCAAAAACGGAACGTCCCTTATCTGGTGGTTGAGGTTTTGTAAATATCAATCAGATCAATCACTTGCTTTTCTGCAGATCCAAGTTTGAAGAAATTAGATCACACTAACTGCCTAAATGCAAGGTTATGCTGCAAAACATAGATGCATGTCGTTGCAGTGGGGGTACGGTAATTTTTATTATTTACACCAACGATGTGCTGAAGTGGTAAAAAAGAAGAGCTACATTTGCTTACGCTGATGACATGGAAATCGTAGTATGTTATCCAACTCTGGGAGAAGCAACATGAAGACTGAAGAATCGATAACTTCAAATTGCACGTCCACTGCGAGTTTTTGACACGGCTACCCTCGCTGATTAGTCAAATTATTGATCAAAAAGTATAATCACAGTGGACTTTTAACTTGGAGGCGCCGATTGTGTCACGACGATCAATATTCGAAATCAGGCCAAAGATAAATTTACCCAACCTAATTACCCCAAAGTTAAGCATCATCTTTAATACCTTTCGATGGGCTTATTTCCCAAATTGTGAAAGCATTGAGCTACTAAAATCTTCCGTATATCTCTCACTCGAGTCGAGCTGCGTTGGAAGTTTAACGACGAACAAAATTAGCGGGTGTTATGTAATAAGTTATCGTTTTGTAACTCGCGTAAAAGGTTGCAAAGACAGCCCTCTACCTTTTAAAACCCTCTTGCGAAGGCGAGTATTGGCTGAATATTTTGTTATTATGATCCTTTTTGTCTTGAAACTTATATCACTATGAGAGGCCTGGATTCGGAAATTGCCGACCTTAAGATGACTTTGTATTACAAAGGTGCTTCGATAGTCCAAAAGTGTGGGCTTTATTGCGAGATATTTGTTGTCAAAATTAGAAAATGCTAATCTATAAAAGCGCCCTGACTTTCTTAACTGGTTTTTTGGAACGACGTCAAAAACTTCTTCTCAGCATGTCTATAAATTCTATTCAATATGCAATGACATTGCAATCTCTTTTCCAGCTCTTTAATACAAATGTTTTGAGTGACTCTTCTTCTCCGGCTATTCGATTGATAGCGTGCGCTCATCTCATTGCACAATCAAAAAAATTCGTAATTGCCAACACAAACCACACCAACTGTTCCTCACTGCGCGCTCTGGAATAAGCCAATCGATTTAATTTTCAAATTACCAGAGAGCACTCATCCCCATAGTCAGGCGAAGAGGATTCCAATTATATAACAATTTGCTTAAGGACATTTACTAATAAAAAGGATAATTAAGTTGATTGCTTCTTTTTCACAGTCCTTTTTTTGTGTTATATTTTGTTTTTGCTGTGAAAGAGCTCATCAATATCAACAGCTTCTGGTGTTCTTTTTGGGTCAGTTGTACCTTGAGGGGATGTTTGAATTTTCTATCTAGCCCTCTTTCCAATATTCATTAAGCTTTCGACCAGGTATACCTATGTCGACCAGTTGTAGTAGTAGGTAATCCTTTTTAGAAAATTAGTCACGTAAACGCATTTCACCAAAAGTAGGCATTGTCCAATTTGTAATTAAGCGCGTTAGAGTATGTTTCGCTAAGTGTCCTCGAGGGACATCAGTGAGTTGGGTGAATTCCATTCTAATTACAAAGTTGCGTTCGATTCTTCATCCATCGGGTAAAGATGAATTGATAATGTCAAATGGTTAATCTTCTCCCCTCTCTTTAGTGTCTAATTTCGTATCCGTCTTGGTTTTTATGATTAATTCGCCAGCTTAAATCATTTCGAAGATCATGATATGATATTCAAAACCAAAAAAAAAAAAATTGAAAACAGAAAACTTGAATAATTCTGTGTCAAGAGCTTCTCAAATGAGCCGTGGAAATATCGGACCACCCACTTGAAGCCGCAGCAGACATCACTGCTGCTGTTGTTACTTCTACAGCCTTACGGCTGATTTGGATCGAAGTGCCCCCAGTTGGGGGGCATTCCTTGTGTGCGCAGTCAAAAAATCTTTGCTGCCACTGACGATGACGATGACGACGATGATGATGACGATGACGACTGCGGGTACGGAGATGATGTGGCTGGGCCAACTGTGTGTGCTGGCTGCCGGTGGTTAACAGAACAGACGACTGTCTGCAGTAACAGTGCGCATGCAACTGCGCAACTCACTCGGATTTCGTTTGGAGGAATCTCTGATCTTTTGATGGATTTAGGCCTCCACCTCAACTGCCACTGATGAATGGTCTCGAAGTTGCTCTCAGCTTGTGCATCGATGTTTTCTGTCGGTTCGATAACCTTTTACCGGATTAATTTGTGCAGCAGAGTCTGTGGAATATGACAGATTGTTAATAGGCGCATTGCCATGAAATATTTAAGTCGATTTGTTTGTGTTACGGCTTAACCGGATCGGAATCTAAAGTGAAATTTATGCTTTTTGTCTTAAATACCTTTCATCGTTGAGAGAAGATTGATTTTTTGACAGATCGGGGAATGGAATGGAGTAATATGAAGGATGGGCTTGTTGTGCAGGTATTAGGTACTCTGTAGACTAACCTGAAATGTCAGTAACATTTAGATGGACAGTAACCTTCGATCAGTTTAATCAGTATTGGAGGGTCGCTCACTTTTTGAATGTTGCTAGAAACATCAGTGTTATGATTGTGATTTATTTGTGTTGGGGTAAATTTGTTCATAACAAACTTGATTATTATTTCTAAGAAGGACAAAAACAAATACATACGGGGAAACAACTAAAATTATAGACAGCAACTTGAAGTTTCTTTGTTTGAAAAGCCACTTGGGTTGGGGTCCGGAGCCGTTTCGGTCAGTTCGAAGACTCTATTTGGACCAGTTACCTATTTCATTTCTCATAAATTGACTCCTTGTGTTGTTTGTATTATATAAGTTTAAAACCCAAGTTTTATTAGATATAGCATCGTGCAAAATGTAAGTTAAACAATATCGTAGCCGTACTTTCTCAATCTCGTGTCTACTCTTTGTCAGGTTTTAAGGAAGAATAAAAAAAAAATTAAGTACATTAAAATGGGTAAATATGATTCTAGTAGTTTCTAAAGCCGGTTCTTGATCATTGAGCGGTTCTAGACAGTCAAACAAGTGTTTGGCTCCATTTTTAAATGGAAATAAGACCTCATGAGTTATGTGATCTTATTTCAATAACTATTGCGAAATGCATATACCCAACATCGCGCCTATACTAATCTAAAGTGACCAAATCTAAAAGTGAAACCAAGCAGTCTTCCCATTACCATCATGAAATCATTAACAATTTTAAAAACTAAATAGAGCTTGGCAGCAATTCGCAGTAGCCATTCAAATAAGAATGTTTTTGGTTTTTTATTTGTTAATAGATTAACAATAGATTATATTGAAATGTTTTATTTGTTCTGTTTTCGCTATATGAAATAATAAAAAATTATTATTATTATATTATCTCTCAAATTGTGTGTTTATTTTTTAAAATTATTATGAACAATTGCTGGTATAGCGAAAAAAGTGTTGGAGACCTCTCAGAAAATTTGGGTCTCATGTCTCATCTTCGACAAAATATGTTGGGACTCATATACCGATGGTGTGTGACATAAGTCCCAATCCCTGCGCCGAAAGAAATAAAAAAAATTTTCTCTTCTTTTTGAGAATAATTTATTGTAAACTTAAACGTTTGTTCCGTCTTTTATACATGTACTTATAATATAAGCACTTATTGTTCAGAAGCGAGCAAACATGCATGGTATATATGAAATTAAGTTTGTTATTTTTGATTTTTATATTTTTAATATACTTGTAGATTTTTTTAGATTTATAAAATGGTCAACCAAAAATTGTAAAGATTTTCCAGCTATGTAAATTATTATTCCTATTTCTTTTATATTTATTTTACTTTTCATAATGTTTGTTAAATTATGAGCTTATCACTTATTGATAAGATATTGTATCTTTCTCAAAAAGTATTAATAATTAAGGCCGAAAGATAATAGCAAAAAGTGATATAAATAGTTAAGTTTAGAGTGTCCGCATGAGGACTATTAATCTAGTACAAGCATCCTGTTAATTTTAAGTTCGATCTAATCATTTTTGTCTAGTATTTAAGATTTTTGGATATAATAAAAATTAATTTAAAATTGAAAACAAAAAAAAATGTAACTTGATGCCTAAGATCATTTATGAAATAATTATGCAAACTTGAGATACTAATACGATGCTGAAAAAACTTTACATTTAGAAATGTGAAGTTCCAAAGCATTGCGATTGCACGACTCTGACAAACTAATAATATCTAATTGAAAATGAATTCAAAACGTAACTATCCGAGAAAATAATTTCAAATCATCCGCGAAAGCCGTACAAAATTGAAAGATTTCATGAACGTCACTATTAATAGCAACGGGCCCAAAATGACTGCCCTGTGGAACACCCGAAGTAACTTCTATAATGCGAGAAGTCAAACCATCGAGTTTAATCATTTGCATTCTAAATATTATTCAGGTAATGACTAAACCATTTTAGCATTGAAGAATGAGAATCCAAAGACTTAAGGTTTGGCAAAAGAAGGGTGTGATGCACCCTATACAACGCCTTTTTACAGTCAGGAAAAAGTTCATAAACTAGTAATCGTTCACCAAATCTATTAAATATTTAATTAGTCAACAAAGCTAAATTAGTAGAATATGTTCTACTACTAATAAAGCCATGCTGACTATTTGAAATAATTTCGTTTACCAAAAAGAGTTTGTCCTTAACAATACTTTCAAACATTTTTGGTATTGCAGAAAGCTTTGAGCATGTTAGCCGATAGTTTTATACTTTTTGCCTTAAACTGCTTTCATATAAATATATTTTTATTCATTTAGGAAGTTCCCAGTTACAAGAGACTGGAAAAGAGAATGAGAAACTGTTCAACTTACAGTTGTGTTCAAAATAGTAGCGCGAGGTTGAAATCGATTTAACTACTTCTCTGGCAAAAAATTTTTGGCGTAGACTGTAAAAACACTTTGGTAAATATTGTAACGCCAATCAGTTAAAATGTGCACATCTGCACTTGCGTGTTGGCGGATTTTATCCAAGTAAGTGACTGCGAACGGGAAAGTGCTGTTCAAAATAATAGTAGCATTTTTCTGAAAAGAGTTTAATTTAAGTTTACTGGGTCAAAAAGTAAGAAATCAAAAATCTTTTGTCATTAAAACATTATTTTAGGTTTTTTGTAAACTTTTTTGTATATTAAAAATTTGTCGTAGTGGGGCGTGGAAAGCACACAAATCCGGAAAAGCGAGAGCTGATCTGCAGATTGTGTCAAATTGGAAAATCTTAAAAGGAGATTCAGGAACCACTTGGGTGTAGGGTGTATCGGCAATTGCCAATGCCCTACGCAATGTCAAAACGACAGAAACTCGGGGAAGGGAACGCAGAACGTTCAAAGCTGATGTCAGGTTAACAGTACGCCAACCAAAACCCACCCAGCGGCATCTTCTAATGTCATAGCAGACAAGATTCAGCTCCCTACTAGTGATGTAACGATTCGCAGAAGGCTGATAGAAAATAAACTTTTCGCCCGAAGCCCACGCAAGGTCCCACTCTTGACAAATAAGCATCTGCAAGCTCGGAACAAATTTGCGAAAAATCATGCCGATTGGCCTGCGACGAAATGACGTAATATTCTTTGGACGGATTAAAACAAAATTTGCCTACTTGGAGGAACTGGTTCCCGACAATACGTCCGTCGTCCGTACAGCAGAATATTTTTCTTAGTATGCGGTAAAAACCGTTAATGTCATCATTTGGCATATTTTTCGTATTACGGTGTGGGCCCGATACATTTGATAAATGGTATCATGGATCAACATGTTTATGTAAAAATCCTTGAAGAGGTTATGCTCCCCCATGCCGAGTATGAAATGCCACGGTTTCAGCGGAATGACGACCCAAACCACACAATTAAAAAGGCAAATGAGTGGTTTCGGGTCAGAGGTATTGAGGTCACGTTTTCTAAAAATATATCATAGTAACCTTTTAAATTGGCAGATTTAAGCAGTTCATCCCAATCAAGACCACCACCAAACCCAAGCAAGATTTTCGTCCGACTTGAACGGGCTGGAATGATTTAAGGCCATGCTATTCTAACCATGCTACTGGTACACTTTTCAATGATAGTTAGTTCTTCATCCGAATTTAACAGGGTGTAAATATTAAGGAGTTGAAAGAACAATATTTTTCTCCATGAAAAGTAAGGTATGCTATTAAAAGTTAACAATCTCTCAAGTGTATTCTATTCTATTACATACATATATGTACCTACATATACATATGTATATATATTTGTTAGTTTCTATAACTATAACTATAACTATATCTCTTTGTAGTTCATTCCGGTTAACACAAAATAGTAGAAGTTGGAAAGAGAAGACAAATATCCAACGGCCTTCGGCCTCACATGCCGTCGCTGCACCCTCCTGTGCTCATTTGGTTTTAAATTGGCTGATCTTGTCTCTGCACGGGCCACCTTTTATCGTAAATAGATAGAGTTGTGTATGCAAACAGACCGATGCCTCAAAACAATTATATAATTCTTTCAAAATTTAGTCTCAATTAAGTCAATTGAACCACCCTAAGTGCATGTTCGTATAATCCAATGACACAAACATTTCAATCTAGCACCACCTTTCTCAATTGAAGTGTTTTGTCATAATACTGCCCACAATGACACTCGCCTAATGATCTTCGAGGGTCAAAACTAATTATTGTGAAATAGTTTTGTTTACTCTTCAAATCAATTTTCCAAGCTAATATCTATCTGCAACACCTGTAATTTTCACTTTCCGACCAAACAGCCCAAAAGTCAAATACACCAAAACCAAACCGAACCTACCCATAAGATTGTTATCACAAGAACTGGTGTCCTTTTTCCATTCTCTCCTTCTTCGTAAGTGTTTTTCAATAATTTTTCATTTGTTTACATGACTCGTCGGGTATAATTAAAAACAAATCAACTGAATTAGGTAACAATAAAAAACCTCACCCCAAAACTAGACAAACACACCTGTGCGCTCGCAATAATCTTCGCATATCATCAGTGGCTCGTGTAATTAGTTACAAAATACCAAAGTATCTATATTCACATAAATAGGTAATATGTGGCACCTCGCGCACCGCCGAAAAATTATTTCAACAATTCCGACAACCGATCGGATGTTAGGATAACATTTCGGACTATGTCACCAGGCTATGGACACCAGCAAGCAGATACAATCAGGTAATTGGTATCCGTTTTATGTGAGGTTCGAGTAATGACACATTCATATGTGTGTAAGTTGAAGAGTTCGGGGTGTCCAATATTCTTCGGGGAAAACAAAAGGGAGCAAAAACACCACCACCTTCCATCCTCCAATTATGGCAAAGATGTGTAATGTATACGCGTTCCGGACGATTTATACCAGGATCATCATCGTCATCATCCTTGACACGTGTCCGGTGTCTTATTGTTCCGCATCCGAATCAGAGGTGCACGTGACATTCAACTTCCATGCTTAGCTAATCGGCTGGGCGTGCACTGGCTCAAATCTGTCGAGGTACTTTGTATCTCTGGCATTCGTGGCCCATAAAATGTCAATTTGTCGCGGGATTTAATTGAATTGAGCGGCAGTGTGCATTGTCCGAGTTAAATGAATTGAGTATATAGGGAACTGTCGCTGGTATCATTTGTTATTTTTGTGTAACTGCCATGTGGAAGCGAGGGAGGCTGAGTTTTTATTGCTACTCGACGTGACCGCTCGACAAGTGGAAGTAAATCAGGAATTTTACTTGCTGAAAATCTTGGAAAATTAAAAATTAATTGACCGATTTATTGATGGAATTAACCTTTTTTGTTGGTTAAATGATATTGAGCATGGGAGGACTTTTAACTATTTACCTAGTTGAGGTAGTAGGAGAGATACCTCTTTTGTAGGACTTGTTGTTACGGCAAATTCAATTTGTCGCAGTCTCACTTTGTTTTAAACTCCCCTTTATTCCCAACCACCAGAAAAAATCACCAACATGATTCCGTGCTCTTAATTGCATTCCAAACCCAGAAATACAACATATAATGATCCTCGGTGGAATTCTTTCATCACACTGAGTCAATTATATCACCATCAGCTCCTTAAATTCTCGTTGCTCTTTCAATGGCAGCGCTTAACTGCTTGTGAGTTCCCAGCACTGTCAATCTTCTGCGCCCAAAAATGTATTCAAAATCTCTTCGCACCTCGATCTGTGTGTGGCTCACTCTGCGATACAATAAAAACGAGCTAATATCGGGGTGAAACTTGAAAACCACTTGATTTGTCGCCAAAATAAACAAAAAAAAATTAAAGTAAGTAGGAAACTTGCGCGCGATTCAAGCGTCTCCGGTGTGGTCCAATCAGACGACACCCAGATACATTCTCCATTCCCAACTTAGCTCCGGTACTCAACGAGATGATATTTGGTGCCTTGCATTGGATTGCTCGTGCTCGTCGCAGCTCAGCAAGCAATTAATTGGAACAAGTGTCACCCCGTGCGATCACACTTCACACGCAGGCATCTTCTCTCCACATTTCATCCTCAATGAAGCGTTCGCGTTAATTAAGACAAACACTGGGCGCTGCTTGTGATTTATTACAACACGATAGAGAGAATAAAATGCATCTGCATCACTGAGATTGCCTATCGAGCGGATCGCCGCCGCCGCGATGTTTCCTTCAAATAAATTCGCTGCTGAGTCTCCCAACGGGTGCTGCTCTGACTCTCCGATCTTCAGGTTTGGGTTCAAATCTGTTCATGTTGTCACATCAACGCTAAGCATTTTTTGTAGCATCCTGCAGCAAGACTCGCTTGTGCATCATTGCATTTCCTATTTTTAAATGTTTAAATGCGAGAAAATGTGTCTAGAACTGCGCGAAAAGCTTTCGT
This sequence comes from Ferdinandea cuprea, assembly GCA_963576555.1. NCBI lineage: Eukaryota > Metazoa > Arthropoda > Insecta > Diptera > Syrphidae > Ferdinandea > Ferdinandea cuprea. The sequence goes on from OY754958.1 coordinate 4,757,917, forward strand.
ACGCGCCAACAAATACAGCGACGAATGACGTGTCTTGCTCAACGCTCTGCAAGGTGATTAAAGGTGTAATGTGTTTGGCATTCGCGATGTCACTTCAAAGCGACTACGACTCACCATTCACCGTTCACCGTTCAGCAAATATCACTCGAGTTTCGAGGTTTCGTTTGTCATTTTGCGCTCGATGACGTGATGAGGTGAGATCTTAGCGAAATGTTCACACACGCGGCTCAAAGGACAGAACGGACGAACGACCGCCTTGATTAATGTTGGCATTTTGCAACGCCAAGTAAATTTGGAATTTTTCGTTAATTAAATGTGAAAAATTTCGCTGTTGGTTGTTTGTTGCTTACTGACTCTGTATCTACAAGTGCTTAGGTTATAATATGAAAGAGGGAGTGAGATAGTCACTTGGTGGTGATACTGTGTGTGCGGAACGGCCGAGTATATATTTTTTTTTCGTTAGATTTAAAATGATAAATTGGCAACGGTTGGGGGTTGAAATGCGAAATGTCTTCAAGATTGTTGAAACTGAAGCCATAGAGGCTGCCAAATAATTAATTTAAAATTGTTATTGTTGTTAATTTTGTTTTATGGTTTGCTTGAACGAAATTGGTGATAAATGTTTCTGCTTCAAGTAAAATGGTTTAACGACCTGCTTTAGGTTGACAAATTAACCTGAATGTACCTACCCATACTAAGTATAGGCAAGTTGCTTGCGAATACTAACAGATATTTATAAAACAGCACCTTTGAAATTTGTTATTTAAGGACGCGCGTGTTGTACGAAGAATTTGGCAGAGGATTTGTTGACAGTTTCTGTTAGATCAAATGCATATTTTTGGCAGTTCAGGTATTGTGAAATTCTTATTTGGTAGATGTACCTTAATTTGTTCTAGCTAGTGAAGCTATTGAATTGAGTTCAGGGCTAACAGGAAATCGTATGCAATCGAAGACAAAATCTATTTAACAAAATAGCTTAGGAATTGGGGGTTTGCGAATGTTATGACCTTGTATCTAGTAATAGTTACCATACCTAAGTACCCAAACAAGTGTAAGGACAAAAAGAAATTAATAGGGAAATGAACGTATAGCTTAATAAATAAATAAATATTAAGCGTAAAAGGCCCATAAGGGACCCAAAGTCTAGCTCTAAACCACTTTGTGTGCGAAAATATATTTTAGTCACGAATGGAAGGGACCTACAGTTTAATGCCGATTCCGAAACGGCAAGACGTTCGCAAGAGGTGGGGCAACGAATACAAACTTTCAGGTGGTAAAGGTCGGAATTTGAACCAGCGCCCTCTCGCTTAGTGATCCAACGCACTTAACCACTAAGCAAATAAGTAGTTTTGCTACGAAGAAGAGTTCATACCTAACGTGACCACTTATCGCGAAGCAGATTTCGGTACAAAAAAATAATACTTCCCATATCATAGTTTAATTCATTTATTATGTATTTTTAAAAATTTATTATAATTGCTGCAATTTTTGAATCCGTAGTTCCGTCAGAGCCGATTTCTTTAAGCATTTTTTTCTGGAAAAAACTCAAAGAACTCAAGGCTGTCATTAAATGTTTGTACGTAATGCTTTCTTTCAGAAGTGTTGAAAGAATTCCACTCATTGTTGGTCAGTAGCAATGCTATTTCCTTATCATGTGTGAACTTTTTCGCCGGGTACATATTTGGTCAAAAAGGTAGGGATCGAAAAATTCAGTATCGGACGATTCCATGCCAAAGCGGTTGTTTGATGCAATGAACTTTGCGGATGATTGTACATGTTCCATTTTTGTGATTGGTCGAGTGCAGACCAAACCAAGATCGAAAGATGGTCAAATTAAACTTCGAAGTATTATAATAAGAGAATTAAAAAAAACTTCCGAAACAGCTAACCCTTAATATACTCTAACTATTAAAAATATTAATTTTAATGTACCATTGAAGGACATAACAATTCGACGGAAATTTTTTGTATTATTTATGAAAACCATTTACCTACTTGATCGCAGGAGCGAGTTTTGGAGTACCCATGCAAATCTTTGGTATTCGACATCGACTGAATCGCAAAATTCTTAAAGTTTTGCACTCGTACAGTAACAATTTGGTCGCAGGCTTAAAATGCAAATGAAATATAAGTGACCATATGGTTTCACTTTTTTCTTCCTTTTTTTCCTCTAAGGCTTGGGAAAATTCCGATAACGCGAATTTGTTCTGCTATGATTTCGGTATATTTGTGAATACCGACGGTTAGCTTCGGTATACCGGTACACAGTGCATAATTTCGGTACTGTACCGGTTATTCCGGTACAGGTGATCACCTTATTCATACATATATAAAAGAGAAAATTTAGTGAACGAAAATTATGTATTTATTTTAAATATAAATGAAGATGTTTTTATACCTGAAAATAACTTGTAAAATAAATATAAATTGGCACTAATTTTTGACAAAAGATTGTGATTCTCATTCCATAAATGGTTACTCAAAACCACAATCTGATTTATTTGAATTAGAAATGCACATTGAATGGATAAATTTTAATCTTGAAACAGTTAATCAAACAGATTGAAAACATCGCAAACAATCGATGTTTAATTTATTAAATATTAATCGTAGGATTAATAAAGATATAAGTATAGAGATTTTATTCATAAAAAAAAATTTTTATAATAAAACATACGCTGTAGTTGTCATAACCTGTACGCTGTTCTCTTTTGTAAGCCCTCCGTAGTATAGCTTTGCTAAGAGAAAACTATAGACTGCAGTGTTCTCAGACTTGAATCACCAAGTGACACCTACAATTTTTACATTTAAGCGTCTGTCAAATATCCAAAACTAATACATTAATATACTTAGGCAGATTTTGTAAATGTCACTTGCATCGAAATGGCCTTTTTAAATGTTCTTAAACGCCAGCCACTAAAATTGGAAGAAAATGTACTCCTTTAGCAAATCATTTGTCAGGACCAAAAAGAGAGAAGAAGACTATGGAGAAAATCCGTCAGTGCAAAGAAGCTTAGACGTCTTTGGCCACTGAAGACAAACAAGAGGGTGTCCGTAACCGGGCTTAAAAAAAATATAAAACAATAATTTTTATAGATTTCTTTGGGATGTTTGGTGGGAATATTTTTTAGAAATAATTAGCTTATCAAATTTGTAAAAAATGTAAGCGCACAACAAACTAAGAAAATCGGCAAACGTCAATCCTTTCATTTCTTTCAGACTATCTAAGTAGGTATTAATTTTTGCAAAATGTTTGAAAATTCTTAGAAAATTAAGAACGTTTTGATATAAGCCTCGGCCCCGTTCGAAACAATAATGCAATTAATAAATTTCAATCCAAACCCACGAATTCGGAGCCGATTGTACCACTTTATCGCAATGAAAGCCGCCATATTTCCAGCTTCTTGTTACAAACATAACATAAAATCATCTATCCATAAAACCATCTCAAATTATGAGGGTTTAAAGCCAATAAATGTCATTCACCCACCACCACCATATCTGATCGTCATCCAACTCCTCCATTTATCATTTCTATACCAAATAAATGTAAACTATTATCTTCCTAATGATATGTCTACGCATTTTGTGGCATCAATAGTTAAACAAAAAACACAACAATTTTTATTACCAGAAGAACACCGTGTGCTCATAAAAAATTGTTGTAAAAGTGTCGACCATCGGTAACAATTCTCTGCCATTCAAATCGATTTTATGATGCGTGGCGATAAAAACCATAAGTATTTCCGACATACTAAACAAAAAATGTATGTATATAAATCAACAACTTCAGCAATGATCTCAATAAAGAACAAGAAACACTTTGTAGGTGCCTATTCCCACCTTCTTTTTACGCATGCATAAATCACCAAAACAACTATTTTCCGTAGAGAAGAGAAAAAATATATATTCCAGAACTCATTATCGTTTAACACCCGAAAAATCCTTTTCATCCCAAAAAAAAGGAAAGAAAACCACCACCACCAACCATCACACAACCTCTTTAACATTTCCAACGTTACCGCGCGGCTCCCTCGCCGACAAGAAAATCATTAACGCGCACAATTTTCTCACCCGAGCATGTGTTGAATATGTCACATCCACAACTTCGCACATAGTAGGTACTCTTACCCGGGAAGGATGTGGTGCTGCTGCTGAACCTAGCGCTCCCACTTACCATTTCCCATCTACTTGCTGTTTGCCGAAAACTGAAATATACCTCCATTTAAAAAAGGAAAAAAAAAAAAACCGAGTAAATAAGGGAGCAGGATGGATATCATGCATGTGTAGGTAAAAAATACAAAACTTCAACCAAATATAGGTACAGCTTCGTCTTCTTCTTCTTTCACAGTAGAGTGTGGTTGACAAAACTCGTTGTTGCTCCTCAACGATGGCTACACAGAGAGACGACGATGATGACGGGTACATCTCATCTCACTGGTGGTGGTGCTGCTGCTGCTGCTGCAACAGCAGCCGTCGATTATTTAGCATAAAGAGGTCTCTCACCGCTGCAACAACGTGACCAGTTTCAGCAATAAGCCTTCAGCAGGCTCAACCACTACAGCAGAACAGAAATTACCATCCACATCCACCCCACCACCGGCGAAACAAAATAACAACAACAAAAACATCCTTCGTTCCTTCATCATTCGCAGCCATCGCTTTGGCATCGTCAACGGTGTGTATTTTTCGCTATTTCCACCTTTACCAGTGGATCGATTAAGAATAAGAAAAGAGCAGCAGCAACGACTGAATCGGTGCAAAAAATGACAAAAACAAGGACTCGTTATTCTTTTTGCAGGAATTCATAATTTCTTCCCTCCGCCAAGTTCCGCCCATTTTTTCACAGCATGCTATTCTACTTTTCGTATGTTTTCGCTTTATCTTTTCACGTTCCCCTGCTGCAGTCGTCAACTATACGAACGACGCAACATTTTGGTGGATAGAACAAGACTGTGCCTGTGCTCTGATATTCCCCTGCGAAATTGAGCGAGTGTAGGTTGAATATTGTGCCACGCCTTTCCAACCAAAATGGCTGAAAGGTGATTTGTGTTTTTTTGTTGTTCGCCTCTTGCCAAGACGGATATTCACCTCAGTATCTAACGAACTCGCAAATAGTAGGTACAGAGAAATAGGAAAAACTAGGTACTCGTAGATATAGTTTGTATCTAAAAGTGGTTTATTATTAGTACTTTGAGGATTTGTGAAAAATTATATACAATAACATAGGCGCTCCCGTCGGTCGGTCCGTCTGTTTGTCTATTTTTCTATCTATCCATCTATATATCCATTAGTTGTCGCACCTCCCGCCTCCCTCATTCGAAAGCTATTTATCTTTATAAATGTTCAACTATCACATCTTGGTGTTGACAATTGAGAAATTTGTAGCTCATTTCGTGTGTTTTGCAAGCAAATCAACTCTGTGTTCTTGTGGCTGATGTCTGTTCTCTGTGTGGGCGGGTTCGTTCCAAATTGTAATGAGTCTGAGATGTCAGCAGTGTTTTGTGGATTTATTTTCAGCATTACCAGCACGACGATGGTGGCGTTGCTCTCATAATTCTTTCTTTATTTTTGTTCTACACATTGCTATTTTCTTGTTGCTTTTATTATCTTTACAAATAGATACGACGTCGTTGGATATAAATTAAGAATTCCGTTTTGCGAATAAATTAGCAAGTCACCACCACCCAACTCGGTGGAGGTTGGTAAATTCATTTTATTAGACATCATTGGTTTCGACTATTTATTTATGACCGTAAAAGTAGATAAAATACAAAAAACAAATGGATTGATACTCGTATTAAGCTATTAAATTCAAGGGGAATTAATCAAAATGTTATTCAAGTTGTTAAGATCGAATGGGAACTCGTTTAGACCACATTTATGTGGCTGTACCTAATTTAAATTTTCTTTAATGCCAATAAAAGCAGAGATACACAGGTACCTTTTAAATGTTTTGATGAACACATCTTAGATAGGTATGCCTCCATAATGGGCACATAAAAATAAACCTAAGCACCTTAGGAGAGCTTCAAATTCTGTTGATGATGGAAATCGAAATTAGATCGTCAAAAGGATATATAAAAAGCGTTCTGCTTCAATTAAGTAGTACCTACGTGCAATTTAAAATGTCTATGGCATGCATACAGCTGTGAAGCATTTGAATATATGAAGCATTTAGATAGAAATGATATTCAAAGATTGACGCAGTGCCTGCAGCTTCGCAAGAAAAGTTTATTACGCTACAGTAGTAATGTAGACTTCATTTATCTGCAAAAGCTGTACAAATTAAGGCCGCAATTAGATATACTGCTTTCTATTTAGACACATACCTAGGTCTATTACAGAAATGTAATAAAGATCTGTAGACCTTTTCCTATGGAACATTTTCAAATGTTGTTTTGGTTTGGAAACCGCAAGTGGAAATTAGTCAGGATCTCTTCACTCGTTTAATAGGGACCAACTACCTGCGACTTTCGTCGTTAACTAGCTCGGTATTTAATTAGTAAGCTCATTTTGAAAACTTTGGTGGATTTTTAAAAAAAGTCGTTCTTCTATTTGACTAGCCGAATCCGGAGAACGTTTTATTTTTCTTACGTTCGTAAAGCCTATACCACCTCATGGCAGATTTAGTAACATACCTACATGGAAAATAAAAATAAAAATCAAACAACAAATGTGTCGATGAAAATCAATTGGTACAACATGGACAAAGAAACAAGCGAATATATATATTTGTAGCAACATCGACCAAGTTAAAAGTGACGAGTGCAGTGGACAAGTTATATATGGGGTTCCCTATATAGACAAAGTTTAATCATTGTTAGGAGCACTACCAAAAGCTTTTTAGCATATGTGTGATACTGAGATAAATATCGGCGAAGGAACTACTCGTGCTAGGTTCAGCGCCTGAAATAGAACATCCATGGGTTAGTTTAGTCTGAAGGATACCTTTGTATATGTAGATGGTTCCCTCATGAACGGTGTCTCTGTAGAAGAAGTTTATTGCACTGATTATCGGACCAAACTATCTTAATCCTTAGGTAGACAAATCACACTCTTTCAAGTAGAGATCTTCGTGATCGCGATTGCTGCAAATATCTTTTAAAGGAAAATTCTTCTCTGGTAGGTAGATGCCACTTTATTACTCTTGCCTGGGTCCTGGGCATACTAGCATTGAGGCTAATAAAAGAGCTGAAGCTCTTGCCTGCCTTTATTCACCCACAATCATTCATAGGATACTGCTTATCAGCCCACAGATGTGAAATGATTGAGGTTTTACGTGATCCCGCATCATGCAGACAATCAAACCGTTAATCGACGGTCCAAAATCTAGCTGATCTAAATATCTGCTAGAACTAAAAAGAGGTGACTGACGATCCTAAACCGGTCTTCTCCGTGGTTTTAGAGTTAAAAAAGCAGGCTTTTGTAAATGTTGTCTGGAAAATGACGAAACCGCATGACAATTTATCTGTAAATGTCCGGCTGTTGAAAGAACCATACTGACTATTCTTGGCAAACACTCCCTCTATGAAGGTGCTCTGAATCAGCTTGACTAGCCAACCTCTTTCGCTTGCAGGTCCATTGTGAAATAACAGTTCTGTGTTAAGTTTGGGCAGCTCGCCCAGATTTGGAATAGACCCGTTGTAAGATTCTGGCCAAGAAGAAGTGCGATCAAGTTAATGCAAAGCGTATGGATGGCATATATAGTGGAGACAGTATCTACTTCACCTACTGCTATAAGCCTACATACTTACCGCGGAACGACAACAAAGCCACCTGGGAAAGGGCATAACCAGCAGTCCTAGTGTAAGACCAAAAAATTACACACTTCTAATTATGAAAAAGGAACCGACATTACTGTACAAGATCTCAAAACTCATGATAGGCGATCCAATACCCAGGAAAGGGGAAAGTTCTCTACTTCACTTGTAAGGGGAGAGATACGTGAACCTGCGATAATTACCGTTATATCGATCTAATCAACCGCCGAACCACCTTTAAGTTTTTATTCGCTTGTTTCACCTCTTACGAAAGTCTGAAAAACATCCAAGAATATCAACTGTCATGAGAAGCTTAGCAATCAAATTAGAAATATTTCTAATCGTTCAAAAGAAAAATATCGTCGCATACACAAAGGTTGGATAAGCCAAAAAATTATTTATTTATTTTAAATCAAGCATAGGTAGATGTTATTCAAAGTACCAGGATCATAATGGAAAACAACATGATTCTTTAAAGGTTTTGCTAGTTAATATTGATATAGCATTTTATTTAGGAAGAGTTCCTGAAACCTTCGTTAACGTACAGGTGATTATGGGCAAAGGCAAGAGTTCGATGCCCCCTGGAAGCAACGAACAGTTGCTATAAGCAAGGTCGATGCGCACCAAAAAAGCATTTTTAATCCCTTATTTTTTTCCCGATTATGTACTTAAAATAAAAGTAAGGCACCCTAAAGAACATCAGCTTTTCTTTGGCGACGAGGCAGACATCCCTGCAAACAACATTTGAAGCTTAGGTGGGTGTTTTAAAGGCGATTGAGTAAGTAAACGCTAGAGTATCTATACTGGCGACATATTTCTGACATTTTATTGCATATGGTTATATAACTTACAAATTTTTATTAAATAGTTTTATGTCAACGGTCTAGCGATTTTTTATGTGAGATTGCATGATATACCAGCGTCTTACCCGACTTCGCTCGAGAGTGTAAATAAGCTGTCTAGTTAAGGTAGGTGGGTGTTTTTTTTTTGACAATCAAGTCAATCCGTTTAAAATCATTGGCCAAATTCTTATGTATTATTCATACAAAAAAAAAGTTTTTTGTAGTTATTCTTGTGCCTGAGGAAGCTTTTTTGTTTTTTTTGAAAATAAACAAAATGCAGTCCTCAGGCAATTTACTTTCGAATTTTCAGAAAATAAGCAACTTTAAATCTAAGCCTTGAAAAAAACCCTTTGATTAAGCTTTTTATATTTCCAAAAAGTTGTAAAAATTTTATTCAAATCCACCGGGCGGTTTGGAACGAGTTTTGAAAAAAACTGGTTTAAAGTTTTCCACTCGGCGGTCTCAAATGTCAGAGAACCCGCCGGTCATTGTTGAATAACTCGAAATGTATTTGGCGGATTATTTTGAAATTTTCAGAGAATAGAGGGAATGCAAGAATCCAGACTCGAGGAGAGCGGTAAAAACAAGCCCACAATGCTCGTATTTTTCTTTATACATCTGCTGAAATGAACCACCATTGCATACCCTCAGACTTTGTAGCTACATCCTTTTGCTGAAGTAAATAACGCCCTGTAAACAATTAATGGCCCGATGCAGGCACATACCCAATTACCCATACTTAGACCCAACACAATATAATGCATATCTAACTATTACAATAGCAAAGAAGACAACTTCAAATACCGATTAATATTTGTCTAACGAGGAAAAAAGACTGACGTTGTCACAAAAACACTATCACGTGAACATTGACTGGTCTTAGAACCATCCCTGAAAACTGGAGTAAGTACATCATTCCCCTGCCTGAAAACTTTGCCGAAACCAAGACGTAAAGTGTTTGGCATAAGAAAAAAGGCGTCTTTTATCACCGCTATTCTCGACACTTTAACTATATATTGTCTTAGATGGTAACCAACGAGTGCGTAGAACCGCGAAATCGTCTATACCAATAAATGGAGCCGATCCCTCCCGGATCGAGGCGATAAGAGAGACTAAGCTCTATAGATATATTTATATAAAGGACACAAATAATGTTACCAATCACAGACACATAGGAATTATATTCACAATTGCCCGCGCGGTTTATCAGTTGAATGCATAAACTTTTGTATTTTGTAACCACTATTTTGGTTCGCACTATATCTGAGACTGGTCTTAAATATCAGTTTTCGATATTTATACAGATCTTACAAGTTTAACAGTAGGAGCTCAAAACGGTAAATGTATTAAACACCCTACTTTCGAAATCGATCGGAAGCTATTCCTCGAACATTATGTTCTACTTGAAAAACCGCTAGCAAAAGCCATTTTAGAAAGCTAAGCTTCCTTGCTCCACAAAATTCAGTTTTAATTGCAGAAGTCTTTAAATTTGAAACGTGCCAAATTTCCTTGCGAATCAAACATATCTTAACTTAAAAGCTTACTTAAGACCAATATTATTAGATACCCTTAACGTGTTGTTTGTTATTTGGTCTTTTGGAACAGTTCATTTTAGCGAGATTCTACTGTCTGACAAGATTTCTATAAAAAAAATGTCACAGCTGCTTAAGTGTTACGAATGTAACTATGTCTAAAAAAAGTAGGTAATAATCTAATTATACAACCGTTCACCATCGGAATTAATGATGTGAACAAAATCAGACGTTAACATATCAAACATTAACACTGTTGCTGTTACAGCTTTGTGTTATTTTTTTTTTATTTTTTTCATTTTAAACACTAATTTTAATTACACGCATTCTAGGCCAAGTGGCAGTTGCAAACTAATTGCTATTACAAAACTGGATTTTGTTAAAAGCTTTTCCATTTGAATTATTCATTGGCACAACCCAGTTTTCTGTATCACACACAAGTGAATGACTCGTCGCTCGTCATCATAAACAATTAAAATCCACAAAGTTACCAACCTGGGTGCCATTGCGAGTTTCTCACAATTAAGAATATTAAGCTATTATCTCCTTCCAATCACAATTTCCACCATAACTATGACATTAAAAATCCTTTTTAATTGCCCGAAAATGGACATAAGCTCCTCAGAAGGTCCTTCACATGCGAGGCTTTGCTTTCTTTTTCGTCCCATCAGCCATTTTTAATTAGCCACCACCATCACGACCTCCACCCAAAATCCTATAGACAATGACAACGACAACGTTTAACAGTTTTTACAAGCCACCTCGCAGTTACGCAACGCAGTAACACACCGTACATGGGACCGAACCCTGGTGACCATTCCTCTCTATATACATTTATAGTAATAATAACAAGCTGAATTATTTAAAATCACACACACACTCCCTCATGCGACCGCAGAGCGAGAGGGTGGAAGGAACATATGTGCGCCGAAGAGTGTCCTGTTCCTGTTCCTGTAACCAATCCGGCAATTAAGTGTAATAGCAAACAACCGAACCGGGGGCAGAAGCACCAGCGGTATTGGTACCAAACGCAAACAGTCTTTTGATTAATTACACCCTCAAAACAGGGCACGGACAAAAAAAAAACGACGAAAAAGAATGTCTTCATTAGAGGAGGGTGAGTCCTTGAGAGCGGAGGTGGGGTAGTGCGTCCGTCACTAATGATAGAGAATTTTCCATTTTTCTGTGTACATTCATAGGCATATAGCTGCAGGTGATTCAACCAGTACCTACTATTATACAGGCTGACCTTTCTCAGAAGGACCCCGCAACCAACATCGGACATTGGACATCGGACATAATCGAAAGATCGAAACGATTGATAGAATTTATAACAAATTACAATCGAATAAATTCGTAATTCATCAAAATCACGACAACGCCAACGATACAGCGGACGCGGAGTATACAAAAAAGTCCAAAGTCACCGGATCGACAGAACTGGCAACTTTGTTGACCATGAGCAGCGCGGCAGTGGTACGAAGACAGATGAGCCATTCTGTCCGCTGTCAGAAATTGAAAATCGCTCAAATCGCCTGCTGTAGTAGCTGCTGGTAGGTAGGTTCTGCTGGAGGAATGAGTGGTGGTTCGCTCACTCACAGAAGCCACTTCAACTATCGAGTGGAAGCCATGCACGTCATCCTATCGATGGTGGAGGACCAGTGGGCTGAGTGAGGATGATGGGGGGAGGGGGGCTAGGCTAGCATGTGAACGTATGATGACTTCCGCATGTGAACATGGGCACCTATGACGGGAGTCTATAATATTGGAACGGTTCGGTGGTTGATATGCAAACATGTGGATAACGCGCGGAGAGCGCGGTGATACACTGTGTGTCTGGAGTTTCATGTGTGGAGAAAATTGAATTACGAAATCAACAGAATCAATCTAGGCAAATGGTAGAGGGCGGACAGCAGGGAATAGGGATAGATGGCAGGAAGGAAGGAAAGCACAGCAAAGTTATGTATTCGAAAGGTTTTCATGTTTGAGGCAAAAAGTGAAAATTGCAATGCACTTTACTTGCCAATTCAACTGAAGAGAACAGTAGTGTAGTAACAGATTAAGTGGGGCTGCGGAGAGTGGAAGCATGTCAGGAGTCTTAACATGGTACGTTTTTATTTTTAAGGTGTAGAGAGGTGCCCACTGTTACTAGGGCACCCTTTGGTCTTTTTAGCTTCATATAGACTTGGAATAAGTAAGATCTTAGCAGGTTGGGGTGGACCTGAACCGTAATTAAGTTTATTTGTTATTCATACTTTTTTAACACGATTTAAAGAGTCGCAAACTTGAGGGTACATGTTTTGTGGTTAACAGTTTCGATTTTGTCGACGGATGCTAGTGCATGTATGTAAGTTGCGACAACTGTACCGCACTGCTGTTTGTGCAGAGTGCGTATCGCATACATTTTGATACCTAAAAACATATATGTAGGTACATATGGCATCAACATCAGAACTTACGCAAACCTAGCATTGCCAGTCCATACGTTCTAAATTTAGCATCTTATAAGTTCTAGATGACAACGGGCTCCTGAGTGAAAAAAAACATGTTAAAATATAGTTCATCTTGTAAGTATTCACTGGCTGCAACGCACGACTAAGTTGAAGCTGCCGAGCATTTTTTACACATGATGCTGCAACTGGAATTGTTGATTAGCAATTGATTTTTAAACTATACTCCTTAAAGTCTTAAAATGATCAAGTCAAAACATTCAACAATAACTAGCTACCCTTAGGCTGCGCGCACAGTAAAGCCAGAAAGCGATGCGATGCGACAAACATGCGAAAAAACTGTTTACATGTTTTCTTATGTCCACAGGCTAGCTTTTTCAAATTTGGCATGGGAATTTGGCTCTAGATTGGACCACTAAGCGAGAGTTCGCCGGTTCATATCCCGACCTATACCAACTGAAAGTTTGTATTCGCTGCCCCCCTTTTGCGAACGTCTGACAAACATCCAAGAGTAAGAAATGTCATGAGAAGCTTCTCAAAAATAAATTGCCGTTCGGAATCCGCATTAAACTGTAGGTCCCGCCATTCGTGTCAAAAATATAACTTCGCACACACAATGGTTGGAGAAGCTAGGCTTTAGGTCCTGTATGGGCCGTTTACGCCTAATACTTTTATTTATTTAAGTAAAACAAAACAAAACAAAAATATCAATATGAATATTAGTAAGGAGAAAGAATAAGTAAATTGGCAGGTACATACTCTGAAAAAATTCCTCAGTAGGTAGACTTTGAAAGTAGGTCACCAATTTAAATTTAATGTTTTACCGTCACATAAGAGTTTAATTTTGTTTATATGGTGAGATAACATGTTTTTCTAACTGCAATTTTGTAGAAAAATTTAAATGTCAATTTAGCTTTCCAAATGGAAATAAGTGAATCTTTTTGGAATTTGGCTCTTTTATCTCGACATATTCAGAATAGGTTTTGCTCAATTTTGTTGATGGAATCCGTAGTTGAAAAATGGCTTTTTAATTTAAAAAAGGCTGACTTGTTTTACGAGGAGCATAGGTTTTAGTAAAAGGTTAAATTTTAGCCCCACTCTCCCCTGCGGTCACCCAAATCAAAACCAATTGGAGAAAATTTCAATTTAATAAACGCTTAGTCCAGTCAAAACAGCGACATATTGAATTTAATTCCATTCGTAAAATTATTTATACAGCTTTTGATACAACTAAGAGACTACTAGCTCCAGCAGTATTGCCTCCATATATGAAGGCTGTGAAGCTGCTGGTATCAGTGAAATGTCAGTTCAAAAGCAACATTTCATATTATTATTCACCTTTCTGCTGGTTATTCATTATTATCTTTGAAATAAGTACAGATTTTTAAGTTAATTGAACTGGGGTAAGAACCAGAGCCCCAGAAGTTGGTACCTTCCAGATTCTGCTTCTTAATTGGAACACCCTTATACCACATAATATGGAATATTACATTAATATCACCATAAAGAAACAACAAGATCATTTTCACAAAAACAAATTTCAAACTGTATCTATGTGCGTCTGCCTGAAACGGCTTCAAAATAGAATTCCAGAAAGAAAAACTATTAATTTTCTGATCGAAAACACTTTAAAACAGTTTTATAAATTAGAAACTAAGCTCTATAACCAAAAGCAGTCAAATACCAAATACTTTCCCTTATTAGGAATAGCTAATAAAATGCTTAAACATATCAAACCCTTTTCAATTCAAAGAAGCAGAAACTGATTCCATTTAATAAGCTATACCCAACCCTATACAATTTAAAAGAATAACGTCCGCTCATCAATGCCTATCACAAATCTTTTGTTACAAAATTGGTGTCATCTTTATCTGTACCCACATCAGCAACTTATCAAGTCGCCACTCAAGCCAAATAGACAATACAACAAAAAAAAAAAATAATCTATACAACAAAACATGATTGCTCAGTGAACAGAAATGATAAATCTAATTTAAAGTTACACGATTATCTTTACTTACTCTCATCAAACATCTCCAGAAGATGATGATGTTCTTTGACATACACAATGTTTCCCTTACACCAGTCATCGGATTTCCATTCATATGTCACTCAGTTAAAAGAATTTTCCTCAATTTCCACAGACATCAATCAACACTTGTGCGAGTCGGGGTCACGCACTTGTAATCGTCACGATCATCAAATGCAATCTCATCTCATATGAATGTAGACATACTCGTTGCTAGACCTAATTAGGAGACTGCCGATGTTATAGCCATACGAAACCCCCAATTGGTTACGAGGCACTTTTCGAGTTTTATCAACTGAACAAGTGATCCTTCATTGAGATATTTCCACGTATCAAGTTCCAAAAGGAAACTACTATTTTGTTCGTCTATTTTTACGACCCGCTAACATGGTGTGAAAATTTTCAAAAGGATATGTGCCATGAAAAAATCCAAGAATTTGTTTTTTTTTAAAACCTAAAATTTTACGATGGGAACATGGAACTGTGAAGGAGAGTCAGGCAAATGTAACCCTTTCAAGAGGGCAAACTGGAGTCTATCATGTCGATACCATGCCAATGATAATGATGAGTATGATGGGGCCGCCGTCAAGGAAAAGGAAGGATGATAATTTATTGATTTGCGTGCTCAGTGCACAAGTTTATAGTTCGGTGGGCCAAATACACGCATTTGCTTCCTCTGGGAGAACCAAAACGGTGCAGAGTCAAAACGTTCTGAGCAGACCTCTCCCTCCTTGGCGAGGAAAAATTGGAAAATATGTTGAAATATTCAAATTTGAAATAAATCATCGACTTCGGGGGGTTAAATGTGAATGGCGTGTGAAGCTGAAATAGTTCAGCCTCGGGGATGATTCCTTTAGAAGGAAATTCTAATAAAAAAAAATTCAGAGTAACAGTAACACGAGCAGGTATTTGCAAAGGTGTTTATGTGTGTGCGTTTTTTTTTGTATTGTGTTGTGTTTGAAAATATTTAGATGTTGGATCAACTTTATTTGAAAGGGACTCTGAGCGAAATAAAAGTTCTCTTAAAACATTTTTCAGTTGTTGTAACATGTAGGATATATATATATACTGGAATAGGAGGAAAGCATGATTCTGGAGTGTATCTGATTATTTTGAAAAGAAACTTTATTCCATAGAGGCGTATTTTAACTTAAAAAAATGAATATTAAACAAATAAGTAGCTAATAGGCGCTAAAGTAATTTAAATATTTACCAATGTACAGTTTATGAGAGTAATAATATAATGCGCACATTCCAATTTGGTTGCATATAGATACTCTTGGTCGTAATAGCGGGGACGCAACGTGCATCGGAAGTAAATAGTGACAAGGTAGCTGTGTTGTTCCATTGCATTATTTCGCGATTCTCATATGCTTGCACATAAATTTTTAATAGCTTAACTGAATTCTTTCGCTCTGAGTGTGCTCACAACAACACACTCGTAAATTGAGTACGAGCCATAAAGAAAATAACTCGCTAAACTTAAATTGTGAGAATTTCCGGACTTCAATTTGTGAATTCGTGAACGCAAACAGATAAAAGAGTAGTATTAATTTATTTTGCACTATCACTATCCTACACAGCACAACACAATACTCTTATGTTGGGAGAACCAAGGAATAAAGAACGCTTTAAAGGTATAAGGCTCGTTTAAGTCACGTGATTTTTTCAAGATTAAGTTGTTTTAGGTCCTTAATCTTAATAACAAGATTTTAATACGGCGAATATTACGGTAATAATGGTATATCTTCAGAAGATGGCATTACGGCTAATAAAAAGCTAAAACACACAATAAGTACAAGGCTCTGTTGACATGACAGCAGAACTCTCTAAACATGGTGGCGTTCTAAATCTAAATCTTAATCACTGTGATGTGGTCTAAACCTCCTCCTTCGACCTCCTGGTTAGTGAACGGAGTTTTGATGTAGCGATTCTCTGTGAGCAATACAGGAACCTAGTTGGAAATAACTGGTTTACCGATACGTCGAAAACGTATGAAATTGGAGTTTGTGGATGCGGCTCCATTCAGGAAAACATGGGGTGTCCGATTACTTAATTCAGTTTCTAATGCTATCGCAAGAGTCCCGTTTAACGCTTGGGCATCATAAATAGCTAACAGTTGGAACTCATTTTGAAAAGGCATTAGGTCAATTAAGCGTCTTTGTTTTAGAAATCTCTGCAAAAAACTCGACAACGACGCCTGGCTTACCAAATCGTATCGATGAGGCTGAAAGGTCCCTGAATGCAATCACCGACGAGCCCAGTGTTGTTATGACAAATAGTTAAAACTATATTTTCTCACCACGAGAGTACAGAGTCAAGAGTTCAGAGTCAAAGTGTTCACGAAATTATGCCTATATCAAATATAACACGCGAAGAACTAGCCTGTGAGATGGTATGCGATAGAAAAGCAGTATCAAAATGAGCTAGCTAGCTATCGTCCTATTTGTTTACTAAGGGTGATTGGTAAAATTCACGAGCGGATAATTTACAAAAGGCTCCAGCCTGCAGTTGGAACGGCAGAATGCCTCTCGAAACACCAATACGGTTTTCGTATGTCAAGATCTACGGTAGACGCAATCAATGCGGTAATAACAAGAGCCAGAGCCGCTTTCGAATGGTGGAACCAAGTAATATCAAGAAATACTGTGCCGCTGTTTGATGTGAAAAATGCGTTTAATTCAGCGAATTGGGAACTTATCATGAGCTGTCTCAATCGGATTGAAATACAGGACTATCCATGTAAAATTATAACGAGCTACTTTTCGAATAGAGTTAATGTGAAGCATTAATGTATGACGAAGATTCCAAGAGAACCGCCGTCGCTTTTGCAGACTAGATCGGCGTTTTGGTCATCAAAAACTATTAGCGCAATTAAAAATCTCACGGAGATCCGAAACAAAATACGAGACTTCTTCTTGCAGGGGCAGCCAGTTCTATTTTCATGTATGCGGTAAAAACATGGGCATATGCAGAGAAAGTTAGTTCTACCTATCGATATATTTGCTGAAAAAATGGTCAAATTAAAAAGCGAGCAAGTCCGAAATGGTCGTATAGTAACCTGGCAACAATAATGTAGCAAATGGTTAAAGGAGAGATGGACCCACAGGCTCGTACCAGTGATCCATGTATGGATGAAATGGAAGCACGGAAAAACAATCT
Organism: Ferdinandea cuprea; assembly: GCA_963576555.1. Lineage (NCBI taxonomy): Eukaryota > Metazoa > Arthropoda > Insecta > Diptera > Syrphidae > Ferdinandea > Ferdinandea cuprea. The sequence continues at coordinate 4,775,695 of OY754958.1, forward strand.
TCTATCTGACCCAGTTCTTGATGGGTCATGGCTATTGCAGAGCATATCTTTTTGTCCACATTGCAAAACCGTTTCTGAAAACGCGGAATACGTGTTTTTTTATTCCCACGATACGAAATCGAAAAGATCGCCTTACGAGATCAATTTGGAGAGTGGCCCACTCCCTATAAGGCGCAGGGAAATAAGTTCCTTTGTGGAGAATTTTCAATGAAGAGCACAAAACAAGAATGTATAGCCAGTCAAACAACTTTTTGGCTCCATTTTTAAGTGGAAATAAGACCTCATGAGTTATGTTGTCTTATTTCAATGGCTACTGCGAAATAAGACACGCCGGACTTTTTTTTTTTTAAATCCTTAGCGATTTTTTGGTTGTAATGAAATATGGAAGGCATACTGCAACCCCCTGCTTGGTTTTACTCTTAGATTTTGAGTAGGCTCGAGGTTGGGTACATGCAAACTTTGTTTATACCCAATAAATCTTTGTATTTACCCAACCTCGCGCCTACTCCAAATCAAACAGTTAAACCAAGCAGAAGTTTTTTTTTTTAATTCAACGATTCTTATTAATAAAATTTGCAAAGAACCTTTCCAACTTTACATGGGAACTAAGTCCACTTTGCGAAAGTGGTCGCTCAGTGGACTTAGTTCCCTGTACCTCCCTATAATAGATACCGTATACTACAGAATGATAAAATTAGGTAACACGGCGAAGGGTATACTCAGCAATCTAAGAATGCTTAGAAATCTAAGCCATAAAAATCTGATATTTCTTATAATTGACGAAGCTAAGTGTGTATGGGAAGTAATGCCTTACAGCGGTTCTCCAGGGGACACAAGTTGGCCTGTTTGGGAAGGAAAATGGTTTTAGCTGGTAGAAATCCGGCAAATTCCATAGCAGAAAAAAGAAAAAAAATTTAAAAACTTGGTAGTGACGTTTTGGTAGGGTGCATGCATAATCTTCAATCAAGTATGGATAAAAGCACGATGACTGGACGCAGATCATTAAGCACATGTACTACTGTGTGATCAACTAAATCCAATTTTGAAACACAAATCGACAATTTTCACACTTAGGCAAATCCTGAAGGTGACCAACGAATTTCAGATCGAAGGGAAGTGTAGAAGCTTAATTGCTGAAATTGAGCTGGGTATGTCGTTTTGACCAGACTTCATAGATTTACTCTACAAAACCGTTGCTACTTCGGTTTGGAAAGCAAATGGTTTCAAACCTGAGCAATGGGATTTGAAGATTCTCTTGGCTGGACCACTATTGTCCAATCAAGATGATGTTCGAAATAAAAAAATATTCCGAACATCAGTTACAAAGAAGAAGCCATCACGGATGCCAGAGCGCTTGGTCTGCACTTGAGGACAAATATGAATAAATATTAATTAATCGTTTCTTCTTAAATGTTATCACCGTCATAAGCTTAAAATAAGTTCTAATATTAGAGTCTCTTCTAAATAGAGAGATGATCCAACTTCCTAAGCAAAAAGAAATCGAATTTATATAAAATTTACAAAGATGTAGTCACACGAAGAGCACTAATCCGCCACATTAACATGCTCAGCCCATGCCAAAGAACGTGCTTCCAGCCACACAAGCAAAAAAAATATAGGTACACCCTTGTCATATTAGAACATAATAATCACTCGTTAAAAAATTACTCAGGACCTAACCACCATTGACCGCTGTTGTACGATAATGATCAAACATGATTCCCAAGTGCTAGGTATCAAATTAGAGGTCCTATCTCCTCATTCGCTTTCTGTTTATTTGTTTGTTTGTCCATGGCAACCTCTGGAGGACACCCCCGCCCGCGAGCTGACCCTCCGTCACTGTCGAAGCGCAACAAGGAAACAATTTGTATGAACCAAAGTGGAATCATTAGTCGCTCCATTCGCTGCCGCTGCCACACCGCCACATCACACCGTATTCAACTGCCCTGCCGGACATGTAAAAAAAAACAAAAAAAAAAAAATTAAATATGAAATTTATATCCTTATCTGGCGCAACCCATCAGCTAAAGCAGGGTTCTTGGGGTGATTTTTCTTCTTCCGTCGCCTTTTTCGTCTCATTTTTATCTCTCTCAACTCGGTTCCTTTATTTTTTCTTTGTTTTGTAGGTAGAAGGTTAGGCGAATGCTTATCTAGGTTGTGGAATTATTATTATAAAGGCCGTAAGGCCAGCGGCAGCAGCTACTAAAGGATCCGTATCTGCAGTTTGTCTAATTTCTTCACACCCTGTGTGTGGAGAAAGTTTGTACGATCATAAGGAGATAATTTATGCGGCCATATTTTGTTGGTTTTACCATTTTGCAAGTGGCAGGTGCTATCTGCAGGGGTGAAAGTTCATAGTGGACAAAATCCAAGTTCGCGTCATGCTCAGTGAGTTGTTTCACTCCCAGAATATGACACGCTTTGTCCAAAATCATGAACCACGCATCCAACTGAGATGAAATCTGTTGTTGGGGAAAACAAAAAAAAACCACGTCAAACAAATTTCAGAAGCGATTCTGATCTTTGTACAGAGTGAACGCACCCGCACGACTTAATGCGAGAGCGAGGGAGTTTCCAACCTATTTCCCGCCTGTCAGAAAAGATATTTTAATTATCCTACCATTGTTGGGTAATTATTTCGTTCATGGGCATGGTAATTCAATGGAGATTGCACCTAGGTAAGGTGGGTATCGTTTTTTTCTTTTTTTGGGTGGTTTTTGTTTTGATGAAAGATAGAAACCCTGAATTTGAGTGATCCGTTTAATTTATGTGTTTGTTGGCAATCGGTTCCATGATTTAGAAGTGAATTGTAAAAATATTGTGAGGGAAGCGTTTTTGTAATTGGCCATTTATGATGCTATCTGGGGAGGGAAAGATAATTGCGGAAACCTAAATCAATCTGCTAAATAATACTTTTTAATGCAACGCTACCGTTAATAGGGGGATGGATATTCTTCATCAATGGAATGTACCTATACTAACAATTGATTGATATGAAATTGTTCAACTGACTTACATATACATATGTTCTTGGTCGAAATGGGGATTACTAGAATAATTGAAAGAAAAATAAGTCAACTCTAAAATTCAATTGCAGTAAGCTAAGATATCCTGCAAACGGTAGATAGAAATTTAAAAATTATCCGATACCGAAAGAAAACTATATAATTTTTTTAGTAAAACCGAGAATAATCAATAAAACGTAAATGGATCTGGCCTTAACCGGATCTAAAACGCTCTAAAAATGTAATCTCTCGAAGCAGACGGAACATAAGCACTACTATTGATGTCATCACTGGACACTGTCTTACATGTAAACATGCAACAAGACTTGGTGCATTCGCAAACTACTTTCACACAAGTTGTGTGGACGAAGAGGAGGAAGCCTTCTTTTATCAAGATACGTGATCTCACAAAAATTGACATCAAATTCGTTTATCTATTTCGTTTCGTCAGAAGCTCCAATTGGTTCAACGAGTAGGGGGAAGCTTTTTTATCCCAGATCCTAGTGGTATCACAAATGAACAATACTGGTCTAAGTTATGCCGACAGCCACTTCAACCTAACCTAACCTATTTTCCGTCAATTTTGAAATTTTCGGTTGAATTTTTGGATTAATTTCGGACCAAATATTTCTAACTAATGTAATTTTTCCTCTGTCAATTCGTAAGGCAACAAAGAGTTTGTTGTGTAAAAATGTGTAGATATGTATGTACGAAATTAATTTTATATAATTTATCGAACTGTCGGCGAGTTTCACGAGTTCTACGGTTTTTTGTCTGAAATGCCGAGTCACTCTACAAATTTGAGTGTGAAACATCTATACTAGACCTAGTTTATAAAACAGGTTTTTAGTGATCTTAACTCAGCTGGAATGCAAACTGATTTTAAATGTTTCCAAGACAAACAAATTGTCATGGGTTTTCTTTACGACACTTACGGGTAATGTCCGCTAGATATTAAAAAAAAACTTGCATTGTCTGTTGACATGGAAGTAATTGAATGCTATGAATCTTTCGCAACGCAGAGGCAGCCTCTGTTGAAATTAAATTAACCAACAATCATGCAGAACAAAATACACTTTTAAAAAAAAGCTAATGAAGGCTGCTCCGATTCCATACTTTGGTTGAGTAGGGAGAACGAAAAAGGATTAGCTCGGCAAATTGGAAAAAGCCTCGAATGACGTAAATTCCATCTAAAAATCCCTCTGTATGCATCGAGATGTATGCACGGTAAAATACTTCACAACTATATTATTCGCAAAGTTTCACTGTCCAAAATTTCATAGGAAACAAAATATAATATTTTTACGCGCATATTTTTTACTCAGACTTAAACCCTGAGATTAAATTAAACTACTAAGATCACCATCAAAATCAGGAGGTTACCCGTGCGCGTCAAATGACTTGGAAGCAGTTAAAAGACTTACAGTTAAATAAATGCAGTCAAAAGAATTACTGACTGCAAAAAAAGAATTAAAAAATATAGTAGACTTACAGCTGACTTAAAGAATGCAAGCAATCACAAAGTACTGCAGTCTTTTAACTTGCAGTCAATTGACTGCTTGTATTAACTTCTAAGTTATGAATGTTAAAAATGACTGGTGAATGTAGTCTGTAAGTTAAAGTCATTTATTAAGTTAAAGGACTTACACAATAAGTCTTTAAATTCAATTAACTGCAGTACTAAATTAACTGCATTCTTTACAACTCTGGCACTCATATTTGCAATATACATATGTCATTAATTGAAGAACAACTGAACCCTAAAGAGTGCTAACAACCATTGTTTTAGCAATGTGGCAAATTAGGCTTATACACATATGTATGTATATATTTTCTATTGAGGTTGGACAAATGGTGTAATTTTTTTTAAATTATTTGTTTATTTTCAATATTTCGACGACTAAAGATCGGAACTCTTTCATATTCACGTTCTTTTTTGGTGGATTGTATATGGTCAGTTGGCAGTGTTTATTAATAAATAATAATAATGGCAATTACATGTCGTTTTAAAAGTACATAGCTAACTCTAATAAAACAAAGTTGAAACTCCTTTGCATGGATCCCCAAAGATTAACGTTTTTCAGTGGAGCAGGGTTGTACAGATAACCTCAAATAAAACAATAAACTTGGATTACGTCGAATACCTGAAGTAACGTAAAATATAATTACCTATTTAAATTACGCATTTTTTAAGTTTCATTTTTCTACGCTTATGGACAGGTGAGTTGAGTTTAGACGCGTTTAAAATTTATTTAATTTGCTCATTGAAACTACTCTGTTGTATTTACATATTTTCTATTCATTTTCGTCTCATTCGTATTTACAGTTTGAGTAAATGTGTTATATGTACGCAAGATACGCATATGTACGTAATGGGTGTGTGAATTTAGGTTTACTGCCAAAATATTTCTTGAGCTGAGGGATTACAGTTAGTTACAGTTTTTTCCCAAAATGGTGTAAATGATTTTGAAAAGGCGATTCTAAAATGAAGGAAGTATATAATTATCAAATTAATTATTTTGAATCACATTCCAGTCTTTAATTTCATTTCAATAAACTTCGAATAGTGCAATTACATTACCAGTTGCATGTTACTCATAATTACAGTCACCCTTGAGGTACTTGTATGTTGTAATGTATTTTACTTTTCAAATACATACCTCTGCAGGTTGGAACACCCAACCTATACCCCTTTATAGGTAACAGGTGGAAATGTTTTATAGAACTGGAACTGCCATTAGAAGCTTCTCAAAAATAAATTGCATTTCCGAATCGACATTAAACTGTATTCGTTCGTGTCAAAAAATATATCTTAGCACACAAATTGGAGGTCGCCAGCCGTTAGGTCCTATTTGGACCTAATATTTATTTATTTTATTTATTCCTATGTATTATGTATTATAAATAATAATAAATTCGAGGCTAGTGCTACTGCTAGGTTCGATAGTCGGTAGACAAATGTCTTTTGTTTATTGATACTTGTACACATTAAAATTTCAGATCTTGAATGGCGGGGTCTACATACTTCATTATTGTGCATAAATTATTAGAAACCAGCGTATTTTATCTGTACCCTCAAAAGAGTTACGGAAAAATATGTGCCTATATCATGGAAATTGATATTTTGGCTACCAATATAAATATCCAAACAATAATCCTTAAAAATATTTCTTTTTATCATTGCAGATGCCTCTAAAAAATAATTTTCCTATCCAACACCCTTCTCCTGCTCCTTTCGATTGTCGCCACGTTCATAACCATTGCTGTAGCCATCAGCATTGCCGTCGTAATCACCATCATCGTTATTATTGTCTATTTAAACGAAAATTGCTGACATCTGCCCTAGAGAGACATTACGATAATAATTTATTGTCAAAAAAAACTGAAACACGCCGGCCTAAGCTATAGTCATAGCCATAGCCACCCGCCAGAAGAGACAGAGAGCAAAAGAGCCTAATGACGACGATCTGACATAAAAAAGGGTTCGTGGTTCGTGCTCGTGGATTCTTCGTCGTTTTTTAAATTTTTTTCTGTGAGTGTGGTCGGACGTTTGTCTCACTAATGAAGACATTTGGAGGACGAGAAAAGGGTTCCAAACGAAATAGACGATAAATTAGCCATCAAAATTGAATGTTTAATTGTCGTTTGTTTTACCTGAATGGCTTTCGTTTATAAATATCAAATGGAAAAACAAATGACAAGCAGAAGTGTTATAAAAATTGGAAAATAAATTCACTAGGATGAAACGTATGAGAGCTTCACAACACAACACAACATACACAACCCACCCAGGGTCTGTCCAATTTCAGGCATTGAGTCCACTTAACACTCGCCCACAGTGTACTGAGTCGTCGTGGCGCGAAAATAGTCGAATGCATTCGCCACATCCATTCATAGACGATAGCGTCCAACAAACACTTCATGGCGTCGTCATCTACGTCGTTGTCGTCGAGGCTCGATGATCGATGCATTCGCGGCCACATTTACAGATTCAGGATGAACATCTCAGCATCGAGAGTGCAATGTTGGTGATTTACTCGCTGGAGGAGTTCGCCTGGTTCGTAGACTCAGACTCACAATAGAATACGAAATGAGATCATCAAATCTGCGGCGGTAGTTGGTGCAGCTGAATGCAGCTGATTTGGTTATATGGGGAGGTTGAGTCTGAGTGACGGGGAGCTACAACACCAGAGTGTAGCTAATAATTGCACTGCTTCAGGGGTTCCGCGGCAGATGATGATGGGGGCGAAGGTTCGTTGTTGTTGCCATTGAATGTGGATTTCATCAGATGCTGGGATGTGGTGATTTGGTAATTGGATACCGTGGGAGGGGGTGGACTATATGTGCAGGCAGATAAAATATTTGCTTTTGTAATTTGAGCTGAAAAGCAAATTGCAGGGAGCTAAAGCTATTATAGGTGAGCTTTAAAACGTCTTGGTGACCTTCTTGTTGTGGGGAAAGTGAAAGGCCAAGCACAGCACATACCTAATCGTGAGTAGTTTTGAAAGTTAGAAAGAATTAATTTTAACATGATCTGAGTTTTCGTTGAAAAGTAATAATGAGCTGTTGTGGGGTAGGCTAGAGGTAGAGCTGGTATAGTTTATTGATGGTCGTATTTTAGGCGAATTAGAGAAATGCTACGAAAACTAAATAAGAGTATGCTTCGGTTGATAGTTTGTGCATTTGTAGGCTCACACTGGAAATGACGTAACATTCACTGCAGAAATTATAAAATCCAAAGAGACTAATCTAAAGTTCACCAAGCTGTGACTTTCGCATCTATTAACATATCTGCCATGTTGCCCAAGGCTACAACAAACACCTTCGATATTCTCTAGTTTAGATTACAGGCGATGAGAGACTATCCTAATGCCACTTGCTACAGTCTTACACCTCAAATGGCCCTCTCAGAAGCAAAAAAAAGACAGGAGTAGCATAGAGCTTATGACAATAATTTTGTGCGAAAAGCCCTCAAACACCCCCGCCAGACGTTGCATCAATCCTCTTGCTCGTACGGGTTTGATGGCAAGGTAGAAGATAATATTACAAAACTCACCAGACAGACGTACCATTGAGCCAATTACTCGTGGTACGTCTTCGGGAAAGAAGGTAGCTTTAGGTGAGTTAAAAGAAAACATTGCGAACCTCAGCTCCATATGAAATACGGATGCCTTCACCTCTTTCTGACTGGGTTATTGTCTTAACCTGGATAACGTAGACTAAAAAACTACTTCAACCGACTATTCGGCTATTGAATCCACCGGACAAAGGTTGCATTCAAGCTCTTGCTCGTAGTAGCCTCGAAGGTGGGAAGTAGGAACTGTCCGACTTATGGTGAAGAAGAATCAATGTCTCCAGAGGTTAAAGGTTGGATTACAGGCAATTCCGAAAATGTTCTCGGAGATATGGAAACACGAGACAGCTCGCATGGTTCTAACTAAGAAGGAACGAACGAAGGAAAGAGGCATTTCTCCAACGCTCAAAAGGACTAGACCTTATGACATTATCTTCCGAACTTCACCAAACATCCGCCAAAAAAAAATTGTCCATATTATTTAACCACATTGGACCAACTAGTCACAGGATGCACAACCCCTTTACTCCTCTTCACCGTACAAGTCTTCGGGATCGGGAATGTTTCCTATGATGTTGAAACAACGTTTCAACATGCTCCTAAGCTGCCTGAAATTGGAATATTTACCGAAGTCATGGCGTGAAGTCAAAGTGATTTTTATACCTAAGGTTGCTGGTAAGCCCAGTCACACTCCAGCCCGCCAAGACTTATCAGCCTATCTTTATTTGTTTGGAAAGTAAAACTGTAGACCAACTCTGAGCTAGGATAAAGGGTAAAGGTCACCTCATTTCTTTGGGTTATCGTGGTAACCCTGCTACTTGGTACACTAGGGGTACACTATTAGGGACCAACTACAAGGTGCATTATCCGTGGTTAACTAAAGGCTGCTGTCTTGCGGCTAATCTGTAAACGACCGATTTTTTTCGTTTCATAAATAAAAGGATATTACGGAATTTCACCTTGCAAATATTGAGAATTGATGCTATACAGGAAACTAAATAGTAGTCTATACATAAAGCAAGTAGCAAACAAGAGAATAAAAGTTTTTTATTATTCGACAAGACCTGTCGGGCAAAAGCCCATATAATGCTATATGCAGCCGCAATAAGGCAGATATTGAAAAAACCTTTTCCTTTTTAAGAATTTGCATATTCAAGTGTTCCTTGAGCAGCCTTCGTGATTCTTATTAATATCTCAGTCCCGAACTCCTTTCGCCTCTATAGCGCCACTCTAGAACGAATTACATCCAAATCCAGATTGATACTCGAATATACAACAAAATTCCAGACACATTTACGAATGTCTGTTGATGCTCATTTCCGAAATATCCATCATCATGTCTCCGCACTATGGATTCATTAATTAACTCTTTCCACCAGCACCAGCCTATTAGAAGACAACAACATCAATCGTGCATCTAACGTCCTTTCTCACGAAACCAACTCACTATGCTACATAAAACAAAAATTTCCATCGTTCCACTCACTCCAGTATTCCGTTAGCTTATTTTTTTCTTTTACCCAACAAAATTTTTGATTTATAATTGCTCCAATGAATGGGACAGACCACAACTGGGGATGACTGATGGAACGCCTGCCTGTGCCCATACGAGAGTCGAGGTTAATAGATTGCGACAGGCGCGCACATACCTCAAAACCAGGCCCAAACTAACTGGGCCCCAAATAAAACACACATAATTATTAATAATAATAAGTTTAACAATCGCTCGCAAAGATGGATGAAAAATTCGTTCGGTAGTCCAAATGACAGTAGGTAGTCGCTCGTCGTCATATCTATTTTTTTTTTCAAGATTTTTTGTTGAAAATTAATAGACGCTCATGCAGGCGACACGCCGCACACCAAGCACACTGATCAAGGTAAGCATCATCAAACGCTTAATTATTGAAAATAAAAGATGAGGCTGTGCGTTTTGATTGATTGGGTGGAGTTTCTGTTTCGGGAACCTGTGGATGAGTTGGCGCTGATTGCCATGATAGAGCGACGAATGTATGTATGCATGGTGAGAAACGTGGACCTTGATTTTGGAAGAACATTATCTGCTGGGAGTCGATATGATCGACGATTGCGTGAATTTGTATAGGTATTGAATTTTTCTTAGTTTCTTGAAGGCTCAAGTGACATCTTTTGTGAGATGACAGTGGAACTAAATGGAAATTAATGGATCAGGATGATGAAAGGGGTTTTTGTGAAAAGAATTCTTGGAGCGAAACAATGTTGCACTGTCAACGCTGTGTAGTGTAGGTTCCTCTCTTTTTTTTTTTGGTTGACAAAACTTTATTTCTGAGAACACGTTACAAACGAATTCGTGATGATATTGAAAATCGATTAATCATTATGATCTATTAAGGGTGTTGAATTGAAACAAGGTGCTTGAGAAGGAAATAACTTTCTCAAGGAATTTCTTCAAAATTAATTTAAAATGTATATTCAATGTAAGTATGTATGCGTTGGAATGTGAACGCTGAGCACATAGAACTATAAACGGCTTTAGGAAGTCTTTCTATAAAAAAAAACAAAAACAATCTACAGCATGTATGAGGGTCGGCTCTTTTTTTGTCGAAAGAATTGTACACGACGATAAAGCAATCAGACCAGAAACTTGTCCATTGTTCTTGCAAACATATTTTTTTCTTTTACTTTAGAGTTGAGCCGATTTTTCAGAAATCCAAGAATGCTTTCAACACTCACCACGTCAGCACCTAAATCCTGTAGCTTAGTTTGTGCAAAGGCGGGTGACTTCACCTTTCACCAAAAGCGTTGAGGAGATAGTTGCCTCGCTTAAGCCTATCACATTATAATTGCTTGGCAAAAGCGTGGTGGCCCGACAGAATACCTTGCAGACGTCTGAACTCCTTTCTCGCTAGTTATAGCAAAAATGCGGCAGACTTCCCATAGACAATATTGAATAATCGAATATTGTGCCTATAGGACTCACAGTCACCATTCTTCCCTTACTGTGCCTAGTTGCAGGCACACTCAGCACAAGTTCGTCGGATATCTTATTTTCCGTGATTCCAGTATGACCCTTGAATTTCAGGTTCAAAGAGTTTTTAATATGAACACTAACTTAGCAACACTAAGGAAAAAGAAAAGATATATTTATGGCGGGATATGAGTAAAATCGAGAGCTTAGGAGAGCGGGTGGTTTCCGACATCTTTTGGTATTTTAAAGATAAGCAATGTCTTAAGTGCACAGAGGTCCATACAAAATCACCCAATACACGTTAGCCACCTTTCCATACATAAAATGAGCTTTTAAAAATGTCCATACTGAAGCTATCCAGGAATCTCTCATCGAGGCTGGTGTAGAGGAGTTCATCAGCATATGGATCACGGATCTTGCAGACAAAATTAGGTAACAGGCTCGTTAACCAAATCGGCAAGCTGAAGTACGCCTCAAGGTTAGGTGATCTCGCCTCATCTATGGATATTGGTCCTCAAAAAAATCCTGCCGATTTTAGACAGCGACAGTATCAAAGTGGTTGTGTATCCGAAATTGAAATCATGGAAAGGGAGCTGGGAAGATTAGCGCTTAGGCCGCAAGGACGGAATGGGAGGCAGACACTGTAATTAAAGAGTTCGCTCTAACTATCTTCACTGACGGGTCCAAAATGGACTGTGGAGTGGAAGCGGGTGTTTTTTCAATGAACTGCGTATCCATGTCCTTCCGACCCGCAAACTCATCCAGCGTCTTCCAGGCGGAGGTCCTGGCGATCAGGTTATTTCGTTTGGCGATATTTTATGACACCTGGCTTACATGAACTTTCTGATGTCTCACTTTGTGATCTTTATAGGTTTCTTAGGATATCAGGATGGCTGGACGGCGTCGTGTAAAGGGACACGTAGCCGCCTAACCATCTGTAACACCATTTGTCCATGAGGACCTAAGTGTGGCATAGCAGGACTGACCTGCTCTTCCGCCCCGTAAACCTAACCTTATCTAAAGCTTTAAATATTCCGTGGATAGTTGCATATATTTTTGACATGAAGGAAGGGACCTATTGTTTAACGCCACTAGCTCCTTCCCGCTTCTTTTTATACCCTATCCTAAGGGTATATTCATTTATGATCATATTTATGATCAGGACCAAATCCTAAGACAATTTAGCAATGTCCGTCCGTCCGTCCGTCCTTCCGTACGCAATTTTTAGGCCTTTAAAATTAAGCTAGGAGGCTGAAATTTGGAACACATACTCCCTAGGGCTCCGAAATGGTTAAGTGCAAAATACGCCCACTGCCACGCCCACAATTTAGAAAAAACCGTTTTAAAGCTTAGATATGTAGGCACTGCCCACCTTTATAAATTTGTCACATAAAGTCTATTGCCGCGCCTACTTTTTGTGGGCGTTTTTCACTTAAATGCTGTTTTCTTCGAAAATTTTCATAGAAATCGAAAAAAAATGTTGAACAATATATTTAGCCAATAATTTTTCCAATATATCGCCCATAGGTTTTGACTGCGCCCACTTTTTGGGGGCGTTTTTTCAAAAAACTATTTTTTTCCCCATAAATTTCATAGAATAAAATAAAATTCTATCCATCACCTTCCTAATGCTTTTTTTCTTTGGGGTGCATAGGGATAATGATAGGGTATCATATTGTCCGCCAGCAGCGGACTTTCCTTATGTTTTTCAATTATTTTGAAGTAACTTCTCAACTGCATTTTTTGTTTTCAAATTATTGACAATCTTTGCATAATTTAAAATGTAGTTTATTTCATTGGTGAAATGAAAAGGGATTTTCCTTGCAAACTTCAAGCCCTTTGTAGTCTTAAAGGCCATGCTTGTTACTTTGCGAAAAAATAAAGTAGAGTACCAGTTAAAACAAGTTTTGTGCAAAGTAGAAGTCTATAAAATAAATGTGTTAAGTTATTTCAAAATTTAATTCATTTATTATTTTGAAGAGAAAATTTAAGGAATTCAAAATCCGTTAAAATATTTACGATGTTTTATTTGGTATATTTTTTTTAAATAATAAATAAATATTAATAAAAGAAAGTAAATAAGAGATGTGTTTGGTTATTAAAATTCAATTCGGTATTAGATTCCGTGCCAAACTTAAACACTTTCTACCGATTCGGTTAGTTCAGTCGTTCGTTCCTTGGGATTTGTCCTCATACTTACCCGAAATCCGTCAAAAACTAACTTCACAGTACAGTAACATGTAAGGAAAACATTTTTTTTTCATTAAATATGTTTTATTTTAGGTATAATATTTATCTTTTATAATATCATTTTGTTTTATTCTCTAACATTATCTTACTATTTCATTTTTTGTTGTTGTTTTAGTTAATTTAATATACATATACATATTAATATATATATTTATATATAATGTTTTATAATATCACTCATCCTTCAATTAAATATTATTGTTTTTATTCACACAAAAAATACATTTAATAGATTAGTTTTGTTTTTACTACACTTATATTATATTTTTATTTTTATTTATTTATTCCTTTTTTTTGTAATTTTTTTCACTTTTTTTGTAACATAAACTCTATAGTATTTTGTGTTAATTTAATTTTTTAGTTATCCCTACAAATATTTTAGATCCAATAATACAAACACTGAGATGAATTTCATTTGATAAAAACGATTTTTTTGATTTTTCATATTTTTTGAAATAAAAAGTTTTAAATAAAAATTAACTAAAACTGTACAAAATAAAATAAACATAGTATTTAACAACTGTATATAATTTAGGAACGGATTTTGTGTTATTTTCTTTTTACACGAATGAAAATTATAACTAAAATAAAATATTTAACAATTTTTAGACACAGAAAACCTTAGTGAATATACATATTTTATTTTTTTATTTACACTAATAATTTTTTAATTGTTTTCGTTTTTATGTACAAATTTTTGTTTAGTGTTTTTATTTAATTAACAATAATACTGATTTTTTTTGATTTTCGATACACAGGACGATAATTTTTTTTTGTGTAGGAATACCGAGGCAAATACACATTAATATATATTTTTTTTGTACACTAAAGCAATAAATAATAAATAAATTTACTAAAAGGAAACAAAAAGAATTATAAACAAATTGCGGTTTAACCAAAGAAAAATTCGTTCATGAAACATTGTTGCCAGCAATAATGAGAAACACTAATTTATAATGATAAAGAGAGCGAAATAGAGAGAGGCGTGGTTGGGGAGGGGAAAAATTATATTTACAAAAGCAATTTTACACTCACGATCGTTGAACACTTTCAGACATAGTCAGTCACAACAATATTAGTTGGGCGGACTTCTTGGTGTCGGGGGATGCTGCGGTATTTGGTAGGGACTGAATCGCTGGAAATGTTTCGCCCGCATATCAGGCGATGGTGACCCTGAGCTGGATGGTGTTGACGCTGGTGGTGGCGGCGGTGGTGTACGTGCTTGATTTGCAGCATTAGCACTGGCTAGGAAACCGGCTTGTAGCTGAGGCCATTGTTGTTGCCACAGACCCAGATTGAGAGCGCCTAAGGTGGGACGCTGATACATTTGCGGCAGGAGTAATTCAGTATAGGGAGACCTACCCCACATCTGTAGATGCTGGCGGGCTTTCTCCAAAATGGCCATAGATGCAGCGTCGGCATCTTGTTGGGTAAATTGTTGCATCAATGGATCGGGGAACAGACGAAGTGGTGCACGGAGATGTTGTTCCAACAAGAGGGCATCCATTGGATCTCTGAAATAAATAGAAACAAAAACAAAAAGTTAGTACGGATGCGATGGGGCTAAAAGCTATTGTGTTGTATTTAAGTGGAGAGGGGGTATGTAGGACTTTGTAGGCTGACCTATGATTTCCAGCCAAATATTGTAAGATGGATTCGCCAACATTATCAGCAAAACAAAGACTTCATGAGCCAAGTTGTAGAAACATCCACAAGCGAATAGCATGAGTGTCGTTCAGTGGTAATGAGACATCATACATGTGGAAAGGGGAGAAATAAAATTAAGAGACGACATGAATATAAGAAAAGAAAGATATGAAATTTTATTGATTTTTTTTTTTTGTATGTAACGTGACGTTTGTGATTGAAGGAAGTAGCAAAAGAAGGGAAGTGGACTGGTTTGAATCTGGTGTCCGAAGTCGCTATTTAATAGGGTGCCCGGAAACACATTTAAGACAGTTAATTTTTTAATAAAAATCAAGGGTCCTTAAAATTGTTTCTTAATTTTTTTCTGAAGTAAAATAGCATTTCTTTCCTCCTGAGTGTGGTTTAAAAAAGAAAGTAAAGTGTCGAAGGTAAAAACATCTGCTGACCTGCTATCTACATTTTCCTGTTTGCATGATAAAACACACATTCAGAGAAAACAAACTTGTCATCCGCAGATGCATCTTCAATTAAAAACCCTTGCAACAAAGTGTTAATTCTGCATTATCAAATGATCATGATAATGAGCTACTGGTGAATTCATTTTTCATTTTTTGTATTTCTCAGAGGAATATAAAAACTGCAAAGCTCCTGCTTCGTTGTTATGTGCAATAAAAATAAAAAGGAAACAAACTGTAAACGAACTAATTTACAAGTCGATATACATTTCAGAATTGAACCCCCGAAAACGAGAAGCAACGTTTACCATCATTCTTGCAACAGATATTTAAATTGTGCAGAAACACTCAGCAACATGACTTAACACCGATACTATGGGTACCTACACAACAGTGTATTCGAGGCAACATACAACCATCAGCACAGCGAAAGATGATAATATAATGATCCGACTTTTCGTGTTTCCCATCATCAAAGCTAAATGCGCCGGCCTGTAATTTGGGCGCATATCCCGAAAAGGGGTTTGAGATACATTTTATGTTTTATTCTTTATTTTGTATGCCTTCTCTTTTTTCTCGCTTTATTGTGTCTGTCCTCTGTTTTAACCTTTATATTGGCAAATGAGTTGTTTTGTGCTGCTTTTTTTACGACCACATTTTTGCATTTTATTTCTGAATTTATACATTTCTCAGGAGTGAACACGACACAGCAATAAAAAGAAGGGTTACAACTTAACACGAAACTCCTACAGGTGTATTAAAGCAGATAGGTAGTAGATAGGTATATGTATATGAGATACGAGTTATGAACAGGAGGGGGGATTTGAGAAAACTCACCTATCAAAGTCTGTCAACCGCGAGGAGTCTCTAAATCCTTTCGCAAATGGATTAGAATCAATTTTCAGCTTTGTAATCAATTGATTTTGATACGCTGTCACAGCGGTGAACACAGTTTCGGGGAATACGAAAGTTTTATGATCCAACTCTTGAAGTTCCTTCGGTGAGGTGGGTATACTTTGGCCATGACTCAGGCGCACCAAATGTATCCGTGGTTGATAGCGATGCATCGAATTGAGAACAATCTGAAAGGAAATAAAATTATTAAATTTTTAAAAATTAAAATATCTACGTTTTAGGTAGTCTTAAATAACAAAAAAGAAAGATTTAAATTCAAAACAAGGGTGGATGAATGCACCAAAATAATATTCCTGAGAAACCCACAAATTCTCGGCAATAAACACACAAAAAAGTTTGTTACTCCCAATTCTAAAGTGTGAAAGCGTTGCCAGTAGTTGGTAGGTATATGTAGACATGCGCTTTAAATAAAATTTCAGACACATTTTTCGGGGTTGAAATTAATAAAAGAGTGCGACAGAGGGGTTGAAGCAGTAAAACACTGCTACACAATGGAGGAGATTGCTTAGGGAGGTAATAAAAGCACAAAAATACCAACAGACATGCCAAGTGAAAGGTTCAAATAGACATGGTGTTACTTGGGGCGGTGTCTGGCGTTGGAATTTTTAAAGATTTTATGAAAATAAAATGAAGAGAGAGCGGGTTTTT
Organism: Ferdinandea cuprea; assembly: GCA_963576555.1. Classification (NCBI taxonomy): domain Eukaryota; kingdom Metazoa; phylum Arthropoda; class Insecta; order Diptera; family Syrphidae; genus Ferdinandea; species Ferdinandea cuprea. The sequence continues at coordinate 4,792,633 of OY754958.1, forward strand.
AGTTTTACAAATAATTTAAATATGAGCAGCTTTGCTAAACTTGTTTGTTCGGTTGATTTGTGTCTCGTGGCTGATTCGTGGCTAAGACTGCCTTTTTACATATAGATATACAAGACATTAAAAATAGAGGAAAAGAGGCTCAAAACAAACAAAGTATTTGGTGAGATGTCCGACATCATCGAAGAACGGCTTTCCCAGAGTCTGATGTCTGATTTTTGCTAAAGCCGAACATCCGAAGAGAAATCATTTACATTTCTGTCACCGTAGGAAAGACAATGACTGTTGTAGGATAAGCCGAGCGTGGCTGTACTGATAGCCACTCACCTAGCGTTTATGGACGCGTCTTGGTACATAGTTATGTATTGTAGCTTTACTGGCCATTATTAGTTTAGCCAAAACTTATTAAATTCCAGCGAGGGTAGAATTTCTACGCAAAGAATTTGGAAATAGTGTGGCCTCCTCAATGTTCAAGGCAAGGAACCCAGAGAAAAGTGATGTTCGAACGAGAACTAGCCCGGACCAGTGTATTCCTGCAGGTGTCGATAAGCTTAAATGAGGAATTGGTTGAATAAAGGGCTTTAATCGCGACCGGACTATTAACAGAGACAGTTATTTGTTTGAATGCATTGTTAGGACTTTTTCATGGACGGTGTAGATGTATTAGGAAGATAGTACTAACGAAAAACCGCACACTCCTACTCCACAGTTTGATTTAGAACCTTTTGTGAAGATACATGTATTTCTAACTCCTATAATTGTCCAATAGCTACGATTTAGCCAAGATTAAGGTATGTTGATATGGTCTTTCGGACAAGCAGACAGTCTCCCTCAGTATTAGTGCACCCGTAATGGTTTTGGTATTCAGGTTGAGCCCTTCGGTTGGTCTTGATCATAAACCTCCCGTAGTTCCGATATCCGCATATTGCTTAGCTTGCTTATGCTAGGCTCTGCTTAGCTTTTGTGAGATGCTGGGACTTATCATGTTTTTTAGCATTCAGAAAAAAAAGTGAGCACTTGCAGTCCGCGTTGACTTCATGTTAAAATCCGAGCATAGCAGGTCTAATCCCAGCACATCACCCATAAATAAAGAGACAATGAACGTCTAGTTCTGATGCCAACACAAGGATTTTCTACTGAATTTATTATTATGGTTTTGGAGCAAGGACAAATACCTGTTTTTTTTTCAATTAAACAAACTAATCCTAACCTATTTTCCATCTCAAACTCACTCACCTGTCCATTCTTATCCATCTCATTGTTAGTCAATTTCACTTTTTCAAATGAAACAACTTGCTTGCGTAACGCCTCACAGCTAATTGGACTATCCGGATGGGCATACAGTCTAGCCGGTGGTGGTGGATCAGCTTTGCCAGCAACCAACCATGATGACCGATGGTAAGCATAACGATACCGTCTGGAATCAACCGAAACAATATCCAATAGAACTGCATATCGGTCGGCAGGTTGTACTTGTCGCAGAGGTCCCGAAAAGCTGATTCGTACTGTTGGGAACATTCGTCTGCAAGGAAAAAATAGGAATAAAATTTGGTTATAATAAAACATAACAATAACAATAGAGGAGCGAAAAAGGCTTTGTATCGTAATTAAGGCTAAAAATTTCCACGTAATAAATTAGAAAAAGGAGAACAATGCACGCACATTCTATACTAGTGTTCTCTCTCTATGAACAGACTATCTTGCGCGCCCACCCCGCGCTCCTGCGCCAACGAAAACAAAAAAGGAATTAATGTCATTCCTCGGCAATATAATTCTTTAGGACGCGTTGTTTTTTTCTTCTCCCCCTTTCCAACCGAATAATAAAAACATAAATCGTTGAAATTCATGTAAATTAAGTTTCATCGCGCGTTCGTCCTTCGCATCGCACATAGGTATAGCGTAAACCTACAACAGCACATTGTGCTACAACCAAGCTGAAATATTCACCGGCAACAAACGTTCGACTGACTTCCTTCTTAACTGGTTCTTCTGTTACCCCATTCCAGATAGTGTATGTGCCACTGCGCCCGCCACACACAGAAGCTTATCACAGGTATATCAGTTGAGAAGTTTTATAAGCTGGCAACATGCGAATGGGTGAAACAGAAAAAAAACACACAAAAAACAACGACTTTATGTGACGACGAATAGGTGGTGTATCTATGATGGCTTTTCTTGTACTAAACTACCTTTCAGTTACCCAGAAAGTAAGATCTGTAAAGAGAGTTTAATTTTTCACACCATAGATAGGGACAAACTTTATGCGCGAGTTGGTGTGCTGTGCAGCAGCATGCAAGTCAATTGTAATGTGTCATCATTAGCATACCTAATTAATGTGGACGCATCTTTGTATCTGTAATGCTGATAAGCTTAAGTTCATGTATGTTATATGCATCCCTCTTTAGAGAGTTTTTTTTTTTTTTTTTTTGGTCTGTGTGTATTATTAAATAAAACATCTTAATTAAATCTAAACGCACCTTTTACAACGATAACGAACCATAAAAATAATTTATATTCCTTTTTTTTTGTTTCTCTTTCTCTTTATGAATTTCGTTAACGAAGTTTGTATTGTGTGTGTGCATTGCACGGCCGCAACCAAGCATGTTCACCCCGAAAGAATGACCCATAAAAAAAATATTCAACAAAGAAGACGAAGAGGGAAGAAATTAAAAGAAATAAAAAATATTAAACCGAACGAATTATGAATAAACAGATAAAAATTAATAAAATATCTGAAATGTATCTCTGATGTGTTATCTTCTTGGAATTTTGTAGTTTTTTTTTGCTGCTTTTATTTCTTGTTAACAGAACTTGTCTTAGAAATTTGCATTTTATGAGTTATGACGGTTGGACAAAGTGTGAAAATGTTGTCTGACTAATTTAATCAATAAAACGAAAAAAATAAAAATTAATATTAATTTTAATTTTAATTCCTTTTTTATTTTTGTTATTCTGTTTTTAAGGCAGTCATGTGGTGGAGAACATGCACAATGATTACGCATGAGTTGTGAGTATGAGAAACTTGTGAGGAGACGAAATTAATATAATAAATTAGAAGTTTTCGAATATTTGATGGGATCTGAAGTTGAACAGTATGTCTCGTCGCGAAGGGTGTTGGTAGTTTGTAATCGCGTAGCCCTTGTGGCATGTATCTTCTTCGCGGATTAAGATGATGGAGTGGCTCGATTACTAAGCAGGACTTGGAAACAAATTCGACTCGAGCTCGAACAAATATGGCATTCGCACATCTTTAGAATCTAAGGGATATAAGGTTTTAAGTAAACCGGAATCTTTGCCTGTAACAAGTTAGTGTAAGGTTGAGGATTTTTATAGATGCGGTGGTGATAAGAGACTTACGAGGATAAACCTAATTTTCTTTATCACTTAAAGGATCCGAACACTTGGAAGTTAATAGCTTCTTCAATAGGTCCGTAAGTGATGCGAATTATAGGTTGCTCTTCTCTAAGGTGTAACACATTAGTTGTATTTGTTAATGATGGTATTTTTTGAGCCAAGTCACAGAGTGCCGTCGGGATAGGTAGTCGTGTGTTAAATTAAATTTTAGTATCGCGTTGAGTTCTTAAAAAGGAAAGAAACATACAAATGAGAAGAAGTTTTGTGGGTTGCATAGATTTAGTGAGTTATGACTCTTTTTTGGACAAAGTAGCAAACTAAAGACAAAGGGGTCATCCGAAAATATCTCAAAAGCACAAAATCTATGTGCTTGTAAAATATAGTGGTCCATTATACAAGACTGCCAAAATAAGCTACAGAACTATTAGTTTACACCTGCTAGTGCTTTAAGCGAAGGGAAGAAAATTGCCAAGGGTAGCTAGTCAGACACAATGTTATGCTGTTTGGTTAGTTTCCAGACATGACTCACAAAGGCCGAGCTTCTAACCCAGTGTCAAAGCCAATTAATGATCTTAAGTCACGTTTTATCATCTGAGCGATAAAAAACTGCTGAATTTTGACATGTTTTGTTTTAATAGAATCTTAAAAACAGTGGAAACTTAAAATTATAACCAAAATATACCTTCATCCTCAAAATCGATATTAAGTCTTAGCCGCTGACAACGCGATAACTCGTACCTAAAGCTATCGACCTTACTGAAAAACTATGTAGAATAAGTCAAAGCTTATCTTTCGCGGCATATTGATTCGTTTGTGCCATAAGAGGGTCAGTAAATAAAAGAGGCGAATAATATCTCAGAATCAAAAACGTCCTGCATTCTTCTAGGGACGGCAAGAGGTTAGAAGGACGTAACTTTTAAAACAAACTTTGAAAAACGAAGAAAAGTTCTTAATTCTCAGTTTACATGCATTAAGTACAAGGATCGCGCTTAAAAAGCCTAATCAAAAACGGGGGATGCGGGTGAATGGAGGTTATGTAGTGTGTGTCAGTTAAGTTCTTTTGCATATCACCCTTTTGGAGATTTTTAGACCTTATGACCGTCCAGATCGTTTAGAGAATATTACACGGAGAGCTTACAATAAAAACATAAAATATTTGCTATAAACATTTTGTAGGTCATTTGTGAATTAATTTAATTAGGGATTTTGACATAAAATTGTTGCTTAAAAAGAAGAAGGTGCGTCAACACAATTCTTAAACATGCTGTTGTATTCTTTATCTACCAGGACGGAGGGCCACACTTAAAATCAAGGGCTTTACAGTTAACTTAATTAGCGTATGAGTCATACTGGCTCTTAAACTATATTGTTTCGTTTTATTTTGAACAATGAGATGTACGTACATGAATACAATAGGTTTTCACTGTATTTTTGCACCTGTCTGGCTATTTGTCGAAAGTTGTACAACAGCCAATCGGTTGTTCTCAAAAGAACTCCTCCTAAATGCCATAATTTGTCCCATTACCGCACCAATTACAGTGCCATTTTACAATTTAAATTTTCACTACGTTTTTAAAGTTAAAACAAGTTAAAATATTTATAATGTTTACCCGTTATAAACAGAGAGAACACTTAAAGCACGTCTTCAATTTTCTATATCGCGCATGTTGTCAAACAAAACCTCGCAACATAATTGCAAAACAAATACAATTACTCATTGTTTCCACAAGTTTTGCTCGAGTGTCCTGTTCTATTCTATTCGATTCTATTCTATTCTGTTTGGTTGATTATTATTTATTGATTTGTCTTGTTGTTCCTGCAAAATGCCAATAACAATTTTCTATTCTATCCGTTAATTTGCTCAAGCAAACAAAGGTGCAAAAGAAAATTACTTAGTGTGTGCCAAAAAAGTAAACAGTAGCCGCACACAGTCCATCTAACCATTCATCCTGCTACATAGTGGTCAGCTCAAAACAAAAGTATGCTCCAAGAAAAATATCTACAATTAAATAATTTTGTTTGTTCAGCGTTCGCCGGGTCGGCCCACCGATTTACCTATAACCAAACCATGCGTGTGCCCTCTGGTCAAGTTTTAAATCAAATATTCACCCATGGTAGTTGGTATGTGCGTATGGATACAGATAAATAATAGGTATGTGGTTCGTTTGTTTTTTTTTTTTGGGCCTCAACCATTTTAATTTATCCTTACAAATGGTGGACCTGGACGTTGTCAGCCCAGACCGCTCTAGTAATCAGGCGTACGAACAAATAATGTAACTGAATATTCAGAATATTATTATGATGTAATGTTAACACGTTAGCACGATATTTGAATTATAATTTCTGCGTGTTTTACCTATTTTAACAGACGTGAATAATGTGAAAATATTAAAAATTACTTCTCGAGCGCAGTTGGTGGCTATGGTGGTGGTGGTTGGACTTGGTCGGGGGTTTCCTGGTTTCTCTAGCTAGGACAGATGTGTGGATGTGAAGTTGCTTGTAAGTCGAACAGACTTTGTTGCTTGTTTTTTTTTTTGTGGATTGAAATATGAGCTTTGAGTGGATTATATTTATTGCATGACCGCGTGGGACAAATCGTAAATCATTTTTAGTACGTAATTTACAACTATTCTTCGGCATTTATTTTTTATGTCCGTTATTCGTACCAGAATGTTTGTGTTAATGGTTGAGGACTTAACTATTTGCGAGAGCAGTTTTTCTAGTTAGTAGCCGGTGTTAATGGCTCAATTTGCATGAGGTTTTTTTTTGGTAAAATACATTTAGGAATGTGAGTTGATTTGTTGGGAAAATTCTTCATAATTACGTTCCAATGTAGCTTAAACAGTGACCACCAACTAGATTTTTAACAGAATGCAATCTTTAATGCAAAATTCCTTGACTTCTGAGAGATTTTACAACATTCAATGATTTCCAATCGTTACTTCGGTCGGTTCTAATCATCAATCATAATGTTAAAGTCAAAAATTATTTAAACATTTTAAATTTTTATTGATTGAGAATGCCCGAAAAAATAACTGTATTCATAACTAATGTCATAATTAGAGCAATCATAATGTTAAAGTCAACAGGAATTTAATCATATTGACTGTCCTGCATTCACTAAAGTCACTAGAACTTTTTGAATGCTTTCTTCTGATAGCAATATGTCACAGAATGCTTTCAATAATTTAACGTCACAAAATACATTCATGAAACTTAAATTCAATTTATTTTATTATGACTTAAAATGACTTCAGCAAGGAATTCAAGCGCTCGAAGGTTACAATTGACTGCAAAAAATTGAATGAATATAATGAAATCCTCAAGGCTCGAGCGGCATTCAGTGTAAATTCATCTGAATTGGGTGAAAACAGAAGAATTAAGAAGATTGCATTCTTTTGGACTTCTACATTAATAATGTTCCACTCTTATTTTCTTTAAAATGAAGGGATTATAGCTCCTTCCCACTTGACTGCGCCTATACTGTGTTGACTGCGGAATTTAATGGTTTAAATTTTAATCATGTCCACAGCACTTGTTTGTATGAATTTAAAGAATGTTCCAAAAGTAGTAATCCCAAGCTTCTGAAGAATGATCAACAACTTATTCGAAAGAATAACAAATACCATAAGTAGATGTGTTGAAAAAGCTTAGGTTTAAAAAGCAAGCAAATATATTTCTCCGTACACTTTAAACCTGCTTAATAAGTAAAGCTCCTTTCCAATAGAAGACCGTAATTCATTGCCTAATTGGCCAGAATTCAAATTCCCCTCTGTTCACTGCGCCTGATTACCATCGCCCAAGGATTATGTTTCATCTAGCATGAGTTACATAGGTTACCCTCCAATATACCCTATTAACAGCTGAAACATCATCCCGGAGAATCGTCAACTCAACCAAGTTTGCCAAACCCATACCTACCAAAGTCATAAAGCGATTTGTTAGGCAAAATTTTATGCACTAAGCTAAGCACCCTGTCGACTTCAAGCCCATTGCATGAGATCGTATGTTATCCCAACTCATATGCAAAAATGATCAGCAAAACGATACACCTCTGCCGACGACTTTTACAGTGTTTGCTTTACACGTTTTCATTTTTATTGATTTTAATTCTTTTTATTTATTCATTTATAACTCGAGAAATGATCTTTGCGTACGCGCTCGCGCAAATGTGATAAACAAACATCCTGACAGGATAACGATGTGTATGCATGTACGATGCACCGATCGAACATGTGTACTTTAGCTGCGCACCACGCAGAGTTAATTTTATACTTTTGACATATTTATGATGGTTTGGGTCATTACTTCGAACTCTTTCGGTTTTTGTTCAAATCGTCCAAGTTGTTGGCGCGCGAGTGCAAGAAGTCAAAGTGATCGGGCGTTGTTGTGCGCACACTTATGTTTGTATGTAGATATGCGCGCACCTGAGTGAGAGAAGCGGGTAAGCGCCTTCCTCCAACAACCACACCACACAGCACACCACACCGCACCACACCAGCCACGAAGAGCATGCTGTGCGTGGAATTTTGTTAAAATTCTCTCTTGCGTTGCACCTTTATGTTGGTTTTATGATCTGCATCCGTTGACCAAAACACCAAATCGGTCAACAAGTGAGGACGACGAGACCCACAACGTGGAAGATTCGTTACCAAAACGAGCCCAGCAACTACAAGCAAACAAACAATATTAATCCTGTTTGACAAGGATATCGGATATACAATTGGATTGTGTGTGTCCTTTGACAGAGAGTATAACCAAACAGCCCAGTTGAATACAGGATTGTTTTTTTTTTCTACTTTAAGATGACATAATAGGATTCGATGCGCACTTTGCCGATCGTCTTTTCTCCTTTCTTTGGTTTTTTTTTGCGATCGAAGAACATCAGAACAAAAACGCCCCCAGGGTTCACCTATCTAACAACACGATGGCCTCTGGGGCGTAAGGTGTAAATAGTTTGTTGCACTGTGGGAGAGAGAGATAACCTTTTGAGCTCAATTTGGACGCTTGTATCACTTGCAATGGTGACATCCTGGCCTGGGTCGTCTGTGTTGTCAGGTTGTTTGTGTTGTCTTATGGCTGATTGATTGTGGCCTCAAAATGTAGATGGTGTCGACACCATGAGGAGGACGACCTCACACAGTAAAATTCCAACGAATAGTTTGTGTGTTGTTACTCTTTACATTTCATGGTCGCATTGTTATTTGAGCGCTGCGTGTGTACGTGTTTTGGCACTTGCGATTCGCAACGGTCATTCTCACCGCAGGACATTGAATTTTAATTCGAAAAGGAACCCCTAGCCAGCAGAACAACTCAGTTCAGCTCAGGGGTAGTCATGTGAACTGACCATCAAAATGTGACGAAGTATTTGCAGATTGATATCGCTTTGGCGATGACATATGCACTGCTAATTTTTTATGGTTTTTTTTTTTTTTTTTTTTGTTTTTTGCCTCTTGTATGCGTTTTCTAAGGACAATTACAATGCCATTTGTACGATAGACGGAGTGGGTTCGAGAATGTTGGCGCTAATGCGCGATTTGCATGTCAAGCCGAGAGAGAGTAATAAAGGAATCCAACAAATAAACCGAGGTTCGGGAATGAAAGCGCTATAATAAGGGACTTCTCACGGAGTCGTAGAAATGTATAGGTATAAATAGTGACGACGACGGAAAGCTATTAATGCGGTTATAAGAGCAAATGAAAAGGATACCCGTCGTCGATATAATGTTAATCGACAGGATATTATACCGACACGTTTTGAACAATGGTCGATTGGTCGATATGAAGGCTACGCTATATGGCAACGACTATGAAGCGGAGTTGTGCTTTGGCCTGGCTGTGACCTAAAGTAAAATCGGGGTTAACTGCAAAGTAATTAACGCTGGGTTGCTTTGGGAAATCAGGAAATGGCGTTCTTGGGTATAAGTTCTGCTTTTCATTTGAAAGGCTACCTATATTGTGTGACAAAAAATACAATAGAAGGCTGCTTTTGGTTTGGTAATTTTGGAGGTTCCTATAACCTCATCGGAGACTAATTGGTAGGGCGTTTTATGACACATGCAAATTCACAAACGAGTTCAATTCTTAATTTATTTAGCGTTATTCGATTTCTACCTCCTTCTTATAGTTTGTCGCGCAGGCACATGTCGACCCAGACTTTTTGGTACATGTTCCCCGCTGCTTACTATTTCAAACATCGACCCAGACATTATGTCTCCCAACGATACAATGTTTAAAAAAAACTATCATTACCCTCAGAGTCATTTAACGGAAAACAACGAAGACGCCGCTGCCGCCGGAGTTGCCGACTCTCCATCAACAAAGAAAACATGAAATAAACCGACAAAAACGCAATAAAAACTTAAAATCGCTTTTTAACTGCAGTGCGCACTAAACATGCGTTCGTTCTCTGTAATTTAGTGGCCTGACGCCGCGCTCACGTTATAAATATACAATTACTTATCCCTAGGGCATAATGTATATCACATCAAAGTCGAGCTCCCACTACCTTCTTCTTCTTTTGGGCTCTAAAAATTTAATAGATTTTGAAATGTTTGTACCTAATCGTTTCTAATTGTATAAAAGTTGTCCGACTTACCTTCCCGTTTTAGTGATGATCATTTCGGTGCCAAGTTCATGAAATTTATCCCATAACTCCTTTGTTTCCAGATGACATTGCACTGGTTTTAGGTCATCACAATTGCACGATCCGGTGATTTTTGGTTGTGGCTATAAGAGGATGAATTAGAATAATAGGTTTTTTTTTTCATTTTTTGTTTAACAAACCTGAGCTGGTTCTGGTGACAATCGATCATCTTCTGTGGATGGACTTTGTGGGGATGAGCGATTTTGCTGCGCTCGCGATCGTGATGGAGCTTCGGAGTCGCTACACTGTTCGACATCAACATCGACGTCATCGTCGACTTCAGGAAAACGATCTACCGATAAAGGACCTACAAATTATAACCACGTTTAGTTGTTGTTTTTTTATATATATATATATATATTTTTTTTTTTTTGGTTATAAATAACTATTGACTTCCTCACTCGCTACGGGGGTTTGTGCTTCTTTTTCTTAATTAAAAACTAACTTCCCCCAAATGACATTAAATATATGGATATGGATTCCATAAATTATGTTAATCACCGGCACACAGTTGGGATACCATTAACATGTTATATTTTGAAGACTTAACTTTCAAATCAAGACATCAAACTAATTTGTTTATAGCTAGCTGCCCACGAATATAGACTTTTTTTCGCATGAGAGTTGGTCGTTTTTCCCCTGCCTCGCAACTTACTCCTAAATGAGATATCCACTTAATGGTCAGTGATTACTATATCAACGATTAAGTTGTAAAGCCATTATTCAGCTTTCAATTAAAAAAAATATGTATATGTGATAGGTGCATCATTTGAATTCATTTAAATGGTCATTTTGGGAAATTTTCGCCTGCGTCCATCAACCGTTCAAATCGATTAAAACAAAAAAAAACCCGAGATGGGGTAAAATAAAAAAAAACACGTTCTATCATCAGCCAACATTATCGACATCATCATCAGCGATACTGATTATAATATACTGGTGCGAGGAAATTGATTTGAATGATGTGTTGTGAATAGCGCAAGTTATTAGAGAGGTAGATGGCACAGATACATTTTTTTTTTGCTTGTACCTACGTAGGTGTTCTACGGATACCTACATTGTATCGCAATGTTAATGCGAAAACACAGAAATCTCGTGCAACGAGTAGGTACAGAATGTCATGTTAAGTGACAATAGGTGTACAATATTGTTACAATGAGGCGAACAAGTTAGTAAGCAAATTTTCGTTCCATACAATGTGGCTAAAGTTTATACAATTTTTGCGATATAATGAGAGATAAAATTTGTGTTAACAACAGCGCTGATCTTTAAGTGGATTGGTTTAGTTTGTGACATTTAATTTGCGGCGGACAATGTATTTGGTTTAATTTTGATAAATGCAAAGTGCATATTTTGATCGTATGTTGGTTGCCAGGTCAATCAGAGTTCTTATTATATTCAAAGCAATCTTTGACAATTTTCAGTTTTAAGTTTAATTGCTGCTACTATTTTATAAAAAAAGGGAACTCTGATGACGCTTTACGGCTCTTTATCTCGATTCGGATGTGGATATTTCTAGTCCTCTGGACCTCGGCAATAAAGTTCATGCATTTACTGACGCAGTGAAAAGATCGCTCTTTACTCTGTTTACAAATTCGTCTTTTTCGCAAATCTGTATATGGGATGGATTCCTCGAGAAGGTACTCGATGAATTCATTATCTAAAGAATTTTTTTTTAATAATTATAGAGAACTCTCGTACTATACAGGTTATACATTTCGGCCAATATCTAACTTTTAAAACAAACAGGGCAATTGGTTACCTTTTAATGAAATTTTTTTTCTTTAAACACTTTGTTTGTCAAAAATGATGGCTATGGGACGTATAAAGGTTAGTTTAGGTAAAATTAGTTAGAAATTGCTGCCAGCATAAAAAGCTCGACACAAGAGTCTCTGAAAAAAATCCTTTCTGCTTGTTAAACCAATTGGACTAATATTTTTAAACAAGAAGCCCATAAGATGAAGCTTCGTTTTTCTGGAGAGAGCACGGCATGTTCAAAGGAGGCTGTGAATAGTTTCCTCCTCTTTTTCGTCCATGCAACTTCTGCAAAAATCCTTTGTTATATTTACGGGACCATTAAGTGACTCTTGTGGGACTTCAGCATATTTTTCAATTTCGGGCAATTGACAGTAAAAAAAACCTTAAATCGAACCTTTTACTAAGCTTGTCAAGTATTGGCACGTGCAGTGGCTCATAGGTTAAGTACTACTAAGCTAGGCGTCCCAGCCTAAGGTTTGTACTCGCTGCCCGACTTCTTGCTAAAGTCTAACAAGCATCCAAGTTTAAAAACTATCGTTAGCTTCTCAAATTTCACTTCCAGAATGGGATTTAAATTGAATCGGCTGGCGTTATACTGGAAATGGTAGAGACCCATTCGTATCAAATATACATCTTCACAATCGTTGAAGAATCCAAAAGTTTGTATGGGCTGTTTACGCCTAATTTTGTATCTTGAATCTGATCTATTTGATCGATAGTACCTACTATTAAACATCTTGGAAAATTACTTGCTTTCACAAGTGATATCCCAAGCATAAAATAACAATTGTTACGCAAAAGACATGCTTCAAGGTAAATAAATGCAAATATTTAAACAAATGTTCAAGAAGATGACGTTAGCCATCGTATGTTGTAGTGACTGTTATAGACTTTTAGACCATCAACACCAGTCCACAATATAAACGGTGCCAATAGCAACTAAACCATAGCATTTCACCTGTATTAAACGAGCCTCATCAATCTAAGCAATAAAATCAAATTAAAAACTCGTAAAAAAACGCTTAAAAATCTATTTTCATATTCGTATTTGTTTATTGTTTTCAATTTTTAATTACCGATTTTAATTTGTTCACTCATTCAATTCTAAAGACTTAAAGCGTTAAGTTATGGTAGAGACCAAGGTCACTTCAAAATAACTTTTACATTACTGAAATGCAACAAATTGCAAACAAATCCTTCATGCTTCACAGGTCTGCCTATATGTAGATACAAATTTATTTATGTACATATACATGTATAGATACTTAATCTTCGTCAATGACTCTTCAGCAATTAAGAGTACAGTAGCCAGCGCAGTCACCTATGGAACACCAAGATTTCTCCTACTGTATTTCTTTCTTCTTTTTATAGACTCGTCTATGCAAATTGCAATGACTTGACTTTTTATTGATAAATTATAGTCATCCAAACAGTTGTAACATTATCAATTTGTCAAATGGGTTAACTGGCAACAGAAATATCCATATTTTTTTCTCTATCTATAATCTCATGATTTTGCAATTGCAATAACATCCACCACGTTTTCTCCTTGTATGCTACCGCTACACACAGCTTATCTATCAATTCTCCTCTCTCTTCATCCAGAACCAATCAAATTCGCTACTATGACTATCTCAGAGCTAATAATAATGGATTAATCGTGATTATGTGAAAATTTCTTCACCACATACCTAGCTAGCTGGTTCAAATGTTGCGCGCACATGTGCCACTTTGAGGTGTGTGTGCGTGTGTGTGAATCTCACATGAACGCCTAGATTAATCGGCAATCGATTCAAATGGATATTGATCGAACCGGCATCGCACACAGCCACACACACGAAATTAAGTTCAAATCACCTGAGGTTGCCTGAGGTTGCCGAGCAGAAATACCTACTCTTAGTTGTAGCAATTGTATTGACAAGGCGAGATTTCCTCTTATGGATTTAGTGTTTTGTTTGTAAGTTTTATTTTTTCATTTCGTTGTCAATTTATGACTTGCAGTAGCATGAAATGTATTCACCGTTAAATCATAATATAATTCAATTGATACCTAAGTGAAACTGGCGCAATTCGGTGTTAGCATGCGTTTCCGATTTTTGAGAACAAATTCGATGCTCGCACGAAATGAACGCAATCAAAGTAATTAATTATAGCAGCGCTTTACTATCACTATAACTTCAAAACGTTGCTAGCTGGATGCGCATGGATGCATTTTATAACATCATTTGATTTGTTAATTAGCAGTTTGCCCATTAGATAATTCAAAATGCAAAATAAGTCATATAAATTAAATGAATAAATAGGCACACACTTGCCACTGTTGCATAAATAAAACAAAAACAGTAAAAAGTAAAAGTAACTTTGCAGTTAATCGTTGCTCGCACGTCAACGTTCTACTATGTATTATATACCGACTGTACGCATATGATCACATCCGGTTTAATGACTATGATAACGATTGAGGGCAAAGTAGAGTTACAACAAAACTTGTCCGCCAATATGTGTCTCAATCTGAATCTCATTCTCAATAGCCCAACAAGTGAGGCAAATTTTCATCGATAAAAAATTACTAGGTATAAAGAAATCTCACAGACACCAGGTTAGGTGTGAAGCTATATCCAAGCACCTTAATTGAACCTGTTGAAATACTGCATAGATACTTATTACCGTGGAGTATCTATTTAACTTTTTGCTGCATTTTCATAGCATGCCTACCTATGAATTGGAAAAAAAAAACAAAATTAGCTAGCCATAGAGAATTAATAAAAGAATTGTTTCCGTCTTCTTTTTTTTTCTCTCAGACACAAACATAAAACGTACCTATATCTACAGATAGACACACAAATAGGAATGATGTCTGTTGCATAAACTTGTGCATGCTTTTCTATTATACTAGGTATGTCATGGAAATGGACAGTAGGCAGCTAGGTGTAATAATTATCATTGTTGGTGTGTTTCTTTTGTTTTTAATTGCAATTCAATGTTGCTTAACTGCGTTTTGTTTTTGGAAATGATATTCTATGTTTTATTGTTCGTTAGCGATTTGTGGAAATCACGAATTCAATTTGTTTTCGTAGATATTTTGTGTTTAAAAATGGAAAATTATACTGTTGGGCGATTAGGAGAACAAACCTACGTCGTGGGCGACACGGCGATGTTTGGTTGCTTTTGCAGATCGCTGATTATGTTAATTTAGTTTGTTTGTTTGTTGGAAGAGGAATTGCAAATGATTTGGGATAGTTGGCTTTGATTTTGATCAATTTAAATATTGACTGGCTGCTCAGAATGTCAGCAGAATGTTTGGGTCGGTTTAGTGATTTAGGCAGTAATGCAGAGTCCTTATAAATTGAATCATCGGTAGAGAAGAAGAAACTATGATCAGCCAAGATCCTTAACCTATGTTGCGAGTTTTGCAATCCTGATCATAATTCGAAACTGGTTTCGGGATTTCTTGCAACTATTTTGATCTAAACCTGCAAGTGTTATTTATAGGAATAAGGGCCTCAAGGTTTAGACAATCAAGGAAACACTTCTTGATTGGTGTAGTGGTTGCAGCAACCGTCAACTTGTTTGTTTCTCTTTATTAATGCGTGATGTCCATTGGTGTCTCCTTAAGCGATTGCAACTGAAGCCAACACTCTAAGTTTGGAAAACATTGTCAAATTAATTTTTGAACATAAGGAAATATTACATCCCTCTGGAAAAAAGGAGATTTTATTTCCTTCCCTGTCAAATTTAAAGGAAAAAAAAGATTTCGTTCAAAAAACTATCTAAACAATTGGCAGAGAGATATCAGTATCATTAAATTTTTTGAAGAGTTTAAAGCTTTAAAACTGAATTTATTAAATTGTGTGCGTGACGGAAGCAGGTATACGTTTAAAATTTGTGTTTGCAAATTAAGTGACTTACTTTTTCCCATCTAACTTTTAAACAACGTTTTTTTGACAAATTATTTTCAAAACGAACAATGTTTCTTTCTAAACAAGTGAAATTGTCAAAAACCATCATCTGAACCGTTTGCAGTCAACTTCGATCTTTCTGTCGAAAATAACGCCTGGATCATTACTGTGATCCACACCTTTTATGACTTCATCATCGATAAAATATATAAACACAATTAAATGTGATTTGATGTGATTAAATATGTTTTCATGCAATTCAAATTTATAAGCCTGTTCTAAAAGATCTGCAAAAACACTAGTTTAAAGAAGAAATTATTTTAATTTGAGTTTAGTCAATGACTGTTACATTAAGTTCTACCCTTGACCGACCTCGAAGTAATTTTATTCAATATAAAAAAAAAAGCCCGAAGTTTATTTGGACCACTCTTCTCTAAATTTTAAACCTTCTTCCTCAAATTTTGGTTATCAATTCATTCATTCAGTTTGTTTAAAATTCATTTTGGTATCTACGTCTAAAGAGACGATTTAATTTTACTATTTATTTGAAGATTTAAAACGGGAGGGTCTCGTTAGCAATCACAAGAATAGGTAGGTACGAACAATTTTATGAAAAATAAATGAAGCTTACTAAACAACCAATAAATGCAAAATTACATTCAGATCAGAGGAGCGTTGAACAAATTGTCATTTATATTTGTATAGATATCAAGTTTTCAGTTACATTTTGTTCTGAACTTTTCTTGAAGTTTGCAAGCACTTTGACGACCAGTTCCCGATAATCCACGTGTAAAGAAATTCCTTGCAAACTTCAGGGGAAACTTCAACAGAACTGATATCAATTTAATGAGAGGAAGCTTCGCAGTTTGCGAAGTAATATTTCTGAAAGGATTAGAAGAGCCTCAAAAGAACTACAACTTAACTACAACGGTTTTAAGAGTTATAGCTTTTCCAGATAATCGGAATCCCTCAATCAGATCTTACCACTAAGCAACTTGCAGGAGACATTTGCCTTTGATATTTCAGCAGAATAAGGCAAAATATCAGCAGCAAGTTGCAAAATATAGAGTAGAAAATAAATAACAGGAAATAACATGCAGACTAAATAAAAAGTCCTACATCGAGCTTAAGAACTAACTCGTTTTGCTAAACGGCGATCATAAATTTGATACCTATCACAAATTAAAAATATTTCGCATTTCTATCTACCAAATAATATCTAATCTCTTAACTCCGAACCTAAGTCGGAAACTAAATAGGTATAAAAAAAATCATTGCTGCCAAAAGTTTAGGTATAAATATTAATATTATTGAACCTATGAAGAGTCTCGAAGCTACGAACTACATGCATAGTTATATAACACGACCAACATATCTGTAGGTATTATTAATGTCATATTTAAAATATCTTCCTAACTGCGACAGTAATATGCAACTGAGCGGCTAAAAATTGTACACTTCAGGCTCTAAACCCACTTTCTAATTATATAACAATGAATGAAATACATAACTTAAAGGATATTAGAAATAAAGAAGGCTTTATCCATCTAAAGTTCATCTCCACCTGTAGCTCGCAACTACCGACTTTGTTTTAGAAATCAAAAATGAGTTTAGTTATGCACTTCGCCCTCACTCACTAATTAATCCATAAACTTTAACATAGGCTTCAAAGTTACATTTACAATAGAATACTTACAAAAAATAATGGGCACATACATTTGGTCCAAGCAAAACTTCAAACTTGCACTTCAAAGATCCAAATTATGTAGTTAAGTACCTATACCTACCTATACCATTTTAAGACAAATAAGATTAAGTTTTAAGACTTTTTATTAATTTTTTCAAAGGAATACACTTTTAGACACGAGTTTCAAGATTAAAACTCCAATTAGCCTGGCGCTTGCAAAGTTTTTTAACAAACACCTTTCATCACTTTTCCGTCGGCTAGTTTTCAAAATCTCACCGAATCCCACACAAAACAAAAGATACATAAATCATGTCCTCCACCCGGATAAGTACTCACTCAAACTCCTCTCGGATGGTTCCCGGCTTGAGGCACCGCCTCGGGCCATAATTGCTGCTATTGAGAAATCCGTTGCGCCTTTTGATGCTGCCAAATTACCGTTGCAATGGTTTTGTGTACCCAAAAGCATTTTCTACTTCTCGTATTGTTGTATAGAAAAACTCAATTACTTTGCGCACTTCAATCTCTCTGGCACTTAATCCTTCGTATACTAAACACAATAGATACGGACATAGATACGAGCAAATTTTATTTATCTACTTCCTTTTTTAAGCTTACACAAAATTAAACAAACAAAAATCAGGTACACAACAACACAAACATCACTTTTATTCGATTCGAATTGGTTTATTTATTCCGCACAAATTGTTGCATTTTCCGTCGCACAATTTACTAGCGCAGATAGTTGGTAGGTAGGTATCCGCGATCCGAAAAATTAAAATCCTCTCCAAGTGTCCGCTGTTATCACCGATGGCGAACCGAACGAAAGGTGGATTAGATATGCTGAACGAACGAGAGATGTTGGTAATCACAAACGACAAGAGCGCAACCCAAACAAAATATTCGTAAAAAAAACAGAAGAAAGTGTCTTAATGTATTTTTTGTTATTGTTTTTATCCGTATTTTGGTATTGTAACTGTTGTTGTTTTTATTTTTTTGTTTGAGAGCAAAAAAAATAGAATCAGTTTTACTTCATAAAATAGAAAAGCCGTGCGTGTGCGAACCTTAAGGCAAACAACACCGAACTGAAGACACAACAAAGCCACGACCCAATCGTCACCACCATTCAAATTCATTCACAGTGGGCGAAGTTGTTTTTCCACTACGTCCGTAGTGGTCTCTCACATGGTGTAGACAGAAAAGATACAATAATTTGGTTTTTTTTATCGTTTCTATTTTCCTTGTACAAAAATTCCGTAAGACCCGTGAAGTGTGAGCGAGAAACAACGAATGGAAAATCATGTCGAGCAACCACAGAAAACAAAAGAAGAATTTGAAAGGGAGAGAACGGAGACAGGCAGGCAAAAAAGAAATACAAAACCAAACAGGGAGAGGTTTAACAACTCATACCAGTTGACCGGCCTAATCCAATTCGAATCCAATTCCCGCCATTGAAGTGCAATGGGTTAGAAAGAGACAAATCGATTGATGGGCATACGAAAGGGGAACATATGTTTTCTTTGTTTGCTTTAGTCTTTCTTTTCACAGCACAATCCGTCCAGCGGGTGTTGATAGAGCGAGAGAGGGAGGTAGAGAAAAATGAAAAATATTCAAGCCCCCATTTTCGACATTTTGTTTTATGGTAATCGACGTCTGGTTGGCACAACCCTTGAATGTGAGTTGAGTTATTTTGCTTCTGGCAATGAGGTGGATTGTCAATTCCACCGCGTTCCTCTGTGGAAAATGTAGTGATCATGAAGCCACGCCCTTATGGTGAGATGAGTGGTAGTTTGTTTGGTTTTTCATTTCAACAAAGGGGAGTTTGCTTCTGTGGTGAGTAGGTGGTGGGTAGTCTTGGGGAATCCATTTTTAAGGAGATTTTAATATTAAAAATTTTAATAAAATTCTTTATTCTGCCATTTGTGAGGTGAATTGCTTCAAAAATCACCGTGAGATAACAATCTTTTAGAGGTACCTATGTAATTTGCCGAGATAATAATATTTTAGGAAAAAGGAACTACCACCTTGTTTTGTACCTATTACTAAATATGGTGGACTAATTTCCCCTTTGAAAATTTGTTGAATATCACAACAAATAGATACCAACCACTCCCCTTTGAAATAACCAAAAAAAAAACGAGAAGCAAATCTCACCCAAATTTATTGAAGAAAAATCACTGGGGTAGATACATGTTAATTTTTACGAAGTGCTTATTACCAAATGTAAATTGGATAAATGTGTTACTTTCTGGCGCTGCTGTGTGCCTGTGTGCGTGCTAATATTTGATAGCGGTTTTCGGTTTACTCTCAACTTATTTACCCTCAAAGCATAGAGCAGAGCGTGAGCCCCTCCAAACGGCCATGTGTTTTATAACATTTGAAAAATAAAGGATGTGCTGCTGCTCTCTGTGAAAAAAGGGAAAGACAGATCGAGGTGGAGAGTGCCGGCAGCGCTAGTGCAGACAGCATTTTCAGTGGTGGTGAAGTTTGAAAATTTTCGAGAACAATGCGAGTGGGTGGTTCGGGGGCGAAAAAATAAAAAAAAAAAATGGAAATATAGTTGGAGGGATACGGATCACTATGATGTATATAATGTTGTTTTTGTTTGGTGTGTATTAGTGTTTTTTTTTTGCTGCTGCTGTTATTATAAATAGTTACCACTAAAAGGGAAAAATTAAAAAAAAAATATGAACGGAAATGAGGATTTTCATTATATTTTTGTTGCCACAAAATTAACACCTAAGTGATGTCCTGATAGGTATCTGTCATTGTTTTGTAATGAGATGGCATCCTGTTGCTTTTTTATTTACCTCTGTGAAATGATAGGAAGGTACCTACGTAGGTAATGGTCTATTTATATTAAATATCTGCTCGTCTATCTATCTATTTATCTTTCTGTAAAGCTATCAATTTGGGAAACACGATTTTATAATCGTTATATCCATTCATATCATTTAGATATCCTGTGGAAGTCAGGCCCTTTTAAATATTAATGCAAACGATTGTATCTATTACGTTTATAAACAAATTTTTTTGTGCCTTTTTTCAATATCAAATACATAGGAACAAATCAAAATAAAATCGCACACCTTCCTATTTATAGTTTTTGTAGACAGGACCTTTACGATAATGGCGGATGTCTTGTGCAGTGGAAGAGCTTTATTTTTTATAATCTCACCTCGGCAGTAAAAGAAATAAAATGGTTCTTTATAAATGCTCATCGTGTAATATGTGCAAATGCTTACTTGAAATGCCGTCCCATATTAGAAGTCTGAGCGCCTGCGTGCCAAACTAAATATGCCGCATTATTCCATTGGTGCTTTTCATCCTGTTTAATTTTATTGTTTATAGCAATATTAAGTGATCGCTGCACATTTAACGATATAAAAATCGTTTTCCTTTTTTTTCCTGCCTGCGAGCCTGCCAGGCAATATTCAAGTGAGTGAATATATTTGGAAGCCGAATTAAAGTATAGGTCTACCGACCTAGTTAGTAGTTAGTCGATAAATGCCTAAATGAAAAGCAAGAAAAATTCATTTCTTTAACAAATAAAACCTGTTAGCGATAAAAATAAATCACCCGGTTGTCTGCCATTTGTTTGCCATTTTATTACTTATTACCTACAGATGGCGGAAGAAGATTGGTTGAATGATGTTATCAACATGTTAAGACGTTCGCAATCTACGTCTGCTCTTTGAAGTAAATAATGAAACAAACGCAACTTTTTTATGAATCTATGTAAAATCAATAATAAATTAATGCGAACGCATGGTAAAAGATTTTATTTTTCCATATAAAAACACAGACAGCTATGTAACAACCGTTCATTTCTTTTCGACATTATATCTTGCGGATGAAATTGCTAGAATGGATATACATAGCTCAGTATAATTAATTGGTTATAGTATGATATTTGAGAAAAAGCGGTTAGATGTTCGCAAAAAACACTACTGTCTACTTAACATAATCATGATAGCGTATTAAAGCCCAAAATCGAACAAGAGCTCCCTCTTGACACATTGGATAAGTTGCTTTCGCCGTATTTTATAAAAGAAATAACGCTGAAATTGTAAGGTTTTTTCCGTCGATATAGAAACTTTTGCATCTTACGCAATTCAAGAGACACTCTCTTTGTAGTTTTATAAATATTTGTTTCTGTAATAAAGTTAATATTTGTACCTTACACTTTTTTGAGAAAAAGAAAAATTTTTAACGAAAAATGAGATGACAAATGCATTAAAAAAAATACCTACGTAACTATTTAATTCGTCTTTTCGATTAAATTAGAGAATCTTGTTGCAACTGGTGGGCTATCTCACAAAGACCAATATTTTCTGTCCAAAATTCTGTCCAAAATTCTGTCCAAAATTACTGAAGGCCTCCAAATAAATGTGTTAACGCATTTTCATCCAAACTATGAACAAATAATATCCTTATATCAAATTGACAATTTTGTATTTCTTGTCATTTAACTTTTAACTTAATCTTTGTAATGGAAATAGTTTACTTAGTAATCAATTTGATGTACCTATAAATCAAATTAGTAAATTTTTCACACTTTAATTCGAAAAACGAAATAATGTATTTTGAAAATGAAAATTAATTAATTGAGGTATTGATGATCAAAGACATAGGGAACCTAGTTCATTTGAGGTCGGATAGTTTAGCACATCATTACTTTCTATTTCTTATATTATAATCTACATAGGTATTAACTGTTTCTCTATAATACACAAAATTTACAAGTTTTTAACCTCGAAAGAAACATGTAATTCAAACTGTCGGCTGGATCTCCTGCTATTTCTATTTTTTTATTATATAAATTATTTCAAGCCACTTGTAATGAAATGAGACCACAACTTAATGAATGCTAAAAGACACGAGAACATTTTAAGCAAAAATTACCATACTTTTTCCAATAGAAGCAAATTGTATTTTGTTCATATTTGTAATTGTATTATTGGTTATTGGTACCTTATATTGTCCTGAACAATTAAAGCGGAACTTTAACTAACCCTTTTCTAAACACCTATTAGGCGTTTAATATAATTTTATTTAGACTGTTGTCCGTCCAATCGCCAGTTAAACTTTTTTCCATCCAAGCTATCAGAAATTTCATCTTGTGTTCTCTTGCAAAGATATAATTAAATAAATAATTTGCTACCGGAAAACAAGCTATCTATTTATTTTAATAATATAACAAAAAAAAAATGATTCAAGGGCAATACTAAATATCATTGCGCGGTTAATAGATGAAAATGTTACTATATATCTGAACGAAGACTTCATCAATTTTAGTAGGTTTATGTAAAATCACAACAGGTGTTAATCCCTAGGAAAATTTCGTGAACGTAATAACTAATTTGTTAGCAAATTTATACATAGCTTGGATGGTGTTTTTTTTTTATAGAGAAGTAACAATTTTAACTACCTAATTTATTTTCATTTAAAACATAACAACAGAGGAAACAAACTAATATACTTAAGATCGTTAATTCGTCACATAAATGTGTTCCAAATAGGTACCAGATAAACAGATGTGATAAAAAGAATTAGGTACATATTTAGCTTTGATAATATTGTTCAAAATCCAATATTTCACATTGGGCAGTTTATCGTTTTTTTTCTCAATATGCCCAAGTCAACCTAAATGTGCATCAGACTATTTTGTATTAACAACTCACTTACATAGTAACTTCCTGTATGAACAAACGGAATTAATGTTTAATTCACTGCATTTAGATTCTCATCCCATTTCCATTTTCACTTCTGAAGTCCTCCTTATAATGAATTTTTTACAAGAATATGTTGGCATTTTGGTCGCAGTATTACAAAGAAAACTGGTATTTTCTCTTAAAAACGTAAAATTCTTTTACAATCACAATCATAGCAGAACTTCAAAGTAAATATTTGTGTCAAGTCGATTCCTTCAAAATGTCGCCCGATTTGGGCCAATAATTGTCTTAAATTTTGCCGTATTTTTACATTTAATTGAATGATGTCTTTTCTCCGGCGTCACTTATAGAAAAAAGTACTTCATCACATTCATTGATCTATTGAATATACTTTATTTTACATTTTCACTATATGTAGGTATTTTATTTAATTGACACTATTCGCGTTAAATTGAATTGGCTGTACTCAAACAAGCAACAGACGAAATTATATCGTTCAAAATTTCATTAGAAATGATGCATGGTGGAGGCTTAGGTATGTGCGTCTGTTCATTCTAAGGATAAACAAAATAATTCTAGTCAGACCGAGCTGAACCGGGCGCAGTACCTCACAAAAGAAATCTGACGATGGGTTGCTTTTTAACAACGAATATCTTATAACTAAAGACTAACTATATAAATAAAATGGGCCTAATTCGTAGAGGGCGACCTTAGTACCGTGAATGACAAGAGAATTGATGTAAAAAAATGGAATCCCGACGCTATTAGAGCGCTTGTAGAAAAAATGCCGTCGTAAGAAAAAAATTACACGTTGCAGTTTTCCCGATAAAAAAGGGACAAAAATAGCTTATTTGGTATAAAAGAACCATTTCTATTCTATTTTCGAATGAAAAATTCCATGAATATAACTTTTTTAGTTAGATTACCGCATTTGCCTGGTTACTGAGCAGATTTTTTTTAAATTTAACACTACCTATGTCAATTTTGGCCAAGAAAACGTAAAGGCTATCCAGATACAGACTTTATTTTTAATTTTGATGAATGAATTAGAAAACTTGTTGTATCCTTGTCAAAAAGAAATCTTTTAATCTTTTATAGAATTCCTTATAAGTCAATTCAGTTATGTTAACTCGGGTCCTATAGCGCCTTCTTTAATATTTATTATCTCCAAGATATTAAAAATTTCCATTAATTTTGTAATCCGCAGACATATTTTTTTCATTTTATTTCTATATCTGTAAATTATATAATAAAAGCATTTAATTTTGAATGTACAGTCGAGTCTCGATAAATAAAACACTTGTTAAATTTAATCTCTCCGTAATTTGAAAAACCCCTATTTTTTTATCTACACTACACACTTAATTTAAAGCGATTCTTCTGAAAATTTGAACTAACTGATTGACGTTACGGTATATAAGAGAAATAATTTTCTTGTTTGAATCTGTATAGGTACTTTTCTTGGCATATGAACAAGTTTTCTTCTTGTCAACACGTTTTACCGCAAAGAAGTGGGAATCGAATTTTTTAGCTGCTTAAAAAAATGGGGATAAAGGCATACTGATTCAACAGCAACCGGAACCAGCTTTTAATTCGTTTTGAGACCTTCTTCCTGACCAAAGATATCTGACGTTCGAGGAATACATAGGTACATTTTGATGATGACGTAGGTAATCATGGTCCTCTGTCTGATGCTGAAATTCTATACGGTTCGGTTGACGACAACGAATACAACAATGAAGAACAATCAGTCCCGATATCCCCTTCGACCAGGCAAGGTCGTCAGTAATTGAATTCTTTGCGCTCATATGCACTATCTCCTATTTGATGGGTGATAAACTGTTCTTAGCCCTAGCAACGATAGAAAACTTGGTCGACCAGGCATGCTAGGGCTCACTTAATAAGAAAAAATTAAGAATAATTAATAAAATATGAAATGATTTTTTAAAAATAATTTGAAAAGTGTCTTATTTGTTTCCGATAAATACAACTTTCGATAAATAAAATTCTGAATAATTTGAACTTTTGCCAAGTCCTCGCAGATTCAATTTATCGAGAGTCGACTGTATTTATTTTTGAAGTTAAAAAAAACGTAAACGTTCAGTTATGATTAAAGTTATAATGAATTACGAAGTAAGTACGGTTTAGTCATAATAAGACCCTTTAAACATTTATAAATATGGCCAAATAACCTTACTTTTTAAATAATAGCATTTAATTGTTGAAATATCAGAGGCGCTAAAGCCATGCTTAAAATGTTAATAAAATAAAATTCTCTTAAGCCGAGATACGACTTCTTTGAGCGCATAAACCTACCTAATGGTCAGGAAGACGGAATGAGTACGGTGTACCACACCCCACTAAATTATTAATTTTGTAAAAATGAATCTGTATATCGGTGTATGCATCCTCAACCCAAAATGACCCATATGGCAGGATTTTGCGAATTAAAGTTGGGTGATGGTGTAGAAGATTTGATGGTTTACACTCGCACCGCTTTTATCTCACTCATCGCTATGATCTGAGTAAAAATCATCAAACAATTATTATGACTACGTACATGAAAGTAGCATCATACGAGTTGGCAGTCAATGCATCTCAAATGTATCAATCAATGAATTCATTTGAGAAGGGTCGGGAAGTAAAAAGGCAAGAACTCTGATGCATTCCAATGGAGACTTCTTAATAACTGCCTTTTTCTAAAGTTGCCTCCCTTTCCACCACCCTACCTACAAAAAATCCCAAGAACACAAGACCACTTCTGTTCCTTCTCCTAGAAATGTCACCAAACTCATCACAACTTAAAATTTTACTCAGCAAATTTCAATTGTGTCGAACATTTAAATAAATAAAAATTTCCTGCTCAAGAATGTAACCAGAAAAAAAAACATATTCCAGCACCAGCACAATCATTTGTTTTCAATTTTATTGCTCCAATGAACTATGCATCTCCAATTCCAACCTCAAACCATATTATATACATTATTCATTGCATACTAGCTAATACTACACTCAAATTTTGTTTAAAAAAAACTGCCAACTCCATCTGAGACTGCAAGACACACAGCACTCATTACGCAACATACGTACATATGTATCTATACCGTTTCGACTGTAAAATTTAGAATAAAGCGGAAACAATCCTCGGAATCGAATAAACTTTTCAATTTACAACTATTCGCTGGCAAAACAATGGCGTCTCCGCAATTCATAATTTGTCACCATTTTAAAAATTCATCGCGCACACAAACAGAGAAAATGCCAACCGCAAATAAACGCGTTCCCGCATGCATAAATAAAACGACTCTTCAGAGAAAATGAGAAAAACGAACGTCCGTGCCGTGGTAGCTAGATATAGTCAGTTGGTTCAAATTGGAAGTAGTTGTAGATAGGTACGCCATTTACCTACCTAAACTCCTTTCCAATTCCGCATTCGCTTACACATAACTCATCAAAGATGCATGTGCAGGGACACATCCAATGGCAACTAACCGCAAATAACAATTTTCCATTTTACATTCTTTTCGCAGCGCCAGACCTGAAGTTGGATATGCAAATGAGTCGGTTGAAAAGCAAGCACCCTCCGTTGGTTGAGTCCCTGTGTTCATGTCCTGTGTGTTATTTACTCAAGGGTTAGTGGGAACATCTGAGACCACCACAATACAGCTGATAGAAGCGAAAAATTTCGAATTCAAATTCTCAAATTTTCCTCCATTCAATAGGTTTTCGCAATTGAATAGGAATAAGGGGAGCTCTGGAGGTACATACATATATCCTTGCATGTGAGTACAACGCGCTCCGTCATTTGAATACCAATTATTTTTTATTTTATTTTATTTTGCTCATTGCAAGAAGGACGACGCGGTAGGAACGAGTATGAGTGTCGTGTCGAGTGTATGGTTACACGTAAATTGAGTATAAACAGCCCCCCCATCCCCGTTCTCGGTTGCTGATAAATGATGATCCAGCTCGGCACAAGGACCACACGGGTTGTTGTCAACCCTATTCTATTGTTCAATTAATTTCCAATCAAAATATTTTCCACAATTTTATGGATGCCTTGCACATAAATTATCATCTTGACTTCGATTACCTATTCCTACAGATGGGCCCAGTGATTGTTCTTGCCTACATTGTCGGCCATGCGACAGAGAATTCTTTAAGGTGCAAAGGATGATTTATACAGAGGAAGATGATTCCCAGGGTCGACTGCTATGTCCTTCACGGTGTTTGTATGACATCTATTGTGTTGGGATGGCCTTACGCGCGTTTCAAATTTAGAAAATGTGTCAACCCCGCATCGATCTTCGACGGCTTAATAGGTTTACATTCAGGTGGTGCGATCATCATCATCATGGTCATCGTACATCGCACTTGACTCTATTCGAGCAGGGAATTTTGTTTGTCCTCGCTCGACAGGAGATGGCTGAGTCGCGAGCGTAGGGTCCGTCGCGCACTTATCGATTTCTCACGCTTGTTTGTCCACAAGATGAGCGAGGGAGTGCCACTATCACACCTTGGCCATGATATATCAATTTTTAAATCGATATTGTCCTACGCACAGTGCGATAGGAACGGAGACAAGGTGCTGAGCCAGTGGATTACCTGCTGGTTCGGTGTTGGATTCTTCTAATTGTCGTTTGGTATTATCGACTGGTTGACTGGTGAAACCTTTTGGAAACAGATTTTATCGGAGTTTTTATTTTTAGGAAAATTCTTTACTTGCCGTGTCATTTGAATCATCTTTGTTTGCGTTCTTTGTGTCTGTTTTGATCAGACACAGTGTAGCCATTGTTAGGCTGATGGAGGTTCATTATTTAGAAAGAATAGACAAATAGTCGCCGAAGTTGTGAGGAGATGGATGAATTGATTCAAGCGGTTTTGGGTGTTGATTTCTTCCGAAATATGCTTGCTGTGGGAATGAGAAATGTATATTTAAGGACATATTGGGTTATTCCCAAGAGAATGTTTTTTTTTTCTTCAATTCTTCAGTTAATTGTATTAATGCATCTTTTACGGAAGCATTGAAATATTGGCTGATATTAGGAAACTTTTTTTATGGTTCATGAGCAATATTGAAAGTAAAGTTTCGTTAAAGTTTGTTTCGGTGTCGTTTTAGTTTAATTCAATTTAATTTATTGGTAGCACAAATAAAAACAGAAGACTTTTATAGTACATAGGATTAAATATAAACAGTGATTAAATTAATTAACATAAAAAAAACGAGTAGAAGATATTTAATATTAAAATAAGAAAAGAGGTTAAAAAAAATTTGGTTAATTACTTCAACTAAAGTAAAAAGTAAGATTGATTGAGAGTAGGCAAGTTTGAAGTAGAAAAGAACATAGACAGTGAATAAGTGAAACACAGAAGAAAGATTACATATTTGCAGTTTTTCGAACAAATACAATGGATAAGAGTTATGGATTATTTTGTGCATGAACGCACAGAATCGAATCCTCCAGAACTTCTGAAATGATATATGATCATATCGCCTAATATTGCACTTTACTATTCACCCTTTTTAAGGAGGTGGCAATATGTTTGCCACGCTAAAAAATCGTCGATTATTTTAAAACTAATAAACACAGCCACTACATCCTTTTAGTTTTTTGCCTCACACCTATCCTGAAGTAGAGTACACTCAATTATGGCCGTTTATTTGAATACACAGCCATTTTGACAAGTTTTTTTTTAAATATTGTTAAAGTGTTAGATAACGGTGTCATAGTTATTAAAATTTATTTTTACTATTCAACTGGATATATTTTTTAGCAACTTTTGAAGATTTCAGGGAGAAATATAAAGCACGCTAAGTTCAGTGTTTTTGTACATAGGTGGCAATATACTTGCCAGTGCCCTTTCAGCGAAGTTTTAAGGTGGCAATATTTTTGCCGCAGCCTTCTAATTTACATTTTATTAGATGTCCAGGCTGGGATAGCTTCAGAAGATTGCAATGAAAGTCGCGTAGATATTGAAGATGTAGTAACGGGAGATTAGAATAGAAACAGAAAATTTGGAACAGGTAGATAGTACACCGAGGGAAAACATAGCCGAAGGGAGCGGGCTGAAAAAATGAGAATACTGACACGAAGGAAGTTTTTGAGGAGAGTGCCGATGCTCACGAAGACCTATTTTGGAAGCAAAGTGAAAAATCCAATTCAAAACTTTGATTCCGTGAGTATTGCTCCTATTTTCCTTTATAACGTAGGAGTCCATATTCTTGGAGTCATTTCAACATATCGCAGATGCAGGCTTTGCAGCACTAAAAGCAATAATAAAAGGTCGAAAATTCAGTGCTCACTATGCCAAGTACAACTCCGCATTAAACCATGTTTTGCTGTTTTTCATAAACAAAAAAATTTTAAAACTTTTTTGTTACATTAAATTTGTATTTGATTTACTAAAAAAGGAACGATTTTCGATGCAAGTTCTTAAGTTCATTAACGGGCAGTAGCCAATTTATTGCCACCTCACTTTTTTCCAAAACTAACAAAATTTCAAAATACTGGTTTTGAATCTGATTTTACACTTTTAAAGAAGTTCAAAAACAAACATTTCTCATATAAGGAACCTGTACTTTTAGCTGCCTTATAAAGGGTTAGAAGTGGCAGGAACTTCACATAGTTAATTTTTAAGACTGCATTCGAATTCGACAAGTGTTGTTGTTAAGAATACGGAAACTGTGTGTATTTGCCCTCTGGGTAGTTGGAGGAGTTGCTTAGTTCTTTTTGAAGAAGAGGATGTTAGAAATAATTTTGCCTATGTGTTACCTTCATTGTCCCTCCGATAATGAAGTGATTTCTTTTCTAACCAATTTTTGATGCGGAGTTTAATGGAGCTGATGGACACGCCACAGAATGGTCTAGGCATCGTAAATAGTGCCGCAGATCCTTTCCTGGCTAGCACATCAGCCTTTTCATTCCTATCGAAGCCACTACGTTCAGGCACGCAGATTAATTGGATTATGTTGGTCCTAGTTAGTGTTGTGAGTAGTTGGAGACAGTCACAAACTAATTTAGAAGTGATTTCAAAGACGTAAATAGCAAGTGGTGCCGCTGCTGTCAGATAGAATATAAATGTGCTTGTCAGTGATGTACCTGTCTCTTTGATGCAGAGACTGCACATATAACCTTCTGGTATATAGTCTCTAAGTAGACTCCCGCTTCAATTTCGTCATCTTTCTTAGAACCATCCAGTATACCAGACAAGTGATTTCCTTGCAAATGTGGGTTTATTCTGTCGCTCCGGTCATCCGATGAGATGAATATGTAGGCGTTTACTATTGCTTCTTTCTGAATAAAGAGATGAGTGTAAAATATGTTTTGAGTGTAAAATATGTGAAAATTAAAGTCTTGGCTCAAACTTCTCGAACATTCATTTTAGTTATAGAAAATTGGAGTTTGCTTAGGTTTTGCTAAATAAATAAAATAATATTAATTAAGTACAGGCGTGGATAGAATTTTAATTAAGAAAATCATTAATAAGAAATATTAATTATGCTTCAAAACATGTTTTTTTTTAAATTATGCAATATTTGTTCGGTAAATCAAATCATACATAACTACACTGAAATAAACATGAAAAACGTATATTTCCTATATTTATATATTAGATTAAGATTTTCAATAAAAAAGATATGCCAAATTATCATGAGAACGGCATTTTACATGTTTATCTGATATATTAAAATATAAAATCTTAGAAAATAAAAATCTTAAATAAATAAAAATAATAATTTAATAACAAATTTATTACTATATTAAAAATTTGGTTTGTATAAAAAACTACTATTTTCGTATATGAATATCAGATAAACATTAAAAAAAAAATATTTGTTATAGTCGTTATCAACTAGTACTACTTGATACATTATGTATTATTGAAACAGTGGCTTTGTATCGACCTATTGCTTCGAAGGCGTTTCACCCAGATGTTGTGATGTAGGGTCATCAGTGGATCCCACAAACACATAAATTCACACAAACAAACCACTTTTCATCTCTGTTTTTTGACAAGTAAATGAAAAATCACACTTTTATATTAATTTGAAAATGTTACCATATAACGTATATTTTACATGTTAATTGATATTTTTAAATATCAAAAACACTAGCGAATGTCATTGTTCTAGATCACGATACTGTCAAACGTTTACTCTGTCTGCAAATGGTAGTTTTGTAGCGAGCACAGTTGTCAGGTTGTGGGTGCAGTGGCTTAGTGGTTAAGTGCGTTGGACCACTAAGCGAGGAGTCGTCTGACAAACATCCAAGAGAAAGAAATGTCATGAGAAGCTTCTCAAAAATAAATTTCCGTTCGGAATCGGCATTAAACTGTAGGTCCCTCCATTCGTGTCAAAAATATAACTTCGCACACACAATGGTTGGAGAAGCTGGAATCAAGGTCCTGTGTGGGCCACTTACTATATATTTATACAATATATTATATATTGTATAATTTATGTAATATATTTCAACAATATATTAAAGATTTAATAGCAGTTTATTGCTAATTGTGAGTAAAACTGACTTAACTTATAATTTTTGGAAAATTAAATATCACATTTTTAAAATGAATTATAAATATTTTTAATATTTCGTAGCTGCAGACTTGGTAATGCTATTATACAAAAAGTAAGATCACACACAAATCAAATTAAGAGGATAAGGTAAGTCGTCTCTCTAAATCATCTGTTTGCTTACACGTAACCGATGAGCAATCAGCGAATAAAAATTTAAAAATACACGAAAAAGTGTAGTTTCAAAACCATATTTAACAATAAATAGTTTCTTTGAAATTGTTTTTGTCAGAATTGTTCTTACGTATTCAAAGTCCTTTGTTTTAGTTCTTTATTAATGGGAAAATCAAAGATGTTTTATAATAATCCATAATCTTTATCATTTCATGTTTTATTTAAATGTTGAAATTGATATTGAAATTGAATTTATACTTTCATGATTACGAATTTTGAATTTTAAAATTCTTTGTACTCGTTTGGCGGCTACTTTCTTATCCACTTTACTTGGATAGGAAAGTAGCTGGTAGTTCGTGAGGCTCAGTGATCCGAGTTTTGTTGATATTTTTCTTATTAAATTTTTAATGATAATTTAGGACTGCAGCAGGACAATTTGTCAAATTTGTTTTGCTTAGCCTCCAACCATATTGCATCCCAACTTCCTAGGCGATCCGCTTTTACATCATTTTTTCTCCCAATTGATAAAGCAGATTTTAACTAAGCGAACGAAAAAGAAAAATTCATATATTCAAAATTAAAGGGGCTTCGAATTAGCGAGACTTTACTCTGTATTTGTTTCTGCCCTTTCATATAAATAGTTACCCTGTTAGTCGAAATGAAACAAAGAATAATTAACAAAATTGGTAAACTTATTCATATTTTAATAAATTATGATTAATCTTAGATTGTTAAAGCCCCCTGCTTGATTTAACTTATTTCCTAGTAAGTCAAACAATATGAAAGCGCTAAATCGCTTCCCAAGGTAATGAATGCAACCACTTCCATTTATCCCAGGTATTTCCTCAACTAAACCATCACCATTGCATTGAGTTGCAGTTTCCCAAAATCAAAAAAATTTGACATTTTGATTTTTTTGGATTTTAATTCCTTTCAAGGTCTGATGTCACCCGTAAAACTGCACATCGTCACTTTCTCATCTCACGCTGATGAACAATCAATAGGGATCGCTTAGAGATTACTACACTGCCACCACCCATAGAGAGGTGACACACTTACCTAAGATGTCAAGCCAAGGACATAGGTGAATGGAATTATTGAAAATGTCGCACAAACCCTGAATATCAGTGATTAGTGAAAGAAAAGAACAAGTCATTAAAAGTCAAAAAAGATCACGCTGATGTGAAAAAAGGTTAATCGACTTTATTCTTGGTGAATGTGATGACATGATGGTATTTTTAGACCATTAACATCGATTGTACTTCGTTATGACTGCCATTAAAGAGAGACAATAATAGTAGGTGCTTGCCATGACCTCGAGTTAAATCAGTAATCTTCGGAAGTTGGAATGCACTTCATCTGGAAGACCACCCCGATTCCAAATACAGTCAAACTCACACCCACTTGGTTTTCAAAGGCTCAAACCGCCATCAAAACAGAGTAAAATATTGGATTGCAAACACCAAAATTGCACCAGAAGTAGACAACTAAAACAATAGAACACACTTGAGTGCGTTATATTGGAAGCAATAACAACATCGTTATGTTTTTTTTCTTCCTTTCTACGCAGCGCACCGCACTCTAACGATCCTCTTTCAAAGACGGAATTAGCCAATGCGGTCCTTTGATTTGATTCCTTTCGATCCTGTGCATCTATGCCGCTTAAGTGAAGTGCTTCCTTCTGTTGCCGATGAACGTCAAGATTGTGGTCTTTACTTTACCCCTTGCTATGACTATGACACTGAAATATTGGTTTCAATTTTGGTTATTTTTTTTTCCATTATCCTTTATTGTTCTAAGGAGATACAAACTTGTACTACAACATGATTCGGTCTTTGTTTTGTTTTTTTGAAACTCCACACCGGTCTGCAGAAATAGTGCGATGTCGGTACATCAATTTTATTATGCAAAACGCAGCGCAGCATATGTTCTAGAGTAGCACTTAATGCAGAACGTGGAAAGGATTTGTTGTCCTCCTCTTAGTTGAATAGTCTCCATATCTACCGGCGTCGTCGTCACATGTCGCATTCTCATATCGAATCTAATGGCCAACACGAACGTTGTTTTCTCATATTTGTACATATCTACATATATAGAGCATCGGTTCGCATTTATATCATCAAGGATTTACAATCCTTAATAGGGATATTTGCCAAGCTGGCGTTTGTTTTTGTTTGCTATTTGCTGTTTGCTGTCAAATCCCAACTAGAATCTGAATTTAGCTATTTTTGCTTTTCTAATGGACACCGATGGGTCACAGATGGAAAGGATAACATTTTATTGCTGCAGTATGCGTAGCAGAACAGAACAGAGAAGAACTTTACATCAGGAAATCCAATGTACCTTCCTAATGTGGTTTTGGGGTGTTTTGTTTTTCTCCAAAAACGGAACTCACATGCGAGGGCACTCAATTGGAATTAGTGAGGGCAAAAAATGTTCCTTTGATATCAATAGCGTCCTGATTGAATTTTCTGTTAGGTATATTTTTGTTGTGCGTTTTTGACGTGTGGTTCCCTCTTATAATATTTGTGTAATGGAAGTTGAGAGACCACCAATAGAGTCATCTGGGGTCGACGCATTGCTGGCGGCACACACATACAGGACAGACGGCATAACGATGACATCCATGTCCTTTGAGACAGTTTTGAGCTCATCAAAAGTCATGCAATTTTGGGTTTTTGTTTCTTCGTCTTCCGTTTTCTTTGTTTTTATTGTCGGTTGACGGAAAATACCGACACGGATGAAAGAGGCCAATCATAATTTTCATTCTTTTTTCTATTTTTTTGTATATGTTTGTTGTTTCCCCTTGTGAGACGCATCCTTAAGAATAACATTCGTAATCATTATTTAGTTGACTGTTGTTGTGTTTTTTAAATGGGTCTTCAAGGACGAATTGGTTTCCGTTCACCCAGAAAGATGTGAGCTATTTTTTTGTAATTTTTTTTCCTTCTTAAGTCAATGTATGTCCCTCTCAAGGTGAAAGTTGATTGGATAAAGGCCGGAAGAGTATCAAACAGAGAAGTAATATTCTAAGCTATCAGATTTCAAATAGACGTTATAGTCCACAAAGATTAAATTCGACTAAATATTTTTATGCCAGAATTGCACGTTGGCGAAGTTGAAGAACAAAAACGGAAGATAGTCCCAGCCCAATTATCTCACACTAATTTCCTATTCAAGGAAATTTTAAATTTACAATTTATAGTAAACTCCGTTATTTTGCAGACTAAAAATCACTAGCTATTCCCATTCCTGCTGCGAGCGAAAAAAAATGAATATTAATTAATTTAATTTTTAAATAATAGTTTTTAGAAAGACAAATAGCTAGATTAATAGACATTTACTTCGTATAATGTTTTACAAAACAGTGCATATATATCTTAATCTTTCCAGTCTATTTTTCATTTCATTTTGAAGTTACCTACTTCAGGGTGATCAGTTTGGGTTGTTGTATAAAAAAATGGTACGGTAACTTAGACTATCTGTCTTCAACACACACGGAGTTATAGAGTGCTTAGAATTGTTCATTTAAAACCTTTATTCTTGTTTTGTTTATTTACTTATTATTTTGTCATATCTATATTTTATTTTCTTATAATTGTATCTAATATTTAAAGAAAATGTATGCACTACAAAAGACTGTAAATAAATAAAATAAATGCTAGATTTTCCAAAGACACATCCTCAAAACAGTTAACGAAGCATGTAAGTATCTTATGTGCCTAAAAAGGGATTGCACAGCTGTGTACCTAGTTCGTACCTAGTTCTTTACAAGGACATTTCAACTTTGGTTTTATGATAAACGCGGAATGCAAACAAAATTGGTGTTTAACAATTTTCATTTAAGGACTAACTTACCCGAACATCTCGGAGCCTCTTTGTTTGAAATTGAAATCCATGTCATAGAAGAAATCTCGACGAGAATAACTATTTTTGTTCAAATTCGGTGGAGAAATTAATGCGTACAAAGATCCTTATAATCTTCATAATAGCACTTGCCCCAAGTGGAGCAACGAAATTAAGTTCCTGGTACCTGCCGCCTGTTGAAATAGATTTTAAATTCCAAAACTCCGCTTACCAAGGTATTCAATAAAATTATAGGCATGAAGAACGTTTAGAGGAGAAATCTTAATAAAATTACTGACATCATACAGGCTGCCGCTGAAAGGCACTGCTTTGAAAAAAACGGAAGCATCACAATCTACTCTGATAGTAAAACAGTCGTTAGACGAGATATTATCTAACAACACTCACCCAGTGCTGGGTGCCCGGGCAAAATGATATTCCGGGAAACAAGGAATCGGACAAAATCGGGGTCAGAGATGAACGCTTCACTGTCCCTTGAATCAATAAGTATACCGCTAAGTTTTATTGCACGAAAAATCCAAATTGAGTCCTTTTGTAGAACGCTGAACACAACTTGATACGTGAAG
This sequence comes from Ferdinandea cuprea, assembly GCA_963576555.1. Classification (NCBI taxonomy): domain Eukaryota; kingdom Metazoa; phylum Arthropoda; class Insecta; order Diptera; family Syrphidae; genus Ferdinandea; species Ferdinandea cuprea. Next base: position 4,828,771 of record OY754958.1, read on the forward strand.
AAATACCAAAGAGCTATGGCCATCGATTAAGAGATCAAAATATATGATCAGGCTAAACCGCAGGATAGCGAATAGTCGGCCGTAAATAGCATTAGGCTTAGGACCCTCGGCAAATACTTTTATGATGAGCTGGAGGATGTAAGCAGGACAGAGCTAAAAGACCTTCTTAAATTTGTATACAAATCAGGATGGTACTAAAAGATCGACATTTTGAGCCCCCAGCAGCGGCTTTTTTTTGTTTATTTTTAGGTGTTTTTATTCACACAAATTGATGGTCTAAGTGAGCCGTGACTATCGTCACAAGGGTATCCATCAACCTAACTATTGGTCCACAAAACCTACTTGGCATGTTATTAACGCACACTATCAAAACGAACGTAAAACAAACCATCAATGCCTACAAAAATGATTGCCGCTTTCGCATTCCCAAAACCAACCTTCCTTGCAAAGGAACTTGTCATCAGAATATAAACAGAAGAATATCTATTCCCAATTAGAATAGACAACATGCCCTTGAGGCAAACTGGAAAACTGGCAAACTAAATAATGGGTTCTCTAAATACGCAGAAATATAAATCGTCTGCACACCCTCTATGACTATCCGTATAGCTAGCTACTTTTTGTCCAGTGTGAAAAACAATTTATCTGACTGTTGCAAGAATAAAATTCCATTTGCAACGCCAATTGAACCGTAACAATTTAAAATTCTAACGGGGAGATAAAAAATTTACAAAAAATCGAAACGACTGCGGGGTGTAATGGTAGCAAAATTGTGTGCCGTTCTGCCAAAAAGGATTTGATTTTGAGTCTGCAAAATTGCCGAGGCAGTTTTGTGAAAATTGCCTATACGCAGGATTTAAATGGGAACGACGAATGGTGATGGGTGATGTGCTATGGGAAAGCTGTACGAGGATGTCGGATGGTTTTACCATACCCTTTTTACGCAGCCTTGCAGTCTTATGTGGGGGAAATATGTTTTTGGAGTTTAAGGGCATAGAAAGGGAGCAATTGAAACCTCGTAGTCATAGTAATGTTTGTCCCAGTAATAGTTTTTGTAGGACACATATTCAAAATTTTGGAGAACATCTCAATTTCCTCCAATCCGATGTGTTCAAAATTCCTCAGAGCCATTAAACGCACCCTATATTCCATTTGGAATAGAAAAAAAGCGCTGGATAATTGCTTTGCACAAAATATATCTACTCGCAACAGCAGCTCCTATCCTAACTCCACTGTCACTAAATCTGCTGCCAAATCGCTGCAATCCTCGTCCATCGCGTCCATCTATTCACATCCAATCCGTTCCATATGCATCCATCCTTGCTGCCACTCATTTATGTGTTGTGACAATTCCTCAAATTGACTTTTTCTTCTTTTGCATCAGCAGCAGTTGTGTTTGTGTCCTTCTCACAACTTTAATGCGATTTGTGTTTCTTTTTGCTATTCGCACCAAAACAAAATAAAAAAGGACATCAGTCCTGCTGTTTGTTTGGACAATACAAGTACATTTCTCTCGCAACGAACAATGACTGCGTACACAATCTATTCGATTCCTAAGTACTTTTCTACACACTTCCTTCCATGCTACTCGTCCTGTGTCTGTGCTATGGCAACTCAACTCGCCAATGAAGCCCATAAAAGGATTTGGTGCGTGTCACACTATGTCACATTGTTGTCCTTATTTATTTATCCTTTGTTTGTAATAATTTCCTGTCATTGTATCCAATAGGCACACGTTGTTTCATATCTCGACTATTGGCGTCCTTTTCGTGACCTTGTCGAGGGTGTATGTTTTTCATATACATACATATATGCATGTACAATTTGGTTGGATATGGGTGGTGTGGCGGCAACGTCGGCGACGAAGACAATAATTCCGATCGTTACGGCAAAAATTGTTAAATGTGACTGTAAAGTTGTAAATCATAAAAAAAATAATGTTTTTTTATTGCGTTTTAAAATGGTAAAATCGCTGTTGGAGAAAACGGCTAGCAGATCCACGCCAACGATAAGGTGCGGGACATTCTGCGAGAAGATGTCTGAATGGTAGTTAAATTTGAAATGCTCCCATATTTGAAAACATGCTTTTCAAAAATATAATATGTTGTGTGCATAGATAAGGGGAAATGAGTTGTAGATACGGATATGTTTTGGGAAATGACAAATTTAACGACGGCGGGGATATCAGGATGTACGTTGATATGACATGGATTAGGAACTGCTTTTTTTTTTCCTTCTTCCTATAATATGGGCTTACGGATTTAGTTGTGTATATACCTAGAGCTGTGGTTGGGGGAAGCAGTCCTATAAATTTGGTATCAGAAGTAAACTGGAGCCAGTAAGGGGAGATGTGAAGAAGAGATATGCCAATTAATTGTATAGGAGCTTAAGTTTGTAGGTACGAACTCGTGAAATACTAAATATATTTCGATATAGAGGTCTTCAGCTTGGTTGGGCGTCAATTGTTAATGATTTTGATAAGTTATTTGTATTTAAGTTTGGTAAATTTTTTCAGACCAACTAAATTAAATTCACGTGTTATCAAATTTCGGCGTGCTTTTGTGTTTTACATTGTTTCCTTAAAATAGGAAAATGGTATATCTATATATTTTTCGTATATTTTTTTTTGTTTAAATAAATTCGCTTTTTTTAAATTTTAATACTTGTATAAAAATTAAAGAACTTATTTCTAAATTTTCCATTAATTTACTTGGCAGTCATTTTCCATACAAATTTCTTTTATGCTATATTTTACTTTAGATTCAATAGAAATAAAATGCTTCAAATAATTCAATGTGTTGTGCATTTGTACTGATTAAGAGCCTATAATCATTCCGCTCACGCGTTCAAAAAAAAAAAAACATCAAATTTGGCCTTATTTCAATTTAAAAATGGCAATAAAGCCAATTTGGCCTTAATTCTATTTTCCAATTCGTTGGGCTTTGCTTCACGTCAACGGTTTTTATAATGGTGGTGTCATTGGGCTGCTTTTTTCGGGAACATTAAGTGTATGCGGTTTCGAAAAGACTGCGTTGTGCCACATAGCGCGTGTAACAATCGACTTCAATTCGATGAAAGTGTTATATCGAAAATTGTCATATCGGTTGAGCGCCTTAAAGGACATGGGATCGAATTGCGAACAAATCTACTTAAATGTATTTATGAATTGAAAATTTCGATTGGTGCTACCACAAAGGCATTATATTTAGTTGATCTAACATCTTATCTAAAAAAACTGAGCGTTAATTGATTTAAAAAGCGAAATTTAAAAGTATAACAATTTTATCGCGAATTGACAATTCTTGCCGCGAACTGTCACACTTTATTCACAATCCACATAATACAGTCGCGATCCATAAATCCGCGAATGAAAAATTCGTTCGAACATAACCTTAAAATTGACACATCTTGCTGCTAACACATACGATTCTGATTCGCGGTTTTCTTTGACCAAACAAAGTTTCATGTGAATGAAACGTCAGAATTTACGAATATTCGCTGGTTCGCAGTTCGCAATTGCTCTCATATGAGTGTACCTTAATACAAATTGCACCACTATGTACATAGAAGTGTACAGCCTTCCCGAATCTAGCCACGTTTTCCAACCTGTCAGATACCCAATTAGCCTTTTCATTGACAAATAGGAGGCTTGTAAGTCGCTTTCACATTAAGACTCTGTAAAGTAAATATCGCAACATGATACATCCATGATACTTTATCCTGGACGTTCCGGATTACAGGCCTTAACTTGATTCTCCCGCGAGTCAGTCATTTTGCAGATTACTGCCTCAATTTACATTAAAAAGTGAATTGAGGGATGAAGTTTAGTTAAACGCTATTGTCTGACTGCATCTCTCTGGATATGATACCTTTTTGTCCTCCATTCTCCTTTTGAGGTTGACTTTCGTTAAAAAATCTAAGAAGATTAGATTTGACTGGTTATATTTTGTTTCGAAGCTATATTTGTGTCGAGTTTGATTAAGCGGCAGGCCTCACCCACAGCAAGATGGGTAATTGATGAGTCAATGATTGGAGACTCAGAGGACTAACATGCATCTAATCCATTTTCAAACATTTTGCCATTCTTATATAAAACGCATTGCAGTAATAAAGTCCTCTGCGGACCAGCATACATACTTCCTAAATCGGTTTACGCTGCGATGTTCCTTATGTGAAGCACATAAGAAGTGCAGAATGACTATACTAGATTACGATTACGCCCATACACCTTTAATGTCAGTAAGTCGTACCACCGCACGTAAGTTTTCTACATGCAGAGGGTCTGTTTTGGTTGCAGCCCCTTCTTCTGCCAAATGTTGTATTTCAGAGGCAATGCATGATCCAGTGCATTACAGTTGATACCAAATACCTTACATTGAACGATAGAGTGAGTATTTGAGATTCATAAGAAGAAATAAATTGGGTATTTTAGTTTCGTTAATGAAGACATCAGTTCAGGGGTCAATAGATGCGTTCTAAATACAGGTTGGTCTAAAAGCTATCGGCCGAAAGTAACTCGTTATAGCTACGCGGTTTGATATCCCACTCCGTGGAAATGTATTCAATTTTTGTTTTATCACAGGAAACTGACGTTTTTCTTCTAAAATTTGACTAGTTATCCCATGGAGCAGCTAAAAAATCTTGCAACTTTAATGAAGAAACTCCACTTCGATTCATTATGTGTAGCTTATGGAAGGCTGTATTTTCTCGCAAACCCATTAGCCCTAACTAAATCCAGAAATATATATTTACCTAAGTCGATATCGTATCATTAAATTGTGAACATGCTCGTTGATACTTTACCCTAAGACAACGCAATTCAAAACCATGATTTTCTTTTGCATTGATATGTTTTTGGTGTGATTTATTTTTATGACAATCCATATGTTATTTGATTTCTGTTTCCCATTAAAGAAAATCTTGCTAATTCTAACGCCAGATTCTTGCTTACCTAATATACCTGCCGCTGCAATCAGGTTTGTCTTTTACGAACATACATATTTTGCCAGAGCACTTCTCTCTCACGCCACCCCTTTCCAATTACTAGCCAACAGCACACCGACACCACTACCGCCATCGTTTAGTAACATCGCAATAACCTTTTACGTTGAACTCTGGTTATCTGGGATCTTTCTCTCATTGGCTCTGCCACTTCAAATGGACAACTTCCACCCGAGAGGATGTCCAACAACAGCATAAGAACAACAACAATGTTGACTACGTGTGCACACAGCCACCTAGAGGCGCTCCCTGGTCCAAATTGGAGTTTCATTCAAATTGGGAGAGGATCAACCTCTTCCTTTGGCGCACCAAGCCGCACATATATTTCTTCGCACTTCAACTCTCTCTGTATCTACCGACACAAAGTTTGGTCGCAACTTCAAAGTCCTGCAGACCATAATTGCCGGCAGCCATAATCCACCGCAACCAGCGCATCGACATCCAGCCAGCCCAGGATGGAACAATAGTCAATAAAACACTCGGGAAATCATGCTTATCGCATTGATTTATGGATTTTTAATGCGTTCGTTATCGCAGGCGGTCAATCGACGGCGGCGATAGCCTGCGAAAAGTTTCGCCATCAGAGCAGCAGCATTGGGCAGCGTGAAAATCCTCACCGCCGCGGCCGTTTCCTCTCACTAGCGCGAGCGATTAGCGATTGTGATTAGACTGCACCGCTCGCTGCAGTATACGCTGTACAGTGTACACGGTACACACATTCTAAGGCTGAAGCTGAAGTCAGAAAGGGGCCTGCTTTGTCTCTTCCTTTAGATCTATTTTCGAATCCCCATTCGAAGTGGATAGTCGATTATTTTTTGTGTTTTTATTCTTATTAGTAATTCACATTAGCCAGGGTCCTCGAGGTGTTTAAAAATCAAATGAAAGGGGACGGAGCTCCTCTTGAATTTATAGTCAACTGGAGTTGGGGTGTGTTTTCCTCTATCTCAGAGAGATCGCCTCTCTAGCACGTGGTACCAATAATTCCCTGGCACTTGGAGTGTTTTTTGTTTATGTTTCAAAAACAATTATAGACGTTTCGAAATTGCTCATAGGTTCGTTCTGCCGAAGCCGAAGGAGCACTTTCATTCCGGATGCTCGATGACCTCTTATCAGACCTGCTCTCGTCCCAGGCAAATTAAAAAATATTTCACTTTATCCCCCAGGAAAAAGCACCTAGCAGACGCCACCACATCCACTTGTCGAGTGCTCTTGAATCTGGCGATTTCCTGCGTGCTAGAATTTTTTCCATAAAACTCGTTAAAAATCCATAATCTCCGCGCGTATCTCGGCGTCTGAAGGGGTCTACTCTCGATTTCGGAAGAACAATTATTAATTTCTTTTGAAAGCTAATGGCTCGCAAGTCAAGTGCGTTTGTTGCGCACCCTCTTTGTGACGGGGTGATCTGGTTTGGGTTTTCCAATATTCTCCACAGCTCCATCCAGTCACCGATGGATGGTGCGTCGCGCCATTGAATGACGAAAGGCGCGGCGGGCTATTTGCCGACGATCCTCTCGGTGCGCGGATATATTTATGAGTTTTTAATGAAATTAATAATTTTCCACCGATAAGCGCGTATGATCGAATGAAATTCTTGAGCAGAAACCATATGCCATAGCGATGGCATGGCACGGGGATAATGGGTTGGGAAAATTTCTTTGATCTTGTGCCGAAGATGTGCGTGGCGGGGTGGCGGATTTGATTGGCGATGCCATAAGCAGCCTCGTGTGGAATTGAGTTTTTAATTTGTCGATAAGCTTGGGTAATTAAATTTTCCTGATGAGGTTGATGCAAGTTTGTGTTCTATGGGCGATGACGCAGTATCTTTGTTTTTGTTTATCATTTCATGCATTTTTGCGTAGTTCATTATGGCGTACGTTGTTTTTTTTTTACTAAAGAGCTGGCTTCTAGCGGGTTTGATTAAATTAAGGGCATAAAAATATTTCGTTTAAAAAACATTAAAAATCGTTTTAGAAACACTTCAGAAAGTAACAAAAACAAAAAAAAAACACAATTTTTAAAATCTTGTTCAGACTTTTAGTACCTTTCACATCAAAGACAACATTAGGGAAAAAATTATTTAAAGAATTGGAGGAAAGTTGAGAAGCTGTTGTTGTCGCCGGCTCGATCCCTAGCCTGCCGTCTCCAATTTCGCACTCCAAGCTGTTGGAGCTATCTATCTACAATTTATTACTCTTTTTTTAAAAAATGTGTGTTTACAATATTTATACAATTGTTTTTCTTAAGTCTAGGATAAATCTAATATTCTGCGAGCACTGATGGGGCTCTGCGTTGTGCAAATGATAGTTTATTATTACATTTTTATTTAAAAAATTATTTATGAAATTTATTTACATTCATTCATTCAAACTGTTGGAGATCTCGTTCTACCTGGTCGCTACATCAGAGAGCAGCCAGAGCATGAATATTCATCCGCTCTACATGGCCCATCCATCTTAACGCTGGATACGGATTTTTTTAACTAGGCTTTTCCCTTTTTATATAGGGGACATTTATACTTAAGTGATGATAGTTGTTTTCGTTTAGTAGTATGGTTGTTGTTGGAAATTATTGTTCTCAAATGCAACTGTTAATCGTGAAGGAAAAATATCCTCGTGCGTTAAAATAATTACAGTAAGAGTAGCGGTAGTTTCGACCAAAACCCATCGACATGAAGGAAGGATGTCCACTCAGTCGGTTGATCATTCTATTATAATGATATAGGACAGACTAGTTAATAAGCAGTTTTATCGATCGAGAGGAAAGTAGCAAAGCTATTTGGCTTTGAAAGATGGTCGTGTCTTCTTCAAGTTGGTGTGTCTTACCTCGTAAGTATCATGGTTTATTTATCCACCACATGTTTCCTTTCCGTGTAAGTAGTGTCGAAGATGGGGTGGGCGGAGGCGTCTTCTCAGATAGACTTAATCTTAGTCTTTCTTTCCGTCTTCCTAACCATTGTAGTGTTTTTCAAGCAGAAATTATGGCAATCAAGGAAGTCTTGTCCTGGCTGAAGAATAACGTGGTATCCATAAAGGATATTTGAAACTTTTCGGACAGTCAGGCGGCCATAAAGTGCCGGGTTCTGTCAGGAAGCCATCAAGTTATCTGTAGTCTTTAATAACCTATTTTGCCGATCATTTCTAAGGGCTGAGCAGTTGAACAATCACCTCAAATCACAGCAACAAACAAAAGCTCTTCCTTTGAGTTGCTCTTGATGTGGTTGCAAGACTCTAGCCAGAATGCATCTATTTTCCTCTACTCTTCTGGTTGCACTGACAATCTTTCACACTACACCATAAATCCCTACTTAGTCATATAATGCTTGAGGTTTGTTGAAAAAAATGGACTAACAAATCGACTGCCAAATCTGAAAACCTTTACGCAAATACCCGTGTTCTGCGGCCCGCGCTACGATCGTTCATACTATAACTGTTACAATTAAATAATTCCTACAACCAGACTTTGGATCATTGAATACTTGGGTTAAGGCCTTGTAATCCTTCCAGGAACAAAAACACTGCTCACATTGCATGCGAACATGGTTCTTCGACAATTTGACCGAATTGGCAGCGAAATTCCCAAGACCACTCCAATTAGTTTTTCATGCTACTAGTCGTACTATGCACTAAGTATCTGATTGTCAAGATTTTTGTTTTCATCTTCAAATGTTTGGCAAACAACTGACTAATCAAAGGCTTTTTCCAATTACGTGTAACACTGCGGCTTTAAGTGAAGAATCGTGTTGTCACACGTCGAGGATTAATATGGAGAACCTCGTAAGTCGTTAAATTTAACAACAATATTACTGATACAAAAAAAGTCAAAAAATTCGGAGCCATATTTTGAAATTTCGATTAAAAATGTAATTCTGAACATTTTACGGGAAAAGCTGTGTTTAAAACCCTCTTTTTTCATAGATCGCATACAAAAATAGGCACTATCTCGTTGGTAGCAAGCAAGAACGTATTACGAGGTTTCAGACTTTTACCGTTGACAAATTTTCACTCCAAATATTTGCAGATTGGCTTCAATTATATACTGTCCGCGCATGTCACCAAATCACCAAATCACCATATCACCCTCACGTTATTGAAATAATCTTCATTCGCCACAATTGTCTTTGTCTATACTTTTGAGTGTTGTTTATACATAAAATGACAATAATATTACCATATCCCTCTGCCTACAATACTGTCTAAAAAAACACCGTCATAAAACGCAACATCTCACTCCACAAACAACAGCCAAGTTCATCATCTGCACTATGTTAGAGGGAACGAAAAAAAGTATTAAACAAAAGAAATCCTTGTTATTAAAGGATTTGCGGACCCCATCGCTAAAGTAGCAGTTTGTCAATTTTTTTATGGATCAACCAGATTGTCTATCGTTTGAGATACTCATCGTTGTTGGTTATTGTGTATATATAAAATTTTTTTTATAACCACAGGTGATGCTGGCTTATGGCAATGGCGAATCTATCTCTCCTGTTCGCTGTATAAGATATTTTCATTGTTGTGTCCTCGTCGTCGTCAGATTTGCAGCCATTTTGCGGTCGAAATCCTCACGTTTCTTTCAATTATCTTTTGCATTGTTGTGCTGTTGCTGGTTCTTTTTCTTTTCCGGGAGATAAATTTTTTACGACACTAAACAAATCCTCTTCGGCGCGGAGTGGATAGCAATACCGATACGGTGTGTCTTCTTATATACGAGGAGTGTATACATACATACCCCTAACTGTATTCATTTTGCATTATTTTGTAATCCCCATCTACCTATTTAAGGATAATTGAGAAAGCTAGCGCATCGGGGTTGGTTTCGTCCAACCTGAAAAGGGAGGAAGGACATAAAATGTCCGCACTAATTTTGTGGGTGGATTTATTTTTTTTTCTGCGCTTCTGTCCGAATGATGTCCTCAAAGGACATAATCAGGATGATATGTAACGCTCGAACGTGGGGGAGTGAACTGAAGTGAGATAAAAATTGAACTAAAGTAAACAAAAAAGGATTTTCTTTATTAGAGTTTAATTAAATATTTCTTTTTTTTTTGTTCCTGCATCTAGAAGACAAGAAAATCTTGAAGGATAATAAAAATGATAGGAGATGAGAAAAAAAAGAAAAATACAAAACAAACAAAAGAAAGAAAGAATGAATGGAACTTTGGACTCAGGTGTACATGGTGCGGTTGATCCTTTTATGGCTACCAAGATGGATGGAAGGGTATTCGGTCAATCTATGAAAACGAGCACACGTTTCTTGGTGAATTAGTTTTTTTTCCTTAAGGATGTTATTGCTTAATCTTAGACTGAAACTAATTCCCTTGATGGAAGATGAGTGAATGAATGTCCTAGACATAAATGGGCTTTCGGTTGATTACATAGATATTTTTTCGTAGATTTTATTTTTGTTCTAGGAAATAGATTATGTAGTCTTCATTTTAATGCATCTCAGCTGATGGGGGGCAAAGTAATTGGCCTGTAATCTGCTACGGGGATTTTGTGATGGGTGGAACCCTTCTGTTTTGGGAGTAAATTGATGGAAGGTTTTTTTTTCGTTTTTTTTTGTAGGAAAAAGTTAGTTGGATTATGCATATGCGTAGCACTAAGTAGCTTAAGATGGGGATAATTAAATTACTGCATTAGTTAGATGTCTCTTAGGTAGCACTCCGCAGTGACGTCAGCAGAGTAGAAAATGCTTTTTTTTGGACTAAGGGGCGCAGTAGATTTTAATTCTAAGCAACCCACATCAACGCCGTATTTAACAAAAGTCTTCAAACTCGATTAGTTCGAGACTTTATTACCAGTATGATTTTGAAGCTCCGCAACTCTAATTTATGGATCTTAAAAGTTATAATCGAAGAATATACAGCCAGGCACGAATCGGATCTACCCTGAGTTGTCATTCGTAGAGATAATCTTTAGTCAGAAGTAGATGAACTCTTCAACCACCTCGAAGCTACTATCAACAGATACGCTCTGCCCAATGTTTGTTCATGGCATATATTTCACCGTCCTGTCCTCTTTTACTTCAACTAGTTCGCCTGTTCCGCAATAGCCGTGATCTTCTGACGATTAATGCTATCATACGTGGCTTAAAATCGGTCATGGCACCTTGCACCTATATACTTAGTCGATAACCTCCGCATTTCAAGGGCTGGAAGACCATCAGAACCGGCGGCAGCTGCCTTAGCTTAAGCTTAAACATAGTGGCGAGACTGGTTCTGGTCCTATCACTATCTCTACATACATCTAGTTTTCCCTTTTGTCACAGCCGACTAGGTTTGCTTCGCCGTTTCAAAGAACCTGCATTCCGGTCATAAAATCTCCGGATGTTGTTTCGATCGCAAGACTCTTCAGTCTTCTTGAGCTGGGTCTGGCAGACTGCTTACTATCTTTTTTTCTGCACATGATATTATTCTCCTCTCTTCGTCTGGCTTGATTTTATTACCTCTTAATGTGAGATTCTACATTAATGCTTGAAACAGCAGAAACCACAATCCTAAGCTTCAAAATAAATGCAAGCTTGGTACAATATGTGTTCTTAGATTTCAATGATTTCACATCGACAAACAAGCCCCTTTGTAATCGCAAATTCTAATCCAAACATTTATCAATTATTTACATCAAATCTAGCGATTTTTTGCAACAAACTCGAGACTTTGTAATTGCCACCTTTATCTGTCAAACAAATAAAAAATCCATTGACAACTCGAGCATGCTACATTTTTTCGCGGGTAATTGAAAATACATAACGCCACCCCTTCTACAGCCTGTTAGACGGTTCTCAACGAACCTCATCGTCAACAATTAAAATCCAACCACCTAGCTCTATCTTCCCCTCTGACAGTATAGTGTTCCATTATCGACATATACATATATCATATATCTATGCATGTGTACTTGTACAAGAAAGGGCGCCTTCGTCAAACAACAATCCGCCATTATTCGTTTCCAAATAGGCGCCTGTGCTCCATTGCACACGCTAATAGCCCACGCTTGGCTGACCCAAGAAAAGTAAACACGTATAGTCATCGTATTTCGCATACCAATACATGCCTCTCCGTCACAGGGTAACCGGGGTAACCCTTTCCGGGCACAGTGTTGCATTCATTCAAATTGAAAACGCAAATGGAAAAAAAAACAAGAAAACATTGTTCGGCGGGGGAATTCGAGAACCGCCCTCCTAATAACCGATGTATTATCAAGAGCGCTGTCACGAGCAGGCGACATTGCACCATGAATCGCGATAAGACCGCGGCGGAATCGGACAAAAACTCCCACCTTACCACGTTCGAAAGGGGTTGCATGAGGACGCTTTCGTGTTTACGTCGCGTCGTGACATGGAACGCAGCTATAACAAATTCACCTGCACACCAGCACACATATTGGCCATTATTAGGGTAATTATTTGGGGCGGTAACGGTTCGCATTTGATGCATCGAACAGGCAACAATGAAGCTCTAAACCTTCACAAATTCACGCAAAGTTGTGTGATACTCGTAGATTTTCAGGTTGGTCCCACGAGAGGGATGCACCATCGTTATGTGGCAAAAACTACACACAATGACCGGTTGGTCTATAATTAAACAGGCTGCCTGATGTGCAATTATGGAACTTGGTTGGGTACCTACTACCGCAAACAAAAACCGAAATAGACGAACAAGATTTCAGTTCTCGTGCAAAACTGATGAAAGCCATGCAAAAGTTTTGATGGAGCGCGATGTGTCATCCCTTAGGAGAACTCCTATTTGACTGGCACTGGTGTGAGGGTAGACATCCTTTTTGGGATCCAGATCCACATATACCGGAACAATCCCCGGCATATGGTGTTTGATGGGTTTCGTTTAACTTTCAGTGGTTGGTTTTGGGGATTTTGATTTGATTAGGTTACAGATTCGGTGGATTCGTGTTTGCGCGTCGAGCACAATCTGCTGCCGCTGTGAGAGGATATGGCATCCGTTTTAATGAAGTTGTTTTCGAGGAGACGAATCGTTGGGTTGAATTGAAATTGAGTCCCATAATGAAAATCTGAATGACTGATTAAATGTGTCGTCGTCGTCGTCATACTCAGGGTACGTAGTCGTTAGATGATGATGGTGGTGGCAACATATGGAGTGTTATTGGCGGTGGTGATGTACTATGAATTGCGGCGCCTTGGGAAAATGTCTTCAGTATCAGCAGATATGTGAGGTTTAATTTCGATGGAAGTTTCTCGGTAGATTGCTCTGCTGAATGCGCACTTAAGAGGATTAGGCAACATTTGAGGTATGATGTGAAATGTTCTAAACAGTTTGGGATGATGGCGGGGGATATTTTATTAGATACCAACACTGACTGCACGCAATTACCTATCCCTTATATGGATAAAGCAATTGAAATTGGACTCAGCGAACAGTTGGATTATTATGCGTAGATAATTACGGAAACAGCGAGAATTAATTGCCCAATAATAGAGAAAGTTCGGCGTAGAATGGCAGTTAGGACACAAATTGTTAATCGCAAAGGTTTTCGTTTATTTTAATAGCTTTATGGATGAACGAGTGACATGAAACGCAGGTTAGTAGAATACTCGTTCATAACATTCATGAGTGATATGACTTTGCTTGTATACAACTCAGAACAAGCAATTGCCTGATTGCCACAATTAACAAGTGGCGCCAAATAGGTACCCTTTTGCATTAACCGAACTCGCGCAGTTCTACAGTTTTAAATTAGAATTTCGTGCTTCTGCGTGTTTCTTATTATAGTTTGTTAGAGCAAAAAGTATAAAGTATATATTTTTCTGCACTCTTATCATGTAAAAATAAAACAGCACGTAATATCATCAATCAACGAAATGGGGTAATATGAAGCAAGAAAGACTTATCTCAAAACAATATTTCTCTCTGGACTATTCGAACTGAAAGTCTTCAAGCTCATATTAACCAGAGCTCTCTGTCTCCCACTCTAAGGTACTTGCGTAAATTCGTAGCTTGCGGTTTCAAAACTCCTTACACTTGTAAATAAATGGCAAGCTATCACTTGTCCGGCAATCGCTTACAATCTTTCTCTATATATTTACTTTTTCATCGTTCAAAGCGTCCCCTTTTAGTGCACTCTCTGTTCAACGAAGGTCTTGATCAGCTTTAATTAATATGATGGCCTAATCATCGAAAATATAGATATAAATATCAGGCGCGAACGCCCCATACATGAACTAAAGCCTGATTTATCCTATAATTGTGTGAGTGAAAATTCCGATTTTGTACGGCTATTTAACTTTTTGAAATGCTTCTCATGACAGTTGTTGCTTTTGGATTAGACTTTCGTAAAAGTGGGGCAGCTAATAAAGGCTTTTATGTAGTACGGCTCGAAGCAAGCGCCCTAGAAGGTGTATTCACGTTCTTTTGCTAATAACTATCAAGCCTCCTAAAGTAAGATCGTATTTTCGTATATCAATAAAAAGTAGTACCTTTTAAGATTAAAAAAAATTGAAAACCTCTCATAATGAAATCTAAGAAAATCGGTAATTAAAAAAAAAATATTTCAAAAATCCAAGTATGCAAATTTGTTCTACTCAATAGTATAAAAAAGCACTAATTTTTTTCAGTTCCCTTTATTTGTTTTCGAGATAGTGGCGGTTTTTAAATTACCGTTAATCAATTTTTTTTCTAAAAGCTGAGTATGTAGTATTTTTGGCAACATCCCAAGTATGCATAGTACAAGAAAAGACCAAAATCCTTCGAACCATTTTCGAGAAAATAAGGCGCCCGGACAGACCGACGTATGTTTCAGTTTGAGTTCGAAATTTCCGCACGATCGCCATAACTTTCTCTTTAGTACACTAAAGTATACGAGAAAGTTAAAAATACTAGACATTATCAGACAAGCAAATCGCAGCATAGAACTAAACTTATTTGTAATAAAAAACAGGTAAGGTTTAATTAAAATTTTCCAAGAAAATATAGCATTAAAATTTTGCCTTAGTTGATATTGCAAACCAAACGTAACATTATGTTAGGTCTACGTAATCTTTGCATCGTTTATACGGCAATTTCCCCATGTGTAATTTTGCCTTAGGATTGAGTTAAAATTGCATACAACCTAGCGTGATGATCCAACGCAAATTGCTTAAAACTATTTATCGACCTTTTAAAAATGTTTACAAGTTTATTTTGCATTACTGCCTTAGTACTAGGATAAATACTGATTACATGAAATACTTGTAGACCATGTAAAATTGCCTTAGTGCTAAGGTAAATGCTGATTGTATGAAATATTCGTAGACTGTATAAAAGCCAGTTCTAAGGTAGATATTAAAAATATAAGGTAACTTTCTCTCTCATGCTTGAAAAGTGGAACTTGAATGCGCATGCGGCTCACAACGCTTAACTTTGCGCCGTTATTTATAAGTTTAAGCCTAAATTTAAAATACGCAAGTTCTCCATTCCAAAGCCCCAGTCACACAAACAAATCGAGATCGCTAAAACCTGTTTTTGATAACAAGGAAAATACCATATTATAACGAACATGCGTCGCCAAGTTAATGCAAGTATAGTAAGCCAAGTCTTTGAGAAAATCAGTTAAAAACGAGGATTTGGCGCACTTGATTGTGATTATGTGTAAATCAAGTTCAGGTGAAAATGCTTTTTATCGAAAAAAGGCAGACAAAATGCTAAGCCTTAGAACTGAATTTGAAAAAAGTTTTGCGGATTTTGAGTCTTTGAAAGACAAGTTGTCTTTGTTTTCGTCTATTTTTTCTACAAATACAGAATCAGTACGAAATCATATGTAACTGGAGATAATCGAAATCCTAGCTAAGTTTTTAAGGTAATTGGTCAAGTATAAGCTGAATTTAAACAGATAGTTTCAAAGACAATTCGTCGGGAATAAGGTAGCTTTACCTTATCGTAAAGGTTATTTATTTGCATTGGACCACTAAGCGAGAGGTCGCTGGTTAAAATCGCGACCTGTACCACCTGAAAGGTTTTATTCACTGCCCCACCTCTTGCGAACGTCTGACAAACATCCTAGAGTCAGAATTGTTATGAGAAGCTTCTCAAAAATTAATTGCCGTTCGGAATCGTCATTAAACTGTAGGTCCCTTCCTATTTTGTCAAAAATATATCTTCGCACTCGCAGTGGTTGCAGAATCTAGGCTTTGGGTTAGTTATCAAGCATTTTCCAGCACAAATAGACTTCATGTTCCTGGCAGAGTAGATGAACTTCGATTGAAATAATTGAGTTCATAAAAGAAGTTCCATGATTTTAACATAATTTGATACAATACTTTATTTCCTTTCGTTTAAATCT
Source organism: Ferdinandea cuprea (assembly GCA_963576555.1). Lineage (NCBI taxonomy): Eukaryota > Metazoa > Arthropoda > Insecta > Diptera > Syrphidae > Ferdinandea > Ferdinandea cuprea. The sequence goes on from OY754958.1 coordinate 4,845,057, forward strand.
ACATAGAAGATGGAACAATGGTGCTATAGCTATATGCGATAAACGTAGATATTGGTATTGTTACTTTTTAATATGTATTGTTGCTGTTTGCAGACTTTAAATCAACTATCGATGGCTTAGTTTTAGGGATCCGAATACTTGTAATGATTTGCATATTTTTTTAATAATCCCAACCACAGAAAACTGACTCATCTATCTTAATTATTTAGAAGTTAACATTTCATAATTGCCCTTCAATCTATGATTTCCCACCTCGTCTATGCATCCACACAAATCATCAGCATTTCCACTCCACCATGACAGAGAGCTAAACCCTCATCACCAATAAATTAAAAAAAACTTTTTTTACCATTGTTTTTCAAAAAATTCATATGCAAATTAGGCGAAAAGACCGCAACCCTGTCCTCACTATTTACTTAGTGCAGACAACAATAGGAAAGATAGCAATTTAAATAACTTTTTCAAATATCTGAGGCAAAACGCAAACAAAACAAAAAACAAAAAAAAATAAAAGAGCTGCGTCAGTTTGATAAATGCACATTAAATCCCTGCGACGATTGGAGGGAGGAGTCGACTTTCAATTCAAATTGTAACTTCAACAGCTATGCGTCCAACAAGCGACGGCACCTCTAGCCCCAGGCACAGCACCCGTCGTCGTCGTCGTCGTCATCGTCGTCGTAGTTGTGTTTAGTCCTCGTCTGCTATGATGAAAACGATTGCGACACATCACCATCACCAGACCGTAAACTAATTTGCCTATGCAAATACGAAAGTCGTACCAAATGTGAGTTTCCACCGACAGATGTCGACAGAGACCAACTAGAGCTGATACCTACTCCTCGTGTTCAAATAGTGTTCGGGGAAGCGAGGCATGCAAAACCAAATTTAAACCGAAATCAGAAGAAAATAGAAAACGAGTCCTCTGAGGAATCATGGTGTTTCGGTTTCAGATATGCAAATTACAGTGAAAGAAACGGTAAAATGGAGTTTGGGACGACTGCTGCAGAATCGGTGCGGCACAAATTAAAGGCTTCTGCGGTAGCGGTCTGCTGGGGTATACCTACCCACCCACCGGGTTAACTCTCAGTCTTTAGTAATCTTACCATTCATTGTCCAGAGCAATCGGCCCCCTGGGAGAAATATTAGCAACAAGATGCTCAAAGACGCCGGCCGGCCGAAGTCGATGCAGGGAGAAAATTAGAAGAAGAATGCAGAAATCTCCTGGGAGCCTATCGATATGGCGAAGCAATTGCAATAAAATCGAACGAAATAGGACTCGACTTTGGCTACCGTTCGGCTGTTTGTTTTGGTCGCAATCACACCCCTGAGGGTGCAACACATATGGAATTCAATTAATAACCTTAAGTAAACAAGCAGGCACCCAAGCACCCTTTTGGAAGGTGCCTACCTATACTGTTGTTTGGTAAACAATCCTTTTCCATACTTTATTGTGACTGCAGAAAAGGACGAAAGGGCGTTCACAAGAATTCGATTACAATGGGCATCGGCAGTCTTTTCTTCATCGTCTTCAGAAAAACGGGATGTTTGCTAAAACATTAGTGACACCTCTCCAGGGGGTCCTGCTGTGACAGGAATATGCCAAAATACATGCCAGACAATGAGGCAGACCACAAGAGAGGACGAAAAAATATAATTTTCTCTCTGAGATTGTACGTATAATGGGTATGGCGCGCGGTCAGGTGTGAAACCGGTGACAATATTTCGTTTTTGTTTGTTTCTTTTCGGGATCGAGGTGTGGGCGTTGTCAATGCGAAGTTATACGCCTTCAAGGAAACGCTTTCATTAAATTCTTTGCCATGCTCATTGAAAGAGGACCACGAAAAGTCGATTAATATTAAGCAAACAACGGGATAATTTATTAGAAAATTCGGACATCATTTTGGTCAGTATTGAGGTGGTTTATTGATGTGCGCATTGAGAGCGAGGAGTCGAAGAGTCTGAGATGCTGCGATGTTAAGATGTGTTGTCCTGGGGTTTTGTAATTAATGATCGTTCAATGGTTATATTTTGCCAAGGCTTGGTGTGTTTTGCAAAATGTGACCCTGTTGTGGATTTGACGCGTGGACAAAATTGTTTGTTGCGGTTGTCATAACTTTTGTCCTTCGGGGACATCTTGTGATTTAAATGCTATTTTTCATTTCGGACGGTGGAAAATCCTTTTTTTTATTTATTTTCTTACGAATTATTGATTTATGTTGTCATGTTTTGTATGAGAAAGAGGAGAGGTTTTTATATGGTGTCTAGGGCTTTCTTAAAAGTGTACTGTAAAATTCGTTCAAATCTTAGTAAGGTGTAGGTGCTATTGAGTTGTACCTAGCATAAATGATGTGATTGATATTTTTAATATTGGCATTGCATGGAAATATAACTCTATTGCGGAAAAAGTACAAAAGTTTGTTTTATAACTTTTATTTTTTAGTCTTTTTTTGAAGTAAAGTAGAAAAGAGAGTATACGCAGTCTTGCAGCTCAAGGAGTTTTAATAGTCTCCAATTGAAATAACATCCGGATGTTTTATAAAAAAGTCAAGCAGCTTGCTGCTGGCTTTAAGATCGGAACGTAGAAACCTAGTACTTAGTAGATCTATTTACGCAGCATTTCCAGCAGCTGCTAAATAGGCATCAGGAATGTTGAGAGAGTTATGATGACCAGAGCTCTTTAAATACGTAGGTAATGTTTTGGTAAATTTTGGTTTAGGAAAGCATGCCCGACCAACAGCTCTGTATACCGTATCCACAAGAACTATGGTGTCATATCGTTTCTAACGTCTGAAACCTTTGTGCAACACACTAATGCGCACGTGATTGAATTCAGGATCTCATCAAAACTTATCCAACTGTGTCGCGTGACCCTGGAGAACACGCGGAGCAGTGTGCAGGACGGCAGAAGCTTACCTGAACGTTTCCAAACCTGCTCCGGATTTCAGGAAGGAGATGCGCTATCTTCTGATCTCTTTAATTTTATTCTGAAACAGATAGTACGTGGGGTAGGTGTAAACTCAGAACGCACGAAGATAGTTTGTCTTGAAGTGAATGAGGACAATGCTACGCAATGCGATCCTGGAACCTATACGAAAGCGTGCATAAGAAATCATGTAAACAGTTTTATCGGAGTTTCTGGTGGGTGGGTGGTTAACTGCGTTGAATCACTAAGTGAGGGGTAGTGGATCCAAATGCCGGCCTGTACTACCTTAAAGTCTTGCTGCCCCACCTCTTCCGAACTCCTGTATGGGCATATTTTTCTCGCTTTACTGTGCGCGTTTTCAGAAAAAATGGGTAAATAAGTCCTTATAAATCTCTCCTTTTCCAGCTCATCCTAGTAGATTCTAGCATCTTTCTATCGAATTGGATAAAATGTCACTACTGATAGCAGCACGTCGATGTATTTAAGAAGTTCATCTACCTCGGTGTATATTAACTCCATGGAAAGACCGAAGCTAAGTTTCAAAGACCAAGCTATCGCGGAAACAAGGAGCTGATGCAATGAAAGGTTGCCGTGTCTTAAGCAGGAACCTTTTGCAAGTAATTAAGTAAGTATCAGTTTACACTACTAGTAGTAGATACTTAATTCCAAAGAATGGCCCTAAATATAATTGCTGCGATACCTGTTTAATATTTTTTTGTTGCCTACATGAAAGTTTTTCTTATTCCCAAAATTTATTCTCCAAAATGATTTATTAATTTTTTTTAATCACTTTCTTTCTCCTTATCTTTTAGTTCTACCACTGTTTAACACCTACAGGAATGGATTAACAATTAATCAGATAAATTTTTAGCTTCGCCCACACCAAATAGGAAATATTACAAAAATGTCAGAATGTTCTAATGAAATTTTATATCGCCTAAAATTAACGCAAATTTTGCAACAAAAATTTATTTATTGATTTTTTGGGCGTAAAAATATTTTTTCTCATAAACTATGATAGTGACTAGTTCTACATTTTAAATAGCTAATCATTGAATATGAGTAAGAAATTTCTATCTGTCTGTCATCATTGTGCTTCAACTGCGAACATCTGTCCTTCTCGCTTCATCAACTAACTTCCGGCGCGGTGTAAATTTTATTTTGTTTATCGAAATATTCTCTTGGTGAGTTCATAAAACCAATTTTAGCCACATCAGAGCCTGTAGCGCAAGCCACATCCCCCCACATCAACAGTGCGTTGGCAACATCGAGCGTGCAACAGTGTTTACTGGATTGTGGCACACATGAAGTTGTGTCTCGATTTGTGTGCGTCGCGTCGCTGTCCCCCCATTAACCAATTATTAGCAACATCACGCGCCAAGTTTTGATTTTATGACAACGACGTTTGCGACCACTTCAAAAGAGCGCGTCTGTTGCGAACGATTACAATGCTCCACAATAAAACATCCTTTAAACACGAAAAGCGTGATACATCAAAGGGGGCCGCTCGAAAGACACCTCATTCATGCCATGGCATAGGCTCCATCAATGAATTTTCATCATCCATAATCATCGTGGTAGATCACTGTGATCACAGTCGTCCCCATGGTCGTCGTCGTCATCTTCATCATCATCATCAGCATCTGTGATGTGGTGGGAGAATTTCGCGCGCATCCAGGTCATTTGCAAGAAGAGCAAAGGAGCAAGCAAAACACTTGCTTAATTTGATTTCATTACCGCGCCTCCTATGTTTATTCCGCGATATGATGATACTGCGCACTAAAGACCTGGACCTGCCGTCCTGTTTGATGCCGTTGCCACTGCCGCGATAGGCGGAGCTGTGTTGATCATTTGCACACTTTGATCCAAAAAAAAACCAGAAAACAAAAATGAAAATCCGCGCACAGCAACCACTTGGCGATCTCTTGCAAGCATATACCTACAGAATGTATCGAATCTAGATTGGAGAACCCAAGAACACGATGGAGAAACCGCAGCGGTTGTGTGAGAAAATCGCATTCCTTTGTTGTTCGCATATGGAGGAGGAGGATGCCAAAAGGAGCTGATGCAGCTAACCCGCCTTTTCGCAGCAGCGCACAGCGCTGAAATCTCTTTGTCGGCATCGAAATGTGATCGAACTGAATGATGATGATGATGATCTGGCACGCCTCCTCATGTATCTGCGTTTAATGCAGTGCAGAAGGTGTTGTGTGGAGATTTTGCGCATCACATCGCCGATGGATCATTGGATGTGCGGATGTTGCTGCAGTGGATTTTTGCCCTCCAATCTGCTATTGACTTTTCATCTTAAGTTCAAGATGTGGATGCGAGTTTTTCCCGTGTAATCGATTTCTGTTTTTATATCATTTAGCCAGTGCAGTTAGATGCAACCCTAAGGCGCAATCTAAATATGGAATCAAAATAACAATCTTATTTCATAGTGACTGCTACGAAATACTTCTTCCGCCAACCTATTTTTTGCGCCCGCTGTTAATGACATTCGATTACTGACGATTCACTCAGCTAACCTTAAATGTCGAAGATCATGCAATCGTCGAACAGCAGCAGCCATTGTTTGCATGAAACTTCCAACAAATCATTTAAAATGATGCATGGTTGGCTTTATTAACCCCATCTTAGACCCGTTTGAAAGATGTTGAATAAATTATGTCTTCAATCACTTTCTTAGAAAACGAGTAGGTATCGGGCGTCCTGTTTCCCGCCCCGCTGCGTCGCTCACCAATCCTGATTGCAACATTTTGCTTTCTAATGAATTGCAAATCTTTTCTTTGCACAACACAATTTGCGGGCTGGAATTAAACCTGCTAATTACCAACAATTACAGCCTTCGTGACTGCCATTAAATATAGCAAATCGACGCCGCCGCCGTAGCACCTACTGCCGCAGCTGCCTCCCCCAATCTACAGTGTCCCCTTTCCAGATAGGTACGCAGATTGAAAACCCACTATTACAAACCTCAATCGCCAGTTATTACCGAATAGACAGAAAAGAGAAAAAAACAACAAAACTGTGTGCGACTCCCCTCGGTCCGCATCCGACGAACTGCACTCAGATCGTGTTTCTAATCGAGCGGTTCGGTCGGTCGGGAGGGCATATCACATTACAACTGAAGCTATGACTTCGTTCCACCGTTGATATTGGCCAAGAGAAAGGAGTGTGAAGTGCAATTTTCTTCTAGCCACAGTCTCATGGAATCTTCAACAACTATTTGTCCAAGTCGGTAAAAGGTTAGGGCACTTCGACTAGCTGTGTTGGTTTTCTTCCTGCACCACTGGATACTATTCCTAGTAGAGGGAAATTCAAACCGCTCATAATAAGGGTGCATTATTGCCACTGATTTTGGGTTCCAACTCCCAGTGTATAATTGATGGCGGATTTGTTCGGTGTAGCGTGGCCAATTGTTGTACTTTACTGTGCTGAGTGAAATTAATAGTTTCGTTGCGGTTTTTAATTCTGCACTGTGCAGTGTGCACTGTGCAACCGCGTTGCGCTGCCTGCGAATATCAGTTTTTACCACTTAATTTATGAATTTTTTATTGCTGTGGACTGCCGAAGGGGGTCCGCTTGCTGAAACGCCCCTTTCATTAGATTTTGTGACAGGAAAGGAACACGAACGAGAAGTTATCATCATACCTATGCAATAATTGCTGGGGCTTGACGCTAAGAGAGGAGTTTTCAATTATGTAGGTTTTTAAGGATTGAAAGGAGAGGAATGGGATTGGACGATAGGTATTTTTGGTGGAAGTTCAAATGGGATCGATTCTAGTTAGCTAGAAAGGTGTGATGTGAGTAAAGTTTTGAGCGGTAGTCAATGTAATATGCCGTGAAAGACCTTTCTCCATTTTGGACTTTTAGATAAAAATTCAAGAAAGATAGACAATTGATTCCTTATTCCATATTTCTATGTCAATTCAAAATATTTTTATTTAAAGCCATCTCTCTTTCACTTAGACGACGATTTTAAGAATGACAGCAAGAAATAACTAAAAATACAAAATAACTCAAAAACATAAAAAAAAACTTTGTATGGGCGATCTATTGGAGAAAATATTGGCTAAATATCTTGTTAAACATTTATTTTCGGTTTCTATGAAAATTTTCACTGAAAACAGCATTTTATTGAAAACGCCCACAAAAGATCTTATATGACAGACTTTTAAAGGAGGGCAGTGCCTACATATCTTGTAAAGGTTCTAACACTCTATCTCTCTAACTTCAGCCTTAAAACGTTTTTTTCTAAATTGTGGGCGTGGCAGTGGGCGGATTTAATATTAACACTTTACCATTTCGCGACCATAGGGAGTATGTGCTCAAATTTTCAGCTTCCTATCATAAATTTAAAGGCCTCAAAAGTTGATAAGGACGGACGGACGGACGGACATTGCTAAATAGTCATAGGTTTTCGTCCTGATCATAAATGTATATACTTTTAGGGGTCTACAATGACCATTTAGGGGGTGTTAATATCAAAATGAATAGGGTATAAAAACTTTTAATAAATTTGGTCTCTCAAGTAGGTATCCACCTACTCAAAACTTGGCTGACAGTTTTTAGATAAGAGTTTATCGAGAGTTTATGCATGAAGTGTTGCAAAAATTGGAGACGAATGGGTGACAGCAGCGGAATTACTGCAAATACTTTCCACCGGCTGCGGCATACCTTAAATAGTACATGAACATATTTAAAGTTGTTTGCGATGAATAGAAGTATATAATGCTCTCAGAGGTTAGACTTGCTATTTAGTGACTAAGATGACGCGATAAGGGCATCTTTCACTGACTTACATGAATAGAAAAAGTGACTCACAGATCAGATATCCTAACACGATCAGGTAGTGAAGAGTTTTGACGAAGTCCGATCTTGATTACAAGCTTTTCAAAAACTGATTACTAAATCAGTTAAATATAAAATTGACTAGGTGAGTAATGACAAACCGTTGATATCAAATTTAATGACAATACAGTTAGACCATTCGACCTTTCGGGTTTTCTGAAAACCTACCAGCGCTTATTTCATACTCAGCAAGATGAGAGGATATCTCTTAGTAGACTTAAAAAAACAAATCAGAGAACAAACTTTAAAAACATATTAATTTCCTAATTTTGCCCCTTCCGCCTATATCCCCAATTTAACATAAAATCTTAAGAACCAAGCAATTACTGCAGAAGGACCTAAACATTTACAAAAAAATGCCCGGTGTTTGAGCAAATCAACCGGTTTTGTATTACTTGACATCGAAAAAGCCTTTGATTCAGTGTGGCACAATGGCATCCTGTCTTTACTTTTTTAATGAACAAAATTTTACGTCAAACCGTTTTTTAGTGATCCATCCCACGACAAGTATATGCAGGCCTTCAACAGAGTTCCGTTCTTCGAATAAGTTTTGTATCAATGTGAAGGGAGACAAATTAAAAACATGCCAATCAAATATTGCAAACAATTACAATTGCTGTAAAATTTAATTTAATTCTACGTTCCTGCGTCCATTTGAGGTCGAGCCGGCGAAGTCTACTGGCGTATCAAAAAGGATGCAGTAATAGTGGGAAAGTTATGATCCCACATTCCTGATCGGCAAATCTAAAGACGAATATTGTACGCAAATTTCTTTAAACAAATTGTTTTCCCCCGCACGCCCTGTTATTCAAGACAAGAACTAAGTGCACCCGACCAAAATAAAGTTACTTTAGATCTTGAAAATAAAATGCTGTGCTGTAATGTTTACCGGCCGACCTATTAAAAGAAGCAGAGGAACAACTGGTATCATGCTAGAACTCAAGAGCCTCAGCATAAAAAAGTTTGTTTAGTTTTTACTCTATTAAGCGAGGTAACCGGAGATGAGGTTTTCGCTTTAGATTCCCTAGCTATCTTAACCGTTGCACCCGTAGTTTTTGTTTACCAGGGGCAAGTCGCTGTACCTTGTGTAGTTCTTGGTTGTACCGCCTTCATCAGGTGTTAATTTACCTGTTGACACAACGCAGACCATAAATCGTGTGTAATACTTTTTGTTTTTTCTCGAAGACACCAAGCAGCTTCCATCCGCCTCGGATAGGAACGATACTTCTGCACCATAGAGCTAGGCCGGATCTATGAGAGTTTTGTGCAGCTGTACTTTTGGATGGAGCTTTATCTCTTGATTGCTTACTAAGTCTAAAGAAATTCAAGTCAGTGAATTATTCTTCCCCTGACTTTAGCACTAAAGTTATTTGCAGAGTTCACAGGACTGCTCAAAATGACCATCTCGACGTTATATCTATCCAATAGTCATTCTGTCGAAATCTGTGATTGCAATCCGTCTCCGTCTTCTCCGATGACAAGACCCATTTTGTTCTCTTCTGACTCCATGTTGGAAAAGGCACCCGCAATTTCTCGTTTGGTTCTTCCCATTATGTCGGAGTCATACGAATGTCCAAGATAAATATTTTAAGTGGATTCTTAAAAGATAGTGCCAGTTATTTTCACCTGGCTGTTGGGCACTACTCACTCAAGAAGAATATTAAAGCAGCTTCATGAAAGACTTGTGTGGTTTGAAGGTTTCAGTAGAACCTCTTCACATTTTTACATAGCAACGACCATTCTTCAGCGCCATCCTGATAGGGCATACCAGCTTGGCAGGGAGTAGGCCCTCTACAAAATTTGCTATATCACTTTCTCGCTAGTATGTACAAGGTATAGTAGCGGACCTAGCATACTGCCTTGTGGGACACCAGCTAAAATGTATCCTAATGTACTCTGGGTACTCTGTTTCTAATTTAATCTTAAAGAATTGTTCCGCCAAATAACTTTTTTTTTTGAAACAGGGCGCTAAACATCGAGTGTAGCTCTTCATTTTTTGTGAACAAAAATTCGTTCAACATGGCCAGATAACGATCGCCATTGACTGTAATTATGCCGCAATATTTTCCAGCGTTGTTCAAGCTCTAAAATGTATGAGGTTTGCTTCGACAGTTAGTATCTGAAATTTATAAATCAATCTTTTGTGCCAGACTTTATTGAACTCTTATGATATATCAGGAAATATAGATATTCTCCGTTATATCAAGTAGACCATTATCCGTATCTATAATCCAAGCAATTATCGAGGTCTAATATCTTAGGATATATTTATGGTTCGGGACTAGTGATTTCTCTTCAATTATTTTATGTAGTCTTTTCACCAGCAAGTTGCTTTGCTTTCAATGTCGGTTTATCTTCTTTGTTGCATTCCATAGCAAGTAAACGAAGTCAAATCATTAATTAGGTGTGCACATTGAAAGCACGTAAACGATCGTGCTTAGTAGTGAGTTAAAATTAATTGTCTAGCAAGGTCTGTAGGTAGTAGGAACATCCAAATTTAGAAGAGTGGCGGGCACTCACACCTTTGTTAACTTTGTTCCTTTTGTAAAAATCGAGAAGATTACCCGTTATTTAATTATAAATATGATTTCACATACATAGCTGTCTATAATAACTCAAGCTATACCTTCACTTTACCTACACTTTTAAGTGCCACTCCTATACAACAAAACTTTACGAGTTGCCAGACTGAATTATTATGCAGCAGACTTCAATTGAAATGCATGCCGGTACACTAATTAAGACATCATGCATATACCCCTTATTAGGCCACAAAATAGCGCCTTTCAAAACGCTTTATTTCAACTTCTGGAGTCCATAATTCCCGCAACGTCGTAACGATTCAAAGCAAATCAACAAAACAGTTTCACGCCCCAAGCGCCAACGTGCAAAATTTTCCATTTCCATTTCCATTGCATTTATTGTGTAGCTATCCGAGATGAAATGGGGAATAATAAAAAAAAATATCCCAGATACGAAAAAAGAGTTCACAACAACAATCTGAACTCAGTGCCGGGCATAAAAACCATCGGAACCCACATCAAACGCCGAACCACATAAAAGCGAAACGATTGCAATAAAATGAAGGAACATTAATGCAGCGCTGCGCTTAGCAGGAGCAGTCGGAGTAGGGGCATTCGAATAACTCTGGGAATCTCGCCATAAACCTCCTCCGAAACATCGGACAGACAGACAGTCTAACTGATTAACTCACTAAATCCAAAGTCTAAAGCCGAGCCAAGAAGTAAAAGAAGAAGCGGTTTTTTTTTATAGTTTGCTCGCGTTTGCGTTTTGCTATTTTTACGACAACTCCGTCGCGAGCATAGGAATTACAGCTGCAGAGGAAGTGGCATTCGGTAGCCAAGTTCAAATTAGTGCCGCCCAAATAAAACGAATGATTACTCGCTTCAGCTCCACATATGGGAAGCGGCTGTGTGCGCAAGGATACACAGGGATTCCCATCAACGTCAGCATTCAGCTGGTGGAGTGAGGCATGCAATCATTCGAAGCAGAAACAGCTCAATAAAAGGTGAGCACTCGTAAAATTTGCACCAAAACATGCCCGCATCTAGTCGTTGTGTTTCAAGAAGGCTTTTGACAACCGAGAGATCTCTCTCGTCAAAGTCGGTCGTCATCGTCGGTATTGAGTGTCGGTGTCTACCATCACCTTTTGACTTGCCCAAAGGGCAATGAATCCGCATGAATTAGAGGGTGGAATGGCTGGATTGAGTTAGCTCGTATTAAGTGGGCTTAGTCCTGGTTATGGTCAGTGGTTGTTGCGTTGCTTTTGGCGACACCGACAACTACCATACCATGATACTGATTTGATTGAAGGGATATAAATCGTCGCTGACGACGTTTTATGTGTCAGTGGAAGTGGAAGGAGTTGTATAGGGGCTGAACGCGATGCGTTGCATGTGGAATGATTGATGTGGCATGCCTATCATTCTCGGCACTCAAATTCCCATACAATGAATTGCTTTCGAATCGATTGTATGCCATTGTTTCGCCCAGATGAGCTGTTACTAATTTCTTTAACACGGTGGTACTGCGAGGATGATGACTAACTACTGGAGATGTTGGAAGCTTATGTAGGATATATTTTCTAATCGATGTCGCAACTTTCACAGCGAACAGGTAGGAAGTAATCTATGCAATTTGCATGATTAAGTTTTGCGTTGTCGGATACTGTGACTCAAAGTGTCAGCAATAATCACTGTAACATGAAAATTACTAGGTAAATGAACTTGTCAATCAGCAACTTTTTTTTTTTATACGAGATGATAATTGCCCATGTGTTAATGGTTTTATTGCAAAATTATACTGTGACGTTGGTTGTTTTGTCATTTAATCATTTAATAATTGATATGTTTAGCTATCTAGGTGGAAGTTAGGTAGATGTTGGAAGGTTACTCGACTTTTAAACAATCGGTGGTTGCTATTGACTAAACATGTGTTAGCACACAACACAAGCAGGGCAAATTCCAACAGGTACAACGCAATTTGATTCTTAATGCCTTATAATGAAGTGACACAGATACCGATGCACGTGGGTTTTAAACATTTGTAAACTAAAATGTTTACTCTAAAGCGTGGTAGAGCATTCCACATTCTTGTTGTACGGTTAAGAAACGAATAATTGTATTTCACTTTCCGTCCGAATTTATTTCTAAGGGTGAACTGATGTGCATTGCTAGCATGGCAAGTATTGGGGTTGAATTGCTGTAGGTGTGGAATGCAACTGGCTATCAGTTGTTTGTTAGAGATTGGAAGTGGAGCGTGGAATCTGTTTTATTTAACAAACTAACGACTAAGCCCACAATAACAGTTTTTCAAGGTCTGTTGCAATAAATTAAATTAAAATAAATAAAAAACTTACAAAAGTTAAGGCAAAAGAGACATAAGAAGTGTGAGAATTTGGCAGTACAACCCGGGCAAAAATACTTGTGGCAAATTTCGACATATATCGCAACTTTGGCATTAAATGTCACTTGATGGGTTCTGCAGCATGCGTCTTATTTCACTTATGAAGACAAATCTTTCGTGCATTCGGTTAATTCTCTGACTTTATTATTGAGTTTCACCCAGATAATTACACTTTAAATTTATTATCGCCTCTTAGGTTCGGCAGACCATTGTATCAGATTGGCGAATTTTTTGAACTCCACTCCAACCACGCAGTTAAAGAACAATCACCTTACCGTACGGCAATACGCGAAAGCCAATTTGAATGCTTTAAACGGTTTGTTAAGAAGTTCAATGCTACAAGATTTGCTTTACCTCCCACTGTACTCGATGGGACCAATTCATTTTCGTACTCGTGCAGTGGTAAGATATTAATATGCACAAATCCATTGTTGCAGATGGTATTTCCCTTATCGTTCTGAAGGGTTATTCTTCTACGCCCTCAAAACAACTGCGTTAGTTTTTTTTATCTTTCCTATTGTCTTTCCGAGAAGATAGAAAACAGCATTTGGCCCGGCTAGTCCCAAAAAAGGGCAAAGCTTCCTACCAACCAATTGCACTTAGGTCTCTTCTTTCCAAGGTCATGGAAACGCTGACATATGCTCAAATAATTAAATATTTTGAAAACCAAAAACTTCTTTATGACCGGTAATACGGTGTTCAGGTCCCCTGGTGATTAGAGACATATCTAACCGAAAAGTGAAATCAGATTCTCTTCACGGCTGTCAAGGTAAGGGCGTTGCGCTTAATATTTCAAAGGCATTTAGCGGTCTCAGGTTTTTAACTTACCACATAAAGGCTTGTGTTCGTCCCTTATCTTCGGGCTCAGAACTGCAACGGCATCGTATGTTAAACTCATTAAATTCTGACCTTGACAGCATACTAGAGTGGGGTACAACCAACGGAGGATGCTGTAACAGTCGATGCTGACCGCTATCAGGAAATATTGGAAATTTTTCTTGTGCCCGATTTCAATCAATTAGCTCTACAGTACATGTGGGTCCAACAAGACACGTGACACATTACACGATGCGAATTTTATGAGAAATTTTTTTCTGACCGAATAATGTCAAATATTGATGATATCGACTGTCCCCGACGATACCCCGATTTGACCACTCCCGATTTTTCTTATGAGGGTACTTGAAAGAACAGGTGTAGGCACATCAACAAATATATCACAACCTCGATGCTACAGGACAACAATAGAAACGAAATTGGTGAAATTACACTAGAAATCTGCGAAATTTGTTATGTAAAAGCAGGTTTACGCTCTTAGCCGATTGCCTTGAAAGTGAGCCACAAAAAGTACTGAAATCTAAAAAAACACGCCACGTTTGTATTGTAATTATTTAAAAGTTCAAAAATAGTATTAACATACAAAATAGTTTTACTTATATCGGTGTATATTTTTATACACGCCCCCTAAATAGAAAATAAATATTTTTTTTTCCCTCATGCAAAAAATCATAATTCTACGTCTTTTAGGGAATGAGTTAAGAAAAGTGGGCAACTGCCACGCGTCCTGGATGGAAAATCAAAAATGTTTTTTGCTTTGTATTAGGCGTAAACGGCCCATACAGGACCTAAAGTCTAGCTTCTCCAACCGCTGTGGGTGCGAAGATATATTTGACATTTTGCACGTTGATTGAGGTGAACAAAATTGTTTAAAGGTTTTTTGAGAAATTTTATTTCAGGTACCCTTAACCTTTTGATTTTACCCAAGGCAGTCATTTTAATAGACGTGAATGACTCTGCGCTGCCCACTATTTGCTCATATACACAAGACTGAAGGAATCACACGATAGCGAATCTAGAAGCCTAGTTGCGGTCCTTCTCTTGTGACTACCTGACTGACTGGATGCACGACAGAAACTTTCTCACTCAGGCTCTCTCTGTTCACTCTGGTTACTCCCACTTTGACCTTTAATGTCGATTTACTTATATTTGGCTTTTGTCAGCTTTTTCTCGTTAGACAATCGGACTTTGCATCAAGCCGCAACAAGAAAGTAGTGACGTTGCCCCCGACAAGTGTGCACATTCTATAATAGCATGGATGTGGTTGGTGGTTGTTTATAATTCCTTGGAAACCTAGTGCTACTTGGACAGCATTATAAGCTGCTGCAAATTTGATAAGATGCTAGCCGTTTAGTGCTGTCCTTTCTTGGAGGGTTCGTTTACTAAGAAATCCGGCAAAGAGATTTCATTTCCGCCCTTAGCATATTATTTTGGGTACCTACATACTCTCTGTTCAGCATTTGAGTAAAAAAAGTATAAAAGGCTTCTGAAATGGTAAAGCAAGACTATGCTTAAAACGCCTTACTGTTCTCAACACAAATAAGTCCAAGAACTATGATAAACTGCTATTAAGACCGATGACGATAATCTTTAGTGAACTCATCCTCCTAAAGCTCTCCTTCCCAGACTAATTCAGCCAGTCGTCTGGACATAGTCTTATAATAGTAGGTATAGTGTTATTTAATACTGAGAAGAATATGTCTAAGGACGAAGTACCTATGTAGTATGCCTTTTGTATAAATCCGTCGTATACTTTTCCACTAAAAACAAAAAAATTGTACACGGCTGTGGTAAGTTTTATTATTGCAAAATCTTAAACAGATTGTCAATCTCGCCATTGACAATCCAACAGACTGACATCATTAATTCAAATGCCCAAACTATTGTGTTGCCCTCGAAAGCATAAATAGTCAACACAAAACCTAAAGCCTCATTGATTTTTAAGTCCCCATGAGACATTCCATTCTCTGCTTGTCCATGGCCATTGCCAGACCATTATGTATCTCAGCATCACACCACAATGAATGTGTATTTTGTCAATTTAACACCTTTCCCTGTGGCATTATTACTTAACTCGACCAATGGCACTCTATTGTCCTGCATTGCCATAGATTGCCTTGCCAGGCAACAATTCACAAACTGATGCTCCGATAACAATACAATCAAATAATTACCCAGCTATTTACATCAAATTCTGGAATATATCACCTTTCAGTCTGGGCTTACGATTACGACGAATATAGTGTCTTGTATTTGTGAGAATCAACACTCTCACTCTCCCTGGTGTAGTTGTAGTACTATACTTATGGTGTTTTGGATTGGGTTACATAATGCACACCCTCAGAACCACAAACTCGCCGACCACAAACACGAATATCATCAACAAAAACTGAGGCTGAGGCTGAAGCCAAGGGTTCTGTTCTGTTGTGCTGGGGCCCATTTATGGGAGTGACAATATGAGTTTTCTATTGGGAATGATTTGTGAAGATGGTCATAAATTATCCCATCCGATCTCGACTATACAATTCATTTTGAGCAGGAATAATGTTGTTGGTTATTTTTTTTTTTTTTGGGCTTGGTATCTGTTTTAATAAACAAACAAGGAACGCAGCCGCAACAGGAACCCACAGCAGCCGTGTTTTCATCCCTGGTTGTTGTGTGGACACGGATCGTTTAAGAGGGTTGTTGTTATGTTTGGTGTTTGATGATACGAGCAAGAGCCTGCGAAAAGGTAAACTGAGAGGTGTCATAAATTATGGACCTTGTTATGTGTTATGTTGTATTTTCTAGGGCGGCACTCTAGCGATCGTATGGCTGCAGACTCGCGCTTTCACAGCAAGAGATTTTTGAAAGGTGTGACATTTGTTAAGTTGCGGATAATTTGAGAGGCAATGACGTTGGCGCGGTTTCGAATTAAGAGAATGACAATGTTTTGAATTTCTGTCTGGTTGTTGGAATTAGAACACCCAGTGAGAATTTTCAATATAATACCTATTCCTGGAGTAAGTGGGTTGGTGAAGTTGGTTTTCTGTAACAAATGAGTTGCATTATATCAAGTGGAGATACTATGTATAGTTTGATTTGTTGAATCGATAAAAATGTCGATTAAGTTTATGAATTCAAAAACATTTTAATGATGTTGATGAAATTAGTTTAACAAAAATTCTTCGCAAGATTAACGAAACACTCTCAATACAAAATAAGAAAGAAAGTGATACATAGGGTAAGCCACCCAGTAGTTTGCCACTTTTTTCCCCTCCCAATAGTTTGCTTTCACAATTATACTATAGTCATTCTATCAACAAGAGATTCATTAAACATTGATAGAAAAGGCCATTTAAAAACATAAGGAAAGGCTACAGTCCGCTTGGGCGAACAGTATCATACCCTATCCAGATCCCTTAATGTCCCAAAGAAAATTGATTTTATGAAATCTATAATAAAAAATATTTTTGGAAAAAAACGCCTTCAAAAAGTTGGCGTGTCCAAAAACTCAGTATGGGAAACTTTTTAAGGAGTTCAGTGCCTATATATTTTGTTAACCATATATTATAAAAAAATCATTTCATAACCATTTATTGAAATTTACTCAGTAGTAGGCTTCCGTTAAAAGCAGTTGCGTACAGGAGGCTGAGTTCTGGTAATCCTTGCCCCAGTAATCAGCCATGCCATGTTTAAGTAGAGGCTGACTACTGAATTTTTGGGGCTGATCACTGGACCAATGTGACTTATTTAAAATTTTATATATATTAACCAATAAAGTGATTTTTTTTGTTTTTTATTATTTTTTTACGTTAAAGTTTATTTAAAAAGCAAATTTAATTTCCTGCTCCTTTTTTTGTATTAAGTACGGCTATTCAAATTCAGGATTTGCACTAAAAGGCTGACCGCTACGTAGGTTACCCTATAAATTTATGTACAAAATAATAACAGAAACTCTTCTTATAATATTCCTAAATATAAGAACACCTGTACTTGCTCTAAATGATTCTAAACTAATAAAAACAAATGTTTTTTTTGGCTTTCTTTCTTTTTCTCCCTACAAATGATTTTCTTACTTAAAATGTTACTTTTGACAAAGGGAGCCAAAAAACTATCGGTTTCCATGCTGCGCTAGAGTGTACTTAGAAAAAACCTTATTCTTTAATTTTTTATCGAATTACAAACGCCAGTTGTTCGGCGATATTCCCAGTAAAAACCGGAGGTGAAAAATCTCGAAGGAAACTATCTATGTATGTAAGAGCGACAAATGATTTTTTTTCCTATATTTTAAATGATGTTGAGGAAAGTTTAAAATTTCAATTTTCAAAATTGACAATTTTTGTGTGTTTCCAAATTTCATGCGATTATCATCGATGGCTTTGAATATGCAAAGGAGACGCTTACGGACGAATTGAAAAATTGCAAGGGATTCTAAAAGTAAAATGCATTTTCAGATATTGATGCATAGAGATCAAGCACTTTTCGAAATCAAAGTCAAATATACTCCGCGTGATTGTTAAAAACTAGAAATATCGCAACAAAAGTGATGCCAAATCATTGACTTTGGAGAAGATGAAGACACAACTTCGAAAT
Organism: Ferdinandea cuprea; assembly: GCA_963576555.1. Lineage (NCBI taxonomy): Eukaryota > Metazoa > Arthropoda > Insecta > Diptera > Syrphidae > Ferdinandea > Ferdinandea cuprea. The sequence goes on from OY754958.1 coordinate 4,863,172, forward strand.
TGGAACAATGAATAAATAAAATATTAATATTTGGATATCTCTTCTCTTCTTTTCATTCTCATATTAATTTGCAATCATGGTGCAAATCTATCACCATTTTTAAAACTAGTAATTGGTTCTAAGAACTAAAGGTACCAGTTAAAAAACCCAAAAAACACATCATTAGATGACTCGCCGAACAATACCCTCTACACCCTGATCGATCTGACATTCATTTGTTTCACTTCAACCTGACAATACATCAAGGATCTCAACGATTCTTATCTGTGAGATGTTTTGACTCCAAACAAATGATCTCAATTTGTCAATTTCCATACTAAGCACGGATTAAGGTCCAACAAACATGATGCAACCAAACGAAAAGGGATCAACAACGATGAAATTAATTTCCTCGCCCAAAATAACCCAAAATAACCCAAAAAACCAACAGAAACACAGACAAGATCAACCTGCAACAATAGTGAGTCAAGTCCAAAATGCAGCGGCGCGTTAGCGGGGCATCCACATTATAAACAAAGCAAAACAGCATATGTTTGAGGAGTCCCGCTGAGAGCTTATGGTTGAGTCCAGGTGAGCTGCTCCAGAGAAATCTTCCTCCAGAGAAAACCGAAGCGAAGCGAAATGAAACGAAACGGAGGCATGTTACACATCATCTAGCAGCGCGTTTCATGATTGAGCACCGAATCGTTTTCGAGAATTGAATTCGGCTTACACGGTGGCTGTCAAAATATTCATTTTTGCTGTGCGCTTACCTACTCACAAAGCATTTGTTTTGTCCATCCATCCGGCAGAAGTCGTCGCGGAGATAGAGATTTATGTCGTCTTTTCTGGCCATGCGGATGAGCAGAGTGGGTCTCACCTACCGAACAGGTATCCACTGCATTGTCTTTGCTTCGTTGGGATTCGGTTTTCTGATTTTAATTGATTGCAATCCATTTTTCTACTTCACTGGGACTCTCCTAATTTTCACAGTTGCACAATGGATGGGGTCTCCCCGGCCACGGAAATCGATTCCAATTAACCCAACGTAGTGATTATTCAAAGAATTTTCCATGGCTACGCTGGTGGTTACCACCGCTCCTGATTAAGCGGTGATTTATGGAGCGGGTGGGCGCGTCGTCATTAGATAGAAGAAAGGTGACAAAGCTTTGCGGACCACCCTGTTGTCGGGATGAATTAATGCACGACTCTTAAACTCATTTACTACTTCATTCACACGCACCACCATGACGCGCTGCTGCGTTTACAAACGCGGGTTCGCTTTGAGAAGATCGACAGCAGTGGCGGAGTGGTGGAGTAGCGGCAACGGTGGTGGCTAATGGTAGCAAATTAAGTCAGCCGCAGGCTGTTAATTGCCGCGATTCAATGCTAATGCTGAATGAAAGAGTTTCCACCTGCGTTTTGAACAGCAGCAGTGCAGCAGTCGCGGGCTTGGGCTACAAATTAATTTGGGATCCTTTAGAGGACGGCATTTTTTCGCCGCGAAAATTACATGAGTAACAATCGAGGCGAACAAGTTGCCTAATTGAGGGGGGATCACATCGGGTTCGAGGCCCAAAGCGTCGCTTAATCGTGATTACTGATGATAGTGCGTTGAGCTGCGCATGCTCACATTCGCGTCGTATCATCGTCTTCGAGGCTACACAACGATCGAATTTAGCTTAATTATGCCATAAAAGCCGGCTTCGATGTGGGCCTCTCTCGCGATGAGAAGGGGACCGAGTAATTGCTACAATTTTGGAACGTCGAGAGCGTTTATTAGGTGAGTGAGTGAATTGCATTGTTTTTGGTGGATTTGCGCGATGCGGATTTCATCGCTATGGGCGGGGTGAGTTGGGCACATAGTGTTGGTGATCCGCAAGTCATTAGCAGGGTTTGTAATTTGCCTCAGTTCGTAATTCGTGAATATGTATGCTTTTTTTTATTTCTGTACAAAGCACGCGGCAATTACAGTTGTTGTTGTTGTTTGGCACACCTTGGCAGTTTAGTGACGCATGTCACGCCTGTTGCAGAGTAGTATGCAGTTTGCTTGCGTAAGTGATCGATATGTGAGTCAAGGGTCTCGAACTTAATTAAGGCTTTCAGGGTTTGAACATTTGGGAATATTCAGTTGAAGGAAGAGAACAAATAATATTATTTGCAGCAGTTTAAACGTTAAAAAGGCTTAGAAGGAACCTATTAGTCTATTAATGTTTCCTGTTTAAACTTAAGGTGCCTCATGGGGTACTAAAGTGGTGTAGTTTTTTTGTGCCTCCAGCAAACTTAAGGCTAAATTTGTCGCCAAAGAAAATTACATTTGTTGCATATGTCTGATGAAAGACTTGTGGTAATTCTATATGTTTTGTGATTATAGGGCTTTTAAATTGCCAAGTTAAAAAATTTGGCAGCACATACTCACATGAGTCGTGATATAAGTCGAAATTTGTCAATTTTTTAGTTTAGAAATTATTGCATAACTCCATTTTTTTAGCCTAACCGGCATAGTTTAACTCTTTGACGTTTTAACACTCCCCAAAAACAGTCATCATCGATTTTGAACTTACCTTCTGTTACAAACGATCATTTGCCAATTCATATGGCCTGAGTCTTCGGAAACTTCCAGGGACGAGTCGTCAAATTTCGGTCCATCCACGTATCAAGAGAATGTACATTTTTCACCATTCTGTGTTGTATAGAATAAAGGTACCTATGTTAGGTTAGGTTAGTTGGGCTGCCGATAGGCTGCCTTATCGACACACTTAGGTCCTTGTGTACCCATTGTGATTCCCTTCAGGTGGGTGGATAAGCCGATGTTGTGGCCTCGGCTGTGTTTCCCTCCTTACATTGGTTATTACCCAACGTTGTCAAGCCATCCCGATGTCTCCCGCGATGCCTTTATTAGAACCCGGAGCTGCAATTCGAAGATATCATTTTTTATAATTCACTCGCACTAAAGGGATTTTGGGTACCCTTATTATGAATAAACACAGTGCGCGTGTTAAGGAAATTTAGGGATAAGAGAAAAGGAGGAGATGCCGATGCACATTGGTTGTAAATATCTGTAAACTATAATATGTAGGAAAAGCAGAGCGTTGTAGAGCATTCCACATTCGTGTAGAGCAGCAGAGAAATAAATCTTTATATTTCACTGTACGTCCGAAGATTGACTTAAGGGTCATAACGGGTATTGTGGGTGAACTGTTCAAGGGGTGGAATGCGACTGGCTAATACTTGTGGTGGAAGTAACGATAAAACAACGATAGGCAGTAGACATTGCGATGAGCGATTTCGCAATGTATCCATTGCCCATATTTTTAATCCCACGTTTTCGAATCCTGTCCATTAGCTCCAAATATGTAATTGGTGCACCAGACCAGAGATGAACATTACACTCAAGTTTGGGGCGAACCTTAGGCGTTTAACTTATATATAAATTTTACCCAGATCAGTTTGTCATTAACGCACATACCGAGGATGGAAAAACTTTCTGTTATCAGCGAAGGAATGAATTGGAGTAGAAGCGACATAGAGGAGATCATTGATTAAAATGAGAAAGAGAATTGAAGACAAAACGGAGCCTTGGGGGACACCAGCATTTATTTGGTAAGTTGCAGAGTTGAAACCTTCCAAAACAACTTGTATTGAACTGTCCGAAATGTAATTTCTAATCAATTAAAGAAGGGTATTATCGATTGCAAATGCACTCATTTTCGAAAAAAGCACAAGCATGGTGAATAGTTTGGTTCCACCTTTCGGTTAGATATGTCATCAAATCACCAAATAGCCATAATTGGCCTTGAGACCTGTTGCCGCGAAAACCATACTGCCGGTTATTAAGAACTTCTCAGGAGTCAAGATATTTCATGAGCTGGCGATTTATCAGCATTTCGAAGACTTTGGAAAGTATGGACGTAAGTGCAACTGGTCGGTAGGAGGAGGGGGAAGACTGGCTGAACAACTGCTGTTTTCCATCTGAAAAATAGGACAAATAGAAAAGCTTGTGAGACATACCATCTTGAAGATCTCCTTTGGCTGTCGGATCTTAGAACTTTTAATTCAATTAAGCTTCTTTACTCTTGCTGTCATGCGAAGAATCTTCATCTCAGCTGCTGTCAACTTGACGAATTTTGCACATTGCACATTGTCTACTGGCAGCAATTACCTCCTTAAAATAAGAAATAAATATTAGACGTAACTGGCCTATACAAAACTTAAACCCGATATATTTTTTAACACGAATAGAAGGGGGTTAATGTTTAATGCCAATTCAGAATGCACATTTTTTGAGAAGCTTCTCGTGACAGTTCTTACTCTTATAGGATTTCCAGACTTTCGCAAACTAAAGGTGTTGCGAGGCGGATTTGAAGCACCCGTTTAGTATTCCGATGCACTTATCCACTGAGCCACTGCATAGATTCATCTTTATTATTATTAAAACTTTTATCATAGGTGCGTCAGGTCTGACGAAAGGCTCAATAACCTATATTGAGCAGAGTAATGAAGCTACATGAACCGCCTTAAATTTGCATGTCCCACGCAGTGCTTTAACCTTTAAAATCCCACTGAAGTGGGTCATAAGTTTTAAAGAAAAACTTAGAACTAACTGCGCTTCTTCACCATTTGTCTTTAAAGGGTACAATCGAGGAGGAATTTATCATCTCTGAAGACATAAGAAATGACAAGGGATTGTTTTGAGAAGGCAAGAGCGATGCCAATTATGTCTTAAAATAATTGGCCTTGAAACACTGTAGATGTTGGTTTGTTTCTTTCAATTTATTATCCCTTAGCAATTATAAAGGTCTTCGCTTGAGAACTAACTTCATAGATTTCATAGTTTCCCTATATTTCACACTTTTTCTGCTCGTACGTCTTACCTCTAACGGAATTCGTTGCAAATATCTTTTGAACAGGAAATTTACTCACCTAAAGCCGCCGTACACGGTAAATTAATAACAGCATCTCAGTCTGCAGTGCCTACTCGTAAGACTAACATTAAAAAACTATTTAGTCAGTCCGTAACAGATTTGCTGTAATTTCTCCTCAAATGATCGCATTTGCACGATCGCACATGAGTAATGCTAACGAAACTCGAACTGCTTATCCCGACTGTAGAAAGTCTTAAATGTCTGAGGTAATTGCAGCCAATAGCCGCAGCATTTAATCAATCATTTGGCCTACTGCAGTGCAAAAGTGTGGCATGTATGCGATCTTCGTAGACTTATTGTCAGTTCGCTGACCCCTAATGTTCACCATTATGCAATTACCCTGGTTTCCTACTACTAATCGATTTCCAAAGCAATTCCAGGAATCCTTACCAAATCCTCACGCATAGGGCTTCAAATTGAGTCATTACCTCACGAAGTAATCATTAATGGGTCGGCAACACCGAAAAAATGTGTCCTAAGCCGATTCACCCTGTCTACGCCCTCAGTGCATGCAATGGACCTCACAAGTCGCGCTCCGTATGCACATGTAAAAAGTTCATGATTACGTCAGCGGCCGGATCATTAGCTTCGTTCACAGGAAAAACGTCCATACAAACGAAAAAGGATACGCACAAGGAATCCTTATACTTACTGCGAGCCGAAACTACAACTCCTTGGCAAACGCCCCTTAATCCGCAATTCATTACACTTTCACACATCGTCCTTTGTGTGCCGGATTAGAGAAGAGACCAAGAGTCAAGCGCACGGGAAGCACCGACACCGAAACAGGACACCCGAATGCATCGGACACTTTTGCCAACACCTTCCTGTCGAGCAGGACCTCCTGCGTTGTTTTGGCTCTCATATGGTGGTCGCATTACATCCGCGGTGGGTGGGAACAGTGTCAGAGAAAAATTTGAATAAAATTATAGGACATTACTGGTGCAATAATGGTGCAGCGGCAGCCATCCATCTTTCGTAAATCCGACGTGCGATATATTGGCTGTGCAAGGATGCATTCATCCACAACGGAACAAAACACAATAAAGGAGCATTTCAATTTCAATATATTTTGACTTTGGAAATGATTGATACCCGATGCGCTCTCACTGTGAGCCAATTAAGTGTCCTTTTGTGTCTGTGTGTATTTATTATGTATGCTAAGGATTCCACAAGATACTCTACATCTTTTCAAAAAAATAACAACAAGAAATATTTGTTGGCACAACAACAACAGGAGCGTAGCAGATGCTAAGGAACACCATTTCAATTTAGAGCATCTTGCAATTTGATTTGAATCACTCTGTCTCTCTTGTGAAAGGATAATGGAAGGACATTTACCTGAGATTATGGGTTATGTGATCTGGATGATGAGCTCGCTTGCTTCGTCTCGGAGTGTGATTTTACGAGTGTCATACGAACATGTTGCTGCAATGAGAAGGATGTCTTAAGGAGCACAATAGAGAAGGGATGAGAGTTGCGCGCCAGACAATGGAAAGTTGATGATACGAGAACACATTAACCGCATTTGCCAATATACCAACAGAGCTCGCACAGGACAATGGAAAATTATTTATCATTATCTGAGGATAGAGAGGGAATCCCGTGCGAAGGGGTGGTCCAACCGTCATTCAATCCAAAGAGTCGACTGTCGACTTTCACGTGAAGTGTCAATTCCCTATTCAAATTCTCGTCCATTGACTCAGCGCATTCCCAAAATGCGAGAAGCGATTCTTTCTCTTACGCTAAATAGCTCAATCATTCCTTTCCCCAAATACTACTGATGGGCATCTTCCTCGTCTCTATCCCGATACCGCATGTGAGTTCTTCGAAAACCTCACCTTTCAGGCTAATCTGGTTAATCAAGAGACGAGGTGCCAGATGATTATGACGACGGCAACGAAAACGCTTAGCATAACAAAAGACTCGCCACTCCACTCGAATACGAGGCCCGAAGAGTGCCTGTATACGGCTGCAGCTACTTCTGCTGATCATCACGACAACGAGGATGCTAATGATGACTCGGCATTCCGCATTTCCACATCGCGTGTTCTATCGAAGTCGAAGATTTCAAAATCTCAAAGATTTCAGAGATACATTTTGTTTTTTTTTTTCGATTTTTTCTTTTACCTCGGCCCAATAAGACAGATGATATGGCATCTCATCGTCATCGTCGTCGTCGTCGCCGCTAGAGACTCGCGCAATCTCTTGAGGAATGAAATGAATCCAGCTCCATGCAGACATCTTCGAATGTCGTCATTTTGTACTTCGCCCATTTAAATGGGTGTCACTTGGCTGATCCTCCTCGTGTCGTGTGCGCTGATACTCGGTCGGTCCTACTGCCATCCATAGAGCAACTGCGCCAACTTCTGTCCTGGTTTTTTCTCCGAAACGATGCGATGTTGAATGATGCTCAATTCGAGGTCCGCCACGGGTGTCATAATTTCACGATTAATTCCCTCTCCTCATTCGGTTGCCTCATGTGTCTGTCTTCTGTCTGTGGAGTACTATGGTGACTGTGGATGTGCTCCACGCGGCGGTTGGCTGGCTGGTGGCAATCGTGGATGAGCGTATAGTCTTGCGCATTCTGGGATCTTTGATTGGGTTTTTTGTGCGCTCGTCATTTGTCATCGGTGGGGATTTGAGTTTCGAGATCTTTTTATTCCCATTTCCTCTTCTCTTTTTGTTAATGGCAACTGATCCATCATGTTAGGTACCCGTACACACAACCTGGAGGCTTACCAGCAGCTTTTCTTGTTGAAGTTGTGCTTGTTGTTATTGTTGTTGTTACTATTGCGGTAGCAACAGGTTCGTTGACTCAAGAGGCCAAAACGTTGAAGCGCGTTCGAAGGATTATAATGGGCTGGCTTATAAGCCGACTTGTTTTGAAGTTCTTTTTTGTGAGTCGTGTTCACTCTTTGTGGTGCGTCAAGTTGAAGTTAACAAATTCACGCCAGGGCCACCCAAATGACATGTCAGACCGCCGATCAATTCCGCTGCTTAATGAGGCGCGGATATTTGCATATATGAGCCTGTCTTTGGTGGTGTGTGCCATGCGATGATCAGCGCGCACGGAAGCGGGCATATTGGTGGTGTGTCTGTTACTGTTGTGGTTATTTTATTTTTCCTCCTGTTCTCTGGAGGTTAAGTGGGTTGAGGTGTTAAACCGTTGTACAGCCTACGAGCTGAGGTTTATGACAGAAGTATCTTTTTATCGAGGTTTGTAATTTTTTTTTTCGTTGAGAAATGACACTGCATGTGTGGTTAATCTTGATTTGAATGCAACCGAAATGGATGCTTTCAATTGTTTGGTGCTTTGGATAAATAAATACATGTAGGCGGGTAGCGGAGAGCAAGATCATTGCGGAGAGATATGGATTCCAGAAAATTTTGTTTTATAATTGAGATTCAACGTGATAAGCTGAGAGGTTGAGCATTCAAGTGTCGAAGTTAAGTGATGGGCATATTCATGACGAATGGCTGAAATGTATTTGAGGGATAAGTTACATATGCATATACCTATAGTACAATGTATGCAGGTAGTGTATAAATTATGTATAATATGCGGGTAGCTTGCGGAGGTGGGCCATAGTGTTTTGGAAAAACTCATGTAAATATTAACATTTTTTAATAGCATATTTTTATAAACAAAAAATTTGACAAATTATGTGAAGTTCACTACAGTTGTTATAATTATCGGTTGTCCAGTGTAAACTATGTACATACTTTTTTTTACTAAATATTATACTGGACACAGTCTTCGTTCTTATTCGTTGGAGTGATATTCGTTCATTTTTTTAACCCCAATTAAGTCTGACCGCTTTTTACTTTGCTAAAGTTGTGAAATCTCATCGATGTGTTATTGGATCTGTTATCGCACCTGTCAAAATAAAAACTATGATATAGCTATTCCTTAACAAATTAAGAAAAAATTGTATGATATAGTACGGAGAAGTGATGTTATTTGCAAAAGATTGGGCAATGCTCTAAATTTAAGCACACGTGTTTCTTAGTAGAGTATTGGGATGTCCCTTATAACAAAAAAATAATCCTAACCAAAAATCGTTTCTGCAAGATAGAAGAAGAATGTAAGCCTATTCGTGTTATTAAATATGAAGGACTTTCCTCAAATTCAAACAATAAAACTAAGTCCACGAATTGAGACAGATATATTTTTTTAGTAGATATTTGCGACTATAGAGAAGTATTAAAAAAAATAGCTCTGCAAATGCCATCGGTCTGTCTGTCTGTCCGGGAGCCGTATGATGAAACGGTTCAACGAATTTGCTTTAAAGTTCGAATAGAAAGTTTTTTGGGTTAACATTGTTTCCCGAATTTTTGTTTTGCCATACCCAGAATTTATTTTTAAAAATCACTTATAGCTAATATACTCAAAAATGGTAGCAAGACTTTTTGTGCGCTTTTTGTATTTTGGATACTTGCGGTAGGGCAGAGAATACTGAATACTCAGTTTTTTTCATTAAAATTGTTAAATCCGTTTTCCAAAAAATTTAAAAAATTATTTAAGTAACATTAAAAGATCAAATGTTACTATTTTTTTTGAGGCGATTAAAAAGGCATGTCATGTTCCGAAAAAGTTTCGAATAACACTTTATTTTGTTTAAGCCACTTAGTTATCACCTATTTTCTTAAAAAGGGCTCCAATTATTTCGTTCTGTATTTATATTTTGGATACATAAGAAAGCTGCATATTATATTTCACCAAAATAGCGGGTGATTTTTTAAGAGGTTTAGAACTTTTTTAAAAAAAAAAACACAAAAAATTCGAAAAAATGAATGAAATATTTATTTGAATCGATAGTTTGAACCTTGCAATTTAATGTTTAAAGATAATTTCATGCAAATGTTGACCGCGGCTGCGTCTCAGGTAGCCCATCCGCTAAGTCCAATTTTGGCATACTCTTTCACACATATCGGCCGGTATCTCACGAATGAATGCATGGATGTTGGCTTCCAGTGCGTCAATCGAAGCGGGCTTGTCCCTATACACATTAGCCTTGGCATACCCCCACAAAAAATAATCTAATGGTGTCAAATCGCACGATCTAGGCGGCCAATTGACCGGCCCGAAACGTGAAATTAACTGTTCACCAAACTCGCCTCGCAATTGCGCCATTGTTTCGCGTGCTGTGTGGCATGTGGCACCGTCTTGTTGAAACCACATATCATGCAAGTCAAGAACTTCCATTTCGGGCAAAAAAAAGTTTGTTATCATCGCTCGGTAGCGTTCACCATTGACAGTAACGCTGCGATTCGCATCATCTTTGAAGAAATATGGCCCAATAATGCCGCCGGCCCATAAACCGCACCAAACAGTGGCTTTTTCGGGATGCATTGGTAGCTGTTGCAATGCTTCTGGCTGATTTTCACTCCAAATGCGGCAATTTTGCTTATTTACGTACCCATTCAACCAAAAATGAGCCTCATCGCTTTTCGATAAAAAAGCGGATCCTCGGCCAGCTTTCCAAGAGCCCATTCACCAAAAATTCGGCGTTGTGGTAGGTCGGCTGGCTTTAGTTCTTGCACCAGCTGTATCTTAAAAGGCTTTACGCCCAAATCCTTCCGCAAAATTTTCCACGTAGTGCTGTAACAAAGGCCTAACTGCTGGGAACGGCGCCGAATCGACATTTCGCGGTCTTCTGTCACACTAGCTGATACGGCCGCAATATTTTCTTCAATACGCAAAGTACGTAAACGTGTTGGTGGTTTAATGTCCAACAAAGTAAATTTGGTGCGAAATTTGGTCACAATCTTCCGAATAGACTGCTCAGAAGGTCGAGAATGCCGATCATAAAATGGAAGCAGCGCGCGATGAACATTTCGAACCGAGCACGAATTTTGATAGTAAAATTCAATAATTTGCAAGCGTTGTTCATTTGTGAGACGATCCATGGTTAAATTGCAAACCAAACTGAAGCTGTTTGACAGTGACACAAGGTACTAAACACACGTCAGCTGTCAAAACCAGTGTTGCCAAAACCAAACCAGCTAAAAAATCACATTTTAGTAAGAAAAATAAATGGATTTATACAAACAAAAATGTACTTACTTACATATTAATTGGTGAAAATCCAATTCAAAATTGACCTTCGTTTCAAAATAAACACTTAATTTTGCTTCAAAATAACTTCAACTCAATGAAAAAGCTTTTAATGGCCAAAACACAGTATCACAGTCCTCTAATTGCCACCGATGCAATAAAGCAGACAGCCTACTTTCAGAGTTCTAATTTTACTTAATAGAGAAATATAGCGGGAGCCCATTTTGCCCTGGGTGCCTGTTATGTCCCGTCTTCCCCTACCTTTTTTTTATAAAGGCAAGGCGCCAGAATTTATTTGCATTTTAAATTGGCAGTACTTTATAAGCGCTGCCTAAAAAAATTACCAGTTGTGGGAAATTCTGTGGCAATTTAAATTAAAATTATTTAAAAAGCAGTCCGCCTTGTGCCCAATCACAAAGGTAAAATTCCACTGGACAAATTAAAAGTTTGGATCAGCCTTGGGCAATAAGACGCCGCAAAGCAGAAGAAGAAGCAGAAACATCGTGAGAAAAATGCATTTGAAAAAAAAAGCTGGAAAACGTAGTTTTTTTAATTTTTGCTTAAGACGTCATAACTTTTTTTCTGGGCTTATAAAATCAGACGATGCATTTTCTGGATAATTATAATTAGGTCTACAAAATATGTTAAGTGGTTTTTGTAGCCAAATTTAATATTTCTGAAGTTATATCATTTAGAGTAGTTATACCTCAAAATAGAAGTTATTCATTAACTTGACAAAAGTCGGAAGTGAAATGTGGTGGCATAAGGGGGGGTTAAGAATTCAACAACACCTAGACGCAAGACTGGCATGATTTTTTATGTCCAAAATGGAGAAGGGTCAAGGTCCCACGCCTACCGACGAGCTTAGTATGGCGACAAGCATGCCATCACCGAACCGCATCAAACAAACCTACACAACAGCATTCCAAAAATTTCTGAATTTATATAAATCATTACAAAAATTAATATAAATCAGGAATAAATGTTGGTTTTGGCCTGACAGACCATATGCTGTAGCCTGGAGTATAGGAAGGCTAAAGGCTCTCGTAATTCAAACATGCCATGCTCTGTATGAAACTACTCCTCAACTCTGTTCCCATGAAAGAATATCTCCGTTTCTTTTCGTTAAAAATGTTTTACTAACGTCGTTTCTGATGGCGAAAGAAATTTGAATTGCTTGTTGAGTGTTTCTTCAGACAGATTTAAAAGAATTTATGCTTTTTAAGCTAAGAACTATTAATATTTATAATTTTCTTGGAAGGCCTTAACTCATATCCATAGCCATCCATATTTAAGATAGAACTAAGTATGTAACCCCAACTACATACTTACATACCTACACTTAGCATAAACCTTATCCGCACTCTTCCCCGTTTCCCGTGTTTCATTTTTCTATGACGACATATTTATGCGGTAAGATCCAATTTGTAAGATTGTGACTCTAACATCTGCCTTATTTCCTGCATTATCATGCTTGGGTACCTTTTCCAAGACTATTTTCCCAAAGCGGTCGCCCATAAACCTTTGTCCCTTCTCGACTTATCTATCTGGACCGAAATTGTTTTACCAATTCACCCAAATTGCACAACGAAATTAATAAAAACAAAAGGCGAATCCAGATTTATGTTCCACTGTTGGTTGGTCAAACCAGGTATCTGTCATAAAAAAAGGACCTCACTCTGCCGCCATCATGAAACAGCATGAATCTGAATCTGAATCTGAATCCGAATCCAACCCCCAAAAACAAACAAAAACGACAAAAAAAAATGTAATTTTCTTGCGGACATATGAAACGCATAAATAAGCAAACACAATCGGAATGTATCACTGCTACGGCCCGAGAAATGGGGTGGAATAGCATCTTAGAAGCAATTTGTGCTACATTTGCAAAATGGATCTCCATCTCCAGCAACAGAAAATGACAACAAACTTTCATTCAAAGTAGAAAAGGAACTTCCACTGGTCATCGTCATAATTCGACCATTTCTATTCCGAGTGTCCAATCCAATAACCGAAGGACATGTTTTTCCGTTTTTAATATTAAGACACCGGCCAAGGATTTACATAAATTCGATTGTGAAACGGCAGAATGAGTGGGTGGAGGAGCAGATTGAGATATCCTTTTGTTTAAGAAAAAGAAAAAAAAAACATACAGAAAAGAAGAAAGAAACTCCAAGATAAGAACAAAAGTTTATTGGATTTGTAATGCGGGTGAGGATGACTCTCGAAACTTGGCCAATCCCTGTCCAAAGGAGGATGAGAACAACAAAAGGACATGCCATTTGCGAAATCATATTTTTTGGATCCATTTCGATTGTTTGCGGGGGGAGCGGTTGGTGTGGAATCGGTAAACGTTCGGGCGGACGTACAAACGCTTTGCAGGATATTAAACCGAATTGTTGGTTCGTGCTGACCATGCATCATGTCCATCGGTGGTGGAGCTTCTTGTCGGTTGGATGGTTCGGTTGGTTATTAAACAAAAACACATTTACCAGATTATATGAAGGAACTTTTCCAGTTTCGAGAACTTTACGATTATAAGTTATTAGAAGGGGATCGAATGGAAGATTAGGGGTTGCCATGGTGTGTGCATACTGCATATAACGTACACCTGAGGGATGCACTGTCGGTGTCCAACTACTGCGCACTATAATTAACTAATTTTTCTTTATCTTACCCCCTGGCTTGGTGTAGTTGTTGCCCTCATCGGCAATAGAGGGTTCAAAGGACAACACAAAACCATTGTTTGCGAATTAGAAAGGTGTTGCACTAATTTGTTTAGAGTCACGTAAAGGTCTGCGCACCTGAAGTGAGCATATTTTCTTTATTCTGTTTCTATTTCGATTTCGATTTCGATTCCTTCTGGGTGTAGCCTCGAGGCATGAACCTACAAACTAGTAAAACAAATGATTTTGCCGATCCCACATCCCATTTTTTGCACTTGCGGCTAGAAACATACAATTTCATCGACCTGCGCTGCAGTGCTGCATTTAGGACAATTAGAGGTTTGAACGGAGCGCTAATCCAATAACGCCAATGATTACAGGTCGGTGTTAAATTGATTCTGAAATGGGAATTGCAATTGTTTTATAGAGCGATCGGCGCAGATGGCTATGCGTTGCGGCAAATTGGAATATAAACTAAGTTTCAGTACGAAGAGACGTTTAAATTGTGCTTGTGGAAGGATTCTTTGGGATATCTGCCATATATCTTTGCTATATTTTTGTAAAATACTCCTCTAAAAATTTTCATATTGAAGAAAAAGTACTAGTGATGAACGACAGTTGCTCAATATTTTATGAAGACCATCTAAGTTTTAAAGGATTTATTCAAATAAGAATTCGGTACGAAAGTGCGCGAATGAAAAATCTTACAAACATCAAATTTTTCCCACATGGACAATATTGATAGAATCGAAAAGGTGTTGCACTTACGACTTGTTTAGAGTCATCATTTAGTATCCTCCTTTAGTTACTTCATTAAGGTTCAAAGTCAGCTTCCTGATCAACGCACTGGATCAAAATCCTTTATTATTTGCTTTCATTGAAAATAGTATTCTTTATTTTTCTGTTGTGCTATGAATGTTGAGTGCAGCAATTTCATTAGCAAACACGGTGAAAGTAAAGCGTAATTTGATAGAGAACTGGAAAATATTTAGAACCCAGGGGGAGAATTTTAAGATTGCGCTTGAATTAGACAGTAAAACTGAAGCAGATCGAAATGTCATTCTGAAGGCAAGCATATTAGAAGACTGCTGCCGCGGTCTTGCAGCTTAAAATAAGCGAGGCTGATGGGACAACTGTAAAAGGATTTTTTAAGATTCACTAGAAAACTACGATAAGCTCAAGGCTAACAAGCGTTAAAAACGATTTCTCTTTCGCACTGCGAACAGCTGCTACCGTGGCCATTCGCCTCAAGGCAACCTCTCAGTGATATTCATTTTCACCACTCCGTAGTGTGGTTTGATAAAATCTTTCTGTTCACAATCCCGATCCGTCCTTTTGGCAGGATCATGCTGACGAACTCGCCAATTTGGAACTTTCCTCTCAATCTGGATGCTAACAGGTGGCGCTGGTAGGGGAGCAGATTTGGCCCAATCTGGTTCTAAAACGCTCTAAGAGTTTGATTGCCCTTAATAAATCTGTCATTAATGCTATACAACTGGTGTTGTCACTGGACACTGTCTGCTAAGCAGGCATGTAACCAGGCTTGACGCTTATTCAAATGACTTTTGCCGGCGATGCATCTTCATCTAGGACTTAATTCTACAATGATCTTGACGATCTAAACTTCACCGACCCAATATGTCTCTCATAAGCAGTTCAAAATGATTCAACGAGAAGACAGAAATTTCAGATTCACGTGTTATCAGAATCCAAACATAGGTCTATCGTCATCGCCTGTCACATCAACCTAACGAAGCTTCTAATGAAAAAATATTCGAGTCAAAAAAATAACCAAGTGTGCGAAGAAGAAGACCGTGAACAATATTGAGGATGTTTTTATAGTTACAAATATCTTCACACTTTAGCTTTTTAAGAAAGAAATATAATTTAATTGTTATATATTCAGTTTTGAATGGTCTAAGCCGAGTCAATTATGTTGAAACTAGATAGATACACACATAATTTAGGTAGTTCCGCATATCGACATTAGGATGAAAATTAACTACAAAACTTATTGCTTTAAGGATTTCGAACAGGGTATATCACAAAATGTGCCAAAACAACAACAAGCGCCTTATTATAACCAAGCTGCGCATTAGATACTTGAAAGCAATTAAGCTTAGGGGCAAAATCACTGAACATGACACTTATCAAAGTGATGAAATTGATGAGTAGTTCTTGATACTTCTGTATATTCGTTTTTTGCTATGTGATCACTTTGATCGATGGGTATGATGAAACTTCTTTCTCAAACTTGCTAGTGCGTGACAGTTGTACATATCTCGTCTTCAAGTTCTCTACATCTTCTATTGAAGTCGTTATACTGGAATTTTGCAGTGCCAGGGAACTCGCTCGGAGATGTCTCTCGTTGAGAGATGCTCGAAAGATTGGATTTTCCGTTGAAGATATATTTGCTGTAATAGCTCCTCATTTATCGGTAATACAGAGAGTTGACAAGCTGCTGGGTTTATATCATCGTAGAACCCTATTTTGACAATCTTTCTGTAGTAAACATAAATGTAGCCACTTTATTTAACCAATTGTATCAAGTAATATTTATAAAATATACTTTTTGGCTAATATTAATGCTAATGGATTTCAAGTTTCTTTTTCGTATATACAGGATCCGCCATCTAACGTTTTTTTTTTCAACTAGTGCTTATTTCGCGAATATGCTTGTGTATACGCTTGAACAACGCTGGGAAATATTGCGACATTACTTTGAAAATCATGGTAATGTTGCAGAATGTGTGCGAAAATTGCGTACGTACCTTAGTATGACGCCATAAAAAGTCCAATTGCTTCAGGAGTTGAAGACAACTGACCATCCAATACGTTTTCGCTTCGCTAAGTGGGCCTGCGATCGACTTAGAGAAGATGCCGATATTGCCAAAAAAATTATATTTTCAGATGAAGCTCCATTTAGATCTTGGCGGGTATGTAAACAAGCAAAATTGTCGCATTTGGGGCACAGAAAACTCGCACGCATACATTGAAAAGCCTATATACCCAAAACGAGTCACTGTTTGGTGCGGATTTTGGTCCAGAGGCATAATTGGGCCATTTTTCTTCGAAAATGAGCAAGGAGTGGCCGTTACAGTCAATGGCGATCGTTATGGGGCCATGTTGAACGAATTTTTGTTCACAAAAATTGAAGAGAAGGATATTGGCAACATTTGGTTTCAACAGGACGGCGCTACGTGCTACACAGCCGAAGCTACACTCGATGTTTTGCGCCCTGTTTTTGAAGATCGCAAAGCTGATGTCGTTTGGCCACTGCGGACCTGAGATTTGACACCGTTGGACTATTGTTTGTGGGGTGCCGTAAAAGATAAGTGTTACGCCGACATGCCAGAGACAATTAACGCTTTAATGGACAATATTCGTGAAGCCATTGGTGTAATACAGCTGCACACAATCGATAATATGCTTAAAAATTGGACCGATCGTGTAGGCTACTGCATGGCCAGCCGAGGCAGCCATTTGAATGAAATTATTTTCCATTATTAACCGGAAGGATTGTTCTTTCAAATAAGAAAAGAAATTTGAGAAAATATTCCGTAGTTTTTTTTATAGCATTTTCAAAAAAAAAAGTTATTTGGCGGACCCTTTACATAGTTCATACAACTTCCCTTCTCTCAAGGATTAGTCATTTTCAAAGTAGGTACCTATCTTCATTGCTAGAGGCACCGACCGATGCTGTCTGGAGATTAATTTGGCACACTCAATAGGAATGTCTCTTCTATTGATGCCCAAAATGAATGGCTAAGGAAACTGTGATCTGGCCCCAATGTTTTAGATAAATTTAACATGATCATCGACAATGCAGCTGGAATGTACGGTCCCGTCACGAGGTGAAGGTATCTATCTGACATCAAAACAAATGCTGGTAAGCAATTTGACATAGCTGATTCATATTCCATATACTTTCCTTCCTAATTTGCTAACAATTTGTGTTTATTTTGCCGTACTCCATTCTTGGGGATAAAACAAAGTAAACAAAAACTGAACTGACCCACTTCTATTATTATAGCGCCGCCATTAACCCACTCATTCGTGGCACATTCACTTTGTATGGCAAACAGGAAATTGACAATAATTGACAATCGAATGCTTTATCTGTTCGACAATTTGTCCATAAGCCACAGCAGCTGCTGCTGGCTGGATCCAAGTGAAAGTTTATTATTGAAACAAAGTGGCAAAAAGTGCTTATGAAAGTGACACTACACAAAAACAAACATGTTACGCGTTAGGTGCGCTCAATAGACCTTAACAGAGCTCCAGGCAGCCCCACACATCAGTAGCCGCATTTAATGGATTCAGGAAAAAAAAACTATATCTACATATTTGTATCGCTTAAACAACTAAATTAATTTGACGTTTCAGCTTGAGTGAAGTGGATGCATAGCATATTCCACCATGTTTTGAGATAATGGAATGTTGTCTTCCAACAGCTTCCACACAGATAACCTTCGATCAACGTTACGAGACTTATGCTGTTCGAGAAGATGAAAATCTCTACACCGACGCGTCGCCGCAATCAATCACTCCATCGTCCGCGATGTGGTTTATACTTTTTATAACACGTAAGTGCTGTATAAAGCGTTTAGCAACCTGGGACATTGCCTACTGGATAATCCAAAACCAGTGTCGGTGGAATTATGCAAAACGATATTTACTCCTCTAAACGCGAAGCACCCGCGCCAGTTGTTGCTTGTGAGCTTGTCACCCCCACAGAGACATCCAAAAACGCGGTCTCCGCTTCAAATTTAATGGCGTGAAAATGTTCAGCCGCACAGAGAGTTCGTACAAAGCTATTGTATCTTTAAATCTGGGTACCAAGAAGTCGTGACTGAGTGTATATTTGTATCTATGGCGAGGCAATAGGATGACGGGGTCGGCGGTGATCGCTTTCCCCTTCGGTTCGATGTCAACGCATTTGATGTTTACACAAGCGGCTTTTTGACAGCCGCCTTTGCCATCAAACAGAACCTTTTTCACTCTCGTCCCGATTGGGATTCGTGTAGATGTAATCGACGATAAAGTTTTAAGATTTTTTAGATTTGTTTTTTTTTTTTGTCTGCGTTCATCGGTTTCGGCATCGGCATATCTCTGGGGAGGCTTAACAATTGCTGACCTAATTCGTGGAAGAGTTTCACTCGTTCGCTGGCTAGCTAATAGGTAAGCAGGCTACAAAAGGTGAACAAATCCTTTCAGAGACGAAACGACGACGACGACGACGACGACGAACGATAAAGAAAAATAAAAAAAAACCCAAACGCATTTGTATCTTGTAGCGTGTTGTGTTGTGTTAGGATTATCTAACTTTAGCGAGAAATCGAAGTTGAAAGATCAAAGTTGATCGTTCTCTTCCGTGATTATCGTAATTTGTCAGAGAGGAGGAGAATACAAATACAAAAAGAGAATTTGTAAGCGGATTAGTTAGATATTTCGAAAGCCAACTCGTGGACCGATTTGAGATGGAGTGATGATTGATATCGTTAATGAGCTATCATGGGGAGATTTGCGTGTCAATCTCGTGTCATGAAGCGGTAATCATGGGGCTAAGCTTGCTTGATAGTCTGACAAATCATGATACGAGGTCAACAAGCGGATGCTTTTCTTCTATGATCATTTTACATGCGGACAAACAACTATCATTCTATGTTGCTCTGTATTGAATGTAGATAGATAAGTGAAAAACAGTTGTAGGTATCTAAAATTTCATATTCATATCATGCTTCAGATGTTATTCGAAAGTTAATCTACCCGTGCAGTCTCTGTATGATCATCTTCACCGAAAATTACAGTGGTTGGCATAATAATTTCGAGGGAGTATTTCAGATCACACTTTAAACAGCAAAAAATAATAATAACAAACCGAAAGATAAAGCCACCCTCTGGGTTTCAGAGAAGATATCCAATGTTCACCTGCAGAAGCCTAAGTGATCATTATATCAGGTAGTCAGTGGCTTGTGAGTTTTACCTTACCGCTGTCCCACTAAAGATCATCATTAGCCAACAAACAAACGTATCCATTGCACAAGAACCCACCCATAAGTTTTGGGTTAGATACAATCTTTTAGTTGCGATTAAAGTAATTTTTGGTGGTTGAGCAAGAGCAAACAAATTTTGAGGTTTCGTCTTATCGGCGGCGATCAGTTGGTTGTGTCAACTTTTTTGTTTCTATAATTGTGGACAATTATGCTCATCTAATTAACTTTCGAGTGTACGACCCTAGTTTTGCTACTAATTGCTGTATTTTAATTATTTTGAAATTTTCTAAACATTTATTCAAATTGCCTTTTGAAAAGCGGCTAGATAAGTTCGGTTTCTCTTGGAGTTTGAGAGTAATCGACCCCATCGAATGAAAATTATAGTTAGCGTTTGTTTGATGTGACACTTCATTTTATTTAAAAAAAAAATATTTATGAAAGTTTTGTTGAACTCTGAGTGGTAATGTGGCGGAAAGGTTACAATAGGATGCGCTACAGCTTCTTGCATAAATTGCTATAGTTAATTATATATTTTTTAACCAATTAATAGTAGAAGCGTGCATGCGATAGCGGGAAAGAGTACTTGGAAAATCTAGTCATTTAAACAGCGAAATTACGCATTCGGCACTTACCGTAGGTCCGTTCCATTCGTGCCAAAAATATATCTTCGCACCCACAATGGTTGGAGAAGTAAGGCTTTAGGCTCTGTATTAAAACATTAGCTAAAATTAGATAATTCCATGTTAAAGTCGAAATAACCTGCTAGCGCTTAATTTTAGCTTACCTAGTCTTTACATAGTGCTTCTCGACACAAAAGATAAAAGTTCGCTAAATTTTGGCGGGTATTTGAATCAGCAAACTCGCCTCTTGGGTCTACTATTCCATAGCAAAAAAGCCTTAAAATTAGTGTGTATATTTATAATTAATTTTCGCAGCTCTTGCAATGCCTGCTGATGAAACATAATAAAAAGTGCACAGTTGGTTAGCATTGGCTGCGTATGATACCCTGTCCGTGTCCCTCCCGAATGAAATGGCATTGAAAATGCTTTGGATGACATTTTATTTATTTTTAGTGTTTTATAATAAAATCATAAAAAAAGGCATTTTGAAAAAACGCCCTCAAAAAGTGGACATGGCCAAAAACTTTGTAAAGGTTTAATGTTGACGATAATATTCTCTAAATATTATGCTAAACAAATTTTTTTTCGGTTGAAAAAAAAAACGCTCCCAAAAAGTGGGCTTGGGTAAAAATTTTATATGGGTAGAACGTTTCGAATTGTATTATCTTAATATTTTGTTATACATTTTGTTGTTTTCTATGGAAATTTTTAAAGAAAACAGCATTATTGATAAAAAAAACAATCTCAAAAAGTAGACGTGGCCAAAAACTTTGTATGGCAAATTTGTTAAGGAGGTCAGGGTCTACATATTTTGTAAAGGCCTTAGTGCGTTATTACATCAACTGTAGGCTTAAAACAATTTTTTCTTAATTGTGGGCGTGGAAGTGGGCGTATCAAAACAAATTTTACGCTCTACAATTTGGGGAGCATAGGGAGTATGTGTTTTAAGTTTCAGCTTCCTAGCTTTAATTTAAAGGCCTAAAAATTGGTGACAGACGGACGGACGTACAGATGGATACAGGATACACTATTTTAAAGAGCGAAATTAGACGAACTCGGAAATCAAGGATGCAGAAAATGTTGTTTATCAGAAAACCACAAAAAAGTCAACATGTTAACAACTCAGATCATTTCGTAAATTTTTTAAAACTAAAACCCTTTCTAAAAATCTTTTAACACAAACATTTGGAACATTGTGTAAGTGTTGTTTTTGGATTGAGCCTTTTTAGGACTATAAGATTGTAACTAGTAAGAGATATAATTTCACAAGTGTTTGATGATTAGACTTAGACCTAAAATAAAAGCAGAAACGCGATAACGAGAGGATCTCTCAAGATTCCGGTAAATAGGAAAACTACTTCCGCAGTTAAACACGGGTGCGAACCTAATCAATACTAAACTATTAATTATTTCAAAGGTCGTACCACTCAATAAATAATAAATAAATGTTTATCCTGATTTTTAAAAGCCAGCGTGCAATACAAAGTGTCTTTTGTTCTTAAAGATTATTTCTCACTCGTATTCATTAACATTTGATAGATGACGTTTTCAATTAATTAAATTTCCAACACTCACATTTATACCTATATACGTTAATCAAGTAGCAGTCTGTGGCATTAAGTATTAACAAGCATTTCACTGGTAATACTGTCACTTTTTCTGTAATCAAATTTATCTCCAACCCATCGCCCTGTGAGCCCATTAATTCTCTCCTCGTCCTCATCTTCATGCCATGCAATGCTGGGGCATGATGCACGTCCGTGTATGTGTATAGTGCCGATTCTCTCGGTGCACATCCATCAAATTATTCAAAAATCGTAATAATACACACATACGGAATACTTTTTTTTAATCAGACAGAAACAAAGAGGCTCACGCCATCCTGATTGATCCCGAGTATCGTTATGCCTGTGTGAAAAAGGGATTTGCCTACCATATGAGCCGGTGGAATACCCACATCCACTGCATGCATCATGTACCTCATAAATAATTTCAATTTTTAAAAAACTCGGAAAAACGAGAAAAAGCCCTGAAATGAACGTAACCAAAACAAAAAGAACCAAAACGAAAAAAAAAACACAGAAGTGTTTCCCTCGGTAGTCGGATGGAGCGTACATTGGAAACCTGGTAAGGAGCAAAAAAAAAAAAAAGAACAAGAAAATAACAGAATTCCGATCAAACTCTGACACGACAGTGACGCCAGATAAAATATTGCTCCTGCTGGTGTTGTGTGGATGGTACTTTGAATGCTGCAGAGTTGTCTCTGAAGTTGGGTGGTACCAACTCGTAGTAGCAACTGTTGTAAAGAATTTCTGTTCACGTTTCTGTGTTTTTTTTTGGTTTTTTTCACAGAGGTCCCAGTGCGGAAGGTTGCAGCAGGTTACCTACCATGTAAAATGTGTTATCTCTCGTGACAGCGAATTTTTTACACATCACACATATGTAAATAAAATTTTATTCTTTTGTTTCCATAGGTGAGCTACTTTTTTGGAGTTCAGATACATTTTAACATTATTCTGAAGCGAAATTGTACGGTCACATTTTTGACAACAACTACTGATAGTGCTTGCATGATAGATTTCCCGTAATGGGAAATATATGATTCAGTATCGAGAACTGGAATATAAAAATTAATTTTAAGATGAGCCATGATGGATTTGCACCTTCATGGCCATTTCATTTCTACGAATCCTGTCTTACCCCACGTTTGCTGTGCCCAATTTCCGGGGGCATTTTTTCCAAATAAATTCCTTGAGATATGAGAAAATTGTAAGTCTGATGAACTTTTTAACTCTACCATTTATAGAGGCATCGGACGTAAGCATTAAGGAATGCAAAATTTGTATCTGTTAGAGCAACTAAAACGAATTATCAAGGTACTGTTTGGCGCCTATTAGTGCCGTCTTAGGCTTATTAGTGTCGTCTTAGGCTCGATAAGTCTACGAGGGACACCTAGCATAAACCAATGGAAAACAAAAGATATCTGTATCTATGAGATAGTTATTTATTTTGTCTACCGCGTCTCTTATGTTGCATCTTTAAACGACATTTCATTGAAATCATACTGATGACGATCTTATCAATCTACGAAAAGACCACTGTGCGGTAAAGTTTTGAGTAACTAAGGATGACGACGAGGTTATGATGAGGACTTTGTCACTGAGGCCGATGAAATACTGGTACTGTTTTTGCATTTGTCTAATCCAGGGGGTTTAAGGCCTCCCAGTAAATCTACTCTACGCTTGAATGATGACTAATTATCCACAGTGACTTTATCCAGTTCCCCAAATATTTAAACATTTTCGCACATTTTTCTTACTTTTCCATCAAATAAATATCTGGAATAGGTCGGAGTGGGACAAGGAGGGCAAACGCCTTACATACTTTGTTAGTGCAGATCGACTTTAACTAGTCGGTGACTCCGGAAAGGCGGTTAACACTTGTTTTTTAGAGATACGACCACCTTTTGCATGGCCAGCTCATACTTATAGCAATTCAGAGGAGTAGATAGGTGGCTGGAAGAATGAAAGTAATTGATGGTACATGGAAATTAAATCCGCGAAATTGTTCAATTAAGACTTCCGTCACCATCAAGTAGTTAACCTTGAGCATTATTAAAAAACTTTGACCAAAGAATTATCGGAGCTTTTTTTTCACTCTGTGCAGATATTTTGAAGATGGTTGTGCCCTTGTTCGAGTTGTTCTACAGCAGCTTATGGAGTTATAGGTAGCACGGTTCTTCTTAGCGAAACTTTTGCAATATCTTCATTTCAATTAAAGTAGAGCTTTATTAATTTTATTATTAAAGGGGCCTTTTTGCCGTGATGGTAGTATCGTCACTATATATTATCTACCGCAATACTTATTCTTAACTTCGTCGATGTTTGAGAAGGAGACGCTATGTTATACTTTCATAATACGAATACAATTCTTTCCCTCTTCATCTCTATCAAGATATATTTTTTTTAAAATCGTTTAAGTTACCTTAAGCTTAAGGGTCAACCAGCAAAAACTCTTATGAGCATAACTATAAAGGATGTTCCTGCTTATTCCAGTACTAATTTTAAACAGTTATATATTTGTTAAACCAACTGTCAGATCGCAAACTGCCAGTTGTCTTTGAATTATCAGCGTGCTGACGGCACACACGCATTAATAAAACGTTGACAAATTTCTGTGTACTGAACTTTTAAAGAACTAAAGTATCATTTACATGAGAGCGAATTGCGAATAGGCGAATGGCGAACATATACACTTTATTGTATTTATGAATAGAAAATGTCTATTGCTTCTACCACAAAAGTATTATATTTAATTGATTTAATATCCTACCTAAAAAAAACTGAGTCTAAATTGATTTAAATGGCAATAATTACAATTACAAAAATCGACTTTTTGAAATCTCTATTATTATGTTTTCGCAAAATATTTGTTTTCCTAGACGCAGCGTGCATACGCTTGCGTACTCTACCGTTTAGAATAGTATTAAAGGAGCTCCAAAATTAATTGATTCAACGTCGCTTACAATAGCTTGGTCTTTGTCCGTCCACTTTATGGACAATTTTATGCAAAGATTTTGCTCCGCATGCTTACAAGATTCAGCTCGTGCGTACACATCTGAATCAGCCGTGGGGATACGACCGAAGCCGCAGGATTTATTTTTTTATGCGTTTGTTTAAAATCAAATTTAATATCTACTGGATTTAAACATTGACTGCCAAGGCAAATTGGAGAACATTTTTTGATGTGCAAATACAAAATATTTCTGTATGCTTTATTTTCAAAAATAATAATAATATTTTGTTTGTGCCATAATTGTTTTTGAAAATTCCTCCAACCATGAAAGTAAATCTTATCTCACAAATCATATAGAATAGCCATGGTAGGTACCCACGGAACTACCAATAGCCATGGAATTTAACGTGTTAAAAAAATTACCGTAAACGTTCCAGGATTACGAAAGGAAGACGAAGCCTCCAACATACACCAAATGTGTTCATTCAACTTTAATAAATTTTCATAATTTTCAGAAATTATCTGGTTCTTAATGCAATTTCATGGGTGAAAGAGTTAAAGTGATGAATTTTTGAAAGCTTGTTTTGACAAAGTTGTAATTTTTAAATGTTCGACATGGTACAATTTCCCCAAACATGAGAAGCATATGTCAAAATCACCTGAAAAATCACTTTGAAGACTAAACTTTTTTTTTCAACACTTAAAGCTGAACTTCTGTTAATCAAAGGTAGTTAAGTATTTTGGTCGCAATGTGTACTTTTTTAATGCTGCTTTGCGTATGATACCTAAAATTGAGATTTTTATCTAAATTAACCCCAAGGTATTTAATGCTATTGGCCCACACATTTTCTACATTAAGAATAGAAATCTTTCCCCTAAAAAAGATTCTACATTAGAACCGATCTTATGCGAAGAATGTATGCAATGTTTCCGAGAATACCAAAGAATTGTCATTAATTTTTTGATTTCACTAAAAAATTGTGTATGACTTTAACCGACCGCTTACTTGGAATAAACACAAAAGAGAGACTTAAGGTAAGCTAAATATGAATGTTTGCGCAGCACTTCTAAAGGCAAAAGCAACACCTCTTAAAACAAGAATGAGAACATAAAGTTTCTTAATCCGAATATGATGTTGGGTTGTAAGTTTTAAAGCAACTGTGACTAACGACTCGAGCGGAGCTTCAATTCGACTCTTAACATCATAGCGCGATAAGTTGAAAATTTATATTATTAATTTGTTCATTTTAAAATTGATTCATGGCATCACTCTTGGCGAACTTCTGTAGGTGAGAAATAGGCGAGAAATATAGCAGTGATAGGCAATTTGCATTCAGATTTTATTTTTCGAGAGCTTAAAGAGCATTTCTTGGTGCGACCTTCTTTGTCATTCTGCTTTATTTTATTTTGAGGAATTTAGAGATAAGTATTTATTATTTATTTTTGTATACTTTGTAACTGATCTAGGTAGTACTAAATTCTCCTCGTAGCACATGTATAAACCGAGTAGGTAATAAGCACAGAATCTTACTGTGTATGACATTAGAATTGAAAACGGTTTAACTGCATCATATTATTCATTCCCATATTCGAACTCGTGTGCCCATACGACGCATGTTAGGCAATAATATTCTGGTCGCACCAATCAACTACTCGGTTGGTGTTTCCCCTCCAAACTAGCAGAACGACATAAAACTCACCTCACTTATGGTGGCTGCGGCGGCGCGATATTACTTGTTCTCCATCAAAGTGTGGTGGTACCCGGCAATCCACTTCAGTTTGAGTCTGACTTTGGTTGGTCATGGCTCATACCAACAGGTAAACTTCATCTTAATCGCTAAATGGGTTCGGTTTTGGACCGGTTTCTATAGACACCTTCCATCAGTGGTACCGCCCAACCGCGCAAATGGCTGCGAGGCATTCGCGCACCTAAACCTGACTTGGCGGTGTTTCCTCCCTCCTCGTCAGTGGCAGTCATCGCGTTGTTTGGACTTTTGATTGGCATTCTGTTTTGCCGCAGAGACGGCGCGTGTGAGCCCACTTAATTAAAGGCCTGCAAGATAGGTGGATGCCACTCGATGGCGCCCGTAACTACGACAAAGAAGATGTTAAACTGCGACACGGCTTGAAAAGTGGGTGGTAATGAAATAATTCATCAAATCCAAGACAAATTACGCAAGATTTATTTCTTTCTCCAATTAACAGAAGATGCAGACAATGTCCTTATCCCTAAATATGATATCCATGAAAATATATTGTCTCTGGTGTTTTTTTTTCTATTCGGCTACGCATCGTTAGGCGAAAGGTTTCTCGGGTTTTCACTCCCATAACGAATGGTCATACGTCTTGCACTTGTTTCAAATGTTTGCATCCTTTGCTGGATATTCATTGTGAATCCTGTCAGTGCTGGATTTCACAGTCGTTTGGATTTTCCTCTTCTGCATCCTTTGGTGATAATCCGAGTTTCCTCTTGCTTGAGACACACACCTACCTGCAGCTCTTCCACATGGATTGGGTAAATTTCTTCGTCCTGGAAAGATAGAGGAGACACATGTGTGAGGAACAACAATCGCCGTGAAATGGTGCATTCGAGGTTTCTCACTTTTTAATTAAAAACAAAGCACAGTTCGAGAATCCGATTACACAGTGTGTCTCCATGGTTATCCATCTTCTGCAAGTATGTAACATGTTGCTGGAGAGGTGGCATGGCGTGTTCGTCTTTCACGCATATTAATTTTTTTTTTCGGTACCAATACCAAAGTCAGTTCTGGAATTTGGGTGTTGTTGTGTTTTTTTTTTAGTTTCTTTTTGGAATTTGTTCGAACTCACATGGTTGTCATATTTTGATGTGGAAATGATGTTTACAAATTACAGCTTTTTTGTGGACTCTTTGTATCGGTTATTGTGGCCGAATGTGAGTACAAACACTTTTTGTGTTGAGCGAGGCTAAATTCAATTTAACGCACCCACATCAAAGAAGAAGAAAGGTATTATGCACTGGTACCTTTGAGCGTTTTGAGTACTTTTAATTTTATTTTTAATTGAAATTAGCTGGCATGCATCGTTAAATTAAAAAAGGAAATGATCGTGGTTGGATGGAACTGAAAGTGACTGAAAACTGAAACTTGTACCGCCTTATTTTGATAGAACGCCTGTATGCTGTAACAGCATCGGGCATTGTTCCGGGAGATCATTTTACGTTTATTTTATTAGAGTAATTCTCTCAAGTTTTTGTTATTTTATTTAGATGGCAGTACATAAACCAGTTGGTTAGATGCATCAGATATACTGCGACTGACGTGCTAGGTTTCATCCGCCAACAACCACTATAAAGATGAAGAGTGCCAGAACACAAACATTTCGAAATGAACAAGGAAACTCAGTAAAGGGTGTTTTTTAGAGGTAGGTATAGATAGAAGTTTGAAATGAAATAAAACAAAGACGATTTTTTTAAATTGACAAGAAATTTACTTTATTCGAAAGATAACCTTTTGGCATTATAATTTAAATATGATTTCGGGCATATGACTGCCACGGCTGGCTCGGACGTGGTCTAATCTGTGTAAACACAGAAGAAATGTTTTTTTAATTAAAGTGCGGTCCGCAACAATAAATTGTTTTTATTCGATAGGCATTCGTGAAAAAAATTAGTGATGCCTAGTTAAATCCTACGTTAGTCAGGCTGAGTTGAGTTTTATATCCTCCGGTATTTGGCAATTGACGTTAGCATGAAGTTTTTGTCGTACGCAGATCGGAATTTAATAATGATCGCAGTGTTGTTATTGTTTATGAACTTCGGTTTCATGTTAAAAATTGACAATAGATTTTTCCGTACACACCGGAACTTCAAATAAAACTGCACCACTTGCTATAGGCTTATACTCCAGGTCGTCTTGTGACGTTTTAATATCATTAAGTGTTGTTGTTACTTCGCAAGTTGGTTTTTATATCAAAGAGTTCGGTTATTAAGTTGAATTTTAGAGTCATTATGTTCAGTTGTGGTGGCGGATATATGTAAATGATTGCAGATGCTTGTCTTCAGATTGGAATGTTTCTAAATCAGTTGCTGAATTTGTGATTTTCGATTCGAATAGAAAGACTGTAGCGTTGACTTCAGTAATTATATTGCTAACTTCCTCGAATTTAGTTTGATCATCGGCTGCCATTTTTAGAACTTTGGTTTCATTGAACCCAACGAAGGTCGATGTGAGTGAGTGGTAGCTAACCTCTGTAGAGTTTGATTGATATTTCGTGTAGGTTCGAAGCCAATGTGTTTGACTGCACTTTTTAAGTTCGAAACACAAACAAAGGATAAATAAGAGGCCGCGATGAGATACTAAAATTGTTAAAAAAAGATAGATTAAACACTTTTTTCAGGCGATTTTTGACACTTTAGTCAACTATAACTTTATCGAGTTTAAAGCCGCATTTGATAGCATCTATAGAGTCATATTTAGGTTGGAATCCATGCCAAACTTGGTCGTTTTTGCAGGAGGAAGATGGAGAAAGCCCGCTGGTCCAACGCGTACGGTCTCGATAAGAGCTTTGATATGAAAAACGTATTTAGACAAGGCGACACACAAGCAAGCACACAAGGTATCATAATACGCCAAAGATATTGATATTATTGGTAGAACACAGCGATCTGTCACTGGTGCTTTTATGAGTATAGGGATAGAAGTGGCAAACATAGATCTATTTATTTATTTATTTATTTATTTTCATCAAATGAGAACATTCACTGTTCTCGTTAGATTACCTAATTACAAAATTTTAATACTTAAGTACTACCACCAAGGCCTAATGCCAAAAAAAGTTTATTTTTAAACGAGTCCCTGGTAAGATCAAACTCAAGTAGGCTGCTAAACTTATTACACTCTTTTAGGCACCTCGAAATTGGTTCATTACAACCATAATTAACCCTATGATAAGGAACATAAAATAGTAAACGATTTCTAAGAACTCTTGAAGGAGCATAAAAACCAATTAACGATAGAAGTAGAGGGCAATCGATATGATTATTTATTAAATCCCGAATAAACATAACCGAAAAGTATTGTCTACGTTTAA
The DNA here is from genome assembly GCA_963576555.1 of Ferdinandea cuprea. Taxonomy (NCBI): domain Eukaryota; kingdom Metazoa; phylum Arthropoda; class Insecta; order Diptera; family Syrphidae; genus Ferdinandea; species Ferdinandea cuprea. The sequence goes on from OY754958.1 coordinate 4,893,004, forward strand.
AAAGAGGTAAGATGCCAAATAGTTTGCATCTTGTCATATACGTAGGCATTTCAATATTCCAGCGTAGTTTCCGAAATGCAACCCTAGTAAAACGTTTTTGGATCTTTTCAATTCTAATAGAATGTACCTCATAACAAGGATTCCATACAATACTACAATATTCAAGATTAGTCCTGACAAATGCAAAGAACAGTCATTTAAGTGTATGAGGATCCCGAAAGTCCTTAGAATTCCGTAATATAAAACCCAACATTGAATTACCTTTAGCAACCAAGAAGTCAATATGCTTACAGAAATCAAGTTTTTTGTCAAATATGACTCCCAGGTCTTTTTTTGAGGGAATAATGGATAAAGGTGAGTTATTAATCGCGTACGTAAATGAAACAGGGGAGAGGTTGCGACAAAAGGAAAGGCTTTGACACTTTGAAACATTTAGCCGAAGATCATTATTTTGATACCACACATATAGTCAAGATCTTCCTGTAAAAGGATGCAATCATAGTCAGACTGAATAGTTCGGAACACTTTCAAATCAACGGCAAACATTAAGCAATGGGAGTTCATAAATAAATCAGGAATTTCATTAATAAAGAGAAGAAAAAGCAAAGGACCTAGGTGGCTCCCCTGTGGGACTCCAGACGTAACATACACTGGTGATGAAAGTACGTCATTAATGCGAACATATTGAATACGATCGGTCAGATATGAGCGAATCCACTCAAGAACATTGGAATGAAATCCAAACCTTTTAAGTTTGGAAATTAGTAAGACGTGGTTTACACTGTCAAAAGCCTTAGCAAAATCCGTATAAATTACGTCACACTGTAACCCTTTCTCAAGGCCTTTCAAAACCGTGTTACAGAATATTGAGAGATTTGTGGTGGTAGATCTACCAGCCACAAACCCATGTTGAAACGGAGAGATGTATCTTTTTAAGAGAGGAGTAAGTTTCTCATAAATGATTTTTTCAAACAACTTTGGTATGGTCGAAATTTTGCAAATTGGACGATAGTTACAAATTTCATGCCTTGATCCGGATTTAAAAATAGGTGTTAAAAATGAATTCTTCCAAACCTTCAAAAACTGACCAGTCTGCAGAGACAAATTAAACACTAAACATAGAGGCACAGAAAAGGCATGTGAACACTTTTGAAGTAAAATTGGTGGGATGCCCTCAAAGTCAGGATTTTTATCTAAATTCAATAAAGAAAGAGCAATTTGAACTTCCTGGATGGAGCACTCTAGGATACCGACGTTTAAAAAATTGTTTGGCACAAAGTTTTCAATTGCATTTAAGGGTGGGGAAGACCCGCTTAAATAAACAGATTGAAAGTGGTTAGCAAACATATTACAAATGGTTAAAAGGTCGGAAGACGATACATTATTATGACGCATGCAACTAGGAATACCGTTAGATTGTTTTTTGCTATTGATAAAGCTCCAAAAACGTTTACTGTTGGTTTTTAAATTTGATTCCACAGAAAGAACATACTGTTTATAAAGAAATTTGTTTAAAACATCAAATTCTTTTTGCAGCCTTCTATAAGCTAACAAAAGTTCAGGATCGTTCCTTTTTCGGAACAGCTTATACATCTTATTCTTCCTATTATTTAGATTAACGATCCTATTGTTAAACCAAATAGGTTTAGCTGACGATGCAATCTTATCTTTAGGCGTAAACATATCGATTGCCACTTTGACTGTTTTAATAAATACATTAAAAGAATAATTCAGATTGCCGTTATTAAAAAGGGCAATCCAATCAATACCTTCTAAATAATTAGATAAATTCATGAAGTTAGTTTTAGCAAAATTATACCTAAAATTAAGATTAGTAACACAGGGACTCGGTCTACAATACTCATAAAACTCAAATTCCATAGATAAAGCTACATGAAAGATAGAATTAGGAAAAAGTGGAATCATAGAGTTGCCGATACTAATACTAAGCTCAGAATCTACAAAAACCAAATCAAGAACATGATTAAACTCATTAGCAAAATGATTGATCTGCCTTAGATCTAGCTGGGCAAGCGTATCAACAACTTCACGCTCATAGTCTAAATTTACATTAAAAGGGAAAAGTCTGGACTCTTCATAATCAAAAGACCAAATTAAATTAGGCAAATTAAAATCACCAAGCAGGATGACATGCTGATGATCCTCCAAATTATTTAAGATTAAAGTACAATTGTGGATATGCGCTTTATACAAAAGATAGGAACTCCTAGGTGGTATATAACTTACAATAACAATAATTTCATTACCTAGAATACATTTGATTTTTACTGCTACTTGGTCCACATCAAGAGTTATAGGGGGTATAACTACTTCGACACTGTGCAAAGATTTCCTCACTGAAACCAAAACACCTCCACCCCTTTCACAGTTGGTAAGAACAGGACAGCGGTTTTTGCGGTAAACTTCGTACTGGTCCTTGCTGAACATTTCTTCATTATGATGTTCATAAGTGAGCCAGGTTTCAGTAAAAACAATGACATCATATTGACAAGACGAGGAGAAAAGTAAGACATCTCGCAGTTTTGTACGGAGACCACCAGTATTTTGATAATACAGGCTGAAGGTAGAAGGATTAACATCTGAAGCTCTCAGTTTTTTGGAAGGTTTTTTGGTGCCTTCTTGATGCTATGCCTGTTGACAAATTCCTTTACAAGCATATCTTTCGGCCAAAAGCTGGGATCAACCAGCAATTTTCCAGTTGTAAGAGGCGATTGCAGTTTGAAAGACGAACAAAGACGACCTTGCAGGTTATCCGGTGTCAAGCAGTGGCATTTTATGTTACTGGTATCTATGCCTTTGGTAGCAATGTAATCCATAACATCGCTGGTTTTGGTACCATATTCCAGCCTTGACAAAAATACCGCAAAAGGTGGTGCTACTACTTTCAGAGAGCAGTTCTTACCAGGAATACCATTCAAGAGCTGGCGTGATTTAACACCGTCCTTACTGGTAGAGGGGTTATCATTTTGAAATGAATCGCTTACACGCGCAACCACTTCAACATCGTCGATTTCACGGATCGCAAAATTCCCTGACGGAGAAGAACCACTTGATTTTTCACGCGTTTTTGAACGGAGACCTCTTTTCGTCTGAGGAACTTGAAGTAGATGGACACCTTCCTCCACATCCAGAATAGAAGTAAGATAGTTCTAGCGGAAGCGAGGGCAGAACAAAGTATTTGCTGTCAACAAGAAGGGGAGCCATACATCGACGAATCGGCCAGAATGTAAAAATCGACAGCTAAATATTTGAGGGAGTAAGGAACTTTGTCCACCACGGCTTTGCTATCACATATGAAAAGGACATCTCCTCAGAAAGCTCTTTGAACTGAGAAATAAACTATGTAGTAAGGCCCTCTTTCGCGATAACATAAGACCTTACTAGCCCTTGGGTAAACATGAGTCTCTTTTCCAAGCGAAGGTTTTTGCCATCCAAGTGGCTGTGCGCTGTATTGTGAACAGCAGGTGGAGGGCTAGAGGCATTTGCAGTGACAGCCAAGATGCATTAAAAGCGCTGCTAAACCCTCTTACCTCGTTCAAGTTAGTGCTAGAACTCAAGCTTTCTCTGAATTTGGTCGGAGGGCTGAACACTGTGAATCTTCTCTGGATGAGCTTGCTAGGCAAGGTCCAGAAGAAGTTTCCTCAGGATCCGAACCTGTGTTGGGTATGCCTGCATCTTTAGTCATGTCTTCCATTGTCGCTTGGGTTTCTCGTGAACACAAGTTTCGGTGTCACGTAGGTTTGTTCTGTTTGTAGGTATGTTCTTTCGGGCCACCAAGCGTTTGCTAAACACTTAAATGTGTTGGGCTTAAGCGACACCACCACCTGTCTTTATCGGTTTAAGGTCGTGTCAGTGTGGATTTGGTTAGTGGGTCAAAATAAATGAGCGCATAAGCATAACACATACGCTGACTTGCTTTTACTGATGCAGGATATACACTGACGGTTGTGTCGGAGTTAATTTTTGTTTGTCTTTGGTTTATGTAACGTTTGCCAATTTTATAATTAAATAAGAATTTATAAATATAAATAACCACTTCGTGGTCTCGCTATTTATATCAACAGTAATCAGATTACCGACATTTTGTAAAAATTCCACGTCCGTAAGCAATATTAACATTAGAAGTGTTCTTCGCTTCGTCTGAAGCTCCAAATAGGTAAAACGAATAGCAAGAATCTTTATCCTAGATCCCTGTGGTATCAAAAAAGGTGCGTCCGTCTTATACTGGTAGCTAATTCCTTAACCTAACCTGCCTTTTAATAAACGGAAAAATGTAGTGAAGAAAAACAAAAGCGTTTTGATTGACCGCTAAGTAGTTAATTAAAAACTTAATTTTTTTTTTAATCATTATCTTTAGTTAGTTAGGTTTGTTGCTTATTTTGCGATTCCGTCGTGATATGCTTCACTTTTTTGTATCCATTTCAGATTTATTCTACTTTAGCTTTTGAGCTAATATGAAACATTTTAGCGACGGCATATTACAACTCTGTAACTATTAGCTATTGGGTCTTAAGAACCGCGGAATCACAAAGAAACAAGATGCCGACGAAAACTTCACTAGAATACCTACCCAAGTAATTGTTTAATTCATGGCTCCTCAAATTTCTGTATGGCTTACAATTTCACATTTAACGTTCAGCAATCAGGTGGGTACATTTGCCAGAACACCCCATAACTACTTCTACCTAAAGCATAACAATTTTGGTTCACTTAACCGGAAAACCAGTGTCCCATAAACTGTTGTAGCATGTCAAATAGACATTTGGTCTGCAATGTCCCGTTCAAATTGCGTAAAATGATGTTTTTTTTTTTCATTTCTCACCATAAAAACTCCCGCAGTTCCTTCGATATCCCATTGTGTACCAATAATTCCCCCAAGAAATTACTTGCTCCAGCCACACACCAAGTCCGGCCCGAGATTCGAACTACAATCTCACGCAGCATGTAGCCATTGTGTCTGGGCTTGTCAACTTTCTATATACGCATGACAATCCCCACTTTTGTATAACAAAGAAACGTCAAAGGTGCGCCCAAGGCGCATCCATAATGGTCAACCTCTTAATTGAGTTAACGTATAACCACTAAAGTCCCAAAATACCATAACCAACAACTTTAAAATGACCTTTTGATAGGTACTGGCATTGGACTTGGTACAGGTGATGGTGGTGGCATCCCAATCGATGAATGAAAAACCGGGTTAGACTTTAAGTCGAACTCGGAAATTGTAAATCAAAACTAAAAGAGGAGATGTGAGGGTCCTTACGATCGCTCGTTTATGAGTGTAGCAAGACCATTTCACACCTCAGGGAGTCCTTCTCAGTGTCATAAACTGTTTATGTGGAACGTGGGAGAAGGGGTGTAAGGGAGGTCATAAAATTACAAACCAACGTGTCATTTCGAACAAATTATTGGCAGACAAGCGGCATGTTCCGAGGTGTTACTCTTGACAGATACTTGAATGTCGTGCAAAGCTAGCAGGCGTTGCTTTCCGGGCCAACTCGAAATGGTCGTATCTTTGGGTAATTTATGACAGCATTAGTTGTTGGTGTTTCTGTTCGGCCCATCGATTGAATGGGCATCTTAACAATGTTAAAGTGACTCACCCGTGAGGGCCTGCAATAGTTGGCCAATTTAGTGTAAATTGGAGCATTGTTGTGATTATTTGGTTAATAGCACCGCCTCCGAGCCCTGATGATTGTAAATTATCAATTAAATGAGAGCTATTTTCGCGTCTTCAAAGCCTACGCGTTCTTAGCCTCATGGCATGCATGTTTGATTGGCACAATGGACCTGCACCAGTGTGCTGACTGCGCTGATGCATGTGGGCTAGATCAGACACCATTCAGAGGTGCGGTCTAATGAGCGAGTTCAGGAATTAATGATCTGGGCGCACTGTAAAGGCATCTCCTTCGTGGCTCTATGGGCTATGAGATGATTTAATGTTCGGCCCACAATCGAGGGCCCATGTTGAGAGACTTTTGTTGGAACCGCACCGCCAGCCGCACTTGGGGGGTAATTGATTTCAACAGAATGTCATCGACGCCTGACTACTATGGATTTTGAGAATTTGTAGTGCGTGGATTCGATTTGCATATGGGTCCGCTTTGTTAGTACACCTCATCAGGTGTGGCGTGCGTTGTCGGTAACAATGGTGTGTGGTTAATTATGATGCCATTACGGAGGGCGTTAGTTATTAGAGTGGGAATTTATGCGGTGCTATACAATGCACTGAATGAAGGGCGCCCCAGGGCAGGAAGTTTACATTCTATTTTTTTTCTCGAATAATTTACTGAAATTCTGAGTTAAGGAAGTTGAAAGTTAACAACAAAGGCTAATGTAATTGAAGCAGTTGATTGTTGTGCACATAATGCTTTTCATTTTAAAGTGTTGGAGCTGATGGCAGAGTTACATATCTGATGATGTTGGGAAAGAGTGGGTGGTTGTGTTTAAGATTATTTTGTTAAAATTGTATTGTTTCATATTATAGAAAACTTACAAGAAATGTTTTGTATCCCGTTTAGAGGGTTAAAAAAGGCAGCAGAAAAATCGGAATATCGGTATTGGTAGGAAATAAAACATAATTTGTTCAATGGCAAATCAAATATGCAGATTAGGGTGCCATTTGTACAAAGCTCTTTATTTATAACGAAGGTAAATGTGGAAAATTAAATTCGGAGGAATTCATTTGAATTTTTTATAAGGAAAAACATTTATCCTTGCTTTAGTTTACAGATTCTGGAAATCGTACTAGTGAAAAAATGTTCTATCACCTTGTTATTATCATATTCAATCCATCTTTGGATCTAATACATTAAAAATGGCCAAGGTTAAGTATTGTGCCGCTTTATTGTGTACTAGATTGAATTCTTTCTTTCTTTTTTGTCCCTGAAACTCTGCTGTTAGATTTGTAGTATGCGGACATAAACACATTTGGCATGCACCAAACCTCGCACCTACTCCACTACTCCAAGCAACGGGGTTTCAGTGGGCAGAATGCCACCCCCCAATATATAATCATTGTGTGGACTAACATACATAAAACTAATTTCACTGACTTGACCAAATTAGGCCAAATTAATCAATTGAAAGCGCAATAAGACTAATTTGGCGTTATTTCACTTTGGTAAAGTGAGGTGGATTTTTATTATTCAAAATTGAGTGAAAATTATCCTTCGACCCCTGTCTTATGGATAAGCCAAACCAGAATTCCTTCTGTGACGAAACTACCACTTTCCTCAGGCAATGGAATGGATTCGGTGAGACTCTTTCCTTCTGTGAGAATCCGACTACTTTCTGCCCATAGGCATCCTCATGGGTCACAACAATTTTTCTAAAAACTGAAATGTGTTATGCTTGAGCATGGCTACTGTGGTGAAGACGATGATACAACGGTATAAGTTGCCCGCATCAGGTAGCGGAATTTCGCGGCTCCTGAAGCTCCTTCTCATCTTTCTTCGAAAGAAATGAAAACTAAGTACATTAACGTAAAAAAAATAAATAAATAAAAATAAATATTAGGCGTAAACAGGACCTAAAGCCTAGCTTCTCCAACCATTGTGTGTGCGAAATTATATTTTTGACACGAATGGAGGGACCTACAGCTTAATGCCGGTTCCGAACCGCAATTTATTTTTGAGAAGCTTCTCATGACATTTCTTACTCTTGGATGTTTGTCAGACGTTCGCAAGAGGTGGGGCAGCGAATAAAAACTTTCAGGTGGAACAGGGCGGTATTTGAACCAGCGACCTCTCGCTTAGTAGTCCAACGCACTTAGCTACTAAGCCACTGCACCAACATTAATGCAAAGTGTCTGCAAAGTAAATCAGTATTTGTGTTAGAGCGCCTTTTCACTTTGCTAAAGTGAAATTAAGACAACTTTTAAAATTGGTCTTATATCATGAATGTGAAATAATGCCAATTTTGCCCCAATTTTGCAGCAACGGCAACACTTAGAAAAAAATAAAGTCGAAATTTTGAAAGCCAGAAATTCGTTCTTTATACCCTATCCTAAGGGTATATTAATTTTGACACATAGTTTGTCACACCCCTAAATATTCGTCGTAGACCCATAAAAGTATATATATTTATGATCAGGACCAAATCCTAAGACTATTTAGCAATGCCCGCCCGTCCGTTAGTACGCAATTTTTAGGCCTTTAAAATTAAGCTAGGAAGCTGAAATTTGGACCGCATACTCCCTAGGACTCATTTCGGAGTGTAAGTGTAAACATTTTTTGAATACGCCCACAATTTAGAAAAAATTGTTTTAAAGCTAAAGTTAGAGAGATAGAGTGTTAAAACCTTCACAAGATATGTAGACACTGCCCGCCTTTATAAGTTTGTCATATAAAATTTTTTGCAACGCCTACTTTTTGTGGGAGTTTTTCACTAAAATGCTGTTTTCTTCGAAAATTTTCATGGAAAGCGAAAAAAAATGTTTAACAAGATATTTAGCCAATATTTTGCCATCATATCGTCCATACTAAGTTTATGGCTACGCCCACTTTTTTTAAATTTAATATAATGAAATAAAATGATATCCATCATCCTCTTAATACTTTTTTCTTTGGGGGATATAGGGATATGGATAGGGTATCATACTGTTCGCCTCAAGCGGACTGTAGCCTTTCCTTATGTTTCATATTGTTTTTAAATCAAGTTATTTTAGAAAACTATATTGGTTTATGTCTACAAATTTATGAAAACAAATTGTTTATTATATTTTTACTTTTTTAGGTATCGATAAGTGAAATGAAGTCAAATTGTGTTGATTATTTGACCTTATTTGTAATTATATTGGCCTCTACGCCTCGTAGCGCATCCCTGAACCTCCTGCATGTGAGGTCGAAGGCCTTGCGGGATCAATCGATTTGAAACCCCTTTTTTCCGCGAAGCGTGCCACTCACAGGTACCGTTATTTAGTTTGAAATATCACACACTGTGAGGCGTAAGTAATGCCTTTTATAAGGAAGAAAAAAAATTAGTCAATTTGGCAGGTACAAATCGTAATAAAAGCAATTTAACTTTATAAAACTGAAATAAGACTAACTATTGAAAGCATTGTTGCACTTTCTAATAGCGAAATACAACCAACAACACCAAAGTAAAGAAAGTCGAAAACTCTTGATTCGGCGAAGCGGGACACCCTAAAAATTGCGCCTGTTTTACTAGAAGCACCAACTCTAAGCGGAGCAACGGAGTTGAGTCAGCTGTCTCGCCATAGAGGATGTTAAAAAAGGGTTCAAGACCCTCGAAGCCTGCCACCAAAGGTACTTTTGCGCTTGAAAATGGAAAATAGAAAGTACCTAATAGCGCAAAAAGTTAAAAACCGAATAGAAAAGTACTTTTCGTTATTTTAAATTATCTTTAAAACTAAAAGCCATAAAAGAATGTGGTTTTTGGTGTTAAAGTGAGAATTTTTTTTTTTCAAAACTTCGAGTCTTAAAAGTAATGTTTCTAAAAACTATTGGTAGAAATAATAATGTAACAATATTATGAAAGAATGAATTCCTGGCTTTAAAAACTGCCATTCAATTTTTTTTGTAAGTATCCCCTTTGTGTTTTAATACCAAAGATACGAAAGTTTATTAAGGTGAACATCACGTAGGCATAATAGTTTGTTTTGGTGGTTTAATTCGAACTTCACAAATCGTTCTCCAAAATCGTTTCCTTAAATGTTTACATAGACTTATGCGAAACGCTCACCTGCTTTTTTTTGAAGATTGCTAATATTCTTGTTAGAAAACAGTGGAAGGAACAGGTTCTGGTATCTTCTCAGAACCTCGGAAGAAGAGTCTCTATACGGCTAGCGGACAAGTAGGGTCTTACAAATTAGAGGTTCTGGTTGTAGGTATAATATAAGATAAAGTTTGCCAATCTAAGGTGGTCTAGCTTTGAGGGATACAGGGTATCTAAGGATCTATGGCTTCTTTTCGACGGTAAACGATCTAGAGAGTTGCCTAGCGTTGTGTTATGATTTTATTTTACCACACCCCTGTTTAACCTAACATAAATAATGAAACCCTGACGAAATGTTTATTAAGGTCAACATCAAGTTGGCGGAATAGTTTGTTTTAGTGGTTTTTTACGAACTTCACTAATCGTTTTACAAAATTGTAAATGCATTTCTAAAATGCTGCTTATTTGTAAGATTGCTGATTTTCTTGGCTGCAATTGCCTACAAATGTATCCCGACCCTTATTTTGAGAACGAAGCAAACCTTTATGTACAGACTCCTCGCCTTCGAAAGCTAACCATTTGACAGGTTACTAAGAGAAGAAAAATGACGTGTCTACTAAAACGCATTAAACCGAACAAAATATAAGAGTCCTGTTATCATATGAATAAGACCGGCTCATTTATCAAGTTAAGAGGACCCTAACAACAGTTTGCTTTCCCAGTACGCTAGATTAACCTTCTTATCTCCTTTTCATATTCGCTTCATTCCTATGGCTAACCAGCTACCAGCTACTAACTACACACTCTACAGCTTGCGTCTCACTAATTACCAAGTTTTTATTGTTGGATTGCAAACTGCTTTGCGAGGAAAAACCCCACCAGCGACCATAGTGACAAATGATGAGCGATCGCCCGATTGCAGATAACTAGCGCATCATCTGTCAAAGCCGAGTTGAAAGTATTTTTCACAGCTTATTTCCGTCACAATGATACCCACAAGCTACTGCACTTGAATGTGAAAATGAATTAAAATAAAAAACTAAATAATAATAAAAAATATTGCGAAACCTTCCGTATCGCATTACACCTGCCGCTGCCGCTGCCGCTGCCAGTGATATGCAATGCATTCGCTTTGGTGCTAATTATCTGCTCATTGTGCATATAAAACTAATGAGCATTCAGGAACCTCTCAAACAAAGGAAATGTTCGCAAAAACTAAAAAAACGAAGAAAAACCGTAGAGCGCGTCAAATTGTTACGATTCGCAGATCATTAATATCGCAGAAGTCGCCATAAAAATTACACACTGAAGTGGTTGACGATGAGTGCATCATTATGGAAGTGCACGCTGCCAGTGGTTAGTGTCTGGAAAGTTTAACATGTCTTGTGCAGGAACATTGCATAATTATCCCTTTTGTAAGAGGTGCAATAATATAACGCATAATTATTTCTGCGTATTAGAGGGGGGTGTTGATCCGCCCTTTATGGCATTTTTGGAATGGAAGCTATGACTTATGATTGTGCAAAATATAAGCCCCGTGCAGATGCATTAGAGAGGACCACCCAAAACCCACAATTAGATCCATCACATATTCAATTTACCATGCCAATTGTTTAGGCTGACAGTCACATCTTCCCCGTGCCAACACAACAAACACCATTAAAAGTCAATCATAATCGCATTCAACCTCGATTTACAAGTGAAAGTGTCCTTTTATTATCTATGCCCTTTTCCCCTATCGATCATCGATAAACAACATGTATTGGCTAAGCATTCCCTCATAGTCCTTTCGAAAAACATCAAACAATAACCACGAGATGATCGATTAGCCCAGGTACCTTTGATAATGGCTAGACCCACGAGTGCACAGCACACAGATCTCCCTCACAATAATTGTGACGAATCAACAATGGTGTGGATCACTTTGTACAGTCAGCCAGCCGTACATAAGATCAATCGATCTTGAGTACGCACCGTGTGCGTGATAGAGCCGCTGGGCGCATTGTTCGGCCGATTAGCACAATCTCCGTATATGCTTGGCGTCGAATTAGAGCTATCAAAACACAATTAAATGCCAAACCGCCGCCGAAAAGATACTTTCTTAAGCTGAAGCTGCGGCCGGCACGGTGTAAAGTGTTTTGTTACCTCGATGATTGTCTGTGATTGGTTCTTCTATTGGATGAAGGAGAGCGGTTGCAGGTATGTGCGCCGCGCCGCAGCTTGGGGCGAAAATTAACTCCACATCTCACCTCGTCACGCATTGCAGATGGATCAATGGATGGAATGACGAGGGGAGGTGCGAAGGCAGAGAAAAATCTCGCTGCTCATCCGAATTGATATAATTTCCAGGAGACCAAGTTTATCCGAAGCGGGATTCGCGCACAAAATTACAGGGCAACCCATTTATCTTTGATCCGAGTGGCAAAAGCCGCCACTCAGTGAGTGAGTTAGTCAGTCGGTTAATCCTCGGTCTTCATATCTACATAAACAGAGCGTACCTACGTACTCCGCCCGATCCAGCGAGCCCAAATGGAGATAATGATGATGATGTGCTCCATCACCTCGTATCATACGAATGTGCGACGATGACTCCCGATGATTGGTAACTAATTAGAGAAATTCTCAATTTCATTACCAGGTTTAATGCTGGGCATCGTGGATTAGATGTGGAGCAAATGTGTTGCAGAAAAGTGGGTGAACAGAATACAGCAACACACAGATACCTATATAGATAAATGCACATCACCCTCTGGCTATATCCCAGTCACAAGTTAATTTGTGTGTAATTACCGGGAACACTCGTTTCGCGTCGTGATAAGAACGATCTAATGGTTTTCCATTCGACAAACTGCCTGATACCTGACATTGTGCTGCATGTTGTATCTGTATCAGCAGACTAATCGCTAAATTCTAAATTGAAATTATCCGATGGCTATCGGGAGCGGTTTTGATAGGGTGTAGAGTGAAGTGGCCAGCATCGGTGGCAGGGCAGCAGTCAACTGAACGCTAACATCCGGAAGTTGTCGGCATCGGCATCGGCACACTCAACCAAAGTGTCTGTTTGACTTCCAATTATAAACAAATTACTGGGGGTAATGAGATCGCGTTATCGGTTTTCAAAATTTTCAAAACAAAACGTCAAAATTCCATAATTGTTTTTCATTTTCTATTTGTTGTTATTGTTGTTGCGTATGGAGTGGGAAAGAGCCGTAAATAATTAGTTTATAATAACTTAATTTAGGTACAGTTACGTTTATTTTATACGTTCAGGCGGTATCTGTAGCTATATAATATTTTGTTAAAGAGTGATTCCCGATTTGATAATTTATTTTTAGCAGGAGGAGTGAATTTGTTGATAAAAAAGTGAATGAGCTTCAAAATTGGGTTTCTTTTAACTACTATGACTAGGTAGGTACGAGAGATTGAGAAAGTCGTTTATGGTGGTCTGAATTGGTGTGGTGTTTATTTAGTTTATTTTGTTAAGATAGATATATTATTTTATGCCTAGAGCCCCCAGACAATTTTACGTGGAAGAAAATATCACAAGAAATGATAGCTTAGATGTTAGGCAATAATCGGGCCTGTTTTCTGACACAAACACATTGAAGAGGTTCCTTTGGGCAAGGATTTTTTTTAATTTATTGTGGCAATGTTAATATGCAGTGTACAGCGGACAGTAGTTTAAACAAGCCGTTGCCGCAACATTCATTTTTTATTTTTTATAATTTTTTATAATTTATTTGCATGTCCAAAAGGGATTGTTAAATTCCTCAAAATGTTCAGCGTACTAGATACAGCACGGCTATTAAGGAAATGGACAATTTGAAGAAATGCAAAATGGACAATTTAAATGTTAATGTTAGTAAAAACAATGTCGTATTGCACGGCCAAAAAAATAATTTTTATAAATATTTCAAAGTAAGTCCTAGTACAGACTGATGAAGGTGGAAGTAAGGATAAGGCAACGACAAGCAGGAAACTGTGCGATATGACGATAAGAGCGTCAAGCGATGTCTCGATCGCAAATAAGTCTTATCGCTCCAAATATAAGTACACCGGACCAGATATGAATGTTATACTCAGGTTTGGGGCAAATAAACGTCTTATAAAAATGTTTGGAAGTTTAGAATGGGTGAAATATTTCTTTCATCGCTTAAGGAAGCCTAGCCATTTTGCGGCGTTCTTGGCGATATAAATTGTGTGGTCATTCCAACGAAAGTTGTCAACATATTAACGTATGTGAAGCCTTTCGGTTTCAGCAATCCAAGTGGCATTTAGAAATAAAGCAGAGCATATTCATTTGCATCAATGACAGAATTGTGTTTTGAGCATATTGACATCGTCAAAGAGGTAGCTGACACCACCCTATATTACCATCCGCCCCATCCTTGGTATGATGTTGTGCCCGTATACCAGAAAAGATAAAAAAAAGATGCACACATGAAAGCGCTGTAGCGAAAAAAAGGGTCAGCATGGGTAGAATATTTAGCCAGCGAGGAGGGAGGAGAATAAGATCCTGCGTAGAAAGAAGGGAGAGTATGTAGTGTACAGGCTCTAGGAGATTGAAGAGTCTCGATCGTATTTTCAGTTTGCTGAATGGGCTTATATTTAAAGGCTTAGCTAAAAAAAAAAATATTAGTCGGTCTCAATGGTCTACCAGCGGATCTCTTCAAATACAGGGGTAATATTTTAGTAAGGAGCATACATCACATCCTTATAACATCTACAAGAAAGCTGATCGTTTTTTTTTTGCAAGAACTATCGAGGCATATCCTTGCTAAATTGAACATACTAATCTAAATGTACAATAGACCCAGCCATAAACCAAATTCTCACTGTAAGGCAAATCCTAATCATGGCAATGGCCGAATGCGGGATCCCGTCAAAAGTAACAATGCATTGGAAACGCTAAATAACGCTTTAAAACATGGAATTTCGGTTAGAAGATGAACTGTCCTGTGACTTCGGGCAGGTGTTAACACGAAAGGCACTTTCTTTAACAGATCGGTCTATCAAATTAGGTATGCGTACGTTATTTAAATCACTGGTCGCTCACAGTGAGCGTATTCCACAAATAATGAAAAACAGACGAATCTAGGCCTTGAAGTAAATGAAATGAAGACGAAATATAAGCTATTAACAAACAAAGAAAATGTTTCTTTACAACTTCGATCGTATACTGTACCGGGCAGGCTGCTTTCAGTCATCTAGACCAAGCGCTTTGGAATCTGCGATGGCACGGCCTTTAAAACCGACGTTCGGTCTTCCTTGTCGTCTCTGCTGGCACACTATTTTCCATTCACTTGATATTCGCGAGCCAATGAAGTCGACGTGTCTTGGCTTTCAGAACTACATCCACATCTTAGATCTCCTGCATTTGATGTTAACCCCGATGTAGGGGTCAGTTATTACGTTTAGTCCTAGCCCATGGACAGATGTTTACTTGTTTGCTGGAACCATGCATTTGGTTTTGTCCTCGTTACTTTCAAGACCAACTAAATTCACCTGTTTTTCAATAGCCTCTATTACAGTGAAAAACTTGAAGATAATACCTTTGGTGTTGACACCTGCTCTGCGCACTATATGTTCAGAAATATAATAAAAGAAATCACATGACAGCGCATCTCCTTGCCGAAATTCTTGCCGCAAGTTTGAACGAGACTACACGTTTTTTCTAGGGTCACGCGACACAGGGTGTTTCAGTATTGGCGGGATCCCGAATTTGGGAATCGCATCGCCATGTCCTGACATTTCGGCTTTGAAATCGCTGAAAAGATGGTGTTTCTAGACTCGAAATTCGTTGGTATTTTCCAGGATTTAAAAGTGGAAATTCAGTAAATTGCCGATTTGATGGGCCGGAAGGCAATACTGATACGTGCCGATTCGTGTGTTGCAAAATGGCTTTAATCGTTTACACAGTATCTACGTTGATCTTAGAGCATGTCTGAAAGAGTATCATAAGTCAACTTTAGTGGTATGTATCTGCTTATTCTCATTTGACCTCGTTTAACAGATGCCTTGCCACATCTCTGGGAAGAGAAGTGGTTTCTTTGTTTTAGTCTAGAAAAATACATTTATTTCACATAAATGCACTTCTATCTTAGTTGTATTCAATTTTCACAAAGCTCTTTCCCCCTGCCATGTAAGAACGAATTCTCTTTAAATATTTCACTTAGCACCCTTGAACATGCGGTCTGTGTCCCGCTGCTAGTGCATCGCTTGAAACCATGAGCAATGATCATCGCATCTGGCCTGGTCATTGCATTGCAGAACAAGTTTTTTTAATTAATTACATTTTGTGCGGTAATAAAACTCCGTCATTGTCATCTACAACTGAACTTGGTGATAATTTTGATTAAATGGAGTGTGAATGCATAAATTGTTGTTTCTCGGTTTTGCACAGTCCAACATTCAACATTCAACACGCAGACAACGCCAAACACACTCGCGCTGCGAATATGATGATAAAAGTAGAAAATTCCAAGAAAACAAACTTCCTGCCCCATGGGACAGCCATTGAATATGACAAGTTGTCGCGTATCAGCTGCTGCCCGGATCGAAGTCAGCAACACGTTCAAGTATCTTTTTGGCAAACTCATTAATCCAATTTAAATTATCCCCTGGTTGGGGGATGTTATTGCATTGTAGACAACGAATATTGTGCTGCTTATCCTTGGCACAGATCTCACGAAATTGGTAGAGTGGTGCGCGGTGCTGATGGTGGCACGCAGAACGGATTAACTTCATTAAGGTCGGATAGTTGCGAGTATAACTGAAAAGGTGCTGAATTGAAATGTTAATTTCTGTTGGGATTATTTCTCATTTAGAATTAACTGTTGCAGGTGTCTGGTTTTGTCACTTAGTACTCAACGCAGTTGGCAGTATGTAGAAAAGTTGATTGCTTGGTTTGCTTTGTGCCGTGCGTATCAGTTTTATCGATGACAAGATTTGTATGTTATTCGCACGTGATGAGTGTGTCGGTTTGGAAGAGTTGATGGGATATCAAAATGAATGTGATATAACATGCGAAATGTGGTTTGCGATGATGACGGCACGATAACGAACATGTGCCAGGGAACGATGGTTAGGTATCATCAGGTTAAGTTGTTTGCATATTGTGTTCGTTAAGAAATTATGTATAATAATATGTATAAGGTTTTTCTGATCCGAAAGATTTTTTGGCTCGACGATGTTTCATCTGAAAGTGTTTGCAAAATTAATTAGTATTTGTATGCACTGCACCTAGTCTCATACGCATCTGTAAGAAAGTTTATGTTTCTATGTGCGTACCAACATATTTTGTTTTCACGGCAAAAAATGAATTTTAATACTTAGGAAGATACATACATACCAACCAATAAGCATCACCTATTAGCGCGGTCTTTATCTTCCCAACCGGAAATTTGGGAAGACATTCTCGTAGAAGTTATTTGGAAGCAATACGTTTTTTTAGAAAAACATTCTCTGTGATGTATTAACGATGCATTCAGAAGAAATCGCTGACTTACCCTTAAAGTTAAATCAAAAGAATTCCCTGTAATGAGTTTTTGATGTCTACGGAATTTTTTGGACATGTAGAATTTTTGCTAACGCATATTATTATCTGTCGCGTATTTGGCGTAACCGGTTTGTGCCTGCATTCTATTATGACTTTCGGATATTGCAATTCACTTCAGTGTTATTTGTAAAGCGCAGTTGCTTGGCTGTTCATTGTGTTATAAACATTTAAATATAAATAATCTCTAAGTTTTAAAAAATATTGGATAGTATATATTTCCCAGATGCCTCGCCACTTTTAGGTAAGTACCATTTTATAAAACTAAGTGCCATAAGTTGATTTTAAAATATGTTTTAATTTTTCTATAGATCCTGCCAAGGGAGGAGCAGCTGGCAATGTAGTTACTATTTTCAATATTGTAAGTTTATAAATCATATGAATTAAAAAAAATTATATTGAATAAAATACATAAATAGTCACTCTATTTCGCTGTTTTATTTCTCCTGAATTTTATTCTAAATTCATCCTCACAATATATTCTGGATTCATCCTTTGGATGCGTTCTAGATACGTCTGCCAGATTTATTCTTGATTGATTCTTACATTCCGAGTCATGTGTTCTAGATATTTTTAAAACCAGTTTTCTATTGCTTCCGTCCGCGTACATGCCTTAATAAAAAGGAAATTATAGGCGCAACCTAGGGGAATGCATTCTCTGCTTCCTAGGATTGCTTCAGAATGCATATCGGACGAATCTTTTTCCCGCTGGGTTACTATCCCTGTTGCACATTTTAAGTTGGTTGAAGTCCCGTTCCTTAGGCGCGCTCTATTACATTGTCACTCCGGATTATTAGTCGAAGATTCTCCCGACTGGAGCGTTGGTGTTCATTCGCTCTAGATATCCGATCTATACCAGATCGATATCGCTGTCGCTGTAAAAGTCGTAAAGTTCATCGTTGAATCGTATTTTCCAGAACCCGACAACTCGTACGGAAATGGAGTTGGTGCATGCTCTGTAGGAATTTAAGTTCTTAAAACTGTGCTTTGAATTACTGTGTGATCATAGATTTCTTGAGATTTCAATGATCTCATTTTCATTTGCCTTGAAAATATAGAAAACAAACACAAATGTATACTTCGCGTTATTTCTTATTACTGCTTAAAAAGGAATTCTTACAAAAATGTTCTGCCAAAAGATCAGAAAACTAGAAACTTGGACTTTAAAAAATATATTTCAATTCATTTGGTGTTCTCTTCAAATCGTTGCATAGAAAACTTTTTAAGAAGTGAATTATTAACATATTTCATGAAGACCTAAAGCTTTGGGAGTCTGAAGAGTCAGCTGAGAATTACAAGGTAGTTCTCAAAGTGCAAATGAAAACTTGTGTTTCACACATACTTAACGAAACGAATTGCAGGTAGAATAAATGATCAAGATGGTTTCACTGTTGAAATTTGTGCATATAAAAAAAGTTATCTTATCTACAACTTTGAAAATAAATACCCAAACTTTTTTTTTTATCTTAAAAACCCATGTTTCAACTAGAAAATACATCATAAACGAAAAGCAAAACCTGTTCGGGATGTGTCAAGATTATATTAAAAAACGCTTTTTTCAGTTTAATTCGTAACATCGTAATTTGTAACAAGAACAAAACTAAAATAAACTTTTATTAAAGATCTTAGAATTAAACAAAAAGAGGGAGAGGCCTCATTTTTGAAATTATTAACTTCAATTTTAGGTAAAATCGCTAAAAGTGGCGTGTCATATTAGATAGCGTTTAGTTAAGGGGTCCCTCAAGGGATGTCCTTGAAATCCCTCAAGGAACGTTTACAAAAATATCCACTTCAATTAAAAATGGATGTTTTAAAGTACCTTACAAAATGTCCTTTTTTCATATCAATGCTATTAAAAATGGAATCAAATAAGTAATTGTTAGCGTTTAATAATATGTTCAAATGCGTATGTGGCGATTGGTCTAATAAGCTTCTTGTAGCAATTGTTGCTGATTCCATTTTGCTTCTTCAAGAGTGGGTTAACACGATGTGAATGTGGCCTTCTCTATGACAGTTTTTGAAATATGATTGGACTCCGAGGTTTTTCACATCGTTTGATTTTGTCATTGTAGATCCATACGGAAGAGTAATTGTAATGATGGAGCAGTTGGCGACTGTTCTTCTTGCAGTGATTGGTCTTCGTATTCAGATAAGTTCAGATTTGATTGTTTGATATTTTGTAGAAGTTGAAGGTCATATGAATATGAGTTTGAATTCTTGTGGATGCTAGGGCAGGATACATCGAGCTGCAGTATGTTACATAATGACATCAGCGAATTTGATCGGCTATGAAGGTGCTGCTTGGACATATAATGATGTACAGTACAGAAAACTGTAAACTACCAGTAACATTGAGTAACATTCCTTTTTACATCTAAAAACCTTTATAATTTCTTTTAACCTTTTTTCCAATTTTTATGGAAGACCACCTTTCTCTTCTGTGTCCATTCCCGTAGTCCTCATAAAATCTTTGTTATGCAGCGAGCTGAACAAATCGTCGCATGTAAAAGAGACATCATGGCGGGATAACGATGCGACGCTATACCATTAGAAAAACGTTCCACGTCACCTTTCACTCAAAATAATCAATTTTTAAGATATCCCATTAAACCAACACTTTTCCATAATGATAAAGGCACTGTTGTATGTTATTCAAAACCTCCTCGCTTACCTTTATGGTCACTTGACCCCATAAGTCCGTGCTCTCACTCGAATGCATGTAAAGAATGTCATTCTTCGAGCCTCGTATATCATCTTCAATTGCTGACTTCATTGCTTTAACAGTGAACATGACTGCGTCTTAAACCCATCAATATATCATACTTTATATCACCAGCAGCAAGTATGTATAGAAGACTCACCCTGATCACGTTAAAGACGCGTCGCGATATGCGTGTGATTTGAAATCATCGTACCTAACATGAAAGAGGCGTTTTAATCGCGTCAGTGATATCGCGTGGGTTTTATTGGCAGCTTGGATGAATGTCGATAAACGGCAACGACGCAGAGTACGTACATTCATTCATGATGGCTTTTGTAACAGCTCTTTTGAACTACATTTTGTAGATATAGATACCTTTACAGATGTATGTTCAACATGTCATCAGACATCAAAATGACGACGCGGATGAAGACAGAATACTAAAGGCACAACACCTCGTCGTAATTACCTGCAGATACACGGGAAAATTATTAACAACATGCAAAATTGGCCCCAAAAGGCAGCCAGTATCGGGAGACAGGAGTAAATTACTGTCCGAAATGGCCTTAACTCCATCATATTCACACTTCGAAACCGAGCGTGGTAAGAATTATTGTGCAGCATTAATATTTAGGCTAAAACCGGAATACAGAGGCTCACGGAATGTTGGAGCCCTGTGTGCGTTATCTACCGGTCGGTGCTGCAGTGGAACGACCCATTTCGGCGCATCATCATCGCTCTCGCGCCCATCATCCTTCAGCATTAACCTGGCAGAGACGCCGGCTTGTAATTAAATTTTTCGCCGATGCGAAGTGATGCGTGCGTGATGCGGAGGACGATTCGCTGGGTAGCTCGCTAAGAGATCATTTAAGGAGATCCCCTGACACCCAGCCAACCCCTCTTGGCATACACTCATAACGCGCTGCAATCTGGAGCTACCAAGATGAAATATTTCTTATTAGCCTCCTTTGTATCAGAGGGGGATGGGGATAAACGGACGACCTCACGGAATGTCGTCGCGTACCTGACATGGATGGAGCATATACCTACGTGCCTAGGGATGGTGTGCGGGCAAGATTGATGGGGATCTTTCAACTGAATTAAAAGCATTCACCGACCGACGTGATCATTCGCCGATCATACGTCGAATGATTTGCGTAAAATTATCATCCACGATGCGATGCATGGTACGCCGTATTGCAGACTGACGCGACGGTTGGGATCGCGGAGATCGGTGTTGATTGTGCTAAATGATTGGTGATCTGTGCTGGTGCAATGATAGGTACCTGTATGAATTTGTTTAAGGTTGAATTGAGTCTGTGGTTTGCAGAATTCTGGTTTACTTAAGTCACAGGAAGTGATAGTGCGGCGGGGAAAAGGAAAGTCAAAAAAATAGCCAATGAGATTGGGAACATGATTCTGTATGTCCTAAATATTTTTTACATATGTTTTTACCGCATTTAGGTGGGATGTATGTCCTAAATATTCTGTACATATCCATCTGAAAGGAGCCACTTCCTCTACCGAGTAAATAAACGGCGACTACAATAGGTCGAAAAGATGGGCGCAGTTACTCTGTTCTTTAAACGTTGGACAACTGACCCAATGTTAGGGAATAGGTTAAAAATGTTCTTCTAAACATTTTTTTCACTCAAGCAGACCTCTTTTTTAAGGATCAGTGGACAGAGGTATTTTTTTTGATCAAATTTTTGTAAAGAAACCTTAATATTTCACAAGAACATGTACGGGCTTTCTTTTTTAGAGAGCAATATATTGCAATCATTCTGAAAAATTAGTAAGATAAAACTTCATTCTTCGTGATTCAAAGAAGTTTTAAAAGGACCTTTAACGATATAGTAAGCAAATATAAGCAGGTCTTAAAAAAAACATTGGGTTAATAAAAAATTAAGTCCCAGACTGGACAGTTCTCACTATATTGATGAGTTTTTCGAATCGTATTCTGAGCATGAGAAACCTACGCAGCCGATCTGTCACGGCTACGCAGGCTTAAGTCTGTCTGTCCGGGAACTTTATGGCGAAACGGTTTGTCGGATTTACTTCAAAGTTCGTTTATAAGATTTTTGGTGTAACATCTTGTGGTGTTTTTTTTTATATTTTGCTTTAACGTTTTAAATTACACCAAGGTGAAAATCACTTTTCTGAAGTAGAGTAGAGTCAACATAACCCAAGACCAAAGCTCTAATTCAGCCGGATATATGCTCCAGAGTTTTTGGAAATTTAAACCCCTCGGATTCGTCGGGGCGATGTCAATTTGCATACGTTTTGGACCGGAATCAGTTGAGATGACTATTGCAATCAATCCCAGCCTGTTCCTACAAATTTTAGAGAAAAAGATGTAATAAAATCCTAGATTTCTTAATCAAACCCCAAATCAGTGTCGAAAACGTCTTTGTTGCTCTTTAAACGTACGCCGCTTCACTTAGAATTTTTAGCTCAGAAAGTGTGTTGTATTTTCCTTTTCTTATAATGGCATGTCTGCCTTAGAGGCACAGGCTGGTGATCTGATAGTTTCCCTACAAGTTAATCCGAATTGCAGTTGTTAGGATAACTGTGTACGGGGACACTACAGGAGATTTCGCATCTATCAGCAATCTCGTTAAGAGGATCTCTGCAATTT
This sequence comes from Ferdinandea cuprea, assembly GCA_963576555.1. Lineage (NCBI taxonomy): Eukaryota > Metazoa > Arthropoda > Insecta > Diptera > Syrphidae > Ferdinandea > Ferdinandea cuprea. Next base: position 4,915,597 of record OY754958.1, read on the forward strand.
TCTATGTAATTTGGAGGTTCAATATTCACACACTCTTCGTTTCTGATGGTTTTAAATGGCAAAAACGGTGTGGCTTCTTTAAAAGTCTATTTCGTGTAATAGTTCCTACTTCAGATGTTTCCTTTGGTAAATTTTTTGTATCGCGTGCTGTGCCGCCAATTGAAAAAGTTAGAAACCATAACACCCTTAAACGTACTGTTCTGACCATAACAATTTTTACAGATATATGGACCAATGAATCAACCGTCCAGTCACCAAAACTGCTATTCATAATGAATGTCCATATTAAACTAACCTCAAATCAATTGAGAACTGTCAAATCGGATGTTTCAACAAACATTGTTGCGAATTTAAATATTATTTATATTTGTATTTTAATAAGCACAAGAATGCTGCACACTTAAAGGGATTTTCATTAACTCATTAAGGCGGGTCGTAACTGAAGTAGAATAAAACAAGCTGTGCTATATTTAAAAGACCCATTCAGTTAAAAATATAAGGTGAATGTTTTTTTGAATGAATATTTGAAGTAATCATTCCATCTGACTGTCACCTAACTTGGCTATAATCCAGAAGTAGCGGACAACTTTTTATTTTGAATGCTGAAGTCTCAACAAGTGTTGAATAAGCATGTGACACAAAATGACGTAAGCATACTTAGATAGAATAAATGCATTTCGGTGAAGAAAAAAAATAAAAATATAAAAATAAATTTGATATTTTAACAGGGTGTAGAGGCGCAGAGTAATCTTCATTCTTTTTTATTGTTGTTTTGACAATAAAGAAATATCTTCGGAACAAAAAACGGAATATTGCAATGCACGATGCATCTGCTGTAGATGAACTTAAAACTATGTTTTGATGAATCACTAATTTATGGCACACAAAATACATCAATGCAATCTCTATTGCCTCTCCCTATATTGTTTAGCTACGAAATCATGTTTAGCCATATCGAATGCGATTTGCCTTTTTTACAAATTTTACGGGCATCAACATTCAACATTTTTCATTGAAGGATACATTTCAAAAGCTGCCCTCCATGACACCTCTCATTCCAATTACCGAATCCGAATCCATTCGGTCGACTTATCTCCTAATACCGATAGTATATTTTACGACCAATCATAAACTCAACTGTAATTCCATCCAAAATAACCCAAAAAAATTGATTCACATCTGCGAAGCTGAACAAGAAACCTCAATCATTCTCTGGTGCTGTTGATTTCGCACTTCCCAGTAAGCCCCTGTAATTAAATCCGGCAGATCACAGCTGCCGCCGAAAGGATAAGTGCTACCAATTTAGATCGTGTTCTCAACTCCATTCACATTCTCCTAATGATTCTATTAGATACATCTTCTTCGCACCTCAAAACCAATCCCAAACCGAACAGCCAAAAAAGACATACGAATTAGCGAGGACGAACAACTCCTTGGAGAGCATTTTGTTAATCGCTGGCCGGGCTCGAGTGGATGCTTCCTCTTTGGGACCACCAAAGTTGACGACGATGACGATTGCCACTTGTGCGATGTGTATCTTTGCATGTGTAACTTGAGACACAACAACATGGCACATGTCCTGCCTTCATCCATCGAAGGAATGACTAATGACACAGCCACTTTGATTTATTATCTTCCCCTCTCGATGGTCGATGCCACTGAAATCGATAGAAATGTAAAGTTCGCAGTATGCGCCGGCCGGTGCGGGTCAATGCGAGAAGGGAACTTTGGGAAAGGCTTAAACAGGTAGCTGCACTGCTACGTGACCGCCACCTGTGGGAAACCCAAGATTTGGTCTCAACTTTGTGTCAAATCCGAGGCGGACACGTACAACAACACCGCACACCGCAATTTGATTTGGACAATTTGATGTTGGCGGCGGCGGCGCTGAGTGCCTGCGACCGTGGATTATTTGAAAATTGCACCCAAGCCTCCTGCAGAAGCTGTGAAGCAGAACCGGGTGTAATGGTTCCGTCAGCTACCTGGACAGTGTTTTGGCCGATTGCTGTGATTTGGCTGTGTGCAAGTCGATGACGGGAAATTATCAGCGATTGGATACGGCCACCAACGCGCAGGGTCAGAGAAATAAATCTTGGAAATACTTCTCAGCCAAAGCATAATGGGAAGGATGGATACGGGGAAGTCACTGCGAGCGTAATTGAAATTTACATTTCAAATTGATTAAAACGTTCAAACGACACCTCGGCACGCATATACACTGAGCAGAGCTTTGGGCTATTGTAGCTGGCTATCGTGGCCCACCATCGCCATTCGAATTTAATTTCCAGCAAACGGGCGAACGGAATGACCGTTGACCGCGCTGCCATCACCGCCACTACTGGCCACGTTCAGAATTAATCCCGGAATGGCCATTTCGATTATCGCACAAAATTACACTCGCACTATAGCAGCAGTGCAGCATTAAATGGCAATCTGGCCATGTTGTTGCCACTCTGAGTGTTGTGTGGGAAACAATCAACAGCGAGTAATCATTTGTCCAGCTCGCATCTGCATCTGCATCTGCACTGCTGCTGGTGCGGTCCTCGCGTGGTGCCAGAGACCTCGTTTACGCGTCCATCGTCGTCGTCATTCGGTATCGTCCGGTCTCACTCATGGACGTGATGCTGTGGAATATGCGTTTATGAGCGCCATAACAACCGCCCGAGTTTCCCAGATGAATGTGTGTTGTCAGCTTTTGGGTGGGTTGACGACGGCTGTAATAACCCTGTCGAGGCAACTAGTAGGGGTTGGTGCAGCATTTCCATATAGAGGTACTGACGACGACGACTCACTGATGTGCCCGCGTCGTCGTCATCATTTTTGCATACCCATTTGGAGTCGAGTGTTGCTGGCGCAAATGGTGATGATGATGGCTTACGAGCGTGGACGAAATTAGTTTGGTTAAATTAAATAATTGGGCGATTGGACATGGACATGGTTATATGGATATGGAATGCTTGCGGCTGCTAATAGTGATTATTTTGGAATTTAAATGCGCTAAACGATTTTCGTGTGATGATGATGCGTGCCGTTCAGTTCACGTTCACCTATAGCAAGCGGGGATGTACCTATCTGTGTTATAGGTATTCGTGTTCCTGGAATGAGGCCACGTGTATATGCTGAGGCATAATTGCAAAACACCTGCTTAAACGTCGATGACAGATCTTAAGCCAATAGTTCAAGAATGATCTCATCAAAACATAGATATGCCGTGAGAATTTCCATCATTAGTTCGACCAATTTTTATAATAAATTCAAAGTTTTGCATATGTTATCGACGCTCAATCCAGTATTTGAATATTTCAAATTGCTAAAACACCACCTACTGTTCGCGTTCGCTGTTTTGAAGGAAACTTACTAATTTTTAAATTCAAATCAACATTATGATTTTTTAAAATGCGAACACTATCGAGATAGCTAATCATTTTTTGTTTACGATCTCCACAACACATTCCCCTTATAGTGGCGCAAACTGCGGCTTCACACCATTTCCATGTTTATAAATCGTTTTGTCGTTGGTTGCTTGTGATCGCATAAAACATAAAACAGCGAATGCAATCACATTATACACATTCAATCTTCCTAAACGTAGAGTAGGTAGAGGTAACTAAAACTAAAACTCGAACGCAGATACAGAGATACAGGGAGATTCAGCATGTTTCTTGGGAATAAAATTTATCGTCTCTCGTAAATGATCGGCCGAGAAAGTGACACAAGACAAGACGCGCTCACGTCGATGAAATATCTGCTCCGCAGGTGGCTGCAACATAAATCAATCAGGAATTATGTTATTTGTTGGTTGCTTGTACCTCTACATGGGGATATGTTTGTAATTCGATGAAGATGCGAGCGGGACCCAAATCGAGAATGTTTATGGTGTCAATACACAAGAAATGCGATGTCACCTGCCGTGTTAATTGGACTCATCTCTCAGAGATATGTTCGATTTTTATTTCTTTCCATTGAGGTGACGATGATTTTTATAGAATACCTTGACATTGGGCGGGATGCTAATACAATTGGGTGCCCGTAAATGTTGGCCCAAACACAATAATTATTACCGAGCGAACTGTATGGGCTTTAATTGAATTTTACGATTGGCAGTTGATTGTTGAATTGAGATGATGTATTTTACGATTTTGTTAAATATATATAAACCTTAAAGGTGGGAATTTTTTTTAAGGGTCACTAACCTTTTTGATGAGTTACCAAAGTTGACTTTGAAGGAGGAAAATGTTTAACAATAACAGTTTTTATGATATTTATGCCCACAAATGCTTGAATAATCACCGACTTGAATAGGCCGGCATTATTTATAAATTTTCCATAACTTTTTTTTACAAATAGGTATCACCTAAATCTCAATTTAATATACAATTTTGCTTTAGAGATATGGTATAATGTCAAGACCACATGATTTTGTGTGAAACAAATGTTTTAAAGGTGATATTGTGGCGCCTGTGCCATTCTTCGTCTATGTAATTTGTATGAGTATTTTTGGTTCGATTATTACTTTGTGTGTGTCTTCTTATATATTTCCGAAACTTCATAATATACCTTGATAAGGCATATCAAGACTGAATGCTACAAAAAATTGCAGGCAAAATGTATTAGGGATCTCCCTATTGTATATACGACAAACGCAAACAAAAAATTGTAGGCCAGATCAAGAAGTTGCAGGAAAGTTGCACACCAAACGTAAAAAATCGTATCAAGTGGATATGGTTTTATTTAATGATTTTTATATAAGCTCTTTTGAAGACTGAATAAATGTTTAAGTTTGATGTTTCAGAGTTTAAACAAAGAGAATTTCTGTTTTTTGTTTCTTTTAAAAGTTTTTTTTAAATAAATACATTTTTTATTTATTATTTTATAAAGCAAGCAAAAAAAGGATACCATATCACCCGCCTTTACCCTAACGAATGAATTTAAATTAAATGAGGGTTGCATTACTTTGGTTGGTTAGCTTGGTTGACAAAGTGAATATCCAAATAGCTAATATTAAGCAAAATACGTGATTTTTCTAAGTTCTCTCTCTAATACTAATTTTCTAAATTTGTAGTTAATTTTGTTAAACGCAATGAAAAGTGATACATCACGAGGAAAATGAGTTGATTTCTTGAGAGCGACTAGCAAAGGTAACCAGGATTTTGGAATATTAAATGAGAGAAGTTTGAGAGCACAATAACAGAAAAAACTCGGAAAGGGAAATATATACGAATTAACTAGTTACAAACACGGTTGCCACTATGGTCATTTGTGACCAAATTTTGTCATTACATTTTTCATTTTTCAACGAAATGAAAAAAAGATTTTACTTTTTATTTTCGTAAGAATTAAAGCTATACCTAAAGCAATCTTTTTTATCGTATGCTGTGTGTTTAATTGAACGCACTTTAATATACATGCACTATCACTTAATACACTCCTTTCCTTTCGTTGACTGGTTTACTGATTTGGTTACCTGATTTTTAACGTTTTTGTTTTTTAATTATATTTCAAAATAACATGTAATCTGTAAATATGTAGAATATATGCTAAAATAAATGTGATGAATTTATTGTTATGTGTTTTCAACTATGTATTTCGGACTTTTTGGTTACAGTTGGTTATTTTTATTTTCAAGTGGCAACCGTGGATACAACTGACTTTTCTGTGAGGTAGCCGGCCACTGATGGAGTCCGCAACTAGGCTAATCTACCTACAATTGCTTAGAATTTTATTTTGCCTGCGGGCCTGGATATGGTTGAAATTATTTTGGGCAAGCAAGAGGCAGATAAGCTAAAAAGTACACCACTTTCTGACAATACAATTGAGCGGAGAATAAGTGACATGGCCGTCGATATTTGAGAACAGTTAATCGAAAAATTAAAGAATAGCCCACATTTTGCATTGCAATTGAATGATTGTGCCCAGTTTATGGTATTTATTTGTTCGTTTTGAAGCAGAGGAAAACATTAAAGAAGACATTTTATTTTTGAAAGTTTTAAGAAAGCTTTCGCGACTACGAGATTAATTTCACATAATACTTAGCTGTTTGTAGCGATGGTGCTAAAGCTTTAACGGAAAACAAAAGTGGATTTATTGCAAAATTAAAATTACTAACGCCAGGATACTAACGTTTAGGATGATAGTATGCATCAAAATCACCTTAGCACACGGAGGTCAGATAGATCGCTATCAAAAGGAATGGTATTGACACGAGTTCTGGAATTAAAAGCTGAATTAATAATGTTCTCACAAGATTCAAATTCTGAATATTTGAATAATGTTTCTGATCCCATTTGGCTTTTAAAATTATCATTTCTTGCTGATCTTTTTGACCACTTAAATAGGTATCTTAAATAAAAGCCTCCAAGGGAGAGAAGAAAACATTATAACTGCAAAAGACTTCATTCAGAGGATTCCTCGCAAAAACTTCATTTTGCATTTGGAAGAACAAAATTATAATTCTTTTTCCTGTGTTCAGAAGAGCTTGGGAAATTTGGAGAAGGAACTATTAAATGGGCAAAGATGAGAATGAAATCGGTTTTTGAATATGTCACTACAACTCGCTGATCTACCATCGGTAAAGATAAAAGAAATAGATTTAGCTGCGGAAGGCATGCTGAGAATGGAATTCAATTTAAAAACTATTGATAATTTCTGGATAAAGAGAAGAGTAGAATATCCAAATCTGGCAAACGAGGCTTTACGATTGTTCCCTTCAATTGTAGGTATAAAAACTAAGAAGAGAAATAGGCTTAATTTGAAATGTGATTTGATTGTAAACGTCTCAAATATAAAACCAAGACTTCAAGTTTTATTAAAAAATAAACCCGTCTCAATAAAAATATTTTTGATATATTTTTTTTTAGTACAGGACTTTTAATGTTTGTTTTTTAATCTTACCAGTCCGTATTAACTCAACTGCCCATTTTCTGACCAATTAAACCAATTTCTGACATTAATGTTATTGGAAAAGTCATTCCCAAGTGGGAAAAGTAAAAATGGCACGGTGGATGATGGTGAAGAGAGGGTGATGTGGCAGGAATACTCTGCTAACAATTTTAGCACGACCTGCTCAGTTGATATTGTCGTGTTCAAAGGACGGATCATACGAACCTCGAAAGAAAGCAATGTCTATGAATTCCTGGATTCATCCGAACGCAAGAACACCAGCCTTTGACGAACTGATACGAAACTAGTAAGCATTTTTCTGGGTTATTTATTTATTTAAAGATATTTGGAGGCCATGTGTTTCTCACTGGATGCAGCAACCTGCAACAAAGCAAAGGATACATCGAACTTCTTTGCCTATAAAGTTACCTGGACAATTTGTAACTTCTTGACTGTGGGTATCTGTGAAGTCAACGTTCTATGTTAAACATTTTCAATGGAATTTTTCTTCTTCTTCATGCCCCAAATGCTGCTAAGCGTCGGGGTAACCTCGGATTATCCATTACTTCCACTGACTCTGGTCCCGGAAATCTCTCCTCATTTCCGTGAAGGTCTTACACCTCTGTCTTCCTATCACTTGGATCCAGTCATCCCAAGTGTTGCGTAGTCTACCTTTTAGTTCAGTTCCTTCAACCTTTACACTTTATTCTGGTTTTCCCTCCGACTCTTCTTAAGTATTTCATTTCGGCAGCTTGGAGCTTACTTAAGTGCTAATCTAATAGAGGTAAGCTTTTAGTCGCATATAGAACTATTGGCGGGATTACTGCATTATACAGCTTCATTTTGGTTTGTGTTCTTAACTTTCTTTTACTTACAATGCTACTGCTAATTTTGTAGTAGGCCAATATTGCCTTTCTTGTTCGATTCATCCCCTTTTCTTCCACCACAAGTTACTATGGTCCCCAGGTATTCAAAGGCGTCCACTCCAGAGATTTTTCATCGTACACTATTGTGAAATTCTCATCCGATCTATCCTCTTTAGATTTTTAGTTTGTGATAATGTCGTCTGCATATAGTAAGAATTGCAGATAGATAGGTTGTAACTCCACATTCCGATTTTGATTCCATCAGTCCGTGTTCTACATAAACTGGCTACTTCATCGAGGAATATATTAAATAACAGAGGGCTGAAACTGCCCCCTTGCTTTTCCATATTGAACCCTCCTGAATTTCCCCCCTGTATTCTTTTGATGTCATAGATCAATCTTTTGGGTACATGCCTTGCTGTTAATGCCTCCCACACATGTCTTGTTACACTATCGTATGCAGCTTTCAGATCCACGATGGCATAAATACATAGGACTTTGCCCTTAGCAAAGAATGGGTTTGCCGCCCATTCATCTCCGCCAAGTTTTCTTCCACGACTCTTCTGAGCCGCTTTTCCAGCTTTCGTGTACAGTCTATACACTGTTGAAAAGTGGTTAACTGGCCTGTAGTAGTCATAACTATTACCCTTTTTGTGGATTGGTATAGTGAGGCTCTAATTCCATTCATTTGGGATCCTGTTCTCTTCCCAGGCCTTTTGGAACAACTTGCTTAATGTTTTCTTTACCTCTGGTCCTGCATATGTTATCACATTTTAACCAATTGAAATATATATGAATATCCCAAACCCATCTGCTTTCGGTGCAAAGGCTAGCACCCATACAGTCTATTTAATTCTTCTGAAATTTACATTCATATACAAAGTCCATTGTCCACAGCGATCGCACACATTTAATGCAAAACAAATGGCTTTGTGACGAGCATATGGAAATCGACAGCACTCTTCACAACCTTAATTAGTTCCACTTCCAAACGGTACTTCAAAGTCAAACAGACAAACAATCTCCGCCACTATGGTCTAAATAGCAACCACTTGCGGCTTTCACTTCGTTGTTGTTTGAAATTCTCAAGCATCGAATTAGAAAAGAAATTGGCACATTTTCACAAATAAAGAATGGCACCCTATGGCTTTACACTCACTCTACCGTTACCACGTGGTCCTTCTTTTTCTTCTCCTTCATACTATGCGTAGAACGTGTCAGTGCATACTGAAATTCATTTAAACCCCACAATCAATCAACTTCACCTGGAAGCTTAACCTCTCCACTACGCGATCATGGTTAATGCAATTTGTACCCAAAGTACGCGAGCGATTCTCAGCAACGACTATATGACTACGACGACGGACGCGACGTAGAGATGAAAATGAAATATCGCAGAAATCAATTTGCCTCAATGTGTTGCGTCTGTGCACCTGATACCCGGTATCTTCGTTGCCAGTCAACGCTGTTGTCTTGTGCTCCGGCCCCAGCAAAATAATCACAAATGGGGAAAGGTCTCTCGACGAACTAGACACGGTCCTCTCTGAGTGACTGCAAGAAAAGGACTTATCCTCTTTTTCACTGTGAGGGGGGGATCTTACCAATGTACAAATGATCAGCACATTAGCGAAGCGATTTCTCAACTCTCGACTCGAGGTGTGAAAACCTTACGGGCCCGAAACGCATTTCCATCATAGAGTCAACTAAGATACCTTCCCATAGATGACCCAGACTATGACCATCATTAGCCAGGGAAACTAATGCCGCTGGCAAATCGCTTCATGAGCGATCTTCTCGTTAGAAGACTCTGTACAGGAATTCAATTAATCGTTTCCCGTCCTAGGCGTCCAAGTCGAAGAGTTATCGATGTTCGCCTCAAAGTTGACAGGTTTCAATGACCAGGCTTTGACGGGTGACAGAGCTTCTGTAGGTGGTTTGTTTAAATTAACCCAAAACGCCATGTGTGGCCACCACAACGTCGCGTCGCGTCGCGTCGTGAGCATAGCTGCTGCTACCGAAGCAGCTGCTGTGATTAATGACTCATGGCAACTTTGTTTTGGTCCGGTTTGAAGATGGAATTCCCACAGCAGTGCGTTCGATTTGAATATTTATTTGCTATTAAAAAAAATTAAAAAAGTCCTCCCTTGGGCCTAATTAGAATCACACCCTTGAAATAAGGCACTGCTGCATCCTTCCGCTGGTGGATCTCCTCACAAAACAGGTGCTGCTAAAGGAAGGAAGGAAGGAAGGAAACCCCTTTCACTGAGTGCGCGTCGAACGGATTTTCAGACCGATTGGCCATGGTCAGTGAATCTTTTTCTATATACCGATAGCGCAGAACCCTCTAGGTGTCAAGCAATAAAGTGCCGGCCTGTAATCATCGCCAGTCCTAAATAGGTACATACACGAAGAAGGTCCTTAATTATCCTCTGAGAACGCGCACCGATATTGATGTGTGCCGATTATACACTTCTGCCACCATGGATGTGTGTTGTTGTTGTTGCTTTGTTTTGCTGTTCCTCATCTCACCCGGGAACGACTTCCAGCACTTCCCATGATGATGGCCCAGGCGAAGTAAGTGAGTCGAGGATGGATTGGATGGAGGAGGAGGATTTTTGTTTTTGATCGATTTGATCGGCGCTGTTGATCAAAGGAAACCACAGAATGAAGGAGTACAATGGGTGCTGTGTAAAGATTGGCAATGGTCATGGATTACATTGGAGCGCGGATTCGTATTAGTCGTCGTAGTCGTCATCGTCGTCGTGAATGAAATGCCGGGCGATGTGATTGGCACGAGAGAATTGCGAGAAATTACCTGGCAATTGGTGGTGAGGCACTTGTTTGTCGGTGTTGTGCCGATTGTTCATACCTATTCTTTAGTGGCGGTCCGATTGTTGGATTTGGTTCTCTGTGCGGTTGACATGCGCCTGGAACGCCTCCGAAATTAGATGGGTTCTTCTTTGAGCTACCGACTACGGTTTTTTTTGGTTTTTTGCAAATTGTGGCTCATTCTGGGGATTATGCAATATTAGGTGAGGCGATGTTGTAATTATTTAATTTGATGCGGCTGGTATCGACCTTTTAGGAGACCTCATTTATGGGCTGGCAAAACCTTCCGTAATGGGGGCGGTTTTGTTCGCTTTGTTTGCGAAAACAAAAGATGCCACTTTAATTCATATACAAACGTTTTGCCACCCATGGACTTAGGTTGTAAGATCATTACACCTAAAATAGTGAATGGGCATGGAAGATCAAAGAGTGGTCGGTATCACAAAAGATGGAGGCGTTAGTGCAGTTGCACGTATATTAAAGTTAGCTATAGTCCTCTCTAATTACAGCGGCCTTTGGCTAACTGCCTGCAATTTCGCACACTAATATGATTGATGTCCCGTTACACTTTTGCTAAGGTGAGGCCTTCCTCTACTACACAGTCCCTCCGGATTGGAGTCAAAGAGTCTGCGGGCTGCTGCTTTAGTTTTCATTTGCTCTACATGTCCCAACCTCTAGAACCCGTCACACGGGATCAGGTATCTTACATAGAATTATTCTTTTAAACCGAACAAGTATGTATATCTTCATTCGCTTTAGGATGCTTCGGATCCATGTAGTAGTACCGGTTGTAGAGGGCCTTACTGCATCTCGTAATTTGCAGTAGCCAAGGCCTTTTCTACTTCAAAGTTATAGCTGTCCATTCGGCCGGTTCTGTTCTTGTTCTAGCTCCTATTTCCTTATTTCGATCTTAACTAAGCTCACATTGTTTTGTCTTTCAGAAGAGTATCACTATACAATATGCTGGCTTTTCTTTACGAGCTAATTAAGTCATATAGAAGCGATCTTTGGCTTAGGTTGCACGCACACTAAAGCGAGAAAGCGATGTAGGCGAGAAGCAGAGGTTGCAGTTCTTATGAAGAATTAAAGTTCACCCTTTTGATCGACTTTAAGGTTGTATATCACGGCATTTATAGAGCCGTATTATACCTACTGACCCATGTTTCTCTGCATTCCGCTGACCCGCAGGAATGATCCACACCGAGTTAACAATTACTAAGACAGGTTGGCCCAAAAATATGTGAAACCATTTGCAACATTAATAACATTAACAGAATATAGAAAGCTTCCACGAGCGCTAGTGGGTTTGCAAATTATAAGTACACATAAATATTAGGCGTAAACGGCTCATACAGGACCCAAAGACTAGCTTCTCTAACCAGTGTACGAAATATATTTTTTGGCACGAATGGAAGGCACCTACAGTTTAATGCCGATTCCGAACGGCAATTAATTTTTGAAAAGCTTCTCATGACAGTTCCTACTCTTGGATGTTTGTCAAACGATCAGAAGAGGTGGGCAGCAAATAATAAAAAAAATGTTGTTTTGCAAATAATATATGCCACAGTTAGAGTAAGGATAAAGTAAAAGCATATTCTTTTAACGAAAATAAACAAAATAGCAAATATTTTGAATCATTCAGAAATTGCTGGTCATGGTTATCCAAACAGATGCGTACCTACATATATCTTCAGCACGTATCAAACTTTTCGTTAGAAAGCAGACTTCGCCGGAAGCCAATAATTCTAACCGAAGGAATATCACAGTAGAGGAAGAACAGGCGCTTATTTCAAATTGAGGCCCTAAAATAATAAGTAAGAACAAAAATTAATCGTCAAGTGAAGCATAGATTTTGGATTCTGCAAGCGATTGGATCAGTATGCAAAGTTCCATGCGCTTACTCCCGCAACAAAGTGAAAACTTTATTCTCTAAATACATACTACTGTTCTTTCTTAAATTCACTTGCTCCAACTATAAGCACTTAGTACATTATTTATATATCTCTCCATTGCTTATTGAGTAAAAAACAACTGTCAATAATATTGGAACTTACAATAAATTGGTATAAGACGAAAATAAGATTTCTAACGAGAACTTTTATGAAACATGCACATGACCCTTAGCCTGCAAGACATCTGTTGAGAAAAATATAATCACTTTTGAGTTATTGTAGTTGATTTCCAAACCTTACAGCAACTCTATAGTCTTATAATTCGTGTGTGTAGATGGCACTGCGAGCGCCAAGAGAACTCTATGCATTTGGCTGTTGTCTAGGCTACTTGAAATAAATTGTCTTAAAGTTATCGGTTGTTTTTATTCGCTAAGAGGGTACTTTAATTATTTTCAGGGTCTGGTAGCACTTATAGAACTTGTAACAAGATAACGGAGAACCCAATTTTGTGTAACTTTTTCGAGCTTATTGGTTTGTATCTCTGTGATAATGTTTTCTTTATACCCTATCCTGAGGGTATATTAATTTTGACACATAATTTGTAACACCCCTTAATTTTCGTCATAGACCCATAAAAGTATATAGTATATATATTTATGATCAGGACCAAATCCTAAGACTATCTAGCAATGTCCGTCCGTCCGTCCGTACGCAATTTTTAGGCCTTTAAAATTAATCTAGGAAGCTGAAATTTGAACCACATATTCCCTAGGGCTCCGAAATTGTTAAGCGTAAAAATTTTTTGAATACGCCCACTGCCACGCCCCCAATTTAGAAAAAACCGTTTTAAAGCTTAATTTAGAGAGACAGATTGTTACAACCTTCACAAGATATGTAGGCACTGCCCTGCTTTATAAGTTTTTCATACAAAGTTTTTTACCACGCCTACTTTTTGTGGGCGTTTTTTTTACTAAAATGCTGTTTTCTTCGAAAATTTTCATAGAAAGTGAAAAAAAAAAGTTTAACAAGATATTTTCCCAATATTTTTTCCAACATATCACCCATACAAAGTTTTTGGCCACGCCCACTTTTTAAGGGCGATTTTTCAAAAAACAATTTTTTTTTTGTAATTAATAGAATGAAATAAAATTCTAGCCATCATCTTCTTCTTCTGCTCCAAAGAAAAACGCGTGAATAACATGAAAAATGGACACAATAGTAGGTGTCCAAAATCTTTATACGGGTGATATATCAGAAACGGGTATGACACCTTTTTGAGTGTTTGAGAAATTTACATTTCTTTCTTTGAATCACTATTATGCTAGTAAATATAATATCAATGGCGTAGTTCTTAGGGGTTCGTCACATGAATTTTGGGTTTTAGGAAGCAACGTTTTATAAAATAAATGTGATAAATTCGAAGAGAAAAAAATTGGGAACAACTACTTCCTACTCTTTCCAATGGTGATGGTCTGTAGTTTGGAAAAGCAATTATTCATTTTAGACGTCATTTTTTGACATAAAAATATCCAAAAATACATTTTAAGTTCAGACATCTTGGTCGAGATTTTAATTGACTTTAAGACTTCATCCAAAAATCAGTGTGTTATTTAATTTTTTCATGGTTAAATTTAAGTAAATAGAGCGAATGTTAAAACAAAAGACCTCCCTGTACTTCTTTTAAAATCAAAATATTAAATACATTATCAGTGATCGGCCTCAGTGATTTTAAGCAAATATTTAAAAAGTAACACTTTAAGTTTGCGTACAAAAAAGTTAACACTCTTTATTTTTTAAAAATTAGTTACGATGATTTTATAATAAAACAATAATCAAGTATATTTACACAATAAATTTAAATAATTAAATATCTATTGAAATATGGATAGACTAAAACATAATTTCTTATAAAAACTACAATATTTTCAATTAAATTTACATTAATCTAACAATTTATTTATTCGTTCCTAGCCTTACATATCTACTTTGATATTTATATTTTTTTATTTTATTTTATTTTAATATGGAAGTAGCACTTAAATCTAACAACTCTTTTCTACACTCTATTCTTACTTAACACACACATAACTCACTTAGACCTGCAAAGAATACATGCGTGAGAAAATTTAAACATGTTGCTGGCCTCCGATTGCGTTTGCTTGAATATTATTGCCCACCTGTGACGGAGCTTGACCAGCCCCCGTCTCGGTCACTGTTGAACTCTCCGCATCTGATTCCTTCATGGATCCACCGTCCTCGTCTCCTACCAGGGACCGATACTTTTTCGCAATCGCTTCCCAATCTGCGACATTTTCGATTCGATTCTGGTTAGCCGCTGAGAAACTCGCCTGTGAGCCTAGAGGTGATAGATGCACAACCGACAGCGCCACGGAATCTGAAAGCAATAAAAAACACAAGACCAAGTCATAGATTCAAGTCCGATAAGTTAAAGAGAATAGTGTTTTTTTAAGCTGAAGCGAATGCCAACGAGGACGCGGCATGCCCGCTCACAGCTTTCAGTGGGCAGACACATACATTTCCTACCTTTCTTGATCTTCGAAAGCCATTTGGCGCCAGCCTTTGTCCGGGGGCTAGCTTGTCGTATTCCCATCATCTGTACCAGACTTGGACGCTTCTTCTTCTTCATGCGTGCCTATGGGAATTCAACACAAAGACAGAGACACAGACGACAAAACAGACGTCACAACCAAAAATAATAATGAAAGACAGGACACAAAGCATTGTTCGTTCACCAGAGTGAATGACCAAAAATAGAGGCAAAGTAAAGAGTAATAAAACCAAAAGGACAACAAATAGCACGACAAATGGTCAAGATGATGATATAGAATAGTGGATGATGATGTGATAGTGAAAATGGATTTCGGAAAGGTCAGAAGGTGAAGAAGTAGTAGTAGTAGTTGGGGGGCGGGAAGAAAAGCGGTTTATCGTTGTTTAGTTTCAATCGGGCAGCTGTAATACACACTTGATATTTTACCTTGACCTTCTCGACGATCCACATGAACCACGTGGTGACTAGATTAAGCGGGGATGGAGCTGTTGTGGTGCGATGCATGTTGCGGATAAGCTTCGACAGACCGAATTTCCATTCGATATCGGATTGAGCCTGCATTTGGTACATATTTTGTTTTGATCGAATCGAGCGTTAGTGGCGTGCATTTATGGGCAAAATGGGAGAAAAGCAGAACGTAAGCAAAATTTCATCCAAACACATAAAGATGTTGATAAATTTTTAAATTTTCTGTCATTAAAATTATGGAATCATCTAATCTTATCTAACGTATCTAACGTGTTTTACTTTTGTATCTACTCAAATATAAATCTAAACACAGACTAAGAACTACACATATATATTATTGCTTTTAGGATGCATCTTAAAGATACATTTATATGGAGAATATTGTATCTTCAAGATCAATTTCCATGATAATTCTTATCGCAGAAGCAACAAGTCTGGGCAGTTGATGGATGTACTTTATTTACATTTGCATTCCGCGATGAATAGATATATATAAAAAAATTGCCTAAATGTAAAGTTGATTAAAGAGAGAAAAATTTTTCAAAAATATTTAACAAATTTGAAGCAATATTGTAGGAAATCCCATTTTGGCTGCAACCTGGGAGAAAGCTTTAAATCATATCGGATGCATATGCAAAATTGGTTTTTTTTGTTAAACCTCGGCATTTAAATCTATTAAAATTGAATTCGTGAAAAAGCCTCCCTTACATCACTAATTAAAAGCGCTTATTCTAAAATCAGGAAAAAAATGATTTTTCTTGGTGATACCTACATCCCTATGTAAGTCCTTATATAATACATTTCATATACTCACATTTTAAGAAATAGACAAGTCGGAAAGCAACTTTTACGTGTTTGGTATTTTTTTAGAGAAGTTTGGTTTGATATGCGCTTCCTCTCCGCAAACCTATTTCAACAATATACGAGGTGTTTCCAACTTAATTGCCAATACTTTGGGATATGATTTATGAACATATTCATACTAAAAAGTCGTACTAGAGTAGGGGTCTATCTCCAAATTTTACCTCAAATAATAATAGATCTAAAGAAAATCCTACTTTGGTGCACATATGAAAATGTTTAACCTGCAGATCACTTTCTTAAAAAAATATATGTTAAAAAAATATAATTTTGTTTACTTTATTTTATGAAGCTAACAACAGCTAGCAAAATATGTTCTTAAAATTTGCGCTGAAACTTACAGATTTATTGGTTAGTAGCCAAAAACCTGTATCAAAGTTGAGGCATCTATTAACGGTACTAACTATACCAACTATAATCTGGGTGAAATGCCTTTAAAACTTAAGTTCGCAAAAAACATATATTGATATAAAGCTACTGTTTCAAATAATTCATAATGAATCAACTAGTTGATGACGAGTTTTAACAACATTTTTTAATTAAGTCTTAGTCATTGACTTCAAAGTGAAGATTTTGTGGGCGGGCATAATTCACACATGCTTCGGCAAGGAACCGAGAAGAAAAATGTGTATGGATTAGATGTGTGTGTGGCAATCCACTGATGATTCCAAACTACCACATCTGGGTGAAACTAAAGGTGGCAAAAATCAGCTATTTGCTCTAATGTGGGTCAGGGTTCACCAAACTAGGACGTTCCTTAGATAATATAATAATAATAGAAAATAAAACGATTTTTTTCTTATTGTCATTGTAAACCATTAATTCTTGCCCTATTGGATTTTGGGTTTCGACAAGGCTTTGATGGTGCATGATTAATGAGCGAAGAGCGTCATTAAGCTCAAGCATCTTCAAAAATATCTGCAGGGCTCTCGATTTTAAATCACTTCGTCATTGAGGCCAATCAAATACTGGTGTTTCTGCATTTGTGTCATCCAGGAGTTTTTAGGCCTGCCTTCATGGAGCTCAAGCATAACTAAAGAAAAATATCTAATTACGCCCGCAGCTTCAATTGGTGACTCAATGACGCCTTTGGAATTAAGAACTGTGATCTTATCATGCGAATAATGGGGCTACATGAGTTATGGCCCCGGGAAAAAAAGACCAAAGGAAAACAACAACACGACAATTTCTGTGATTTGGGACAATTTTTCATATTTTTGGGCGTTTCAGAGCAATGTTAACTGACTTTTTTTTTTTTACTGAAATTGAAGACATGAATTTAGACGACCTCTGGTACATGAAGGATGGCGCGCCATGCTATACAGCCCATGTCCAAATCGCGTTATCCGTTAGCCGTCTTGGCGATGTCAATTGGACGCGTTGGAGCTGCGATTTGAAACCCTTTTGGCTTTTTTTGGGAACCTTGAAAACGATTCAAGCACTTAAGATACATTTATATGGAGAATATTGTATCTTCAAGATCAATTTCCATGATAATTCTTATCGCAGAAGCAACAAGTCTGGGCAGTTGATGGATGTACTTTATTTACATTTGCATTCCGCGATGAATAGATATATATAAAAAAATTGCCTAAATGTAGTGACGGATTTCGCTACTGCGAAGCCGGCCAAGCCTGCGAAGGCAGCAAATTGAACGAAATTGTGTTCCATAGTTAATGGGAATGTTTGCTCTTACTAATAATGGAAGATAAATTTCATTTTGTTCATTTTATTTTATTGTTAAAAAGAAATTGTATTTGGATCACTCCGCATATTCAGGCGATTTCTGGATTTATTTTTTTCAACAAGTGACTTTAAAATACGAAAAACTGAAACAAAAATCCATTCTCAATGTCCTTTTTTTACAATCTACATTAGTCGAAGAGTAAATTAAGATAGTAATTAAAACGTATGAGGCCCATTTATTACCTTCAACTAATTACTGAGTCACAATTTAAATATTGAATTAGGCTTTGGAAACTAAAATCTTGGCGTTCTCTTTTAGATCTCAGTACTTTTTGTGGATCAATAGCTATGCAAAATTTGGACCTAACAATAAAAACTATAATATTTGAAAATAATTGAAACAATTAAGCCTTATGATCAGCGCGTCCCAACAAGTCCGGAAAATTGTGTGATTCTAGCTTGTAAGCGAAATTGGCGGTAAGGTTGGGTCAGGGGTTAAAATGCTCTGAGATGGTTCATAGTATTAAGGGTTTAGTGCCAAAGTTGCTAGAAAATTTGATATATACATATTTATCCAAACTCTAATACTGGTGGTTTACGCTTTATATCTATTTAATTTTTTAATAAATTCGAGCTAGACTTCTAGAATTCGCTAGAATTCGAGCAATTTTAGACATAAGCCCTCCAAGATTTAGCAAATTTAATTTACTATTCTATATCTTCCTCTCAGAGTTTGCAAACGTAAGTCTATTACATAAGAGTAATTCCAAAATCTGTCTTTTATTAACACTAGATCAATAAAAATATCAAATAAACCAAAACTTCTAAAACCTAAATATATTCTGCTTCTGATTTTAATTTTAATTTCTTATGAAAAATAGCGCACTTTAAATATAAATAATGAATATTTAATATAATTAATGTATGTATGTATTTATTGTTCCTGTAAAAAAACAAATTAAAGATAAATTGAAATAGTAAATCTGTGTGTCTGTGTTTGTCGACAAAAAAAAAAACGAAGACAAACAATTTTATCTCAAAAAATCTCTTCGTTGTTTGTTTGGTTTGTTCAAAAATCAAAAACAGTGTCTCCGGAACAATACTACCTGAATCCGTTGATAGGTGTCTGACATCATAGCAATCAGTAGATTGATCAGTACAACCACTGACACCAGCATGTATATGCCAAATACAATTTTGAACAAGTATTCCACCCAATATGGCTGGGTAGCCACGTTTTTGATTTTATCAACTTGTGTCTGCTCGGTCGTTGTTTGACCAAACACAGCGAAGAACAGCAACTCAAATGCATTAATCGGATGCATTCGAACTGGAAAAATAAAAATTTCGACATTCTCCCCAAGAGAGTTATTTTTTTTATATTCAGTTCAAGTAAGTTTGTCAAGTGACGTATGGGGAGGAGGTCGAAAAATCGAAGAAAAAAATTAGTAAAAATGTTCAATACCAACCTGTATGCGTTGATAAGTATCCGACATCATGGCAATGAGCAGATTAATGAGGACAACTACAGACACTAGCAAGTAGATACCGAAGACCAGCTTGAATAGGACCTCAGTCCATTCAGGTCGCAAGTGACGCATCGGGTTGATGTCCACGGTTGTCGTTTGTCCAAAGACGGCAAAGAAGAGACGCTCGAAGGCCAAAAACGGCGTCATCGGTCCTAGAGTCACGCGCGTTTGTTTTGTTTTTTGTTTTTTTTTTTTGGTTTTGTATGGGAGGTTTGGTAATTTTTTTTTTTTTTTTTGAGACAATCATTTTGATTGACATAGGAGAAAAGAAGATTTTTTTTTATTCTTTAAGTAAAGTTGTTGAAGGATGCACGTATTTGAAGCAGATTTTGTTGCAACATTCCCAACAATTGAATTAGTGAATATCGGTGCGATTGGTGATTTTTGTTTAATGTTGAGAAGCATTTGGTTTTTTAGTTGTTTTGTTTTTATACAGCACATTGGGTGCATCAGGCCATTCTATGAAGGACGATATCTAAACATCAATATTAGGACTTATGCTGTCTTACAAATATTGACAGTCAGCATTCCCATGCAAAACATATATAAAAAAAAGGTATAAACAGAAATAAAAGAAAACTGTGCTCGAGTAAAAAAACGAAAAAAAATTTACAGACTCCTGAGGGGTCACATCATTAGTACGAGTTACCTAATCTGCTACAAAAAACATAATGACCGCTTTTGAGACTTGACAAGGCTTAGTATATACAGCGATGAACTCTAATATAATAAATTCTTTAAAAATGCAACAAGTGCTTAATTAAAATTACATTTCCCTTTCCTCTTTACTCCGCTTTTATCTTTCTAAAACATAAATACAAACAGGCAGGCGTTTTATTTTATATCGCAGGCTCAGTAGTAGTTCTCACAACTCTATTCCAATCTACTAAGAGTATAGATCATGGGTTTGTACAAAACCGTTCCACTGTAACAAATTTGTTATGTTTCCTGAATACTTGTTCAAACTCCTTAGAAAATAATAATGAAGTCGATTGCATATATAGATATTTTTTAAAAAATCTTTAAGGAAAAAAAAACAGAAATTCGTTAAAGCATTGAAGATTTTCGCGTCGACTTTTCAACAAACTTAATAAACTTATATAAGAAACGTTACTTTATCAATGACGACAAATGCACGCTGAACAAGAGAACAAGAACACGTTTGTAAGCCAGCGAATACGTCACCCATATTTTGGAGCCAGATAAGCAGAGGTTTTAATTACCTCAACTTCATTCAAAAACGGCAAATGCAAGAACTTTTTCTTGATTTTTGTAAAATTTGTAAGTCACAAAATAATAAAGGCTCTGAAAGTTTTATCCAGACTAAATCATAAAAACTTGAATAACAATATCTAATCGATGCAAAATTCTTATTTCGATAACTAACTTAACGAAGCTATGAATTTAATTGTTCTTTAATGTTTCATAACATTTTTTAAAAGCCTTAAATAAACTGTAAGATTTGTAACTTTTGATTAAATATTTATTACATTTGCTACGTCTCTCAACCTAAAACTTCCCTTCAATACATAAGTGCTCCCTACACCAGCAATTGGTCCGCCATATTTTTGAAATATTCTACACCGTATTCAAAAATTTTACTGCTGCTGGAAAGCTGTTATTATTGAAATTAAGTCTTTTATAATCGTATTTCTGTTTGGAACATCTAATATGAGGAAACTTAATGTGTTATTCAAAAGAATTTCTTACGAATCCAATCAATTTATCTTCCTTCTTCAATTAATTGTCCTCTCCTTAATTTGCATTGCAATGGTCCATTTTGTGGTTGCTTTCTAAACATAAATTTAAATATTAAAATTATTTTCCCACAATATGACATAAAAGCTCTTTATCGAAGTCTTATTTCGAATGTACAGCTAAATACAGAGGGTTCTACCAAAACCATAAAATAGTCTTCGCAGTAAATGAAGATGTACTTATTTTGGCAATAACGCATCGAATATTGGCTGCGAAGTTCTCAATTGTTTCTGGTTTATCACGGTAGACATACGACTTTACATATCTCAAGAGAAAATAATCAAACTGCACGATGGAGGTGGCCAGTTATCGTGAAAGTAATTTTCTTAGATGGAACATCTTTCCAGCGCAGGCAACTGCGTATACCGACAATAACATGCGGTTACATCTTATTGTGTTAATTCAAAAGGTTTTATCCTTTGTAGTCGGCGCACAAGATTTCTCTGATTTGAAACTCGTGGTACAACGTCATTGCAATGGCAAAGATAGCGAGTGTGTTGTTTGTCGGCCACGGTAGTAACAGTTGGATCTCTGTGAATATCAGCTTCAGAACTTTGTTTTGAACATGACTTGGTTTGGTACAACCCCAAAGTTGTATACCATACGTCAAAAATGGTTTTAGCACTTGCTTGTTTAGCTTGCTGAGCTTATAGAATTTTTCAATCAGCCAATGCATTTTGGTTTGCATACGGAATTTGTACCAAGTCAATAAAAATGGGTGGATGGCTTTCATTTTTCTAGGTAAAATTAACGTGCGTGGATTTTGTCTTGTTGATAGCTTGCTGAACAGTATCGAATCGTCTACGGCTAATATGGCCGTATCATCTGCGAACGTCGCTACGATAGTGCCATCTTCTTGCGGTATAACACAAGTGTATAAAAGAAATAAAATCGAGCCAAGAACGCTTCCCCTCGCGAGTTCTTTTAGCTCGGAATACTCGTTCTCGTGTTGAACACGAAATAGTCTGTCCGCTAAATAAGAGCTTAGTGTCTCATATATTTTGATCCCGTATGCCATACCTTATAGAAAGCCTGACAGACGTCAAGAAAAACACTAGAAAATAAATTAATAGAAACGCGCGATGTGTGGCATGTGGCGCCTTACTGCTGAAATCACATGACGGCATCATTAATGCCCTCAAATTGAGGTTCGAAAAAGTTAGTGCTCCGATATGAGTCTATTACTGATGAATTGACATATCAAACTATGATTGTTGAACTATGATTAACTTATAAAGTCTTATATGATGTAAAGATATAAAGCTCCGAACAAAACTATACAATATTGATCTTTTTATCATCAAATGATTTACAAAAGCAATATAATTTGCTGATACATTAAACTTGTTTGGTTTCAACAATAAGGTCATATATACACCCTAAATTTTAGTTAAAAAATAATTGTTAAATTTCAGATATCTGCCAAAATTAAACATATGTAGTTCAAAAACAAAATCGTATATTTCCCACTACTATAACTGTACGAATTAAAAAAAAAATTGTGCAGCAAAACTATAGTTAATAATAAAACCTAAAAACAATCAGCTATATAATCGCATTCCTAAAACAATAAAATGCCAAAACATTCACATGCGATTAAGGAACAATCAAAATAACAAAATAAAATGAATTTTATAAAACAAAAAAATTAACACAAACTTTTGACAACAACACCGATCGTGATTCCAAGGACATCGACAACACCGATGATTTACACAAAGCAAATATGTATAGATACATGTATAAATATTTTATTTTATTTTTTGTTAAGAATTTGTTTGTTTCCAAACTCTTGTAGTAACAATATTAACAACAACAATCAATCCGTGGATCATTCCAGCAAAAATGTTATTTGAATTCAAACAAGGCTTATAAGGACACGCAAGCATCTTCCATTTAAAAACGTATATTAACTTGTGTGGATTTTGTCAGAGCCTAAACATCAAGACACTTAGTGTGAAAATAGATTCAGATGCCACAAGGCATCGAACTTACTGTCATCCTTATGCTTGCGACGAAAATCACTGTAAAGGCTTCGACTATCATATCGGTTATCGGGTGGACGGGTCGCTTGCGAAACTGGCTTCGCAGTAGCTGTTTGAATGGAAGGAATTGGGATCAGGATAAACTTTTGTCAAGTGAAGAGAGTTAAGGAGTTAATGCATGCATTACACTTGGCAGATACTTATCAATACACTCTTGAAGGATTACAGAGAGAGAGAGAGAATATCAGAAACTGAAACATTGCTACTTACCGTCATTGAAGTAGGGTGGCTTATTGCGATTCCTCTTTTCGAAGGTTCTTATCTCGTCTTGCGTCCAATTCGCAAAGGACTGGTTCAGAGCGACAATGTGCATTGAGAAGCCGAATACGAAAATCGCCAGCACAGCCAAGAATCTGGCCAAGTCCTTTAGCAGATCACCAATGATGATGGCCCATGGCCCAAAGAGATGATGAAACGAGAGGAAGTCCAAAATTTGAACACACGCCAGCAGAAAGGCCAGCGCGAAGCATTGATTTCGGCAGTAGACCAGCGTCGGCCAGTACTCCTTGGAGATGAAAATGAACGCTGTGACGTGTACACCGACTCCAGCCATGCCGAGCAGTAGCACCAGCAGCTTTATCGATCCCAATCCAGACTTGTCCGATGGATTGGTCAGCTCGAACAAAAGTAGACCACTCAACCAAATGAGCAGTCCAATTTCGTACCAGTAGGGGACCAAACTCAGCCGCAGCACGGGGTAGAGTGGTGTGATGCCCACAATCGACAAATGCAACATAAGGTAGATGTGGGACGTGAGGTATGACATGAATTTGATAATGGGAACTTTGTTGAACTTGTGACCCATGGGAAAGGTGAACCCTATCCAGACGGGCGGGCAAACGATGAAGGCAACTAGCAGCAGAAGAATCTTCCACGACGCCCAGGTGAGACTACCTCGCCAGAGTTCCTGTGCGTGAAGTAAGAGAGTATGGATAGAGTTTGATGATGGACGGCGTGAATGGCTTACCTGAAGGTACCTTTGAACGACGGTGTGTGCTATCACTTCCTTCTGCTCGTTTTCGATGAGAACGTCGAGAAATTCCACATTTCGTTTGTCGGTTGCCTGAAGGATCTTCCCTGCTGAATCGGATCCGGCCGCTAGAGCCAGCAGCTCCGTCGCCATAGCTTCACACTGTTTTCCGGCGGCGACGAGATCTTTCGCTCGTTCTTTTTCCTGCAAAAAAAATTATGTCATTATTGGGAAGGTCACAGGGAAGCTTTTCTTACCTTCGTCGACAAATTAATGTAAATATTCGATAATTTGGCAGCTGTATCCACAGGCGCGGGTGAAACCAAGACAAACTCCTGAATTGGCTTGTTATTGTGATTCTTCGACACAACCATTAGATTGTAGACAAATCGCTTGTCCTCCATCAGTCCGTAGGTGTCATGCTCTTTGTTCATGAGGTACCGCAACACATCGTTGTGACCCTCTGAGGCAGCGAACCAAATCGCCGCGCATCCGTAGTTTGTCTCCGATTTGGGCGACGCCCCAGCTTCGCATAACAGCTTTACGACTTCCAAATATCCGGCTTTGGCAGCACAATGCAGTGACGTCCAACCGTTCTTGTCGGTTGCGTTTATTTCTGCGCCCTGACCCAGCAGAATCTCCACCATCTGGTAATGACCATGCATTGCGGCAATGTGAAGGCCAGTTTTCCCGTGTCGGTCCACCGATTGGAGGAGTTCAGCCGAGCGACTCAGAAGCAAACCAACCACTGACATGTGACCACCGAAGCAGGCTAAATGGAGTGGATTGTAGCCCTAAAAGAAGGATATATATATAAAAAAAACCTATCTAAGGAGACTGGTTGAACGTACATTTTCTGTGGTCGCCGCATCGACTTGCACTCCGGCCGAGTTCAACAGCAAGCGCACAACATTCTCATTCCCTGAGAACGACGCCAAATGCAATGGCGTCATCCCGGACTCTGCACCCAAATCGCCGAACAAACTTTGGCCCGTCGGCGGCTCTGATTTCACTGTCGCCGGAACACTGATCAACAGCTCGCGGACAGTGTCCGCTTGTCCGTAATATGCAGCCACATGCAACGGCGTCAGTCCCAATTTCTTGCTGGTAATCCTCAAAGAGTTTGTGCTCTTTAGAGCGTCCAACACCTGTCCGTGCCCGTTTTGGGCCGCCAAATGCACAGCCGTGAACCCTGCCTTATTCTCATCGGTACAAGAGGCACCGGCCCGCACTAATGCCTTTACGACGTCCGCATGACCGCCCTCAGCTGCCAACTGCAGGGGAGTGGCATCAGTCAATTTGTTTCTAGCAGATATCACGCCAGATCTATCGAATTTCATCAGCTCCTCGATCACCTTCACGGAACCCTGCATCGCAGCTATGTGCGCGCACGTGTTGCCATCCTTGCTGGTCGCATTCACCAGGCTCGGATGCTGTTGCAGGAATAGTTTGGCCACTTCAGAGTAGTTGTTTTGTGCCGCCACGTGTATGGGCTTCTGGCCCAAGTCGTCGGTCGCGTCTATGTTAGCTCCGAGTTCTAGCAGAAGCTGACATACCTCCATTTGACCGCTGGCCGCAGCCAAATGAAGCGGCGTCTGTTTTCGCAGTGTGAGGATATCGATGACCGCATTGTGATCCTTAATCAGGAACTTCACCAAGTGCGTGTATCCGTTCATCGCTGCCAAATGCAGTGCCGTTCTGCCAACACGCGACTTTGAGTTAATGAATGCCTTGTTCGTCAGCAGAGCATCGCACACGTGTAAGAATCCTCGCTCGGCTGCCAAGTGCAACGCGGAACGACCCTCTATATCGAAAACATCGACTCTGGCATGATTCGCTAAAAGGTTATTGACTAGTTCCATGTGCCCCCGGTTGCAAGCTATCAGGAGTGGGGTCCATCCAATTGAAGATTGACGATTCATTGCTTTCTGAATGTCGGTTTGGTTCATGTGCGAAATCATTTCCATAAGAACGTCATTGTTGCCCGCCACCGCACAGTAGTGAAAGGCGGTTTCTAAATTCACTTTGGTCTGTATGTTAACATCGGCGCCATTCTCAAGGAGCATCCGCACAATCTCTTTGTCAGACTCGGGCAGCTTGACCTCATCTTTGGTTATTTGGCATGTAAAGTGCAGGGCGGTAGCCCCATCCTCGTTCTGTGAGTTTATGTAGGTGGTGGCTTTGTCTGGGCCATGTTTCTCTTTCACCGACTCGATGAGATGCCGGACTATGTCCGGGTGGCAGCTTCGACAGGCCATGTGCAAAGGCGTTTCGCCGGTCTAAAATTAAATAAATTAATTGTGCGGAAACGTCTGTAGGTTGGCTTGGGACGTATACTTACGTTGGACTTGTACAATGGATCACCTCCATCTTCGAGGAGTTGCATCAGCGTTGCCAGATTCCCGTGTCGCGCTGCCACGTGGACAGGCGTCAGGCAATCGTCGGTAGTTAAATTGGGACTAGCCCCGGACTTGAGGAGCATTAAGGCGCAACGATCGCCATCCTTAACGCGTGCTGCTATATGGAGGGGAGTTTCTTTGAGTGCTCCTCCCCGGACATGGACATCTGCTCCGAAGCCCAGCAAAGTTTCGACAACTGCTGGCTTTGCGGACTCGACTGCTATATGAAGGGCGGTGTAGTTCTCCTAAAATAAAGACCAATAAGTTGGCTTCCTTGGAATTGTAAGTTCAAACTTACATTCGTTGTGACGTCGACCTTCTCACCCTTTTGCAGTAGCGTGTTGATGATACCTGTGTGACCGTATCTGGCGGCCGTGTGTATACTTCGAGCGCCGTTCTTGTTTGGCATATGCAGATAAACGCCCTTTTTGAAGAGCATTGTGGCACATTCAGCATGACCATTAAGCGATGCGATATGCATCAATGTGCTGCCATCTTTTGTCCGTTCAAAGATACTCGCCTTAAATTTATCCGCAAGAATTTCGATGATGTGCGCATGACCATTTTCCGCGGCCAAGTGCATTGGCGTTCGATCTGTAAAAAAGTATCTATATATCTTTCTAGGGTTTTTTTTTCGCTATCCTGTCTTACCCTGATTATCAGCAATGGAGGCGGATGCCCTAACTCCGTAGAAATACTTTAGCAGTGTTTCGTCTCCTTCAGCCGCTGCTATGTGCAGCGGCGTCTGACCCTCACCATTTTGGGTGTCGACATTCGTACCGTAATCAACTAAAATTCGCACCATATCGACGTCTCGCCGTCTAGCGGCCAAATGCAAGGCCGAATCTCCGTTCGCCGTCGTTGCCTAACACAAAAGTATATACATACATATGTATAAGAAAGGTAATTATTTAGTGAAAGGATAAAGTTTTCGCTGCTGCAAAGTTTGATTCGAGATGAAAGTGAAATTAAAGTTAACGTCGCGTTTTCACAGCCAACTCATGGGATAATTTGCATTTGTTTCGCGTGTTTGGTGGCAGCAGCAGGCAGAGTCCTAGTGCACGCAATGAGTCTCTAGTCAATTCACTTGTTGTCGTCGTCGTCGTCGTCGTCGTTCGCAACTTCTTTAAAACACTTTTAATGTCATAATCGTTTTCGTTTTGTTATGTGACGCGTGTACAAGTAGTTTTAGCTTAGTTATGTCTGTCGGGTTTATCCAAACGTGCGTTAAAGTTTTCGCACATGTCTGTCGAGAGACATTGTAAAGTCAAAACTAATTAGCTACTCCCTTGCTGACTAGGTTTTTCACATTTGCCAAATTTGCGCCCATAGTTAATAGTAGAAGGTTTAGATAGGCTAGCAGAGTACTTACCTTTAGTTGTTCCGCCGTTTGTGCTGATAGCAGTTCTCTGCACATCGACTGATTGCCAGCTTCCACGGCGAGTAGCAGTGGTATTTTTCCTCTCTGCAATAAGGATTTAATTGCAGTTTAATTAGTTCCATAAACAATAAAAAAAACTATTAAGGTAGATGATTTTAAAGTAAAATGGGGACTCATTTATTTGTTTTTTGAAGTTGGTATTAGGAGAGCTGTAGCTAACTGTTATAAATATTATTTAGCAACAAATATCAGCGGGGAAGGGGAAAAAGGCGCAGCATACGGGTTAGACTTTAACTTGTTCGATGATAGTTGATTCTGAAGAAAGGTATCGATCGAAGATTGTTGGGATTATTGTTCAGGGAAATTTTTTTGAGAAGCAAAGGACAATCGATATTTACCGATAGAAGCTGATGTATAAAAAGAATATGAGAGACTCGAAGACGTTGTTCAAGAGATTGCATATCAAGGAGCTTAAGACGGTAGGGAGGGAGGTTATACCAACCAGGCCAAGGTAGCCCACGGAGTGTAAATCGGAGAAATCTGCCTTGGACAGCTTCGATTCGACGGGAATGAATGAACCAAACTCGACTAGCACAATGAATAATGGGCCTAACGAATGTGATATCGAGTGATTTGGTGACATGAGGATCAGAAAATTCTTTAGACCAACGGTTAACAAAGCCAAGAGCAGAGTTGGCTTTTTGATGGACGCATCAATGTGATATCGTAAGTTCAATTGTTTATCACAGATAAATCCGAGATCACGCAGTGAATCTACTTGGGAAACAGGTTCGTTTTTGGTGGAATAAGTTCTCGGAGTGAATATGTTATGGCTTGACACTTATCATCATTTAGTTCAAGAAAGTTTTTGTGACACCACGTTGAAAATCTATTAAGATCCTTTTGAAGTAGCTTTGAGTAGAAGGAGGAGGATATCTTCCTATATATTTTTTTATCATCAGCGTATACTGATATAAAAGAATCCTTAATGATGAAACCGACGTAAATGTAAAATAAAAATCAGTGGGCCAAGGGAAGAGATCCGATTCAGATGCTTTGGCTTTATATTGGCGATTAGTTAATTAGGATTGAACCCAAAAAATTAATGTTGGTTGAAAGCCTGGAACATTGAGTCAAAAAATTCAATATTCAATATTTTTTCGAAGGCTTTGCTGAGGTCTGTTACAATTACATCATCTTCATAACCAGCTTCGAGGGTGCTAGGAGTTCCCGAGACAAATTCTAATAGATTAGTAGTTCTTGATCTACCCTTAAGGAAACCATGTTGGTGAGATAATATGTCTACAATGAAAGAATATTGAATCGAACACAATACTTTCGAAAGGGATTTGATTCCTCGGACCTTTCTTTTGGATTGGAATTCTGAAATAGAATAAAAGAAAAGTTCTTTATTGTAGAAATCTAAAGAAGAATACTTATACACACAATGTATGCGGACGAAGGTAGGGGTCGGTCCCCACCTCAGAACATCTCCGCTCCCCGCCGCAAGAGTCTTTCTGACCCACCTTAGAATTAAAGTTAATAACTTTAATAACTTTAATTTTTAAATCTACCAAAATATTCACATTCTGCTTGCAAAAAAAGGCAGTTTCGATTTAGTGAATTTTCTTCGAACATGTATCAAATCTTAGTGCACTAGATTTTAAGTGTTTTGCATATCTAAGCAAATTGCACATGTATACATTATGGCTCTGTTTTTGGACCCAAGTGACTTCGACATGCTTTAAACTGACTTAAAATTGAACTCAAGAATGTGCTTTTATTATACATGCTCCATTCTATGTCTACAATCCGGCGATGAATTGAATTTTTATGCAAGGTGTCAACGGTCGATACAGAACCTTAAGAATATCTTCTCCATTCTCCATCATTGTGTTTACGCAGAAGCGCAGATTTTCGTAGGTTGTAGTCTACTGCAAAAAACTCAATTTTTCATCACTTTAAAGTCAGCATTAGACGAGGCATATTTTTGCCATATTTATTTGGTAGAGAAAGCACGCCATATTTATGCCACATACGGTAGAAATGCAAAAAAAACTGAAAATTGATATCCAGAGGAAATTCTTTAAGAGCGGCATATACGATTTTGACTTAATTTCGCACATTGGACACTTTTTATATACATACATAGTTGTTACTTTATTAAATACAAAATTGTTAGAGCCGTCTTTGAGAAAACCAATTAAGTTTAAATTTAAAAAAAAAATCGAAGTACGCAGAGTTGTTCTACTTAATATCATAATAACATTTTTCAGAATTCCCTCTATTTGTTTTTGGGATATTGGAAGTTTTATAAACTACCGTTATTTTTGGCCTCATCCCAAGTATACTTAGTACAAAAAAAGACCAATATCCTTGGAACCATTTTCTAGATAAATAGTGTTAGATGATTTTCACCAAAAGAATTGTAGGCCTGGTACCATTATTTCAAACGATAAAGCAAAAAATAAAAACACGGCGCGAGATGTTTCCAAAAACCTTATATGTATACGAAATTTGAACCAAGTCCGTCGAACCGTACAGATAGAAAGACTACCGGACGGCATTGGTGGACCCTATTTTTTGGACTTCTCTATAGTCATAATATAATCCCTCATACTCAGTTTTAGTTCGAAATTTCCGTACGATCGCAATACCTTTTTCTTTAGAATACTAATGTAAATGTGAAAGTTAAAAAAGGCTGTGCGAATAATCGCGCAAGTTGCAATGGCCCAAAACCAATATATAAATAATCGCCAAAAAATAGTTGGACATGAATGCATAAACAATGCCATATAAAACATATGCAATGCTTGGTTTCACTGTTAGATTTGGGGTAGGCGCAGGCAGCATGCCCCGGCCCTATATTCTTTACCTATGCATTGTGGACCATCATATATAAAACTAATTATAAAATTTCTCACTTGTAATTACCTCCGAATTCGCCAGCCGCTTTCAGAAAAATTTGAAAATCCCAAAAAAAAAAGTTTTGGCCGATTGTTCATTTTTGGATTTCGTGACATCTGTCTTGACAACAGATCCAAATATTTGGGCGGTAGTTCATTTCAACTTTTGGGTAAAAGATCATAATTTTTTTGGGCGATTATTCGTTTTTTTTTTTGGCGATCCCATAGTCTTGGGCGATTATTCACTTTCTGACTGACTTTAATACATACTTTTAAAATCTTCCTTTCAAGGAGATTATCCTCATAAGTTTTTCACCACAAAAGAGTAATAACGGTATACTGGGTACATAAAATTTATGTATGTATTTCAAAAAACATCGTGAAGACAGATGTTAAATTATTTCGTCCTTCAATCCCCCACAAGGAGATATAAACCATTGAAATAGACGCATATTATAACAATCTTCATAATCAAAGGACTTGGAATCGTAATACAATAAATTACCAGTTCAAAGTATTGGTATACAGGTTCTATGTTACTACGTGCAATTAGATATGTGCTGCCGCCAACGCAAGCGTCTACATATTATCTACATGCAAGGACAACTATACTACCATCGTCAAATTAACAAAATCATCCCCCTTATGTTGGGCTCGATGCGGTAGCATATACACGTACATTTGGCTCCCCCAAAAGGAATAACGAAATCGTGGTACCAATCAGTTCCAACGTAAACAACCCGTAAAAAGAGTTGTAGTTGCTCGAGCCCCTTTCAGGTGGAGCGGATGAACCCTGCTACCTACAATATGGAAAGAGTTTCAATTTGGAGCGGTGGAATTTTACGTTATCACGCAAGATATCATATCACGTCCCACTACAAAACAACTACCTCTTAAACAGTTATCAACATCATCAGGTTGCACTTCCTTTTGCTAGAATTTCGAGAGTAGACAGCAACCAACGTGGCGGCGCGCAAAACCCAACTGCCAAACAGGGTGTTACGTTACATGTGTGTACGTTTTAGGTTATCCTTGGATTTGATGAACAAGTAAATTCGAGTTGATTTCGGGGTAAAGGATGAGACACGCATATCAAAATTATGGAGGAGCTTTGGTGAAGCTATTAAAACGGAAGTATTCCATAGCACACCCAGTGTTAGCGAAAGTAGAGTAGTGGAGTAGAAGTTTACAAAGTGACTTCTAGTATGTGGAATTAATTACAATAATGTTTTGTGTTTGCAGAACATTGGTTGGTGGCAGAAAATTAGTTTTTTTCTTTTTACTTACTCCGTCTGCTTTTAATCGGATATCCTTTCCAGCTGCCGCCAATAAGGCACGTAGAATACTTGTTGCTGTACCTGTCTGTCGACTTGCTACCAAATGGACGGGGGTTTGAGCTCTTGACTGAAAATAAGTAAATAAACAAATATTATTTTAGAATTTATTTAAAAAAGTAGAACTGCTTAAAAATGGTTGCTAAATATCAAGAGACACAGTAATGATTTGGCAATTTTTCAAAAATAAAAGTACATAATGAAGGAGAGTCGTTTTAATTTATTTTTACTTAATTTATTTAGGACGTATAAGAATACTTAAAACTTATAAATTTTCGTAGGGGAGAACACCCACTTAAAAAAAAACTACAGCTATGGCCAAAATAATAGCAATAACTCGTTTTTTTAGTAGGTATGTAATTTTCCTAAATATATGACCTCCTATACGTTAGGGCTTTCCAGTTACAATAAAATACTTAAGCAAATGTTACACTAACGAGATCTACCATCACCCCAACTCAAGTTATATCAAGTTAAACTGAATATTTACAATTTTGAGGTATAACTACTTTAAATGATATAATTTTGGAAGTATTACATACAGCTACAAAAATAACTTAATGCATTTTGTGAATCTAGTTCAATAACGCCAGAAATGTAAGTAGTATTGCGTTATATTATAAGCCCATCAAAAATTTTAAGTTGACTTAAGCAAAAATTAAAAATAATACGTTTTTTAGCTTTTCTTTTCATATGCATTTTTCTAAAAACATTTATTTCATTAATATGTAATTATTCTAAATGTTTGTGTTTTGAAAACCAATTTAGCTTTTAAGAACCAAGGTACCAAAACTGTACTGGATATTCGTTTGTTATTGATTCGAGCTGAAACTCTTTTACGCAGTCGACAAACATTAATTTATAGACCTAAGACTACGTATGGTCTGCAAGTAAGAGATAGTTTTTTAATATACAAATTTAAAACGTGTTTTAAATTCCAGATCACGTTTTATAGCTCCAAAAAAATTACAAATTATTAAAAAATACTTGTTTTTCGTGCCGCTGACTGCTCATAATCCCTTAAAATAGAGGGACGAAGAGGAACCGCAGGATTTTCTTTTATGGTTGACGAATTAATAAAACTTCTTATTTATTTCATATATGCAGTATGCTCATATATTAGATTGTTTTCTGTAGTATTTTTTATATAGTTCGAGTAATCAGAAGAAGAATTGGTGCGGAAAGCTCGATGTTTTCTCTTAGGGCTGAAGTCACTTTCTGTTCAAAGAAAATTTCAAGGCGTTAAGGGAATATGGTCAACAATTCTTATTGTTGATTTCGGGTTCAAAAAACCACCAAGATTTGTATGGTGGTCCTTTACGTGTTAAAGATAATGGGCCTTTTCGATAACAAATTAAATGTTAAGAATAGATTCGTGGTCCTGTTTGTTTAAATATTTGTTTGCATAAGTGCATAAAGAACGAAAGGATTGGAACCGGGCTACATCAAAGTATTTAAAAATGAAAACAACTAGTGAACTTTGTTAACTGTACATGATTCTTATGTATGCTTTTGACGGCATTTCCAGTTGCTTTGCAATAGTTTGAGTGTTTGAAAATTGGAAAAGCCAGTTGAAACGAACTATATTTCATTGCGAACATGGCATTGATCTCCAGTTATAGCCGGACTACTAATTATAGATACAGAAATGTTTGCTCAGCAACTATTAGTATATTTAAAAAGTTTCTATGTGAAAGAATAAATATTTAAAAATATAATTTAAAAATTATAGGATGCAGATGTATTCGTCATTATAGTGTTTATAAAATTGTACAATATTTTTGATTTTCCTGAATTCCTTTTTGAGATAAAGAAGTTTCGCAGTATTTCCTGGCCCAACTCCTTGTATCCAAAATACAAAAACTGACCAAAATCGGTAGAGATGTTTTTCAGGAATGAGTGCTCAAAATACCATTTGTATGGTAGGTACGGTTATTTGAAACGATTAAGCAAAGGAAAACAAAATTGCTCCAAGACGTTACCCCGAAAACTCTACATACAAACTTTGAAACAAATCTGTTGTTGAACCGTTTAGCCATACCGCGCTTGGGCGGCCGAAAAGCCGACGAATGGAAATTTCTAGCCCCGCTTTTTTGAACTTCCCTATTGTCTTTATATCATTCCTCATTCGGCACGATTGTAGTGATTTTATTTTTAGTATACTTACTCAAAATAATTTTAAAAACAGCAAATTTGTTTACGTCAAGCTTAGATTAAGCTTAGATCTGGGACGGCTTGAGAACATTAACAAATTGTCCACCATATTTTGGGTTAAAGAGAGAAGTAACTAGCGAAGATGTATCCACACATGTTTTCATCAAGATGCAACAAAACACAATATTATTTATGTTGCACAGCACATCGAGAGAGCTTAATCTATTCTAATTTATTTTATTACGGCAAACGTATACTTGCAATAACACTAAACTATCATACTGTCGTTGTTGCCAATTAGTTTGACTAATTGACATGCTGTAATGCATGTTGATAGCTACGTTTTCTTTCTTTCTCTTGAGGTTTGCATTTTAATTTTGTAATAACTGCACAAAAAATACCCCACAGTGCGTCACCATGCCTTAAGGTGACAACAAATTATTTATCAAAAAGAAGGATGTTGATTAACTTGATAAACTAGATCTCTCTAAACTAGGACTACAACCATGCTTCCAAAAGGCCAAAAGGAATAGAACTATCAATGAGCCTGCCTGACATAAAATATCTCAAAAATAATAATTGAGTAAGTAACCAAGTGCAATCTATGCAGGGTTGTAATGTTAAAATGTTGCGAATATGATTCTATTTACTGAGTTCTGCTTTCAAGAAAAAATACGGTTGCCACCCACTTTAAATTCATAAGGAATGCGATCGTTCAGTTTTACAATTATCTTATTTTTTAAACATTCCACATTTGCAGATTAGCAAATCACTAAGGTACTAAGGCCACATAATGTCTTTGGTATTTTAAAGAACCAAATTTATTTAATTAATTAATTAATATATGCAATTCTTTAACGTTTTGGAAGTTTTTAATACTAGTGTTCTTGATAAGATTCAAACTCACTACTTCTATATTTTAAGCCTTTCCTCTTTTTCACATAAACGTTACTTTACAACTAAGACGGTAGAATAAAATAACATCGAATTCAAAAACTGTACTCCGACAGATAAGTAATAAATATTTTACTTCTTTTCACGATAATATCCGAAAACTAACTGAAACAGAATTCAATAAAGTTGCAAAAATATAATCCTTTATTGTGAAATTTCAGCATTATTATATTGCATAACAACCCCAGTGCTGAGCAGATTACCTATAGACTTATTGAAGTGTCAGAAATATGAATGACGGCTTAAAGACAGCACTTACAGTTGCATAGTAATACTATTTACAACTTGAACTACTGCATATCCGGCTGTCGAAACTTGACGAAGTAAAAATTGCTTACCTAAAGCACCCCACAACCATGTTGTGAACAAGAAGCATATACGATATGAAATCAAGATTTGTTCAAACGTATTAATGTTAAATTTATGGACGCTCCATTGAAAACTTTCAACTTTCGTACAAAATGTTAAGTTGAAAAGTTAACAACCTCCCAGATATGTTTGTTGGAATTTCTGTACTTGAACAAGTTGCTCTGATACCTGTTGATAGAACACTGAAATATGATATGAAAATCGAATAAAGTAAACTTAAAGTAAATAAACATACATAATTGACATGTGACCCACTTTGGCTTTAAATTTGCCCTAAGAGTGAACTTTTGGTTTAAAATAGTTCTTACTTTCGCCACGCACACCGTTAGCTATATTTTAATCACATAACAATCTTTGAAACTAAATTATTGTAAATTATTATTATTATATAAGAGCTAATAAATTCACAGAAGCAAGCTTGTTGCTCGGTAAAAATATTA
The DNA here is from genome assembly GCA_963576555.1 of Ferdinandea cuprea. Taxonomy (NCBI): domain Eukaryota; kingdom Metazoa; phylum Arthropoda; class Insecta; order Diptera; family Syrphidae; genus Ferdinandea; species Ferdinandea cuprea. The sequence continues at coordinate 4,951,886 of OY754958.1, forward strand.
ACTTAACTACTTCCTGCATAAAGCTTATGGGAGTACAAATTTCCATATTCTTAATAAACTAGTCATTACTTACCCCACCAGTAGAGAAAGGGTCAACACCACGTTTAGTCAACAGTAGTTTAACGACATCCTCACGTGAGTACATCGATGCGATGTGAAGTACGTTATAGTTGTCCTGTGAAAGAAATTAAATAGAAATTATTAACATTATAAGAAATCAAAGGTTAACTACATTAATAACAAATGAACAATTTGTGTAGGGAATGGGACTTATCAATATAAAAATTAATGCAGAGAATTTTCTGTGGAAAGTAGCTGACGGCGAATTAAATCTCTACATTGAACTTGTTTTTGTTGGGGCACTCTTATCTTTGGAAACTAGAAAAACTTACTTAAGTATTTATAATATTTTTTTTTGGAAAAATAATATCACTTTCGAATATTTTTTGGTAGTTGAAATCCATAGAGTTGCAACCAGTGCAATAAGAACAACTCAAACTGGGTTGGATCTGCTACCCTTGAATCTATAATCTAGAGAATCAGTCAAAAGCCAAAAAAAAAAATTGTTTTAGGGGGGGCGTTACTCGGGCGAATTTAGAAATCGACGCAAGCAATATGAGTGAGAGCATAAACAGGAATCGGCGGCACTTCAGCAATTAGCGGAGTGTGGAAAGCCGTACGTGCGTTTCGTACGTGCTGAATGAATTACCATATAAAATGAAAAGACATAGCTGCAGGACAAGCACGAGACTGCGTACCATGACAGGTTTTAGAACAAGTTTTCAATATTTATTGTATTTTTAATTTCATTAATATACCCTCGATAATTCCCATCAATACCCTTCCCGCCAAAACTTATCCTATACGGAGTTTAAGAACGAAGTGGAAAAGAAAATATTCGTCCTTGTATAACCTGAGCACCATCTGATCGGTCCTCAAATAAGTCGTCGTCTTCTCTTCAATAAGTACAGAGTCATTGGATTTTTCAACATCAACATCTACAATATACTGATACTCTCAAGCGTGAGCCTGAAATCATTTACTACTGCCTTTTCTCACATGAGGTCAGAAGCAAACAATATGTGTCTTGCCATCAATGAGGAGAAGACGAAGTATAATATGCTGTCATCAAATAGACTTGATTTCCATCGCAGAATTTTTCTACCTGTACACTGCTGTGAACTCTGCAAAGGACTACTGCGTTCAAATGAACGTAGAATTACTATTTCTAGACTATAAAGTTCTTTAAAAAAGTACCAAAGTTCTCATCGTTCCGGTCTTACTGTATGGTGCAGAAGCACCCCCGGCGCATGACAGCTTCCTTGGTATCTTCAAGTACAACACACGATTTATTGAGCCGTGCCGGCGAAGAAGCTACAAGATCTAAACTACCAGGGTTACAGCGTCATGTCTCTGTGCAAAAAACTACGTGTTCAACGGTAAAAATTATTAAGACATCTAGACAGTGTTGCCCAAACTAACATTTAGTTACAATTGATTTTCTCAAAAACGGCTCTTATGACTTTGATCTGTTATTGTATTTTGGACACTTAAAACTTAAATATAAGTTGTTAATTGCAATTGAATTTTGGGCAACACTGCATCTAGAGCAAATAATCATCGACACTGCAGCCCGTAAAGTATTCAACGCTAAGCCAGAGGGAACGAGAAACAGGGGCAGATCTTATCACCACTAGTGTGACCAAGTTGAGGGAGATGTAAGCCGACTTGGTCCACAAACTTGCAGACAGCAAGCTGGAGATCGAAATAGCGGGCGGAGTCCTTTACCTGATCCCGGGTGCACCCCGCGTTGTTGCGCCAACTAAATAAGAAAGTTGGGAAAATTAAAATAAAACCTCTGTAGTTCGGTGGTACGCAACTGAGCCGTTAATAACATACGTTGTATACGCGAAAAATACAGTTTGAGAACCGCTGTATATAGTACAATGATCGTTTGTGACTAATATCCTTAGAAACATATTCATATTGGGTAATTTTGCTTTGGATTAAATAACGTACATTTATAAGATTTCAGGTGTCAAACAAGAATGTTCACAGATTTTGTATGACCTTTTATAATAAGCCAAGCTCAGAGTCATACAAAAGTGGCATTCTAAAAAAATATAGTTAGACACTTGATCTTCAGACTTGAGCTTGATAAAGGTCTCTTTATATTTGTTATTATCTTTCACACAGTTTTTGTTATGTGAGGCAAATAGGTAGCAACGGGATCGTTTAAAAAATGTAGTATCACTTTTTTGTGGAACGTATGTATAGCTACACATATGTATACTGATCCAAATTATTTAATGACCTTAGAAATTATGCCAAGCCATTAATTTTGACGTTGCTAATAAGATTAATTAAGCCAAACGAATTTGCAAAATCACTCACCAAAAGGCCCACAAAGTCCTGATAATTAGCTTTTTAATATTCAAATTATTTTTTTTGCTTTTTGGCAGTCATCAGGTAATTCCTAATAGGCATGACTAATGGGAATTTAATTTCAAGAAAAAAAAACCATAATCCTATTTGGGTTATTATTCATTGCACGATTTTCGCAATCCCTTACACAATTTGAATTCTAAGAACAGACCTTCTAACACGTAATCCAAAAAAAAAAATGCAATTAGCTATGCACCCTGCAAGACGCACCCACCTTAAACTCAATACTCTTCCAATTTCACATGCAAGAGCACAATAGAAAAAAAAATAAGATCGTCATGAAAAGTCATTAATCTAATGGCGAATTACTCAAAACGAGCCAACTGACCTTTCAGTTGCACGACCATGCCCATTACAAATGGAGCTCTGTAATCCGGGTCAATTTAGAAAGTTGCCACAAAGGGAAGGGCTAACGGAATTCCAGCCCATCCAATAAAAACCTCGAGCTCAAATTAACCCGCTTTCCGACTTTTGAAAAAAAAAGGAAGCCAATAAGCTCTTTTGGTCTCATAACTTACCGAAGGAGTGTGATTTGCACGGTTTGGCCAACATTGACATAAATTATTGCATTGGTGGTGTGCAACATGCACGATGACCCTGACTTCTAAAGAATTTCCTACTCCACGTGTTGGGTTTGTGTGTGTGTGTTGATTTCCTGAAGCAATTTTTAATTTAATTTTGTCCGCGTTAAAGTTCCACGAAAAAAAGTGGTTAAACGTCCAAAGGGAATAATTTATTTTACAGTCTCTGTACACCGGAAGTGGAATGCATTGTGGGAAAGTGCACTATGCAGGGGTCTTCTCTAGCACCTACCATTAGGCACCGGACGTAGTTTCTGGTCTGGAGAAAGAAAAGAATCGACCGCAATTTGCATACACCGCGACTGTAATACGAAGAATTTTTGCTCGACTTCCGGTCAGATATTTTAGAGCATTCGCACTCGCACCCCCTCTCCGCCCCACGATAGCTCAAGTTAAATTCGCTAGTTGACGTAATGACTTGATTTGGTATTTCGTTACGAACGTTCTCTATTATCCTCGGTTCTATTGGAGAAGTCAAAAAAGGTTCGACTGCATATATTAGGCGAAATGACTCGTTGACAAAACTTCCGCATTCCTTTGACCCAGTTTAGGTGGAATATAAACCGTCCGTAGGCAGTCGTCGGGTTAATGGCCTAACAGGTATCAGACACTCTAGCAAAAAAACTTTTACAAGTTGTTGTAGTTGTTTTGTGGGTAGTAAGGGGGCTCTTATGCTCGGTGTTATGTATCGTAGCCTACTTGCATACATATGTATATATCGTGATTGATTAAATGAGTGTGAAGGAAAAATCAATGTTTTTGTTTGAACTTTAATTCTACTTTTATACACTGATTAGCATGAGGTCGATATTTTTAACATTCGAATTTTGGTGTTGTGTAATAATAGAAGCTGGTATGGAGTGCTGGACATTTAAATAAAATCTTTTTAGCTGTTTGTCTACTTCAAGGCAAATTCGGCTCTTCGTAGAGTCCAAAATGTTTATTATATTTAGGTGAGGCTACCCATTAAGCTCTTTGCAAGGAACGTTTCAATAAAAGACAAAGAAAGAACAAAATTTGGAAGCCTGACTCTTTTGGTCATTCAAGAATATTTGAAATCTTTATAACCATATATGGGGAAAGTTAAGCAGCACTTTAAGCAAAAGTTTCGAAAATATCACTCCGAACTATGTTGCGTTCCCGGAAAAGATTGAAGTTGAAGTGATCTAAAAAGAGAATAAACAACCTGTCCAGATGCGGGTTTAATGTTAACCCAATTCTAGCACACAAACCGCCTTTCAACATCGCTAATAGTTTCATCGACAATGCTACTACAAGTTGTGCTTTAATAGAAATTGAGACAATATAACAAATTTCCTATGTCACTGGTTGACTGTACAAGAACGCCACTTTAACCACATGGGAGCACGGTTCTTTGACAGCCTGGGCGACGACTTGACAGCGATACCGCTATTAGATATAAAAAGATTTATAAACAGGTTTACAAAGTGGTTTTGCTAGCCACATTTAACATTTTTTGATTTTTCTTGGGACTCTTGTTCTTCATATGAAAGCAATATAGAATTAGAAATAGACAATGAAAACCTACTGATAGCTATCAGGGAAGCGATACATCGAATTTGTTTCAACTTTGAGACAGAAATCGAGCTCTAATCCTATTTATGTATAATCTACAAGCAACTTTAAGGTAAGATGTATTTCGGGTACTGACAGCATATCAATAGACACTGGCAATGCTATCTATAAAAATTATGAATAACAATGGTACTTAATGGCTACCTTGGGGAATGCTAGAGCCGAATGCCAACTTAGAGTCTTCAAATGAAAACCAAAATGATTTACAGAATCTTAGGCCTTATAGCAAGCATAGTATTAGCATCAAACTGGCATTTATTCTCAATCGCGTTGAGAACATCTTATTAAAAAAGTGCTAAGTTTGAAGTAGTAAAAAATGCAAGGTGTCTTATACAATGCTTTCAAACGGCTTAGGAATCGCAGACAACTTACAATTTGCCCTGTAGATCTCGATATTATTTTTTGAACCAGACTTATGGTGGGGAGCAAGAAATGAAGACTTCCACTCTTGATGAAAAATACCGTCAGAAAGGGACTGGCTAAATATAGTAAGTAAGAGGAAACGAATCGAATTATAGATATTATAACTTCATCTAAACTTAACTCCAATTAGCCAACATTAATCTTTTTTGTTATATGTCTATTAAATTAATATTAACCCTGAAAGAAATCAGCAAAGAAGTTGAGTCCATAAACAGTTGATAAGATAACTAGCTGAAAGGTGTAATTTAGATATAATACAACGAAATACCATTGAACGTAATATAACTGAAGATTGCTGAACAATATTTTAACATAATGTTGAACTTATTTTAGGCTGAGATGGGTCGTGGTAGTCATTGAGCGCGGAGGAGCGTTTGATAATAAAAAAAACTGATTTCCTGAAAATAAGAGGGAGAAAGAAAAAACTGACTGCATGAGATGAAAGGATTATCGTTTGATTAGTGAAAAAATCGTTGCTGCCGTAGTTTTACCTTCGAATGCAGACTCAATCTGGTTTTCGACAAAAACACAGCTGTACTATAGTTAGTTTCATCCTTCCTTGCATTTTTCTTAGAAGATACTCAATTGTTCCAGTTTTAAATTCGAAACTCGAAATTCTGCAGTCGATGGGACCAGGCTGGTAGCATGCGACATGTTCAGCGGTCGACTGACTGATAGGCACTGATTACTTCATTTGCTATCGTTTGATCCGGTTCGTATTCCTGCAATTGGGGTTATTTTTGCAGCTTGTGCTGACTGTTTCTTTGTCTGGTGACGGCGTTTCCAGTTGCCTTCCAATATTTTTGGAAGTTCATAGGCTGGTATCTATGAACATATTCGACAAGCCCTGGATGAAGAGAAAGTGCCCTTCTAAGTCCTACTTGACACAACTACAGGTCCATTGTACTACCATTCAGACACCTTACATTAATGTACTTAATTTTCCCGTCTTTCGAAGAAAAACGAGAAGGAGCTTCAGTGATAAAGAGCTTAGATGTTAGGCACTCACCACGCCAGCCCCAAAGATCCGCCACCTGATGCGAGCATAGGCCGGACAACTGCAGAGAAAGTGTTCTGCTGTGTGATCCTCCTCACCCTCCTCAAGCAGGACAGGTAGTGGTGTCGCTTAAGCCCAACACATTTAAGTGTTTAGCAAAAGCTTGGTGGCCCGAAAGAACGCCTACAAGCAGCCTACAGTCGATTCTCTTCAGAGATAGGTCTCAGGGATCCATACTCGGCCCTTTTTTTTCCATATATGTTATTGATCTTCCTAATGTCTTCAACAAAAAACTCAATTCATCGGTATGCTGTCTATGCTCGTATTAAGCTGTCCTTTGGGTTTAATAGAGCACTCCGCACAATCGATTAATGATGATCTTGGCGACATAATGCAGTGGTCACAACAAAATCGACTGCTATGAAATCGAAATAAACCGAAGTGCATCGTGATTTCTTGAAAACCCATTGATCTTGCTTATTTTCCTATCCTCACAATTCAAGGTACTCCTATTGAGTAAAGTGGCATTTAATTGAATTGTGCGATATGTGTTTGGATTGCGTAAATTTGAACGAGTATTACTCTACTCCATGAATTCTTATTTGGTAGCTCTATATATTTTTAACTATTTTATGCCTTTCACTAGTTTATAACATATTATATCTTACTGTGTATAGGTAAATCGCTAAATAAATAAATAAAATAAAATAAAACATTTTATTTAAACTTGGTTCAGCAAAAGATTTATAAATCGTAAAAAAAAAAAAAAACCCCAAAGGGCGCTTCGGAGTTTCGATTTAGGCCATTTGGGTTCTTTTTTTTATGATTTATTAATCTTTTGCTGAACCAAGTTTAAATAAAATATTTTATATTATTTTATTTATTTATTAAGTGATTTACCTCACCTTGTATTTGTTTCAAAAACATTTCGTAACTTTTTCGCATCTTTTCGTTTGCCTGAAAGTACAGTGGGCCAGTATCTAAATCTAACAAAGTTAAGCATGAATAGGTTTATAAACGGAGGTTTAGTAGTACGAAGGCACACACATTGGCCAAAGTGACGCGCACTAGCGGAAAAAAAGTACTTATTTGACTAGGCATGAAATTATTCAGGGTGGATTGCTGGCGGAGATGTTAGATCATAGCCCAAACCTGAAACAAGTTAAAACCTTATCGCAACCATGGCATCAAAATTATACAGAACCGAGGGCAAGTAAAATTTTAATACACTTAAAATGTAGCATTTTTATGACGTGCAAGCATGGACAATCCACGCCTTAGCTTCACGCTTAAAATTTTGTTCTTGTCTCGAACATGAGAACCGAAAATATTTTGAATAATGTTAATATTTCGCAGGGAAATCTTTTTGTTTTTCCGCACGAATCCTCTCACTCACTCAATGTCATCAAAATTCCAACCACTAATAAACATTCTGAGACATTTTAGGATGAGACGTTCTGAAACACACGAAGGTCTGTGTTAGCCTTTAACACAAGCCTTAGCACGCCTTAAAACATGTTAATTATAAACTACAAGCTAGTAGAAGGTGTTCCACACCACAAGATGACTTCAGTATTATAGCCCTGACGCAGCACTTGTTAGTTTAAAATAGACGCGCCTAGACCTTATCTTGATGGCAAAATAATTAATGCAAAAATAAAATTTAAATGTACAAAGGGTTAGGAAATGCAATTAACTACAAAAAGCCATGGTAAACGGCCGCTAAAAAGCGTCCGTCTACTATTCAAGTGCAACACAACAACCTTGATTAAAATATTATTTATTTTTAGTTTCCCCTTAAAAAACGTGAACAACTTCATGTTTAAGTTCAATACATTTCCTCTGACACACTCTTTAATTGTGTTTTCCAAAATTCGTAAGCACGGTAAAAAAAAACCCCTAGCCCAACGTGGTTCCTCTGACCACGTCACTATTCACTTTTCGTCCTTGAATAGCCTAATTAAATAGGGTCAAGTAAGGAAATGAATTTGTGGAAATTTTCTTTTATGCCATTTATTTCGACTTTCATCATTTCCCATTTGGCAAAAGCTCACCTGGGTTATTCTATTAAAACCACCAATAGGAGTACAGAGTTCAGGTACTGACCAAAGCACAATAACCCTGTAACTAGTAGTTAACACGTCTCAGTTGTCATGGAACTTGGTATAGGCTCACATGTAACGCTCATGACGTAAAATTGTGTTGTTGCCCCTTGCTTGAGCATAACTGCTACATATTTTTTCTTTAGCCTGTTTCACAAACACTCTTATATGTATAAGAAAATTTTGGCAAGGATTTGTTCCTTTTGAAAATATGTTTTATTACAATTCCTCTAGCTATGGGTCCGGTAAAAATCAAGACCAGTCACTGCGATTTATAATCTCTGATAAGAATTTACCATGTATTGAGGGTAAAATTGGGTCAAGGATATATTTAAATGTAGCTGTATAAGGGAAACACACGCCAGCGTGGGTCACAGTTTGCTTTTCAGAGAATGTGCTCAGTTGAAAAGTGAAAGTGCCAATGAAACAGGACTAAGACATGCAACTTGCTTTAATTTACTTTGCTTTAACAGATTTTATGTTGAGTAAAGTTTGTTGGTGTGTTATGTACCTACATCTACTTCTTTTAGAAAAGGTGAGTCTAAAGAGCTACAATAGAGCCTGGAATTATTTAAAGTTACTGGTAAAATAAGCTCTTGATATTCCCATGTACATGTTTGTCGCAAAGTACCAATGTTTTTGATGGAAAGGAAAGTTGGTTGACAGCTGATTCATATGATTGGATAAGGTCTATAAAATGTTTGAAAAAACTGTTCATACTTGTTTCTAAACTTGCCTTTGAGAAGAACAGAATTAACTTTTCATATTTGGATTAGATGGTATGTTTCCGGCCCAACTTCAGATGCATTTTGGAATTATACGGCTTATCTTGTCGTGCTTTCCGAAGTTCTGTTTGTTTTTGGTTCTATACCTTGACTGTACTTGAACTGGTCTGAAAAAAATCGCATCAGCCGTACATCTTTTATTTTCAAACCTCTTGAGAGAGTATGTTATATCTACTTATTACGTAGATAACAAAGTCCAGTTTAAAACAGATGGAAAAAGTTCACTGAGTTGCTCTCAGCATTTCCTCTACGTTTTCCCAAAACACAACTTCTGCCGCTGACCAATGCAAAGGCATTACACGATAGATTTAAACCCTTTTAAACCCTTTTGCCGTGAGAGGCGTGTTGATTTTGTACGACGTGATAGTAAAGATTTGACGCGAACGTGCAAGCGGATAACCTGATCGATATACTAAACAGCGGTAATGAGCTTACCTTGGTGACTCGGCAAGAGGCAAGTAATTTATGTTACTGGAGCCGATACTGGAGGAGAATGTATCTGTTCGTAGGTATGTTATTAAAGCTCAGACTGGGCGATTAAAAGCAGAAATGTGGGATGCATAGGAGCACAGGAGTTGTTTACATTATCTATCCTGAGAGGGATGTGGGGAGAGGTAAAACCTCTAATTTTAGCTCTCATGTGGATGGGTAGAGAACACATTAAGAACTCCAAGCTTGAGAGAGATTGTTGAGCCCTCTCTCTGCTGACCCAAACGTTAGAGTGGTTGCACTTCAGAAATCTCATGGGAACCATTTGATCAATTTTTAACTTTGCTTTTGGGTCGTTCTTCTCGACCGTTGATATGATTTAGGGCAAGTGATACCATCTTGTATACATATTTTTTCTTCGGTATCTCTGGAGCCGAAGTCTACTCTAGAGATTTTCGGATCAAAATATCAGAAGCCTTAGGTAGACAAATAACTGTCTACCAGGTGCAAATATTTTCAATTGCAACTGCTGCGAATGTCATTTAGGAGAGGAGTGAAAAATGCTGCATACTACATCTGCATTAATCTTAATCAAATCCTTCACCACTGCTGGGATGGGTATCATCTTCAAAGGGGAGGCTATAGCTACACTGAACTGGTTGTAAGTTTGTAAAACCGGCCCGGACATACGTGTATCCAGGAAATAGTTGACGCGCTTGCCAAGCAAGGTCCTTTTTGACCCAGACTCAACCCTCTGTTTAAAAATGTTAAGTGACAGATTTGTTACGTCTACAGCGGACCGAATTATGGCATACTTGCAGACATTTCAGGAAGCTTTAGGCTTTCGATGCCTTACAAGGCGTTTGCTGGTTTTAGTAGTCTGAACGAGCATCTTAAAATCAACAGGGTAATGAGCTCAGGCCTATGCGAGTGCTGATGAAATGGCAACACACTATATGTGATAGTCTGGCCTCACACAACCAGACTAGATATCCCTGGTAAAATAGAACTAACTAGTCTTCTTAGCTTTGCTCCGATCTTAACAGGCCGCTACGGCCAAGTGCTATTTTATGTCTACATAAGATGATGATTACACAAACTTTAGTAGCGCAAGGCCTTTCCAAAATAACATCACCTTGTTCTTAACTCACCGCTGTTGTTTTTAAGTTTAATTTTTAACAGTTTCACTCCTTTGGGGCAAGAAGTTCTTCACATGACATGGGTTCTATCCTTTTCGACTACGCAAAACCTACATGACATGAAGGCCAATAATTTGAATGTTTTTTTTTAAATATTCTGCATAAATGAAGGTCAAAACTCACGTATGAGCACTTTTCTATTTTAATTTAATCCAATGCGATTGAAATCAATGTTGACTAAGCCAAACCTAAATCAAAATCTATTAAACCATTGTAATATCTGCAAAAGTATCCGTCAATTCTGTTGCTTTCCTTGTTAGTATTTGTGCTCTTAGTATGTATTAATGTCGCATACGAAATTCGCATTAATTAGCCTTTGTTTTGGCGCGCGCTCTAACAATCGAAGGATTTCCGACACCGCTCCGTCGTTTCTGGGTCATCTCGATTACACATAACATTCCTCAGGCACATAGTCACAACGAGGCAGGGAACACACAAAAAGTAGTAATAAATTTGATTGGCAACTTTTCCTGTGCGCTATTAAGTGTGCTGCCAAAGAAAGCAGGAAGCAGGATTTTCTCCCTCCAGCATAGGTAGGTAGATACTTCAAAACACCGCTTACTTGTATTAGGACTGTGTTATTTATAGAGTTCCTATTTACTATTTCGAATCTATGTTTAGTTTCATTGAAGACTTACGTTGTTTCTAGCTCCAACATCAGCACCCAGCTCTATCATCCGATCGATGATTTGGGTCTTGTTATCCTTTACAGCGTACATCAGAGGTGTCATTCCGGTAGTCTGAAACGATAAAAAAAAGGACGAAAAATCGCATTAGCATTATAGTGGAATTCATTATCCTTGCAATGGGGATATTCATTCAACAATTTTGTATGCTTCCCCCAAAAGAAAACAAAAAATCAAATGAAACCAATTGGATTCATGGCAACGGAATTAATAAAATAATAACAAAGAAATGAATAAAAAAAACATATATATATATATGTATAACCAAAATCTATGCACTTAAGAGTAGGAGGTGTGTCGACTAAGTTCAGCCAGAACCCCCCCACTGTCTCGTCGTCGTGCAGATACGACGAATCGAAAAGTTACCAATTTTATTGAATTTCTCTTGCAAACGAATGCCGCCGAAAATTATTTGCTTCTTGTATCGAAAATATCAATTTTTATACATTTCGCTGATTTTTTTGTTCATTGAACAAGAGTACATAGGGCGGTAAACGATTTTTTTTTTCGAAAACGGGTCAACAGACATTGGTTATGGTAACCGCTAGAGAACTTTAGTTAAGCAGCAGAAATGATATATTTAGAGAAGAGGAAATCAATAACGATGCAATGATTTTTAATTATATGGAATTTTTGGATATTGCATGCGCCGATATTTGATACTAACTCGTAGAAAATATGTGCATACTAAGCATAACTGGTTATCGTTTCTAGTCAGAAATATTTCATTTTTATTTTTATAATTTGATTTGTCTATAACATAAAGCTGTGAGTCTTCCATTTAAAACCAAAATCATTATTTATATCCAAATATTTTTGTACATAGTTTTCTAATTATGAACATACATATTTGGAAGAAGGTGTCTAAAGATAACAAGTATTCCTATATCTAACTTCAAACATGAAATAAATGTCAAAAACTGAGCAAAGGATTATGGCTTGGTTATTAAGAGGTAATCAAAAGGTAAACGAAATTTGTAATTGATTTTATTTTAGTAACCTGCGCTTGCAGTATTCATCAGTAATATATCTGTGGTCAAAAAGGTAAGTAGCTTTTACCGACATACGCGAAAATCAAGTTTCTTGGCTTTAACGGTTTCCTATCAAGTTTTGTCTAAGCGTGGATTTTTTTTAGCTTACTCTGTTCCGGAAATGTGCGGAGGGTATAAGAAAGGGCCATTTAACCCTCGATCCGTTTACTGTAAAATATTAAGTTATCGTGTACTTGGGCATTGTATGTTAAAATTCGGTTTAAAAATTAATTTGGGCACTCAGTGCCCACTACACGAACCGAGAGCACAGTTGAGGTACATGAGATAGTCAACTTCGTGCCACTCTCTGAAATAGTCGTCACTTTGAAAAATTGATTTTTTCATCACGCAACTTTATGTGTATGTGTCATTTGCATGCACACAAACACATAACTACCTAACCGTGTGCGAAGCCATTTTTTTTTTATAAGTTAGGTGCAGTTGGTCAGTTGTTTAATTGTGATTTGCCGGCCGGTTTTGTTAAGAAATGCCACCACTTTGTGATTAATTAAGCTTGGTAATATAACATAAGTTGTATTTCTGAACAAAACCGCCGCGGCCAACCATGAAAGTAGTTTGGTACACTGCACCAAAACTAGTTCCGATTCACACGCGTTCATGGATTAGAATTTAAGAGACGAATTTAAGCGCTGAAATTAGAGAGGTTGAGCAGGCAGGGGACCTGGAAGTTGACTATCTCATTCTTCCTCAACTATGATAGAGGGTTAAATACATTAGATAGAGGGCAAAATACAAGACACTACGTTCTCTAAGTGCTCTCAGTATCGCTTTACCCAACGGTTGTTTGTTGCGTGACTAAGCTTCGTATACCTATCTTCATCTTATATAAGTCAAATTTCTGTCCTCTGTACTGTGTTTCTATCTGACCCAAAAAGCTACTTTAAGTTTTAAAATGTCAAACCATACCTAAAAAAACATCCAAGTTATACATAAAAAAAATAGCGCCATCTAGACTTAAGTAGGGACTGATAATACTATAATTATTATATTATTATTAATTAAAGAAGTATGACATTTTGTAATAGGTTTGAGATAAATAAGAGATTGAAATTGTAAATTAGTGGAGAATGAGAATGTAATAAATAAAAGTTTACTTGTGAATTATTTTGCACACATAATAACGAAGAAATTAGTGTTACATTACAAGTAAATAGTTACAATATTCGAAAGAAAAAAGAAGCCAAATTAATAAATTTAGATTAGTTAAAGAGAATAACTTTTTATCATTTCAAATACGAGCCAAACGTTAACAATATTTTCCTGTTTTTTTCCGACGGTTAGCTAAGGACAATTCATGATAAAAGTGTTGGAACAGTAAGTAATACTTCTATTAATAGAAACGTATTTTTTGTTTAACGTAGGAGAAGAACGAATACAAAACTATACGAATTATAATGTGTTGTACGAATATCGTAGAAAAGTTAACATAGAGCTTAGAATCATCCTTTCCGCCATTTCGAATATTGTACATTTAAAATATACTATTACGATATTAGGGGTAACAGCTGGATTTCCTTTTTTTGTTTTTTATTTGGTCAAAGCATTGCCATAAAGAAAATACAAAATGTTGTGCAATTTCGGAAAAATTAATGTTCATTCATGTGATGGTTCAAGCACTGCCAAGCCAATGCCAGAGAAGAGAGAAACATAATTCAGGCAAAACTAATTTCTAGCAACAAGGGATAGGCCGGGAATTCGGCTCATTATAACCATAATCGGTTGTGTGCTTATCTGTTTAAAATATGCTTCTAACTCGCAGTGACCTTTGGGGAGCATATCAAAAGAAAGATCATATGCCTACGATAATTAAGAAAATCGGAAGTCTGAAAGTTATTAATACGATATGCTCAAAAAGCTTTACATTTAGAATTGTTAAGTTCCAAAGCATTACGAATGCCCCACTCCGTCAATTTAAGTCAAACCATTGACTTTAACCGGCAATATAATTAAAAAACATTTTAACATTAAAGAACGAAAACCCGAAGACTTAAGATAAGCGCCTTAAGTTAGTAGGATGTGATGCACCCTGTCAAACGCTTTTGTAAAGTCAGTGTAAAGTACATTAACTTGTAATCGCTTAGTGTTATGAAGGAATATTTCCATTCATTTAGAAAGTTCCCAGTTACAAGGGACTGGTTAAAAATAATTTGAAGTGGATGAGAAACGAAGGATAACCATATTTTCGAATCCCATCTGGGCCAGGGTTGCTTAATTTCAGCAAATCGTCATCCAAGAATTATAACTGCACATGCAACTTATTGTATACTGACTCGAAGAAATTAGCGAACAAATTACACGTGCTTACATCTTCGAATTCCATTATCTTAGGCAAGCCTGTTGTATTTCTTTTCGAATAAATGTAATTCCAAAACGATTTGCTGTTGTGTTTCACTAACCGACGATTCTACAGACAAGATATATGTATTGCCTGTATAAAAACATATTTAAAAACTTATATTCCTTCCTGAATCTCAAAGAGTTTACGTTTAGAATTAGTAAAAGTATTAGTATTTCATGTTACGTAAACTAAGCAATCTTTTATTTGACCAAGGAATTTTAAACCTTTTAAAAAGACGCGTTCTTGGTACAAAAAATTCAAAACCGAATTTGATCTCATCCAAAAATGTTATCTCATTCCATTATGCGAAGAGAAATCACTGACTTCGTCGCCAGTATTTAATTTTATTTAAATATGTTTTTTTCCAAACTTCTGGTCCAATGAAAAGTCACATTAGTTCCAGTTTCAGTCAGTTAACAGTTCCTTAAATTTCATAGAACAACATTTTTTTAACATTTGTATTTTTTAGCTTCGAAAAGTGCTAATAGTATTCGATGCGGATTTTTTATCTTAAAATATAAACCATTTTCATCTATCTGATCACTTTGTTAATTAGTATTATAAAACAACTGTAGGCTGGTTATAGAGAAGTATGATATTCTATCCATACACCTATACACCCCGGAGAAAAAGGCGTTGATGGATAACATTTTATTTTATTTCCTATGGAATTCATCAAAAAGAACTGAATTTTTGAAGAAACGCATCCAAAATAAAGGCGTGGCCAAAAACTTTGTTTGGGTGAAATGTTTAGAAAAATATTTTAATATTTTACCTATTTCTTTTGTCTTTGTTTTCTAAAAAAAACCTTTAAAAATAAAGCGCACGACTGCGTCATATGAAAAGAAATAAGATAATAAGACGGATCCACTCTTTTGGACTTCTCTATAGTCGTAATATAATCCCTCATACTCAGTTTGAGTTCGAAATTTCCGCATGATCGCAATAACTTTTCCCTTAGGATACTAATGTACACATGAAAGTTAAAAATGTTATTTGGAAAACTTCTATACATTTTGTGAAGTTCTAAAACCATTATTTTACCATTTAGGCCTAAGACCTGGTGGCGGACGGACTGGCGGACTTACTCGTCATTACTTTACCCGCACTTATGTATTTATTTTACACATTTCAAATTAGTTTTTCCTTAAATCGGTGGAATAGTTCTTAAGATTTTTACGAAGACACAATTTTGCCATTTAGTTTTATAAATATATACACTGATGGACAACAATATTCTCACACTATGTTTTCCAGTACGTTATATCCCAAGATATAAGACAACATATACATCAGGGTGTTCCAACAAAACATCCGAATTTATGTTATAGCTATTTTAAATATTTAAATGATTACAGCACTAATCCCAGTAAAAGCATTTTTTACTATAGGTGTAGCACAGTCAGCCCTAACATAGTAACCGATACCACCGATAAGATTTGAGCAAAAAGTACACGAAAATGTATAAAAACGACAACTAAAAAGCTGTCACAAGTAATAGATTACATACATGCGACTGTTAAATTAATAATTGTTTTATTTTATTTTTTTAGATTTAATTTTGAATATTCTTTCAAACCAATTATGATTTTAAAACTAGTTTCTACCGAAACCAAATCTAATTTTTTAAAATTGTAGGTTAAGCAATAACATGTTAAATTACTTTTTTTATATTTTTCGATTATATCGAAATGAGTATACTAGTATATGTTTGCAAAATTGAAACATCCTTCCAATTCCACAAGAAATCAAAACGCTCGCTTATGGCCCCCATTATACTCTTCAAAATTTTATTATATCACCTACCGGATCATGTACTCCAGCCAACGGTGTATGATTTCCATCCTCGCCAGCATTGGCTACGTATTTTTCTAATTTTTTCAACTCTTGTTCCACGGGAGTCCACTCGCTTTTAATCGAAAGTGTCAAGAGTTTATTCGCGGATTCGCGTATGGAAGCGCCCGCACTAGGTGGTTTCGGTTGAGGTGTATCGTCTTTCTTATCTCCATTACTTGACGTGTCGTCCTTCAGTTCACTTTCAGCTTTACTTGCTGGTGTAGCTCTTTCACTAGGGCCCGAATCCTCAGGCGTTGAAGTAGCCTCCTTATTAGGATTTGTCGAAGCTTTTCGCGCACCCGCGGCACCACCACCGCGACCACCACCGCGTTTTCCAGGTTGCGACATGTTTTGAGAATATTTTCTTTAAATTTTTACCGACTAAACCAATTCATGTTTAGAGAATTTTGAATAATTATTTCGCACACAAAACAGAATCTTGCAACACCACCACAATTACATTTTTAGGCTTACGAAAAGAAAGGGGATTACACAACAAATTTTGCTCGCTTGAAAAACTTTCCTAAAAAACTATTTCCCTTCGCACGCACTTGGGGGACATAAATAATTTTAATTTAACAAATTTTATTCACAGAATTTGATATATTTTTAACACTTTTTCTCTTTTATCCAATTGAAGAAGTAATACAATAAATTTTCACAAACATTTCCACCATTTTCCGAAGAAAACAAACTCGTCCGCGAAAGTAATCCAAATCCATTGAAAGTATTCGGTAATCCTTGTTATTCAGACCACAGAACCATAGCATATCGCTGCGGACACTATAAATTTCACTTTCATATCCCCTTTGACCCTGTTTCTAACTTGCTCCACTTTTGCACAGAAAAAAAAATAGAAAAATAAATGCAAAAGTTAAATTTATATGTATATTTTGCAGGACCCGACCAAATAGCGTACCGTTCCGAAGCCAAGCAAAGTCTCACAGTTTCTGATCTCAGTTTGGTTTTTCCAAACACCTTATTGTTCAACCTAACGAAAGAGTCTATCCCTACTCAAGGTCTTGACAACTTGGGGCAACATTTTGAGTTGCGCAAATATGGTTTTTCTTCTTTTACCGCTTTTCTTGAGACTTCTACTACTCCTTTGGTCACATGGTCTCTTCGTTAGTGCGGCATCCCATGCCGTCCGCAATATTTCCGGTTGCCATCGTCGTGTGTTGTTAAATCGAACCACGTTGGCACGCACATGCTGCTACTGCTACACCAGCAGCAACTGTTGTTCCTTCCATCCTGTTGGCCTACTTCTTGGCATTCGTAAACAACAATATGGCGCTGGACCCTGCCAACGATGTTCGTGTCCATGGAAATTCTAGCTAAGACGCTAAAGTTTGTTTTCCTTGGATAAACAAAGGGCTTTCACATAACCTCAAAGTGTGGTTCGAGTGATTTGTTTATATCGCACGACTTGGGTTTTCCGCTCGTTTGTTTACTTTGATCCTTGAAGGGGAACAAAACTTTTGGTTCGTCAAAATCTTCAACTCCTTCAGAGGGGTAAGTTTTTGATTTTCACTTTGCTTATTTGTGAGAGCGGAATTTTTTGATTTTCGACAAATTTGCATAACGGTTCAACAGCATGTGAGAGCCTATATAAGAATAACAAATAAGGAAAAGGACGCCGGCAAGTTGGTGGTAGTGTAGGTGGTGTAAGAGTGTTTCGGTCATTGCTACGGAAGAGGATTATGGTAACAAGAGTGGGTGGTTTTTTTGTTTCTTTGTGGTAACTGCCGTTGATAGACCTTACATTTGAAAATGAAATAGACGTCATTTCCGGTTGAGCTAAAGCTTTGTCTTAGAATAGAATAATTTATGTATGCAATGTAAAAGCTTTGAATAAAGCTTTATTGCTGTACATTATACAACTACTTTCTGAGCTCTTAATCTCGAGAAATTTTCTTTTTTTTTTAACTAAAAAAAAACAACTAAGCGCTTACAGATGGCTATCGAGTATTGTAATTGGTTGGTTAAATGCTTAGAAAGTTACGGATTTTTTTTTGACATCTTGGGCAACCAACTTAAGAAGGAAATATTACCTGCAGAGTGAGGCGTCTGGAGAAATGTCAAAAAATCTCTATGCATTCCATGATACTGCATTATTTATATGGCAGTGACGTCAGAAAAATCTTGCCAGTTTTTTGCCATACGACTGCCATACAGAATATGGCATTAAACGCAAAAAATTGTCATTAGGCGACAGTTTGTCCCAAAAATATGGCAAGGCTGATATGGCAGAGTGTGTGACATACGCTTCCCCTTGCCAGTTCGTGCAGTATCGAAATAGCACTTTTAGAAACTATTACACGTGACATACGTTAGATCTATGCGAACGCCATGCCACGCCACAGTATGGCAGTTTGCTTCAGAATTTAGATTCAGAGGATTTAATCTTTTTCTTAGTTGTTAACTTAAAATTAACATGTTATTTTGTTTATTCTATTTTAAATAAAATTGAGATGGACGGGTGGATGAAATGAGCAAGGCATTGAAGGCATTTTTGCTAAAGTGTCTTAATTGTTGGTAAAATGACCTAAACCAATAACAAATGAATGTCATTTGAATCATCTGACTTGAAAAAAAGTCCTTGGAGAATTGAAAAAAAAAAAATACTTTTCAGAAAATGTCGTTAGAAACACCTAACTATTTCCTGTTACTATTATGTTTAACCGAGAATCCATTGGAACCTTGAAAAAGGTCTTTTAAATCAAAGAGGACCTTCGAGCTTTAAATGTCCACTGCAACTCGAAAAATTCATCTGCCAATCTTATTCACCAAGCTTAACAATCGTTCATATTCGGTTGCTATCCGTCTATGCAATATTTAAAACAAAAAAAAAATAATTTGTTATTGCCATATTTAAGCAAAAACCATATTTTGTAACACTGCCTATAGGTGCCATGCTGTCCGACTTCGAATGGCAGATCCATATTTTTGTGCCATATTTCTGCCATAGAACGCTTTTGCGTTGTTTTGTTTTTTATTCAGCGCTCCTTAATAAGCTAAAAAATAGAAGCCTTTAATTTTGAACTAGGAAGCTGCAATTTGTTAAGTGTATGTATTCCCTAGAGTCCCGAATTTATTATTTATTTTTATCTTTATCTTTCTAATATTTATTTTTTATTTTTTTGATAATACTGATTCTGTTATACTGCTCGATTCGCGCGGACCGTAGCCAACTGAAAAATAATTGAGAGAAAGCTCTTTCTCTGTGCAGTGCCCGTGTCGTAGAACCTCACCGCAGCGTTACCGATAGGCGAATTTAGTGGCCGTATGGCCACTTTTTTTATCTCATTCCCCGTGGCTACGACTCATCATATATTTTGTGTTTTTGCCGCTTTTTACAACATTGGCAACTTTCGATTTTTTTTAAGAACTATTCGCTGTATCCATATTTAACTTTCCTAAATAGTTCCATTGTCAAATTAAGTGTGTTTTCGACTAACCTAGCCTACATAAATCGCACTGACTAAACGATCATATTGCAGGAGGTATCCTAAAATGGAACTCCGCCATTTGTAAAATATCACAAATTAGGATTAATTTGTGTTGTAGATTTGTTAAGAAATTTCCACGTTTCTTTAGAATATGGATGGCATATACTTTTGAAAATAAATCTGATATTGTGTTTCATTTATAAACTCGTGGCAACTTTTTTAGGCCACTTTTTCATTTTGGTCATCGGTAACGCTGCCTCACCGTCGTTCATCAAAAACTACTTATTTAGGATATCCTGCTGGTATATGTGAGGTTTCCTAAAGGGAAAGGCATAAAGAGGTATCTCCGTCACTCGTCGTGCTATCGTGTGAATGACTGTGCCTCCTGTGCCTGTGTATTGTATCTCGTTGGACTGCTTTATGACGTTCTCTGAGCAAAGGATTGAGAGCGGGTTTCAATGTTGGAACCCGCCATAAATTAAATCCTTTGATAATATGTTTAAAATTCTTTATTTCAGTTTCTCATAAGCGGATACTTCTTATAAGCAGACAAATTTCTCGGTTCCATCTGTATACGCTTAAGAAAGAGTTCACTGTACTTTAAAGGGCTACTTCCTTTTTCACTTTTTTTGTTGCTGTTTTTTAAAAGCAAAGAGCGACGTAAACAAGCACAGACTGTACAAGTTGCTCGCCAACATTGAGCATACATTTTTTTTTTATTTCTTATAAAATAAAATATGGAATTTTACATGAATCTAAAAAAATTGAGTGTCCATAGATGTACTAAATAGAAAAAAAACGCATAATATTGTCCACACTATATTGGCAAAATAAAAGATTTATTTGTTCAAGTCGGATGGCCAATATACAACATACACATGCCTGATAACCGGGTACTGGTCCCGTCCTGCTGGGCTTGACTTTGCTAAGCATATAATTGCGAGTCTCTGAAACTAATATGGTGACGGTGTCGTTAATGGTTATGTTAATAGTGAGTTAGGAGGCTTTTTTTTTAATTAAAAATAAAGAGGATTAAAAGTCGAAATTGCAATATTTTTAATAGTTGCGTTGCAGATTGTAGCCCCATGCAGGGACGGGAAGTAAGAATATCCCTGCAGCGCCCGCCAGTGCTTGTCGTAAAAGGCGACTAGGGTGGAGGAAATCACTTCTAGGCAATTTAAACGTCCAGGTGAGCCTGGCAACACCTTTAAACACCTTTAAACTGCCCACAAGTGTGCATGCGAATCCGTGGGTTGACACGAATGGAGATGAAGTAAGATCAATCAAGAACTTATATCAGGAGCATGTACTTGTTGAACAAACAAAATTTAATCTAGCATTATGGCAATTCACGTTCAGAGGAACACTACCCCGCCATGCACCTCTAATGCTACGCATGGTTGTGATCCTGGGACGAGCAGAAATGCACAGGTCAGAGCTATTCGGTTTCCGAGGGATAGCAAAATAATGCAAAGACTTAGGCGAAACCTAAGGGTCGCGAGTTGGAACGTTGGAAGTATGAGTGGTCGCGACTACGAGCTGGAAGAGATGATGGTATGAAGTCGATTGGACATCTTGTGTGTCCAAGAAACGAAATGGCGAAACACCGGAAATCCGGCGCGTTTCTTGGACGTTAAGACAAAAGCATACAAGATGTTCCACTACGGTAAAGAACAGGGTAAGAATGGTATCAGTATCATCCTTGCGGCAGAGTTACATAGCAACGTATTGACCATTTCAAAGTCCAGTGGCCGTTTGATGTCTCTCAAACTGGTGATTCAAGGTGAGGTGTTGAATATTGTCAGTGCATATGCTCCCCAAATCGGGTGCGAGCAGTGGATGCATTCTGTCTTGATTTCCACAAGCTCATCAAGAATATCCCAAAGGATGAACTTTTGTTGAATATTTGGCGGAGATTTGAATGGACATCTTCTTGGAAATTCTAGTAAACTTTGCGACTTTGATTTGACAAAACAATTCCTCCCTCCATATCCTTCCATTACTGCTAAACGGCGCCAAGTACTCTATGAGAAGCGGAAAGTAGAGTTAATATATATTGGCTGTGACTCTTCACGGTTTAAAGGCTGGCAGACCTAGGTAAATAGCTTGCTATGTACTTCTGAAGAAGGGACTGTCGGGCAATTAGTAAAGTGATTGTTAGTAAATATAGTCGACATATTATTCTGCATGGAATGCAGTAGACAATTTATTAAAATACTACATAAACATATGTTAAAATATATTAAGATCACCGCAAAAAAAGTAAAAAACAAAACATTCATCTGGAATAATTTGATTTAAATGCATTTCTGGACAACAAATATTGTAACCTTCCCTTAACTTTTAAACTTAATATAAAAAGTTCTTACACAAATTGTACATATTAACACGATTGAATATTAACAACATAATAAAACATGTTATGCTGTCGCACGAATTTGTTGTTCTTCCTCTTCGAAAAGTTTCTTCAACTTGAACTTTTGAATTTTGCCAGACGTTGTTTTTGGGAAGTCCTTAACTACTCGGACGTATCTGGGAATCTTGAAGTGGGCTACTTTTCCTTTGCAAAATTGTTTCACATCCTCTTGCGTAAGATGTTTGACACCATCATGGAGGCGGATATATGCACATATTTCTTCACCTAATCGTTCGTCATCGACTCCAATTACCTAAAGAAGAAGAAGAAGTTTTAGTTTTCTGGCTTAAAAGTATTACTAAGGCTTACGTGTGTTTCAAGGATATCGGGATGTGTATTGAGGAAGTCTTCAACTTCTTTGGGAAAGATATTTTCTCCGCCACGAATAATCATCTCTTTCAGTCTACCAACGATTTGTCCATAGCCATTCTCATGGAGTACGAATTGATCACTACAGGAGTAGAAGTAAGAATTGTGACTTTGAAGGTTGTAGACTATAAATTCAAGACTTACCCAGTTTGAAGCCACCTACACGAACTGAGAGTTTCCTTGGTTTTCTGCTCATCACAGAAGTAGTTCAACATAACCGAATAGCCACGGATACAAAGTTCTCCAGGTTGTCCAAATGGCACGGTATCACCATTCGCATCTATCACTTTTGCCTCCAGGTGATCTTGTATGTGGCCCACAGTATGCAAAACCTTTTCCTCATCATCATCGACCATCGACTGGAATGCCACGGCTGTGATTTCAGTCATTCCAAAAACGGTCTTAACCTTCTTCAAACCCAAGACATTCTTAATGTCTTTGAATAGCTGCGGCGAGCATGCCGCTCCGCCGGTTACAGCAATCTCTGCAGTCGTCAGAGGCAATTGCAATTCCCTTTGCTTCTTGATGAGATCCACGTACATAGTCGGTGTGCCATGAATCACAGTGCACTTCTCATCGATGATTGACCTCAAAGAATCTTCAGGATTGAAGCCAGCTGAGGGGAGAACCGTTGTCGCACCATGGCACAGAGCCGCGGCAACTGAAATAGCTACTCCATATGCGTGGAACAGTGGAACTTGCACGCAGATTCGCTGATTATCCAGTTCACTCCGTTTGCCAATGTTGTAACCATTGTTAACCACATTGAAATGCGTAAGAACTGTTGCTTTTGGCTGCCCTGTTGTGCCTGAGGTAAACTGTACATTGCATGGAAGATCAGCTTTAATGCCAAACTGCATGGCTTGGACATGCTGAATCTCATCTTTGTCAGCGATGTCGAGTATGTCGTCAAATTTAAAAGCACCTGGCAGACGGTCCGTTGAATCTATTATGACAGATTTCAGTTGAGGTAAACGCTCGCTTTTAATTTGTCCCGCTGGAGAATCTCTTAACTCTGGACATATACTGCTTATCATTTCGTAATAGTGTTGAGTTTTGAAGGATTCTGCAGCTACTATCGCCTTAACTCCCACCTTTTGGAGGCAGTATTCCAACTCTGGCGCTTGAAAGGCTGGATTGATGCCAACAGACACCAAGCCTGCTCGCGCCACACCCATCATGGTAACGTACCATTGAATTGTGTTTGGTGCCCAAATACCAACGGGGTCACCCCTCTTGAGACCGAGTTTTATAAATCCCGCCGCCAGACGATCGACCACATCCTTTAGTGAAGCAAAGGTGTGACGTTTTCCTTCGTGATAAGAGACAATTGCTTCAACGTTGGGAAATTTATCCGCAGTGACATTTAGCTGTTGGCCTAAAGTTCTATAAACGAGCTCATCCTTTCCGATGCAGTGGAGATATGATGGTTTTGGCTGGGAAGAGTAACTAGATGGAGAAATAGAATAAATAGAAAATTTAAAAAGAGCCTGGAAGTATGCAATCGGTTTTAAGAGTATGGTTCGAGTATAGAATAAGTGGTAACAGTGAGCGGGATATTTTTGAAAAATATCCCATCATTTAAACCGTTGAAGTTTATTGATGTTTGTTTGTACAAACTATACGGTTTTCATTCAATGGGTCGTATGAATAAAAAATAGCATTAGCTTTAAGTTAAATGTTAAGATTGCTTAAGATTAAATTCGGACTTAGCATTTACTTCACTGTAGGTGTATCTGACCGTTTATTTTTAGTTTGGAATATAAATTTGATTTTGTCTATTGTCGTTGAGGGCAGCAAATAAAAGTATTTTTTTTAAATATTTTATATAGTTTATTATAGAGTATATAGAGTAAGGAATGAGATGCTTTTTTCGGATGTAGCAGAGCCGATTGTAGACAAAGTCCCATATTACATCAAAGTTATAGTTGTCGATTGTGACATTATGGCCGATTCGTTCTTGTTGACCGAATATGCATAATTGTTTTTCCCGCTTTTACCGCTACACCTATATTTTCTGCTTGTGTATCTATATACATATATGTCGAAGTATCTCGTGTGTTTGCTTGTGAGTTTTTCACAATTCTTTTAAGTATAATGTTAAAGAAGTCACATGACAGCACGTCGCCTTGCCCTTTTTTTATGTCAAAGGTATGGGCGTCATGTTCACCACTTCAAGTATTATTTTCTTTCCATTTTATACGTTTCTTAACTGTTTTATGTCTAAGCGATATTAAATTTTAACATTCTTTGGTAAAGTACGAAGTTTTGCTTTAGTTTTGTTTTCGAAATTTGCTGGTAAACATTAACCTACATATTTGTGTAGTTTAGTATTACTTGTGTTTTAATGCAAAGGTACAATCTTAATAATGATCAGTATGTTGAAGATTCATTTTGTTGAGGGGTCAGACATATAAGATATTAATGAAAGAGATGAAGATGATGGTGAGTTTATACCGGACCCGTCTTATATTTTTGAAGAAGCTGTCAAAGAAAATGCCACTGGCAGATAGATGTACCAAAGTGCAACTGAAAGGAGTTGAAAACTGATTTAACAGGCATAATGCGCTTGAGAATGTATTACGAGAATAATCACCGGCATCATGATAGGTATATGATAGAAAATATCAAGAAAATTCTCTTAAGAAAATGTTTCACTAACAATAAGTCGCACGTAAATTCGATGTAAGAAATGTAATCTGTGTGTGCCTTACAATTGTTTAATTGCCTTTTATCGGTACTCAATGTGATTATATTCTTTATTTTTAAAGAGATTAAAATAAAATGAATTATTTATGAAAATTTTAGTTAATAGTAGAGTATTGCCTATTTGCTTAACATTTTCGAACATGTTCGAATATGTTTATATTTCAAGGTTAAGTCGCAAACAACACAAACGTAAATGTTTTTTTTTCAGGTCGTCGAATGAGGGATTTCCACAAACACTATCACCTCTATCATTTAATCCGCCGGGGGGAATGGATGGATATGATATATGTATATTCTGTGTTGCGCGGTTTCTTATAAACAATTCTTAATAACATTTTTTTTGATGAGGGAGCATTCAGTAAGCACTGCTAGGACGTAATTAAACGCGGATTTATCAAAACGGTAGTTTTTAATGAAACTGAAATTAAAATTTATTACACAAAAGGATACTAAGAAATCTATTGTCTTACGGCGCATCGGAGAGATACATGATATATTCAGCAGATGCCCTTAAATATACACGTTCTGTACTTTTGTTGGCAAATTTCTCCCAATCTTCCAAAAAATAAGCAATACTATCCATTTTGATGTAATCAAATTTATTGCCAATTTGCAGAAAGGAGCTTTTCTATTCTCAAAAATTGCAAAACAGTTGATTTCGAAAAAACAACAAAACAACATTGTTGTCTCGGTAGTACACTATACCCGCCGGATTAAATGATAGGGGTGTATTTTTTTCTTATTGTTGAAACCAAACCAACTATTATTCCAAATTTGATCTAAAAAAACGGACAAAATTTCAAGAGGCTGGTTCCAAAAAGGGTCTAAGCCGAAAGAAAGAAAACTCTTTAGAATAGTCCTTAGACCTAATGTACCTATATGCAATGTTGTGCATGCAATAATACAGGTTGCTCAAACTGTCAATGCAATCAGGATAAGCAGCGTTCTGAGTACTGAGCAGTGGCTTATGCGATGTGTCATTGATTCAATCTACTCTTTTTTGCTGTCGAAGTCGCAGTCGTTAAAAGTTAAAATCTACTCCTTAGTAATGATGCAGTGTCTGGATTTTGATACTATTAAAGAAAACAAGGGTCTTTCTTTGATCTCTTATTATCGATGATGGTCGAAGATAAGGTTAAATTATTTTAATTACTATCAAATGCCCCGATGATAGTTCCCAGCTACACAAACATTTGTTGCATTATGAAAAATGTCTATGAAAAAATGTTTATGAATATTGCAAAATTATTGCAACAAATTTGTGCATCAAAATAATCTGATCAACAACCTATTGAATAATTTGCATTATGGGGTGTGTATTAAAAAAAAAATATCTTATACAACCTGATTGCAATTGTATTTATTTGTTCTGCCGCTGATAAGGAATGAATTTTTTTTTATTAAATCGCTTTTTCTTGATAAACAAAAATAATTTATGATTGTGTACGGAAAGCGTGTCTGGGTAAGATTGCTGCGTGAGGATAAAATTTAAATTTAATATAAATTCGTTTATAATTTTTGTTGTTTTTTTAATAACTTAATGCTGTATTATTATGTTAAGCCGTACACGGCGCTTGTTATCTTTAGTTTGACTAATTTTTGTTTATCAGACAATTGCCGGGGGAATTTTTTGCTTTGTTTATTTTTGAATAGTAAGTATAGATATAGTCCTATCTATCTATGTACAAACATAGATACATTACATGGGTATGAAAGGGATCATAACACGATCAACTCACATTGTTCCTGTTATTAAAATGTGTAATAGTCCGATCTCAATGTTTGTCGATTTTTTATTTCATTCGACAAGGTTATCAGATCATCATCTGACAAGGAAATTGTATACAATCGAGCACACGCTTCTAGGCACACTGACATACGGTTTAGATATCAGTTAACATAAGATAGTAAAGGGTGTATTTTTTGGAGGCTGGTTTTTCGAATAGAGGTGAAACTGACATTTTTTGGTCAAATATGGCAACTCTAATGTCATTTATGTTCAGTTTGGTTTGCCATTTCATCATGAACAGGTTGACAAATGAACAACGCTTGCAAATCGTGCAAATTTATTTCGTCAACAAGAAAAATTGCCGCATTTGGAGTGAAGAGAATCCACATGAGACCCTTGAAACGCCATTATCTTTTATTTAAAAACTGACTGTTTGGTGTACTCTATGGACTCGTGGAGTCATTGGGCCATACTTCGAAATAATACGAAATGATGCTGGAGAGTCAGTTACCATTAATGGAGACCGGTATTTTGTTCCCGAATTGGATGGCATGAATGTGGATGAGATGTGGTTCCAACAGGACGGCGCTACATGCCACACAGCGTACGTCACAATCGATTTATTAAAGGAAACATTCGAAGAGCGCATAATTTCAATTGGCCACCAAGATCGTGTGATTTGACACCATTGGATTATTTTCTTTGGTGATATGTGAAGTCGCTCGCCTACGCCAACAAACCAGAAATGTTATTGCCGACATACAGCCCCAAATGCTTGAACAAGTGGTTGAAAATTGGACCTCTAGACTTCTCTTTATTCGAACAAGCCGCGGCGGCCACATGCCCGAAATCATATTTAAACATTAATGGCATAAAATTATCCTTCCAATAAAGCCAAAGTGATGGACATTAAAATTTTCTTGTGTTTTATTTCAATTCGAAGCATATACCTCTAAAAAACACCATGTACTTAGGTGTGTGCATTTTCTTAAAAAGTGATAAATGTTTTCGAAAAATACGTGCCAAATATAGTAAAAACTAAGGAGTTGGCAATGTATTTAATACTGTTTTGAAGATTAAAAAAAAATAAGGAAGAAGTTATTTCTTCAGCCGTAGATAAATCCAGCGAACTTGTTAAAAAAATCTGAAACTCCACTGATGGGATTAAGTAATAAATCAGTTAACATAATGTAGGTTAGTGATGGAAAATACTCATGGAATCATCATGGAATTTAAACTTGACATATGTTTTGAGTTTTAAGGAAGCTATGGTATATTACGAGCGTGCTTGTGCATAAAACTTAAAAACTTGAACTTTCATAGAGCCTCTAGTTACCTTGTCCTTAAAGAGGCCAAATTTCTTTGAGTGGGATAGAAGTGGAAATATATGCATAAATCTTTTCTTTCTGAGCTAATTAAGTACATATATAAAAATAGAGCTGGAGATAAGTTTTCTTCTAAAACTAAAAGTCATCTTCTATTTAAATGGATTTTGATTTGAGATAGAGATGAAAGTTCGCTTGCCCTTTAGTTGTTATCGATGAATTTTTTGAAGCTTGCTTTTGATATAGAAACAAGTTTAAACTGGTTAAATTTGAACCTTCGCAGAAGTATATTCCAGATAAAGCAGATGATAAAGTGCCCGACCCTGATACTGAAGGTCGTCAATTTATGCGAGTATTTGTACAGACTTATTAGCACATTTCATGAAAAGTTATCTTCTATTGAACCTTCTAAAAAAAGCAAATTTAAGATGGGGACTACTTAAGCGGCGGCCAAAAACAACTAACTCTTAAAGTGAACATTTTTCATTTGGTGGTACAATTACAAAAAAGTATTGGTGATTTCGATCACATAATTTAAAATATATCGATCCCACTTTCTATTCTTAAAACGAATGATTGCGAAACGTAATGAGATGAACGAAAAAAATATCAATTAACAATCTCAATACTTTGACGCAATGGAAACGCTGAAATAAATCATACACAACCCAATTCAAATACTTTTTTGGAATGAATGAATCCGAACCCGGTTAAAATTTCAAATATAATTCGAAAACGTCCCGAGCAAACCAATTAGATATTTACTACTTACTCAGTTAATCAAATCAAGAAAAAATCCTGTTCTTTTTAAGGTTTGCATGTTCGGCCGTTACCTCAGTTGTTTAATTTTAATACTATGCCCGGCCTATGCCGTGTTGAAAGAAATTAGATTTACTATCTAACCCAATATTAATATTAACTATTTTTTTGTCAGAAAATGTACATATATGTATGTATTCCTATAATGTGGCTTAAATTATTGTTCTCGGCTTGAAAGATCGATTGCTTGCATTGCATAGAATATTGCGTGGGAAACTAATATCCACTATACTAAAATAGTAGATAATTTACTATAAAATGGACATTAGCTCAGTCGAGAACTCCGAACTTGGTCGTATGAACCAAGGGTCCTAGAGGATGTCCTTTTAAGCGATTTTGACTGAATTACAAACTAAGCGTATAGCCATATTATTAGTGTCTTCTCTGACATTACATAGTTTCTTTTGGCAGTGGTTTAACCATCCTGAATCCCACTTCTATCCAGTGACGGAGAATTTTTTAATCAAGATTCATATTAGCAACCAAATGATTTTTATTGGAGTAAAAAGATATCCTACGTCTATTAGACGTGTGCTGCCCATTTGATTTACATTACTGTTAAAATATGTTTGTCTTTCTAGGGTTAAAATGTTGAGAATTGACGAATATCAAAAAAATGACCCAAAACGGGACCCTGAAGAATACCCACCGTTAAATAGCATTTAGAGCTAAGATTAGTTCTGATTCTAGTTCATTGATTACGCTAAGTTAAGTAGAAATAGAACCACTCGTAAACAAATGTCTTAAACCCAGCATTAAAAAATGTACTTAACAATAATTTGTGATCAACCTGTAGAGACGGAAGGTATTTTATTACACCAACCGAACGATTTCACTTTTCATTTTAATTACCACTGTTCTTAATAAATTTTTATAAAAATCTCATTTATCTTGAAAATATACATTTTTTCCCAAAAAGTGCTCTGTAACGATTCATTAGATACTACTTCAATATGCTTAAAATAATGTGCCTGCCACCAATGATGAAAACAAATAACGCAAGTTGCCCAAGGGTCTACTTGCGTTATGCAATTTATTATAATGTTACTAAAAAAATAAGAATATTCATACAACGTTCGTCATAATTTAAAAAAAAAAAAACAAAAAAAAAACCCTTGTTCAACAGTATAAACAAATTGTTCTACTCATGTGTTGCATACTCACTCGTACTTTTTCTCGTGAATATTCAAAAAACAATTTTAAAGAGTTCCTATTTAATGTAAAACTTTTGACTAAATGTCAATAAAATATGTAATGGGTGTGTCGGTTTCGTACAACCAACTATGTTATTACGCAAATATTGTAATGTTCGTTCCACATTTCAAATAAAATAGGGTTCGAAAATTGAATAGATAAATAATTTATTACCGATTCAAGGCTTGTCTATACCTAACGCTTACCACAATTGGCAAAATTCATAGTCATCATATCATTCATCGGCAATTCAAGTTCTGTCTTATCAAATGTACACCACACATATACAGGGCATGTTTAACCTCGATAGACCTTACTCAATTCGAATCTGCTTTAGTAGCTCTTGCTGAACTGATAGGGTCAAACTATGAATTATATTGTCAAATGTGTATGGGCTTATCTTTGAAGATTAAATTACATAACAAGACACAACAATGCAGATCAAAAGTTATCATCAGTTCTCCCTTCTAGCCCATACATATGGTTGAAAGTTAATAATAGACACTTAATTTCACTACAAATCGTATGTATGGTATCAAACCAATCCACCCACCGCTGAGTACTCACCATCTGACGGTATGTGTACTGCCATAAATGAATGCTTGGTTACACCATATCCTTCCAACAATACGTAGTTTGCAAACAACCATGTTCGTTTTACTTTATAATTATTACCTGCGCGTAGGTACTGAGATGAATTGAATTAAACCGACTTATTATCAACCAGTTGTCTGTCTTAGCTCATATAACAATAAAAACAATTTTACACTATTCCCGTATCGTCTATCACTCTATCACATTTCAGATTTCTGTATTGAGGTAATTGTATATTCAACTTATATGATCGACTCAATCAATGTCAACTACAATATTATTGACATGAAATGTCAGTTCGAATATAATACACGTAATTTTAGTTATTCGCGCGAGAAGGCCCTTTCTTACGAGACGGCTTCCAGTTATTGACTGAATTGCTAAACTCAATCAAACCGCAGCAGAACTTTAGTTTCCTTAATTTATTCTGTCAGCGTCATGAATGAAACGCGCGTTTCAACTGACTGTGTCATAGCACAGTGAGATAAAACAAGATTTGTTTCGTAGGCTCGTATTTTTTAGGTATATAATTATAATTATCCACTTTGCCGAGCAAAGGAAGCATCGCTGTTCGCTCTATTCAGCTGTTCTCAGAGCAAGACTACATAATCTTAAGAAACTCAAATGATGTACTTAGTCCGATACTGGAGAGTGCAGGTCTCGTGTAATGCAAAGAAGCCATGACATTAACATTTACAGTGTGTGCAGCAAACAAGATAACATTTCATTTATTTGCATTTCCTTTTTTGCTTGAATTTCTCCTTCTCCTGTAAAATTGTAATTTATGTAGTCAAAAGGTTTACGTTGTGTAGGTAGGTTGGATGCCCCTGTGACTTTAGCCACGGCTTAATTAGACCAGCAAATCGTATCTATCTGGTAACCTTTCCTCGAACTTAGAAGCACCTAGAAATAGACTAAGAAAAAAGGGCTGGTATTTGCTAAAAGTAACGCTCCCTTAGAACCAACCCAATCGCAAATCTGAGTAGGTCTTTTAGCTCGACTTTGCCCACATCCTCCAGCTCATCATAAAAGTATCTGCCGAGGGTCGCAAGCCTTATGCTATTTAAGGCTGGGCATTCGCATAGCAGGTGACGAACAGACTCTATTTCTTCAACGTCCTGCAGCTTCTGCAGTAGTCGTTGTGCAGTATGCCCAACCGTTCCGCATGTAGACCCACAGCGCAGTGACGCGTAACGACTCCCGTAACTAACCATGATCATGAATTGTGATCTCATTTTCTTGACATTCATTACATTAAGTCAACGATATTTTAATCTTTTTCTGAAACAATCCGACTTTAATCAATTAACGTCCCGAAATTGTCCCGACATTTATTTATTTATAGATGGTAATTAAAAAAATTATTGAATGGAGAAAACCCGTTATTAAAAGTGTTAAATATATCTCTGAACGACATTTGTAGAACCTTGAAATAGAGACGAGACAAGAGTTACATCGAAATTACCGTCTTTTAAATAAATAAATAAGCGCTATGTTAGTAGAAGTTAGGTTGAAGTTGTTTTCGGCTTAAAAACCGACACACTTAGGCCAGTTTTGATTTGTTGTGACACCACCGGGCTCCGAGATAAAGTTTTCCTCTACTCGTTGAACTAATTGGAGCTTTGATGTGAAGCGGAGGTATCATTTCCCCCTAGGGAGCAAACTCCCCATCGACAGACTCAGGTCCTTGCGGACTCATTGCGATACCCTTCAGTAAGGGGGGTAAGCCGATTTTGTGGCCTCTGCTGTGTTTCCTTCCTAACGTTGGATATTACCCAATGTTGTCAAGCCATCCCGATGTCTCCAGGAACCTGAAAAGATTAGAGATAGAAACATCTGACAATTCTATAATGTCTTGGAAGAAGAAACTTCCAACCGTTCTGCTCCTCAAGTTACAGATACTCGGGCAGTGGCAGAGATAGTGAGGTGTGTCCTCGTGGGTCGCAGGCCCTACAAATGTCGTCATTTTTGAGATTTAATTTCATCATGTGGGTTCTTAGGAAATTGTGGCCAGTTGAAGCACATATCAGCTTAGGCAGTGATGCTCTGTCAAACTGTAAGAGCTTCTTATCTCGGCTTTGGTTATACTCTGGCCATATTCTCCGTGATATATCACAAGTAGTTATAGATTTCCATCTGTTATTGGCCTTCATTCTGATCTTGTACTCCACTCGTTCTCTGATATTGCCGAGACAAAATGTATACACTTAACCATTTCGGAGCCCTAGCGAATATGTGGTCCAAATTTCAGCTTTCTGAATTCATATTCTGTCATTTTAAATCTAAACCGATTAAAAACCATCATATGTCAACCGATTTTTGAAAGTTTGTACATGTTTCGACCGCCCTTTACGTAGGACGTCTGGGTTAATAATAAATAAAACAATATTAGATACGTTTGATCATTTGTGTTTCGCCACACAACAAGAAATGCTCTTCTATCTCGACTTTTTACGTTAGAATTATGAACTTTAGAAGCTCAATAATATCGACTGACCGATACAAATCTTCTATGTTGAGATCACGTATTTAGGAAATTGAATGTTTTGCATTATTTTTTAAGCTTTATTAAATACTATAACCAACTATTTATGTTTTTCTTGGCAAACAGACTATACATATCTAGCACAGGTACCTATATGAAAAATGTTAAACAAAACAACAGCGACAAGTTCTTTTTTTGCTGACCGTTCTATAAATTTTTGTTAACAGATAAGCTGGCTAGCTGCAGACATAGGCAGACGCCCACGAAAATACATACATATACATTTTTATCAACACTCTTATCACCATTCATTGCAGACATATTGATATGATTTCGACTTCTGAGATGGATTTAACATACCTATGTAGGTATGTATAATTGAAATAAAAATACCATCTTACACGTGTTTTAGATTCAAAAATAAAATTTAGATTTTAAGTTGTTTTGTTATGCTGCTCGTGTTGCGATATCATTCTGAGCAGCTGTTTCATTGTTAAACTACGCAGTTGTTTATGTTGTTTAAACAGTGTCGGACAATACTATAGACCCAAATAGATTTTAGTACCCAATCACCAATTATAGCATTTTGTGTTTCAGTATAGAAGTTGATCGAAGCTCCTGAAGTTACGGCGAAAAAATACGGTGTACTAATGGGGTAAATGTTAAACCCCTTTTGATGTTATAATCGTTGAATTTGAAACTTTCGACTGAGAGGTATAAGTTGATACTTAAAATGCATAACTTTTATTACTACGTAAATTAGTTTTATACATTTAGAAGACAAAATTAAATAGTGCGAACTTTTTGTGTGATCATTAAATGGAAATTAAATTGAAACTGGCCAAAATCTTTCTCAAATCCTAAGATTTACATTACAAATTTTAATCTGATATCACAAGCATACAAAATATTCTGGAAAACACTAGGTTTGCAGGTAAGAATCGGCTTATGAAACACACACACCAATTTGAGATGACAACTATCTGATGTACATTTTGTGCGCAGATTTAAGAGTCAGAGCCAGAGGTTGCCACTCGCGAAAAAAAGTCCTACCGAACTTCCCAATAAAACCTACCAAACCCCTTTCTGTAAAACAAGACATATGATTAATATTTTTATAACGGGTGCTCCATGTTTTATGTCGGCATCTAAACATTGAATATCTATTACATTTATCAACCGATTGACTTTAGTACAATTTTAACAATGAAGCGCTTCACACCGAAACAACGCGCCGAAATAATAACGCTGCACATTGAAGATACTCATTCAGATGTTTTAACTTAACGTGCACATCTTCAAAAATATCTTTGCCAACAAGTGTCTGTTTAGTGTTTGTTTAGTTCGGGACAGTGGGACATAGTCGAAATGCAGTTCATTAACTTCCAAGACGTTCCAATGAACTGGTTAAACCGGTTAAAGAAAATGTTGCCGAAAACCCAGGTATCGTCTCGTCACCACGCTCTTTGTTTCCATATAAAGTGCAATTGACATACAAAATATTTTCGACAGATTATCCAAGTCGCTTGAAATGGGGTCAGTAGTTCGAATGCTTGACACTAAACCTTATTTTTGGAAGCAAATTTTGACGAACGACGGGGCCCTTTTAACGCTCTCACTCGCCGTGTACAAGCAATTTGAGCCCGCATTTGGGGAATGGTTAATCCACACGATATTCAAGAATGACCAAAAAGTAACTGTTCGGGCCGGTGTTTGCGCCAAAAGGATCATGGGAATCAATATCAGTGAATGTTGGGTCATTATGTCTGCCCGCAAATGTGTGAAAAAGCTGTGGACGTGGATTTCCTAGGAATTTCAAAAATCGGGACTTATCTGCCCCACCTCTTGCGAACGTTTGACAAACATCCAAGAGCAAGAACTGTCATGAGAAGCTTCTCAAAAATTATTTGCCGTTCGGAATCGGCATTAAACTATAGGTCCCATCCATTCGTGTAAAAAAATATATATCTTCGCACACACAGTGTTTGGAGAAGCTTTGGGTCCTGTATAGGCCGTTAACGCCTAATATTTATTTATTTATAGTAATGTCCGACACTGTATATTTGTAGTTATTATTATTATTATTACTTCATACATAATTAACTATCTACACCTAATAGCTACATATGGGTGATGTGTACATATAAATTAATTTACTGCTATATGAATATTTTCAATTTTATCATATATTTCACTAAGTACTTAAAACAAGGCTATTGAAGCCGTGCTAACATTTCAAATGTAATCTGTAATTGAGGTGTTATATTGGGATTAACAGGCGAGTACAATAAAATGGAATTTGCAATACTGGTCTTCGGTCTCTTTGATATATTTATTGTAGTTCTGATATTCGGGTTAGTGCTTAGAAATGGAATAAGGATTCATTTTATTTAAGAGCAAACTCAGATACTATTTAATTTTTTTTAGAACACTTTTTCTTGCGATTCAAAAACAAGTTACCAACATTCATTTTGATAAAAGCGGTGAATAAAGAAGTTAAATAAACAACTGCTGATAAAAAAAATTCACACAAGCTCTTTCTTATCAGCATTGAGATTGTCTTCCTATCGGTCATCAACCCTAGTCGAATGTATAAAAAACCGACTTTGCACATATTCTAAAAACTGTTATGCTTATGTAGGTTTCGTTCATATATGTAATAAATATTTATGTATAATAATTCAATGCGATATGTTGATATGCGACATAGTAATTACAATTTCCTAAAAGGGGTACTTTAAAATATGTACCCAAGTTCTTAATCAACTTTGGGACTACACCTATAATTTTTGGTCATTGTAATCGTCCCTTCAGGCAAGCTGTGCTTGCTATAGTACATGACACTGGTCACAGTACCCAAAATGTCGCAGCTAGAAGTACTTTAATTCAAAATGAGCCAAATCACGATGATCACAGGAAAAGGGCATTTTTCAGTACACGTTATTGCGATCTTGGACTACACCCTTACAGCACTGTTACACTCAATAAAACCCGACATCTATATGTTATGTCCTTATCTTTCAAGATGGTCCATGGACATGAATCCAGTGAGTAAATATTAGGAATTCTAATGAATATGGACTTTCGAGGCTACAGGAAATACTGTGTCAACTCTGTAAGTCATACAACCTGAAACCTGCTAAGAAATATAATCAATTATTACTAAAGAAAATGTTTTGGAATTTTGTACCACTCACTCACTTAACGTGATACTTAAAATTACACTGGTTCATAAGATCATATGGACATAGCAAACTTACTACCGAAGTTGCACTGACTTCTAAAACCATTTGTTTCAGAACTTCTCTGAGTTTCTACTATCTTCACAGATAGTTCTAAAATAGACTGTGGTATTGCTGCCGGCGTTTTCCTAACTCAACTAAGTACGTTCAAATCGTCCCGTATCCCCAATGTTTAGACCTTCTTCCAGGCAGGGAAGCTAACAATTTTTTTTTTGTCGTAGGTTGCTACTATCCGATGGAGCGCTCAGACACAACTACAGGTCCATTGTACTTCCGTTACTTTTCCCGTCTCCAACGAGAAGGAGCTTCAGTGATAAAGAGCTCAGATGTTCGGCACTCACCACGTCAGCCCCGAAGATCCGCCACCTGATGCGAGCATAAGCTAACAAGTTACTTGTAATACTGAATTTATTAACAACCAAGAAAAAAGCGCCTATCTTCGTTGATAGAGTTACTCCAATGAAGTCAAATATCTTAGAATTATCCTTGAAAAAAAACTTAACTGGAATTCTCATCTAAAGACTAGAGCCATGTGGGCCAGTAGACGCTTGTATTGCAGAACTTGGGGTCTTAGTCCCAGAATAATACACTGGCTGTATACAATGATGGTCATACCCATCATCTAAACTTGAATATAAGTAAATAAAAGGTGATTTTTTAAGAGTTAAGTTTTTCAGGTTGGTTAGTAATGACGTCCAAATTTAACCATGGATAGACTTACAATCGAGCAACGATTGCAAATTATTGAAATTTATCACCAAATTGGTGCTCTGTGAAAAATCTTAAAATCCGCTGTTTTATCGAAAAATTGTGTTCAGCGATGAGGCTCATTTCTGGATCAACGGATACGTAAATAAGCAAAACTGTCTCTTCTGGAGTGATGAACAGCCACATGCCATACAATAATTACCGATGCATCCCGAAAAAATGTCAGTTTGATGTGGTTTATGGGCTGGTGGCATCATCGGTGCATTTTTCTTCAAAGACGACCGATTAGAGCTGTGTCAATCGTTCAAATTTAATGATCGAATCATTCAAGTATTGGTTGAAAAAATGAATCGACCATTTCAATCAATCATTCAATGACAAACGGGTTTTTTTGCAGAACGATACTTGTTTCGCTCTTTCTTAAAGTCGCATATCGAGATACATAAACCAGACAGTCGCTCGAGAAAAGTATTGACTCTGACCGATTGATATGTGGTTATGTGATTGCAATAACCAATACATTATTGTGATCGGGTCAAAAAGATCGAATCAATCAAGATTGACACAGATATACGAACGATATCGAGCTATGATACGCGACTTTGTTTTGCATGTGGTTCATCAAGACATGTGGCACCGCCACACAGCTCGTGAAACAATGGAAATTTGAAGGATGCATTTTTTCAGCAGCTTATCTCGCGAAATTGCCCTATGAGTTGACCGCCAAGATCATGCGATTTAACACCTCTTAAAAATACTTAAAGAAATCCCAAACATGGACATGTTTTATAACATCCCTGATATTATGGTTAGGGAGTACATGTTTTGGAATATATTCGAGGTTAAAATATTAGACCGCTCTAAGGGGGCAAATGGTGTTTCGACACTAAAACACGAGAAGTCTGATCTGGTACCCTGACGGATGGAAAATGGAATGGAAATTGAAGCTGGTGTCTTTGGACCCAACAACATCAATATCATCTCGGATAGTCAAGTAGCACCGCAGGCACTATCATCTAACACTTTAAATTCTGTGACAGCGAAGTGCTGCTACGATGCCTTGCAAAACCTAGCTAAACATAACAAAGATAAACTTGGATGGGTTCCTGGTCACCAAGTATTGCAGGCAATGAATCTGCAGACGAGCTGGTTAGAGCTGGATCAGAATCTGCGTTCTTAGGACCAGAACCGTATAGCAGAGTCCATTGGGCGGTTGGGAACAACAACTTCGTCTGAACCACTGGGAAAGTGTCCCATTTTAAGACAATCCAAACGATTAATAAAGCCCTACTCCCACAAGGAAATTTTATTATTAAGTAAGGAGAATATTAGGTAGCTAGTGGGCTTCCATACAAGCCATTACGACCTGAGATATCATCTTAACAAAATGAACTTGTGCCCAGAGACTAAATGTCGATTCTGTCTATAGAATACTTACATATGTCCTTATTAAACAAATATTACTGAAATGAAAAATACAACTACACAAATGTTAAAGAAGCTATGTATGTTTTTCTAAAGTAAAAGTTAATCTTAAAACGCCGCCTAATCTATCTTTAAATTGAAACCGCTCCACCAGGCTATATTTTGATCTTAGTTCCCATGACACCCAATGCTATGTTCTGTGCTGCTTGAAGCCCACACATCGGGAACCCCACCCCACATAAACGCTGCAGCTAAACAATTAAAAAATAAATAAAAACAAAACATCGATAAATTATTTTCTGTAATTGTATTTATTTTCATCTTTAATTCAGCTAAAGCCAGCTTAATTAATTTTCATATATATATATATATTATTTTATTAATAATTGTTTTTCTTCATTTTGCATATTATATTGATCTTGTACATATCTCACTTAAAATTTAAAAACGATTTTATTTTTATTTTTTTTTTTGTTACACAGAATCTTCTTTTTCAGAAAATCTTCCCCTTATCCAATCATAGCAATACAAATTTCCTGTTTGTTTTTTAATTAATTTATTTACTAAAATAGTTGCAAATGATTTTTGTCTTATTAAAACTAGCTGCATACCTCTCTATATCTTCTTTTGAAATTATTTAAATAAAACAAAAATCCTCTAACACGCTGATTTATCCTAACATAGGCACTAAATTAAAAAATAAAATAAAATATTACAGCTGATTTACAGTAAAATGTAACTAAAAGAAGAGAATAAAAAAGACAAAGCGAAATCTTAAATAATAAATAGAAGCCACTGTTTTTTTTTTCAAATTTTATATTGTTTAAATTTAAAATACTAACAATTTGTTTTTTTATTTTTCTCCTCAAATTAAAATTATGAAATATAAATTCATGTTTACACATATGGGGTCCTAATTGATTAAATAATATTTTAATTTTTTTAAGAAAAACAAATGCTACCCTCTTGTTTCTCTATTTGTTTGTTATTTAAAAATAAATTGATTACAACGACTATAGTAGAATAAATTAACGGCTAACTAAATTTTTAAACATTAACGGTAATTAACGGTTGGGTTTTGTATTGTTTTGATGAAGAAAAATTTGCGTAAAATGTGATCGATGGCAGCAACAAGAACAAGAACGAAAAACAAAGACATCAACAACAAACACGCTTTCATTCTCACTAAGTATTGAGATTCATTCTCTTCTCTGACACTCTGATTGGCGCTCTTTAACTTCATACCATATTTTTCATTTACCACATGCATGCGCTCTTCTCTTTCATTCTCGTTTCCTCTTAGAAATTACTCTTTCGTCTCATCTTTCCCATTGCTGCCGATAATGGCTTGGCTGATGATGACGATGATGATGTGTAGCTGATGTGGAGAATAATTTTATCCATTTCATGACGTTTCATACGATCTGATGATGACATGGTTGTTGGTTAGACTAAGAGCGAATATCTCTTTCATTTTTAAGTAATATTTAAATAGAAACAGTTATGCTTGTTAGATAGTTTTTATATTTTGTTTGTTGTGTGTGAAATTCGTATAAGTTAGAGGGATATTTTTATTTTTATTTTTATTTTTATATATATATATATGTCTATAGAACTACTATAAGCCAGAGCTTTTGAGCTTTTACAAAGACGCCTCTCGCTTTCTTCTCTCTGTTACTGTGTTTTGCTTGCATTTGAATTTGCCTTAATATTCTTTTTTTTTCGTTTTCTTATTTACATACAAAAGTCAAACTTTTTGAATACTCTTCATGCGTTTGGGCAGAAATGCTGTGTTTTTTTCGAGTTTTCGAAACAAATTTTGTTTTTAAAAATCTTGCTTTTTTTAATTTTTGGTTGGAAAAATGTCCTTCCCCCGGGGAGCAGACGCTTTTTTCAATCACAATCACATTTTGGTTCTGTTTTTTGTTTGTTGCTTTTTAAAACTGATTTTTTTAGTTGTCTCTTCGCCTTAGAAGCTATCATCATCGTTGTGTCATACTGTTGATTCGGAGGCGAATACATCTGGATCATCAGACCAGCTCACCTCCATTGGGGTACCATTAAGGCTGTGAATCTTGTCCAACAGAAGCACCTCTTCGATGGACATGTGTTGTTTGTGATGTAGCGACGACGACGATGAGCCAGTCGATGACGAAGTGGATACCGCTTCGTCAGACGATGCTGAGCATCCTTCGTCCTCGGAATTTGTTCCGGAGACCATAGCCTCTCCGGCTGACTCCTGGATCTCTTGACATTTCTTCATTGCCTTGAAATCATGCACCGATGGATGAGTGGGTAGCGAGCGCATTTCGAGCTTCTCCCCCGTGTTCAGAGTGGACGTGTCACATGTTATAAGATGGGTTGTCCTCTGTTGCTGTGCGGAGGATGAGGGCCTCGACCGAATGCTGTTCCGCGTATACGGCGAGCTAGCACAGATTGGATCTTTCCACGTAGTGGTGTCGGCATTGCTTCTGGTGCGGCTGCTGCCGCTAGAGTTCTGTCGAATCACTTTCTTGGGCTCGCTTTTAACACTCACGGACTTGGAACGAATCCGTGAGTGTACTCGGCCTAAAAACTCAGCCGCATCATTGGAATGTTGTCGTATCACTGATGTGGCCGACA
Source organism: Ferdinandea cuprea (assembly GCA_963576555.1). Taxonomy (NCBI): domain Eukaryota; kingdom Metazoa; phylum Arthropoda; class Insecta; order Diptera; family Syrphidae; genus Ferdinandea; species Ferdinandea cuprea. The sequence goes on from OY754958.1 coordinate 4,993,441, forward strand.
TCGATTGAGACAGTGGATTGGGCCCCACACCACCGCAACTGGCGCTCATCGAGAGCTGTCGTCGGGTGGTACTGATCGAAGACGATGGTGACTTCTCCGCTGAACGGAAAGAACCAGCTCGCTTGACCATTTTTGAGGCAGCAACTTCGGGCGTTTCATCGTCCATCTCGAGCACCCACGAAACAGAGTCATTCTTCTCGATGACTCCCTTAATAATAGGCGATGATGGAGGTGACACGTCGTCCATTTGGAATTGAATGCGATCCGAGCAGTTGGTGCGATTTAAGCTCGTTAGACTAGAGTTGTGACTTAGCTCGTGATTATTGGTGGTTGCCTCTTGACTGCAAATGCTTATCTTAGAGGTGCTCATATGTTCATGCAATTTTGATTCGACTATTTGTAATTGCTCGGAGCGTTGCTTCAGCTGCCACTGGAGGGCCTCCTTGTCGAATGACAAGCGTTTACGGACGACAGCTTCATGATTGAATGCTTTGGTTAGCTCGTCCAGTTTCTCACGCAGTTCCCTAAAGTTAACAAAAGAAGATCACAGTTAGAAGTGCTCAAATTGAAAATAAAGGGGAAAAACTTACTTCTCCTTTTCAGCTTTGAGCTCCGTCTCCGATTGAAGCATCTCACACCTGGATTCCAGTGTTGATACTTTATTCATCAATGCATTGGACTCATCAGCATCCCTGATGAGTTCTTGGTTTTGCTTGGTCAACTTGGAGATCTCCTTTTGCTTGATCTCAAGCACACATCGCAAACTTTCAGCTTCGCTTTGCAACCGTTGGATTTCTAAAGCAGCACCTCCACTATTCCGCGGTGAGGCTTGTGTCGAGCTCGAACTCTGCTCGGTATAACTCCTCGATAGCCGCAAAACTGATATTTCATCTTGAGACAGGTTCAACTTGTCTTCCAGCTCTCGCTCGCGATTCTCTGTGCTATTCTTAAGAGACTCCAATTTCTTGCTGAGCCCATTGATTTTATCTACCAAATCACGCTCTCGTTGCGTAGCCAAATGAATTCGTTCAGAGAAGTTGTCTTCGATTTCTCGGATTTGTTCCCTCAAGGCGTCCTCCGCCTGCGCTGCTTCTCTAAGACGCTGCCTGAGAGCTTCATCCTTTTGTTGTGTGGCCACAAGTTCGGCGTATAACTTCTCGTATTTAACATCAGCACCGCAGCGAAGCTCATCTAGAGCACGCTTATGCGCGGCATCCTTGGCGGCCAATTGTGACTCCAACGAAGCGATATGTTCTTTGGCTTTGCTCTGAGAGTTCTTCAGATTTTCTTCAACTGAAAGTAGATAGATGGCATATAAAACTGTATTCATTTGAGAAGCTTTTTTTGTTTGATTTGTCTGACAATCCGCCAAAATGATATTGTTTTTTTTTTGTTTTTGTTCGACAAGTTTTTAAAAGGCAGAGAGTGCTTTATAAAAATTTATTAATTTGACAGTGACCATCTTACCTTTATCCAACTCGCATCGATGCAAGTCCTGTAATTCCTGTTCTCGCCTTGTATAGTATGCTTCTTTGTCGAAAATTTGATCCTGTAATTCATGACATGAACTCTTTGCTTCATCGAGCATAAGTAGAGTTTTATTTAGCTTCTGTTTGGCATTTTCACATTCAACCTTGACTGATGGACAAGAGAAGGCATCCAACTGAAATAAGAAAAAACAAGTAAAAGATGAATAAAATGAAAAGGTTGTGAAAAATTCGGAAAAAATGTGTTATTATGTTGACTTAACCACCTGCTGATGGCACAGGATACAGATGTTCAATTTACGTCATTGTTTCCATTTTAAAGTCATACGAAGAGATTTTCTATTATTATCAGATATTTTTGATTGAATGAAAAGACATCTGCTCAGCGGCAGTGAAAATACAGGACATCTGCTAGGTACACAATTGCTTCAGTTTTAAAAAGATGTCTTTGATATTTGAAATGCAAATGTGTTGTGCGCGTTTTCACTGGAAATTTCAAATTTTTTTTTTGAATGAATCAATCGCGATTTGTGTCTTCAGAAGAAGAAATATCTATGTAAGTGTCCGTAAAAGAATATTGCTATATTGCTACTTTGTTTCATTTCAGTTGAGAACAGCAATTAGGGTGACAGAAACTAGGGTAAGTGGCGGAAGGTTAATGCATTTAATTCGAATCCCAATCATTATGCAAATAAGTTGTGCGCGTTTTCACTGGAAATTTCAAATTTTTTTTTTGAATGAATCAATCGCGATTTGTGTCTTCAGAAGAAGAAATATCTATGTAAGTATCCGTAAAAGAATATTGCTATATTGCTACTTTGTTTCATTTCAGTTGAGAACAGCAATTAGGGTGACAGAAACTAGGGTAAGTGGCGGAAGGTTAATGCATTTAATTCGAATCCCAATCATTATGCAAATAAGTTGTGAACATTCAAAAATGTAATCTTCAAAATACGTACACAAAAAAGTTACATAACAGTATCAACTGTTTGTGGTCAGCTTGACCTAAAACAATATTATGAGTTCAAAGTAAACATTTCGCAGTTAGTCAAAATTGGACTACAAACACCTTATCAGCTTAGCGTTGATCTAGAATCATGAAAGTAGATGAACCTGTTCGCTCGACACAACTTCAAGCATCACACTACAGTAAATTGGTAATATTTCCACTGACACATGACCAAGAATAATCTTGCAGTTCTTATCGAAGGACTAAACCTGGATGAGATGCTTGCTAGCTTTTGCGATTTTGTACGCCTCTGGACATATACTGCAGAACAAAATGGCTAAAACTGCAATCAGACTCAGAGGGTCCGGACTGTGGTTATCTGAGCCAAATGTCCATTAATCCATAAACCTTCGTCTTTTAAAAAGATTTCATTCTAGAAAACTAAAAAAACGACTGGCCGAGCGATGTAGTCAGTCACAGAAGAGATAGCTGGCACTGGCATGGGCATCTACTATGAAACTCTGGAATAAAGGGTATCTTTAGGATTAGTGTCGACCGGAGTATTCTTTAAGCAGAGATAGCTGCTATACTCCTCCAAGCTAGAGAAGGAGGATATAAGCCGCGGTTTCAACAAAGGCCAAAACGTCATAAAGGCGAGTTTAGAGCGGTAAGATAACGAAGTATCAACCGGGTGCAGATATTTCGGGTAACGAGAATGTGGATAAGCTTGCCTGAGTTGCACGAATCTCTGGCTTTTAAATCTTTAAGAACTCCACTTACATGGACGGTTGGCATTGAGCAGAATGAATCTAGAATGGACTATTCTCGAGACCTCCAGGCACGCAAAAGACCTGAGGCAATGGTAGACAAAAGGAGGTTAAAATTGTTGATCAGAATAAACCCCAATGATATTCGCACGCTCAAGGAAGTCCTTGACGGACTGGACTTGAGCGACTACTGCAGAATTTTAGAAAACAGAATCCAAAGAAAACAGTTACTTTTCTGATTAAAGAATCTGAGAAGCGTGGAGAGAACAAAGTCCTTAAATTCACATTGATTAAAAGCGGTTTACTTCTTTCTTATACTCAACAGGTACGTCAACAAATGTTTCACTGAATTGGACACAATCGACCCAGCTGATATTCTGAGTGAACCATCGCACTTTCATTGAAATGAGGCAAACCTTTTTGTTGTTGTATATTTGACACTCTTAAATTTTTTTGAACAGACCCATTTATGGATACTTTTTTATGACAGAGATGTTCTTAGAGTTTCAATATAATTTGCTCTCACTCGACCCGCACATTGCAGATAAAATTGATTTAATTTAGTTGTGTTGCGATAGCGATGTGAAATAAATTGTGAAACAACTCTTGTGGTTTGATGTTTTTTAAAAAAACAACTTGTCTTTTCAGAAGTACTTGAACTAGTTTTAAATTGCTTTCATGAGGTTTCCTTTGAACACCAACTGGTCATGGATTTAGTAGGGTACTCTTTTTGCAATCATAGACTCTGACTGTTAGATAATAGAAAATATTTAGCGATCGTTAAAACTCGATCACTCAATGACTTCGATTTTCATTTATTAACCGTCAAGCGAATATGTATGTACGTAAACTCTACTTGCTAATTACCAACAAACTGAAGGAGCCAGGTCCATTTTTCTTACATTAATAAGTCTCTGAAATATTTTGAGTTTATTTGAAAAAATTCAGAAATCAAAATGAATGGCGATTGTTTGAAACTATGAGAACCCAACTCAAATTTTAACATTTTCAAACCGGACAATGTTTGAACGAAATATTCTTTTATGGGAAAGGAACCACTGCTCTTAGATGTAATCGTTCTCTAATCAAACTCAGTTTACTAAGGTACACTTTAACATTTGCATAAATTTAAATAAAAACTCATAAATACCTTGTAACAAGCCTTCATTTCCGACTCAAGGTACATGGGTGCCCACGAGAATATATTATTATTCGTATTGAACACAAAATAAGATTTAAAAAATTTCACAAAAATTCCCCGGACCCACAACGTATGGCACGTTTTATATTTTCTTTTAAATAAATACCGAAACCGCTTGGTCGAACACCCGTAGCAGACTGACGAAGAACCTACCCAAGCTGGCCGTATTTGTACAGATTTCCACTTGCTACCTGCCTGCTATTCCATAGATCTGCTGATAGTAGAGGCCATGAAAAACACTGTATCTTCCGCGTCCCGACAAGGGCTTAGATTTTTGAATGCTCTAATACAAATATTCAGGTACCTAAATCCCGATTCGTAACACTTTCAAATTGTCCTGTTTGTGTACACATAGTTAAATAAACATTCGTTGGTATTATCAGTATGTTTGTAGTTGCTGCTAGAATACGCCTACTCCAATACAGTGACTGTAAAAATTTATCATTTAAAAATCATTATTTGCACAGTATTGAAATGAGGAGAACGTTATACGACGAATACAAGATCGCTTTTACTGCTGAAGGGGTTATTCGCGTGGTTTAGTTGACCATAAATCATAATTGTATTTTTTTAGGGGCGGACAAAAGGCTCCTCTAGCTTGCCTAAAACAATGGGCTCGCATCGGGAGAAACGTTGGATTTCGCCTCTGGATTATGTGAAATCCTTCTTTCCAGACAGGATGGACCGAATAGTATATTAAAACTGAAGCATTACAAATTTAAAAAGCAAAAAAGGATGCAATGTGGCTTTCATTTTATTTCCAAAGAGTTGATTATTATAGAACTGCCTAAAAATAGGGAGTGAATTATGCGGTTTCAAAACTAGATGAGGGATCACAACTAATCTGTAATGTCCCGTGGAGTACTTATTGAATCCTACATCCATCCCATGATATACATATTTACATAGAGTGTGGTTGCATTATGTTGGTAAAAGGTTAGGCGCCTTGAAGTGAAGTAAAAAAAAAAAGAAAAAAATTATCAGAATGTACAAAAGTATCTCTTTGAGTTGAACGTTATTCTAAGCGACTTGGACACTGTCGCACGAAATAGAAAAATAGTTTGCTGAGCTAATGAGTTTGATATGAAACTTGATATGACTCAGACAATTCACTTATACTTTCGATACATTTTCGTAGATATAACAATACACACTGCTGGCGATTAGATTGGACGACATATTATTGAAAGGATGATTGTGATTTTATGATGTGTACTTGAGATACACTTGGATGAAAGCCTTTCCATTAATATTAAGTGGTTTTTCAAGATCCACTTAATAGCTACTGTTGTGAAGATTTAACCATTCTTGTGAAACAGCAATATATGAGTGTCGCGTGCTACTTTTGATTCAGTATAGGTATATCCTTTTTGCGGTTGTCACTCTCAACCAATATTAAGTGAGGTATCAAAGGGAAGATAATATTTCCCTAAAGCGGGGCGAATTGCAAATACATACATACATATTAAGAATCCTAGTAAGGCTTCAATTGATGACTGAGTCTCTCCTCTAAAAACAATATTAGATGACATCAATCTTCGGGCTGCGGACAGAGTAAAAAGTTTGAGGAATTTGGGGCAATATCTAGCGAAAGTTTGCAGGTATTCTGACGTGCCACAACGTTCTTGGAAGGCACTAAATGTATAAGACTTAATTGACATAACTATCTGCAACGCTTGTTGAAAAGGCAAGGATACCACGGTGAGTTTTCGGCTTTTGATCAAACCATGCTCTATGCTATTATGAGGTAAGTGCTAACCATCTAAGCTCCTTATCACTGCAGTATCTTATCGGCTTTCTGAAAAAATCGAGTAAACAATCGCTTTACCATTCCCGAGGATGGTAAGTATTAAGTTTTTCAAAGTGGTAAGATATTTGATGATAGCATACGTCAAGCTATTGTTTCTGGTTCTTATCAATGATTTACTCTGTATATCACTGTCGAAAGGAAAGTAGCAAATTTCCCTATCATTACATGAGATAGTGCATCTACATCTTATGGTCCACCATATCTAAGCTGAGGCAAAGAAAGTGCAGCTTCAAATAAACACAGCGAAAACGAAAGCCCTGAGCACGTTCAACACCAAAACTCAATTCAATGTACCAGATCAAAAAGTTACACGACTTCCAATATGTAGGATGTATTGTCTGGGCTA